>CM060677.1:81873000-84273000 GCA_030686995.1 Artemisia argyi | reverse complement strand
TTTGAAATGATTGGGCCTTAAGGCCCAATCGATACAACTTAATTTTTAAAACTAGTTCGTATGCCGGTTTACTTTGTGACTTTTATAGGTTCAAAACACGATTTTTATTACAAGGTTTTTATACGAAAGTGATTGTTTGTCATGAGGACTATTAGTTTGTGAAATAAAATGGCATGCTTGTTAAGTAAAATTTAAAGATATACGTGCGTTTTGGGCTAGCATGGGACAAGTTTTTATAAAACAAAAGACTTAGAAAAATTTTAGAGTTTTTCATAGTTGTTGTGGTACGCTTAGGAATGTACTCCAAAATGGTTCGTACGTAGCTTTTTAGTTTCAAAACTTTACATAACTCGATTGTTACGGTGTAAGATATATAGACGAACGTAAAATATATATATGTCGTTTATTTAGTTTTTGAATACTAAGGTGTATTTGTTTGTGTCGCGTATAAAAATTAATGCAAATGAAACTTTTATATAAATATTGAAAAGAGTTTGTTAGTAACTTACGACACCAAAATGGTGGGTAAAACAAGACGTAGAGTCGAGAAGTGAGTGATATGAGTACGTAGTGTGTATGTGTGCTCGACCAAGGTTCACAAACAATAACGTGTTCCTCCTAAACCCACACGAATTCCTTAAATTCCTACTCAATTCTTCGACCCAATGCTTAACTTTACTACTTAGAAATATTTCGTGATTTTTCGGTTTTGCATGGAAATGAAACGAAAGTATTGCATGCATGGCTACTTATATATGAAACTTGAAGTGTTCTAGTGAATAATATTTAAAGTGATGTGATGGTTACTTGCATTCACAATTCATGAAATGTGTAAGACGCAACATGTACTATCTCTTTTGTTTCTTATGTGTCGACATCTCAAGACTCAAAGAAAAACATGGGTATTGATTTCTTACAAACGAATGGTACTTGTGATATATATTATAAAAGGGTCATGGTACTATGCCTAGTGAATATAATATGAGATGGAGTGTGCTTAAAATATGGAAGTACTTGTTTGGTTTGGAAATATATGTCGACCAACTATTTCTTTTGTGAACCGATTTGTAAATTCATGTATAGTGTGTGAGGTTTGATAATTTTGCAATATTTAGACATTAGGTTTCGTTTAGAAATGATTTTAGGAGGTTATAGAAATAAACGTGGGTTAAAATGGTCAAGTTTTGGCTTAGATGAAATTTTATGAAACCGTTTTTAGGGACAAAGGCTTTGCCTAGTAAAATCATATTTAGACTCAACGTGGGGCACTAAAATTCGACACTCTATATGTTGGCTAGGGGAGGAACGAGTATGTGTAAAAATATTTGGGCGTCGTGTGTAGGATTTGAGCATACGAAGCTCGTTTCTTACTTGTCCTAGTCGAATGTTTGAAAACAAAATAAAGGAAAATGGGCTTAGTTTGGTTTGGGCTAGGAATAGTAACAGGCCGGATAAGATTTTTGGGCTTGGAAACTTAATTAAGGGTCTGGTTAGGTGTAAGTTAGGATTAGTAAAGTATTAATTGTGATTAGTGATAAGTTTAGAAATTTATTTAGTGAAACGTTTACGTGAGTCCGAGAGTGAATAGTGTTTTGTGAATAGTAAAACTTTTGAAAAACATCTCGATATCACTAACCGACTCCAAAAACGATGAATAGTGAAATGATGAATAGTGTTTGGTGAATAGTAATTGATGAATAGTAAATTTGAAAAATGTCGGAAAATGCAAGTTCGTAACGAATAAAAGAAATTTTTAATATTCTCGCGATTTTAGACTATAGTGGTACATGTGTGAGCATCGTTCCAAGCAAACAGGGATCATAAATATCGTAGTGATTTTCAAGTAACATAGTATATTTGATACAAATAAAATAAAAAAAAAATTGTTATTGGTAAAAACGTTATAAATTAATGTAATGATATATTAGTCTTTGATTTACGTTTACTATTTATAGGGAAATTTACGGGAATTTACAGTACCTACCCCTCATTCTGAATTTCGTCCCGGAATTCAAGTTTAAAGAAATTTCTGTATTAGAAAAATTTCGATCAGAGGGTTGTCGAGAGATTAAGATTTGGGAGACGTGGTTTAATTAGACTTATTTGTGCTAGACGGGATCTAGTAACTGGTGTATTTTAGGGTTGTGAATATTGAAGGTAGTGGTTTTGAATAGTAAAATAACGGCTAGGTGTACCATACCCAACGGTCGTGAATAGTGATCCTAACGGTCGTGAATAGTGTCTAACGGCTAGTTTTCTTCCTATATATACTCCTTTCAAATTTCCATTTTCTTACATCAACCATTTTCCTATCATTTCTCATCTCCTAATCTTAAAATACTTCCGAAAAAAAAATGCCGAGCCTAATTACTATACTAGCGATTGTGTATGTCGTCCTTACCGCTGTCTACTTAGCGTATGTTCCAGACGAAGACTTTGGGTTCTTAGTTGCGATCTTGTTGTTTGTCGTACCCCTCACGGTTCTAGCCATTACCGTGGACAAAATATGGGGGTAATAATCTTAAGCTAGGGTTGTTTTAACTTAATTCCTTGTCGTGTTTCTATGTAATCCTCAATAAATGTGAAATAAGACTTATTTGTCCTTATGTTTAAAAACTAGTCTTGCTATAGTTTTTAATGATTCGTTTATATTTATCTTTCAGCATAATTAAGGTGATTCATCCTGTGGTGGCTTTTGCTATGGTTTTGTTGGTGGGGGTTTTTGTTGTCACAGCGGATCAACCTATTGAAGATTCTAGGGTTTATATTGTAATTATTGTGACGTTAGCACTTCCGATGCTAATTATTTGTTTATTTATTAATTTTCATGGATTTGGATAAATTTTTAGTTATTGGAGTTTCCTATTAGTCTTTGTGAATTATTAGGGTTTTTCCTATTTGTACTTTTGTTGGCTTCTCGTCCTAATGATGAGGGAATGAGATAGGTATTTATGGTAGTTTGTAATATTTATCTATATTTGTTGCTTTTAAATAAAGATTGTTATTTAGAATTTTTGGTATTATGATTGTTCCATCATGACATGATTCTTCCTAAATTAGACATAGTTGGCCAGGCTATGTTTAATGGAGGACTAAATGATGTGATGTTTGGCTCAGTCACAGTGGTATTTATGTTTTTCTTTAAGTTGTTTTAGATGGTGTTCAACGTTTTGTTATTATGGTATAATGCGTAATTTCTTTTAAGAATAAAGTAGGAACTTTATTCATTGATTTATTTATTTATTTTGTGTGTGTGTATATATATATATATATATATATATATATATATATATATATATATATATATATATATATATGATGAGTCAGAAATTTCTAGGGAAATAACAGTATGCTGTTATTTGGTAAATGGGATAGGAATTGAAATTGACGTAGATTATAATTATTTTGGAAATATTACAAGGTAGATTTTTCGATACAGTAGAAGGATAGTTGTTATACTTTAGGTTACATCCATCGTAACTTAAAGTAAAATACGGGGAAGAGATACAATCTCAGGAAATTGTCGAACTAGGATTTATTTATTTACAACAAGAATTTATTCATCGGCTTCAATTTAGTCATCATTCCTTTGATACTATCGAAGTCTTTAAAGGTTCCTCATTTCTAAGAGTTTTCGCTTTTGTTTATTTCCATTAGGTATAACTCTTTGCCTAATTCCTTGGTTATGGGTGATGGTAGAGTTAGCCATTCCTTCTGGCGTTTTAAAGTGGGTTGGCCTATATTCCATGTAGTTTTCCTGCTTGTCAGGCGTATCCGACTCTCCTTTTGGATAAACTATGGTAGTCCCTTCGAGTACTACTGATACGATGTTGGTTACCAATTTCCTGACGGCTTCAGTAGTCATGGTGGTCTTTGATGAAGATGGAGTACATGTATTGTTTACATTGTCCATCTTCTGGAATCATTAATGAAATTTAACTTAGAATCCTTCTGATGTCAGAATAATTCAAATGAAGTTAATTATTTTATTGATGATAGACTGAATTGACTCTTTACTGTAATCTAATTTCAAGATATGTCTGTGTTGTATCATAGATAGATAATCAACTCTTGATATGGGATTACTAAGGAACAAACCGATTCGTCCACTAAAATAATTTTTCTCTCTCCTGAAAATTTATTTTTAGACAATCCTTTGGTTTTTGGTCAATTATAGTATGTTTAAGAATTTCTTACAATTGTAAGAAATCTCACGGTAGATTTGAATAGTATAGTAGAAGTTATCATAATATTAATAACTTGACTGATCGTTTTTGTAAAACAATTAGTACAAGGTCTCTTATTAATATGTCATGGATCTACGTGGAGTTATTTGTTTATCTAGGGAGATAACAAAATGATGAGATTTTTGCATGAAGGTATGAGGATTCATAGTATGCATGCTTGATACGGAAGAAACGATTGATTTATAACGGAGAGATGTAACGGAAGAGGAGGTTATATTATGATTTGATTACGAATTCTGAAAGGTTCAGATTTATTGAACATCACATTAAAAACTAACCAAGTCTGTCTGGTTTAGTAGATACAGCAGGGATACTTGTAAACTTAAGATTAGTTACGCCTCTGTCGTAAATATCTAATCTCTTTCTCAAGTTCAAGTTGTGCTGCTTCCATGTTTGAGAAACGTTCTTGACACATGTTCATTTGATTAGCCAGCATAGTCTCTAATGTGGCAATCTTTTGACCTTGGCTCCTGGCTGTCTCTCTAGCCATCCATAGGGTCCTTTCAATTTCTTCAATCCTACCATGTGTATGACCGTGTTCTCTTCTTGCAGAACGGACCCTGGAATCCAAACTTCCAAGTTCCTGGTCGGTGTTGTCCTTTATCTCATTAACCTTTATTCCTAATTCACATATTGCTCGTCTTTCAGCATCTTGAACAATGCGTCAAGGTTACGGTCGTACCATTCAAATTTTGTTGGTCGTAAACCTTTCAGCTGTTCAGTGTTAGCCTCTAATGTGCTGGCTTGTTGATAAATAAGAGTCCATATTGAATCAGGTGTACTTATATTGTAGTCAGGGGATTTAGGTGAGGATAACTTAATTGGGATATTGGGTATTGAGGAATCTGAAGTGTAGGGTAACGGAGAATTTGGCTCAACATTCGTCCACGGCCTCTCTTGACGTGAACTTTGTCCAACTTCGAATGTTGTCTGACCACCAATCACATCTTCATATGATTCAGTAGTTCTCCTAAGTTTTTGACGTAGAGGTGAACAGATAGGTGACGATGGGAGTGACCTATGAGTGATTCCTATATTAAGTTAGGGTTGTGATATTTGTACGTAGGGATCTTCAGTGTTCGGAGAATTTTGATTGACGGGGGATGTATTAGTATTACGGAGAGTAGTTTTGGCGTTCAAGGAAGTTTTTGGAGACATGTTACTGTAGTAACCGGGAATAGTATTTTATAAGTTACTTTTACGTTATAGATATAATAGTACGGATGAAATAAAAATTATGTAAGCGCAATTTCTAAACATGCAGACTAATCTTAACAGGTAATGTACTGAGCAAGGTAGTATGCAGGCACGGAAAGCACGAAGAGTGTAGGGCTATAAATTGTTTTGTTTGTAAAAACGGTTATAGTTCAGATCCAAAATAGATCTGTTTCGCTATAACCAAAGCTCTGATGCCAATCTGTAACACCCCCAATTTTGAAATATTTGCAGCGGAATAAAGATTGAGTGTTACTTCACAGCTCATAGTTTTTCAGTAGAAAATGATTTTTTTTCTAAAAATATTTATCATTCGAAGTTTTGTAAATATCAGAGTTTTAAAGATGAGGTCCCAGTGGTTTTCAAAATTTGTTAAATAGGTTTTCAAATGATAGTAAAATTTTATAGCCTTTTTGAAATTTTCGTGCTCTTCCGTCCCATCCTTGCTCATTTTAGAACTGAGATAAACATGCTAAAAGTCAACAAAAGTTGAGTGATATTCATAGGTTTAAGTTTAAAAGTTGAACACAAGCTATAAGTGATAATTGCACCGGTATACAATTATAAGTTAAAAATCAGTTGTTATTGCATTAAGCTCATGACACTCAGCCGATTAACAGATCTCATCACGAATGATGGATTATAGTAACAGGGGGCCCTCGAGATAGGTCCTTGCCAGTAACCTATTAGATTTCAAATAAAGTGCGTTTGGTTGTTTTCTCCAACTCCCAAACGGGGATTGTCAATCCCTAATAGATCTATCCACAATTATTTACGTTCACCTCTCTGGGTGACTAAGGCTCATGATATGAGGGGCTTTTAGCAAGAAAAGGTACTTAAGCAATAACGAGATCAGGTAAAGCATACCAAGAAAATACTTGTGTTCAGTTTGTAAAAACTAGCATGTATCCCCCTCGCAGGGTTTATAAAACATTTAAACAAGTAAAGGCGAGGCTATGAACTCACCTTAGTGATTTAGTGAATAAAAATATCGATACTCAGTTTGCAAAATGGGAACGGCTCCACACACGACCTAGATAATATATGGCATGTTTTAGTGTTTGGTAGTCTTAATGTTTTAATCGCGAGTAGTTTTTAAATGCATGATTTGTTAATTTAACGTTAGTAAGACTTTTGGATTTTTATCGTATATCGTACGTTTAGTTTAGTTATATATATATGAATATAACATAAGGTTTAATAATAATAATAACGATAGTTTGAAATAAAACGTAACGTTTAATAATAGTAATAATAGTAATAATAATAATAGTTTGAAAATAAACATAACGTTTAATAATAATAGTAATAAAAATAATAGTTTGAAAATAAACGTAATGTTTAATAATAATAATAGTAATAAGAATAATAGTTTGAAAATAAACGTAACGTTTAATAGTAATAATAGTAATAAGAATAACAGTTTGAAAATAAACGTAACGTTTAATAATAATAATAATAGTAATAAAAAAAATAGTTTGAAAATAAATGTAACGTTGCTACGTGAAATTGTAAAAATAGAAAGTAAAAATAAAAATATTAATTTTATATATATGGCCCTTGTATTTTCTAAAAATTTACACTTTTTACCCTAACGGCGTTAGCGTTACGCCACTAGTCCAAAATTAAATATATTTACATTTTACGTCCAATACTTTATATTTCTTACACCTTTCACCCTAGAGTTTATAAAAATCATTTTTCACCCTTTAATTTACGAAATGACATTTTATACCGAAACTTTGAAAAGTTGACACTTTTAACCCGATTTTCATAAACTTTGCAATTTTAGTCCAAAATTCATAATTTTCAAAACTTAATGTTTTTATTTCTTAAATAGTTTCAAAACAGCTTATTGAGCTTATTCTACCAGCTTATTAGTTCGAAAAGTTAATTTGATAGCTTATGGGCTTTGAACGACATGTAAGGCCCGTTAGCATTTTTAGATCCAATGGGCCTACGGGAGTTTTGGGCCTTGTTTTGGGTTAATGTTAGGAGCATGAAAAAGTTGCCACTCAGCTTATACGATTAGCTTATTTTGAAATGATTGGGCCTTAAGGCCCAATCGATACAACTTAATTTTTAAAACTAGTTCGTATGCCGGTTTACTTTGTGACTTTTATAGGTTCAAAACACGATTTTTATTACAAGGTTTTTATACGAAAATGATTGTTTGTCATGAGGACTATTAGTTTGTGAAATAAAATGGCATGCTTGTTAAGTAAAATTTAAAAGATATACGTGCGTTTTGGGCTAGCATGGGACAAGTTTTTATAAAACAAAAGACTTAGAAAAATTTTAGAGTTTTTCATAGTTGTTGTGGTACGCTTAGGAATGTACTCCAAAATGGTTCGTACGTAGCTTTTTAGTTTCAAAACTTTACATAACTCGATTGGGTGTAAGATATATAGACGAACGTAAAATATATATATATGTCGTTTATTTAGTTTTTGAATACTAAGGTGTATTTGTTTGTGTCGCGTATAAAAATTAATGCAAATGAAAGTTTTATATAATTATTGAAAAGAGTTTGTTAGTAACTTACGACACCAAAATGGTGGGTAAAACAAGACGTAGAGTCGAGAAGTGAGTGACATGAGTACGTAGTGTGTATGTGTGCTCGACCAAGGTTCACAAACAATAACGTGTTCCTCCTAAACCCACACGAATTCCTTAAATTCCTACTCAATGCTTCGACCCAATGCTTAACTTGACTACTTAGATATATTTGGTGATTTTTCGGTTTTGCATGGAAATGAAACGAAAGTATTGCATGCATGGCTACTTATATTGCATGCATGCATGGTACTATGCCTAGTGAATATAATATGAGATGGAGTGTGCTTAAAATATGGAAGTACTTGTTTGGTTTGGAAATATATGTCGACCAATTATTTCTCTTGTGAACCGATTTGTAAATTCGTGTATAGTGTGTGAGGTTTGATAATTTTGCAATATTTAGACATTAGGTTTGGTTTAGAAATGATTTTAGGAGGTTATAGAAATAAACGTGGGTTAAAATGGTCAAGTTTTGGCTTAGATGAAATTTTATGAAACCGTTTTTAGGGACAAAGGCTTTGCCTAGTAAAATCATATTTAGACTCAACGTGGGGCACTAAAATTCGACACTCTATATGTTGGCTAGGGGAGGAACGAGTATGTGTAAAAATATTTGGGCGTCGTGTGTAAAAATATTTGAGCATACGAAGCTCGTTTCTTACTTGTCCTAGTCGAATGTTTGAAAACAAAATAAAGGAAAATGGGCTTAGTTTGGTTTGGGCTAGGAATAGTAACAGGCCGGATAAGATTTTGGGCTTGGAAACTTAATTAAGGGTCCGGTTAGGTGTAAGTTAGGATTAGTAAAGTATTAATTGTGATTAGTGATAAGTTTAGAAATTTATTTAGTGAAACGTTTACGTGAGTCCGAGAGTGAATAGTGTTTTGTGAATAGTGTTTTGTGAATAGTAAAACTTTTGAAAAACATCTCGATATCACTAACTGACTCCAAAAACAACGAATAGTGAAATGATGAATAGTGTTTGGTGAATAGTAACCGATGAATATTAAATTTGAAAAATGTCGGAAAATGCAGGTTCGTAACGAATAAAAGAAATTTTTAATATTCTCGCGATTTTAGACTATAGTGGTACATGTGTGAGTATCGTTCCAAGCAAACAGGGATCATAAATATCGTAGTGATTTTCAAGTAACATAGTATATTTGATAAAAATTAAAAAAAAAATGTTATTGGTAAAAACGTTATAAATTAATGTAATGATATATTAGTCTTTGATTTACGTTTACTATTTATAGGGAAATTTACGGGAGTTTACAAGAATAAAGAGAGGCGATCTTAAGAATGCTAAGATACCATGTATGATTGGGTATAAACATATTGACAATGCTTACATTGATTTTAAATCCCCAATCAACATTATGTCCTCAAGTGTGTATAATGATATAGTGAAAACAAGACTTGGACCTAGAAGAGATCCCAAATACCCCGGTGGAGTTTGTAACTTTGTCGGGAGAATTAAAGGTCTACATGTCTTTGTTGGGAATTTTACCTATATCACTGACTTTATGGTTGTTGAAGATCTTGCTAATGTTATTGATTGTCGCTTATCCAATGCTGTGTTTGGTAAACCGTTTGTTGAAGAGTCCAAGTTAGAATATGATGAGGTAGAAGGGACAATCTGATTTGCTAGTAACACCAATAGGATCACTTATAGGATGCCTAATAGAATGAAAGAATTTCTTTTTGTGCCCCGATTTGACATGGATAACATTGGTGCTTTCGAGGACATCAATGAAGAGGATAAGAAAAAGGGCATGGATTATGTATGGGAAAAGAAGAGTCTTTTCTACAAAGATTGCTTGACTCTAGGACCGAAGTATAAAGTCGATAAGGAATTTGCCAATAGGATTATAGGAACAATTGAGAAAAAGGTGGTTGGTCTCTATAAAGAACATTTACAATCAAAGAGTGAGACCAACGATGAGGTCACGTAGTAACCTATGACCTTGAGTCTAGCTACAAGACTCATAAATAAAGAAAAGCACTTCTTGGGAGGCAACCCATGCTTTGTGTGATTTTTATTTTGTTTGATAGTTATTTGTTTCCGTATGCATTCTTTATTTTTATTGTTGGTAGATCATGTTTCAAAACTAAAATGGTGAAAATACTTTATTTTGTCGTTTGGCTTAGTCTTAACTTCATCCAAGGGTATTTCGCAAAAGATAAGTGTAAGGGGAAACCCCAAATATGTTTTTAAGAAACAAAATTGATCATGATTCTCCACAATATTAAATGAACATGTATATTCGTATTTGTTAGAGTCAAATGCTTGTATCGAGTCATAATGATATTTTGCAGGATTTTCTAGGAAGTAGGACAAGGTTTTTCCAGAAATTTTCCAGAAACTTAACATAAAGATTTCTGCAGGTCACTTCTGACGGCGTCAGGAAGAAACTCCTGACGGCGTCACGTGTAAAATTCTGGAAATTTTGCTAGTTTTGTTTTTCTAACGGAGTCTTAAAGTTTTTGTTAATTCTTTAGTTTTAAAATCTCCAGGGAATCTACAAACATTCATTCCACAAGCATTATATCTTACTTTGTTTTCTAGGATTTATTATCATATATAGATTGCCGCCGATTTTACGCGAGGTTGCCTTGTTTGTTTTCTCAGGTTTAACATGTTATGTATGACAAGAAGATGATTTATATTCTGGAAGGGAAGCTTTGATTGTTCATTTTCTTGGAGGAAGATCTAACCTTGTTAACACACTATCCATACCGAGCGAATCAGGGGAGTATTTGATTTCATTCTTTTACCTGTTTTACTTTTACAATCTTTAATTGAACATTGGGGACAATGTTCATCCTAAGTGTAAGGGGAGAGTAAATGATGATACCTCATAGGATACACTTTCTCTTGAGTTTGTTTGTTTGATGGTAGGTGTGTAATAAAACTATGAGAAATACTTGTTAGTGTAATTTTAGCGCCAAAATTAAATTTTTTTACAACATTTAGGAGTGAAACTTTAGCCATAGCAAGCGTCTCATGGATAGGAGTTGTATAACTAGCACAAAACCGTACCATTCAGAAAAATTTTCCACCCAAATATGTGAGGTTCGCCTTTGGATTTGATAGGAAAAGCATTTACTATTAGTGCTTATGAGTGTACCGGTAGCATTTAGATTCTAGAACTTGCGTTAGTGATGCATCCCGAGACCGCTAGTGAAACTACATTCGTGTAGTAGGATTTACTACATGATAAGAGGCATTAGGATCACCCTTGTGTTAAACCCGTATCATAATTACTTGACCATTTAAGTCATATTACTTGGCTAGTTAAGTCAATTAATTTTTCCCACACCCTTAGCGTTGTACTCATTTTTAGTACACAAAACCCCTGGTACACCCCTCCGAGCCTATCTTTTTGTTTCTAACTTTAAGCATCTTACTTAAATGTAGAATTTGTTACACCCCACTTAAATGTACACCCAAATCGCCTTAGCCTTCCGTGTATGCACTCATCTTTAGTGCATTATTGTTATTTGTTAAACCCTTAGTTAATTATCTAATTGATTACATGGTTGCTAAGTCGAGTCATATCCTTGTACATATTGTTTTGGGACGATTGGGACTCATGGGTAAAGTACTTATGTTATGGAGTAATGGGGAAGAATATCATATTATTACCCCCATATGTACGTTAATCTTAAAAGTACTCCAAGTGTTTTGATTATCTTAATTCGAGTCATTAGATTAGTTTATTGTAAAGTTTGTAAAAATTCAAGTGTAAGGGAATGTTCATTCCCTATGATGTATTATTTTGGATGGTAGGGTAACAGTGTATGCAAAAAAAAATAATAAAAAAAAATAAAAAAATAAAAATAAAAAAACATACGGACTACCATCCCGCTTCATTTTATGTTTGTTTTATGTTTTTGTTATTTTTCATTTATTAGCTTAAGTCGAGTCTAGTCTTGGCTTAGCAACACCATATTGTACATGTAATTAACCAAGATTGTTAACTCGCCACCAGTAAAGACTGCATATATCTGTAACAATTCGCAATTTCAGGTTAACTTTTATTCCCGAAAATTTTACTATTCACTTTTTACTATTCACTTTTACTATTCACTTTTTACTATTCACTTTCACTATTCATCTCAGAAATTTTTATTTCATATTCTCGTAAGTTAAACTATTTTAACGATAATCCGAGCGTTTGACGCTCGTCGGATCATTTCTGCAAAAATCACAAAGCCGTGTCCGAGTTTTACTTTTAGGTTTAAACGTCCTTCTAGCATCCCGATATGTCCATAAAACATTATAAACAATAGAAATATGATTTTCTATCATTTTAGGACAATTCCAAAAGTTTCGGAATTTTACGTTTTTCAGTTCAGCGTTTTACGCGAATTGCGCGTTTTAGACCCGCGTTTCCAGTTTTTAGCAGGGTTTTCGCACCCGATAGAACCTACCACTCATTTTATATTTTATTATGGACTATATTGACATGTTTGACCATACTTTCAAGTTTCATATTTTTAGGATACCCGGTTTTACGTTTCGTGGCCTAAAAACTTACGGTTAGCAATTTACGGGTCCAAAACTAGCTACATACTTAGGATATTATCATCCAAAGACCAAGAGTCATCATCTAGTCACCTTATCCTCATTCAAACCGCCACTAGGGGGGGGGGGGGGTTCACACTTGTGGTTAAATTTTGACCATTGATTCTTTATTTAGTTACAACTTTGGCTCCAAGTTAACCTTGGTCACCAAGTTTATGTAGTTTCCTAGTAAGCTTCCTAACCTCCTCTTCATGCTATAAATACAAGCTCATACCTTCATCTTTTCATCACCAAAACGCCACACCATTAATTCCTAGCACCATGATCCTTTGATCTTCAATATACAAGTTACACTACAAAGTTCAATGTCTTAGTATTCTCTACCTAGTTCTCAAGTTTGTTTGGTGATTCCATGGTTGATTTAGGAGCTACACAAGGTTACTAGGGCTGAAGTTAAATGGTTTTCACAAGGGTTAGATCAAGGCTAGCAAGGGTTACAAGAGTTATGGTGAAGGGTTTGCAAGCATAGGTTTAGTGTCCTAGTTCCATACTTGACTTCCTTTCTTTAGAAAGCCAAAAGTTGTAAGCAAACCCTTATACACTTTCTTGCTCAATATCATTTCATGCTTATTATGTTTCTTTCATGCTATATATGGTCTTTGTATTGTGTTCATGATGTTTAAAAATGGATAAAACGAGTATTGGTATACATATGTTAACTTATGACAAGTAAACAAGCAAACTAGTGATTTTTATGGAAAACCACGACCACAATAGTATAACTATGATATTTGACACTTACTTATTGTTAAATAGGACTTAACAAGGAAAACATAGCAATTTGAATCACCCAAAACGAGTACACGAGTCAAAAGTTATGACCGTTTGAAGTTAGCGAAACCAAAACGGCAAAACTGCCTAAATACCATTCTGATCAAATTATGATTTTAAAAGTCCCACTTCTGGTCCGATTCATCAAAAAGTTAAAACACGAAAGTTGTCCGGAACGACGTTTTCGTTCAGGAACAAAGAAGCTCGAGACCTGAAAACGCTTTCTGAGTGATAAATTTCTTCAAAATCTTAACAGCCCATTTTTAGACCAAAGTTACTATATAATCATTATAATTAGATGAGACCAAGAGGTCTAATGACCTAAAGCCGAGACCACAACCATGGCTAAAGCCAAGGTTGAGTCTCAAGATCATGGTAACAATGACCAAGGTCACGGCAAAGCCACGGCTAAAGACCATATAACTATTAAAGATCAAAAAGCTTATATATATATATATATATATATATATATATATATATATATATATATATATATATATATATATATGTTATCGAATACTACAATAGTAGGGAGCCTCATGTGAGGAGTTCATTGAGTAAGCCGTCAAGACGAGTTGTGGATTTACGAGTTAAAGTGTCCTGGCTCCTCGAACGTTTACTCCATGACTTCTGAATTATGTCGGCCCGAACGGTAGTAAGAGATTTACAACCTATACATGTTTCATAGACCACTTATATTCAACGACTTACACTATATACTAAGTACTACATCATGAACATTATGCAAGACATATATTGGCAATTCGTCATATTCTTAGACGTTACTCCAAACCTAAGTCGCAACGTTCTATTATAGGCTGCTCTTGGAGACTTTCGCGATTCGACTACCATTTTCATTACTCACTACATAGACTTAAGGTGAGTCATAGCCCCTACTCTTTTCGTACTTGTTTTAACTATTGGGGGGGGGGATACATGCTCAACTACTTGCTTACTTGTACAAATACTCAAAACGTCTATACTTGACTGTGTTATACTTGATTGCTTACATACATGACTGCGTTATACTTAATTGCGTTATTCTATTTATTGACTAGTAGTTGTCTTTGGGAATTGACTCCCAGTTGTCTTTGGGAAGTGGCTCCCAGTTGTCTTTGGGAATTGGCTCCCAGTTGTCTTTGATACATCCTAACATTTGCGAATGTTTGGATACATCATAAAAGTGAGGTCTTCGGAGATGAAGTAGAGACTCACTACTAATTGCTTAATTGTCTTGATGAACTTATACATGTCTTTATTATACTATATTGTAGCAGTGGGTTGTGAACACACAGGTTACAAGTCTCTTATGGCGGGACTTGTAACTGAGTGGATTCACGATGCCTTTGCTGTGTGATCATTCTTTAAGGCTTTTTCAACTGTTTTAAGACAAACTCTATGAACTCACCAACCATTGTGTTGACACTTTAGCATGTTTATCTCAGGTTAGTAAGGCGATAACTAGTGCGTGGAACTTAGAGTCAAGCTGCATATTCTGAAGACTTACGCTTTTATCATTTACCATTCAAAACATTTTGTATACATTTATGTATCATACCTTGGAATCTCATGTTTGTAACTTTGAATTCATTAATCGAATGGTAACTTTTCAAAACGTCTCATTTAGAGTTCGTTTTCTATAACTTGTACTTTGTATTATGAAGTAGCACCCCTATGACACAGTCTTCCGCTGCGGTATTTTGGGGGTGTTACAATATCCAACAAAACCGTGTATTCCATATCCCTACACCTAACGTTACAACCCTTTGAAAGACCTCTTTGATAGTTTATCCTAGGTACTTACGCCATGTGGTGGAGGTTTGATCCTTTCCCAAGCCTATGGTAATCTATTTTGTTATGACAGGTAGTGAGAGATGTTTCCCATTTCCATATTGTGATATATACTTTATTACACCCGAGAGATGTGAGTATCTAAACACTATTTGTGAGGTGCTAGTGTATGACCTCTGTGCTTGTCTTTGGTGGAACGATTATTTGTTGTAATTACTTTTATATTAGTGTTAAATGACCCCTAACTTGTATTTTAACTAGAATAAAAGCGCATTTGCTTGAGGACAAGCAAATCTCAAGTGTAAGGGTATATGATGAGGCAAAAAATGATCCGTTTTTAGGGGGTCATTTAAGCCGAAATTGGAATTTATTTGATCAAATATTGCCCTAAATCGTTCCTTTTGTGATTTTAGGTACTTTGGGAGTGAATTCTAGAAAAGGAAGCATTTTGGACGTTTTTGGAGCATTAAAGTGAAGAAAACGGCAAAGTCTTGATTTTCCTTGCTGGGAACAGTACCTGACGGCGTCAAGAATGTTTTGATGACGGCGTCAAGTGCAACTTTGTTGACGACCCAGAGAAAACGTGACGGCGTCAAAAGAAGGCCGTCAAGAGTAAAAGTGGTGATGGCCCAGAACAGAAATACACATGGCGACGTCAGATCTGGATCTAGGCAGTCCGAGAATTTTATTGGTGGCGAGATGACGGCGTCAGAAATTTCCTCTTGACGCCGTCACCTCATGAAATCTATATATACTTTTCTAATTTTCATTCATTAAGTGTGTAACTTGGGAGGAGAATTTTAGGGTCGAACTTCATAAACCCTAACACGACTTTTACAGTATTTTCAAGGGTTTTCACCCCTTGAAACCCTTCATGTTCAATTGAGATAAGTATCCTTTCAATTCATTCAATATGTCTATGTGTTGTTTGAATATATCTTACACTTGTCTTGATTTTAACATGCTAGGCTAGACTCTTGTGTGTTTGCTTAGATGTAATGAAACCTAGATGTTGATTATAGGTTGATTGCTTGTTTATAGTTGTAATGGATGAATGATTTCAATGTTAGGCTTAAGAAAACTGGCAGATCTCCATTGTGTAACTTGCTTGAACGTCTTAAGAAACATGAACCGATGTGTACTAGGTTTTTATGGTTGTATTTAATGCATGAGCGAATTCTAGTGATCCCATGTTAGGAGCTTCTTGCAGGCTCGACATAGGAGTGAAGTAGGAGCTTATAGAATTGGGGAAGTAAGTACGCCACCCCATGATTGGTATTAAGGAATATAACCCGTCATCCATGCAACTGTAACAAATAATTAACATGTAAAAGATATCTAGGGAGTAGTGAAATCTAAGTAAACACAATTCTCCCATCTATTGCTCACACCACATTAGTAATTAGTTTTATTTACATTTCTGTTATTTTATTTTGATTGCATCTGTAGTTATTGGGTTAGTTGACTAGCAACTAATTCCACCCATTCTTCCAAAACCCGAGATTTTTACTTGCTTTTATAAAACATAAAAATACAAAAAGAATCATCCCTCACCTCTAGACCTAGTTCTTAGGCTTTCTAATCCTAGCGACACTATTCCTGAGTAGAACGATCAATCCCCCGGTACTTGTCACTATACTATACTACAACGATCAGGTACACTGCCTGGTGGGGGTTGTAAGCTTCTCGAGATCCCTCGAGAGGTAAAGCCTGGTGCAATTCCCATGCATCAAAATGCTGGATGACAAGAAACCAGTTGTCCAGAAACAAAGAAGGTTAAATCCTAATATGCAAGAAGTAGTGAAAAAGGAAGTAACTAAACTCCTCGATGCCGAAATTATTTATCCCATTGCTGATAGCCCATGGGTAAGCCTTATTCATTGTGTGCCAAAGAAAGGTGGTATCACCGTGGTCACAAATAAGAATGATGAGTTAGTCCCAGCCAGAACAATCACTGGTTGGAGAGTTTGTATTGATAACCAAAAACTCAACGAGGCTACAGCCAAAGATCACTTCCCCTTACCCTTTATGGATCAAATGCTAGGAAGACTGGCAGGAAATGAAATTTTTTGTTTTCGTGATGGTTTTTCTAGATACTTTCAAATTCCAATCGATCCTCTCGATCAAGAAAAAACAACATTCACATGTCCTTTTGGAACATATGCTTACAGAAGAATGCCTTTAGGTTTATGTAATGCACCTGCTACATTCCAAAGATGCGTGATTACAATATTTCATGACATGATTGAAAAATCTATGGAAGTTTTCATGGACGATTTCTCTATTTTCGGAAATTCATTCAAAAGTTGTTTGGTCAATTTAAGCAAAATGCTTAAAAGATGTGAAGAAACTAACTTAGTTCTCAATTGGGAAAAATGCCATTTCATGGTTAAAGAAGGAATTATGCTCGGATATAAAGTGTCTGGAGTAGGATTATAAGTTGACAAAGCAAAAATCAAAGTCATAACAAAACTACGACCTCCTACTAATATCAAAGGTATTAGAAGTTTTCTTGGACATGCCGGTTTTTACCGTAGATTCATAAAAGATTTCTCTAAGATAACTAAACCTTTAGCTAAGCTACTTGAAAAAGACGTTCCATTCGAATTCAATGAAGAATGCATAAAAGCATTTGAACTATTAAAAGAAAAACTCACATGCACACCTATCATAGCAAGCCCAGATTGGAATCTTCGATTTAAGCTAATGTGTGATGCTCATGAAAGTGCTGTTGGAGCCGTACTTGGCCAAAAAAAAGTAAAACATTTTCATCCAATCTACTTTGCTAGTAGAACATTGAATGCAGCCCAACAAAATGATACGGTAACAGAAAAAGAGCTAATGCCAGTTGTATTTGCATTTGATAAATTCTGATCATATCTTGTTCTATCCAAAACGGTTGTTTACACAGATCATTCAGCATTAAAATATCTCTTTAAGAAGTTAGATGCCAAACCTCGTCTCATACAATGGGTTTTGCTCTTACAAGAATTCGATATTGAGATAAAAGACAAAAACGGGTGCTGATAATGTTGCAGCAGATCACCTATCTAGAATTTAGAAACAGGATGGTGACGATGAAGAATTTGAAATAAACGATTACTTTCCAGAAGAAATTCTGATGGAAATAAATTCAGATAAAGAACCTTGGTTTGCTGATTTTGCAAATTATTTGGTTGGACAAATTCTACCTAAAAACATGACATACCAACAAAAGAAAAAATTCTTTTCCGATCTTAAAAACTTCTTTTTGGAAAAGCCACATCTTTTTAAGATATGTCCTGATGGGATCATAAGAAGATGTGTGGCAGGACCTGAACCCGATCCATTCTAGATGCATGTCATCATGGACCAACTGGAGGACATTATGGACCATCCATCACAGCCAGAAAAGTCCTAGAATCTGGTTTCTATTGGCTAACAATATTCAAAGAAGCCCATACCTTAGTTCACCTTTGTGAAGCATGTCAAAAAACCGGAAATATATCAAAACGAGATGAAATGCTTTTAAAATATATACAAGTATGTGAGATATTTGACATATAGGGTATAGATTTCATGGGTCATTTTTCAAAATCCCATAAGTTTGAATACATACTGTGTTGATATAAATAAATGACTAAAAACGTTATTCATATCTTTCGATATCTCTATGTTTTGATAATCACAAAACGAAAACTCATCAAACCAAAGATCATGACATAAACAAGTATTTAGTAGTAAATACTCATCTTTACCATCTAATCACTTAAGGTATGAATAAACAAAGTGTCTAAATGCATTATAAGATCAAAGGAACACTTTTGTTAATCAATAGATATTTATAAAATGTCACAAAACATTTTATATCTTTTATAAAACATTTTTGGCATTAAAAGAATATGTTTAATTCATTACAAATTTATGAATTCAAATTTTCAACCAAAAATGGCAAATCTAATCCAGAAAAATTTCCCTCACAAAAGGACAAGAAAATCCAACGTTCAAAAGGGCGGCCCCCTTAATTATACTAGGCGGCCCCCTTAATCATTAAGGGGACCGCCCCCTAATTAAGGGGACTGGCACGCTCCAGAACAGTATTTTCTCGCCCTATAAATACTGGATCATTCCACATATTTTTCTCACTTTTTTTGCACTAAAAACTTTCTGATCTAAACATCCATTTCCTTCCTCTAAAAATCCTTTGATCTTATATACATTGATCTTTGTTTCAAAGTGATTCAAGCCTCAACACTCAAGTGCAAAGAGAAGAATACTTCTATTAGAAGTATTACAACTTAGTATCATCTTGCTATCTAAGTTGTTTGTTTATTTCATCTTGTTGATCCTTCATATTTTGGTGAATAAGGTGTATGTATTCGATAGCTAGATTGTGTTATAAAATCTAGAATTGTTGTAAGTGTGAAGTGGAACTTGAAGTGAAGAAGTAGTGTTTCATAGTAGTGGTGATAGGAAATATTAGCAATAGTGATTAGTAGTGAAGAAATTGGAACTTCCAAGTTAAGAAGACATTGAAGACTTGAAGTTGTGAAGAAGTTAGAGCCTTGAAGTTGTGAAGAAGTTAGAGCCTTGAAGTTGTGAAGGTGTTAGTCCTTGAAGTCGTGAAGAATTTGTGAAGGCGTGAAGATACTTTTAGTGCAAAGAAGTATTGAAGAAGTGAAAAAGTGTGAAGAAGGTGTGGTGTGAAAATAGTTGTGAGATTGGTTCTAGCTACGATTAGAACTCGACATTTTGCTTAGTGTCGTAAATCGGTGTAAGCTTTGGTGTGTACGGTTTTCTCCGCCATAAGGGAGGTTATTAACTTAGTGAAGAAAACTCTAGAGTTTGGTGCTCGGGGAGTGGAGTAGGGCAAGGAAGGTGTCCTTGTAGCCAAACCACTATAAATCCTTTGTCTCTCGGTTTGATCTTTCCATCTCTCACTCTTTGCTTACTTACTTATTAGCTTTTCGTACATAGTTATAATTATGTGTTGTGCATATATTGATTTCACATAAAGGTCAAAACTAGGTTCCATTCACAACATTAATTTTACATAAGTAAACTATAAGTATATACACTTTTAAAACACATATACATATATAAATACAAACATATATTTATGAGAGATATATGATTTTATTATTGCTACACAACATTTTAAATAAGTAGTATTTTTATGATAAGTGTAAATAAACTTGTACTTACGCTTTAGCTTCAAAGGTTTTACGGTTATCATCAATTCTTTAGAAGCAAAACTTTTATTAGACGAAAAAGACGAAAAACTATACAACCCCCCCCCCCCCACCCTTTCTAGTTTTCCACAATTAGTATCAAGAGCCACGTCTAGCAAGATTTTTAAAATATATTGTATTTTAAAACTTGTAACGATCTATGGAATTCGAAAAATATCTAGAAGGGGTATTTACGCAAAAACCACCATTATTTGAAAATGATCATTTTCTTGAATGGAAAAATAAATCTGAAAATTATGTGAAATCAATAGATCTTGATCTTTGGCATATCATTTCAATTGGTGATCTTAAACCAACCAAAATGGATTTTGAAAATCAATATAATAATCTTCAAACCAAAATTGATAAAAATACTAAAGCCAAATTACTTATCTTCAAAACTCTACCAAGAGTTGAATATGAAAGATTATTTTTTTCTAAAACGGCAAATGATATTTGGAAATGTCTTTTAAAGTTTCACCAAGAGAAATGTAAAACCAAAGATGATAAACTTGATATTGCACAAGAAATAGTTACTCTAGAAAATTTTAATAGATAAATATTTAGTTGAAATAAATACATGTACTACTAGTTCAAATGTGATCATTGAAGGTAACAATAACGAAGAATACATGAGCCAAATCCGAAGAAAGAGTGTTAATAAATCATGGTGCAACAAGTACGAAGAAGACGATGATAATACGGCTTGTGAGAATATACAAACAAATGGGAATACAAGTATTGATGGCAAGGACTACATGCCTCTCGATCTAAGCGAAACTACAAGTAAAACATGGAGCGACATGGACGATGGAATTGATCAACATATAGCATGTGAAGATTACACAACTACTAATAAGGTACAATCCGAAACCGAACATTTTTGCTATGATCAATTTATATTAGAATTTTCAAAATTGGAAAACAACTTCAAACATTTTTGCAACATTGACTCAAAAATGATTCCTAAAAATAAATCTTCAATATTCATTGAAAACAATTTTCAAAAGGAAATAATTTTAGAAGATAAAATGTCTAGACTTGAAAGTAATACTGAAATTGATCTTAAATGTAAATTTTGTCAAGACTATAAACATGAAATTAAAATAGAAAATGAAAAAGCAAAAATATTAGCAAAATTTGAAAATAGCTCTAGATCTTTAAAATATTTACTTAACATTCAAAAGTCATTTTATGATAAAACCGGCTTAGGATTTACCGTAAATGATCCTTCAACAAATGCATCAAAACAAATAAAATTTGTTAAACCTAGTGGAGAAATTTAGAACTAATATTACCTATGCTCACTATTTATCTCTCTAGTCAAGAAAGTCATTGTTTGTTGATTAAAACAAACTATTGATGAATTCTTGTACTTCTCGACGACATCCTCATCATGTGCATTTAAATGCAATGGATGTTCTCAACTAACCAATTCGGACCCATGAGAATCTGGGTACCAAGCTCTTTATCATGTTTAGGTGATTAATGAACGAAGAGACTTTTAAGTTGTGGATTGCTCACCTTGCTCACTTACTTTTGACGACTATTGGTTCATATCACTATGGTTCACATTCTGCACATGATTTGCCTATGACGTTGTTGCCGTCATCTATTGTCTCGGCATTTTGTTCTTCACTTTTGGAGTATTGGTTTTGTGGTGTGTTCGTTACTATTTCAAGACGAAGGTTTCAATGCACCACTATTCTTTGTCTTCACGTCTTGTGATGATTGGTGTGATCGATTAAGCATTTAGGATCAAGCTCCCTTGATGTCTATTGAGTTGGAACTTTACATTGCTACTTCGACATGTTTTGGGCAAACTTTTAAGATGTCTCCCATCACTCTCATGGCCACACTTTAAGATAAGCTGGACATGAGGTAAGTTTTCTTTTCAAAAACTTGCCAATATTACATTATATTAAAGTATGCTTTAATTAGTATATGAATATGATTTAATTTATAAGTTGCCATGCTTTTAGATCATTAATACTAATATATGCATATATGATATTAGGAAAATTAACCCTCTTGTTGTTAAGTCTATTATCATTTTTCTTGGTCTTCATTTATATTGAAGATCTTCTATGATCTATAGTAGAATACTTACCATTTAAGCTATATGATCTTACTAGTTGCATTAATAGATGCATTATAATTAAGACTTGTTAGTAACTTAATATTATGATGTTCTTTGTATACATATATATATATATATATATATATATATATATATATATATATATATATATATATATATATATATATATATATATATATATATATATAAATGTCTATCTTGTATCCATAGATGATTTATTTTGTCCCTCTCTATCTCATTGCATTTAGATCATAAATATCTACCATCTCTCTTCCATATCTTTAGTTGCCATTAGAGATGATTATATGTGACAATGGGCTTAATTGATTCTCTTGAGTATGATAAGTTTTCATTTCAAATTCTTTACTTGTATTTTCTTGATTATCAATATCAAAACATCATGTTTAAAACCTTTCTCTTTGAATAAAAATCTTTCAAATATCTATATTATTTTTCTTCAAACAACATGTTTAACTATAAGCTACCATAACTTTATTTTAATCAAAATCAAGATTGAATTATTTTTCTCATGTTATGAAACAAAACTCAATTTATTTTATTGTAATACACACTTGAATTTATTCCAAAACATTGTTGAATAAAACTAAAAACGTTTTGTTTAAAACATATTTGATTATCTCATATGTGTCATACACTTCTGTGGATATGACATTCACATTTCAATCAAATCATTTCATGAGAATCATGGTTTGCCCATATAGAGCTTGTTTGTAACAAGTCTTGAAGTCTATATAATCATATCTTCCTACTTGTTACTTGTAAACAATCATCAATATGTTTGCACTAGCCTACATATTATCATCTTCATATAGTTGCATATTTAACTAGTTTGCTTTATTGCTTCCTTGGTTGCCTATCTTAATTGATCAATTAGTAGATTGGATGGTTGCCTATCTCTACATTCATGAATAGTATGCCCTATATTGCCTCAAAGAGTTGAACTTACTTGAATCCAAATCCAAAAACACAACCTTTTTGAAAATTTTCTGCCAAAGACCCATTTCTGGCATTCTGGGAATCACCAGATGGGCGGCCCCCTTAATTATATAAGGCGGCCCGCTTAATTTTAAGGGGACCGGCCATCTGATGGTCGGGGATACTGTTTTCTTTATCACTTTTTGACCCATTTCACCTTATACTTCCCAAAATTCACAAACATATTTTGTCCCATACTATCCCTCAAAATTTACCTTCCTAAACCACATTTCTCATACACTATTGTAACAATTCGCAATTTCAGGTTAATTACTATTCCCGGAAATTTCACTATTCACTTTTACTATTTATTTTTACTATTCACTTTTA
The DNA here is from genome assembly GCA_030686995.1 of Artemisia argyi. Classification (NCBI taxonomy): domain Eukaryota; kingdom Viridiplantae; phylum Streptophyta; class Magnoliopsida; order Asterales; family Asteraceae; genus Artemisia; species Artemisia argyi. The sequence continues at coordinate 84,249,191 of CM060677.1, read as the reverse complement.
CTATTCATTTTTCCCGAAATTTGATTTTTGTTTCTTGGCCTCGAGTGATAAATCATTTCCATAGAAAATTAAAAGTTTGACACTCATCAGATCATTTTCGCAAAAGTTAATAAGGAATTACACGTTTTAGGGTAAAACGTCATTCAAAAATTCTACGCACAACGAAACACGACCGTGTTAATTTTCCCCGTATCAGAAAAATGTTTGATACACTCATGATTTATTTGAGAATAAATCATGACTGAGAAAAACATGACCAAATAAACCTCGGCCGTGAAAAACTGGAATTTTCATTTTTAAGCGTTTTTACTCAGCCGTAACCTTAGCCTATACCTGCACCGCGTTTCTAAGATGATTTGAGTTTTCACATTTTTTGGAATAAGTCAACATATTTTTCCCTCCTCCTTTGACCAAAACTCATTCCTTGATTTTATAAGTCATTCCTTGATTTTTAGGCTTACGGTTTGATGTCTAAAAGACATTTAATACCAACCGACACTAGACTGAGCCCAGTCTAGACATTATAAGTCATTTTAAATCATTTATATCCTATTAGAAAAGTAACATTTTACTTTTCTCAATTTTACACAATATTCGTACATTTTACGTATTACGCGTTTTAGACCCGTGTTTCCAGTTTTAGCAGGTTTTACCACCCCAATGGAACCTACCACTCATTTTATATTTTATGATGGAGTGTCATGACATGTTTAACCATACTTTCAAGTTCCATATTTTTATGACACCCGGTTTTACGTTTTGAGGCTTAATTATTTACTGTTGGCATTTCCCGGAGTCAAAACTCATCCAAATACTTAGGATAATATCAAGCAAAGGCCAACTCACCCCCTTAGCTCTTGTGAACCGCCATTAGGGGGGGCGAGTCACCCTTGGTGTGGTTTGATCCTAGGCTAAGATGTCTTGGATGAGTTACATGTGTTGAAGCTTGTTATGAAAGCTTTGACAAAGTCTCATTTTGTAACCTCCTCATGGACCTATAAAAGCCCCCCCCCCCCTCCCCTTTGTTTGCCGTCCACCATCACACACCAAACACTCCACACTTAGCTTAATTTCTTCTAGTTTCAAGCAAGATTCAAGAGCAAGTTCAAAGATAGAAACCCTAGTTTGGTTTAGGTAATCAAAACACTTCCAAACCTCATATACTTTGGTGATTTCTCTTGAGTTTGAATCCACTCAAGCCACCTCAACTTTCATCATCTATCTTTCAAGAATACAAGAGTAGAAAGATTGCATGAAGTGAAGTAGGTTGAAGCTAAAGTCTATCAAAGTCCTTACCTTACATGTTAACTTCCTTTCTTATTTGAAAGCCAAAAGTTGTAAGCCAAACCCTAACATGCTTCTTGTTAAATATCATAATCATGTTATTTACATATCATTCATGCTATATTATGTCTTGTACTCATGTCCATGATGTATAAAAATAAATAAAACAAGTTATTGTAATTGATTGTTAAGATAAGTTATTGAAACAAGTAAACTAGTGACTTTCTTGGTAAGACCTGATCAAAATGGTAAAATTATGATATTGGATTATTACATATTGTAGTATAGGACCTAACAAGGAAACCATAGCAACTTGAACCACCTAAAACGAGTATACGAGTCAAAAGTTATGACCATTTGAAGTTACCAAAACTTTGCGGCAAAACTGCCAAAATAGTTTCTGTGACAGAATATAAAACACGCAAAAAGAGGCCTTTCTGGTCCGTTTCATGAAAAAGTTAAAGCACAAAAGTTGTCCGGAATCACGTTTTCTTCAAAAACTCAGGAGCACGTCTCCAGAAAACTAATAACGAATGAGATTTTTCTCAGTTTCTTAACAGCTATTTACATATATATAAGTCACTATATAATGGTTATGTTTTAAAAAGAACAAAGAGGTCTTATGACCTAGAATAAAGACCACAACCATGGCTAGAGCCAAGGTTGAGTCTCATGACCATGGAACAATGACCAAAAGTCATGGCAAGGCCATGACTAAATGACCATATAAACTTACTTAGGCGAAAACATGAACCAAGGAGTTGGGGATAACTTGAACATACAATTTGGATCTACTTCATCTAAAAGAACCATGAGATACAAGTTATAAGAAACTTACTCTAATAACAATCTTCATGTAAAAATAAACTTTCCTAAGTTTATTCAAATATCGGACATGTAACTTTTCGGATCAAAACTTATATATATATATATATATATATATATATATATATATATATATATATATATATATATATATATATATATATATATCATCAACTACTACAATAGTAGGGAGCCTCATGTGAGGAGTTCATTATGTAAGCCGTCGAGATGAGTTGTGGATTTACGAATTAAAGTGTCCTGGCTCCTCGAACGTTTACATTACTTCAATGTTTTACAAACCCTTGGGGGGAATACATGCTATTTTAAACCGAACACAATGCTTTGAAACTGTATGCTGCCTGATTGTTTTATTATTACTAAGTACCTTCCTTGCCAATCCTAGGCCCCATATCATGAACCATTTAATCACTAGTATTAGTGAGCGTGAGTATTATGAATAGGCCTATTGGGATTGACGAATCCCATTTGTTTGAGCAGATTAGTTCAAACGAATGCACTATATTTGAAACATTAAGTATGACGGCAAAATACTTACCGGGGCAACAAAACCGCCGATTGATATTGGTACCCGTTAACGTATTGGTTGCATGAGCTTAGTATATAATAATAACTGTTTTGTTTTCCAACATAAGCATGAGTCTAGTTAACTCATACTACCAACATATTGTGTTCAACCGTTAAACAAACTCTATGAATATCACTCAACCTTTGTGTTGACCTCTTAAGCATGTATTTCAGGTCCATGATAATCAAGAATGGAGCAGAAGGGCACGTACTAAAGGAAGAAGGCTATAACTTACTTTGTCATTCGGTAAAACATCAAAAGACTTTATATTGATGTATTTTGAAACATGGAACCTTTTTGGGACCTTACTATGTAAACTCTGATATATTTGAATAAATAAGAATGACAACTCTTTATAAAACGACTCGGTTAGAGTTCGTTTTTCTATTATTATGACTGTTGTGCCGTCGAGTGACACCCAAGTTGAATTCCGCTGCATCATGAATTGGGGGTGTTACATATTGGTACCAGAGCCATGGTTATAGAGAAACGGGTCTAAGTGAGACCTAAACTATAACTACAATCACAAGCAAAAACATTTTTATAGCCTTCCGCTCTTCGTGCCTTCCATCCTCCAGAAGATTATGGACTTATTACACATGTTATGCTACATGAACATATGTGTATATTGTTATATACACATTGCCATAGTTTGAGCATTTTCCATAAACATTTGATTTATTTTGACATCATAATACTCTTTGTAGACATCATGTCTGTACCTCCATCTCCCGATCATCTTCCTGCTATGCCTGAGTATTTACCAATTCTTCCCAGACCCAATGATCCATACTTTGAAGCACTTGACTACGACGACGAGGAAGAACCTTACGAGGATCTAGTCGATGACAATGAAGAAGATTTGGACGAAGATCCTGAAATGGATATGGACATAAACATCGATGATTACGAAGAAGATCCTGAAATGGATATTGACATTGAAGGCATCGATGACATTGAGGAAGTAGAGGAACAAATGGTGGTGCAACATCTATCACCATACATCACCACCTCCTATTTCACCAAACTCATCCGAATCAAATCGTACCACTCCAGCTCAAGTTCCGAAGTCTACTTACGAAGTCGGTGGAACATCTACATCTACACATATGTTCATGAACTCGGCTCAATACGAAATATATTCTTTGAGACAAGCCCTCAACCTAACTCAACTCAAAGTTCAAAGCATGGCAAGTCAAATGAATGACTATACATCCAAGGTAAATTCTGCCAAAATGGATGCCATGAATGCTCGAGAAGACCTCTATTGGTTTAAGCTTGACATGAGCTATGTGAAGAGAGACTTGACCCATGTTGGGGAAATAGTCTTGAATCCCTTGACCGGCTTGGATGACGTCAAGGATAGACTTACATTGGTTGAGAGGGCCCAAGAACAAGATGCGGTACAAATTCACAGACTACCTAACCGCCTAAATACCGCAGAAATCCGATTGGATGTTGCTAACTTTGACCGGTATCAACTCAGGAATGAGATGTATGGAATGCAATCTCAAATGTATGCCATACAACAAAGGCTATACCAAAAGGATGTCAAAGAATACCGTCCCAATGATAGTGTGGATGTGTTAGCAACATACGGAAATAATAATCTGTCCGAACTACAACAACCTCCCAACCGATGTTAGACTAGTGTTATAGTACTACTTATCTTTTGTACAACGTTGTAATTACTAACTGAAAGTATCAATTAGTAAATTTTGAAGAAGCTTGTAATAGGTTTCGATTTTGTAAATCAACCAACGTTATATGAATAAAATTCTTGTTTTATATACTATCATGTGTTATGCTTTTAAGTTTCAACATTATTATCCTATCATTCTTATCAAAAATTGTGCTCATTTCACAACTCTCTAATTACGACATATCTTTTGAACAATAGAATCATGGCGCCAAAGAAGAAGACACCACCAGCAATGACTCAAGCTGCTATTCGCAAACTAGTTAAGGACAGTGTCAACGTAGCACTAACAATGGAACGAGCAGCAGTAGCTATAGCAGCTGCCGAAGCCGCCACAGCTGCTGGTGCTGCAGTAGCCATTGAAGATGCTGCAGTAGCTGCTGATGCTACAGCAGCCGCTGAAGCCGCCACTGCTGCGGAAGTTGCTATAGCTGCAGAAGCTGCCCGAATTGCCAGCCTCAACATTGGAGGACCAAACCCAACTATCCCTCCAGTGACAAATGTTGCTACAGTACCTAAGGGTTGCTCATTCATTTCCTATTTGAAATGCGAACCCATCAAATTTAAGGGTACTGAAGGAGCTGTAGGTTTGACCCGCTGGTTTGAAAAAGCGGAGTCGGTATTTTTGGTCAGTAAATGTACTGAGAGTGATAAAGTTCAGTATGCTACAAGTACACTGTTGAATGAGGCATTATCATGGTGGAATTCAATATCTCAACCAATGGGCATTGAAAATACTTATAAGATTTCTTGGGATAATTTGAAGAAAATGATGATCAAAGAGTACTGCGCCCGCAGTGAAATGCAGAAGTTAGAGGTAGAACTCTGGGATCATTCTGTTAGGGGAAATGACATCATAACTTACAGCCATCGATTCCAAGAACTGAGGATACTATGTCCAACAATGGTTTCCACCAAAGAGAAATTGTTGGAAAGGTATATCTGGGGACTTCCATCAAGTATACAAGGGAATGTAACTTCAGCAAATCCCAAGGAACTTGATGAAGCTATGCGGATGTCTCGCAACCTCATGGATCAAGTGGTGCGTACAACAGAAACCCGAAAGCAAAACAACACCAACAGCACCAACAACGCCAACAATACCAATAACACCAACAACTCCAACTACCGTAACAACAACAACAACAATAAGAACAACAACAACAAGCGACCATGGGATGGTAACTGTGGAAGTAACAACAACAACAACAACAACAACAACAACAACCAAACCCGAAACAACAACCATCACAATCAGCAGAACAAAAGACAAGAAGCCGCGAAGGCTTATGTTGCTGCACCAGCTAGAGGTAAATACGTTGGTACTCTACCACAGTGTACCAAGTGCAACTACCATCATGCAGGTCCCTGCCCGGCCAAGTGCAACAAGTGTCTAAAGCCCTGACATCTTGCCAAGGATTGTAGAGGCAAGGGTGTAGCTACTGGGGCTAACACTCAGCCAATAGTTACATGTTTTGGGTGTGGTGAAAGGGGACACTTCAAGAACAATTGTCCTCAAAACCAAGGACCACAAGGCGGAGGTGCTCGCGGTAGAACCTATGTCATGGGAAATGGAGAACCACACCAAGACCCGAACGTGGTTACCGGTACGTTCTTACTCAATAACATTCCTGTTAAAGTCTTATTCGATTCTGGTGCTGATATGAGCTTTATATCTACTAGAATTGCGCCTTTACTTGATATTCCATCAATCACTTTAACCACTAGTTATAGTATTGAACTAGCTACCGGTGACTTAGTAAATACCAATACCGTAATCCCAAACTGTACCCTTAATCTCTTAGACCACCCCTTTAACATCAATCTTATGCCAATCGAACTCGGAAGTTTTGATGTTGTTATTGGCATGGATTGGTTGTCTAAACATCAAGCTAACATCATTTGTGGTGAAAGAGTTGTGCACATTCCATGTGACAATGAAACTTTGATCATTCGTGGTGATCAAAGTGGAACTCGAATAAACATCATCTCATGTATCAAAACCATGAAGTACATTGAGAAAGGATGTTATGCTTTCCTAGCCCACGTAACCGAAAAGAAATCCGATGAAAAACGTCTCGAAGATGTTACTATTGCCCGTGAGTTTCCTGAAGTCTTTCCGGAAGATTTACCCGGACTACCACCAAATCGTCAAATAGAATTCAGAATTGATTTAATACCAGGAGCGGCGCCAGTTGCCCGCGCACCCTACCGGCTAGCACCTTCAGAGATGCAAGAGCTATCAAATCAATTACAAGAACTTTCGGACAAGGGATTTATTCAACCCAGTTCCTCACCTTGGGGAGCTCCAGTTTTATTCGTGAAAAAGAAAGATGGGTCATTACGAATGTGTATTGACTATCGTGAGCTAAACAAATTAACCATAAAGAACTGATATCCACTACCAAGAATTGATGATTTATTCGATCAATTACAAGGTTCAACCTATTACTCAAAAATTGACCTACGATCAGGTTACCATCAAGTTAGAGTTCGTGATGAAGACATTCCAAAAACAGCCTTTAGGACACGATATGGTCACCATGAATTCCAAGTGATGCCATTTGGGTTAACTAATGCACCGACAGTATTCATGGATCTCATGAATCGAGTGTGTAAGCCATATTTGGACAAATTCGTGATCGTATTCATAGACGACATTCTCATATATTCCAAAAACGAAGAGGAGCACAAAGAACACTTGAGAACAATTTTAGGATTACTCAAGGAAGAGAAATTGTATGCAAAGTTTTCCAAATGTGAATTTTGGATTCAATCAGTACAATTCCTTGGGCATGTGATTGACAAGACCGGTTTACATGTCGATCCCGCTAAGATTGAAGCTATCAAAAATTGGCCAACACCTACCACACCTACAGAAATTCGTCAATTTCTGGGTCTAGCCGGGTATTACCGAAGGTTTATTGAAGGATTTTACTCAATAGCAAAACCTTTGACCAAGTTAACACAGAAAAACAAGAAATACATGTGGGATGAAGATGAAGAAAAAACTTTCCAAACCCTCAAACAGAAACGTTGTAGTGCTCCTATTCTAGCATTGCCAAATGGAATCGAAGATTTTGTAGTCTATTGTGATGCATCGCACCAAGGTTTAGGTGCCGTGTTGATGCAACGTGATAAGGTCATGGCTTATGCTTCAAGACAACTCAAGGTTCATAAAGAAAATTACACCACTCATGACTTAGAGTTAGGAGCTGTAGTCTTTGCACTAAAAATATGGAGGCACTATCTATACGGTACTAGATGTACTGTGTACACCGATCATAAAAGTCTACAACACATTTTGAACCAAAAAGAACTAAACATGAGACAACGTCGTTGGTTAGAATTACTGAGTGATTATGACTGTGACATTCGTTACCACCCAGGAAAGGCAAACGTAGTAGCCGACGCCCTGAGCCGAAAGGAATGGGTTAAACCACTACGAGTCCGAGCCTTAGTTTTAACCATAAATTCAAACTTTCCTGCTCAAATCCTTCATGCTCAAGCTGAGGTGGTGAAACAAGAAGACATCCAAAAGGAAAAGTTGGATGGCATGATACAGAAGAAATTTGAAACCCGTTCAAATGGAACTCTATGCTTCCAAGGTCGAAGTTGGTTACCACTTTATGGTGGCCTACGAGACTTGATCATGTATGAATCACACAAGTCTAAATACTCCATACATCCTGGATCTGATAAGATGTATCATGATCTTAAGTTACTCTATTGGTGGCCAAACATGAAGGCCGATATTGCAACATACGTTAGCAAATGTCTTACATGCTCCAAAGTAAAAGCCGAACATCAAAAACCATCTGGTCCATTACAACAACCAGAGATTCCAGTGTGGAAATGGGAAAGAATTACTATGGACTTCATTACCAAACTCCCAAAGACATCAAGCGGTTATGACTCCATTTGGGTCATAGATGATCGTCTCACAAAATCCGCACACTTTATACCAATCAAAGAGACTTACAAAATGGAACAACTAACTCGACTGTACGTCAAAGAAATAGTCTCAAGACATGGTGCACCAATATCCATCATATCTGACCGAGATGGTAGATTTGGGGTATCGCCTTGTAAAATTGAATAGTGAAATTTGGGGTGGAGACTATAACAATTCGCAATTTCAGGTTAATTACTATTCCCGGAAATTTCACTATGCAATTTTACTATTCATTTTTACTATTCACTTTTACTATTCATTTTTCCCGAAATTTTCCCGAAATTTGATTTTTGTTTCTTGGCCTCGAGTGATAAATCATTTCCATAGCAAATTAAAAGTTTGACACTCATCAGATCATTTTCGCAAAAGTTAATAAGGAATTACACGTTTTAGGGTAAAACGTCATTCAAAAATTCTACGCACAACGAAACACGACCGTGTTAATTTTCCCCGTATCAGAAAAATGTTTGATACACTCATGATTTATTTGAGAATAAATCATGACTGAGAAAAACATGACCAAATAAACCTCGGCCGTGAAAAACTGGAATTTTCATTTTTAAGCGTTTTTACTCAGCCGTAACCTTAGCCTATACCTGCACCGCGTTTCTAAGATGATTTGAGTTTTCACATTTTTTGGAATAAGTCAACATATTTTTCCCTCCTCCTTTGACCAAAACTCATTCCTTGATTTTATAAGTCATTCCTTGATTTTTAGGCTTACGGTTTGATGTCTAAAAGACATTTAATACCAACCGACACTAGACTGAGCCCAGTCTAGACATTATAAGTCATTTTAAATCATTTATATCCTATTAGAAAAGTAACATTTTACTTTTCTCAATTTTACACAATATTCGTACATTTTACGTATTACGCGTTTTAGACCCGTGTTTCCAGTTTTAGCAGGTTTTACCACCCCAATGGAACCTACCACTCATTTTATATTTTATGATGGAGTGTCATGACATGTTTAACCATACTTTCAAGTTCCATATTTTTACGACACCCGGTTTTACGTTTTGAGGCTTAATCATTTACGGTTGGCATTTCCCGGAGTCAAAACTCATCCAAATACTTAGGATAATATCAAGCAAAGGCCAACTCACCCCCCTAGCCCTTGTGAACCGCCATTAGGGGGGGGAGTCACCCTTGGTGTGGCTTGATCCTAGGCTAAGATGTCTTGGATGAGTTACATGTGTTGAAGCTTGTTATGAAAGCTTTGACAAAGTCTCATTTTGTAACCTCCTCATGGACCTATAAAAGCCCCCCCCCCCCCTCCCCTTTGTTTGCCGTCCACCATCACACACCAAACACTCCACACTTAGCTTAATTTCTTCTAGTTTCAAGCAAGATTCAAGAGCAAGTTCAAAGATAGAAACCCTAGTTTGGTTTAGGTAATCAAAACACTTCCAAACCTTATATACTTTGGTGATTTCTCTTGAGTTTGAATCCACTCAAGTCACCTCAACTTTCATCATCTATCTTTCAAGAATACAAGAGTAGAAAGATTGAATGAAGTGAAGTACGTTGAAGCTAAAGTCTATCAAAGTCCTTACCTTACATGTTAACTTCCTTTCTTATTTGAAAGCCAAAAGTTGTAAGCCAAACCCTAACATGCTTCTTGTTAAATATCATAATCATGTTATTTACATATCATTCATGCTATATTATGTCTTGTATTCATGTCCATGATGTATAAAAATGAATAAAACAAGTTATTGTAATTGATTGTTAAGATAAGTTATTGAAACAAGTAAACTAGTGACTTTCTTGGTAAGACCTGATCAAAATGGTAAAATTATGATATTGGATCATTACATATTGTAGTATAGGACCTAACAAGGAAACCATAGCAACTTGAACCACCTAAAACGAGTATACGAGTCAAAAGTTATGACCATTTGAAGTTACCAAAACTTTGCGGCAAAACTGCCAAAATAGTTTCTGTGACAGAATATAAAACACGCAAAAAGAGGCCTTTCTGGTCCGTTTCATGAAAAAGTTAAAGCACGAAAGTTATCCGGAATCACGTTTTCTTCAAAAACTCAGGCGCACGTCTCCAGAAAACTAATAACGAATGAGATTTTTCTCAGTTTCTTAACAGCTATTTACATATATATAAGTCACTATATAATGGTTATGTTTTAAAAAGAACAAAGAGGTCTTATGACCTAGAATCAAGACCACAACCATGGCTAGAGCCAAGGTTGAGTCTCATGACCATGGAACAATGACCAAAGGTTATGGCAAGGCCATGACTAAATGACCATATAAACTTACTTAGGCGAAAACATGAACCAAGGAGTTGGCGATAACTTGAACATACAATTTGGATCTACTTCATCTAAAAGAACCATGAGATACAAGTTATAAGAAACTTACCCTAATAACAATCTTCATGTAAAAATAAACTTTCCTAAGTTTATTCAAATATCGGACATGTCACTTTTCGGATCAAAACTTATATATATATATATATATATATATATATATATATATATATATATATATATATATATATATATATATTATCAACTACTACAATAGTAGGGAGCCTCATGTGAGGAGTTCATTATGTAAGCCATCGAGATGAGTTGTGGATTTACGAATTAAAGTGTCCTGGCTCCTCGAACGTTTACTAACATGACTTCTGAATTATGTCGGCCCGAATGGTAGTAAACGATATATAAACTATACATGTTTCATGAATCATTTCTTTTCAAAGACTTACACTTTACAAAGTACCACATCATGGACTAATTGAAAGATATATATATATAGGCACTTCTTCATATTCTTTACTCCGATCCTAAGTCGCAACATTCTATTATAGGTTGCTCGTAGAAACCTTCACGATCCAACCATTACCTTCACTAATTGCTATCTTACTTAAGGTGAGTTCATAGCCCCACTTTACATTACTTCAATGTTTTACAAACCCTTGGGGGGAATACATGCTATTTTAAACCGAACACAATGCTTTGAAACTGTATGCTGCCTGATTGTTATTACTAAGTACCTTCCTTGCCAATCCTAGGCCCCATATCATGAACCATTTAATCACTAGTATTAGTGAGCGCGAGTATTGTGAATAGGCCTATTGGGATTGACGAATCCCATTTGTTTGAGCAGATTAGTTCAAACGAATGCACTATATTTGAAACATTAAGTATGACGGCAAAATACTTACCGGGGCAACAAAACCGCCGATTGATATTGGTACCCGTTAACGTATTGGTTGCATGAGCTTAGTATATAATAATAACTGTTTTGTTTTCCAACATAAGCATGAGTCTAATTAACTCATACTACCAACATATTGTGTTCAACCGTTAAACAAACTCTATAAATATCACTCAACCTTTGTGTTGACCTCTTAAGCATGTATTTCCGGTCCATGATAATCAAGAATGGAGCAGAAGGGCACGTACGAAAGGAAGAAGGCTATAACTTACTTTGTCATTCGATAAAACATCAAAAGACTTTATATTGATGTATTTTGAAACATGGAACATTTTTGGGACCTTACTATGTAAACTCTGATATATTTGAATAAATAAGAATGACAACTCTTTATAAAACGACTCGGTTAGAGTTCGTTTTTCTATTATTATGACTGTTGTGCCGTCGAGTAACACCCAAGTTGAATTCCGCTGCATCATGAATTGGGGGTGTTACAACTATAAATACCCTCTTCCCATCATTAATGCCATCACACCCAAACATGTCATCTCCCAACAACCAAAAACCAAAGATTTTAAGAACCGTAAGAATCTCCGTCAAACCCGTTTGGAAGAGAAAACTTGATTCTTGTCATAACTCAAGTGATGTTGTTCCAAGTCAACCAACAACTAAACTTCAAACCCACACTAATGACTCATCTCACAACCTATCATCCACTCATACCCTCATTAATGCTTCATCTTATGATGAGTATGCTCAATCCCAAAACAACAATCCCAATCTCTCAATCAATACTTCACATGTTGCTCATTCAACAAAAACACCACCCACTCATGAAAAACCTCTTCCACCCATTTCATGTTCTCATGACTACCCAAGCTCAACCATGTCTCCACCACCAAGAGTACCACCACCACATCCTACAACTTCACATGCCATTCCTATGTTGCATGTTCAAACCTTCACCCAAGACAACTATCATGTTCCACCACCATCACCTTCCTCCGAACACTTGAAGTTCGTTGAGGAGCTAAAAGAGGCTCATGAGCTTAGTGCTCTTTTAGCATTACATCTTGCTAAACGCAATTTAATCCACCCCAATCAAGCTCACCATCATCACCATATAACATCAACCAAATTGAGAAGCATGTTAACAATTGCCCTTGTTCCATCTTCCTTCAACAACAAACCATTGCATTGAATGAACACTTCACTTGGATTGAGTATCTTCTTACTAGATCTCAACAAACATCATCACTTGAACAACATCAGAACCCTCAAACAACAAACCCAACTTCAAATCCACCACCTACAAGCTCCACATCTCCAAACTCACCAACATCCATGCAACCAAAAGTTTATCTCCACTAAACCACCAAGTATTTTATATGCTTATGTTTCTCTTTTTCAAATAAAACTCCTCAACCATTTTGGGATTCAAGAAAGTTTGGTGACACTCCTTGTTTGCACATTAGGATGTTCTACTTAGTTTAGTACTCTATCTTTATGGACTTTGTAAAAATGATTATGGGTTGACATAATCATTTTCTATTAATGAATGATTTAATATGTGTCTCTAATTATCTTTTGCCATGCTTATTATTAGTTGGTATTATGTTATATGTGTTTGCTTGTGCCATGCTTGTGCTTCTAATATTTTTCTTGCAAAATTCCATTACTCGAACCCTTGGTGCCCTCAAATGAGGGGGAGCATACATCAAGGGGGAGCTTCCTTCTTATTGGCTTAAACCTTTTTGATTTTACAAAAAGAGGGAGAAGTGAATATAAACTCACTAAATACTTGTCTAAAAATTAATTTTTGGATTTAATGAGTTTAGGTTTTGTAATTATCAAAAAGGGGGAGATTGTTGATATAAATAAATGACTAAAAACGATATTCATATCTTTCGATATCTCTATGTTTTGATAATCACAAAACGAAAACTCATCAAACCAAAGATCATGACATAAACAAGTATTTAGTAGTAAATACTCATCTTTACCATCTAATCACTTAAGGTATGAATAAACAAAGTGTCTAAATGCATTATAAGATCAAAGGAACACTTTTGTTAATCACTAGATATTTATAAAATGTCACAAAACATTTTATATCTTTTATAAAACATTTTTGGCATTAAAATAATATGTTTAATTCATTACAAATTTATGAATTCAAATTTTTAACCAAAAATGACAAATCTAATCCAGAAAAATTTCCGTCACAAAAGGACAAGAAAATCCAATGTTCAAGAGGGCGGCCCCCTTAATTATACTAGGCGGCCCCCTTAATCATTAAGGGGACCGCCCCCTAATTAAGGGGACCGGCACGCTTCAAAACAGTATTTTCTGGCCCTATAAATACTGGATCATTCTACATATTTTTCTCACTTTTTTTGCACTAAAAACTTTTTGATCTAAACATCCATTTCCTTCCTCTAAAAATCCTTTGATCTTATATACATTGATCTTTGTTTCAAAGGGATTCAAGCCTCAACATTCAAGTGCAAAGAGAATAATACTTCTATTAGAAGTATTACAACTTAGTATCATCTTGCTATCTAAGTTGTTTGTTTATTTCATCTTGTTGATCCTTCATATTTTGGTGAATAACGTGTATGTATTAGTTAGCTAGATTGTGTTATAAAATCTAGAATTGTTGTAAGTGTGAAGTGGAACTTTAAGTGAAGAAGTAGTGTTTCATAGTAGTGGTGATAGGAAATATTAGCAATAGTGATTAGTAGTGAAGAAATTGGAACTTCCAAGTTAAGAAGACATTGAAGACTTGAAGTTGTGAAGAAATTAGAGCCTTGAAGTTGTGAAGAAGTTAGAGCCTTGAAGTTGTGAAGGTGTTAGTCCTTGAAGTCGTGAAGAATTTGTGAAGGCGTGAAGATACTTGTAGTGTGAAGAAGTATTGAAGAAGTGAAAAAGTGTGAAGAAGGTGTAGTGTGAAAATAGTTGTGAGATTGGTTCTATCTACGATTAGAACTCGACATTTTGCTTAGTGTCTTAAATCGGTGTAAGCTTTGGTGTGTACGGTTTTCTCCGCTATAAGGGAGGTTATTAACTTAGTGAAGAAAACTCTCGAGTTCGGTGCTCGGGGAGTGGAGTAGGGCAAGGAAGGTGTCCTTGTAGCCGAACCACTATAAATCCTTTGTCTCTCGGTTTGATCTTTCCATCTCTCACTCTTTGCTTGCTTACTTATTAGCTTTTCGTACATAGTTATAATTGTGTGTTGTGCATATATTGATTTCACATAAAGGTCAAAACTAGGTTCCATTCACAACATTAATTTTACATAAGTAAACTATAAGTATATACACTTTTAAAACACATATACATATATAAATACAAACATATATTTATGAGAGATATATGATTTTATTATTGCTACACAACATTTTAAATAAGTAGTATTTTTATGATAAGTGTAAATAAACTTGTACTTACGCTTTAGCTTCAAAGGTTTTACGTTTATCATCAATTCTTTAGAAGCAAAACTTTTATTAGACGAAAAAGACGAAAAACTATTCAACCCCCCCCCCTTCTAGTTTTCCACATACTGGTAGCTATTGATTATGTCTCAAAATGGGCTGAAGCCCAAGCTCTTCAAACTAATGATGCAAAAGTCGTTATAACATTCCTTAAAAAACTCTTTTGTCGTTTCGGAGTTCCAAAAGCCTTAATTAGCGACAGAGGAACACATTTCTGTAATCATATGATGGAAAAAGCAATGAAGAAGTATGGTGTAAACCATCGTTTTTCTACTTCATATCATCCTCAAACTAGTGGTCTAGTAGAAAATACAAACAAAGCATTAAAAAGAATACTGGAAAAGACTGTAAAAGACAATCCTGCTATTTGGTCTAAAAAACTGGATGACGTTCTGTGGGCTTTCCACACAGCATACAAAACACCCACTGGAACAACACCTTATAAACTAATCTATGGCAAAGCTTGTCATTTACCGCTCGAATTAGAACATCGTGCATATTGGGCACTTAAAAATTCTAATACCGACTTAATAGCTGCCGGAGAAAAACGTATGTATCAACTTCATGAGTTGGAAGAATTTCGTTTACACGCTTATGAAAATTCTATACTTTACAAAGAAAGAACAAAAATCTGGCACAATCGAAAATAAAAAATACGTAAAGAATTCAACAAAGGAGACAAAGTACTACCATTTCACTCAAAATATAAATTCAAACAACCGAAATTAAAATCCCGTTGGCTTGGACCATATATGGTAAAACACCAATATCCATCCAGATATGTGGAATTATGCGGGAAAGATGCTAAAACTTTTATTGTCAATGTTTACAGACTTAAATTATATCATGAAAAAGAAAGTTACAATGATCGAAGGGCAGAACTCACTCCCTTCTTCCCTAAAACTTAAAATTACACATCCTTGTGAGTCTAGCTTAAGACTCCCTGAAAAACAAGCGCTTCTCGGGAGGCAGCCCGTGTTTTCAAAAAAAAATCAACATAGTTTAATTTAAGTATGGAGGCGTTTTCGCCTTGTGGTTAAAAAAAATCCAAAAAATATTTTTGTGTGTTTGTTTATTTTTGCAGGTTTAATGAGAATATATGGATGCTTGCTGAGGAATCTCTTATATCAACTTCCATCGATAGCCCCGGGAAGTTTCGATCCTCTCTTTTTTCAATTATCCTATTTTTTTTTTTTTTTTTTTTTCAGTTTTTCACATTGGGACAATGTTCAACTTAAGTGTGGAGGGAATGCTAATAGAATAATCGAGCATATTCCACCTTATTGTTTGTCCTAAATTAGAACTTTTTGATAAAAAAAATGCATGGTATTTCAATACATACTTAACACAAGTACAATCCTCACTAAATTGTGAGAATATTCTTAGCCTTTATATGAAGTGTATAGCATTTTTAGACTTCCTGTTTCATCATATATAAGTGTGCCGGTAATTCATTTTAACTCTAGAACTTGTGCATGTATATCGTCTACTAAATCGCAGTGAGGTTAATTTATAGACAAATATAGATAACGAAAAAGCAAAATATCCACCAAAAACAATCCTTATCTCATATCTCAATTATCCTTATACACCAAAAATCAGCCAGAAATAAATAAAAAGTTATCGAAGCGCTTTTGCTATAATCCTTCTATTTGCTAGCCGCTAGTATGATAATAAAGAAAAAATGATGAATAAAGGTAAGAAAAATATATGCCTAGAAAAAAAATGAAATAAAGTAAAAAATATGATGTTGGCTAGCGATAGTGTAAGTCATTATGGCTGTTATATCTCCCAAATACAAAACACCCAAATTATTCCCTATCTCCGAAACAAAATAAACCTTGTTTCGCCTTCTTTTGATATATTAGTCTAGTGCTCACACCGCAGCAGTTATGTTTACGTTTCTTGTACAAGCCTAATGTAGTTTTCTTGATTTATCTCTATGCAAATTGAGTGGTCCCACATAATCACCCTATTGAGCGAAATTGTGTGAATTTAAATAAATCCTATGTGATGTGATCTAGTATGTAGTGATGCCATTTATATGAAATATCTTTGTCTCTAACAAATAAACATCCTTCTAGAATCTATCTTTAAAAAAATCTTTAATCTATTTTGTCGCTTACATTGCTTGAGAGCAAGGAATAGCTAAGTGTGGAGGGATTTGATGATGCTCGAATTATACATATTTTATATAGCGTTATTTGTTAGTTTCTATATGATTTATAATGACTTTCAATACTTAAATGCATGAAATAACATTTCAGGTCCAATAGACAAAGAACTTCAAGATCCAAGGCAAAATGTACAAATCCAAGATAATCTTATAATAAAGCCTATTCCAAGTAAAAAGAGCGTCGAGCTTTTGTCTCAAGTGCGCCGTTTACGGGGGCGAATATAATCCTACACAATCTAAGTTAAATCAAGTCAAGTGCGCCGATCTTATATCTCAAGTACGCCGGCCTTCAGCTCTATTAATGACGCTTTGGCTCCAAGAAATATATTGAAGGCCGCCGTGATTATCCTCCAAGATCGCCGGCAATTCAGTGTGAAGCCCGCCGACCTTTTCCTCAAAAGTGACATATTTCAGTGCCTGGCCACTTCTCCATGCCTATAAATAGAGCCTCATTTCACCTCATTTTCACAACACATTTCATCCCAACAACCAATAAAGTTCTGATATTCACTCTCTCTCGTAATCCAATCATTGTAGTGATAAAGTGAAGTCAAAGATCCTTTAAAGCGTTGAAATACTTCTTAAATATTATTGTGGTTATCGCTAGTGACGGTAGCTTCTTCATTACATTAATTCAGAAGCATGTTGATCATTTCAAACGTTATTATCACTGTAAGCTTGTTTGTTAAAGCCATGTTTAGCTAAACTCCTTATGGTTGCTTGGATATGTTAATATAATAAAGTGTATGGTTATGATTATGATCTCTTGTTGATTTACTGTTTATGTTACAATCTTGTTATGTTCTAAACTTATCACCATTGTTTATCTCTTTGATTATAATTGCTAATTGGAAAAGGATCGAAAGATTCAATTAGTATTTTTTGGTTTTTAACATATGTCTATGTATGTTGATCAATTGAAGGAGAAATCGCTTTTTTATTGAAATAAACAATAGAGTTTTAAACGTTGCAACTATTTCTTAAACTTTTTAACCATTTGTTTCAGGACTAGCAGACATAAGTCTTGAATCACATTCGTTAACCGATGAAACGTTATTTTGACGAAAACAACTACTCATTTGTTGAACTTAGTAACCACCGAGATCATTATCATATACCATCACTGAATTATAGCAACTATCCAAGTAATAATATTTGTCTCATACTTGAATTTCACCGTAAAACATTTGCATAAGTTTTCTAAATCATCTTGATTAGTTAATTGATATATAAGAGTAATCTCAGTCCCTGTGGAACGACCTTGTCTTACCAAAACTCTTTACTATAAACGAGGGTTATACTTTTACCCGTGTGTTTTGAATTAAGAGAATCGGTAAAATTAGTTATTATAAATTTAAAGCTTTCGGAACACATCAACCCCTTAGGATCATGAATGAGGCATTAATGACTAAACACCTTTGGAATGTTATTAGCAAGAGAGACTCATTATGGGTAAAATGGGTTCATACTTATAGGGTTAAGGGTAGAAATATTTGGAATGGCGTTAGCTCTGTGAATGGTTCGTGGAGCTGGAATCAAATTATAGCCTTAGGGATAAGATTCGTGATTTTGTTGTATATAAATTGGGTGATGGTAGGGAATGTTCTGTCTTGTTTGACAAATGGCACACCAACGGCCCACTGTGCAAACTCATTACTCATAATTTTTTCACTACTCATGGTTTTAATGTTAACGATAAAGTGGCTGATTGGGTTGGTAAGAATGGATGGAAATGGCCTTTGGAGTGGAATGATATGTTTAGAGAGGTTTTGAGTGTCTCGGTTCATGTTTTGATTAATGACTGTAATGATAAGCCTTTATGGGTTAATAAGAAACATAAGGAGTTGAACTTTAGCGTTAAGGAAGCTTGGAAAGCTTTAAGAATAGACTGTCCTATGGTGTTATGGTACAAACACGTTTGGTTTTCTTATTGTATTCATAGGCACGTGTTTGTGATCTAGATGGCTATGAGGGGTAGACTCAAGACCACGGATAGACTTTCTAGGTGGCTTAACATCTCTTGTACTCTGTGCCCTTTATGCAAAAATGTGGATGAGACTCATAGCCATTTGTTCTTTAAATGTGAATTTTCTAAAATGGTGTGGGAAAACCATAAACCTTTGTGTAAGCTTGATGATCTATCATGTGTATGGGCTGAAATTGTTTTTGGAATCTCTATTAAAACTGCTAATAACTTTATCTGGAGTGTTATACAGAGATTGGTTTTCGGGGCAGCGGTCTATTTTTTATGGCAAGTTAGGAACATTAGGATTTCTCAAAATGAATTCAGGATTGAGGAAAGAGTGTTTAAAATCATCATTGATACTGTTAGACATAAGTTGATGGGATTGATGATTAAAAGTTCTTTGGAAGTGGAGAAGACTGTTGTCATTTGGAAGTTATCAGTAAAAGGTTTCAGTATGGTGGATAACAGAAGCAGTTCAAATGGTGTTAACGATGGGATTACTTAATGTTTGGAGTTAGACTGGTATGCACAATCTTGCATTGAGCTTGTGGCAGTTATGGAAGTTTGGATGGAGATGCTGGTGGTCTAGAGAAGGTGTTTGGGACAACATTTGGATTTTCTCTACTAACGGTGCTTATGCAGGTTTTGTGTGGTTTTGTAATTTGTATAGGCCTACTAATGTTTATGATCATTGGGTCTGTTGTTCTACCTTGGATCTTAGTTTTAGTTGTATTAATCAGGGTTTATTCAGGCTTGTTGATTTTCGTGTTTTTTTAGGTTTGTTGGTTCTGCTTCTGAACAGGTTTCTGGAGTTGTAACCAAGTTTTTGACTGTGATGATGATGCCTCTCCTATGCTGGATCAGATGGATGTTTTGGTTGGACTATTGGAAGGCTAACAAGATCATGGTCATTTGTCACTTATGGGATTTGGTTAATTCTAATACTAATGAGGGCCTTTTGAGGACTATTAGCCGCTTGATGTCTACCAGGTTTCATGGGTTTGGAAATTTTGACTATGTTCCTCTATGGTTTCCCAGGTATTGGTGCACTGATCTAGCGTTGGTATCATACAAGATGTCTCTGAGGTGTGTCATGATAATAGAGACTACCTTGTTAATTAGCACTAGGTTTGGATTGCACTTGGGTTATGTTCTTTTTGACATTAGTTTCATTGTTTTGTGGCTGATTAAGTACTATTGGGTGTATAATGTTCAGCTTATCATTAGATTCCTGTTGGTGGAGCTTTTTAAGTACTGTTGGGGGAATGGGGTTTTTTGCGTTATCTGGTAGTGGTGCTATATAGCTTTGATTATCTGCTACTTTAACGTACACAAACTCTGTACTCTTTTTCCTTGTTCAAAGTTTTCCCACAGGATTTTTATTTGGCAAGGTTTTTTAACGAGGCAGAGTTATTGGGTGATTGATTACTGTGATGATTCACCCTTCTTCATGATTGCTTCTAAAAGTTATGAAGATTTGGTATTTCCATGTATTCTCAAGCCTGATGATGCATCTTTTGATATGGAGTCTTGTGATGATTTGGTTTATTCAGGCTCAAGATTCTAGATAGGTCTATGCTGCATTTTGATATCTTCTTTGTATGGTAACTTCTCTGTACTCAGTCATAGCATCTCAGCTTTCTATGAGCTATACTCATATGGTGATGTTTGGCATTACATTGGTTGGTCCCTTTGTAAATGTCCATGTATTCAGAGTATGGGTATGGTTTTAGATCAAGCTTGCCTTTATGCTAAGACTGTGTTATGGGGTCGCCTTGTTGGTTATCATCTTCTGCTTTGGTTATTGTTTAGCTTTTGCAGCTTTTTGTAATAGATTTGGGGTTGTCTAAATCTGTTCTTAGTTTTTTTGTTTCCTAGGCAAGAAATGGTATTGGTAGGGGTTGTATTACCATTTTCATTATCTTGTTCTATCTCTTGTAAATAACTTTTCATTTTATTTAATCTATTTTACCTTTGTAAAAAATAATAATAATAATAATAATAATAATAATAATAATAATAATAATAATAATAATAATAATTGATTCAAATTCAGACATTTCTGCCTCAGATTCACATTCAGATGTGCGTGTCAGATTTCGATTCAGAGCCTCTTGATAAACAAACAACACTTTAGTCCACAATATAAAAGAGCATATATACATGTTTGTACTCACCTGAAAAGCTATTTAGATATCTTTAGTACTTGTAAAGAGTTTATATTCAAATCTTAAAACTTAAAATTACTTAAAAGTGAGTAAAGTATTTGGACTAAATTAACCCTTAATACTCTTTAATAAATTTTTAATAAACTTTTAAATGTCACGCTTAATAAATAAAAATTTAGTCAACTTATACTGTCACCTTAATAAACTTTTAAATGGCACGCTTAATAAATGGAAACTTAGTCAACTTACACAGTCAACTTTTAAAAGTGAGTAAGTACTGTTACGATTATCAACTTTTATAAATGGTAACATGGTTTCTCAACATTTGAAACACACGCTAGGTTTTTTATGAATTTAAAAAGAAAAAAACACAAATAGAAGAGAAGACTTTTTATGTTTAATACCTTGCAAAAAATCATCCTAATCTATATTATGTAAACACCGTAGTCATCTTTTTTTTTTTCATCTTCTGGTAATTGATAGTTAAATTGATGGAAATAAATGGTAAAAAAAATGTTGATGTTGAGGTTAGTATATTGTCATTTTTTATTTATCGTCATAAGTTTGTTGTTTCACTCCTTCAGTTCATCTTCTTTTGTATAACACCTACTTGTATGCTGCTTTTGTTTGTTTATATAAAAGCTTCATCCCACTCCCAATCCCACTCTCAATCCCAATCCCAATCCGGTTTTCAATCCTAATTTGTTGAACTGGAACTGCGATGATGTTATTGTCATCTCGGATGATGACATGCCAACTCGTAAGTTTTTCATCAAAGGTCAAACTAGAATCATAATGTCACAAATATAATTATTTGCTGCTATACATCGTCGCTTTGTTGGTTATTCATCTTGTAATGTTTTAATGAAAAATTACATGATTAGTCTTTACGTAATGTCAAAATGTAAAACTTGATGACTATTTTTCTTAGACAACCATGTTTATTTTAGAAACAATTATATTAAAATATAATGAGTTGTGTTTTTAAGTGATGTTTCATTTTACATTTCATAATTACAACTTATAGCTAATTTGCCAAACACTTTTATTTAAAGAAAAACAAAATACAACTTGTAGCTACTGTTACATGTTATCAGCTTACAACCCAAACTTACAGCATACTATTGTTTTTTGCCAAACATACACACAAAAGCAAGCCTATATTATGGATTGGAGGCTATGTTTGGCACAAGGCTTATGAGGGCTTATTGGGGCTTGACCTTATAAAATGAGTCGGCTTATAAAATAAGTTTCGTTTGTCACACAGGTTTATAAAGGCTTATGGCTTATAAAATAAATCATACGCCTGCATAAGCCCAAGCCCATAGAAAGAGACTTATAGGGGCTTATAGCTAGTTAAATTACTTAAATACCTTTCAAAATATAATGTATTATCACGCAAAAGCCAAAAATATATCTGAGCTTAATTTGATGTATGGGGCTTATAGGGGATTATGGCTTGTTAAATTACTTAAATACCTTTAAAAATATAATAGATTATCACGCAAAAGCCGAAATATATATGAGCTTAATTTGATATATTTTTATACGATTTTACATTAATAAGCTTCAGCTGAAACTAATTCGCCAAACAGCTTTATAAAAACATAAACTCTATCTTTCGGCTTATAATATAAATTATAGCCCCAGCCCCTGGCTCCAGCTTCAGCTTCGGCTCCAGTCTTAGCCCCAACCCCAGCCTATTCCGGCAAACGTACCCATAAACTTTTAATTTATCCTATCATGGTCATCATTACTGGTAAAGTTCAATACATTTGAATGGATAATCGTTTGAAGATGTGTCAAATTTAAAGCTTGTTGATACTAGGGGTGTCAAATGGGTCGACCCGACCCGACCCGAACCCGACCCGAACCCGATAAAGCCTTATAGGGTCGGGTTCATTCGGGTTTAACTCGGCTTATCGGGTCTATCGGGTCAACCCGATAGTCTTATAGGGTCGGGTTAGGGTTATATTTTTCATACTTTATCGGGTTCGGGTTCAACCCGATAAGTATATAAGCATTCCTCGTATTTTTCTTCCCGGTTTAAGCCCAATGACACTTTAATATGAGATAAACACTTGTGTTAGCCCAATGTGAATATTAAACAAAAAAAAAAGATTACAACTACTTTTTTTGACGCAATGTATTCTACCAACAATTAAGTGGTATTGTCTCATTATAAGAGTTAAAGCACACTGCTTTTTCTCTAATCTAAAGAACATTAGAGGGGAGGGAGTGGGCTCGGTGAAGGCTCGGTGAAGCTCGGCAAAAATCGGCAACACCGCCGCCGGACCTTCGGCAAGATTCGGGCAAGGACCCAATCGGTGACTTTTGCCGATTGTTTCATCCATTCCAACGGTTATATTTTTTAAAAATTGGCCGTTGGCCATTATTGCAAATAAAAAAAAAAAAAAAAAAAAAAAATCCCTTATTTTTTTTAAGTATATATACATACCATTTCACATATAATTTTCTTCCCCAAAAATCTAAAACACCCTTTTACCAAAAAATGTCTTCCGATTCCTCATCCGGATCCGAATACGTTTTCCCGACTTCGTCCGACGAAACTCATGGTACCTCGCTTCAATTTATGTTATCCGTCGTTGAACATCTTCAAGACACGGCGAGCTCTAGTTTTCATCCCCGTCAATCTGTAGATCGTCATCGGGACGTTGGTCTTGAAACTCTTCTTAATGACTGGTTCGTTGAGGAACCAAAGTATGACGAGGATTATTTTCGGAAAAAATTCCGAATGAATAAAAACATGTTCTTACAAATAGTATCCGACATTGAAGAGAGATACCCGTATTTTCAAGAAGGTTATGATGCGCGGGGGAAAAAAAGTTTCACGGCCATACAAAAATGTGTTTCAAGAAGGAAAATGCATTATTTTGCATAATATGATCATAAAAGGCGACGGGCGAGCAATCTCATCGGTTCATATAATGGATGAGCCGGTACAGCCAGTGTTTGATGATAATGTCCTAGGCGAGTTACTAGACGAAGACGTCCATCATCGTCTTCGGTATGATCTCACGGAGTACGTGGCCGCTCAAGACTTGCCATACCTCAATGACGATTAGTGCTTTTTTTTAAGTATTATGTAATGGTTTGTTTTAATTTTATGTAGTTTTAATTTTATGTAGTTTTTTTTTTTAAGTATTGTGTAATGTTTTTTTTTGTTATTAATAAAATGTTATGTTTTAATTTTATATATTTTTTGTTGGATTATATGTATTAAAAAAATATGATGTGGAAAATGTGGATTTGGTAAACTTTGGTGACCGCCGCCACCATTTTGGTAAAGTTTGGTAAACTTTGGTAAAGTTTGAGTTGGAAGGTTGTGATTGGTAGATGATGATGTGGCAATTTGGCAAAGTTTGGTAAACTTTGGACCACTCCCTCCCCCTTAGTGCTTTTTCATCATTGTTGTGGTCTTTATATCATCTCCATTTGCCTCTATTTATCTTTGAAATATCATTGATTCATATTACATAAATCATTACAGAACCATTGCGAATCTCACGTACTTATATTATTCACTATCCCATAAATAATCATTGCTACAAGAGCAGATTAGCCCGCACTTTCGCTAAAGTCTTGCATACTCGAGCTGCAACAAGGGCTGCAACACTTGACAAAACTTAAAAAACAAAGTCTACCATCTCATCAGTTAAAGTTGCATATGCTCAGTTGCATTATGCTCAGTCTCCTTATGATCCTCACTCAGTGAATCAGTAGGACAATGAACGTGCCACAACCCGATAACAACCCGACAACCCAACCCGATTCAACCCGACCCGTTTTGACCCGAAACCTGATAACCCGACTTCTTATAGGGTCGGGTTAGGGTCAACATCTAGAACAGCAAAACCCGAAACAACCCGACCCGACCAACCCGATAACCCGACAACCCGACCCGATAACACCCCTAGTTGATACACAAGATATAATAAATTAAAAGGTTATACATTCAGCAGAAGGAAAAAAAAAAGTTTGAAAAAATTTTAAACTAGTTTCTCTTATTTTTAATCATTAGTTGAAGCGGTTGATATCATATTCTTTTGTCGGCTTAACATGTTCCACTACCCATGTCAAATCTTAAATTTTTAGAAAAAGATATTAATAAGATCGATATTATACCTAGTAGGACAGGAATTAATAATAAGTTATACTCACTTTGTAAAAAAGGAAACCCAAAAGATATTATTTTATAAGTTACACTATCATCAAGTCGTATTTTATAATTCAAGAACTGATAGTCTATAGGTTTATAATTTTCCCACAATCAAAAAGAAACTTCAAACCTAGTTGTAATAACTAATAAGTAGTATTTATTATAAGATAATAGATTATGCTAGTAGGTATGAGCTCGTTAATGGGCTTCGTTCTGTTAATATTTAGAGTTTATCAAACTTTATAATTTAGGGTTTATCAAGAGATTAATAAGAGTGAAGTTCCTCATGTGACGCCGTTAGCTCATGTTGTGTGATAATATGAGATATGTGATTTATAAACTGTGAAATAGTTAGTTGGTGTTAAAAAAGTGATTAATATTTTATAAAAGATAAAAAAAAAAAGGTTAAACATGGATATTTCAAAAGAATAATAATAATAAAAAAAAAAAAGATAGATAGCTAAGTATGTAAAGTATGTACGTATTTTTGGAGTACGTGAAAAAGCAACCAGTTAACCACTTGTGTAGAAGCTTAAAACCTTAAAAAAATAAAAATTAAAAAATTAAAAAAAAACAAATTTAATATATTAAAAAAAAAAGATTTTTCTAACATGTGACATAATAACACAAGTTTTAAATCATTAAATAAACTAATAACGTACCATATTTACATGTTACTCAATGTTAATATTTTCCTAAATTTGTGATATTTAGCAAGATTATTTTTGTTTTATACAAAAATAATGTTATTTAAAGAAATAAATGTATTTATTTAATGCTTCAAAATTTGTGCGAGCATAACACAAGTTATAAAACCCATTAATTAGATATTTTAATTCATGATATTTCAACCATCCTATTTTATTTTAAAGCTTATTCTATTTTAATATTATAATCTACTAAACGAGTACCCGTGTATAGCAACGGGATTTTATAGCGACAAATAGTTTATTGATAAAAAAAAGTTTATAAGTTATAAACGAAAAATAATAAAAGTTTGAAGATTTGAGAATTAAACATAATGTTTTGAAACCCGATTCGACCAGGGTGGTTCAACCGGTTGAACTATTCCGGCCGAAAAATTGGTCGATTTAAACCGGGTCAACTTGCTAGGTTGGGTAAAAAACGGGTCAAATTAAACTGGGTCAACCCGCCGGGTTTGAAGAGTCTCGGGTCAACCCGGTTTGTGTTTTAATTGGTTGTATTTAATTTGGTAGATATGTTTTAATTGGTTGTACAATGTGAATAAATCATTGTACTTTTAAGTAATGGATAATGTTTTGAAACCCGGTTCGACCCGGGTGGTTCAACCGGTTGAACCGTTCCGGTCGAAAAATGGGTCGATTTAAACCGGGTCAACTTGCTAGGTTGGGCCGAAAACGGGTCAAATTAAACTGGGTCAACTCGCCGGGTTTGAAGCGTCCCGGGTCAACCCGGTTTGTGTTTTAATTGGTTATATTTAATTTGGTATATATGTTTTTAATTGGTTGTATAATGTGAATAAATCATTGTACTTTTTTAAGTAATGGATAATGTTTTGAAACCGGGTTCGACCCAGTTGGTTTAATCGGTTGAACCGTTCCGGTCGAAAATGGGTCGAGTTAAACCGGGTCAACTTGCTAGGTTGAGTCAAAAACGGGTCAAATTAAACTGGGTCAACCCGCCGGGTTTGAAGCGTCCCGAGTCAACCCGATTTGTGTTTGATTGTTTGTATTTAATTTGGTAGATATCTTTAATTTGGTTGTACAATGTGAATAAATAATTGTACTTCTAAGTATTGGGGTGTTTTAATAAGAGTAATAATTACATTCACTTTATCTCTCATCTGACAATTGTTGAAAACTTAACATTTCACTTTTGACCATTTTTTCATTATAGATAGTATAGATAGACTACTTTTCACAAATATCGTTGAATAAATTTAAAATGATTGCTTTTAACTTCTTAAAATATTGTTTAAGTCATAGATTTAAGTGGCAAGCATGGCTATTAAGATTTTGATATAACTTCTTAAATTAACGAACTAAACAACCACTAGCAGGGTACCCGCACGTTGCGGCGACGAGTACCATATAACTAGAATATTTGGCAACTAATATTTTTTGATAATACGTTTTCCGTGACAATAACTTTATACATAGGATCGTTAGATCTGGATCCGTTTCGATTCTACTTTCCTTAAATTAAGTAACCAATAAACTACACGCACATTGCGACGGCTGGTACCTAGTAATTAGAATTATCGGCAAACAAATTTTTTTAATAATACGTTTTTCATTACAATAACTTTATAGAATACGAGAATTTTAGGTTCAAATAACTTCAAATAATTTCAAACTATATTAGTTTAAAAAGAAGATAGTAAAGAACATAAGAATGTCATTTAAATATTATTTTTTGGATAGATTATATTGATTTTTATTGCATGAGTGTTTATGTGTTCGAGGAGTGTATTCAAAAATGTATTCTAATAGTTTATTTGATTTGTATCATGTGATATGATTTATAAACTATGGAATAGTTAGTTGGTATTAAAAATGTAATTAATATTTTATGTAAGATAAAAAGAAAATGTTAAATATAGACGTGAAAAACTAGAAAGGGGTTAAATAGTTTTTAACTTGATTAACTTTGAAACCTTTATGTGTAATAAACAATAGTAACTACTTAAACGATAAGTAATATGCAAGAGTAAAGAAAGAAACAATCAAACCACAACACGAATGTTTATCGTGGTTCAGCTACAAGGACTTTTTTTCCTTACCCTACTTTACCCCCCGAGTATCCAACTCGAGAGTTTCTTTCACTAGTCAACAAGCTCCTTTCACCGGCGGAGAAAATCTTACACGTCGCTTACACAAGATTACCGAAACAAAGCTAGATGTCGAGTTCTTTTACAAGGGTACAACTACTCCCGTCACACTATGTATTTTTAAGGACTAGAATATTAACCGACCCCTACTGAAATTACACAATCAAATGAAGTGTAAACTATACAAGTTTACACAATGCTAAACTAACAAAACTTGTAACGTTATGTTGAGACTTGTAACTTTTGGTATGAACTTGTGATCCTCTTTGCTACAAAAGATCTCACAAATGAAATGTTAATGAGTTAGATGAATGTAATGAGAATATATGTGTAAAATATAATAAGAAGTGATGAGAAAATTCTTGAGTGTGTCTTGCTATTTATAGCCAACCAAGACAGCAAGCTGGCGGATTCGGTGGAACCAAAACAAGGGTTCCGCGCTTGTACCCACAGGGTTCCGCCAGACCTAACAGTCAAACACTCAAGAAATCTTTCCATATCTATGCAAGTCAAATCAAGATTCTTTAAATCAACTACAAGATAGTTTGTGTAAGAATCTTTCCAAATATATAAGAGATCTTCCAAAAGTCAACTTAGAGATTTTGGAAATCTTTCTAAGATTACACATGATGCATGTCATGATGTCATACAATATTTTCTATTTATAGAAATATGAAAATGTTATGTTTTATGTGAAATGTAAATATAGCAAATGTAATGTTTAAGTGAAATAAAGTCTAGTTATAAAAGGCTTAAACTATATTGATGATTCGCTAAGAATTAAAGTTTATACTTTGTCGTTAACAAAACTTAACAAATATTATAAAATATAAATAACGTTTTTAGGCGATATTTGTATTAACAATGGATATTTCAAAAGAATAATAAAACAAAAATGAAAGATAGCTAAGTATGTACATATTTTGGGAGTGCCTAAAAAAGCAAGCAGGTAACCACTTTTGTGTGGAAGCTTGAAACGTTAAAAAATAGGGAAAAAAAAATTGTGCATTAAAAAGGGCTTTTTTTTAACTCGTGTCATGATGACAGAAGTTTCAAATATCAAATAAACTAATAATATCATATTTACATGCAACTTGAAGATAATATTTTTCTAAATTTGTGATATTTACCAAGTTTATCGTTGATTTATATAAAAATAACGTTATCTAAATAAATAAATATGTTTTTTTATTACTTCAAAATTTGTGTCATCATAACAAAAGTTTTAAAAATCCATTAAAAAGATATTTTGATTTAGGATACTTCTATCATATTATTTTATTTAAAGCTTATTCTTTTTATAATATTATAATCTTTAGACTACTTTTCCAAAATATCGTTGGCTAAACTAAAAATGATTGTTTTTAACTTCTTATAATATTTTTAAAGTTATAGATTTAAGTGGCAAGCATAACTGTTAATATTTCGATCTAACTTTTAACATCTTTTGATTTTACGATCTCGTTAAGTAAAAATGAGTTGATCCTTCATAGGATTTTAAAAGGCATAGGATCTTAAGTAGGATCCTAATCTTACTATAGGATCGTTAGATCTGGATCCGATTTGATTCTACATTTTTGTTATAATATCTTTATAGACTCAAATAACTACAAATAATAGTACATTAGTTTCAAGGTAGATAGTAAAGAACATAAAAATGTCATTTAAATATTATTTGTTTTGATAGATCAATTAGTTATTACTCCCTCTGTCCCATAATTATAGTCTACTGTTGACCTTTTAAGTCCTCGTTTTGCAACTTTGACCTTATATATTTTTATTTGTGTTATATATTAATTGATAAACATTATAACAATAAAAAATACATTTAAAACTCAATCCGTTCATATATTTTGTATCAAATAATATATAACACAAATAAAAATATTTAAGGTTAAAGTTGAAAACTAAAAACTTAATAAGTCAACAGTGGACTATAATTATGAGACGGAGGGAGTATTTCATTAATGTTTTAATGTGTTTGAATAGAGTATTTAAAAAATTATTCCAATAACTTATTTGATTTTGTATCATGTGATATGATATATAAACTATGAAATAGTTAGTTGGTATTAAAAAGTAATTAATATTTTATGAAAGATAAAAAGAAAATGTTAAATTTGGATATTTCAAAAGAATTAAAAAAAAGATAATAGCTAAGTATGTCCATATTTTGGAGTACGTGAAAAAGCAAGAAAGTAACGGCTTATGTGGAAGCTTAAAACGTTAGAAAAGAAAGTACATAAAAAGTTTTATTTATTTATTTTTTTTATTATTTTTTTTCAACTTGTTTTATGATGACATTTTGAAGCATTAAATAAAATAATAATACCATATTTACATGTAATTTGATAATAATATTTTTTTAAATTTGTGATATTAACCAAGTTTATTACTATTTTATATGAAAAATAACGTTATTTAAAAAAATAAATGTTGTCTGTTTTCAAATGCAGGTCGTACAAATCGTCCTTTGGTATTTGGACTCAGGCTGCTCAAAACATATGACCGGGGATCGCTCACGGCTCAGAAACTTCGTGAAAAAGTTTATCAGGACAGTTAGATTTGGGAACAACCATTTTGGGGCTATTATGGGTTATGGAGACTATGTGTTTGGTGACAGCGTGATCTCCAGGGTGTACTATGTGGAAGGACTTGGGCACAATCTATTCTCTGTTGGCCAATTTTGTGATTCCGATCTCGAAGTTGCCCTAAGAAAACATACATTATTTGTTGGAGAATTGGATGGATTAGATCTTCTTAAAAGCAGTCGTGGCACAAATCTTTACACCATCTCTATGAATACATGATGCGGTCCTCTCCTATATGCTTACTATCTAAGGCTCCAAAGAACAAATCTTGGTTATGGCATCGCCATTTAAACCACTTGAACTTCGGTACCATTAATGAACTAACTCGCAAAGATCTTGTTCGAGGCATGCCCAGGTTGAAATATGAAAAGGATCACCTCTGTTCTGCATGTTAACTGGGAAAAAGCAAGAAACACACTCACAAACCCAAATATGTCAATTCCATTATGGAAGTTCTTCACACCCTTCACATGGATCTGTGCGGTCCAATGAGAGTTCAAAGCATCACTGGGAAGAGATACGTTCTAGTTATTGTAGTCGATTGCTCTCGGTTTACATAGGTGAAGTTTTTGAGATCCAAGGATGAGACTCCAGAGATTATCATAAAACTTATCAAGCAACTGCAAGTTAGACTCAACAAAACTGTCAGAATCATCCTCACAGATAATGGAACAGAGTTTGCCAACAAACATGTTACACAGTTTAATGAAAGTATTAGCATCAGTCACTAAAAGAGTGTTTCACACACGCCTTAGCAAAATGGAGTTGTTGAAAGACGAAACCGTACCCTTGTTGAAGCAGCTCGAACTATGCTGATATTTTCTAGAACTCCAATGTTTCTTTGGGTGGAGGCTATCACAACTGGTTACTACACCCAAAAACAATCCTTGATACATCCTCTCTACATCAAAACTCCATATGAGTTGGTGCATCTTAGAAAAACTGACCTCTCCTTCCTACGTGTGTTTGGTGCACTATGTTACCCAACCAACGATAGTGAAGAATTGAGTAAACCTAAGGCTAAAGCAGATATCAGAGTCTTTGTTGGATATGCACCAAATCGTAAGGGTTACCGAATCTACAACAAACAAACCCGACAAATCGTGGAAACTATTCATGTCACATTTGATGAGCTAACTGAGCAACCGGTTCCTGGACACATCAGTTCTGGACCCGCTCCTAATATTTTGTCTCCTGGACCGATCAGGTCAGGCCTTGTACAGAATCTCACTCCTGATGCTCCTTATGTACCTCCCACTAGTGAGGAATTGAAGAAGTTGTTTGATCTCATGTTTGATGAATATTTTGAGCCACATCATGTTGATGCACCTAAACCACAAGCTGCTAATCCTCCTGCTGCTATTGCAAATGCTCCGCAAGAAACAAATGGTCCATCTGTCTCGGTCTACATCGATCAAGATGCAGCATCTTCCAGTCATTCACCAACTACTTCAAACGTTCAATCTTTTTATGTACACCAAGGAACTGCAGTTGATAATTCATTCGAAGTGAATCCTTTTGCCTCTGCTAATGATGCTCCATTCGAAAACATATTTGCCCCTAAACCTTATAATGATATAGCTTCCTGAGGGGATCCTAACACGGTAACATCAGTTCCCTACCCTCAACCACATGAATATCTCAAAAAATGGACCAACGATCACCCTATTGACAACATCATTGGAAATCCCTCTCGATCGGTATCCACGCGAAAGCGACTTGCTACCGATGCCTTGTGGTGTTTCTTTAATTCCATGCTATCCAAAGCTGAACCTAAAGATTTCAAAGATGCAGTGTCTAAGGACTGCTGGTTCACTGTAATGCAAGAAGAAATTCATGAGTTTGATCGACTTGACGTGTGGGAACTAGTGCCTCCTCTAGATTGAGCTATGATTATCGCTCTTAAGTGGATCTTCAAAGTGAAGCTTGGTAAGCATGGTGATGTTCTAAAAAACAAGGCACGACTTGTGGCTAAGGGATATCGTCAAGAAGAGGGCATAGACTTTGAAGAATCAGTCGCACCAGTTGCTCGAATTGAAGCTATAAGAATCTTTCTTGCCAATGCTGCCAGTCAGAATATGATAGTCTACCAAATGCACATCAAGACAACATTCTTGAATGGTGATTTGAAGGAGGTAGTTTATGTAAGTCAGCTAGAAGGATTTGTGGATCCTGAACGCCTGATGAGTGTCTAAATACTCAGCATTTTATACCAATTTGAACTGCCAAAACATACAAAAACACTCAAATATGCATCATAATACTTAAAATATCTTAGAAGTATGTTTTATATGTTTCAAATACAAAATATGCAAAAACAAATGAAAAACGTACAAAGTTTGCATAATTGGCAGTTTCAGTCCCTCAAATTTCACAAAGTGTCAAAACTAGTCCCTGAAGGTTTTTAATGAATGAAAAGTCAACTTAAGTCCTTGGGAAACCAAAAATATTCACAAATGATCCCTGGATGAAAGTTTACACAAACTGGCAACTTTTACCCCTCAAGTTACAAAATTGGCAAAAATGGTCCCTGGGTATTCAAAACTTGGAAATTTACAAATAATACCCTTGTACTATGCATGAATGACAAAATGGAACAATTTTGATAAAATTTTGGGAATTTACAACCACAGTCCCTTAAAAATCCAAATTTACATAAATGGTCCCTGGAGTTTGAGAAATTACAGAAAAGATCCCTGGGATTTTTAAAATGAAAAAAATACATCTTTTGTCTTTGTTTTATGGTTTTATGGCAGGTTTGGTCCCTTGGAAATACTTTGGAAGAGTAGCAAAATCAGCCTTTAACTTTGCCAAAATTACAAAGTTGGTCCTTGTTAAATACATAACCATCCGGACCCTTTTATTTAATAAATCCACAACCAAATCCAGTCCAAACACCCTCACCCAGCCCATTCCTAAGCCCAGTCCACCCTTAGCCCAACACCCTTTATTATAAAACCCGGTTTGACCCTAGTCAAACACCCCAATCCCGCCTTCACTGTTCATCACCCTCACCACCACCTGAAACCACCAAAACCAGGTGGTATTCCACCACCACCTCACCTCTCCACCTCACCCCTACTCCCCTAAACTCACCTTTCCACCTCACAGCAAACCCACACCACATTTAATGCCTTTCCCACAAAATTTCTCTCCAAACCATATCCTTGCCTCTGTTTTCTTCCATAAAGCCCTAACTTGCATAAAAACATCACCCTTTGCCTCCTGACACCTCCACAATACTCCAAATATCTTTAATTGCTAACCTTTGGCTCCAAGTAAACGTGAATGACTTTGGCGCCAAATTGAGTTTAAACGGATAGGATTGATCCAAAGCATTGGATGGTCAAGATTTGAAGTGGGAAAAGATCAGAAGCAAGTGTGAAGGCTTTGAAGTCATTATATAAAGAAAAAGAAGCAATGGAGAAGTTACCTAGTTTAATTGTCATTTTTTAATTAAAATCGTATTTTATGCTTTCTTAATTTCCAGTGTAACTTAAGCTTTCAAAGTACTTAGATTATCATCATCAGTGTATGTTAAACCTTTTTCAAGTATCAATCTCAGTTTACCTTTATAAATTCAGTTTATGCCATTTACTTGTTCAAATTCTTATGTTGTGGTAATATTGTTAAGTGTTGTTACTGTGGACTCAAGAAGCTCATATAAGCTCCCATAAGCTTTTAGTAATCTACAAAACAGTATAAGATAAAAAATTCATCATATACAAACTTGGTCAAAGAAAGTCAACTGTGGCACTTGATTTTGATTTCTGGGTTTCAGAAGAGATTTGGAAGCAATAAGGAAGCTGTGGAGTTTGGTTTAGATCCTCAGGGAGGAAATAGGTTGTCCTTGGTTCATGGTTTAAGCAGGATTGCATTTTGTAAGTTCAAACCTTAATTTTTAGCATTTCTTACTCTATTGTTGTTTAGGTACTTAATCCTGCTTATTTGTGTCTATTCAATATTATTTAATCATAATCTAGCCTAAAATCAATTGCTTGCTTGTTGAATTTAATAGTTGTTTAGTATTTCATAAATTAGTAATATGAAGCTTGATTTTAATTTCAAAGTTGTAGTTGTTATTGTTGGTATTTTTAGGTTTAAACAGGTTTAATTCATAGTAATATATGGTTCTGTGTTAATTGTTTGGATTAAATCCTTTGTTATCTTTGAAAATCATATCATCAGTCAATATCTAGGGTGTTTGGAATAAGCTTGTGAGCTTAGCTCTTATTGTCATTTGGTGTTTATTGGTGTTTCAATAGTTTGCAGTAGTGTCAATTAGGTTAATTAAGGCATAAAAGTTTAGGTCTAAACCACATATAGTCAAAATCATAAGAAATACATCACCACAGTTAACTGTGGTGATATTGGAGTCCAAAACTCATCAAATCAATTCATAAATAGTTGTTCTAGCTTAATATAGTCTTATCATAGCTTATTATAACACAAACATTCAGAAAATTAAGGTAGAGTTTCATTAAAGTCAACTGGTTGCATAATCTTAAAAAGTCAAAAAGTTCTTAAGCAGAAAATCTCCAAATTGGCATGAATAATTGTGATTTTTGTGTTATGATCTAGGGTCTGAATCTTGTTGTGAGTATAACATACCAGCTTAACTTTAGTTTCCCACATCTATTTCATTTTTAAGAATTTTATTGAGCAAGATAAGCTCAACCAAAAACACCTGCAGGGCAAGGTAACTGCCCTGTCTCAGCAGACCCCAGCTCACCCCCACCTTTGGTGGTGTTTTGTGGATCACTCAGTGGGTCACACACCTCACAATTGGGTTCTCCCAATCCCCCTCCTACCAGGCTTGAACCCTTAACCCTTGGTCTGACCATTTGACCACTGGGTCCCACCTGAGATAAGCTTGGAAGGTTGTCCCAAATCTGTCTCAGTAACAACAATAAGCAAGTGATTATTGTTGTTGTGTGGCTTATTTATTGAGCTTATTTGATTGAAACTTACTCATAATAGTTCAACTAACCTATTGGAACAAACTTTTACCATTGTGGGTCCCACACAAGCTCAGAAGAGTTTATTTGCTTAGTTGGTCAATTGTGGTCAACTGTCTAGATTTTTAGCTTATAACTAGCTTATTATTAAGCTATAAAATAGTTGTCTTTATTAAAGTTGTCTATTTTTAGATATAATATAGTATTGTAAAAGAAAATTCAAGAAAAAAACAACATAAAAATAAGTGATAGTTTCTATTTAATTTAATTTAATTTTAATTTTCATTTTTAGATTTTTATTAAGTAAGTTGTGTTTTTATATTTTTATTAATTTCCTCTTAGGTTAAAGTATTTTTAATAAATTTCTCAGATTTTTATTTTGTAATTTAGTATTTATTAGAATTAAAAATAGTTTTATTAGTAATTAATTAATAAGTAAATTTTAAATAGCATAATTAGTTTTTATAAAGCAACACCTAGTTTTTATATTTTTTTATAGCTTTTATAAGTCATAAAATAGTTTTATAAATTTTTTTCATAATTTTCTAAGTCATTTTAGTATTATTTGTAATTTAAAATAGTTTAATTAGTATAATTAATATAAATAGTTTTTAATTAAAAGAAAATTTATAAAAAGACAAAAAGATTTATTTTTATTTTTTATACTTTCTTCAAGTTCATTTTAAGTTTTAGAAATTATTTTTATAAGTTTTTAGTTTAATTTGTAGTGTTTATCAATTTTAGTTTTTATTTAAGTTAGTTTTAATTAAATAGTTAAATAGTTTTTAATTAAATAATTAATAATAAATAATATAATAATCTAAAAAATAGTTTTCTTTTTAATTTAATTTTATTTTAAGTTTAAGTTTATAGAATTTTCATTTTTAACCCTTGTAGTTTAATTTTCTTAAAACTCACCTTTTTTTCAGTACGCAATCGCGTCTGGTTTTAAATTGGTGTACGTTTATATGTTTTAGATATCTAGGTTTTACGTAATCATTCTAAATAGTTTATTTAAGTTATAAAACCCTAGTTTAAACACACACACACACACACACTTTTATTCATATCCCTGTTCACATTCACTCAATCACAGATTCGTTTTTAATACCATCACAACCTCGTTGGGACATTACGACCCGGGAAAACACTGTATTTCACGGAAGCATTTGCCTCAGTTGTTTGACTATTATACTTGACCATTCACAAGTGGTTGACTAATAATTATCTGACTGTTCGAGGCGAATCAAAATTTGGCGCCGCTGCCGGGGAAGTTGTTGCGTATTTCAAAACGGTAAAAGTTTAGTGGTTTTCAAAAACCCTCCTGTACAAATATCACCACTTTGTAAATTTTTAAGAAAATCAAAATCATATCTGAAAACGTTCATTAACATTTCTCCTGAAGTGTTAACAACACCAAACAAATCATAAACAACAAAACAAACTGTGAAGTTAAATTACTTCGTATCTTTACGATTACAACCTATACAGTTGGTTTAAGGTAAGTTCTGACATTAAATTGCGAACTTAAGAGGGATCCATTTATTTCCTCCCGCCAGCCTGCGAGTAATCTTAAAGGAACGATTTCGGTTAACGAATCAGTTTCAAAAATATTGTCCAAGTTTTTTCACCCATACACGAAAAGCCAAAAACATTTTACTGTGAATATAATTACATAAAAGTTTACCACCGCAAACCAAGGCAGAACACCTACCAACTGGGGGTGTGAACATAATAAGTTCCCAAACCTAAGATTTAAAACTTACCATTGTATCCTTTTGAATAGTGTACCTTTTTTAAAGGAGCTGTTCATTTGTGATTATTGGGTTTAAGTTCACTGTAGTTTTGCCTCGATCTTGTGTTGAAAAATAATTTTTGTGCATGCGCACTCGTTCACAATCAAAGAATAAAAAGAAGAAAAACGTACCCGAGTTACGTACTATTGAAGAAGAACACACAATAAAAATGAACGACGAGCCCCTAATCCCTCCCAAGGAGGAGCCAGTTCCTGACACCCGAACTATGGAGGAACTGTGTCAACCTACCATGCAAGGGAGGGGTGGACCAATTGCACCACTCACTATTGAAGCCACGGATTTTGGATTAAAACACCACATGATACAACAGATCCAGAATACGTGCCAGTTCCACGGATTGCCGGGTGACGATGCCAACAGGCATCTCGACAAATTTTTAACTGTCACCCAAAGCATGAAACAAAATGGCGTCACCGATGACGGCTTACGTTTACACTTGTTCCCCTATTCTCTCGCTCATCATGCGACTTCCTGGTTTGATCGACTTCCAAAGAATTCGATCCACACTTTTGATGAGATGATCACTAAATTTCTGGCCAAATACTTTCCACCATCTATGGTCACAAAGCTGAGGAATGACATCAGCAACTTCAGACAGCTTCCCGAAGAGTCCTTATTTGATGCATGGGAACGCTACAAACTTGCTATTGATCGGTGTCCTAATCATAATATGCTTCTTGTCACCATTATTGACACCTTTTATAATGGCTTGACACTCCGTCATCGTGACACCATCAATGCTGCTGCTGGGGGCATCTTTATGAAAAGGACCCCTGAAGAGTGCTATGACTTAATCGAAAACATGACTGCCCATCATAATTTTTGGGACTCCTCTGCTGAGAGGAACGACTCATTTAAGTCAGACACTCCGGCAAGCACTGAAATATCAATCCTAGCTAAAAGGATGGATGATTTGTCTACAGCATTTTTGCGTATCCATCAGACAAATCCTAATCAGGTCAAAACTGTTTACCCAAGTTGTGAAACTTGCGGTGGTCCACATACGTACACAGATTGCCAAGCCTCCGGTGGCTCGGCTCGTGAAAACGTGTATGCAGCTCAAGGTTCCTATAATACGGGAGGTAATTCTTACCAACCGCAAGGAGATCGAAACCTTTTGAGCTACCGATCTAATAACTATATCGGACCACCAGGGTTTAATCAACCTCAAAACAGGAACCAGAATTTTAACCAGAATCAGAACCAGAACCGAATGAACCAAGGTTATAACAACCAAGGGAATTTCAACTCTGGTCAAAACCAGGTTCACCAAAATCAAAACCAGGGGAATTATAACAGAAATCAAGGTCAGAACAATTACCCACAGGGTAATTCTCAACAACAAAACCACTTCCAGGGTAATAACAATCAGCAACATGGGAATTTCCAGAACAATCGGGCTCAAAATCTTCCAAACCAAAATCAAGCCATTGTTCCAACTGGACCATCACATGAGGAATTATTAAAACAGTTTATAAAATCCCAAGAAGAAATGAACAAAATGCTGATTAATCAAATGTCTAATTTCCAGAAGTCTTTAAATGATCGACCCTCGGGCTCAGGTACAACTTTACCTAGCAACACGATCGCTAATCCGAGGGGCGATGTAAAGGCGATCACCACAAGAAGTGGAGTTTCTTACCAAGGACCTACAGCTCCCTCTACCTCTTCTCCTATCCTTGTAGAGGAAGGTGAAACTGAGGATACTACGGATACGGTACTTCCTAATAATAACGGAGGTACCAATGACATCCCTCCTCCAATTATCCCGATCCCGACTCCCACTAAAAGAGTCGTGTTTGAAACTACCAAAGGTCCTGTTGAATATCCAAAAACCAACCCAAAAACAACAATTCCATATCCCTCACGATTTCAAGACCAAAAGCTCCGTGATAAAGCTAATCATCAGATGGAAAAATTCTTTCAGATTTTCCAAGAACTACACTTCGATATTAGTTTCGCGGATGCTCTTCTTTTAATGCCCAAATTCACATCGACAATCAAAAACCTGTTGAGCAATAAAGAAAAAATGTTTGAAATGGCACGAACTCCACTCAATGAGAACTGCTCTGCGGTTCTATTGAAAAAGCTTCCCGAAAAGCTAGGAGACCCCGGGAGATTCCTAATACCATGTATTTTTCCTGGGATGGTTGAATGTTTTGCCTTGGCCGATCTTGGTGCAAGCATCAACTTAATGCCTCACTCAGTTTGGAAAAAGCTCTCTCTTCAGGCACTTAGTCCCACATGCATGACTCTCG
This sequence comes from Artemisia argyi, assembly GCA_030686995.1. NCBI lineage: Eukaryota > Viridiplantae > Streptophyta > Magnoliopsida > Asterales > Asteraceae > Artemisia > Artemisia argyi. The sequence continues at coordinate 84,209,236 of CM060677.1, read as the reverse complement.
AGCTTGCAGACCATTCAATTTCACGTCCCCTCGGTATTGCCGAGGACGTATTTGTGAGAGTGGGACAGTTCAATTTACCGGCAGACTTTGTCGTTGTTGATTTCGATGCAGATCCAAGAGTTCCTCTCATTCTTGGGAGGGGATTCTTAAGAACGGGACGTGCATTAATCGATGTTTTCGATGAGGAAATCACGTTACGATTTGGCAATGAAGCGATAACGTTCAACCTTGATCAAACATCGAGATACTCCTCGAATTATAATGCTGATTCGGTCAACCGAATTGATGTCATTGACATTGCATCCGAGGAGTATGCTCAAGAATTCCTTGGATTCGCTGATAATTTTCCGAGTGGCAATCCCACTACTTCTTCTGATCCCATAATCGCTAATTCTTCTCCTTCCCTCACTCCGTTTGAGGGAAGTGAATTTCTCCTTGAGGAATTAGAGGCCTTTCTCCAAAGTGATTCAGTTCCCGAAGGAATTGGTTACCAAGAGATTGACCCGGAGGGGGATGTACTTCTCCTTGAGAAGTTATTGAACAAAGATCCTTCTCCCATTCCTGTTCTACCTCCACAACTTCATAAGGTGGAAGTCAAATATGTTGAGAAAAATGATGACTTCCCCGAGGTTGAACTTAAGGACCTGCCTCCTCATCTAGAATATGCATTCTTGGAAGGTAACGATAAGTTACCGGTCATTATTGCAAAAGACTTAAAGAATGAGGAGAAAACTGCGCTGCTTAAGGTTTTAAAGTCCCACAAACAAGCAATTGCTTGGAAGCTCTCAGACATAAAGGGTATAAACCCGGATTTTTGTACACACAAAATCCTAATGGAAGAGGACTTTAAACCTACTGTGCAGCATCAAAGAAGGGTAAATCCAAAAATCCACGAAATTATAAAAGCTGAAGTTATCAAACTTCTTGATGCGAGATTGATTTATCCTATATCTGATAGTCCTTGGGTAAGCCCAATTCACTGTTTTCCAAAGAAGGGTGGCATTACGGTTATCACAAATGAGGATAACGAGTTGATACCAACTCGTTTGGTTACAGGGTGGCGAGTATGTATTGATTACAGAAAGCTTAACTAAGCCACCCGCAAAGACCATTTTCCTCTGCCCTTTATGGACCAAATGCTCGAAAGACTAGCGGGAAATGAGTATTATTGTTTCCTTGACGGCTTCTCGGGTTACTTCCAAATTCCCATTGATCCAAAGGATCAAGATAAAACTACCTTCACATGCCCTTACGGGACATTTGCCTATCGTCGCATGCCTTTTGGGTTATGCAATGCTCCGGGCACTTTCCAGAGGTGCATGATGGCTATTTTCCATGACATGATTGGAAAAACCATGGAGGTATTCATGGATGACTTCTCAGTCATCGGGAATTCTTTCGACTCATGCCTCTCCCATTTAGAAAAAATGCTTCAACGGTGTGAAAACACTAATCTTTGTCTAAACTGGGAGAAGAGCCATTTTATGGTTAAGGAGGGCATTGTCCTCGGCCATAAAATTTCAAAAAGTGGGATTGAGGTCGATAAGGCCAAAATTGATGTTATTGCTAAACTGCCTCATCCCACCACTGTTAAAGGAATTAGGAGTTTTCTCGGCCATGCCGGGTTCTATCGGAGATTCATACAAGATTTCTCCAAAATAGCCCGGCCCATGACTCATCTTCTTGAAAAGGATGCTCCTTTTATCTTCTCACCAGAGTGCATCGAAGCTTTTGAAATTTTAAAGAAAAGGCTTACTGAGGCACCAATCCTTGTTGCCCCCGACTGGGACTTACCCTTTGAACTTATGTGTGATGCTAGCGATTATGCTATTGGTGCAGTTCTGGGGCAACGCAAAACCAAACATTTCTAGCCAATACACTACGCAAGTAAGACCATGAATGAGGCTCAAACACACTATACCACCATAGAAAAAGAATTATTAGCCGTGGTATATGCCTTCGAAAAATTTCGGTCTTACTTAATCTTAAACAAAAGCGTGGTATATACGGATCATTCGGCATTGAAATACCTGTTCACTAAACAGGATGCAAAGCCAAGACTACTCCGTTGGGTCCTGCTCCTCCAGGAATTCGATATTCTCATAAGAGATAAAAAAGGAGCAGAAAACCTTGCTGCTGATCACTTGTCCCGGTTAGAAAATCCTCATCAGGATATTCTCGAGAGAAAAGAAATAAATGAAACTTTTCCTCTGGAGACTCTAAATCTAATCTCTAACCGGGATAATGCTACCACCCCATGGTTTGCCAACTTTGCAAATTACCGTGCGGGAAATTTCGTTGTGAAAGGGATGTCGTCCCAACAGAAAAGAAAACTCTTTAAAGATGTAAAACATTACTTCTGGGACGACCCCTACTTGTTTAAAATATGTGCGGATCAAGTCATCCAACGGTGTGTCCATGGCCAAGAAGCCATGGAAATTCTTAAAGCTTGTCATGATGGACCCACGGGGGGACATCATAACCCAAACTACACCGCAAAAAAGGTGTTTGATTCAGGATGCTTTTGGCCCACGATCTATAAAGACGCCCATGAACTTATCAAAACCTGTGAGGCTTGCCAGCGTCACGGGAATATTTCTAAAAAGAATGAGATGCCACAAAACGCCATCTAAGTCTGTGAAATATTTGATATGTGGGGCATTGATTTTATGGGGCCATTCCCGTCTTCACGAGGGAATAAGTATATACTCGTGGCTGTCGACTATCTGTCAAAATGGGTTGAGGCAAAAGCCTTACCCACCAATGATGCTCGAGTAGTTGTTAAATTTTTAAAGTCTCTCTTTGCCAGATTCGGGACTCCTCGTGCCATTATCAGTGATCGTGGTACTCACTTTTGCAATGAACAATTTGCGAGAGTAATGCTGAAATATGGTGTAACTCACCGTCTTTCTACAGCATACCACCCCCAAACAAGTGGGCAGGTGGAGGTCTCAAATCGGGGTATTAAGAGAATTCTCGAGAGGACGGTTGGTGAAAACCGTGCCTCTTGGTCGGATAAGCTGGACGATGCATTATGGGCTTTCCGCACTGCTTACAAAACACCCATCGGGTGTACTCCATATAAGCTAGTGTACGGGAAAGCATGTCATCTTCCGATCGAATTAGAACATAAGGCCTATTGGGCCTTAAAACATGCAAATTTTGACCTTCAGACAGCGGGTGATCACCGTAAAGTTCAACTAAATGAACTAAATGAATTACGTGATCAAGCTTACGAAAATTCTTTAATCTATAAAGAAAAGACTAAGAAGATACATGACTCTAAAATCAAGAACCGCGTTTTCAACGTTGGTGATAGAGTTCTTCTTTTCAATTCTAGATTAAAAATTTTCTCGGGAAAACTAAAAGCCCGTTGGTCTGGACCATTTACTATAACCAAAGTATACCCATATGGAACTGTTGAGTTATTGCAACCCGACGGTCCCAATTTTAAAGTAAATGGTCACCGGTTAAAACACTATTTTGGAGGGGACATACAACCAATGGTTGTCCCGGATCTCCAAACTTACCCCATGGACCAATAAATTCGGGGTCGAGTCAAGCTAGCGACTCGGTTAACAAAAACAAGTTTCCCCAAGGACAATTTTAATTCGGGGTCGAGTCAAGCTAGAGACTCGGGAATCAAAAACAAGCTACCTCATGGACAAATCAATTTGAGGTCGAGTCAAGCTAGCGACTCAGTAATCAAAAACAGTAGCAATATGGGTCGTCACCCATATTTCTGTCTTCTCATCCCTTTCTAACACCCTAGTGTAGGGGAGACGAACCACATGTTGTACATATGTAAAATATTTAAAAAAAAATGGTATAAGACAAATAAAAAGAAAAAAGTGAGTTTGTATGTAAATAGAGTAAAATAAAAATGTTAATAGTATTGCCTCCTTACGTTCTAAGTCTTGGTGGGACACCAAGTACTGTGAATGTTGAGGGCAATATTCAGTTCTAAGTGTGGGGGAGCGTTCTCACGAATGCAAAACACATGTTCTATCAAGAACCCCCATTTGATCAAAATTACCAGTTTTTTCACACTTAGAAATGCAAATAATGGTATCAATCCTCCATGTCTAACCCACAACAGGATTGGCTAGTCCAGGAGCAAACGGCTCTTGGTAAAGACATCTCAAAACTGTTGATGGCTTGCAATTTGCCAAAAATTGTATGGTTCCTCAGCTCCCCATATCCCATAAAGCGAATGAGTTGGCTAGCCCGCAAGATTATGGCTTGTGGTAAAGGCCGTGGAAAAACCATAATTGGTAATCAGCTCACCAAGATGTTGACTATTCCATCAAGAGTTGGCTAGTCCAGAAGCAAACGGCTTTTGGTAAAGACAAATCAAATCCGTTGACAGCTGGTGGTTTGCTAAAAATCACACGGTTATCAGGTGTGCCACAGTTCTTACACCTGGCTACTCCAGAAGTGATGGCTTTTGGTAAAGAGTAAAAATCCATTAATTTTTTCTTAAATAGATTGCTAGGGACTAGCAATAGTTTAGTGTGGGGGATTGATGAGTGTCTAAATACTCATCATTTTATACCAATCTGAACTGCCAAAACATACAAAAACACTCAAATATGCATCATAATACTTAAAATATCTTAGAAGTGTGTTTTATATGTTTCAAATACAAAATATGCAAAAACAAATGAAAAACATACAAAGTTTGCATAATTGGCAGTTTCAGTCCCTCAAATTTCACAAAGTGTCAAAACTAGTCCCTGAAGGTTTAAAATGAATGAAAAGTCAACTTAAGTCCTTGGGAAACCAAAAATATTCACAAATGATCCCTGGATGAAAGTTTACACAAACTGGCAACTTTTACCCCTCAAGTTACAAAATTGGCAAAAATGGTCCCTGGGTATTCAAAACTTGGAAATTTACAAATAATACCCTTGTACTATGCATGAATGACAAAATGGAACAATTTTGATAAACTTTTGGGAATTTACAACCACAGTCCCTTAAAAATCCAAATTTACATAAATGGTCCCTGGAGTGAGAGAAATTACAGAAAAGGTCCCTGGGATTTTTAAAATGAAAAAAATACATCTTTTGTCTTTGTTTTATGGTTTTATGGCAGGTTTGGTCCCTTGGAAATACTTTGGAAGAGTAGCAAAATCAGCCTTTAACTTTGCCAAAATTACAAAGTTAGTCCTTGTTAAATACATAACCATCCAGACCCTTTTATTTAATAAATCCACAACCAAATCCAGTCCAAACACCCTCACCCAGCCCATTCCTAAGCCCAGTCCACCCTTAGCCCAACACCCTTTATTATAAAACCCGGTTTGACCCCAGTCAAACACCCCAATCCCGCCTTCACTGTTCATCACCCTCACCACCACCTGAAACCACCAAAACCAGGTGGTATTCCACCACCACCTCACCTCTCCACCTCACCCCTACTCCCCTAAACTCACCTTTCCACCTCACAGCAAACCAACACCACATTTAATGCCTTTCCCACAAAATTTCTCTCCAAACCATATCCTTGCCTCTGTTTTCTTCCATAAAGCCCTAACTTGCATAAAAACATCACCCTTTGCCTCCTGACACCTCCACAATACTCCAAATATCTTTAATTGCTAACCTTTGGCTCCAAGTAAACGTGAATGACTTTGGCGCCAAATTGAGTTTAAACGGATAGGATTGATCCAAAGCATTGGATGGTCAAGATTTGAAGTGGGAAAAGATCAGAAGCAAGTGTGAAGGCTTTGAAGTCATTATATAAAGAGAAAGAAGCAATGGAGAAGTTACCTAGTTTAATTTTCATTTTTTAATTAAAATCGTATTTTATGCTTTCTTAATTTCCAGTGTAACTTAAGCTTTCAAAGTACTTAGATTATCATCATCAGTGTATGTTAAACCTTTTTCAAGTATCAATCTCAGTTTACCTTTATAAATTCAGTTTATACCATTTACTTGTTCAAATTCTTATGTTGTGGTAATATTGTTAAGTGTTGTTACTGTGGACTCAAGAAGCTCATATAAGCTCCCATAAGCTCACTAAAGCTTTTAGTAATCTACAAAACAGTATAAGATAAAAAATTCATCATATACAAACTTGGTCAAAGAAAGTCAACTGTGGCACTTGATTTTGATTTCTGGGTTTTAGAAGAGATTTGGAAGCAATAAGGAAGCTGTGGAGTTTGGTTTAGATCCTCAGGGAGGAAATAGGTTGTCCTTGGTTCATGTTGTAAGCAGGATTGCATTTTGTAAGTTCAAACCTTAATTTTTAGCATTTCTTAGTCTATTGTTATTTAGGTACTTAATCCTGCTTATTTGTGTCTATTCAGTATTATTTAATCATAATCTAGCCTAAAATCAATTGCTTGCTTGTTGAATTTAATAGTTTAGTATTTCATAAATTAGTAATATGAAGCTTGATTTTAATTTCTAAGTTGTAGTTGTTATTGTTGGTATTTTTAGGTTTAAACAGGTTTAATTCATAGTAATATATGGTTCTGTGTTAATTGTTTGGATTAAATCCTTTGTTATCTTTGAAAATCATATCATCAGTCAATATCTAGGGTGTTTGGAATAAGCTTGTGAGCTTAGCTCTTATTGTCATTTGGTGTTTATTGGTGTTTCAATAGTTTGCAGTAGTGTCAATTAGGTTAATTAAGGCATAAAAGTTTAGGTCTAAACCACATATAGTCAAAATCATATGAAATACATCACCACAGTTAACTGTGGTGATATTGGAGTCCAAAACTCATCAAATCAATTCATAAATAGTTGTTCTAGCTTAATATAGTCTTATCATAGCTTATTATAACACAAACATTCAGAAAATTAAGTTAGAGTTTCATTAAAGTCAACTGGTTGCATAATCTTAAAAAGTCAAAAAGTTCTTAAGCAGAAAATCTCCAAATTGGCATGAATAATTGTGATTTTTGTGTTATGATCTAGGGTCTGAATCTTGTTGTGAGTATAACATACCAGCTTAACTTTAGTTTCCCACATCTATTTCATTTTTAAGAATTTTATTGAGCAAGATAAGCTCAACCAAAAACACCTGCAGGGCAAGGTAACTGCCCTGTCTCAGCAGACCCCAGCTCACCCCCACCTTTGGTGGTGTTTTGTGGATCACTCAGTGGGTCACGCACCTCACAATTGGGTTCTACCAATCCCCCTCCTACCAGGCTTGAACCCTTAACCCTTGGTCTGACCATTTGACCACTGGGTCCCACCTGAGATAAGCTTGGAAGGTTGTCCCAAATCTGTCTCAGTAACAACAATAAGCAAGTGCTTATTGTTGTTGTGTTGTTTATTTATTGAACTTATTTGATTGAAACTTACTAATAATAGTTCAACTAACCTATTGGAACAAACTTTTACCATTGTGGGTCCCATACAAGCTCAGAAGAGTTTATTTGCTTAGTTGGTCAACTGTGGTCAACTGTCTAGGTTTTTAGCTTATAACTAGCTTATTATTAAGCTATAAAATATTTGTCTTTATTAAAGTTGTCTATTTTTAGATATAATATAGTATTGTAAAAGAAAATTCAAGAAAAAAACAACATAAAAATAAGTGATAGTTTCTATTTAATTTAATTTAATTTTAATTTTAATTTTTTGATTTTTATTAAGTAAGTTGTGTTTTTATATTTTTATTAATTTCCTCCTAGGTTAAACTATTTTTAATAAATTTCTCAGATTTTTATTTTGTAATTTAGTATTTATTAGAATTAAAAATAGTTTTATTAGTAATTAATTAATAAGTAAATTTTAAATAGCATAATTAGTTTTTATAAAGCAACACCTAGTTTTTATATTTTTTATAGCTTTTATAAGTCATAAAATAGTTTTATAAATTTTTTTCATAATTTTCTAAGTCATTTTAGTATTATTTGTAATTTAAAATAGTTTAATTAGTATAATTAATATAAATAGTTTTTAATTAAAAGAAAATTTATAAAAAGACAAAAAGATTTATTTTTATTTTTTATACTTTCTTCAAGTTCATTTTAAGTTTTAGAAATTATTTTTATAAGTTTTTAGTTTAATTTGTAGTGTTTATCAATTTTAGTTTTTATTTAAGTTAGTTTTAATTAAATAGTTAAATAGTTTTTAATTAAATAATTAATAATAAATAATATAATAATCTAAAAAATAGTTTTCTTTTTAATTTAATTTTATTTTAAGTTTAAGTTTATAGAATTTTCATTTTTAACCCTTGTAGTTTAATTTTCTTAAAACTCACCTTTTTCTCAGTACGCAATCGCGTCTGGTTTTAAATTGGTGTACGTTTATATGTTTTAGATATCTAGGTTTTACGTAATCATTCTAAATAGTTTATTTAAGTTATAAAACCCTAGTTTAAACACACACACACACACACTTTTATTCATATCCCTGTTCACATTCACTCAATCACAGATTCGTTTTTAATACCATCACAACCTCGTTGGGATATTACGACCCGGGAAAACTCTGTATTTCACGGAAGCATTTGCCTCAGCTGTTTGACTATTATACTTGACCATTCACAAGTGGTTGACTAATAATTATCTGACTGTTCGAGGCGAATCAACGCCCTAATCACATCTATCGCTTGAAAAAAGGCTATCTATGGCCTAAAGCAGGCTCCTAGGGCATGGTATGACACATTGTATAAGTTTCTTCTGGCAAACAATTTCTCCAAGGGTGTTGTTGATCCAACACTATTCACTAGGAAAATGGGCAAACACCTACTACATGTTCAGATCTACATAGATGACATTATCTTTGCCTCGTCTGATCCTATGGAATGTGATCGGTTTTCAAAAGAGATGAGTTCAACCTTCCAAATGTCAATGATGGAACAAATGTCTTTCTTCTTGGGCTTACAAATCTCACAATATCCCTGAGGCATATTTATTAATCAATCCAAATATGCTAATGAAATATTGAAGAAATTTGGATTCGATGCAAGTGATCCTGTTGATACTCCTATGGTTGAAAGATCAAAATTGGATGATGACATCTTTGGGGCTCCAGTTGATCAAACTAAGTACAGAAGTATGATTGGATCCCTAATGTATCTTACTGCAAGCAGGCCAAACCTTCTATTTGTTGTATGCATGTATGCTCGGTACCAATCCAAGCATACCAAAAAGCACTTGGAAGCTGTCAAGAGAGTCTTTAGGTATCTCCAAGGAACTACTCACATGGGTCTCCGATATCCTAAAGACACTGCTATGGTACTCACGGCCTATTCAGATGCAGACCATGCGGGGTGTCAAGATACACGTCAAAGTACTTCAGGAGGTGCTCAATTTCTGGGAGAAAAACTTGTAAGCTGGTCATCAAAGCGGCAATTAAGTACATCAATATCCTCCAAAAAGGCTGAATACATTGCCATGTCTTTGTGTTGCGCTCAAATCTTGTGGATGAGATCTCAACTATTGGACTATGCCTTTGATTTCAACAAAATTCCGATGTACTATGATAACAAACGTGCCATTGCTCTTTGCTGCAACAACGTCCAGCACTCCTGATCAAACCACATTAATATCCGACATCACTTCATCAGGGAACAAGTTGAGAAAGGGGTAGTGGAACTTTACTTTGTGAGGACAGAGTTTTAGCTGACATATATCTTTACTAAGGCGCTCTTAAGAGAATGGTTTCAATTTATTCTCCCGCGTCTTAGAATGAAGAGTCTTACGCCAAAATCACTAAAAAGTCTTCAGGAAGAGAATGAGGAGTAATGGATTTGCTTCATGTATCCTTTGTACATAGTATAAAACAAAAAGAAAATACAAAAATATAAAATTCATCAAAACCCATAAAAATTAGAAAAATCATAAAATTCCAAAAATATTCTTTTCACGACTTGTCTCTCATGTAACAATATTATGTACGTCTCTAGAAATGTCATTCAATAATGACACGGAGACATACATATGCTTGAGCGAGAGTTTTTCTATCTATTTTAATAATAATATTTTCTAAAATTTGTCGATCCTCAAAACCTTCTATCAAAATGGCTTGCTATTACTTCAGATAGCAACCCAGTCTTCAAAATGAGGAAAGGACGTCGCCCAAAAGACGGCTGTTCCTATCAACGGGCGATTAAGTTCTCCCGGGCATGGATTACTTTACATCCATGCACCCTCGACTTGATGTACGTTTCAGGGCATCATTTCTTGTATAAGAAGAGAAGTCTTCTTTACATCGCAAATACATTCCCATCTATGATTCTTCAGGAAAGTATTTGTGCTAAACTTGGTGGTACCATGATTTTAGAAAATCAATCCGACTTGAAATTTTTCATAAAATTTGTCACTCAATCGATGACAAAAGGTTAAACTTTTTATTAAAATGTTAAATAAACAAACGGGTCATCAATTGAGGGGGAGAGTGATTTCAAAATTCTATATCATCAAAACAAGTCACTTTGTAGATAATAAGCAGTGAACAAAATGTAGTTGTTATGTATCAGAATATGATTTTTCAATGATTTTCTCGTTAAACTCCAAATCATTTATAAACTCATGATTTCTGACACTAACTGTCTCCCTCAATGATTGAGGGGTAGTCCTGTATCGTCTCATTATCAGCATATCTTTAATTAGACCATATTTTTCTCCCCAACTTTTCTAACTTATTTAAATCACTTGGGATCACAAATCTCAAATGGTTTGAAATTTTTGATCGGGGGAGAAAATGTGATTTAAATATGAAATTTGATAAAAATGTGATTATTTGGACTTAAACGTAAGCTCTCCGATATGTGCTAAACTCTTTTGTATATCAATGCACATATTGAGGGGGAGCAAATGGTTTGTGGTGACTAAAAAGGATGTGGCATCTCATGTGAGCGCGACTTAGACTTCACAAATGAATTGACGAAACAAAAACTATCATTAATCGAAAGGACTTGTCCTGGCCGAGTAATATTTCAAGCTAGTTTAACTAGTAATGTAAGCGTGTCTTGAAGAGGACTTGTCTGAGTAGAGTGTACCATTTCAAGAAACTTTCAGTGGTCTTGACCAGGCCGTGTAATAATTTCAAGCTAGTTTAACTAGTGATGTTAGCATGTCTCGAATCGGTCATTTTCACTAAAAGTGGATCAATTCAAAAAAGTGCAAACTCTACCCAACATGTGTAAATTTATAATAAAAACGTCAGAGCATATGTTAAGGGGGAGTATTTGAAAATTATAAAACTCTCAAAGTGTTAACAAAATGTGTTTCTTAATCATAAACACTTTGAGAGATTTTCAAAGATTTGGTTTATGGCAACATAGGATAGTCATGAAGTTATAAGGTGGTAAGGTAAGGAAAACCGTCCTATGATCCGCAAGAGCCGGAGGGATCTACCCAAGGACAATACCAAATAGTTAGTATTAGAAAGTCCTTAGGTATGATTATGCAAAAAAGGAGTAATGTGAGAAAGGAGAAAGAAGGGGTTAAAGAATTAAAAAGAAATATAATGAGAAAGGGTGAAAAGAAATAGCCCTCCTTTTATTCAACCTTAGGGCAGAAACCGGGTTCAATTTATATACTACTGGCGGTTACTAAGGTAACGCTGGTATCGATGACAAGATGTCATGGACCCAGTGACGCACTGCACTAAACCTTCTAACCACTCAAGTTCTCTGAAAAGGACTTGTTTCATTCTCTAATTTTTACAACATATTTGTTAAAACTTTGTTAAACCTTTTGTTACAAAATATTTGTTACAACATCTTTACTGCATTATTGTTACAACATATTTATTAAACCTTTTGTTAATTGTCTATTTGATTACATGGTTTCTACATCGAGTCATATCTTGTAAATACAATTTTGGGACGATTGTGACTCATGGGTTTATTACTATTTATTATGGAGTAATGGGGAAGAAAGTCAAAAGTATGACCCCCATATATACGTTAATCTTTAAGTACTCCATGTGTTTTGAGCCTCTTAATTCGGGTCATTAGTTAGTTTTTATTTATTTAAAAGTTTAAGTGTAGGGATGCAACTATAAAACTCTTGGTTATGGATGTATATTTTATGGATAGGGGAAAAAGTGTATGGAAAAAAATAAAAAAATAAATAAAAAAAAAGAGAAAAGAGAAAAAAAAAGAAAAAAAAGAGAAAAAAACATATGGACTACCATCCTGTTTTTATCTTGTGTTTAAGTCAAGAAAGAGTAATGAAGAATACAAAAAGAAGTTAGAAGTTAGTGAGACAAGTCTTGACTTAGCAACGCCACGTTTTATATGTGTATGACTTAGATTATTGACTTGCCACCAGTAAAATTCCCTATATCCACAAAACCATGTTTTCCATATCCTTACACCTAATGTTACAACCCTTTAAAAGCCCTCTTTGATACTTTATCCTAGGTGATTACGCTAAAGTGGTGGAGGTTAGATCTGTTCTCAAGCCTATGGTAATTTATGTTCTATGACAGGTATAGAGTGTTTTATTTTCCCGTTTCAATACACGCATGTTATATAATTTATACACCCAAGAGATGTGAGAATCCAAACACTTTATGTGTGGTGCTAGTGTGCTTGTTATAACTATTTTGAAACAAGTTGGGTTGTAATTACTTTTAAACCAATGCTAAATGACCCATATCTTGTAGATTAATTAGAATAAAAGCACATTTGCTTGAGGACAAGTAAATCTCAAGTGTAGGGATATTTGATAAGGATTTAAAACATACATTTTAAGGGGTCATTTTAGTCCCTAAAATCGTATATGTATGGTCAATTTGTCTTAAATCGTTTCTTTTTGCATTGTAGGTACTTGCGACGCAAAAGATGAAAACCGACATCTTTTGGGCTAATTTGGACAAGAAATTGAAGAAAATGACCAAGTCATGAAAAAGTCTGGAAAAGGGCTCCAGACGACGTCACAATCCCAACGTGACGTCATCACTTGCATTTGGACGAGAAGATTTGATGAAATTTTACATGCGATGGCTCAAATATTTATGAGAGTTATAGAAGCTGACGGCATCACTACCATTGAACAATCCATGACGGCGTCCCTAATCAACAACGAGTCTAAAGGTAGGATAAGTTTTGAAGTTCAAATCTTGGTGATTTCTTGTGATGGTCATTTGAACTCTCTTGTGGTAGTCAATCTAGTAAATGAAGTTTGTGATGGGAAGATCATTGGCTCTTTTATTAACATAGTTGTTGTATTGCATTGTCAGTCTAGCACGACGGGCAGCTGTTAGAGCTTCAGCTTCAAAAAGCTCTTTTGCCTAAGCCGCCTTCTATTTAGGATTCAATTGTTCCAGAGCTGCTTTAGATTTTTCTTATGCATCACGAAGATCTCTCAGTCTTTTCTGTTCTTGCATCATGACATGCTTGCTCAATGGTCATTAGTAGTTCGTTAGCAGTTCTAAATTCAGAAAGTATTGACAGATCTGGGTAAGAAGAAATGTTTGATCCAATTTGTTCCATAAGAGGCACAATTCTTTTTGAGTAAGTCTGACTCATCAGGGATTGGAATTTTGCCTTTTCCCTGTCAGCTTTTGAGGTAAACTTTGCTGCAATGGATGAGTGATGCTTGATTGTTCAGAACTGAACCGATTTGCCTTGAATTTCTCATAAGGAATATTTTTAACAAAGAAGGGTCTGAAGGATGAGATTGTGATGAGTGCTGGAATTGATTCCATCACTTTCACTCTCTTTGATGTCACTCTGGCAATAGAGAGGACAACTAGTGCTAATGAGTTTTCACTAGTTGTAGTTTCAATTGTTCTCCTTGACTTTCTGATGAATTGGTTATTTAGTCCCTAGATTCATATGTATTTGATCAATTATTACCTTAAATAGTTTCTTTTTGCATTTTAGGTACCTGGGACGAAAAGATGAAAACTGGCATGTTTTGGGCTAATTTGGAGAAGAAAGTGAAGAAAAAGACCAAGTCACGAAAAAGTCTAGAAAAGGGCTCCAGACAGCGTCACAATCCTAATGTGACGCCATCACTTGCATTTGGACAAGAAGATTTGATGAAATTTTACAAGTGACAACTTAGATAATTTAAGAGAGTTTAGAAGCTAACGACGTCACCATCGTTGAAACAGTCCATGACGACATCACTAATCAACAAGCGACGGCGTCACAATGGTGACTCAGCTATAGACAAAACCCTAATGACGGCGGGCTGATGGCGTCACAACCATAACATGACGCTGTCACAAGTGTAATAATATATATATTTTTGCATGTTTTTCATAATTCGTGTAACACTTTGGAGAGGCGAAACCCTAGATGATTTCATCTATTATGTAAGGCTTTTTTAGCCACCATACTCTTGTTTAATTAAAGTTAAGTAATCCCTTTTTAATCATTCAATATGTCCATTTGTTGTTTGATTATATGCTTTTCTTTTCTTTTCTTCACTTTAACATGCTAGGCTAAATTAATTAGTGTTTGCTTAGATTTGAATGAAACCTAGTTATTGATTATTGATTGTCGTCTCTTGTTTAATTGGTTGTCTTGCGTTAGGAGTAGGAAAACTGGCTTAAATCTTATATGCGTGAGCTTGTAAATCCTACTAAACGCCTTCATACCTTAGATTGCACTGATGGTTTATTTTCGTTGTATTTATTGTATGAATTGTAAATAGTAGGAGATCATAAGGAGATGACTTCATTGTCACTTGTAGATCTAGGGTTTTCTAAAGGAGACTTATATATTCATAGAGTTAGGGACATTGGTACCACCCTACGATAATAAAAGAATACAACATCCTAATTAAAATAAGGATGCGACAATTTGACTAATCAATAAAAGATAACTAGGGAGTAAAGATAATATAAGTGAACACATAAGAGTTACCACTTTTACTTTTCCATTTAGTAGTTTAATTAAGTTTCAATTAGTTTAATATTTAGTTTTAAACGCCCACTCTTCAAACCCCGAGATTTTACTTGCTTTTATAAAAAACATAAAAATATAAAAAAAGAATCATCCCTCACCTTTAGACCTATCTCATCATGCACGTCAGCCTTCACAACACTATTCCCCTAGAGAACAATCAATCACAATGCTTTGCCTATACTACACTACAACGGTTAGGTACACTGCCTAGGAGGATTGTAAAACTCGATAGGTTTTGCGAATCACCCATCAGGGCCCATTGGTTATATCAATTAGTTCTTCCTCTTGATTCTTGGCAATATTCTCCCCCCAACAACAGCATTGGAGGGTGCTGATGTTGAACCAGCATTGCCAAGGTATCCCCTGAGACTTTTCACCAAGTTATGCACGTCTTTGCGAGTTGCATTGACAGCAGTTTTAAGGTTAGTAACTTTTGGAAGATCAGATATAAGATCATTTGGTACTGCTGCACCTGTGTTGATGACCTTCTGAATCAGGGTTGACACATTCATCATATGTTTGGTTGATTATGTGAGTTAATCAAGTGTTTCGCCCACTTTGGTTTTGACATGTTTTTGTATTAAGGATCTGATGGCCTTTTTAAGTTGTCAAAATCGTTGGTCTTGTAGATTGTTTATAGCTTGAACAGATTTTTGAATGTGTTTTTCAGATTGAACTAATGGCTAGGAACTGATGCATTGATACCTTTTACCATGATGGCTGGCATGTCCTTCTTGATGGCTTTCTTGACTGATCTTCGAAGCAGAGAAGGAATGGTGTCTTTTAGAGAGGTTAGGCATGTTTTGAGTATCTCTGGAAGAGTTTCTTTAAGTGCCTCAGCTACCATGCGTGGTATGTTTTCTTCCAACATCTGTTCAACTTTTGGTGTGATTTTTGTAATTTCTGACTAATGGTCATCAATTTGATGTTTGACAGCAACTTCAATCTCTTGAAGTCTGCTGCGGATAGATTGTGTATCCTTCTGGATGAGATCAGTACATAACCTCTGGAATGAAGGGTGAGGAAGTGTGTATCTTCTCATGACGTGCAATTCTTGAACATTTTGGAGTGTTGGAATGTTGGTGCTGTCAGAGAGATAGATATCAGCTGCAGATGATTGTAGAAGACATGTGAGTTGATTAAGGACTGAATCAGTTCTTTGTTCATCATAGCTGTCACAATCTGTATCATCTTTTGAGACCGAAAGAATTTTATCATCTGGCATGGAGGCTAGATCATCGATATCATCCATTTGAATTTCAGTGTAGCCTGGTTGATCCGATGAATTCTTTTCAACATGAGGAAGTCCACTGGGAGTCCAATCTTTTATTGTCTCTAGAGTTGCATCGTATGGTTCATTGAGATCATACAAAAATATGTTAGTATTTGATTACATTGGATTATTTGCACTGTTTGACGCTTCACAAGCAACCTTGTTATGATCAGTTTAACTCTTAGAGCAAAACAGAGAAATGACAGTATATGATGAATGGTTGTGGTTCCTCATCTCAGAGAGTGTGTTTTCTTTCTCTTAGGAACTAGGACCCTGATGTACTCTCTCTGATCTGAGTTGTGAGATACTTAGATCTTCTTTCGGATGTGATTGTTTTGAGATAGCATCTTCAAGAATTTGTAATTTTCTCCCATCAGATGTTGTATCCTCAGATGTGAGTTATGATTTCTCAATGCCATCATTGGAGTCCTTTACTTTTCCTGTACGCCTGAGTGCTAAGTGAAGTTTAGTCATCTCTGGGGTCAAGACTTTTAACCCTGGTTTTTGTATACAATGGATCAGACTAAGAGTTTCAGAGTCAAGTCCGGGTGTGACAACCCCTAGACCATCGTCCTCTAGTGCAGACTCAGAGTGAACAGAATGTTTGAGAGAAGTAAGTGCAGAAAAATACTAGCTATTGGGTCAGGGGTAACCTTGATCTTCACCATTCTCTTATAAAGAAGTTTTGAGAGTGGCTTCTTGCAGTGCCCGTATTTTAAAACAGATAGTTACCTTTGTAGTATTTGCGGTTTCAGGCTAGTTTCCTACTTCCTCTGCTGACTTGGAGGCATCAAGACTCTGAGTGGCGTCAGCGGTGGCCACTGAAACATCTTTGAGATGAGTATCAGCGACTATGAGTTTGGGAACTTTTATTAAGGTAGACTTTGGTTGAAAAGAAGATGGTTTTTTCTTCTTCCTTGTAGTTCTACCACATTTTTGTTGTTGGAGATCTTGTAGAGCAGCCTCAGACTGAGACTTGTTAGTTCTCTTATGGGTTCCCTTTTCTTCAGGTGAAATTTCAGCTACCTTAATCATATGTTCAGTCAAGGGCACTTCATTCTTTTGTGGTTTGGGAACTGAGGATGCCGCGATTGAGTACCTATCAATATGCTTTAGGGATGAATCAAAGTATTTATCTTTACGGAGATGTTTAATCATTAAAGATATATACCTCACATAGAACAAATTCTTCTTCCTCCCCAATTTCCCTTTAGCCGAGAGTTTTGCCAAAAGATCTCAAAACAATATTATGGCAATGTCAATATTGTGATCCCAGATAAGACCGTATGTAATCATCTGCTCATTGCCATTCAGCTTGTCATGAGATCCTTGCATCCTACCAATACATTTGATTATGTGAACAAGAAACACTGATAAGGATTTATTTGATGCCTTTTTAGGGGGTCATTTAAGCCCTAAGTCGTGAATTTATGATCAAATATTGCCTCAAATCGTTTCTTTTCTCATTTTAGGTATTTGGGACATGATTTCTGGAATATGGAGCATTTTGGATGTTTTAATGCTCAAGAATGAAGTAAACAAGAAAGACAAGAAAAGTCAGGAATTTACACCTGACGGCGTCAGGCTTTGGATGCTGACGCCATCACTTGAAGACAAGAAGGGTGGAATTTTTACACGTGAAGCCCGAGAAAGAAATTAGAAGTTTGCACCTGATGACGTCAGGTGCATTTTTGTTGAGGCCGTCTGGCTTTGCAACTATACGAGACGGCCCAGAAGGGCTAACAAGTGACGATTTTAAAAGATCTCTTGGGCGATACGAAACCCTAAAGAGCGGCGTTCTGACGGCGTCAGGACCTATAACCTGACGTCGTCAGTTTGTAAAATCTATACATAGCTTTAGAATTTTCATTCATTAGTGGTGGTGTAACTTTGTGCAAAACCCTAGAGATGAATTTCCAGAGATTTCAAGGGTTCCCAAACCCTCTTTTCTCTCATGTTTTATTGAAGATAAGTAATCTGTTAATCATTCATCATGTCTATGTGTTGTTTGATTTCTTGTTAATCTTTTCTTCTTTTTAACATGCTAGCTTAGGTTTATTTGTGTTTGCTTAGATCTAATGAAACCTAGTTATTGATTGTTGGTGAGTTGTTTATTGTTTGGTTGATTGATTCGCGTTAGGCTTAGGAAACTGGCTAATCTTCTGTACGGTAACAAGCTTGAACGTCTTAAGAAACGTAATCAGATGTACACTACGGTTTTATTGGTTGTATTTAATGCATGAGTAGATGTTAATGGTTCTATGATAGGGTACTAAACATGTCGTCATAAGAAGAAATAGATATTCATAGAGTTGGGGAAGGCTGTGCACAACCCCACGACTGTTATTAAGGAATACAACCTTTCAACTAAACAATTGCACTATGACACTCAACTAACCAACAAGAGATAACTAGGGAGTAGGGAAATCTAAGTAAACACGTTTGTCTCATATAAGTAGTCCACCACATTCACTTTTCTTGTTATTTTTATTTTATTGTTTTTTGTATAATTCGTAGTTTTTGGTTAGTTGACTAGCAACTAATTCCGCCCACTCTTTCATTACCCGAGATATTAATTTCTTTAAAAAAATATAAAAAAAAACAAAAAAGAATCATCCCTCACCTTTAGAACTAGTTGACCTACACTTCAATCATAACGACGCTATTCCCCTAGAGAACGATCAATCCCTTGGACCTACCATATACTACACTACAATGGTCAGGTACACTGCTTGGAGGATTGCAAGCTTCTCAAGATCCCTATAGAAGTAAAACCTTTTTTGAGGTTGCAAAATCCCGCATCAAGTTTTTGGCGCCGCTGCCAAAGAATAGTTATTGCTTAGGTTGAATTTTATTTCGATTAGGTCTAATCACTAGATTCATATCGAGTGAGATTTTTATTTTCTTTTCAATTAGCTTTCTTTAGTCTATCTTTTTTTTTTCTTTGTGCCTTTGTTCGTAAAAAGTTTTCATTGACTATTCCGTTTGCCACCATAGAAAACGCGAATCCGCCCCTTTCATTGACTATTCTGTTTTCATTGACTTTACAAAAGCTGAAGTTTAACAACTTTCTCTAAACCGAAACCCTCCTTGTTAAAAACCTATTATTAATAAACTCTTCAGTTTAACGGGTAGGTTCCACAGATTTAAACTTCACAAAACAAGAGGTTGTGAACCATGTTATCCTCAAACATAACAAATGACAATGTTCATTCAAAAAATAAATCTTTTTCTGAGTCAAGTTAACTGTAGGAGATTTCCACCTCTACCACAATGAATTCACATTCTACAAAAATTTTATGGCTTCGACACTCAAAAATATTTTGGTTTTGCCTACATATTTTTCCAAAACCTCGCTTAGAGTGTTGCTCAATTGATAATTTCATAACAACTTAACCATGCTGAATTTTTTTATCCAATGACTTCCACTCACTTCTGCTCAGATTTTTACAAGCCTTCTAACCACTACCTTAGCCTGGAATCCCGGGACGAGATTCATTTTAAAGGGTAGGTACTGTAATATCCCGCAAATTTCCCCTTCCATTTGTAGATGATTAACGTAGGGTAACTAAAAACACAGCTTAATTAACCATTTTTACGAGCCAAATTTTCACGTTTTACTATGTTCCAAACACAACCCTTAATTATTTCATTCTTTCTTTTCTTTGGGCCTAGTCCATGAAACAAGCCCAACACAAGAACAAGCCCAAAATTCCTTTATATAAAAGCCATGCAACCGATCAGACATACACACCAACAAAGACACTTTCACAAAATAATACTAAGTCTTTTTCTACTTGCTGTGAGTCCGAATAGCAAGCAACCAAGAAATCATGATTACTACCCTCTTACACACTCGAGTACCCCCTTTTGTTTCCTTTCCTTTGTCTTCCCGAACCTTGGCTGTCAACACACAACTCACATGGACTAACATATTAAAAATGTGCTCTTTTCCTTTATAAATACCATGCAAAACCATACTTGGTTTCCTGACAACCCAAAACTCAAAACTAGCTTTATATAAGCCTCTACTCTCTCCTTTCCTTCATATGTACAAACACACATGCATGCAAACTTCACACCTTCAATACTTTCTAAGTCTTTCTCCAAGGCAGTGAACGAGGAGCCAGAATTCCATGGGCTCGAGCCGTGACTAGGGAAATTGGAATATTGGTCTTGGGTCGGATGGTTAAACGAGCTACACTTTTCTTATTTCGACCCCTAGTCCATATCATGCGTTCAACTCCCCACCAATCCTTGGTGCAGTAAGTCTCTTTCACTCATTCCTCTATACACTTGATTTTCCTATATTTCGTTCATAGTTAAACTCCCTCGAACAATGGCTAGCTTTCATGTTATTTCTTGTTCTATAGTAAAACCTTTTGGATATAAATGTGGCATTCTCAAGGCTTTGTGTGCCTAAGCTTGTGTGGTGTTTAAAGGATTAAGAATCAGGTAAAAAGAAACGAGAGCAATTGAATGAAAACTATAAACGTTTGTATCTACTCACTAAGTAAATATTAGCGTAAAGTATTTATTATTATTTTGCTAGCGTTTATTTTTCACAAACACTGGTGAATACTTTCCGTACTAAATCTTTTGGTTACTCCTGAACCAAAAACGTATTAGTCCTGAATATACTCTTATATACACAAATCTATATTTGTATTTTTGTCCAAGAGCCAATATTTAAAAACACTTTGATATGAATTAAACGCAAACTCTGCCACACAAGCAACATTAAACATAAGCCGCTCCTGCCACAAAAACAGTTTGTCATCCGCCATCATTTCAAATCGCTATTCTCGATAAGTCAAACTTGTCTCAGACTTCCATATTATTCAGGTTGTCTTTTGGAGCCATTCCTACTCTACATCTAGTGTTACTACTATTCCCCTAAGGTGAGTCATGGCCCCTTTCTTACTCTTTTACTTGTTTTATAAACGTTTTGGGGGAGATACATGCTCAACTACATGTTTTATATTTCTATAAGTACTCGTAAACTATTTACAAATTTCTGTGAGTTCCATAGCCCCCACCCTTTTACATGTTTTAAATTTCTTTCGGGGGAAATACATACTTGTATTACATATAAACTTTACTAGTTCGCTATCTAAATTTATTGTTAGTATATTTTAGTAGTTTAGCTATGACTTTTTGTCCTAAATTGCATAATCTACTATATTCGCTATCTAAATCTTTTTCATCTAACGATAAGTTATCATCACTATAGTATTCAGTTTCGGAACGTACCTCATCGGAAGCCCTAGCCATGAGCCACTTTTCTTCTTTTGTTGTGTCTTTTTCATCATTGTCACTATCACTCCATGCTCCTCCAACAAAGGCCTTGTGGTTTTGACTTCTTGACAATTTCGGATATTCTCCAATAAAATGGTTTGGGTCTCCACACTTGAAGCACTTTCTTTCATTCTTGCTAACTTTGCCGTCCTTGTTTCTTTGGAATGTTTTTCTTTCATCAAATGGTTGTCTAACATATCTTCCTCGTCTTTTGATGAATTTCTTGAAGTCTCTTACGGCCATGGCATACTCTTCATCATCACTTTCGGAGGTTGAGCATTCTTCGTCACTAGAGTCCCTTTTTGCTTTCAACGCAATTGACTTGGTTTGCTCCCTTTTTCCTTTAACCATTTTGCAGTCTTTCTTTATTATCACCTCATACACATTCAAGTTTCCAATTAGCTCGTCAAGTTGTAGAGTTGATAGATTCTTTGATTCCTCAATAGCCGTCACTTTAGCACGCCACTTCGGATGGAGAGCCCTAAGAAATTTCCTTATGAAATTTTTGCTAGAAAAATTCTCATCAAGTGCTTTTAAACTTGTGATGATTGTGTTAAATCTAGCAAAAGCATTATCAATTGATTCATCTTCCGGAATCGTAAATTATTCATATTGTTGTACAAGAAGATCTATTTTATTGTCTTTGACTTGACTATTACCTTGGTGAGTGATTAGTAAAGAGATCTAAATATCTTTTGCGGTTTTACACATAAAAATTCTTTCATATTCTTTGCGTGGTAACACATTATAAATTACCATTTTAGCCTCATTGTTTTTAGCAAGTTTCTCTTTCAAATCATCGTTTTGTTTTTCAAAAGGTACAATTTCATCCCTTTTGGTTTCGGGATTATTTTGTATACGAAGAAAATCACCATCAGTAATAACATGCCAAAGATCTAGATCTTTTGATTTCACATAGGTTTCGAATCGATTTTTCCAATAAAGAAAACCGTCACTTTCAAATAGTGGTGGTCTTTGCATAGATTGACCTTCTAAATATTTTTCAGATTCCATAGATCGTTTCAAGTTTTAAAATACAGTTTATTTTAAAAATCTTGTTTAACGTAGCTCTGATGCCAATTGTGGAAAACTAGAAGGGGGGGTTGAATAGTTTTACGTCAATTTGGATTTTAAAAACTTTGTTTTATAAAAACTTCGATTCTTATTTATGTTAATTTCAACACTTGCACAACACAAACAAATTAATCTAACTAACTAAACAATTATAACGTAAATATGAAAGTAAAGAAAAGATAGAGATAGAGAGATCAAACCACAACACACGGTATTTATAGTGGTTCGGCTACGAAGCACCTCTTCGCCCTACTCCACTCCTCGAGTTACCTACTCGAGAGTTTTTCTTCACTATGTCAACAAACTCCCTTTTTGGCGGAGAAACCTTACACAACTTTCGCTTACACCAATTAACGACACTAAGCTAGATGTCGAGTCCCAATAGTAGCTAGAACCAATCTCACACCACTACACACCTTCTTCACAACTTATACACACCACTACTACTTCACAACTACACACTACTTCTACTTCACACCACAACTTCTTCAATACTAGATTTACAAACCCACCTAGATCTACCAATTACAATCACTACACAACTTTACAATAAATACAAGCTACACAACTAATCTTCAATACTTCTTGATTTGAAATGAAAGGAGTGTTCTTCTCTTGCACTTTGAATAATGAGGGATTAGATCAGTTGAAACAAAAACTAATATGTTTATGATCAAAGGATTTAGGAAGTTGATTTGAGAGAATAAGAACAGAAAGTTTTAGTGCAAAAGGTGAGAAAAATTTCAGATTTGAACCAATATTTATAGGCAAAAGATTCTGACAGAGGAGCGTTTGCCGGCCCCCTTAAATCATGGCCGGCCCCCTTAAAATTATGGGGGCTGCCCCTTATAATTAAGGGGGCCGCCCACTATAACGGCCTGAATTTTTGTCTTTTCTGGGAAAAGTTTATTTGGTGAAAATTTAACTGAATTTGGTTAAAAAATTGAATTCATATATTTATTTTGAATTAAACATTTTCCTCTAATTACCAAAAGTGTTTTTCAAAATATATAAAATGTTTATACCATTTTATATAATTTGTAATTAGTAAATAAACCTTCCTTTGATCATAAAATGTATTAGACAATTGTTTATTCATACCTTAAGTGAATTAGCTGGATGAAATGATATTTTGTCACTAATTACTTGTTTACGTAATGATTTTACGTTTAATGATTTTATATTTTGTGATCGTCAAAACATAGGGATATTGATAAATATTAATAACGTTTTTACGCATTATTTATATCAACAATAAGCTTTTGCGAATTACTATGCACTTACGAACCCACTTTTATACGCTTTTATAGCTCAGGGAGAGCTACCCATTATAAACATGATCACAAGCGACTTTCAACTTTATGTTTTACCTGATTCTCTATTGCCTAAGTTCACCACTTATTGCCATGTTTGAAGTCCTTCACATCATGCACCTTAACCACTTGCGAGTGAACGTAAATAATTGTGAATAGATCTATTTGGGACTGACAATACCCGTTTGGTTTAGCTAGGATGAGCGACCAAGCACACTTTATTTAAACATACTTATAGGTTATTGGCAAATACCTATCCTGAGGGCACACTGTTATACATCTTACATGATGCCTGTCAATCGTTGAGTGTCATGAGGCTTAGAGCAATAGACCAATACTATAGTCATGGTACAGTATTGCCATCATTAATAATATTTGTATTCGTTACAAATATTATCTAAACTTAGAGCTTGTGATTACTAAAAAAATCACCACTTGGCAAACCACAACTATTTTGTGTTGACCCAGTTAGTGCAACCAAACCAATTATGGGTATATAACAACTTAACCCACCACTTACTCGATAACAAACCAACTATGGGTGTATTATATTGTAACCCACTACTTATTTTATTAATAATTCTATTTAGTACAATTATAACCTAAACTTGGAAATATTGAAAATCAACCGTTTAAAACTATAAATCATATGGAATTATCCATACTTTGATTTTGAGAGTCAACCGTCTAAACTATAAACTTTATGGAATTATCCATACTTTGATTTTGAGAATCAACCGTTTAAACTATGAACACTATGGAATTACTCACTTCTTAATTTTGAAAATCAACTGTTTCATTATAAATACTATGGATATACTCACACTTTGATTTTGGAAAAATCAACTGTTATTTACAAACACTATGGACTCACTAAACTCTTTTGATTTTGGAAACTCAACTATTATTTATAAACTCTATGAACTCACCAACCTTTGTGTTGACGCTTTTAGCATGTATTTATCTCAGGTCCATAATGAGCTAGGATTGCACGGAGGAGCACAAATACATATAAAGGCTATAAATTTTACTATCATTCAAAAATCCATTTTTTAAAACTTAGAAACCAATGGGACCTCATTTTACAAACTTTGATTTTTATAAATTTCGAATGGCAAATCTTTCAAAACAACTAAATTGGTGATCGTTTTCTACTATCAAACTGTTGTGCCATGAAGTAACACCCAATCTAAATTCCGCTGCATATTTTGAAAATTGGGGGTGTTACAGATTGGTATCAGAGCCTTGGTTATAGAGAAACGGGTCTAGTTGACATTCGAACTATAACCACTTTTACAAACAAAACATTTTATAGCCTTACGCTTTCCGTGCCTTCCATCCGCCTGACGATTATGTGACTTCTAGATAGTTTATGCTACACCAACAGTCTAGTATAATTATTTATAGATATGCTCACTAACTATTTAGAGTACTATATCAATTATCCTTAATTATCTCACTTCCATATGTGAAGATGCGTGTGAAGTACTCTTTCCGTATTCTCGGAAAATCCGCGCATGGATTACTTGCTGATTAGTATGGCTGTTAAGTCAGAAATTCTTAAGTAAAGACGGTTTACAATGTCTTTGTTTGAATAGATTGGGACGCCTTTTTATCCAAATCAAGAAATTGTAAATCGCCAAACCGTAAGTTTATATTTCCTTATTTATGTGGTTTGGGACGCCTCTCTATGTAATAACGATATATAAATAAATGGGTTTACTTATATCTGAAATAATATGCGTATGAAATCAAGAACCACTAAAACACATAACTCTATTAGAAACCTCAAATATTTATACACAACGATATGATTAGCATTGGTAATGCTAACGTTACAAATATCGCTAAGTAAAGTATAACATCACCAATTGGTTGATCCATCAAACTGATGAAAAACAACACCACTCCTACGAGAGCGAGAACCACAACTGGGTGTAACACTTTGAATACCCTGCACGACAATAATACACAAGTTATTAACACTATACATGTTAATTCTTGGTGCTATTATACGGGTTCAAAACACCACTCCCATAGTAATACTATCTCTTACCCCCATATTTCATCCACATAAACGGATAAAACCACGAGTGCTTTGAGAAGCGCTATGATCCCCGCCAAAGACTCCAGATCTTCTTCTGGGATGTAAGCCAAGAAGATAGTTGCAGCAGCATACACAATTACGAGAATAGTGTAGGTGTAAGACATTTTGAATTTGGGATGAGAGAAGTGTATGTGGAAAGGAGAAAGACCAGGTATATATAGAGGAGTAGCAGTTGGCTACTATTCTAGCCACTTTTGTTTACTATTCACCACATAAGGACACACTGATTCATCATCCACAAAAGCTAAATTTAGCAAATCTTCTCTACATACATCAAATTCTCATCCGAAACTCCCTTTGTAATAATTTGTTATCAACAAAACTCTTTTATTTAACGCGTAGGTTACCCGCACAAATTCCTATAATTGGAAACCATGTGAAATTTTTTTAAACAAGAAAGAATGACAATCTCATTCAAAAGAAATTTTTCCAAGTTATGCTGACTGTGGAAATAGTAAATTTCACATGGGATTAGAAGGCTTTCATCCACTATTATGACATTGTGAGTTATACAATGGTCTTATTTATTCCTCTAACATTGTGAATTTCACGATGCTTTCTCTAAACTCCCAGACATTGTATGTGATTACAATGGTGTCGAAACTATTTCATGACCTTAGATCTTACCACTTTGAAGTTATTACAAAACTTTAGTGATCTTTATTCCCTTTTTAGACACTGTAAATGATACAATGGTGTCTACTTTTCTTTGGGCACTATGAGTAATACAGTGGTCTCTACTTTTCCTTGGATACTGTAAGTGAATACAGTGGTCCCTATTTCAACCTTAGACACTGTAAATCCTATAGTGGTCTCAATTACATTTCGAACACTATAAACAAAACAATGGGCACTTTTACTTCCAAAACATGGTTACTAATCTAAACGTCATAGCATGTTCTCACATTCTTTGTGTCACAATCATTTGTACGCACCCTTGTTTATCATTGGGCCTTGATCATACCAACTAAGCCCAACCCTATTCAAGCCCAAAAAAACTAAGTTTTATTTCTAATCTAAACGGCTCATGCTCGTTTACTTTGGGTCGTTTATCGTGAAATTCTCCTAACAACCCATCTATATTTTTACACGTCTCGATTTAGCACTTACCAAATAACCATGTGCGACAAGTCCTTTTCATTTACTCAATTCATTTAATGATCAAGTTATCATCAAAACTCAGCTCAACTGTCATGCTCTCCAATTGCTCCAACTAGGCTAAAGATCATACTTTTCCTAAGTACCTTGTTTCATTCGAGCTTCAGACAACCTCAGTAAACTCAAACGAACTCCCATCTAGTTATTTGTTCATGATTCATGTTATTGAATCCTTTGTGGACACGACTAAAACCCAAAACAAACCAACTTTTGTGTTTTCTCTCATCCCCAACAGCGGCTAACAACCCCAAAGAACTAAATGATTTTGAGCTATGACACACTTCGTCTTATGACATACTGACAACCCCTCCTAGCCCCCACACCTATCTAACAACTTGAATATTTATACGATAAATACAAACAAATTATGAACATAAGAAACGATTTTATATCTAAAGCAAACAAATTTTATTACACATTCGCTAAAGATTACATGGAAACACAACAAAGATTTATTTCAACATTCCTACCACAATACTACTCATTACTTCCAAAATTTATCAATAGCAATCGCTAGGGCCACAAGTGCTACTAGGAATGCCAAAATCCCGGAAAAAAATGCATGATCTTCTTTTGGAACATATGCTAAGTAGATAGCGGCAAAAACAACATACACAATCGCAAGTAGGGGTGTTCACGAATCGGGTAATATCCACAATAACCGAAAACCAAAACCGAACCGAACCAAACCGAACCGAATTGGTCAAAACTGAACCGAACCGAACTTAATATTTGGTTATCGGTTTGAATATGGGTTTGGCAATGAAAACCGAAAACCGAACGGAAAACCGAAAATATATAAATAT
Organism: Artemisia argyi; assembly: GCA_030686995.1. Classification (NCBI taxonomy): domain Eukaryota; kingdom Viridiplantae; phylum Streptophyta; class Magnoliopsida; order Asterales; family Asteraceae; genus Artemisia; species Artemisia argyi. The sequence continues at coordinate 84,181,368 of CM060677.1, read as the reverse complement.
ATATTTTTTCTCTATGTATTTATATATAAAAAGAATCACTAAAAGTCTTTTTTAGTATAAATATAACATTATTTAAGCTTGAAAAAAAATTTGTTATGAAAATATATATAATTAAATAATAAAATAATTAAAATTATATAATTCGGTTATTCGGTTCAGTTTTCGGTTATAGGGGTTCGGTTTTTGGTTTGGTTGAATCAAATTTGAATTCGGTTCGGTTCGGTTCAGTTTTCGGTTTGACCCAGAAAAAAAATTAACCGAATAAACCGAATAACCCGATAACCGAACCGATGAACACCCCTAATCGCAAGTATAGTAATGGGATGCGGCATTTTGAAAATTTAATAAGAGGAATGTTGTTGAAAGGTAAAATTTTGTATAGAAAAATGAAGATTAAAATGAGGATATTTAAAAGAAAAAGGGGGGGGGGGGGAGTAGCCGTTGGATTAGTGTTGGGACACTTTTCACGGTCATTGAAAGCACAGTTGTAACACCCCTAAAATACCGCAGCGGAAGACTGTGTCACTGGGGTGCTACTTCATAATACAAAGTACAAGTTATAGAAAACGAACTCTAAATGAGACGTTTTGAAAAGTTACCATTCGATTAATGAATTCAAAGTTACAAACATGAGATTCCAAAGTATGATACATAAATGTATACAAAATGTTTTGAATGATAAATGATAAAAGCGTAAGTCTTCAGAGTATGCAGCTTGACTCTAAGTTCCTCGCACTAGCTATCGCCTTACTAACCTGAGATAAACATGCTAAAGTGTCAACACAATGGTTGGTGAGTTCATAGAGTTTGTCTTAAAATAGTTGAAAAGCCTTAAAGAATGTTCACACAGCAAAGGCATTGAGAATCCACTCAGTTACAAGTCCCGCCATAAGAGACTTGTAACCTGTGTGTTCACAACCCACTGCTAACATATAGTATAATAAAGACATGTATAAGTTCATCAAGACAATTAAGCAATTAGTAGTGAGTCTCTACTTCATCTCCGAAGACCTCACTTTTATGATGTATCCAAACATTCGCAAATGTTAGGATGTATCAAAGACAACTGGGAGTCAATTCCCAAAGACAACTGGGAGCCACTTCCCAAAGACAACTGGGAGTCAATTCCCAAAGACAACTACTAGTCAATAAATAGAATAACGCAATTAAGTATAACGCAGTCATGTATGTAAGCAATCAAGTATAACACAGTCAAGTATATACGTTTTGAGTATTTGTACAAGTAAACAAGTAGTTGAGCATGTGTCTCCCCCAAAGAGTTAAGACAAATATGAAAAGAGTAGGGGCTATGACTCACCTTAAGTCTATGTAGTGAGTAATGAAAATGGTAGTCGAATCGCGAAAGTCTCTAAGAGCAGCCTATAATAGAACGTTGCGACTTAGGTTTGGAGTAACGTCTAAGAGTACGACTAATTGCCAATATATGTCTTGCATAATGTTCATGATGTAGTACTTTAGTATATAGTGTAAGTCTTTGAATATAAATGGTCTATGAAACATGTATAGGTTGTAAATCTCTTACTACCGTTCGGGCCGACATAATTCAGAAGTCATGGAGTAAACGTTCGAGGAGCCAGGACACTTTAACTCGTAAATCCACAACTCATCTCGACGGCTTACTCAATGAACTCCTCACATGAGGCTCCCTACTATTGTAGTATTTGATAACATATATATAAGTTTTGATCTTTAAAAGTTATATGGTCTTTAGCCGTGGCTTTGCCGTGACCTTGGTCATTGTTACCATGGTCTTGAGACTCAACCTTGGCTTTAGCCATGGTTGTGGTCTTGGCTTTAGGTCATTAGACCTCTTGGTCTCATCTAAATATAATCATTATATAGTAACTTTGGTCTAAAAATGGGCTGTTAAGAATTTGAAGAAATTTATCACTCAGAAAGCATTTTCAGGTCTCGAGCTTCTTTGTTCCTGAACGAAAACGTCGTTCCGGACAACTTTCGTGTTTTAACTTTTTGATGAATCGGACCAGAAGTGGGACTTTCAAAATCATAATTTGATCAGAATGCAATTTAGGCAGATTTGCCGTTTTGGTTTCGCTAACTTCAAATGGTCATAACTTTTGACTCGTATACTCGTTTTGGGTGATTCAAATTGCTATGTTTTCCTTGTTAAGTCCTCTTTAACAATAAGTAAGTGTCAAATATCAAAGTTATACTATTGTGGTCGTGGTTTTCCATAAAAATCACTAGTTTGCTTGTTTGCTTGTCATAAGTTAACATATGTATACCAATACTTGTTTTATCCATTTTTAAACATCATGAACACAATACAAAGACCATATATAGCATGAAAGAAACATAATAAGCATGAAATGATATTGAGCAAGAAAGTGTATTAGGGTTTGCTTACAACTTTTGGCCTTAATGAAAAAGGGAAACTAGGACAAGAACTAGGACTTTGTTTGAACAAGCTTTCCTCCTTTGCAACCTATGATAAACCGAGGTTATTTGAAGATTATAACGACGCCTTCTTGAAGTCCAAAGCTATTTGAAGATTATAACGACGTCTTTTTGGAGACTTTAAAGTTATAACAACTTTTCTTAGAAAATTTCCAAGATTGAAGATCAAACACTAGTTTTCTTTCAAAAACTAGTTAACTTTCTTACAAAATATAAGAAAAGTGCCTTAGGTTTTAGGACTTAAAGGTTATAAGAAGGTGTGGTGCAAGTTTTCTATGTGTTATTAGTTGGCTATTTATAGGATGAGAAAAATAGTTAACCATATATTGGGTTAGAATGTAACCATGGTTAATTTAGACACTTGTAAACATCCTAGAGATCAATGGTCAAGATCAAGCCACAAAATGATGACTCCTACCCCCCTAAGTCGGTTTATACATGATAAGGGTGACTAGATGAGTAGTCATGGTCTTTGGATGATAATATCCTAAGTATGTAACTAGTTTTGACTCCGTAAATTGCTAACCGTAAGTTTTTAGGCCACGAAACGTAAAACCGGGTATCCTAAAAATATGAAACTTATAAATATGGTTAAACATGTCAATATAGTCCATAATAAAATATAAAATGAGTGGTAGGTTCTATCGGGTGCGAAAACCCTGCTAAAAACTGGAAACACGGGTCTAAAACGCGCAATTCGCGTAAAACGCTGAACTGAAAAACGTAAAATTCCGAAACTTTTGGAATTGTCCTAAAATGAGAGAAAATCATATTTCTATTGTTTATAATGTTTTATGGACATATCGGGATGCTAGAAGGACGTTTAAACCTAAAAGTAAATCTCGGACACGGCTTTGTGATTTTTGCAGAAATGATCCGACGAGCGTCAAACTCTCGGATTATCGTTAAAATAGTTTAACTTACGAGAATATGAAATAAAAATTTCTGAGATGAATAGTGAAAAGTGAATAGTAAAAAGTGAATAGTAAAAAGTGAATAGTGAAATTTTCGGGAATAAAAGTTAACCTGAAATTGCGAATTGTTACAACAGTTCTTAAAAAAAAGGTGAATCTTATTCTTTTAACCAGGAACAAACAGATTCATCATCTACAAAAGCTTGGAACAGATTCTGTGTTGTCACTTTAAACATTATTTAACATGTTTTTCTTTACAAAAGCTGAAGTTTAACAACTTTCTCTAAACCGAAACCCTCCTTCTTAAAAACCTATTATTAACAAACTCCTCACTTTAACGAGTAGGTTCCACAGATTTTAACTTTCACAAAACAAGAGGTTGTGAACCATGTTATCCTCAAACATAACAAATGACAATCTTCATTCAAAAAATAAATCTTTTTCCGAGTCAAGTTAACCGTAGGAGATTTCCACCTGTACCACAATGAATTCACATTCTACAAAAATTTTGTGGCTTCGACACTCAAAAATCTTTTGATTTTGCCTACATATTTTTCCAACACCTCGCTTAGAGTGTTGCTCAATCGATAATTTCATAACAACTTAACCATGCTGAATTTTTTTTCCAATGACTTCCACTCACTTCTACTCAGATTTTTACAAGCCTTCCAACTACTACTTTAGCCTAGAATCCCGGGACGGGATTCAGTTTAACGGGTAGGTACTGTAATATCCCGTAAATTTCGCCTTCAATTTGTAGATGATTAATGTAGGGTAATCTAAAAACACAGCTTAATTAACCATTTTTACGGGCCAAATTTTCGCGTTTTACTATGTTCCAAACACAACTCACAACCCTCCTCATCATCACCCCACTGTGCCTCGACCCAATACCACAACAAACTAAATGGACCCTTAATTATTTCTTTCTTTCTTTCTTTTCTTTGGGCCTAGTCCACGAAACAAGCCCAACACAAGAACAAGCCCAAAATTACTTTATATAATTTCAGTATAATTTTCCCATGCACATTTACTTTGCTCATTTTACTCTCGATTCTCCTTAGCAACATAGTAATATCTTTACACGACTTGATAAAGCTCCCAGCAGAGAAGTAAGAACAACAAACCATCTTCAAAATCTCGATCATTTACTAGTTCAAAAATGAGAAAAGCTAAGTTCGTTAGCCTCGTTTCCAAATTAACTAAAAATCTACTTTGTCCTAGCTATATGTCTCGTACACCTCCAAAATTTCTTCAAAAGACTCACAAACATTATTAACACGCTTTAAATTGATATTTGACTTTCAAAATGCTTCAAATGAGCCAAGACAACATATCATAATTTCTTTTTCATTTCTTTTCTCTTGGACAAGCTCCACAAGGACTCATGATTGTCCTTCATCCTTAAACTTCATCACAACTTTTGTTCTCTTCTTCTTGTCTTCCAAATATTCTAACTATCACAACTTATCCCATGATGACTATTTCTTTTGCGTATAACAAATCCAAACCGAGCCCTTCCTTTCCTTTGTTCACTTGCACTAGCTAGACAACCATGACAAAACAAAAGAGCTATGATTTTGTTTTGTTGCTTGGACAACACAAGAACCATGATGCTTGTTTGTGATTTTTCTTTTTGGTTTACTAGCTAGGACGATTCCCTCACTAACCCATCATGAACTTTAACCAATGTTGAGACTAAGACCTTGATAGATCTTCTGAGCACTCTAGGATTGTTAGTTATGTTAATGTAATCACTAACACACTAATAGATAATCTCTGTAACTTATATTTTAAAGCGGAAACAAATACAAGTCTTAATACTAAGAACAATTGATCCTCTATGAATCTTTTTTAATAACAATGAAATTGTTTTTTAAAACGTAACTCAATACATAATCGTGTGTTCCTTTTATACACCAGGAACCCTAAACCGTTTCACAAGAAACGTATATTCTAAAAACTTCTAAAAGATATGCATTATCACTTCCTAAATAAACTCATGCATATCCTAACTATATTAAATAAAACACGGAAAAACTATCACCGCAGAAACTAATACTGCTGAAACTAAACTTCAGTAGAAACACTCTAAAAGCAGAATATGTCTCTTCAGTAGAATCCATCAGCAGATTCTTCAGCAGAATTCTATCTTAGCAGAATTCCCAACAATCCTCCCCTAATCTTGAATTTAACATGGTTAAGTTCAAGATTCTTGATAGATCTTTAAAGTTACATACCAAGAGGATTGAAATCGAACATCATCAGCAAAGAATCATCATCAGCAGAATCTCTATGATCAGCACATACTTGAAAACTCCATTCTTTGCAGCAACAAATGACCAAATGTACATCAAAATAAATTAGTTTCATACTATTCTCATCACATACAGGTGTGTTAACTCCTGTGAGAGGTGAATCATTGAAAATAATGGATTTGATGTCTCTTTACCAATAGCCATCACTACTAGAGTAGCCAAATGTTTTAAGTTCGAAAACTATGGTACACTGATGACCAAATGATTTTTAGCAAATCATCAGCTGTAAACGGATTTGAGATGTCTTTACGTGTAGCCGTTTGCTCAGGACTAGTCAATTATGTGATGACAAATCATCTTGGTCAACTGAATACCAAATATGGTTTTCCACTGCCTTTACCACAAGCCATATACATGTGGGCTAGCCAATTATTCGGAATCCATAAAGGAAAACTCCATGGTCAATTGACAACCATTTCAACTCTCAGCAATGAAGCATGAGTGAGTTGAGTACCCTATAGTTTTGAGCAAACTATTACAGCTATCAATAGATTTGATGTGTCTTTACCAAAGCTGTACCCTTTGGACTAGCCAACTTTTTGATGGAATAGTCAAGATCAGGTAAGTTGATAACCAGAGAATATGTGATCAACACCAAACCTGCATACAACATACACAATACTATACAAAATTGTTATTTTTTTTATTATTTTTTTTAAATACAAATAAAAAGAAAAGAAATAAATATACAACAATATACCATCAAATAGAAGCTACTCTGGAAGTCCTAATTCTGAGTTTGAACACTTTAACCAGAGATTCAGCAAACAACCTAGCATTCCCAACTGGATCAGGAGGAATCTCCAACTTTTGTTGAAGCATTTTCTCCATCAGAGACACTATAAGAGGATACCTTTTACCAAGATCCATAAGAAGTCTGAGTCCAGATGTAGTTTCCAACACATGAACATATGGCATAGGGTAAAACATCCAACTCTGAACCTTCCATCTCTGATTGTTTTTCCATATTTCATAACCAGCACCAGTGGGAGTAGAAGAATCAAACAACACTCTGAGGTCACCCAATAGATACAATCCAAACCCTGTAGGAGTATGAGTTGCATAATGTTTGTGAACCAAATCATTGAGAGTGAGCAAATCCTGATGATCCACAAGATGTAGTATTTCTTGTAGAAATGTAAATGATAAAGAAGTCTTATCCAGTCTATAAATGGTATTGATCTGTCCATTTTTAGACAACTCCCAGTGAACCAAAACATCTCTAACTGCCTCAGGCCAATCATTAGGGGATCCTTCTTTGATAAATGAAGCATTAGAATCATTCACATCTATTAGTCTTTGTGCTGAATGTGAAGGTCTTACTTTCGTCATTCTCTTAGCTCTTCTTCCAGGAACATAAATTGCATCGTGAGGTAAAATAGATTCATCAGGAACTTCAGCTTTAGTAGATACACCTTCTGCAGCATCAGTTTCCACTGATGGATTATCCAATTGTTCATCAGTAGAATCCTGAGAAGAATCAAGTGCAGCAGATTCATATTGTTCATCCATAGCCTTCCTCATCCGTTTAGCTCTAGCAGCTTTAAGCTCTACTTCTCTTTCCTTAATCTCATGAAATCTTGCCATTTCAGCTTGTTGTTTAGCATCTAATCTCTTAGCAGCCTCTTCACCCAACCATTCCTCCTCCATTTGTTTCCTGGTTCTCTTTCTAGATAGAGGATCTTCTGCTATCACTTTAGCTTTACCTTTATCAATACTAGATGAATCAGCAACAGGTGGTACATCAGCAGAAGTGGCAGGTAAAGATACCTTATCAACAACAGGAATATCTATATGATCAGAAGAACCAGCATCAGCAAGAATGGTAGGAACAATCTTAGGAGCACCCATTCCATCTTTGTCACACCTAGACCTGATTCTATTATACATCTGAACCAATTTTTCATCTGAAAGTGCCCACACTTGTTTCCTAGTCCAAGCATTGTTATATAAAACACTGCTTTGACTTTTCACATAGGTTCTCATATAGTCCCTTTGCTGTGCTTGAGTCATGGGTTTATCTCTCTTTGCTTTGGCTTTTTGCTCATCTGCTTCTTTCTTCCTCAACTTCATCTTTTTCACAATTTCAAAAACCCAGTCCTTTTTATCCACCTCATTATCAAGAATTTCTGCAGCTAAGTCAGGGATAGCAATCACTTGTTCTCCAATATGCTGCCAGTATGACTCATCAAAATTTTGAATAGCAGCATCCAATTCTCTCTGTCTTTCAATAGGCAAGGTAGAAATGTATCTTTGTGTAGCAGACTGATAATCTGAATCAAATTTGGCTTGCTCTGCCTCAGCCATCTCTGAACTCCTCTTATAATCTTCCCATTCTTTCAAGAGTCTTTCTTGTTCAACTCTTTCTTCATCTGTAATAATCTCATCCGCACACACTTCAACCCCTTCAGCAAAATCATCATGAGAAATATTCAAATCTTCCATAGGATCAGCATTTAACTTTTGAACATCTGAATCAATTAGATTATCAGCAGATCGTTGAGGTTTGAGAGTTTTAGGGATGTTATCAGGAGAAACTTGCTTAAGAACAGATGGATCATGAATAGGGGAATCTATATACTATTTTCCTGCTACAAAGAATGTATCAACTGATGCATGAACCCCATCAGTAGTCTTGTCAGCAGCAATGGTACTAGATGGCTGTTTCTCCTGAAGAGTATCAGCAGCTTCTACCATAAGAATATCATCACCCTTGATACCTTAGAAGATTCAGCAGCTTTCTTTGCCAAATATTGTCTTCTACTTCTTCTGCTGAAGTGAATTGTTGGCTTAGGTTGAGATACTTCAGCAGCTTTGGGAGAAGAAACATGTGACTGTCTAGTAACTTCAACCAAAATTTCAAGAGAGTCCAAATTTCTTTCCTGAGGCACTTCAGCAGTATCCATTATCACCTTGCTTTTCTTCTGCTGAGTCAATTGTGCCTCCAAATCCTGAACTTTACTTTTCAGCTTCTCAATTTCACTACCAAGAGTAGACTTGGTATCAGCAAGCTCCTTTTGGAGATCATCAGTCTTTCTCATATACCTACAGAGCAAATCATATACAGAAGTGAGAGTAACAGGGTCCTCTGCTCCACCAACAGATTGCTCAGTGGTAAATGGAGCTTCATTGAACCTAGCAGGAGAAATAGACATGTGTACAACATTGGGAGAGCCTTCATCAACTGGCTCTCTCACTGGACTAGGTGTAGGGAATCTATTGATCTCAGGTTCAAGAGATATAGGTACCTGTGTACCAAGAGACTGAATTGTCTCTTCAACCTCAGGAGTTTGCTCAACAGGAGCAACCTGAGATGGTGAAGGAACATGACTAGGTGACATATGGGCAGGGGAAGGTGGTGGTAGGTCAGAACAAACAGGTAATGGTTTAGCAGTTGTAGCTGGCTCTTCCTCATTTACCACTGAAGGATTACCATCAGCAGCAACACCAGAAGATCATGGATTACCATCATCAGCAGCATTTTGAGTAGGCAAATTGCCAGCAGCATCACCCTCAATTACATCATCATTGCCATGAGGCAACATAGCATCTAACAGAGGGCGATGTTCCCCATTATAGTTTGTTTTCATTGAGGCAAACAACTTAGAACCAAGACTCTTAATAGGCACATGAATCCTATCTTCAGTGGTTATGTCTAAAATTATTTGTAGAAACCTAGGGTACATTAAGAACTTTGAGAAATTATAAGTTAAACCCTTAGAGAGACAGACAATACCACAACCCAATTGTAGAGAGAATTGATCCCATCCACCACAGTTGTTGCTTATACATTGGAGCAGCAAATGCACCAAATACCTCAACTTGGGACAAAACTGATTCTTCTGCCACTTAGTTGTGTTAGTGCTTTGATATCCAGCTTCCCTTAGCCCAGCAAGTATCTCTGCAGTGTTGGAGTGGTAAACACCATTCTCATCATCCAACTGAAGCTTTGTCCTAATCAAACCTTCTGTCACCACATACTCAACACCATCAATTTCAGCCACAATCTCTGTGTCAGATCTCTTCTCAGCAGATGCCCAAAATTGCTTCACCATTGATTCATATATCACATTGGGACAGTATGTCAAAGCATAATGAATCTTTAAACGCTGTAGAAACTCCACCATTAAATCAAACTCTTCATGACCCTTAGCCTTGTTCAAAATAGCATACTTGTTATGATCTTTCTTTAATTGAAGTTGTGCCATTTGAATGATTTTGCGTGAGATGGTTATGAATTACTAGAAGAATGATGGGTTTAAATGGAGTGATAAGAGAATAATTTAATTTAGGCAATGATATGCAAAGTAGGTTATATTTGGAAGTTCCCCAATCGTGGTCAAAATTATCGGAACTAACTGTTGACCAAGTCTGACGTGTAACGTGGAACTCTCCAATTTCAAAATTACCCTTCAGCAGAAATGGAAGTCAAATCTGCTGATGAATGGTCAATCAGCAGAAACTAAGCAAGAGTAAAAATATCTTCGGTGAATATCTTGATTTTTACTGTGCCACCCAACTCGCATTTATGATCATAACGCCTAGACTTTGCCTATTTAATTATCCCCAAATCACACTTCTCAGATATCAAATTAACCCCAAATCATCTCAAAACCCTAATTTCATAATTAATCCCAATTCACCTCAAAAAATGTCTTCCAAACCCGAAATTATAGACTTAACCTCCTCCTCTTCTTCCTCTTCATCATCAGAGGATCTTCCTCCATACCCATCTGAATTGGATGATTCAGATTATGCTAGAGAACTAGAAAGAAGATGGAATGCTCTGGAGAAGGGGGAACCAAGTAATGTCCCCGTTCCTGCTGAGAGGTAATATGTCTCTCCCTTTATTTTCACATCTGATGAAGACTCTTCAGAGGATGAAGACAAAGATCCCTCATTTCTTCCTCCTTACACACCAGAGAGACAACAACCAAGGCCTAGGAAGAGAAATCCATCTCTTCCAACATCACGGGGTGTGGTGTTGGGTCTTCCTGCTCTAGGATCTGGTTCATCTTACCATGGACGCAAGGGAAAGGGCAAGAAGGCAGAGGTGGAGTGTAAAGGGAAAGGGAAAATGATGTAGGTGATGATGGGATGTTGCCAAGGACCAAAATACTCAGTTCTTGAGCATCTTCATCGTCGTTTTCATCAATCCATCCTTCCTTTTGTCAGCTTCAGCTTCTTCATCATACTGGTTGTACGTCAATCAGCTTTTGTAATAGATGATAGGAGCTTGACTAATTAGGATAGACTTGTATAGGGTTGAATCTGGTAATTCCATTTGAAGTTGTTTGTCAGCTGTAATTTGTTCTTAGAATTAATGAAAACTCATTTGCTAATTTTGATCTCTTTATTTCTTTAATCAATAGAAATCAATCTCAGCATCCATTAGACTTCAGAAGAAACAAATCTCAGCAACCATAATAACATATCATGGTGAAAATCAGCAACAACTTATAATGGCATCCTGCAAAATAGACACAGACTAGCAAATAAACCAAACAAGCTTACAATACATTAGTTGGTTAGTGTTAAAACTCAAAAAGTATACAAATTATACAAAGTTTACAATTAAAATCCTCCCCTGAGGCATATGCCTCCCCTGAGGCTTATGCCTCCCCTCAAACTTTGCAGTCAAGGGTTAAGCATACTAATATGGACCACTAAATGTTGAAACCTAGGTCCATCAAAAGCTTTAGTTAACAAATCTGCCACATTATCATCTGTGTGGATTTTGACCACTTTAGTTAAATGTTTCTCATAAGCATCCCTGATAAAGTGGTGCCTGATTTCAATATGTTTGGTTCTATTATGAAAAACAACATTTTTAACAATGCAAATCGTACTTTGATTGTCAATATAAATGGTGGTATTCATGAAATTATACCCATAATCCAGCAATTGATTCTGTATCCATAGAACCTGTCCACAACAATTTACAGCAGCAAGATACTCTGCTTCAGTAGTAGAGGTAGCAACAATTGTCTGTTTCTTGCATTGCCAAGAAATCAGTCTTCTTCCAAGGAATTGGCAACCTCCAGTTGTAGATCTCCTATCCATATTAGCACCAGCATAGTCACTGTCACTAAATGCTTCCAACTTAAATGGAGATTCTTTTGGATACCAAAGACCCAATTTGGGTTGGCCTTTCAGGTACTTAAAAATCTTTTTGACAGCATTCAAGTGAGAGGTAAGTGGAGTGACTTGGTGCCTTGAACAAGCACTCACAGAAAATGTAATATCAGGTCTAGAAGCAGTTAAATACATCAAAGAACCAATCATGGACCTGTACAAATGGACATTGACAGGAAGATCAGGTTCAAGATTGTTCTTTGGTTTGGGAGCTTCATAGGGAGTAGTGGCAGTCCTGACATTCTCCATATCAAACTTCTTCAACATATCCTTTACATACTTATCCTGACTGATAAAGATACCATCAGGTTTCTGCTGAACCTGTAAACCCAAAAAGAAAGTGAGCTCCCCCATGGCACTCATTTGAAATTCTCCCTTCATCAAATCCTCAAACTCTCTATACCATTCTTCTTTTGTGGAACCAAATATGATGTCATCCACATAAACCTGCACAAGAATAATATCCCTGGAGTCTTTCTTAAGGAAGAGAGTCTTGTCAATAGCACCTCTTCTGTAGCCATGCTGCAGCAGAAATGCAGAGAGCCTAGCATACCAAGCCCTAGGTACCTGATGTAGTCCATAGAGAGCTTTCACAACCTTATAAACATAGTCAGGATGATCAAGGTCTTCAAAACCCTTAGGTTGAGTCACATAAACGTCTTCTTCAATCTCACCATACAGAAAAGCACATTTTACATCCATCTGATAAACCATAAAGCCCATATATGATGCATAGGCCAAGAATATCCTGATTGCTTCAATTCTGGCCACTGGTGCAAAGACCTCATCATAGTCTATGCCTTCCTCTTGCCTAAACCCCTGAGCCACTAACCTTGCTTTATTTTTCACCACAATACCCCTTGCATCTCTTTTATTCTTCAAAATCCATTTTGTCCCAATGACATATTTACCATCAGGGAGAGGGACCAAAATCCAAACCTATTGATTCTTAAATTGCAGCATCTCTTCTTGCATTGCTTCAAGCCAACTTGAATCAGCAAGTGCTTGAGGAACACTGGTTGGCTCTATCTGAGAAAGAAAGCATGCAAACAGACAATGTTTGAAGTCTGTATGATTATCCCTCTATTGATTGTACACATAAGAAATGAAAGCAACTTCACCATATTTAGTGTTCTTCACAGTGCTTCTTGTTCTAACAGGTGCTTGAGGATCTCCAATAATCTTTGATAAGGGATGAGCATTATTGATCCTCTTTGTTGCTGTGGGGTTGACATTAATTGTGGCATCATGATTGTTGACAGTGGGTCCAAACTCAGTATCATACGAAGCTGAGTTAAATAGACCAGTTTTGGGTTGATAATTACCAAGATCAGAAGGACTTGGAAATCTTGTAAATCGCTTCTCAAAGTCTGTAGACAGTTCAGTAGAAATGAGAGATTGTGCAGCAGGACTATCAGTAGCTTTGTTCACATCAGTAGGAGTAGGAGAGCCTTCAGTAGAACTGTCAGCAGCATCCTTGTTTCCACTGACTGCTTGTGCTGATTGTTGAAGTATGGCATCAGTCTCTTGTGTAATCTTTTCACTGAGTCTCTGAGCTTCCTGAGTGGCTGCATGTTCTTGCTTCTTAAGTCTAGCAAGATCCTCTGCATAATGTGACTCATCTTCTTGTTCAGCAGCAAAATGATTACCTACAAAATGGTTAGGTGGAAAAGAAGGTACAACAATGGTTTGTTCATCTTTCTCAGAGTCACTCTCTGAGTCATCATTCATGGAACCTGCAGGGTTAGAAATTGGATCTTTGGTACCTGCATTTGGATTAGAAACATGTCTAGTGTACCCCAAATAATCAGTCAAATAATCTAGGTCAAAATACCAAGAATGACCTTGTCCCTGAGTATTAGGCTGATCTTCTAGAAATCTTAGGTTAAGGGTCTCCTCTATCCTTTTGGCATTCAAATTGTAAACCCTATAGGCCTTGCTATGAGCTGAATAACCCACAATGTATCCCTCATCAGCTTTCCCATCAAACTTTCCCAGTGTATTAGCAGTAATCAAGATGGTCACTTTGCAACCAAAAGGTTTAAGGTAATGAATGTCTGAAACTTTCCCAGTGAGGAGTTCATAAGGTGTCTTGACATGATGTCTAGTGATGGATACCCTGTTCAAGACATAACAAGCAGTACTTACTGCTTTAGTCCAAAACATAGTGGGTAACTTAGAGTCTGCAAGCATGGATCTTGCAGCCTCTATTAAGGTCCTATTTTTTCTTTCAGCAACCCCATTTTTTTGTGGGGTTCTGGGAGTGATATAGTCCCTTTTTATCCCTTTAGACTTACAGAATTCTATGAAAACAACATTTTTGAACTCTGTCCCATTGTCACACCTAATGCCTTTAACCTTTTTATTTAGCTGGTTTTCAATTAGGGTAATGAATTCTTTTAATATAGGAGTTGTTTCATCTTTAGTTTTCAAAAAGAATACCCAGCAAAACCTGCTATAATTATCAGTGATAACCAGGCAGAAGTACTTATGATCAATACTTCTGATAGGAGTTGGACCAAAGAGATCCAAGTGCAGCAACTGAAGAGGTTCTGAGATGGTGCTCACAGCTGTTATGGCTTTGTAAGAGGCTCTGTGCTGCTTTCCTTTGTTGCAAGCAACACAATTGTGTTCATTGGTGAAGACTTTTGAAGGAAGGCTCTGAACAAGACCAAGTTTAGACAACTTGTTGATGGTCTTGAAGTTCACATGAGCCATTCTCCTGTGCCACTTTGTAGATTCATCCTGGGAAGCTTTGGCCACCAAATATGTTAGATCACCTTCTGGCTTAACATCATTCAGATTGAATGTGTACAAGTTGAAGGTTCTAGGAACTCTTAGCAAAACAGTTGTATCTTCTGGAAGTTTGAAGTCCTTGGAGAGCACAAGACATTCATCCTCAGAGAAGAAAACGTTATTCTTAGTGTCACAAATTTGTGATACAGAGAACAGATTAAAGTGCTCAAGTTCCTTCACATAATAGACATTCTCAGAATCTAACAAAAGTGTTTTAATAGTTCCTTTCCTAATAATTTTGCCATCTCCACCACCAAAAGTTACACTGCCTCCTCCTTCTATAGGCACAAAGTCATGTATCTTATCCTTGTTCCCTGACATACTTCTGGAACAACCACTATCAACTATTCCTACTTCAGTACTTTTCAGGGGATGATCCTACAACAACAACAACAAAAATATACAAGAGTTAGTACACATTGGAGACTCAAGTCATTACTGACTTGAGCCTGCCTTGTGGATCATAAGAGGTAGGCCATGTAGATGTATTAGATCCACCACTGTTCTTGGGCCTGTATTGCAAATTAGGTCCCTTCTTTGTCCAAGAACAACCTGCTGAGGGCTTCACAGTAGTATCCCAATACCCTCCACCAATATACATAGAGTCAAATTGTCTAGGCCAATAACCATTAGAAAAGAAAGAACTAGTGGGTCCAACATAAGGTCTAGTACTGGTTCTCCTCCATGAAGAATATTTTTCAGCAGAATTGGGTTTCTGCTGATGCGGAATAAAGGATGGTATTTCATTAACATTCTTCCACATTTGCCTAGGTTTTCTTTGACTAATACATACACCCATTCTTTGCTCATGCCAAGTACAATCCTTAATCAAATGAAATTTACTTCCACACACAAAACATTTCTTCTTTTTAGAAGATTTATTCACTGTGAAAGATGTTCCATAACATGAAAAAGCATTCAAACCACAAACATTAACAGAATTTTTTTTTAACAGAACTAGAAACATTGTTTTGCAAAGAATTAAAAAACAAGTCTTCAGAAGAAACTGTCTTGGAATCAGCAGTAACTTTAACAGGCTTATGGGGAGTCTTGGGTGATGTCTTGGGTGTGGTCTTGGGAAGGTCTGACTTCTCACTTGAATCATAACTGGCATATGAAGTAGACCCTTCATCAGAAGACTTGTCACTGTCACAACAAGAGACAAAGTCAGTAGATTTAATAATAGGGTCTGGCAAGTCACTTGACTTTTTGCCATAAAGATGGTATGATCCATCAAAGTCAACAGGTATGGACAGGTCTATTGGCATGTGTTCCCCTCTAATATGTCCAGGTACAACATTTAATCCCCCTTCCTTAACATATTTTACAGGTTTTTGAAACTGTAGTAGGGGTTCAGGGTCAAAAACACTAGATATATCAGGGTAAGTTAATTCCTCAGGATCTATATATTTATCATACCCTAATGCCTTTCTAGACCTAACAGATTAACTACTATCAATTAATTTATTTAAATTAGAGGCCCCTTCTTGCCACTTCATACGACCAGCCACTTCTTTATCTAACTTTACTTGTAATTCTTGTTTTTCTTTTTCTACATCAGAATTTTCTTTTTCAGTATGCCTTAAATCTATCTTTGCACATTCTAAATCACTTTTTAAAACTCTTATCTTTTCATCATATTTAAGTTGATTCTTTTGAAACCAAACCTTCTGATTTTCTAAAGTTTTTAAAGCCTTTTTATAGGCCTCAACTTCTACATAACACTCATTGTATTTAGGTTTCAATTCATCATATTCTTGTTTTAGTTCATTATATCTTACACTACAGCCAAAAACACAATTGTGTACCTGAGAGATGCCCATTAAGGACACTTGCTCCTTCTTATCCTCTGAGGGGGAGTATGCCATCATATTCACTTATTCAGAAGTAGAAGCATCCTCTTTATGAGGTTCATGAACAGTTCAATCAATCTGGTTATCCAGAGTCACCAAGGCTTTGGAAGGTGTAGCTTTAGAAGTCCCTGATTCCAATAGATATGAGCCATATCTAACTTCATCACCAGACTTTCTTTCCTTGCATTCTCTTGAAAAGTGGCCCATTTGACCACAAGTGTAGCATTTAACCTTCCTTCTGTCAAACCTTGCTGCATCTCTTCCATTAAAACCAAACTTTCTCCCTGACTTAGTCTCAAACCTTTTTATGTTCATAGAAATCATTGCTAACTGCCATGTCAAGTGCATCTCCTCCATCTCCAATGGATCCACCTATTCAAAATCCTCATAAGCAAGAAACTGCTGATGTTCATATTCAACAACAAAGAAGTGAAGAATATCTTCCATTACACCACTGGATTTTGATTTAGGAGTTGGTTTAGTTTGGGTTTGATAAGATGCTCCTGAGGTGTAAGAACTTGAGGCATGGTGCACCGGATTGGATGTGGTGCTAACAAAGGCTGAGTGAGTGGATGGACGAATGAGACTTCTAACATCAGGCTCAAGAGATTTAAGCTTGTTGTAGAGGTCATCAAAAGAGATCATGTCCAATCCACCCTTGGTTTTGAGAGCAATGCTGACTTACAACCAGGATTGTGGCAAAGATCTTAGAAACTTAGCATTGCAATCCTCATTATCCGGCCTAGCCTTCAACTGATTCAGTTGACTCAAGATCCTGTGGAACCTGTCATAACCTTTGTGGATTCCTTCTTCCTCAGATATCTGAAACTCTTGAAACTGTTGCTTCAGCATTGACTTCTTCATCCTTCTTGACTCCTCATTCCCACCAAATCTAGCCTTAATGGCCATCCAAATGTCCTTGGCATCTTCCATGAAGTGGAAGTCACCCATGTGGTCATCTGGAATAGCCTGAAGGAGAATTGTTCAGACCTTATTCTCCCTCTGCACAGCAAGAACTTCTTCAGCAGTTTTGGGACCTACAATAGTCACAATCCCATGAGCATCCTTGACATGTCTCTTCAAGCTGTTGCCCTTACGAACAACTTCCCAAAGGTTCCAGTCAATGTTTGTGATCCAGTTTTGCATCTTCATGGACCACAATTCATAATCTTCAGCATTCTTAAGGTATGGGAATTTGGCATTACTGTTTGAGAGATTGAGTTGTTGGAGAGAAGTGGTGTTAAGGTTCTGGGTTGTATCAGCTTCATCATCTGATCCAGGCATTTTTCTTGATTGTTTTTTATTGAGAGGGTGTAAGATTTGTGCTTCTTAGTATCACAGAGACTCTCCCGAGGCTCTGATACCACTTGTTGAGACTAAGACCTTGATAGATCTTCTGAGCACTCTAGGATCGTTAGTTATGTTAATGTAATCACCAACACACTAATAGATAATCTCTGTAACTTATATTTTAAACCAGAAACAAATACAAGTCTTAATACTAAGAACAATTGATCCTCTATGAATCTTTTTTAATAACAATGAAATTGTTTTTTAAAACGTAACTCAATGCATAATCGTGTGTTCCTTTTATACACCAGGAACCCTAAACCGTTTCACAAGAAATGTATATTCTAAAAACTTCTAAAAGATATGCATTATCACTTCCTAAATAAACTCATGCATATCCTAACTATATTACATAAAACACGGAAAAACTATCTCCGCAGAAACTAATACTGCTGAAACTAAACTTCAGCAGAAACACTCTAAAAGCATAATCTGTCTCTTCAGTAGAATCCATCAGCAGATTCTTCAACAGAATTCTATCTTAGCAGAATTCCCAACAACCAATTCCTTCTTATCTTCCAAATCCTTTCTGCAAGATTTATCAAACTCAAGTTGACCATTTTTTTTACAACATGTGCTCTCTTTCCTTTTTATTCCCCATGCTTCCTGCCATTCAAGTAAACTACAAAAACCAAAACCGACCCTCTTCGTTTGTTCTATGCGTTGACTAGAAAAAACAAGTAGCTAAAACCTCACATACTATCTCCTTGTTTTTCTTTCCTGTGAATCTTATTACAAAACCAAAGCGAAACTTCTTTTTAGGAAATAAACAACAAGAAGAAAACAAGGACCACTCTTACACTCCTTATGACACACACCTTGGACCACACTCTTATACAAACTCCTTACACACTCCAAGTACTTACACACTCTCTTGTTTCTCTCTTGGGTCTCGACAACGACAAGTACAACGAGATTCTAGCCAAGCAAAGCCAAGACAAAATGTTTATTGTCTCCTTTCTCTTGCATTGCTAGCGAGGACTTATTCCCCTAATTTTCATCATTAGGACGACTTAAACAAGCAAAGACTATTACGTTTTAATATTGGCTGACTTTTGAATACACTAAACGAATGGCAACAAAGCAACCATGATTCATTTTTGTTTTCTTTTCCTTGGCTTGCAAACAAGGACGAGGCACAAGGATCATGTGCAACCTTACAAATCTCACTTACACTCTAATGATGCTTCATTATTACATTTCACTTTGACACTCCAAATCTCCCTATAAAAGCCATGCAACCGATCAGACATATACACCAACAAAGACACTTTTACAAAATATTACTACGTCTTTTTCAACTTGCTGTGAGTCCGAAAAGCAAGCAACCAAGAAACCATGATTACTACCCTCTTACATACTCGAGTACCCCCTTTTGTCTCCTTTCCTTTGTCTTCCCGAACCTTGGCTGTCAACACACAACTCACATGGACTAACATATTAAAAATGTGCTCTTTTCCTTTATAAATACCATGCAAAACCATACTTGGTTTCCTCACAACCCAAAACTCAAAACTAGCTTTATATAAGCCTCTACTCTCTCCTCTCCTTCATACGTACAAACACACATGCATGCAAACTTCACACCTTCAATACTTTCTAAGTCTTTCTCCAAGGCAGTGAACGAGGAGCCAGAATTCCATGGGCTCGAGCCGTGACTAGGGACATTAGAATATTGGTCTTGGTTAGTCGTCGGATGGTTAAACGAGCTACACTTTACTCATTTCGACCCCTGGTCCATATCATGCATTCAACTCCCCACCCATCGTTGGTGCAGTAAGTCTCTTTCACTCATTCCTCTATACACTTGATTTTCCTATATTTCGTTCATAGTTAAACTCCCTCAAACCATGGCTAGCTTTCATGTTATTTCTTGTTCTATCGTAAAACCTTTTGGATATAAATGTGGCATTATCAAGGCTCTGTGTGGCTAAGCTTTTGTGGTGTTTAAAGGCTTAAGAATCAGGTAAAAGGAAATGAGAGCAATAGAACAAAAACTATAAACATTTGTATCTACTCACTAGGTAAATATTAGGACAAAGTTATATATACTAGGCATGCATATAGGGAGTAAATATATAGTACAAACTCAACACAGTAGAAAATTGATATACACATTAAGGTGTGAAATTAACACAAGAGATCCCTTGGCTCAGTTGGTTGCTTTGTTTGGTTGCAAATGAGAGGCCTAGTGTTTGATTCACGGCAGTGGCTTTTGCTACATTTTTGTTATTTTGTCACTTTTGCCTTTTGACAAATATAGTCCCTCAACTTCGAACCACTTGCTATTTTTCTTAAAAAACTTTTATAAGATTATAAAATACACACTTCAGCCCCTCCACTTTGAATAACTTTCCACCTTCCTTAAAACTTTTTCTAAGTTTTGAAACTTATATTTTCCAACATACTTGTCTAATACTTTCGTCAAACTAATATAAATATTTTATAATATCATCCACTAACTAAATATATATAAACATATTTATATATGCACCGTATCGCGTAACCGTTACTAATATAAATACTTAGAGTAAAGTATTTATTATTATTTTGCTAGCATTTATTTTTCACAAACACTTGTGAATACTTTCCGTACTATGTCTTTCGGTTACTCCTGAATAGAAAACGTATTAGTCTTGAATATACTCTTAAATACACATATCTATATTTGTATTTTTGTCCAAGAGCCAATATTTAAAAACACTTTGAAATGAATTAAACGTAAACTCTGCCACACAAGCAACATTAAACATGAGTCGTTTCTACCACAAAAATAGTTTGTCATCCGCCATCGTTTCAAATCGCTATTCTCGATAAGTCAAACTTGTCTCAGACTTCCATATTATTCAGGTTGTCTTTTGGAGCCATTCCTACTCTACATCTAGTGTTACTACAATTCCCCTAAGGTGAGTCGTAGCCCCTATCTTACTCTTTGACTTGTTTTATAAAAGTTTTGGGGGAGATGCATGCTCAACTACATGTTTTATACTTCTATAAGTACTCGTAAACTATTTACAAATTTCTATGAGTTCCATAGCCCCCACCCTTTTACCTGTTTTAAACTGCTTTCGGGGGAAATACATACTTGTATTACATATAAACTTTACTAGTTTACCTCAAACCTTATACTCAAGTTGATAAACCACTCTACTTGTTATTGAAACATAACACTTGCTTTTACTTACAATGAAACTATAAGCTTTTGCGAATTACTATGAACTTACGAGCCCACTTTTATACGCTTTTATAACTCAGGGAGAGCTACCCACTATAAACCTGATCACAAGCAACTTTCAACTGTATGTTATACCCGATTCTCTATTGCCTAAGTTCACCACTTATTGCCATGATTGAAGTCCCTCACATCATGCACCTTAATCACTTGCGAGTGAATGTAAATAATTGTGAATAGATCTATTTGGGACTAAAAATCCCCGTTTGGTTTAGCTATGATGAGCGACCAAGCACACTTTATTTAAACATGCTTATAGGTTATTGGCAAATACCTATCCTAAGGGCACACTATTATACATCATACCTGATGCCTGTCAATCGTTGAGTGTCATGAGGCTTAGAGCAATAGATCAATACTGTAGTCATGATACAGTATTGCCATCATTAATAATATTTGTATTCGTTACAAATATTATCTAACCTTAGAACTTGTGATTACTAAGAAAATCACCACTTGGCAAACCATAACTATTTTGTGTTGACGGTTAGGGCAACCAAACCAACTACGGATATATAACAACTTAACCCACCACTTACTCGATAACAAACCAACTATGGGTGTATTATATTGTACCCACTACTTATTTTATTAATAATTGTATTTAGTACAATTCTTACCTAAACTTGGAACTATTGAAAATCAACCGTTTAAAACTATAAACCCTATGGAATTATCCCTACTTTGATTTTGAGAATCAACCGTCTAAACTATATGAAATTATCCATACTTTGATTTTGAGAATCAACCGTTGAAACTATGAATACTATAGAATTACTCACTCCTTGATTTTGAAAAACAATCGTTTCATTATAAATACTATGGATATACTCACACTTTGATTTTGGAAAAATCAACTGTTATTTACAAACACTATGCACTCACTAAACTCTTTTGATTTTGGAAACTCGACTATTATTTATAAACTCTATGAACTCACCAACCTTTGTGTTGACGCTTTTAGCATGTATTTATCTCAGGTCCATAATGAGCTAGGATGGCACGGAGGAGCACAGATACATATAAAGGCTATAAATTTTACTATCATTCGAAAATCCATTTCTTAAAACTTTGAAACCAATGGGACCTCATTTTGAAAACTCAAACTATTGGGACCTCATTTTACGAACTCTGATTTTTATAAATTTCGAATGGTAAATCTTTCAAAACAACTAAATTGGTGATCGTTTTCTACTATCAAACTGTTGTGCCATGAAGTAACACCCAATCTAAATTCCACTGCATATTTTGAAAATTGGGGGTGTTACAACATCATTGTTGTGTTTTTGAAAGAGAGAGTTTGAATTGTTTGAGAGAGTTTGGGATTTGGAATGTTTTTCAATAGGAGGGATTTTTGACGTTTTTACCACTAATTTAATTTGGTATCAGTATTAAATGAAGAGGGTAAATGTGTAAATTTTGATGGGTCCCATGACTCTTCGTGCAAAAACGTTGTCCCTTGAGTCTCGCAAATTGGTTAGTACAATAACGTTTTTGGTTCAAGAATGTTTTTACATTCTAACTAAAATCATTATTAATGTAACTGAAGTACTGCACATTTATATCAGACTCCTTACTCAGCGGCTAAGTGATTAGCAAGTGTCAATTTTCAATACTGAGTATATTCTGTTCAACGTTCTTAATTGAAACTCAATAGCATTTCTTCAAAATTTTCTTAGTAAAAATATACCTTATCACGATGTATTTGATTTTGGGTCTTTTCTGAGAAAGGTTGGACAAATAACGACATTTTTATTTGGTCTTCATGACTCTTAGCCTTGTTTGTCAAGTTCAATAGAGTCTTCTCAGGAATTTCTACCATCTTGTGAGGGTCAGTAGTTGATCCCTTTGAGATTGGGTTTGTTGTAGCTCTTTTGTTCTTGGTTTTAGAGTGAGCTTTCTTTATCATAGAAACCTCTGAGGTTCTCTCATATCTAAGGTGATCACTAGAGACTTTGATTGAGTCTCTGGATTTACCTCTTTTGAGGTTTGATGAGGATGGTAATGGTTCAGTCATTTTTGATGTATAATCAAAGGTTTTATCCTTTGGATGGTAAGAGCCAAAACATTTACCAATTTGAAATTTTGATAATTTACCAGAAATTTTCTTTTCTTCAATTGATTTAGGGGCCTTCTTAATGTTTGATGAATGCGATGGTTTGACAAATTTTGTCCTTTTGAGGGTGTGTTCTCTTTTGTGAGATATACATCCTAACCCAGGTCTTCCTCTAACAAGCACTTTTTTATCAATAAACATACTCGGGTTTTTTGTACAAGAATTCCACTTGTTGGTGAGTTCTTCTAGCTTAGAAACTTTATTTCTGACTTCCTGATTAGTCTGAGTAAGTTTAACATGTGATAATTTAAGAGCTACATAGTGGTTTTTGATACTGGTCAGGTCAAGTAGTTCATGTTTGCATATATTACGATCATTCATAACGCAAGAAAATTTATTAAAATAATTCGTACACTGTTGTTCTAGAAACTAAAGATCTATGATGGTATATTCCAAAACATGTTTTCTATCAGGTGTATCACCCATTTCGAGTAGAGTATGTACCTTTTTTATGATGATATCCACCTATTTACCTTGTCTAGCATCACTCTCCCTTATTGAGAGTTCGTTGTTTGTCAGTGCCATAAATGCCTTGATGGTTATAGGAGTCTCATCATCTGATGAAGCTCCATTGTGATCCTAATTATAGTTTTCTGCACTGAATCTTTTGTTCTCATTTCTTCTATCAAATTCAGAAGATGGATGGACTTCTTTGGCATTTTGATTAGACATCTTTTGTGTAAGAATTATCAGATTTCTCATAAGATCGGTTTCGATAACAATAAGAGTGAGGACTTCTATAGAAATACGAAGGTTTAGTTGTTTTGAGGGTCAGACATTTTGTTTGAGAACGTGTTTATTTGTTACACCTTTTGTAATTTTCTTTGGAATTGTCAGATGTACTCTCAACTGCTCTTCCTCTCCCTAATTCTTTGTAGAATCTACATTGATTTGCCAAGAGTGTCGTATTATTAGATTCAGAGAGTCCCTTATACCTTAGAATTAGATCATCCCACATTTCTATTGTTCTTAAAACAAATTCCATTAAGTTTTAAGGAGGCTGAGATATGATGATCGACTTTAACCTATCATTTTGAATTTCAGCTCTGGCTTCCCCTCCAGACCATTTTCCTTGAGGTTGAGGTAAAGTTTTTGAAGAGTTGAATCGCCTATCTTCGAAACAAGTAGAATTTTTAAGAAATTGGGCTCTACTTCACTTAGATAGACTGGATTTCTATTGTTCTTATTCACGAGGTCATCTAGTCTAGGTAAGGTTATAGCATAAATGTGATTATCTCCTATTGAGTCAAAAACCATTTGTAGGTTATGTTTAGGAACATTTAAGATGATGGTGAAGTTGGTATTGACTCTACCTATAGTGTTCCTAGATTGACTATTTACATCAATTTCTCCCATTTCAATTGGAAAAGGTGATGATGAACCAAGAGGACTTCTAGGGTTGTACCCATTGTCATTGTTTGTAGGCATTTTAGGATCTTGATTAGTAAATCTTTTTGAACAAGATTTAAACATCTTGAAAATAGATTTTAATATCAAACTTGCTCTGATACCAATTGTTTGTCCCACTAAAAGCCTTTTAAAACAATATATATGTTAAAACAACGAAACAATGAATTAACTTTTCAAACATATAAATCTTTATTGATTATAAATCAAAGAATAACAAAGTGTTTTGGATAACACTAATTGAATGACAATGGGTGATATACTCTTTGAGACATTAAACTTACACAAACTAAAGTTTACTAACAAGCTAGACTAGAGTGCCTAATTCCTATATGCTACTCTACCTTGATACTTGTTAAAGAGTAGATTTCTTTTTCAAATAAAGGATCCTATTAGTGTGCCAAAATCAATCTAAATTGTAAACCAACATTCCTTATATAGTAACAATATGGGTTCTTGATCTTGGTTGTGTTAGACATGGCATGAATCCAGGGGAGAAGTACAAGTACATCTATTCATGAAGTTTTTCTTACTAGATTAGTGAGTATTTGCCATCAGTTCTCTATCACTTCTTCTGTCTGCATTTGTCAGACTTTAATTTGAATAGCTAATATTTCCCGCATATTTGCTTTCTTCAAATTTCAAATAACTGTTAAATATTATAGAACATAACGATGAATCTAGCGATATAGAACGAGTAATAAAGAAAAGAATCGACCGTTCAAGTATTCAAAATTTCATGGCGAAATGAGTGGAAATAGGACTAAAACCGGGATGCCATAAGGAGTGATCAAACTATACTAGAAAGTTCTACCGATCTGGATGTAAATAAAAAATACAGTCATTTGTGGGTTCAATGCAAAAATTGTTATGGATTAAATTATAAGAAATTTTTTAAATCAAAAATGAATCTTTGTGAAAATGTGGATATCATTTGAAAATGAGTAGTTCTGATAGAATCGAACTTTTGTCATACATGAGCAGGCTCCGTCAGATCTAGTGTTGGATTCAAAGCTGGGGTTAAAGATTAAAGATGGACAATCAAACCTATTTCTCGATTCAATAGAAGCCCAAAGAGGTGAATAGGGTCAATAGATACAAATGGTCCACTAGGAGCAATAATTTCCAGGAACATTTGGAACTTTCCCGCCTATGAGTACCTGAGAACATCATATATGAGCTCCGTTGGTTACCTTAAAGAGTATATCAATATGTCAGAGTATTGTCATCTTCTAACATACATATATCCATGATAAGGTCCTTCTACATTCTGGCTGATATCAAACTCAGTCAGTGAGTATGTATTCAGGTAGTCTTTGATTTCCCTGACACTCTCTGAGGCTTGAACTTATCTAGGATAGCTCGTTGAGATTTGATCTCACCAAGTCTTGAGTTCAGCTGTTGTTTTATCAGTTTATTTTTTTAGTATAATTTATGTTCAAATATAGTTCAAGACCTTGGGTACTTGTTTCCCAACATTATCTTAAGGGTGCATTTGAGTTGTTGTTATGAATTACAATTGGTATGGGTGTTAGTATAGAGTGAAATGGTAATGGATGTATTTAATGGGTATGATATGAAAAAGCATTCCTTTAGTAGGTTTCTCAAACCCATATATACAAAACAAACGTTATATATAACTTTCAAAGTTATAACTTTATACCCATAAAGCCCTACCAAACGCACAAAGTTCTTTATGAATTGTTGATCACATGCTAAAATAGTCACTGTTTTTATAAAATCACAATATTCAGCATAAAATGTTATAAGTATTCAGAAGGCGCGGGTCAGGTGCTAGACCATATGTTATAAACTACATGGTCCTTATCTTATGAACCACTCAGTCTAAACAAACTAAAATTGTAATTATTTCATAAAAGTAAAAGAAGAAAACAAAAATAGTCAAAGTATAAATAGATAGTTGCTAGAATTGTGAGAGTTTATAAAAGAGTTTAGGCAATAAAATAGCAACGAAATTTCCTTGATATCATATTTTAGTACGTAAACTTTAAAAAATATGAGTAAATGTAACAAATTTTCATTAGTGTTTTATTATGCACATTTTAATATATTGGCACATCAAAAAACTCTGACATGTATCACCATTTATAAGGTGACAACACATCAAAATATACATATTAGAACACTTTATGAAAGTTTGTTACATTTACATATATTTTGCAATGTTTACTTACCAAAATGGCACATTAAAGAAAGTTTGTTGCAATTTTATGACTCAAAACCTTATGATACTAAGTGGTTATAAAAGGTTATTTTCGTATGAACATAAATTTTATTTTAAAACTATTAAGTTGGTCACTATGGAAGATGGTGGACCATCAATGGTGGTGACATCACGAACGAAAGACTATAGCAGCCACCGCTAATCGCACGCAAAAGGTACAATTTTTGCACTTGTGTTGGTGGTCTACACCACCTAACGAAGAACAAGGAAAAAGGGTATTCTTATTAATTTTTTGTTTGTGAATATGTGTGGGGTATATTGTCAGGTAGGTGGGCGTTCAAATAAAAGTAACAAAAAGTAATAGGTATAGAATGTAATCTAATCCGTTGTTGATTTTGCAAGATAAGGAAGAATTAGTAAAATTTTAATCCATGTGGTTGTCTTTCCCCTTATTGCCCACTTTTTTCTTTTTCTTTATTCTTTTTTTTTTCATCCCTTCTTTTCTCTTTCTTCCTGTCACACGTAATCTTTTTTTTTTTTTTTTTTTATTCTCACTTTGATAAAACACACTAAACTGATAGATCTGGTAACAATAAACATAATTAACTAACATTAATCTTTATTAAATAATTTAACTCATTAAACGATGGTAAACAGTCGAAGTGGTGGGCGAAGTTATATATAACAACAATTGGGGGAGCGTGAATATCCCATTGCTGTAGCAACTAATGCCAATTTCGTTTCTCATCGTCACCTCCCGATCATGATCCTTGATCATCATCATCATTGTTTCTCCGTTGATGCCGATTTGGTCCCGCTTCTTCTTTTAAGCAATGTTGCTCAACGAGGTGCATGTAATTTCATTTTATTCATTTTTGTTTCTTTATTTACTTGTGAATTTAGTGTTCTAAGGACATAATTTGATAAGAAATGATTTAGGGGGTGTTTGGATAAGCTTATATATTTGCAGCTTATTTGATTTTAAAAAAGCTTATAAGCTACTTATGAGTGACAACGAGTATCCAAGAGTGTGAAGGCTGCGGATGATTTGTGTAAGATGGTGCATCGGTTGTGGTATGGGTGTTGAAGTAATGTGAGGAAGAAGGTGGTTGTTGAAGAAGTATAAGGAAAGTTTGGGTTTTTGTTATGAATAAGGAAGATGAAATGGATAAAATGTGAAAGGGTATGTGTTACAATTTGAATTTTTCAGGCCAATGTTTGACTAAGAAACTTGAAGCATTCATTTTTAACATTTACGTGTTTACTTTAAAATAAAATCAAGAGGTTATCCCGCGTATTGTAAAAAACATAATTGAAAGCGTAACGTTTCTAGACTACATTTAGTCTACATATGACGACAACAAAATTATTCTCATGAGCTCATTTTACATATTTTATAATTTTGATTTCTATCATGTGGGAAACTAGAAGGGGGTTGAATAATTTACCGACTTGTTTTCTTTGATTATAAAAATTTCTTTGTGCAAAACTTAGATTCAAGTGTGGATGAAATCAATTAACACCAATATGAACGCAATACTAAGCTAACACAATTAAATAATAAGTGTGTAACACCCCCAAAATACTGCAGCGGAAGACTGTGTCACAGGGGTGCTACTTCATAACACAAAGTACAAGTTATAGAAAACGAACTCTAAATGAGACGTTTTGAAAAGTTACCTTCGATTAATGAATTCAAAGTTACAAACATGAGATTCCAAAGTATGATACATAAATGTATACAAAATATTTTGAATGGTAAATGATAAAAGCGTAAGTCTTCAGAATATGCAGCTTGGCTCTAAGTTCCACGCACTAGCTATCGCCTTACTAACCTGAGATAAACATGCTAAAGTGTCAACACAATGGTTGGTGAGTTCATAGAGTTTGTCTTAAAACAGTTGAAAAGTCTTTAAAGAATATTCGCACAACAAAGGCATCGTGAATCCACTCAGTTGCAATTCCCGCCATAAGAGACTTGCAACCTGTGTGTTCACAACCCACTGCTAACATATATAGTATGAATAAGACAGGTATAAGTTCATCAAGACAATTTAAGCAATTAGAAGTGAGTCTCTACTTCATCTCCGAAGACCTCACTTTGGGAGCCAATTCCCAAAGACAACTGGGAGTCAATTCCCAAAGACAACTGGGAGCCACTTCCCAAAGACAACTACTAGTCAATATATAGAATAACACAATTAAGTATAACGCAGTCATGTATGTAAGCAATCAAGTATAACACAGTCAAGTATAAACGTTTTGAGTATTTGTACAAGTAAACACGTAGTTGAGCATGTGTCTCCCCAAAAGAGTTAAGACAAGTATGAAAAGAGTAGGGGCTATGACTCACCTTAAGCTTATGTAATGAGAAATGAAAGTGGTAGTCGAATCGCGAAAGTCTCTAAGAGCAGCCTATAATAGAACGTTGCGACTTAGGTTTGGAGTAACGTCTAAGAATATGAAGAATTGCCAATATATGTCTTGCATAAAGTTCATGATGTAGTACTTAGTATATAGTGTAAGTCTTTGAATATAAGTGGTCTATGAAACATGTATAGTTTGTATATCTCTTACTACCGTTCGGGCCGACATAATTCACAAGTCACGTAGTAAACGTTCGAGGAGCCAGGACACTTTAATTCGTAAATCCACAACTCATCTCGACGGCTTACTTAATGAACTCCTCACATGAGGCTCCCTACTATTGTAGTATTTGATAACATATATAAGTTTTGATCTTTAAAAGTTATATGGTCTTTAGCCGTGGCTTTGCCGTGACCTTGGTCATTGTTACCATGGTCTTGAGACTCAACCTTGGCTCTAGCCATGGTTGTGGTCTTGGCTTTAGGTCATTAGACCTCTTGGTCTCATCTAATTATAATCATTATATAGTAACTTTGGTCTAAAAATGGGCTGTTAAGAATTTGAAGAAAAGTATCACTCAGAAAGCGTTTTTAGGGCTCGAGCTTCTTTGTACCTGAACGAAAACGTCGTTCCGGACAACTTTCATGCTTTAACTTTTTGATGAATCAGACCAGAAGAGTGACTTTCAAATTGGCAGAATGCAAAACAGTAGGTTATGGGCAGTTTTGGCGTTTTGGTGTCGCTAACTTCTTATGGCCATAACTTTTGACTCGTGTACTCGTTTTGGGTGATTCAAATTGCTATGTTTTCCTTTTGAAGTCCTTTATAACAGTAAGTAAGTTTCAAATATCATAGTTATACTATTTTGGTCGTGGTTCTCCATAAAAATCACTAGTTTGCTTGTTTACTTGTCATAAGTTAACATATGTATACCAATACTTGTTTTATCCATTTTTAAACATCATGAACACAATAACAAGAACATATATAGCATGAAAGAACCATAATAAGTATGAAAATGATATTGATCAAGAAAGTGTATAAGGGTTTGCTTACAACTTTTGGCTTTCTAAAGAAAGGAAGTCAAGTATAGAACTAGGACACTAAACCTAAGCTTGTAAACCCTTCACCATAACTCTTGTAACCCTTGCTAGCCTTGATCTAACCCTTGTTAAAACCATTTAACTTCAGCCCTAGTAACCTTGTGTAGCTCCTAATTCAACCATGGAATCACCAAACAAACTTAAGAACTAGGTAGAGAATACTAAGACCTTGAACTTTGTAGTGTAACTTGTATATTGAAGATCAAAGGATCATGGTGCTAGGATTAAAGGGTGTGGTGTTTTTATTGATGAGAAAGGAAGAAGAATGAGTTTTCTAAGTCATGAATGAGTTATTTATATAGGCTAGGATGAGGAGGTTAGGAAAGTGTTAGGAAAGTGCCTAAACTTGGTGACAAAGTTGTAAATAAGTATGATCTAATGGCTAAAGTCATGAGATGATGCCACAAGTGTGAATCCCCCCCCTAGTGGCGGTTCATAAGGGATAAGGGTGACTAGATGAGTAGTCATGGTCTTTGGATGATAATATCCTAAGTATGTAGCTAGTTTTGACTCCGTAAATTGCTAACCGTAAGTTGTTAAGTCACGAAACGTAAAACCGGGTATCCTAAAAATATGAGACTTATAAATATGCTAGAACTTATCAATATACTTCATAATAAAATATAAAATGAGTGGTAGGATCTATCGGGTGCTAAAACCCTGCTAAAAACTGGAAACACGGGTCTAAAATGCGTAATTCGCGTAAAACGCTGAACTGGAAAACGTAAAATTCCAAAACTTTTGGAATTGTCCTAAAATGAGAGAAAATCATATTTCTATTGTTTATAGTGTTTTATGGACATATCGGGATGCTAGAATGACGTTTAAACCTAAAAGTAAATCTCGGACACGGCTTTATGATTTTTGAAGAAATGATCCGACGAGTGTCAAACTCTCGGATTATCATTAAAATAGTTTAACTTACGAGAATATGAAATAAAAATTTCGGGAGTGAATAGTAAAAGTGAATAGTAAAAATGAATAGTGAAATTTTCGGAAATAAAAGTTAACCTGAAATTGCGAATTGTTACAGTCTCTACCCCTTAAGGAGAACTTCGTCCCGAAGTTCTGTTGATGTTAACTACTTACGGTATGTCTAAGAGAATTCGGGATCTCTAATATAGTGGTGTTTACTCTGATTCGTCTAAGGTTCTGATTAAGGAGTTGTATCGGCTACAATTAAGCCCACTTATTTATAACACATTACTTACATAAAGAAGCGTCCAAATTTATGTAAGTAAGGTCTCATAAACTTATGGTTCGGTGATTTACAATTTCTTTATTTAAATGAAGAGGCGTCCCAATCCATTTAAATAAGGAGATTCTAAAACATCCTACTTAAGAATTTCCGACACAAAATCCGCCTTCTGAGGCCGATAGTAAGATAATCAAGTCATCAAATCCCTAAAGCTAAGCAATAATATTATTTAACTCAAATCTTGTGTCTCATCAAACAAGAACTGTCACAAGATCAAGTTAAATAATTAGTTATTACTGAGCTCCATGTTTTCAATGACCCGGCTAATCTCTGGGCTCCTTATAATACTAAAGTCACATCATCTAACAGCGTGAAACTAAACCAACAACTACCAAGAAGCGTATGCGTATGTAGTGTGTGTAAGGCAAATAAAGAGGAGAGTCTTAACGTATATAGCAGTTATAGTCTAGGCACTAAATGCAACCTAGTTCTCTATAACCAAGGCTCTGGTACCAATCTGTAACACCCCCAAAATACTGCAGCGGAAGACTGTGTCACAGGGGTGCTACTTCATAATACAAAGTACAAGTTATAGAAAACGAACTCTAAATGAGACGTTTTGAAAAGTTACCATCGATTAATGAATTCAAAGTTACAAACATGAGATTCCAAAGTATGATACATAAATGTATACAAAATATTTTGAATGGTAAATGATAAAAGCGTAAGTCTTCAGAATATGCAGCTTGACTCTAAGTTCCACGCACTAGCTATCGCCTTACTAACCAGAGATGAACATGCTAAAGTGTCAACACAATGGTTGGTGAGTTCATAGAGTTTGTCTTAAAACAGTTGAAAAGTCTTTAAAGAATATTCGCACAGCAAAGGCATCGTGAATCCACTCAGTTGCAATTCCCGCCATAAGAGACTTGCAACCTGTGTGTTCACAACCCACTGCTAACATATATAGTATGAATAAGACATGTATAAGTTCATCAAGACAATTTAAGCAATTAGAAGTGAGTCTCTACTTCATCTCCGAAGACCTCACTTTGGGAGCCAATTCCTAAAGACAACTGGGAGTCAATTCCCAAAGACAACTGGGAGCCACTTCCCAAAGACAACTGGGAGCCACTTCCCAAAGACAACTACTAGTCAATATATAGAATAACGCAATTAAGTATAACGCAGTCATGTATGTAAGCAATCAAGTATAACACAGTCAAGTATAAACATTTTGAGTATTTGTACAAGTAAACACGTAGTTGAGCATGTGTCTCCCCCAAAGAGTTAAGACAAGTATGAAAAGAGTAGGGGCTATGACTTACCTTAAGCTTATGTAATGAGAAATGAAAGTGGTAGTCGAATCGCGAAAGTCTCTAAGAGCAGCCTATAATAGAACGTTGCGACTTAGGTTTGGAGTAACGTCTAAGAATATGAAGAATTTCCAATATATGTCTTGCATAAAGTTCATGATGTAGTACTTAGTATATAGTGTAAGTCTTTGAATATAAGTGGTCTATGAAACATGTATAGTTTGTATATCTCTTACTACCGTTCGGGCCGACATAATTCACAAGTCACGTAGTAAACATTCGAGGAGCCAGGACACTTTAATTCGTAAATCCACAACTCATCTCGACGGCTTACTTAATGAACTCCTCACATGAGGCTCCCTACTATTGTAGTATTTGATAACATATATAAGTTTTGATCTTTAAAAGTTATATGGTCTTTAGCCGTGGCTTTGCCGTGACCTTGGTCATTGTTACCATGGTTTTGAGACTCAACCTTGGCTCTAGCCATGGTTGTGGTCTTGGCTTTAGGTCATTAGACCTCTTGGTCTCATCTAATTATAATCATTATATAGTAACTTTGGTCTAAAAATGGGCTGTTAAGAATTTGAAGAAAAGTATCACTCAGAAGGCGTTTTCAGGGCTCGAGCTTCTTTGATCCTGAACGAAAACGTCATTCCGGACTACTTTCATGTTTAAACTTTTTGATGAATCGGACCAGAAGAGTGACTTTCAAATAGGCAGAATGCAAAACAGTAGGTTATGGGCAGTTTCGGCGTTTTGGTGTCGCTAACTTCTTATGGCCATAACTTTTGACTCGTGTACTCGTTTTGGGTGATTCAAATTGCTATGTTTTCCTTTTGAAGTCCTTTATAACATTAAGTAAGTTTCAAATATCATAGTTATACTATTTTGGTCGTGGTTCTCCATAAAAATCACTAGTTTGCTTGTTTACTTGTCATAAGTTAACATATGTATACCAATACTTGTTTCATCCATTTTTAAACATCATGAACACAATAACAAGAACATATATAGCATGAAAGAACCATAATAAGCATGAAAATGATATTGAGAAAGAAAGTGTATAAGGGTTTGCTTACAACTTTTGGCTTTCTAAAGAAAGGAAGTCAAGTATAGAACTAGGACACTAAACCTAAGCTTGTAAACCCTTCACCATAACTCTTGTAACCCTTGCTAGCCTTGATCTAACCCTTGTGAAAACCATTTAACTTCAGCCCTAGTAACCTTGTGTAGCTCCTAATTCAACCATGGAATCACCAAACAAACTTAAGAACTAGGTAGAGAATACTAAGACCTTGAACTTTGTAGTGTAACTTGTATATTGAAGATCAAAGGATCATGGTGCTAGGATTAAAGGGTGTGGTATTTTTATTGATGAGAAAGGAAGAAGAATGAGTTTTCTAAGTCATGAATGAGTTATTTATATAGGCTAGGATGAGGAGGTTAGGAAAGTGTTAGGAAAGTGCCTAAACTTGGTGACAAAGTTGTAAATAAGTATGATCTAATGGCTAAAGTCATGAGATGATGCCACAAGTGTGAATCCCCCCCTAGTGGCGGTTCATAAGGGATAAGGGTGACTAGATGAGTAGTCATGGTCTTTGGATGATAATATCCTAAGTATGTAGCTAGTTTTGACTCCGTAAATTGCTAACCGTAAGTTGTTAAGTCACGAAACGTAAAACCGGGTATCCTAAAAATATGAGGCTTATAAATATGCTAGAACTTATCAATATACTCCATAATAAAATATAAAATGAGTGGTAGGATCTATCGGGTGCTAAAACCCTGCTAAAAACTGGAAACACGGGTCTAAAATGCGTAATTCGCGTAAAACGCTGAACTGGAAAACGTAAAATTCCAAAACTTTTGGAATTGTCCTAAAATGAGAGAAAATCATATTTCTATTGTTTATAGTGTTTTATGGACATATCAGGATGCTAGAATGACGTTTAAACCTAAAAGTAAATCTCGGACACGGCTTTGTGATTTTTGAAGAAATGATCCGACGAGTGTCAAACTCTCGGATTATCATTAAAATAGTTTAACTTACGAGAAAATGAAATAAAAATTTCGGGAGTGAATAGTAAAAATGAATAGTGAAATTTTCGGAAATAAAAGTTAACCTGAAATTGCGAATTGTTACAAAGTGTGTAAAGAAAAGAGATGGAAAGATCAAACCGAGACAAGGAGATTTATAATGGTTTGGTCACGAAGTTCTTCTTTGCCCTACTCCACTCCCCGAGTACCACACTGAAGAGTTCTAAGCACTTTGTCAACAAAGCTCCCTTCAGGCGGAGAAAACCGTACAACGTCGCTTACGTTATTTTCCGACACTAAGCTAATTGTCGAGTACTAATCTTAGCTAGTACCAATCTACCATGATCCACATGATCCTAACTTATCACACGATCAACACGATCCTCACACAATCTACACGATCTTCACGACCCTCACACAATCTACACGATCAACACGATCCCCACATAATCTACACGATCAGCATGATCCTCACACAATCTATACTTGATCCACTTGATCAATACTATATCACTCAACACTCAAGAGATCCCCAAGATCTCAACAAGATCAAAATAATCAACAAAATAACTAGGAAACACTAATACACTTGATGTATATCAAGATACAATCAAGTAGACAACTAGTAATGCAAGTGCACAACTCTATGACACCAACATTTGTATCTACTTGATACTTTGTGTTCTTCTCTTGACTAGAAGAGGTAAGTAGATGATTCTTGGTTGGATGAAAGAATCACTCTTTAAACAAAAGAAAATTAACTAATGATCTAATAAGTGTAAAGAGAAAAAGAGGATAGAAACCAGAAAGTTATGTGTGTGAAAGGATGACCAAAAACTGAGAAATGAAGTGGTATTTATAGACTCTGGAAATTTGACCGTTTTAAAGGGGACGGCACCACTAAATGTCACACGGTACCGCTAAATTTAGTGGTACCGTGCCAGACCAAGATGCTCCATTTTTCGTCTTTAGAGGTGAAATTTTATTTGGGGGAGTTTGGAGCTGCTTTGGTAAAAAATAGCTGTTGGGGAATATTTTTGAAATGATTTTCCTAAATAAAACATTTCTTTATAATTCAAAAATAATTTGTAAAATGTATTTTTGAAAAGAAAGTTTTGTCATGCTAAAAATGTGGAGTTCACAACACAAATTCACTTCTTTGATCATTTGTCAAGTTGTAAATTTGTTTGTTCATACCTAGAGTGATTAACGTAGAAATCGAATATTTCGACTAAAAACTTGTTTACGTTAATTTTGAGGTAAGATGTTTCCACATTTTGTTATCATCAAAATATAGAGATATCGAAAGATGAGAATAATGGTTTTAGACATTATTTGCATAAAAAATCTCCCCCTTTTTGATGATGACAAAACATAAACTCCTTTTATATGAAAAACTAGTTTCGACAAGTTTTCAGTGTGAGTATATATCCCACTTCTCCCCCTTTTTGTCAAAGCAAAAAGACTAGCAAGGCTCCCCTTGAGGTATATTCCCCCTCATTTGGAGAATACAAGTAATCGAGTAATGGTTCTTGCTACAAAACAAAGTTAGATGACACGAGAAACATATCTAACATGTAGCAACTAAGACAAATATCCAACCATGAAGGAACAACTAAGATAAGATAATAGGCCCATGTGTTGAAAGGAAATCCACACATAAAGTGTGAGTACATTAAAGACATAACAAAAGCTACAACGACAAGAAACACATATTAATCTTTAGTGACTTGAGAGGTCCTAAGATTTGCTTCTAGTCCAAAATGTGATCCTAAGAGTTATTCATGATGACTAAACATAAGCATGTTTAGTTGAATGGGCTAAGACATAGAGATGGTGACATGAATGGTGGTTGTGGTGGTGTCAAGAGTTGTTCCACATAAGAGAACATGTAGTATAGTTCATCTCTTAAAGAGGAAATGAGGTTACGGTTGTGAAGACAACATAGGAAATTAGCACTATGTATATCAACCTGAGTGAGTTGAATGGGAGGACCCATGATTGGTGATGGAGGTGGTGGTGAGTATGTTGGTGATGGAGTAGCATAGCATAGTCCAATGGCATGATAGGTGAGAGTGTGTAGTCCATGGATGATGGCATGGTGTTGAAGGAGGAGGATGATGAAGATGTCCAAGTAGATGATGATTTGGAAGGAGCATTAGGTGGAGGTGGCGAGTTTTGATTGCTTTGGGAAGGTAGTGTTGTGACTTCATCATCTTTGGTGATTCTAGGTTTCTTAGAGATGTGGGATGTGGATCCTTGTGTGGAAGCCATGGTGACTGAAGGGTGTAAGGATGATGATGAGTTGCAAGAAATGCTTGCAAGGGCGAAGCCTTATATAGGCCAGAGTAGTGAAAATTTGAATTAAAGGTAGCTTAGAGTGTATGAGAGTGTGCAAAATTTTGCAAGTTTGGAGGATAGGGATATAGAATTCTAGAGGAAACAGTAAATTTCGTCTTAGCATGGGACGGTACCACTATATAGCCTACGGTACCACTAAATTTAATGGTATCGTGGCATGTTTAATGGTGCCGTGTCCTGGGAAGAGCGATTTACCAAATAAGTCCAATAATACTCTACATCTAGCAAACAAAGAGGGTCAAACATGTATCTATGAAGAACTAAACATGCACCCAAATGGACAAAATAATCTATCATCCATCATGATCTAATAATTAAATAATCCAAGAAGTTAGGGAGATAGTTAAGCATATAATAAGTTAAGTCAAATATTATTAGTTCCTAAAAAAATAAATCTACTAATCCCTTCCTAACTACTCAAGTCCATGCTTCTCAAGGATCATTTCAACTTCATTTGGTTCCATCACATTCTCGAGTTAAGCTCGCAGCACTCCCACATCCGTAGGGTCGTCATAGATTTCGTAGTCGACAGAGGTGGCAGAAATGAAAATAGAAGAGATATGAAACTCATTAATTGGTTCCATGACTGGTTTGACATATGAGTATAGTGGACCGTGAAGGTATGGGTGGAAGTTCATGATGAAGTGATAAAGATGAGTTAGGAACATCCCATAAGGTATCAACTTAACCTTTGAGATGTACAATTCTCTTTGCGAAGAAGTAGGAAAGGTTGTATGGTTGATGAGTGAGGACACAAAACAACATATGAGCACAACACGCGGGAAGTTGCTTACGGATGTAACCCCCGGTACTTTTCTAAACCTATTACTAGCCAAAATATTTATTTTCGTACCTGAGACGCATTAAAACTTTTATTTGTGATTATTTGGGCTTGAGAAACCTGAGATATATTGGAAACGAGAATTTTATTCCTAGATTGACTCAGCACAACCTAGAACACTTGAATTGTATCGCATTTGCCAAATTATTTGAATTATTTTGAGTTTTGGAAAAACTCTGAAGTTTATGCTTGATTTTATTGGAAAAATTATTTCGTGAACAATGGAGCAAGTTTCGTAAATTTTTGAGTCCGTTTTCTATGTCGTTCGCGCCCCGGAGCATTTATCGTGAGAAGTTTGATTCGTTAGCAATATTAGTCCTTGGAGTATCACCCTACTTTTTTCCTATACTTTCAATAATTTCAAAACTAACCCTATACTTATTTTACCATATATATACCCCAACTTACCCCACTTTTCTCATTTTATTTATTTAAAACACACACACACTCCACCAACTCTCTCTCTCTCTTCCCCTCTCTCCCTTTCCATTCGCCGTCCGACTACCGCTAGCCACCATCCGGCCGCCGGTATATTTTCTGGCCACCCATTTTTCTTGCACCATCTTATAGATCGGGACTTCCCCGACACCACCGTACCACCCCCGCACCCCCAAACACCCCGACGCACCCCGACGCGCCTCCCACCGCCGTGACCATCACCACTGTACACCACCACCGCCACCCTCCCTTGTTTTTCCGACGGTAACACCACCCTCACACACCTCTTTTTCTATTTTCTTTAAATATTTTTCAAAACCCTAGTTTTATTTTTATTTAAATTCAATTTTAATATTAAAACCTTTTTCAAAAATGTTTTTACTTAATGTTTTTACACCTAAAACTCGTGTGGATATTTCTTCTTTTTGTTTGGCCTTGACTCGGTACGAACTCACCGAGTCAACTCGTGACTCGGTGAGGGTTTAGGTTTATTTTGATTGTGTGATCGAGGTGGTGACAAGGGAGTGTATATTTTGTGTTTGGATTTGATATTAAGGGTCCGTTTGGTTGTGTCGTGCCTCGGCAGCCAAGAGCCACCACCACTGTACCTTGGGTGGTGGTGGGGAGGGAGTATTGTTATTATTATTGTTGTTGGTTGAGTGTTTGGATTAGTTTTAGGTTAGTTTGGTTCGGATTTGGATGATTTTGGTTGAGCCGAGAAGGAGTATGGCTCATTTTGGTTTCAGTTTGATTTCGGATTTGATTTGGTTTGACTTGGGTTGATTTTAGAGTTGTTATTATTTTCGTGAGGAATATTTTTGGGTATTGATTTATAGTCTCGGGATATATTTTTATTAGAAACGGTAACTAAATAATAAAAAAAACGGATAATATATATATGAAATATAAAATAATCGTTATAGTTTATTGGACTTGTTATCGGACATGTTACCGTATTATGACATTGTGAGCTTGAATTGGACGTATTGGATTTACGGCCATGGTTATTTGGATGTTATGGACCCTTTGGTACACGAGACGGTAGGGTACGTTAGGCCCGTAAAGATCTTAACGTACCTAGAACCCGAACAAATACAAAATGGTCGATAAAACCTAAACAACTAATGGACTACGCGAATGATATATCCAATCATATTTACTTATATATATGTTAATATTTTTTAAAAATGAAGAGTCGTTGACTCGGGAAACGTTATATAAATGGGCAGGTCATGCCGAAATTTTATAAAATTCTT
This sequence comes from Artemisia argyi, assembly GCA_030686995.1. Lineage (NCBI taxonomy): Eukaryota > Viridiplantae > Streptophyta > Magnoliopsida > Asterales > Asteraceae > Artemisia > Artemisia argyi. The sequence continues at coordinate 84,141,703 of CM060677.1, read as the reverse complement.
TATAAACTTAAATTATTTTACCAAACATTATTATTATTCAAAACCTTTTATTTCAACATTATTTTGGGGAAAACGGGTAAAATCCGAGACTTATTGTTACGTGTTATTATTTATTTTTATTTGAGTGAGTTATTCTATTTTTATTTCTTTTCTTTTCATTTCTTTTCGACGACTTTCTTCGAGGAGTTCTTTTGTCATTCTTTTGCATTTGGTTGATTCGCCGACTTATTTCTTTTCTAAACTTTCTTGTCTCCCACACGAGACTTTACAAAATCTATTTTCTTTCAAATGCCATTGTATTTACAAAACTTTTACTCAAGCATTGTTTATGGAAATATTCGAGTTTAGTTCTGAGTTATGCCATTTATATTGATTAGGTTGTGCTGACGTCCCTTTTGCTGTGACGCATTATTGATTGATTGCTATATCTCGTTTCCTACTGCTATTGTTAAGGTGTGATTCATAGCCCCGCTTTTTATATTTTAATTGTTTATAAACCCATGGGGTGAGAAACATGCTTTAAATGTTTTCTGAGCACAAGTATTTTTGGTATGCTTTTCCTGAATGATATATATATTTCCTGACGATGTACTAAGTAGCTTGTCTTTCCGGAAAGACCCTCAGATCATGAGCCATTAGTCACCTGCGGGTGAGTGCGAACTTAGTTTATAGGCCTATAGGACTGACCATCCCATTCGTAGTTGTCAAGGGCTTGACATGCAGATGTACTATTTGTCGTTTTGCCGGGTATTGGCATCTACCTGGCCATGGGGGCACTTTATATTATGAAATTCTGCGGTTATCGTTTATGTCAGTACAGTGTTACTGTCGATTGGTTTGGTTAACGTCTTGCGTGTCATGAGCTTAGTATCATCAACCGTATGTATGCACGTTGTGGGAAACTAGAAGGGGGGGTTGAATAGTTTTACGTCCTTTTAAATTTATAAATACAAGTTTGTTTTAAAAACTTCGATTCTAGTTTATGTGAACTCAATACTTGCACTATATAAACAATTGTATGGTAACTAACTAACAAAGCTAATATAGTAAAGGTAAATAAGTAAGTAATGAGAAGAGTTAGAAAGATCAAACCACAACACAAGGATTTATAGTGGTTCGGCTACAAGGACACCTTCCTTGTTCCTACTCCACTCCCCAACTCACCTACTCGAGAGTTTTCTTCACTATGTCAACAAACTCCCTTTTGGCGGAGAAAACCTTACACACCAATTTACACACCACACAACTTCACAACTTGATCACAACTTCAACACAACTTCTTCACACCAATATACTACACACCAATCTTCTTCACAACTATCTTCTACACACCAATCTTCTACTTCACACCTATCTTCACAACTAACCTACTTCACTACTTATCAACTTCTATTATCTACACAACTTCTATATCTTCTACACAATTAATCACAAGCACAACACAATATTCACAAATGAATATATATACACTATGTACAACTACTCTTCAACACTTCTTGAACTTGGTTGTAGAAAGAGTGTTCTTCTTTTGCACTTTGGATGAGAATGGATGATGAGGGATTGAATCACTTGAAACAAGGATTAATATACAAATGATCAAAGGGTTTTAGAGGATGTTTAGAGAGTTATAGATCAGAAAATTTTGTGCAAAAGGTAAGGCAAAAATCCAGGTTTAAGGTGGTATTTATAAGCAAAAGATTCTGATAGAGGAGCGTGGACGGTCCCCTTAAATCAAGGCCGGCCCCCTTAAAATTAAGGGGACCGCCCCTTATAATTAAGGGGGCCGCCCAGCTGAAACGGCCAGAATCCTTGTCTTTTAGTGGGGAAAGTTTATTTGGTGAAAAACTAACTGATTTTAGTTAAAAATTTGAATTCATATATTTAGTATGAATAAAACATTTTTCTTAATTACCAAAAGTGTTTTTCAAAAATATATAATATGTTTATATAATTAAATAAACTTTGTGTTAGTTAATTAAATACCCCTTTGATCATGAGATGTATTAAGCACTTGTTTATCCATACCTTAAGTGATTAAGTTGGATATAGTGATATAAACTAGCTTAATACTTGTTTACGTAGTAATTATACGATTGACGATTTTACATTTTGTGATCGTCAAAATATAGAGATATCGAAAGATATGAATAACGTTTTCACACATTATTTATGTCAAAAATCTCCCCCTTGTTGATGATTACAAAATTTAAACTCATTAATCGAAAATTAGTTATATTCAAGTTATATTGTGAGTTTATATCACTTCTCCCCCTTTTTGTTAGCATCAAAAAGGTTATCCCATGTTAATGTAAACTCCCCCTCGAAGTATACTCCCCCTCGTTTTGAGGCCAAAAGGAATCGAGATATGGGTATCTTGCAAAAATATTTAGTGGCAAGCAACATATATATGTATATAGCATGCAAAAATGTAAACTAAACATAACCATATCATTAATCAAGTGAAATTAATACATCAAGCATTACATCAACAAATGAAATAAGTAATGCAACTAACAAAAGCCTTAAAGGCTTAGAATCATCATTAAAATAAAAGACCAAGTCTCAAACATGAGAGTCCTCTCTAGAGCTTGCCATCCAAAAAGGTTTAACACAATTTTATTTGTAAAACACCAAGCATGTTTAATTGGGAGGAATGGATGGTGAACATGGGGATGGTGATGGTGGAGGTGTGTTTGTTGATGGTGGTGGAGGTGTTGTGTTTGTTGTTGGTGGTTGATGCAACATGTTTTCAATATGAGAAAACATGTATTGGATCTCATCTCTTAATCTGAACACAATTGTTCGGTTGTAAATGCAACAAAGGCAAGTGTCTCCATGAGCTTCAAGTAAGCTCCATGGGACGGGGTTATAGGTTAGTGGGTTGATTTGAGATGATGAGAAATGTGCATCAAGAGGTGTTAATGGTGATAATGAGAGAGTGAGTGCAAGAGATGTGTTCTCATTGGTAGGTTGTGATGGTTGATCAATTGTTAGAGGAGATAAGTGGGTGTTGATGTAGTCATTTATGGATGAAGTGGATGGTATGGAGGAAGTGGAGTTTCCATTTGTTGAAGGTGTTTTGGAGGGTGCATTTGGTGCACTAGGAGATGAACATTGAGGTGGTGGAGATGGAGTGGTGTTGTCTTCATTTGTAAGATCAATGAAGAGTTGTTTGGGTGGAATGATGACAAGTTTTTGTTTCTTGGCATTGTTTGAATAGGTGGTTCTTGGTGATGACATGATGATGTTTGATGAATGCTTGAGGATGATGGAATGTGAATTAAACATGCATGGAGATTATATAGTGGGAAAACATGTTTAGAAGTGGAATTAATTTGAAATTGTAATGTTATATTCCAAAATCAGTTTAGTTTTTAAGGGAAATGGTAGCTGGGACTAGCAAAAGGGATCACAAGATGCAAAAGAAAACAGTGTAAAAACTGTTCCAGATGGCCGGTCCCCTTAAATGGAGGCCGGTCCCCTCAATTTTAAGGGGGCCGCCCTTTATGATTTAAGGGGGCCGCCCATCTGACGACCCAGAAACCAAAATTTTCAAAAATTTTCTAGAAAAATGTTATGTTCTGTTTTGTATTTGTAGCAAGCTCTATTTGGGCATTTCACATTTGTTTTGGTCTATTAGAAAGCATACATGTCATATATTTATATAAACATTAACTAATCATGCAAACATATATATAGATTAAGAGAAGCATGCATTAAAAAACATATATTAAAAGCAATTAAGTAAGCATCCTAAACAAATATCCAAATAACAAGTACTTCCGATCATGCTTCGGACAAATAGCATACAAGACATAAAAATTAAATATTGTTTAACAAATATAGTCCAAGCATATCATTTCTTTTTCTTCCCGAAGATACCCTTCAAAGTCTTTCCAATAGATTTGAAGCCACCTCTAACTTCTTTGTGCAAGCTCTTTTGTCTTCTAAGCATCTCGGTAGTTCGTTCATGAAGCACTTCTTCGTTTTGATCACTAGGAGATGGGGTAGAATACTCGGGATAGTCAAGATCCTCTAAATTGTCAACGAACTCAGAAAACGAAGGGGTACTAGCATCATGGATGTTTTCCTCCTCATCGTCATCGTCTTTCCTTGAGGATGATCCGTGAAAGCTATGACGACGAGGTTTACCCTTGTCACTTCGAGTTCGTCGAGCTTGTTTTAGAGCGAGAGGACGTAGAGTGGGGTAGATGGACTCATAGATACTATTGTCAAGATCGGGGTAGTACTCGATAACATGACGATAGATACGAGTGAGGAACATTCCATATGGAAGGTTGGCTTTGGGAGTTTTTCTAGCACACTCAATCCGTTTGATAAAGAAGTAGGCCAAATTGTATGGCTTTTCGACAGCTATACAATACAACATGTGAGCAAGGCTCGCCGGGAGATGGTCCCGGTGACCTCCAGTACCAAACGCATTCTCACGAATGAGTTCTTCCCAACGCTTCATGTGAGGGCTTAATTCCTTGAGGAGAAGTTGGTATGGAGAGATTTGAACGTTTTTGGATTTTATTTTTCGGCTTGTGGTGGCACGTTCCACACTAAGGACTTGACGAATTTCGTCGGGATGAGGAATTTCGTCGAGATAGGGACCGAAGGTTGGTCGATAGCGATTAAGAGATTCGAGGTCCCACTCGTTTGAGAAAATGGCTTGACCTCTAAATGGAATTTGGAGGATATGACCAAATTGTTCGAGAGTTAGGGTAATAAATTCATTTTGAATCATGAAAGAGATGGTGATGAAACCAAGATCATTGGCTTGGACGGTGACTTGGCTATAGAAATCCATTATGAAGCGAGGAATGATAGGTTCATTTATTTCATAAAGACAATTGAAGTTGATGCTTGAAAACAAGCGATTTATGTACTCGGATTGAGCAAAAGCAAGATCTACTACACGTCCTTCATGAACATTTCTATCTTCAATTTGACGATATATAAGTCCAATGGAAGGAGATGTAGTAGGGAGTTGGGAAACTTTAGGAATGTAGTTTTTAGTGTGAGAAAGATCTTCGGTAGTTGCTTTGGGCATTTTCACCTAAACACATCAACAATACAAAAAGACCAAAATAAATATAAAGAAAGATAAAAGTATATGTTTATTGTTAAGGCTTATGTTGGAACGTAAACATACTTCGTAACTAATCCTAAGAAGTAGATTACCATGTTCCTTAATATTGTTTTTAACTCGTTCTAGATATACTTTACGATGTTTAATGAGTAGTTATGGACAAATCCAAACGCCCCTTTAAACATCTTAATATATCATGAAATTTATTAGATTTACATCAGATTGTAAAACTAGCTATTTCTTGCGAGTTTCTTATGCATGTGATTTGTTTTTGAAAAAGATGGTTTGTATTTTTACTTAAAAATGTCATTTTTAGTAATAAACCAAACGCTTCCTTAACTATTGACTTATACCCCTAGTATGTCAATATATATATGAATTATATATCTTGACGAGTCCGATTAGCAATTTTTAGGTTTATAATTATAAAAAAGTTTTATAAAAATTATAATGACTATGTTTCGATAATATTTGGACATAATCCAAACACCCCTATATTGTGAACCAATATAATTTTTCTTAGTCGAAAAATGTAATTTCAAGTTTTACAAGTTACAAAAATATAATGTGATTAGTTTTAACACGTTTTCAAATCATTATTCAACAATGAGTTTACTAAAAATTTTGAAAAGGAGTGTATGAATTTTTTTTTTTTAAATTTTCGACATGATAGTTTATAATAACTAGTTTCTAGTGTTGATTAATCATCCTAATCCTAGGGGAAGCATTTGGTTATGGAGTTTTAAGGCTTAATTCGAAAGAAATTGTGAAATTTGACGAATTTTATAAAACATGCATAATCATGAGTATGATCAAATAAGATGAAATTAGATGAAATGTGTTATAAAAAACTTACAATAAGTAATGGTGATTGTGTTAGATGAATTTGCCCTTTGCGAATTAACCCGAATTATGTGATTTGGAAGTGATTTGAGAGGTTTTTGGGTTTTGGTTTTCGTCACAGCAGAAGCAGGGGAAGGGGTGTATGAAAAAGTGGAGTGTTTGGCAAAAGGAAAAAGGAGAAAAACGGGTTTGAACTATCAGATGGCCGGTCCTCTTAAACATTAAGGGGGTCGCCCTACATTTGGCTGCCGGTCCCCTTAAACATTAAGGGGGCCGCCCTCCAAAATTCGATTTTTGTGATTTTGGTTTCTGGAAAGAGCAAAAAATTATTCATATGTATGTATTAGATTTATATTTAATCAAAAATACGTTGGAGGGTATTCGCACGAAAGGAATTACTTGACACTTTTAATCGACAATTTGCCAATTAAATTTTCTTGATCATTTCGGATGAAATTTATCAAGTTGTCAAGTACACAAGAACGTTGTGGAAGGTTCATAAGTATATATATATATATATATATATATATATATATATATATATATATATATATATATATATATATATATATATATATATATAGTATGGGCTTATAAGACGAGAATAAAGGAAGGAGACGAATGCAACGGAAGCCGGGAGTTTGTTTCATCCATAGATTTTTCGACTCATCTCTCTTCATCAACATGAGTGTTGTTGAACATTAAAGTTCAATAAGGCAAATGGGGAAAAGAAAAGGTTCATAAACGAACAATTTCTAGTTCTAGAAAATCAACAAATGAGTTTTCTAGGTTATAAGATCCTAGATATAGCTAAGTGTATATATATATATATATATATATATATATATATATATATATATATATATATATATATATATATATATATATATATATATATATATATTTAGATATAGTATAAGTAAATAAGTATATATATGTATAGAAGTAAAGACTAGAGAGAATAATGAACCAATCAAAATCAGATAAAAGCTAGATACTAAACTAAGCATGCATTTGTTTACAAGGAAATAAAAGGAAATGTGTACCTTTCGTCTTCAATGCGTTAAACTTCAAAATCTTCAAAGGAAAGTCTGAACACGGGGTGACATCAAAGATTTCCATGTATGAATGGCGAAAGTCTTCACGTTGGTCCCCATGGTCTCATTTGACCAAAGTTGTTTGTCCCGAACATGTTTTGTATTTGACTTGGGTGCATATATGGTGGAAACATTCCCCATGGATTGAAGTTCCACATTTGTTGACTATTGTTAAAGTTTTGTCTACTTAGGTTTACTCTTGGTTGAGGTGTTTTAGGTCTAGGGTAAGAATTATTCGGTTTCCTAGGTGGTGGAGTTTTAGATCTTGTTTTAGTTTTGGACGATCCTACTTCGGTTTTTAAAGATGGTTTATAAAACGGTTTTATTTCTTCATTACTAGCTAGATGTATTTTCTTATCATTTATGAGTATATACTCAGGATTAGATTTTGAAGGTTTTAGTTCCTTGAGTTCGCTTTCAAATTTAACATTTTTAACTTCACTTGTTGAGGCTTCGGTTGAGTTAAAACCTAGACCGGTTTTATCTCCGGATATTCTTTGAATACTTATAATTTTACTAAGTGAGTTACTACTATTTTCAAATTTCTCAAGTTTACAAATTTCTTTCTTAAGTTTGTTGTTTTCACTTCTAAGCTCTTGACATGATTTACATTTTTCAAAAGTTTCTTTACCTTTCTCAAGTTGATGTATTTTAATTTTTAGTTCAAGTACTTCATTTTCTAATTTGTTATTTATGTATTTTAGTGATTTGTTTTTAGCCATAACTTGTTGTCCTAGTTTGCATAATCTATTGTATTCACTATTTAAGTCTTTTTCATCTAATGATAAATTTTCATCACTAAAATATTCGGTTTCGGAACGTACCTCACTTGATGTTTTAGCCATGAGACATTTTTCTTCCTTTGTTGTTTCTTTCTCATCTTCATCGTTATCACTCCAAGCACCTCTAATAAATGCTCTTTGATTTTGATCTCTTGTCATCATTGGACATTTTCCAATAAGGTGATTCGGATCACCACACTTGAAACATTTTCTCTCATTCTTGATATACTTGTCATCATTATTCTTTTGAGATGTTCTTCTTTCATCGTGTGGTTGTCTAACGAATCTTCCTCGCCTTTTGAAGAATTTATTGAAATCTCTTACGGCCATGGCATATTCTTCGTCTTCGCTTTCGGAAGATGAGCTATCTTCGTTGTTGGATTCCTTTCCAGCTTTCAAGGCGATTGACTTGCTTTGCTCTCATTTCCCTTTAACCATTTCGGAGTCCTTCTTTATTATTGCTTCGTAGACTTTTAAATTACCAATTAATTCATCAAGTTGTAGCGTTGACAAATTCTTCGATTCTTCAATAGCCGTCACTTTAGCTCGCCATTTTGGGTGAAGAGCTCTAAGAAACTTCCTAACAACATTCTTACTAGAGAAATTCTCATCAAGTGCTTTTAAACTTGTGATTATAGTGTTAAATCTAGCAAAAGCATTATCAATTGATTCCTCTTCCGGAATCGTGAATTGCTCATATTGTTGAACAAGTAGATCTATTTTGTTATCTTTGACTTGATTATTACCTTGGTGGGTTATTAACAAAGAGTTCCAAATTTCTTTTGCGGTTTCACACATAAAGATCCTTTCGTACTCTTTACGTGGTAGCGCATTGTAAATAACCATTTTTGCTTCATTATTTTTAGCAAGTTTTCTTTTTAAATCATCATTTTGTTCTTCAAAAGGTACGATTTCATCTTTCTTAGTTTCGGGGTTATTTTGAATAGGTAAAAAATCACCATTGGTAATAATATGCCAAAGATCTAGATCTTTTGATTTCACATAAGTTTCGAATCGATTTTTCCAATATAAAAATCCATCACTTTCAAATAGTGGTGGTCTTTGCATAGATTGCCCTTCTAAATATTTTTCAGATTCCATAGATCGTTACTAGTTTTAAAATACAATATATTTTAAAAATCTTGCTAGACGTGGCTCTTGATACCAATTGTGGAAAACTAGAAGGGGGGGGGGGGGGTTGAATAGTTTTACGTCCTTTTAAATTTATAAATACAAGTTTGTTTTAAAAACTTCGATTCTAGTTTATGTGAACTCAATACTTGCACTATATAAACAATTGTATGGTAACTAACTAACAAAGCTAATATAGTAAAGGTAAATAAGTAAGTAATGAGAAGAGTTAGAAAGATCAAACCACAACACAAGGATTTATAGTGGTTCGGCTATAAGGACACCTTCCTTGTTCCTACTCCACTCCCCGAGTCACCTACTCGAGAGTTTTCTTCACTATGTCAACAAACACCCTTTTGGCGGAGAAAACCTTACACACCAATTTACACACCACACAACTTCACAACTTGATCGCAACTTCTACAAAACTTCTTCACACCAATATACTACACACCAATCTTCTTCACAACTATCTTCTACACACCAATCTTCTACTTCACACCTATCTTCACAACTAACCTACTTCACTACTTATCAACTTCTATTATCTACACAACTTCTATATCTTCTACACAAGTAATCACAAGCACAACACAATATTCACAAATGAATATATATACACTATGCACAACTACTCTTCAAAACTTCTTGAACTTGGTTGTAGAAAGAGTGTTCTTCTTTTGCACTTCGGATGAGAATGGATGATGAGGGATTGAATCACTTGAAACAAGGATTAATATACAAATGATCAAAGGGTTTTAGAGGATGTTTAGAGAGTTATAGATCTGAAAATTTCGTGCAAAAGGTAAGGCAAAAATCCAGGTTTAAGGTGGTATTTCTAGGTAAAAGATTCTGACAGAGGAGCGTGGCCGGTCCCCTTAAATCAAGGCCGGCCCCCTTAAAATTAAAGGGACCGCCCCTTATAATTAAGGGGGCCGCCCAGCTGAAACAGCCAGAATCCTTGTGTTTTAGTGGGGAAAGTTTATTTGGTGAAAAACTAACTGATTTTGGTTAAAAATTTGAATTCATATATTTAGTATGAATAAAACATTTTTCTTAATTACCAAAAGTGTTTTTCAAAAATATATAATATGTTTATATAATTAAATAAACTTTGTGTTTAGTTAATTAAATACCCCTTTGATCATGAGATGTATTAAGCACTTGTTTATCCATACCTTAAGTGATTAAGTTGGATATAGTGATATAAACTAGCTTAATACTTGTTTACGTAGTAATTATACGATTGACGATTTTACATTTTGTGATCGTCAAAATATAGAGATATCGAAAGATATGAATAACGTTTTCACACATTATTTATGTCAACACACGTGTTGCCTCTGCATATTGGGTGTTACCTTGATTACCCTGGTATTTGCATTTATTGCTTATATCGTATGATTAAAACCCTTGTGCTCAACTTTATTATTTTAAACCTATGGATTACACTCAACCTTTGTGTTAACTTTTAAGCATGTGCTTCTCAGGTACTACTACAAATTAAGTTTTGGAGCTTTATGATCTTGGGCGTGGTGGAGTGGCTGGACGAAGGAAGTTTTCTGTCAAGGCAGCTTATTTCATTTCTACTATCTTTATTTTTCATTTCATTCGTAAAACCTTGGTGTGTCTTTAATATTTTCCGCTGCTAAACTTATTTACTTTCCACTGCTAAACTTTGTATTTCTACTGCTACACTTGGTTTTTCCGCTGCTAAACTTTATCATTTCCGCTGCAATCTTTATTTTTATTCCGCTGCTATTTTGTTAAAGAGTCTATGTGCTGTAAAATGGTTTGTAAAAAGAATGATGTGTTTTGAGGCACTTTTAAACGTCCCGTGTTGTGGTCGTTTGCTATAAAGATGCTTGGTTTCGATTCGCGTAGTGCCCCCAGCATGTCAGCTGCCGTATTTTGAGTTGGGGGTGCTACAACGGACACCTTGTAGACTAAGAACGTTTTCCTTAAGGATGATTGCTCAAGAGAGCAATTCTTGACGAATCTCTGCCAAACGAATGTTCATTTAATCGAGAAAAGGAATGTACTTGTGAGTACGAAGGAGTTTAGTGAGTTCTCTTGGAGTGGGTATATGGGAAAAATAAGGACTATTCTCTTCTCTATAGTTGAAGAGTGACTCAAGACACAAATCTTCGGTGTAGGCACATTACCCATGATTGGGAATTCGAAGATTGATCCTCGTTATGTACGAGTTCAACTTGTCGAAAGAATTCCACCACAAAGCGAGGAAAAATGTACTCATTAATGTGTAGCAGACAATCGAGACCTATAGCCCTAAATGGCATGTTGATATCTCTATCATAGATTAGAGAGGGATCAACGACACGACCTTCATGAAATCGACGGGTTTCAAGATTTATATAAGGACGAATGTGATTTCTGGGTGTTGTAGGATCGTGAGAGATGTCGAGCATGTAGTTTTCGGTTGAGAGGTGATCAAAATCATAGAGGTGAGACATGGTTGGAACCTATAAAAGATATGTTGTATTTAATCATCAAGGATGTTTAACATGAAGATATGTGCCTAGTGTGTACGTATATGCAAACTATGTGGAGATGCGATAATCTCGACTCTAAAATAAACTTAATAAGATTATCCAAACACTCCTAATTTTGCTTTTGCTCAATTGTATATTTTGAAGAGTACATATTAGTTATGTAATTTGATTGATATTCATGAGATCATGTATGCATGAGAAAACATTTTGAATTTGGATCAACAATGCACAAAAATAATATTTCATGATCCTTGATTTGTGAGGTTTTGGAAATTATGAAATTGAGTTTTAAGTTTGAAAGATTTATGTGTAATTTGCTAATTTAATCTCTTAAATCGGATTCTATGTTGGGATTCTATGCTAGGATTCTATGTTGGGAGAATTTAAAATTGACTTATTAAGAGATCCCCAAATTCAATTCTTTATGTAAAAATAACCCTAGACTCAAGATTAAAGAAAAATTAGAATGAAATAACTTACAATTGATGATAAGAGATTAGTAATGATTGATTTTCTTGAAGAATAATGCCTCCAATATGATTTTGAGATGGTGTAATTGAGATTTGGGTTGTGAGGTTTGATGAGTGTCTAAATACTCATCATTTTATACCAATCTGAACTGCCAAAACATACAAAAATACTCAAATATGCATCAAAATACTTAAAATATCTTAGAAGTGTGTTTTATATGTTTCAAATGCAAAATAATCAAAAACAGATGAAAAATGAACAAAGTTTGCATAATTGGCAGTTTCAGTCCCTCAACTTTCAAAAGTTGTCAAATCTAGTCCCTGGTTATTCTAAAAACTTGAAAAAGTCACCAAAGGTCATTTTAAATCAAAAAGTTACCCATTTAGTCCATTGTTGTAAAGTTTTACAAAATTACAAGTTTAGTCCCTCAACTTTGCAAAATTGACATAAATGGTCCCTGGGATGTAAAAACTTTGAGAAAATCAATTTTGGTCCTTATACTAATCTTTTATGGCAGGAATAGTCCTTGGGTGGCATGTTTGGTGAAATTACATGTTTGGTCCCAGAAGTTTGAAAGTTTGGCAGAAAAGGTCCCCGGATATAAAAAATGGGAAATTATCAAAAGTGGCCCTTGTACTATTCAATCTTGGCAAGTTTGGTCCTTATTTAAGCTTTGGAGAAGTTACACTTCAGCCCTCAAACTTTGAATAAATTACAGCTTTGGTCCTTATGTAACTTAAACCAAACGAATCCTTAATAAATAACAAAACAAAACCAAATCCAAATGCATCAAACAAACCAAGCCCACCCTTTCTTTTTACCCTTGCCCAACACACCTAGCCCACTCCCGTTTTTATTATTACCAGGGTCAAACGGGTCAAACCCACCCTTTTCCCTCTCCCTCACTCACTGAAACCACATACCACCATCAATACCACCATTCACCCACTGTTTTGCTCCCAACTTGTCCACCACTCTCACCCATCACCTCCACCACCCCTACCCTACCCTGCATTTAATGCCACCGCCCCCCAATTGCAACCACATACCCCTTTTAGTCAAAACTATTTTTCCCGCCAAAAATGCATACACGGCTAGGATTAAAAGAAGCTATCCAATGGCTGTTTTTATTGATGGGAAATGATGTGTGGGACCCACTAAGCCCAACAAATCACTTATAAGAAGAAGAGAAGTAGAGGGGAATGGGTATTAGCTTAGGTAATGTAATTTAGTGTCGATTAGTGTAATTTACCCTTTTCAATGTAACTTTCATTTTAAAGATCATGTATTAAGCTTATTCAGTGTATTTCAACTCTTTTTCAGTAATCAAATTCAAGTTTCAGTGTGTATCTCATTTTATGCAATTTTTCCTTATTTCAAAGATCACAAAAAGTTTTAAATATTGTTGTTAGTGGTTGTTGAGGACATTCATAAGCTCATATAAGATCTGACAAAGCTTAGATAAGTTTTAGAAACCTTTATTATCTGTTTAGCTCATAAAAGAAAAAAAATACTAAAAAATCAAATTAAATAGTTGAAAAATAAAAAATTAGTGCACAAGAAAGAAGAAGCAAGGAGCAGGATATATTTTGGATGGTCTTGGTACTAGTGCCTTATGGGAGGCTTTAGGAAGTGATTTTGTTCCATGGTTCATTGTTTCTCAGTCTAATGCAATTTGTAAGCAAATTCTCATTTTTATGCATAAGTACTGTAGACTAGTTTCTATATGTCTATATGTGTTCTTAAGGTTTATCTATTGTATTTAAGTTAATTAGATGTTATTATACTTTCATTTGTTCATTGAATCTCATATTTCACAAAGTTTTGGATTCAATTGCCAACTTAGGTTCATTAGTGACTCATGAGTATATGGTGTAATGATCTGTGAATTTGTGCTTATATAATCCCAACTCATCATAAGGTAGAATTGTGCATGCAAGTAAAGGCCTGAACCAGCCCCTGGTCTTAAAAATCACAATTCAGTGCAACTAAGGGGGTGTTTGGTTCTAGTTATTCTTTGTTGTCCTTGTTGATTATTAGTGTAACATTTGGTCTCTTTAGGTTATTTAGGTTCATATAGGCTCAGGTTAACCATCACCTTAGTCCTCAACAGAGCAAAAGTCAAAATTAGTCTTTAATCTCTTTACTTGATTCACTGTTAGGAGTTTGAGATCCATAATCATAGTTATTAATGCCTAAGTGTTATATGTTGCTTAAATTAGTCTTATTATAGCTTATCATTACTAATTTAGTCATTAATGATCAGTAGAAATCCACCATAGTCAAACTTTAGTTAAATCATAAAAAGTCAAAATTACATTTAGGCAGAAAACTCAGATTTTCAAGGAATTATTGTAATTTTTGTGCTAAGTTTTAGGATTTGAGCTTTTCAGGAATTGTAGTCTACCACCTTAGCTTTAGGAATCAAGCTTTACTTGATTTTTGTGATTATTTATGTGGACCCCACCTTTGCCCAAAGTCACTTGCAGGGCTGCAAACTCCCCTGTGCACAGAACACTGCAGCAACCACCACCACTTTGGTGGTTGTTTCTGGCCACCATAGTGGGACCAACAACCTAACTTTTGGCCCTTTCAACCCCCCTCCTGGCCACCTTCAAGTTTTAGCCAAGAGTTTGAGCTTAGGCTCAGTGGACCCCACTTGAAGCCACTTCAAAAGTGTGTCCCATTTTTGTCTCAGACACTAAACAACCAAGTGCTTATTGTGACTTATTGGCTTATCCAGTGGACCCCATGTGCTTTTTCTAGCTTAAACTTGTTCAAACAACTTAAGTGAATCAGAATTAACCATTGTGGACCCCACATAAGCTCATTTGAGCTTAATTCCTAGTTTGGTCAAGGAAAGTCAACTGTTGAGCTTATTTGAGTGCACTGAGCTTATTATTGAGCTTTAGCCAAAGTTCCTTTACAAAAGTTGCTTATTTTAAGTAGTTTAATAGTTTTGAAAAAGAAAATTTAGAAAAAGCCAAATTTAAAAATAGTGATAGCTTCTATTTAAGCCATTTGGCTTATTCTCAGCTTATTTCAAAAGCAATTTTCATTTTTATAATTTTCATAGCTTCTAATAGTTATAAAATAATTTTACAAAAAGTTTTAGATTTTTCACTGTTCATTTGCTATTTTTCTTAATTTAAAATAATTTTTAATAATTAATAAATAGTTAATAATTAATAATAATTAGATAAAAAGTCTTAAAAATATATTTTCTGTTTTAAAATTAGTTTTATATTATTTTAGATTTTTCCTAATTTAAATTTCATTTTTCTAAGTACTTTTCATATTTTCTTGTATTTTAATGTATTAATAAATAATTAAATAATAGTAATTAATTAATAATAATTAGATAAATAGTGTGAAAAATATAATTTTAGTTTTAAAATAAGTTTTATAATATTTTAGACTTTTATAAATTTTAATTTTATTTTTCTAGACTTATTTTACATTTTCTTATTTATTAGTGAATTATTAAATAATTAAAAATAGTTATTAAATAATAATAATTAATTAATTAAATAGTTAGTAATTATAAAATAAATATTTTAAGTTTATTTAATTTGCATTTAAGCCCCTAAGGCATGCAAATTCCTACTATAGTTAAAATTGTTTTTGTTTCGTACGATTACGTAGATTTAAATTAAACGTACGCGTTTTTAGGTTTTAAAACGTTTTTAGATAATTAGGTTTCACGTAATCATTCTAATAGCTTATTTAAGCTATTTTGTTTTATAAAACCTTAGTGTGATCACTCACTCACATTTATCTTTTTCCCATTCAAATTCACCCGATCACAAACCCGTTTTTATACCATCCATACCCTGTCGGGACATAACGACCCGGGGAAACCACTATACTATCCACGGAGAATTGGAACTGAGCTGTCTTTGACTTGTTGACCTTGGTCAATAATATCTGACGGTTTAGCCTCAATCAAAATTTGGCGCCGTTGCCGGGGAGGTTGTGCGCGTATTCTAAACGGTTTTTGCTGATTAGTAATTTTGGAATTCACTTCTTTGTAAATTTATCCATCCTTGTTCATATTTTCTTATATAAAAAACAAAAACGGTTCACGAAAACATTTTAAAATCAGTTTTCAACGAACACAAAAAAAAAACACAAAAAGATTTTCTTTCTTATAAAATGTTTATCAAAAATCCCAAAAATATCCATCCTTACCTTCCTACCTTTTTGATTCTCCACTTCTTACCCTCCAAAACCCTTTGTTTCTTTCTATGTCTCATCCTCACCTTCTTTTTCGATGGTGTGGTAGTCCTTATAATGGTGGTAATTGCCCTAATTGTGGCATGGTAGAGCCAGGAAACGGGTCTGTCTATAACCAGAATCCCTATTCCTACCATGACACGACTAATTCATTCCATCAGCTTCCACACCATGAGACCCAACAGTTTTACTGTTGTGAGTATTGTGGAGGCCCTCACTACAGCTCTGATTATCAAACTAGGAATTAGTTTGTCTATGAACAGGTTTCTTGTAACAATCATGAATTTGGTTTTAACCAACCTTCACAATACACAAACCCTCAACCACTTCCTCAAGACGAATTGGCTAGAGCTGAATTGATTACTAAAATAATTATTGCTCAAACTCAATTCAACAAGAACATTCAACATGGAATAAACTATCTTCAGGACCTGATTCTTAGGAAACAAAAACCTCCTGTTGACTCATTTTATTTTGAGGATGAAAGTGATGAGGATGAACCATTTGAAGAAGAAAACCCTAAGGAAACTTCAGATATCTTGCCAATGGGGGACAAGGAAGTCAAAATCAATCCTCTTGAGGAAATAAATGACCTTGTTCCAATCCCAAAGGTATCTGAGAAACCTTTTGATTCAACTTCAGTTGAAACTGCTTCAGTAGAAATACAGGGAGAAAAGAATATAACTGAATCACTAGCAGTAGAAATAATGGAACTTGTACAATCCATGACTGCTAGTCCTTCTCAATTCCCTGAGTCTGCTGTTATCACACCCGAGGTTCCCACTCACTCTTTGAGCATGGGGGACGAGCATCTTGACACTGTTCCGGAAAAGGAATCGGGCGAATTCATAAAGTCTAGTGTTGAGAACCTTGTCCCAATCCCAAGAGAGTCACAGGGAATTCTTGTTCATGTGTGTGATATCCCTCCTCCTCTTGTCTTCCCAATTGAAAATGTTGAGATGTTCTCCGATTCTGATAATGATGATTCTTTATCTTGTGGGGACATCATTTATGTGGAAGAATTACCTTCTGAGCTAGTTAGCTTAGAAGAAGAGAATGATGAGATTGACACTAAAATCAAAGATGAAGCACTTCGTGCAACATTATTGAATGTCAATCTCCTCATTTCTAAAATTGAGGCTTTCAAAAAGAAACCTATTTCATCTTCTACCCCCATTAAGGATAGTGACATTTTCTCCGATGATCCTATTCCGGAGTTTGAAGCCTTTACTATTGATCCTATGGAAGAGAAGATTAGTGGCAGTACCACTTCTCATTCTCATAATTCTCTCCCCGATTATGAATCATTTACCTTCGATGAGTTCTCCTGTGAACTCACGCACATTAATTCAGAATATGATTCATTCACATTCGATGAGTTCTCCTGTGAACTCACTCATATCATGACTCCTCCGGAGTATGATAACCCGGGGGGAGATACACTCAATCATGAGAATTTACAAATTCCCACCCTCCCGCCCGGGATGTTTTTAAACCAAACGAGCTTAACCCTTGAAATCCAAAATCAGGCTAATGAGCCTGCTTTCGAGGAAGAAGATCTTATCATGATTTTCATCATGGTTTTCTTCCTTTTCTTCACCTACAGGGTGACTTCTCCTGTTTTTCACTCCTTCGGGAATGAAGACATTATCTTTGATCCCGGCATTTTCATTTACCATTCTTTTAAGCCGGAAATTTATCTCATCGGTGTGGAACTTTCACGTGCTTCAAATGTTTGTCCAAACATCTTGAATGAAAGTCCGATTGAGATTGTCTCTTCCACATCATGCTTCCCCAAGGACTAATGAATTCGGGGTCGAGTCAAGCTAGTGACTCGGTAAACAAAAACAGTAGCATGCTTATAGGGTTTTCACCCTAAGTGTGGGGGAATTACCCCTACTGTGATTACAAATAAAGTGAAAAACAAAATTGTGTTTCCACATTTAGCTTGTAATGTTGCCCTTTTACGTTCAAAGAGTCGGCATAATAGCCGGGACTTTGAATATTGAGGACAATATTCATTCTAAGTGTGGGGGGTATTTCGCTATTCTAGCGAATTTTATCACATTTTACTATCTAGTACCCCCGTTTTTGACCAAAATTTTTAAAAATTTTTCACTAAAGTTCAAAATTTTTTGTGGTTATCAGTCCGCCATGTCTAACCGACAAAAGGATTGGCTAATCCAGGAGCAAACGGCTCTTGGTAAAGATATCTCAAATCCGTTGATGGCTTGCAATTTGCCCAAAATTGTATGGTAAATCAACTCGCCATATCCCATAAAGTGAATGAGTTGGCTAGCCCGCAAGATTATGGCTTGTTGTAAAGGCCGTGGAAAAACCATAATTGGTAATCAGCTCACCAAGATGTTGACTATTCCATCAAGAGTTGGCTAGTCCAGAAGCAAACGGCTTTTGGTAAAGACAAATTAAATCCGTTGACAGCTGGTGGTTTGCTCAAAATCACATGGTTATCAGGTGAACCATAGTTCTTACTTGAATTGATACATCTGGCTACTCCAGAAGTGATGGCTTTTGGTAAAGAGTTTTTAAATCCATTAAGTTTTTCTCAAAAGATTGCTAGGGACTAGCAATGTTTTAGTGTGGGGGATTGATGAGTGTCTAAATACTCATCATTTTATACCAATCTGAACTGCCAAAACATCCAAAAATACTCAAATATGCATCAAAATACTTAAAATATCTTAGAAGTGTGTTTTATATGTTTCAAATGCAAAATAATCAAAAACAGATGAAAAATGAACAAAGTTTGCATAATTGGCAGTTTCAGTCCCTCAACTTTCAAAAGTTGTCAAATCTAGTCCCTGGTTATTCTAAAAACTTGAAAAAGTCACCAAAGGTCCTTTTAAATCAAAAAGTTACACATTTAGTCCTTTGGTGTAAAGTTTTACAAAATTACAAGTTTAGTTCCTCAACTTTACAAAATTGACATAAATGGTCCCTGGGATGTAAAAACTTTGAGAAATCAATTTTGGTCCTTATACTAATCTTTTATGGCAGGAATGGTCCTTGGGTGGCAAGTTTGGTGAAATTACATGTTTGGTCCCTGAAGTTTAAAAGTTTGGCAGAAAAGGTCCCCGGATATAAAAAATGGGAAATTATCAAAAGTGGCCATTGTACTATTCAATCTTGGCAAGTTTGGTCCTTATTTAAGCTTTGGAGAAGTTACACTTCAGCCCTCAAACTTTGAATAAATTACAGCTTTGGTCCTTATGTAACTTAAACCAAACGGATCCTTAATAAATAACAAAACAAAACTAAATCCAAATGCATCAAACAAACCAAGCCCACCCTTTCTTTTTACCCTGGCCCAACACACAAAGCCCACTCCCGTTTTTATTATTACCAGGGTTAAACGGGTCAAACCCACCCTTTTCCCTCTCCCTCACTCACTGAAACCACATACCACCATCAATACCACCATCCACCCACTGTTTTGCTCCCAACTTGTCCACCACTCTCACCCATCACCTCCACCACCCCTACCCTACCCTGCATTTAATGCCATCGCCCCCGATTGCAACCACAGGCCCCATTTAGTCAAAACTATTTTTCCCGCCAAAAATGCATACACGGCTAGGATTGAAAGAAGCCATCCAATGGCTATTTTTATTGATGGGAAATGATGTGTGGGACCCACTGAGCCCAACAAATCACTTATAAGAAGAAGATAAGCAAAGGGGAATGGGTATTAGCTTAGGTAGTGTAATTTAGTGTCGATTAGTGTAATTTACCCTTTTCAATGTAACTTTCATTTTAAAGATCATGTATTAAGCTTATTCAGTGTATTTCAACTCTTTTTCAGTAATCAAATTCAAGTTTCAGTATGTATCTCATTTTATACAAATTTTCCTTATTTTAAATATCACAAAAAGTTTTAAATATTGTTGTTAGTGGTTGTTGAGGATATTCATAAGCTCATATAAGCTCTGACAAAGCTTAGATAAGTTTTAGAAACCTTTATTATCTGTTTAGCTCATAAAAGAAAAAAAAATACTAAAAAATCAAATTAAATAGTTGAAAATTAAAAAATTAGTGCACAAGAAAGAAGAAGCAAGGAGCAGGATATATTTTGGATGGTCTTGGTACTAGTGCCTTATGGGAGGCTTTAGGAAGTGATTTTGTTCCATGGTTCATTGTTTCTCAGTCTAATGCAATTTGTAAGCAAATTCTCATTTTTATGCATAAGTACTGTAGACTAGTTTCTATATGTCTATCAGTGCTCTTAAGGTTTATCTATTGGATTTAAGTTAATTAGATGTTATTATACTTTCATTTGTTCATTGAATCTCATATTTCACAAAGTTTTGAATTCAACTGCCAACTTAGGTTCATTAGTGACTTATGAGTATATGGTGTAATGATCTGTGAATTTGTGCTTATATAAACCCAACTCATCATAAGGTAGCATTGTGCATGCAAGTAAAGGCCTGAACCAGCCCCTGGTCTTAAAAATCACAATTCAGTGCAACTAAGGGGGTGTTTGGTTCTAGTTATTCTTTGTTGTCCTTGTTGATTATTAGTGTAACATTTGGTCTCTTTAAGTTATTTAGGTTCATATAGGCTCAGGTTAACCATCACCTTAGTCCTCAACAGAGCGAAAGTCAAAATTGGTCTTTAATCTCTTTACTTGATTCACTGTTAGGAGTTTGAGATCCATAATCATAGTTATTAATGCATAAGTGTTATATGTTGCTTAAATTAGTCTTGTTATAGCTTATCATTACTAATTTAGTCATTAATGATCAGTAGAAATCCACCATAGTCAAACTTTAGTTAAATCATAAAAAGTCAAAATTACATTTAGGCAGAAAACTCAGATTTTGAAGGAATTATTGTAGTTTTTGTGCTAAGTTTTAGGATTTGAGCTTTTCAGGAATTGTAGTCTACCACCTTAGCTTTAGGAATCAAGCTTTACTTGATTTTTGTGATTATTTGTGTGGGCCCCACCTTTGCCCAAAGTCACTTGCAGGGCTGCAAACTCCCCTGTGCACAGAACACTGCAGCAACCACCACCACTTTGGTGGTTGTTTCTGGCCACCATAGTGGGACTCACAACCTAACTTTTGGCCCTTTCAACCCCCCTCCTGGCCACCTTCAAGTTTTAGCCAAGAGTTTGAGCTTAGGCTTAGTGGACCCCACTTGAAGCCACTCCAAAAGTGTGTCCCATTTTTCTCTCAGGCTCCAAACAACCAAGTGCTTATTGTGACTTATTGGCTTATCCAGTGGACCCCATGTGCTTTTTCTAGCTTAAACTTGTTCAAACAACTTAAGTGAATCAGAATTAACCATTGTGGACCCCACATAAGCTCATTTGAGCTTAATTCCTAGTTTGGTCAAGGAAAGTCAACTGTTGAGCTTATTTGAGTGCACTGAGCTTATTATTGAGCTTTAGCCAAAGTTCCTTTACAAAAGTTGCTTATTTTAAGTAGTTTAATAGTTTTGAAAAAGAAAATTTAGAAAAAGCCAACTTTAAAAATAGTGATAGCTTCTATTTAAGCCATTTGGCTTATTCTCAGCTTATTTCAAAAGCAATTTTCATTTTTATAATTTTCATAGCTTCTAGTAGTTATAAAATAATTTTGTAAAAAGTTTTAGATTTTTCACTGTTCATTTGCTATTTTTCTTAATTTAAAATAGTTTTTAATAATTAATAAATAGTTAATAATTAATAATAATTAGATAAAAAGTCTTAAAAATATATTTTCTATTTTAAAATTAGTTTTATATTATTTTAGATTTTTCCTAATTTAAATTTCATTTTTCTAAGTACTTTTCATATTTTCTTGTATTTTAGTGTATTAATAAATAATTAAATAATAGTAATTAATAAATAATTATTAGATAAATAGCGTGAAAAATATAATTTTAGTTTTAACATAAGTTTTATAATATTTTAGACTTTTATAAATTTTAATTTTATTTTTCTAGACTAATTTTACATTTTCTTATTTATTAGTGAATTATTAAATAATTAAAAATAGTTATTAAATAATAATAATTAATTAAATAGTTAGTAATT
Organism: Artemisia argyi; assembly: GCA_030686995.1. Taxonomy (NCBI): domain Eukaryota; kingdom Viridiplantae; phylum Streptophyta; class Magnoliopsida; order Asterales; family Asteraceae; genus Artemisia; species Artemisia argyi. Next base: position 84,119,495 of record CM060677.1, on the reverse strand, counting down.
ATAAAATAAATATTTTAAGTTTATTTAATTTGCATTTAAGCCCCTAAGGCATGCAAATTCCTACTATAGTTAAAATTGTTTTTGTTTCGTACGATTACGTAGATTTAAATTAAACGTACGCGTTTTTAGGTTTTAAAACGTTTTTAGATAATTAGGTTTCACGTAATCATTCTAATAGCTTATTTAAGCTATTTTGTTTTATAAAACCTTAGTGTAATCACTCACTCACATTTATCTTTTTCCCATTCAAATTCACCCGATCACAAACCCGTTTTTATACCATCCACACCTTGTCGGGACATAATGACCCGGGGAAACCACTATACTATCCACGGAGAATTGGAACTGAGCTGTCTTTGACTTGTTGACCTTGGTCAATAATATCTGACGGTTTAGCCTCAATCAAGGTTCGACTTTGACAGCAATGGAGAAAATTGGGAAAGTTCAAATGTGGATTGCGAGGGAAAAGAGACTGATATACGACAATGTCAGACCTACGGTACCGCGGTACCACTAAAGTTAGTGGTGCCTGCTGGAACAAATTTGGTCCCTTTTTGATTTTTGTTGAACTAGTCTCGCTGACTTAGTAGACACAAGGAAAGAATTTATACATAATAAATTCTTCTAACACCAAGCTAAACTAGACAATACGGGATGACTTCAATAATCATTAGAGAGATGCGAGGGATGACCTTAATATTTCAAGTGAACTATTCAAATAGCAATAAGAGGGGGTTTATGGGATGTGTTCCATCATTCCTAGACCTAGACATAGATAGTTAAAGGATTCACATTTGAGAGGTTTCGTTAGGATGTTGGCGATATTTTCTTGAGAGGGAACTTTCTCAATAGAGATGTTTCCTTTTTGGACATTATCGTGAAGGAAGTGGTAGCGAATCTCAATGTGTTTAGTACGAGAATGTTGGATGGGATTCTTGCTCAAGTCGATGGCGCATTTGTTGTCGCACATAATCGGTATGTCGTCTAGATGGATGTCGTAGTCGATAAGAGCTTGCTTCATCCATAGTGCTTGTTGGCATGCCTTTCCGGCGCTTACGTATTCGGCTTCGGTCATGGAGATAGCAAGAGCTGTTTGTTTCTTGGAGAACCAAGAAGTTAGACAACAACCCATGAAGGTATAAATGCCACTCGTACGTTTTTGATCCACATAATCTGCCGCATGATCAGAGTCGGTATAGACAATAGTTTCTACGCCGGTCCCGTTGGGATAATATAATCCCAAGTGTGTAGTGCCTTTAACGTATCGGAAGATACGTTTAACCACTTCAAGATGAGAGGTTTTGGGATCCTCTTGGAAGCGTGTACAAAGGCATACACTAAACATGATATCGGGCCTACATGCCGTTAAATATAATAGACTACCTATCATGCCCCTATACTTAGTGTTATCTACAGGCTCACCTTCATCATCTTTCGTGAGTTTCACTTCCATACACGGGAGTTTTCATGGGCTTAGACTCTTCTAGACCGAATTTCTTAAGCATCTCATTAATATACTTAGATTGATTAAAGAAGATACCATCTTCCTTTTGTTTTATTTCTAGACCAAGGAAGAAATTTAGTTCACCCATCATGCTCATCTCAAACTCGTCATGCATGATTTTAGAGAAATCATCACACAATTTAGGGCAAGTTGTGCCGAATATAATGTCGTCGACATATATTTGAACAATGATGAGATGTGAATCACGTTTCTTCGTGAAGAGTGTGTTATCAACCATTCCCATGGTATATTCATGTTTAATCAAAGATGCCTTTAGTCTATCATACCAAGCTTTAGGAGCTTGTTTAAGACCGTAAAGAGCTTTCTTGAGTTTATAAACATGATTCGGTTTTTCGAAATCAACGAATCCCGGAGGTTGTGCTACGTATACCTCCTCATTGATAATACCATTTAGGAATGCACTTTTCACGTCCATTTGATATAGTTTAAAGTCTAAGGCACAAGCATAGGCAAGGAGTATTCTAATAGACTCTAATCTAGCTACGGGTGCATAAGTTTCATCATAATCAATTCCCTCTTGTTGATTGTAGCCTTGTGCTACTAATCTAGCTTTGTTCCTAGTCATGACTGATGCGTGGGAATTGCACCAGGCTTTACCTCTCGAGGGATCTCGAGAAGCTTACAACCCCCACCAGCCAGTGTACCTGATCGTTGTAGTATAGTATAGTGACAAGTACCGGGGGATTGATCGTTCAACTCAGGAATAGTGTCGCTAGGATTAGAAAGCATAAAAACTAGGTCTAGAGGTGAGGGATGATTCTTTTTGTATTTTTATATTTTTATAAAAGGAATTAAAATCTCTGGTTTTTGGAAAAGTGTGCGGAATTAGTTGCTAGTCAACTAACCTAATAACTAAAGATGCAATCAAAATAAAATAACAAAAATGTAAATAAAGCTAATTAAACTAGTGGTTTGAACAATAAATGGGAAAATTGTGTTTACTTAGATTTCATTACTCCCTAGATATCTTTTACAGGTTGATAGTTTGTTACAATTGCGTGGATGACGGGTTTTATTCCTTAATACCAATCGTGGGGTGGCGTACGTACTTCCCCAACTCTATAAGCTCCTACTTCACTCCTATGTCGAGCCTGCAAGATGCTCCTAACATGGGATCATTAGAATTCGCTCATGCATTAAATACAACCATAAAAACCTAGTACGCATTGGTTCATGTTTCTTAAGACGTTCAAGCAAGTTACACTATGGAAGTCTGCCAGTTTTCTTAAGCGTAACATCGAAATCATTCATCTGTAACAACTATAAACAAGCAATCAACCCATAATCAACATCTAGGTTTCACTACATCTAAGCAAACACACAAGAGATCTAGCCTAGCATGTTAAAATCAAGACAAGCGTAAGATATATTCAAACAACACATAGACATATTGAATGAATTGAAAGGATACTTATCTTAATTGAACATGAAAGGTTTCAAAGGGTAAAAACCCTTGAAAGAACTGATAAAATCGTTCTAGGGTTTCTCGAAGTTATCCCTCTAATTGTCCTCCCTTAATGAATGAAAATTATAAAACTATATATAGATTTTCCAATGTGACGGCGTCAAGAAGAGAAATCTGATGCCTTCAACTCCTGCCCATAATAATATCAGATTGCCTAGATCCAGATCTGACGCCGTCAAGAGCAAGTTTCTCTAGGCCGTCACGTGTAATGGGACCATGACGGCCTATGGTGACGCCGTCATACCCCTAGTGTAAAAACTCTCTGGATCATCATGGACGGATCCCACTTCACCTCTTGTTTTCCTCTTGACGCCGTCATGTAGAATTTGGTGACGCCGTCAGGTACTGTTCCCTGCAAGAAAAATTAAGACTTTGCCGTTTTCTTCACTTTTATGCTCCAAAAACGTCCAAAATGCTTCCTTTTCCAGAATTCACTCCGAAAGTAAGTAAAATCACAAAAGGAACGATTTAGGGCAATATTGATCAAATAAATTCAATTCCGGGCTTAATTGACCCCCTAAAAATGGATCATTTTTCGCCTCATCATATACCCTTACACTTGAGATTTGCTTGTCCTCAAGCAAATGCGCTTTTATTCTAATCAAAATACAAGTTAGGGGTCATTTAACACTAATATAAAAGTAATTACAACAAATAATCATTCCACTAAAGACCAAAGACAAGCACGGAGGTCATATACTAGCACCTCACAAATAGTGTTTAGATACTCACATCTCTCGGGTGTAATAAAGTATATATCACAATATGGAAATGGAAAACATCTCTCACTACCTGTCATAGCAAAATAGATTACCATAAGATTGGGAAAGGATCAAACCTCCACCACATGGCGTAAGCACCTAGGATAAACTATCAAAGAGGTCTTTTTAAAGGGTTATAACATTAGGTGTAGGGATATGGAATACACGGTTTTGTTGGATATAGGCAATCTTTACTGGTGGCGAGTTAACAATCTTGGTTAATTACATGTACAATATAGCGTTGCTAAGCCAAGACTAGACTCGACTTAAGCTAATAAATGAAAAATAACAAAATCGTAAAACAAACATAGAATGAAACGGGATGGTAGTCCGTATGTTTTTTTTTTCTCTTTTCTTTTTCTATATATATATATATATATATATATATATATATATATATATATATATTTACATACACTCTTATCCTACCATCCAAAATAATACATCGTAGGGAATGAACATTCCCCTTACACTTGAATTTTTACATACTTTACAATAAACTAGTCTAACGACTCGAATCAAGATAATCAAAACACTTGGAGTACTTTTTAAGATTAACGCACATATGGGGGTAATAATAGATGTTCTTCCCCATTACTCCATAATATAAGTACTTTACCCATGAGTCCCAATTGTCCCAAAACAATATGTACAAAGATATGACTCGACTTAGCAACCATGTAATCAATTAGATAATTAACTAAGGGTTTAAACAAATAACAATAATGCACTAAAGATGAGTGCATACACGGAAGGCTAAGGCGATTTGGGTGTACATTTAAGTGGGTTGTAACAAATTCTTCCTTTAAGTAAGATGCTTAAAGTTAGAAATGAAAAGATAGGCTCGGAGGGGTGTACTAGGGGTTTCGTGTACTAAAAATGAGTACAATGCTAAGGTGTGGGAAAAATTAATTGACTTTACTAGCCAAGTAATATGATTTAAATGGTCAAGTAATTATGATACGGGTTTAAACACAAGGGTGATCCTAATGCCTCTTATCATGTAGTAAATCCTACCACACGAATGTAGTCTCACTAGCGGTCTCGGGATGCATCACTAACGCAAGTTCTAGAATCTAAATGCTACCGATACACTCATAAGCACTAATAGTAAATGCTTTTCCTATCAAATCTAAAGGCGAACCTCACATATTTGGGTGGAAAATTTTTCTGAATAGTATGGTTTTGTGCTAGTCATAGAATCTGCTATCCATGAGACGCTTGCTATGGCTAAAGTTTCACTCCTAAATGTTGTAAAAAAATTGAAATTTGGCGCTAAAATTACACTAACAAGTATTTCTCATAGTTTTATTACACACCTACCATCAAACAAACAAACTCAAGTGAAAGTGTATCCTATAAGGTATCATTATTTACCCTCCCCTTACACTTAGGATGAACATTGTCCCCAATGTTCAATTAAAGAATGTAAAAGTGAAATAGGTAAAAGAATGAAATCAAATACTCCCCTGATTCGTTCGGTGTGGATAGTGATGTAACAAGGTTAGATCTTCCTCCAAGAAAATGAAAAATCAAAGCTTCCCTTCCAGAAATATAAATCATCTTCTTGTCATACATAACCTATTAAACCTGAAAAAACAAACAAGGCAACGTCGCGTAAAATCAGCGGCAATCTATATATACTAACAAATTCTAGAAAACAATGTAAGATATAATGCTTGTGGAATGAATGTTTGCAGATTTCCTGGAGTTTGTAAAACTAAAGAATTAACAAAAACTTTAACACTCCGTTAGAAAAACAAAACTAGCAAAATTTCCAGAATTTTACACATGACGCCGTCAGGAATTAATTCCTGACGCCGTCAGAAGTGACCTGCAGAAATCTTTACGTTAAGTTTTCGAAAAATTTCTGGAAAAACTTATGTCCTACTTCCTGGAAAATCCTGCAAAACATCATTATGACTCGATACAAGCATTTGACTCTAACAATTATTAATATACATGTCCATTTAATATTGTGGAGAACCATGATCAATTTTGTTCTTAAAAACATATTTGGGGTTTCCCCTTACACTTATCTTTTGCGAAATACCTTTGGATGAAGTTAAGACTAAGTCTAACGACAAAATAAAGTATTTTCACCATATTATTTTTGAAACATGATCTACCAACAACAAAAATAAAGCATGCATACGGAAACAAATAACAATCAAACAAATAAAAACCACACAAAGCATGGGTTGCCTCCCAAGAAGCGCTTTTCTTTATTTACGAGTCTTATAGCTAGACTCAAGGTCATGGGCTACTACGTGATATGGGTGAGTTCCTCATTGAGGACATCTTTGGGATCAAACTTAGGCTTCAATTTCCTATCGGTTTTCTTAGTATGGTATGACCTTTCAAACTTTTCTCCATCTGGATCATACAAAATCATCTTCATATGCCATGATCCGTCACCTTCCTTAGGTGGCTTGTCCCACCTCCATTCACACTTATCCCCCTCTATTTTCCACTTGTTCATCTCTATGTTAATAGGCATTACCCCTACGAACTCAATCATTTTCCTAAAGACTAGAGGGTCCTCAAAAGGGTCTAGCTCCTCATCTCTAGCTATGAGTTGTTCTACCGAATGTGTTTTATCGATGAAATCTTTTTCTAGATAGAATGGGCGTCGAGGTCCTATAAAGTTTCTTTCTATCCAAGGTCCATATCTAGATGGTCTCCTATTCATCTCTACCCAAAGTGGTGTCGGTTCGTCCTCACAATCGTAGCTATGTTTCTTAACATCATATACCAACCAAGTATCGCCCTCACCTACCGCTATGCTAGACTCCTTACAATCTATCATCGTGCTGGCGGTCGCTAAAAATCCTCTTCCTTCTAACAATGGGCATGAAGTATCACTAACCATATCTAGGACGTGAAAATCTGCTAAAATAGTTAACTTCCCTACGTGAACAACTACATCCTTGATCATTCCAACCGGGTGGGCAATACTTCCATCCGCTAGACCAATTAATACCTCCGTCTCCTCTAACTTTCCTAGCTTAAGAGTGGTGAAAAAGGATAAGGGAATCAAGTTGAGGCTCGATCCTAAATCGGCTAGTATGTCGAAAGCTTCGGATTTTCCTATCTTACAAGGCAAAACAAATATACCCAGATCATCAAGCTTCTTAGGCAACTTGTTTTGAACGAAGGCGGTCCTATTTTTACCTAGTTTAAATTTCTCATATTTTTCTAGGAGGGCACTATAGTAGGGAGCACGGGCTAAGACATCAATGACGGGGCGTTCAAGGTGGAGCTCCTTGAATTCATCGTCAAGGTCTTATGTAGGAGGTGTTTCAACTATGCTTTTGACCGGTTTGACATTGGGTGTTTCATTTGATTGGTGCTTATGAAGAATTTGGTTTTGCTTGAAACACGTGCTCATTGATTTAACTGAGTAGTATTGCGGACAAGAAGTGGGTGACGAAAGTGATGATATGGAATTAACGTTTAGTTTCGGGTTCTTGACCGTGTCGCTTGGGAGTGCTCCCATTTCTCGGTCATTGAGAACTTTCAATAATGTGTCGATTTTGGTGGTCATCTCGCTTTGCTTTTGTTTGAAAGTGTACCATTTATCTCCCGCTTCGTCGATACGCGAGGATGCGTAGTCCGCAAAAGCTGTTCCGGGGAGTTCCACGCAATCACGAGTGTCATGGGGACCACTACCTAATTCGCATGAAGAAGTGATTTTGTTCACTTGGCTTGAAGGCTTAGGAGCTTCGTAAGATTTCATGAGAAACTTGACTTGGTCCTCAAGTTCCATGATCCTATGGTCGGGAGTGCTAGAATTGTTCGAAGGCAAAGATATTGCCTTGACCATTTTGTTCAAATCACGGGGATCATTCCAACTTTCGTTGTCATAGAGAGCAAGATCTTCTATGAGTTCCCATGATTCTTCCGCACTTAGATCACGTAGCTTGCCACCGGCCGATTGGTCAATGGTTCGCCTTGTGGAGAGATCGATATGGTCATAGAAGATTTGGACTTAGAGCCAAAGATCTATGCCATGATGTGGGACTTTTTGAAGTAACTCCTTGAAACGAGTCCATGCTTCATATAGAGTTTCACCTTGACGTTGTTGGAACATCAAGATATCATTTCTAAGCTTGGTAGTTCTCCCAGATGGGAAAAATTGAGCAAGGAAACGAGTGGTGAGATCATCCCATGAGTTGATGGATCCCGCGGGTAAACGTTCAAGCCATTGACTAGCTTGATCACGTAGAGAGAATTGGAATAGGCGTAATCGGGTCGACTCTCTAGTTGTAACATCAAGGTCTATAGAATCTACGATTTTAAGGAAGTCCTTGAGATGTTGATTAGGATCGTCGAAATGAAGTCCATGGAATGCACATCCGCTTTGCACCAACCGGATGGTGTCGGATCGCAAGGGGGACACATTGGCTTCTTTGGTAAGCTCAATAGTGTTTCGATAGCCTTGATGGCTAGGTCGGGAATACTCTCCTAGGGTTCAGGGCCTAAGAGGTTGGTTTGCTAGTGGTGGGTTTTGTTGGTGGTTTTGTTGTCGTGGGTTGATGGGTTCAAAGATGTTACCACCTTCCATGATGTCGGATGGTAAAGGTTACGAACAAAGACACGAAGAAATAGATAGACTAAAGAAAACCTAAAAATAAAAATAAAATCTTACTAGAAAGGAATCTAGCAAGTAGACCTAATAAAAAGAAATTCTAACCTAGACAATAACTATTCCCCGGGCTGCGGCGCCAAAAACTTAATGCGTGGGAATTGCACCAGGATTTACCTCTCGAGGGATCTCGAGAAGCTTACAACCCCCACCAGGCAGTGTATCTGATCGTTATAGTATAGTATAGTGACAAGTACCGGGGGATTGATCGTTCAACTCAGGAATAGTGTCGCTAGGATTAGAAAACCTAAAAACTAGGTCTAGAGGTGTAGGATGATTCTTTTTGTATTTTTATATTTTTATAAAAGCAATTAAAATCTCTAGTTTTTGGAAGAGTGGGCGAAATTAGCTGCTAGTCTACTAACCCAATAACTAAAGATGCAATCAAAATAAAATAACAAAAATGTAAATAAAGCTAATTAAACTAGTGGTTTGAACAATAAATGGGAAAATTGTGTTTTCTTAGATTTCATTACTCCCTAGATATCTTTTACAGGTTGATAGTTTGTTACAATTGCATGGATGACGGGTTATATTCCTTAATACTAATCGTGGGGTGGCGTACGTACTTCCCCAACTCTATAAGCTCCTACTTCACTCCTATGTCGAGCCTGCAAGAAGCTCCTAACATGGGATCATTAGAATTCGCTCATGCATTAAATACAACCATAAAAACCTAGTACGCATTGGTTCATGTTTCTTAAGACGTTCAAGCAAGTTACACTATGGAAGTCTCCCAGTTTTCTTAAGCCTAACATCGAAATCATTCATCTGTAACAACTATAAACAAGCAATCAACCCATAATCAACATCTAGGTTTCACTACATCTAAGGAAACACACAAGAGATCTAGCCTAGCATGTTAAAATCAAGACAAGCGTAAGATATATTCAAACAACACATAGACATATTGAATGAATTGAAAGGGTACTTATCTTAATTGAACATGAAAGGTTTCAAAGGGTAAAACCCTTGAAAGAACTGATAAAATCGTGCTAGGGTTTCTCCAAGTTATCCCTATAATTTTCCTCCATTAATGAATGAAAATTACAAAACTATATATAGATTTTCCAATGTGACGGCGTCAAGAAGAGAAATCTGACGCCGTCAACTCGCCGCCCATAATAATATCGGATTGCCTAGATCCAGATCTGACGCCGTCTAGAGCAACTTTCTCTAGGCCGTCACGTGTAATGGGACCATGACAGCCTATGGTGACGCCGTCATGCCCCTAGTGTAAAAACTCTCTGGATCGTCATGGACTCTATCCCACTTCACCTCTTGTTTTCCTCTTGACACTGTCATGTAGAATTTGGTGACGCCGTCAGGTACTATTCCCAGCAAGGAAAATTAAGACTTTGCCATTTTCTTCACTTTTATGCTCCAAAAAAGACCAAAATGCTTCCTTTTCCAGAATTCACTCCAAAAGTACCTAAAATCACAAAAGGAACGATTTAAAGCAATATTTGATCAAATAAATTCAATTTCGGGCTTAAATGACCCCTAAAAATGGATCATTTTTCGCCTCATCAACGATGCCATTTTCGTCGAGCTTATTTCTAAATACCCGCTTAGTACTGATAACGCTCAAAATTAACATGTTTTTAGTCGCGTTATTGTTCGTTTTATGTGTGGAAATTGGTCATATTTGTATATATATTTGTTACTTAATCGTGGAAAAGTGTTTATGCATGCAAATATAGCCAAAAGCAGGTAAAAATGATGTAGAAATGAAGTGGACATGCATTTTTGGAGAATTTCAAGAAAGATCAAGAAGAAAGAAACGTCGCATGGACAAAAGGATTTGATAAAGACAAGTTTTCTACACGAATTTATCAAAGAAATATCAAGTTCTAATGGACAAAGTCATGCCACGAAGAAAAATAATGCATGCAACGTAAAAAGACAAAGAAAGAATGTTCAGACAATTTCCAACCGATCGTATGCAAATCGCATCCGATTCGGCTGGAAACATGCCAAAAGATTGACCATCCGATCGGATGGTGAGAAACCGATCGGATGGGGTTGACTGAAGTTACAAGTTTTGCATTTATTGGCGTATTTACTCCCCATAATCATGCGTGGCTGATCATTTCTGCTTATTAACTATTGAGGGACGTTTTTACTTGAAGGATAAGTGTCATTATGCTATATAATGACTACTTAGGATGTAGAATTACTTGTACCACCAATATCTAACTTAGTATTACACCAAATCTTGTTAGTTTATCTTATATTGCCTGAAAGTTTACTAAGTGTTGTAAAAACGTCCAGAACGTGTTGAGTTAGAGTCTCAAGCATTGGTTCGAGTGTGGAGTTGTTTACTCACGTTAGTGAGCAATTGGAGGAGTGTGGTTGCTAAGGTTCCACAAGTTTATTGTAATTCTCAAGACTAGGTACACCTTGATACTTATAATGAACAATTGTTACTTTGAGTTTTATGAAAGTTTTCTTATTTACTTGTGTTTTAATATGATTGCTATGGAGTAATTTGTGATATACTTGTGTATATGATGTGATTGGTTAATGGAGTATTCTTTTATGAAAAAGGTGATGCATGAAAACATATCTATTTTATGAGTTTGTTGAAATAACATTTTTTCTTGCTTAATTTGTTGGTAAAAACAATCTCTTGAAAAATAGGTCCGAAAGGAATTTCAACTTGTTTTTATTTCAAAATATTAATGCACCAAATTAGTATGGAATAGGATGCTTGACAACCATCTTATTTACTTGTTAAAATGGATTTGAGACGATTTCATCACGAAAAAGGACCGAAAGGATTTGTAGGAATTCATAAGAAAAGAATTGATTTTCAAAACAACCATGTGATTATAGGATTGTCATACTAATTTGATATGTCCGAAAGGAGTCATTTAGGTGATAGAATTCTTAGTGGTAGTGAAAACATGACATACATCATAGATTGTATAACTACTCATTTTTAGTTGCGCATCATAACAAGTTTTACACCAAACTTTGTACTCAAATTGTCATAATACTCCTAATGACCAATCAAGGAATTATACATAAGTATATGTTTTGTTTTTACTTGAGTTTCTTTTAAATCTATATTTTACATAAATTTGGATTGACAACCCTTATTTAACAAACGTTTTTCTTATTACTAAAACAACCAAATCCCTTGGGACGATCTCGACTTACCCACCTTTATTACACCGGACGAGTATACTTTCTCGTATGTGCTAAATAATAATCGGATAATTCGTGTTTATAAATTTTAAAACTTGTACTAATAAAACGCACATCAAGTACCTATGATGGTTGGATTCTCAAGAGGAGGTACTAAATCCCATACTTCATTTGCGGTGAATTGGTTTAACTCTTCTTGCATAGCAACTATCCAACTCTCATCCTTAATCGCTTCACCGACATTCTTAGGCTCTACGGTAGATATGAAACAAAACAAATTACTTTTGTTTTGTGCTTGTGATTGGTGTGTACTTATTCACACACCTTTTTCTTACTAAATTAAGACCAAAACAACCAAAAACTAACCAAAAATGCCAAAAAGACAAAAAACGAGCACGAGACTTGGAAAAATGTCAAAATCCGGAGTTTAGATAGGAAACGGAGCATAATGGAGCATTACCGGATCGACTCGACACAATTTTGAAGAAAAGAACGAAAAGTCAAAGTCAAAGGTGAAAAGTCAAAGATCAAGTCAATCCCGAGAATGTGACATTGAGGGGAGTGTGGAAAACCAAACCAAAACCCGTAATCACCTTTCTACCCTTACCCTTAACCCAAAATTACCAAATTACCCCTCACCCGACACCAAGTTACCATTTTACCCTTTTTTATCCCGAGCTTAAACGAAAATCATTTTCTAAACCCTTTTCCAAAAAAAAAAATAAAAAATAAATAAATAAATAAATAAAAAACACTTTTCAAAATAAAATCACCAAACCCTTTTTGTCAAAACGTTTTATTAGGTATTTTATTATTATTGTTAATATTAGTAGTATTATTATTTTCTTCTTCTTCTTCTTCTTCTTCTTCTTCTTCTTCTTCTTCTTCTTCTTCTTCTTATTATTATTATTATTATTATTATTATTATTATTATTATTATTATTATTATTATTAACAATAAATAGGATTTTACAAGAAATTGGTGGGGAGCCGAGAAACCAACTGGGCCCCAACACCTTTAGCAATAGCAAAACCAATCCTATTAAAAATATGAACGGCCGCCCGCGCTCCAATGTCTTGAGTCGTAGAGAAACGTCGAATACGCTTTAGAAGAGTTACTGCATCTTTCTCAAGTTCTCCAAAAGAGGAGAAAGAGAAGGGGAGGAACCCATATCCGATATCCACACATTTGGCCTCATACTTGACACGTTTACGTCGTGCAGCTTCAATAACCGCACGACCTGGCATAAAATCAATCATACCAGATTGCGTCAAAGGTGACGACCCCGTAAGATCAACACAAACATCAAGCCCACCATCCCAGGAGTAAAGTAATATATCAGCTGGGCGCAAAGATCTATCCCTATCACCGTAAAGCCCAATATCCACCTCCTTACGAGCTGAAATTCCGGACCGAGAGCATATATCAGCAAGAACATCACGCACAATATTATGCCGATGTTTAATGCCAACAATACCCGCACAAGAAACCGCGTGATCCCCATAAATATCTCCAGTAAAAACACGAGAACAAGCTGAACATGGTACCTGAACAGTGAAAAGAGGAACACCCAGCCGATAACACAACACACAACGGTATGTCCGGGCATTCATAGTTTGACCCAATCCAGATATAGGAGCCACCCTAAGCCAATCTGAAGTATGATCCTCCTTTATTATTATTATTATTATTATTATTATTATTATTATTATTATTATTATTATTATTATTATTATAAATATTTATATTAATAATATTATTCTAAAAAAAACACAAAATTTATTTTCAAAAATCAGTTTTATTTAAAACCTAAAATCCAACATCCATTAATCTTTAACCTTAACCATCTCTTAGCCCATCACCCTTAATCCTAAACTAAACCTACACACCCTTAATCCTTAGTCCAGCCCAACTTTTACCCTAGCCCAAACCCACACCACAAAACCAAATCCAAACACAAATAATCACTCACTTGTATTTTTATCACTGGTAAAACGTACTAGGTCAAACCCCTCTTCTTCCTCCCCTGCTCTGCTTTACCCACCAGGAATTCCCCCTCCTTCACGCCTTAACCCTGCTACACTCCACCATCTACCTCAAAAGCTCCCCATCTCACCTCCTCCAATAAAAAAGTCACAAGATACCACTCCATGTTGGCAATCCACCACTCTTCTTGGCGCCAAAACTAGATTGGAGGGTTTTGATTACTCCAAGGCCATCTAATGGCTGGGAAATGATCCAAAAAAGCACAAGTGTGGATTGAAGCTGTTTGCACTCAGAGAACAAACACAAACACAAGAAGACAAAGAAAGCACAATAGCAGATGGAACCCTAATTTTAGGTTTAGTATAAATAGGAGCAATTGTAAGCCATTGATGCAGTCAAGTAGGTTTTTTTGTTTTAAATGTCTGTTTTATTTTTAATCTTATGTACTCTTTACTCCTCAATCAATGCAAGTTTTAATTTAAGTTTACTCAAATTGTCCAACTTTACTGTTTTTTTTTTTTTTTTTTTTTTTTTTTTTTTTTTTTTTTTTTTTTATCTATTTCTGCTTATTGCATCAGCTTATTTTCTGTTCATGAATGCTTCTTTAGTCCAAACATAGCCTACTATCACAAACCCTTTTCAAACTTTAGTTTTAAAATCTGTTTTGTTTTACTTAAAAAAATCCAAAACCTGCCATTTAAGGGGATGTTTGGGTCAGTACCAATTTTAAGCTTGTAGTTGTTTTGGTGAATCAATTTAGTTAGTTTAAGGTTGATTCAAGTTTTTTTAGATGTTTTGAAATCCATGTCAAGAGAATCATTTAGATTTATAGCTTCTTTAGTAGATTTCAAAATTTGCATTTCTAAGTTCAATGGTAGCAGCTTGTGATGAACTTCATTGGATTTTGGCAAATTGTAGTTGAAACTGAGTTTAATATAGTCTTTCAGGTATAGGTAACTAGTCTAAGTTAGTATTATATGATCACGAGTCAATTAGGGTAAAATTAGTTTCTGAGTAAACAATTTTTGATAAACCAAAGCATGTCCAAACAAGTCCTTTTGATTCTAATTTTAGTAAGGTTTAGGTTAGTTTTAGATTCCAGATATTGAAGCACAAGCATTTAGAAGTAGGAACTTTATAGGCGTAAGCTTGGTTATAATTTTCAAGCTAATTGGGAGCTTATACCTTTGCTTGCAATCTCACCCATTGAGGAATTTTTCATTTGCTCATTTCTTGATCCTATGGTCTAAAAATTAGTTTCTAGCTTATTTGACAGCTTGTGTTTAAGCCTGTAATTTTATTTTATTTTTTCAAATTTTCTTAGATAGCTTTTAGATTGCCTAAAGTAGCCCCCTCAGCCCCAATGTGCCTCAGCACCCTTAGGATAATGTAGGTTAGTTGAGTGCTTTTTAGTCTTATTTAACTGCTTAATCTGTCCCCTGTAGCTTAGTTAGGATACCCCTAGCATGCCTGAGCTTGTTTTCCCTTAGTATCAGCTTCTCACAAGCTTTTGATAGCTTTGAAAAGTCCCCTCTAGGACTGTTTGGGGTTAGTTGGCTAATTAAGCCTATTTGCTCAATTTCTATTATAACTGCTTAATTTGACTTGTAATTAGCTTACCACTGATAGGTTTAGTTAATTTAGTTTTATTTTACCCTTGGTTAACTTGTTCAGTCTGTGGGCTTATTTAAATTTGTTAACATACATCAGTTAGTAAATTTACCTTTAAGCTTTTTTTTGTTTAACTATTAAGCACTCATGCTTGTTACAGCTTATTTGAAAAGTTTTACTAAAAGTGGTCTTACAAAAAGCTTGTGTTTTTAGCTGTTAAAAGGTTTGGCAAAAAGAAAAAAATCAAAAAAGAAATTTAATTGCAAAAAATTAGTTTTGTAGGATTCGAACCCTGGTTGATAGCTAGACACAAACACAAGCAAGCACACGTTTCCGACTGCACCCTTGGGATTTTTGTCACAAGTATTACACCATTTATCCTTTTAACCCTTGGTTGTTTGTTTAGTTTAATTTAGCTTATCAGCCTTTGTTCTGCTTATTTCATGCTTATTTCATACTTTTATTTTTCCTAGGTTAGTATTAGTATTATTTAATTTCCAAAAAATTTTCAGATTTTTAAAATTATTTTTAGTATTTTTTTTATAATTTAATTTAGTTTAAATTGTTTTAAAATCATAGAAATTAATTAAAAAAGCAAAAAAAAAAAAAAAAAAAAAAAAATCTTTTTTCAAAAATTTTCTTTTATTATTAAAAACATAGGAAAATCATTTTTACAGCCGTAGGACTAGTGTAGCATAAAATTCACGTTTTAATTCGCGCACTTACATTTTATTTAAATTACTTTTACGTTTTTAAAATTAGATTGCGTTTTAGGGTTCCCCCGCTTCCTATTTTCATTCCCATAGAATTCTAAGTAGTTTTTTTTTTTAGTTTTAATTTTCATTCCTTTTTCAAATTCATGTTTTAGTTTCGTTTATTTCATTTCTCGTTTGTAATTTGTAATTTCCCGTAATTCCACAATACCAAATAATCTCTCAACATCCTTACAAGCATTTTAATCTCAAATCTCTCGCGATATTGCCCATTCACACCTCGTTGGGACATGACCCGGGTAATCACTTACCCGGTATCATAAATATATATATATATATATATATATATATATATATATATATATATATATATATATATATATATATATATATATATATATATATATATATATATATATATATATAGTATTCACGAGTTTTTGCAAGTCGGCCTTTTCACAAAGCTTGATTTGTAAATTCCACTCACGTCTACATGTATTTATTTGATATACGTCTCACACGTAATCAGTGACCTAAGAGTTCTTTGGTTAAGATTTCCTATGAGATTTTCTATTGGATGATTTTTGGATTCCTTAATGTTAACGACTTCGTCAACTTCGACTATTTCATCCTCAATGTCATTTTCTAGAACTTTCTTGCTATTAATCTTAGTGGCTTCTTCCCCATCTAGATCATCATCCACCAAGGGTGATGTTTTCGTGGGAGGAGGACTTTCATCGAATGTCACGTTAAGTGATTCTTCGACTTTCATGGTCTCCTTGTTTAGAACTACATAGGCTTTACTATTTTGGGAGTAACCTAGGAAGACACCTTTGTAAGACTTTGGGTCAAACTTGGTGAGGTAGTCTTTGGTGTTTAGAATGAAGCACTTGCTTCCAAACACTCTAAAGTAGTCTAATGTAGGTTTTCTTCCCTTCAAGATTTCGTATGAAGTTTTTCCTAATATTGGTCTAATCAATATCCTATTAAGTATATAAGTTGAAGTGTCTACGACATTGATGAGACGAAAAGTGTACCGCTTTTAGGGGGTCATTTAAGCCCAAAGTCGAGATTATTTGATCAAATATTGCCCTAAATCGTTCCTTTTGTCATTTTAGGTACTTTTGAGAGGAAATCTGGTAAAGGAAGCATTTTGGACATTTTTTGAGCGAAAAAGTGAGGAAATGACAAAGTCTCAAATTCATGCTGGAAATTGTACCTGACGGCGTCAGGATATGCATGTGACGCCGTCACCCTTTGACAAAGAGGTGGATAAATCAAGTTACACGTGACGCGCCAGAGAGATTTTGGGAGAATTGTAGATGACGGCGTCACCAAGGTCATCAAGAGTAATTTACATGTGACGGCCAAGACCAAGTTTACACATGACGACGTCAGAAATGGATCTAGGCAATACGATGATAATTATGGCGGCGAGTTAACGGCGTCAGACCTTACTCTTGACGCCGTCAGACCAATTATTCTATATATAGTTTTTGATTTTTCATTCATTGTGTGCAACTTTGAGAGGAGAAAACCCTAGACGAATTTTACTGTATTTTTGAGGGTTTCAAACCCTTGTTTCATCCATGCTTAATTGAAGATAAGTTTTCCAACAATCATTCAATATGTCTATGTGTTGTTTGATTATATCTTATTCTTGTCTTCTCTTTAACATGCTAGGCTAGGTTTTCTTTGTGTTTGCTTAGATGTAATGAAACTTAGATATTGATTATTGGTTGGTTGTTTGTTTATAATTGTTGTGGATGAATGATTTCAATGTTAGGCTTAAGAAAACTGGCAGACTTCCAATTGGTAACTTGCTTGAACGTCTTAAGAAACATGATCGGAGGTGTACTACGATAAATTGGTTATATTTAATGCGTAGGTAACTTCTAATGAGGCCATGTTAGGAGCTAGTAGTCGGCTCGACATAGGAAGAGGTAGAAGCTTATAGAGTTAGGTAAGATCATACATGGCCCAACGAATGGTATTAAGGAATATAACCCGTCATCCATGCAATTGTAACAAACTAATCAACCAATAAAAGATAGCTAAGGAGTAGTGAAATCTAAGTAAACACATTTTCTCTTATTATTGTTTTCGCCACATTTACTTTAAGTTCATTTTATTTTATTTTGTTTGCATTTGTAGTTGTTTGGGTTAGTTGACCCAAGAAGTTTTATTCTCCCTTGTTCAATTGGTAGTTTGTTTATTAGTAATGCTTTAGCTGACTTAGGGGCAAGTATAAGTATAATGTCATTTTCTATGTATAAACGGTTAGGTTTAGGTCCTATGAAACCTGTTTGCATGACTATTGAAATGGCCGATAGAACAGTTAGCATACCTAAAGGGATTGTCGAAAACGTGTTAGTTAAAATCGATGAATTCACTTTTCCTGTTGATTTCGTAATTCTTGATATGGAAGAGGATAGTGAATTTCCTATAATTTTAGGACGACCACTCTTTGCCACGGCCCATCCTATGATCGATGTGTTTAGTAAACTAATTTTTTTTAGGGTCAATGATAAAAAAAAGTTTTTAATATGGATGAAGGAAGAAAGTGTCATAAGGTCGAGTCGTTTGTGTAGTTAATAATGGGAACACTAGGCATGAAGTGGAAAACAGTATTACTTCTGATCCCGCTGCACACAAGCACCTTACTACTAATCATGAATGCTTGCAAAGAAAAATTTTGCAAGAAAATAATAGCAGAGAGGAACAACGCCGTAGCTCGCCTGGTAAGCTACGGCGTAGCAATGGTGCTGCTTTAGAATTAAGAATGGAAAAAATAGTAAACCGTTGGGATGAGCCTGTAGATACCCCGATAAAAGATAGTCAGGCTAAGAATCTTATGGGGGTACTCGCCCAACATCAAAAGAAAACGGAGAATAGCACCTAAGTAATTGTGAAGAAGTACCATTGGTGTGAGGAAATTCCCGTCGACAACGGAAAATGCTACAATTTATGGGCATCCTGCGACCCCAATACCGATCATTGCGATGGAGGGGGAAACAAAGAAAGAACACGAAGCAACAAACATTTATGGAGCTCCACAAATGATAGGGATAGACAAAGTCTTGAATGGAAAGGAACTATAGCTTTTGACGATTGGATTCGAATAACTCACGGTAAGATAGAAAGAAATGAAAAGTCGAAGCTTTGGGATGTCCTTAACTGTCCAGAAAAAGAAGAAGAGCCTACCACCATTTATGACAAAATTCCACGAGAAGGGAGTGTTGATATAAATAAAGCGTAAAAACGTTATTAATATTTTTCGATATCCCTATGTTTTGACGATCACAAAATCTAAACTCATTAAACGTAAAATCATTACGTAAATAAGTATTTAGTGACAAAATATCATTATATCCAACTAATTCACTTAAGGTATGAATAAACAAGTGCCTAATACATTTTATGATCAAAGGAAGGTTTATTTACTAATTACAAATTATATAAAATGGTATAAACAATTTATATATTTAAGAAAAACACTTTTGGTAATTAAAAGAAAATGTTTATTTCATAATAAATATATGAATTCAAATTTTTAACCAAATTCAGTTAAATTTTCACCAAATAAACTTTCCCCAGAAAAGACAAAGAATCTGGCCGTTTCACATGGGCGGCCCCTTTAATTATAAGGGGCGGGCCCCTTAATTTTAAGGGGGCCAGCATACGCTCCTATGTCAGATTTCTTTGCCTATAAATACTAGTTCAAATCTGAATGTTTTCCTCACCTTTTGCACTAAAACTTTCTGTTCTAATTCTCTCAAATCATCTTCCTAAATTCTTTGATCATAAACATATTAGTTCTTGTTTCAAGTGATCCAATCCTTCATCATTCAAAGTGCAAGAGAAGAATACTCCTCCAACATCTTGTTAAGAAGTATTGTAGGCTTGTGTATATTGTAAAGGTGTAGAAGTTGTGTAATAGATAGATCTAGGTGTGTTAGTAGTTGTGAATAGAAGTGGTTGTGTTGGGTAGAAGTAGAAGTTAGTGTTGTGAAAGAGAAGTAGTGAAGTTGTGTAGTAGTAGTGGTGTGCATAAGTTGTGAAGAAGGTGTGTAGTGGTGTGAGATTGGTTCTAGCTACTATTAGGACTCGACATTTAGCTTAGTGTCGTTAATCGGTGTAAGCAAAAGTTGTGTAAGGTTTCTCCGCCAAAAGGGAGTTCGTTGTGTTAGTGAAGAAAACTCTCGAGTAGGAGACTCGAGGAGTGGAGTAGGGCAAGGAAGGAGACCTTGTAGCCGAACCACTATAAATCCGCCGTGTCTTGGTTTGATCTTTCCATCTCTTGCTCATTATTCCATTTACATCTTTATTATTTACATACTCATATATATTTGCATCTAGTTGTAGCTTGTGATATTGTGCTAAAGTTGATTTCACACAAAGTTCAAATAAAAGGATCTTTCACAAAATAAAGTTTTATAAATAATCTAAAAAGATACAATATATACATACACATAAACTAGTGAACTTGATCATTTTGATTGAGTAGACTTTTACAATAAATCTTGTATCGAAGTTTTTATAAAACTAAATTTCTAAAATCTAAATTGACGTAAAACTATTCAACCCCCCCCCCCCCCTTCTAGTTTTCTACAATTGGAATCAGAGCTACTGATGAGGCGAAAAATGATCCGTTTTTAGGGGGTCATTTAAGTCCGAAATTGAATTTATTTGATCAAATATTGCCCTAAATCGTTCCTTTTGTGATTTTAGGTATTTTTGGAGTGAATTCTGGAAAAGGAAGCATTTTGGAAGTTTTTGGAGCATAAAAGTGAAGAAAACGGCAAAGTCTTAATTTTCCTTGCTGGGAACATTACCTGACGGCGTCACAAAATTCTACATGACGGCGTCAAGAGTAAAAAAAAAGGTGAAGTGGATAGAGTCCGTGACGATCCAGAGAGTTTTTACACTAGGGGCATGACGGCGTCACCATAGGCCGTCATGGTCCCATTACATGTGACGGCCCAGAGAAGAATTGCACTTAACGGCATCAGATTTGGATCTAGACAATCCGATATTACTATGGGCGGCGAGTTGACGGCGTCAGATTTTTCTTCTTGACGCCGTCACGAAGGAAAATCTATATATAGTTCTGTAATTTTCATTCATTAGGAGAGGACAATTAGAGGGATAACTTGGAGAAAGCCTAGCACGATTTTTACTGTACTTTCAAGGGTTTTTACCCTTTGAAACCTTTCATGTTCAATTAAGATAAGTATCCTTTCAATTCATTTAATATGTCTATGTATTGTTTGAATATATCTTACGCTTGTCTTGATTTTAACATGCTAGGCTAGATTTGTTGTGTGTTTGCTTAGATATAATGAAACCTAGATGTTGATTATGGGTTGATTGCTTGTTTATAATTGTTACGGATGAATGATTTCGGTATTATGCTTAAGAAAACTGGCAGACTTCCATAGGGTAACATGCTTGAACGTCTTAAGAAATATGAACCAGTGCGTACTAGGCTTTTTTGGTTGTATTTAATGTATGAGCGAATTCTAATGATCCCATGTTAGGAGCTTCTTGCAGGCTCGACATAGGAGTGAAGTAGGAGCTTATAGAGTTGGGGAAGTACGTACGCCACCCCACAAATGGTATTAAGGAATATAACCCGTCATCCACGC
This sequence comes from Artemisia argyi, assembly GCA_030686995.1. Taxonomy (NCBI): domain Eukaryota; kingdom Viridiplantae; phylum Streptophyta; class Magnoliopsida; order Asterales; family Asteraceae; genus Artemisia; species Artemisia argyi. Next base: position 84,097,984 of record CM060677.1, on the reverse strand, counting down.
AATTGTAACAAACTATCAACCTATAAAAGATATCTAGGGAGTAATGAAATCTAAGTGAACACAATTTTCCCATTTATTGTTCACACTACTAGTTTAATTAGCTTTATTTACATTTTTGTTATTTTATTTTGATTGAATCTTAGTTATTGGGTTAGTTGACTAGCAACTAATTCCGCCCACTCTTTCAAAACCCGAGATTTTACTTGCTTTTATAAAAATATAAAAATACAAAAAGAATCATCCCTCACCTCTAGACTTAATTTTTAGGCTTTCAAATCCTAGCGACACTATTCCTGAGTTGAACGATCAATCCCCCGGTACTTGTCACTATACTCTACTATAATGATCAGGTACACTGCCTGGTGGGGGTTGTAAGCTTCTCGAGATCCCTTGAGAGGTAAAGCCTGGTGCAATTCCCACGCATCAAGTTTTTGGCGCTGCAGCCCGGTGAATAGTTATTGTCTAGATTAGGATTTCTTTTTATTAGGTTTACTTGCTAGATTCCTTTCTAGTAAGATTTTATTTTCATTTTTAAGTTTTCTTTAGTCTATCTATTTCTTCTTGTCTTTGTTCGTAATCTTTACCATCCGACATCATGGAAGGTAGTAACGTCTTTGAACCCATCAACCCACGACAACAAAACCCACCACTAGTGAACCAACCTCTTAGGTCCCGAACCCTAGGAGAGTATTCCTGTCCTAGCCACCAAGGCTATCGAAACACTATTGAGCTCACTCAAGGAGCCAATGTGTCCCCCTTGTGATCCGACACCATCCGGTTGTCGCAAAGCGGATGTGCATTCCATGGACTTCGTTCCAAAGATCCTAACCAACATCTCAAGGATTTCCTTAAAATCGTAGATTCTATAGACCTTGATGTTACAACTAGATAGTCGACCCGATTACGCCTATTCCAATTCTCTCTACGTGATCAAGCTAGTCAATGGCTTGAACGTTTACCCTCGGGATCCATCACCTCATGGGATGATCTCACCACTCGTTTCCTTGCTCAATTTTTCCCACCGGGGTGAACTACCAAGCTTAGAAATGATATCTTGATGTTCCAACAACGTCAAGGTGAAACTCTATATGAAGCATGGACTCGTTTCAAGGACTTACTCCAAAAAGTCCCTCATCATGGCATAGATCTTTGGCTCCAAGTCTAAATCTTCTATGACCATATCGATCTCTCCACAAGGCGAACCATTGACCAATCGGCCGGTGGTAAGCTACGTGATCTAAGTGCGGAAGAATCATGGGAACTCATAGAAGATCTTGCTCTCTATGACAACAAAAGTTGGAATGATCCCCGTGATTTAAACAAAATGGTCAAGGCAATATCTTTGCCTTCGAACAACTCCAGCACTCCTGACCGTAGGATCATGGAACTTGAGGACCAAGTCAAGTTTCCCATGAAATCTTACAAAGCTCCTAAGCCTTCAAGCCAAGTGAACCAAATCACTTTCGCGTATAGATTGTGTAGTGGCCCTCATGAAACTCATAACTGCCTAGAGCTTCCAAAACATGCTTATAAGGAATTCACGTTGTCACACGTTGATCGAGGCCCCCGAAACTTTGAGGAGGCCTATGAGGCATGGAAGGATAAACCTAATTTCAAAGGATACCAAACTCGGAGCATATCCTTCAATGATTCCCCTCCACTCGAATGGTTCGAGCATTTTCCATCACAAAGCACTCCTAGGCAAAGCTATGAAGATGCCTTACGAAAGTTCATTCTCTCTCAAGAATTACAGCTCTCCACGCTCGAGACCAGATTTAGACAACAGCAAGCTGATATGAATAACAAGATTTGTAATCTGTTAACTGCTATTAAAGAGCATGTTGTCAATAAATCGATTCAGGTTGAAGATGTCAAATATGTTACCGTCATGAATCAGCCAACCTACCCTGTTAAAATAAAAAGTCCTAGTAAACTCTTTAAACATCTGTCTCCAAAGGTAAAGGACGTGAGGGACCTGTTAACCCCCTAGGACCAATCCATTTTGTGAATACTATCACCACAATATCTGCTCCTACACCTGACCAGAGCCAACAACCAACTGGAAATAAAGGTCATGAAGTTAAGGATTAAACCTCATAACTAGACCACGAATTGGCCAAGAGCTCTGCCAACTCATTCGAGGACTCCGTCACACGAGAGTCAGGAAAATTGGATAAAGCGAAGGAGAGACTAAAAAAGCATACGAAGAATCCAGCAATTTTGGGTAAATCTATTATAAAGGAACCTGAGAAAAATTTGGTGGACTTGACTAAAGGGAGTAGTGATAGGATTGAGGGGAGCAACTCTAAAGTTTTCAAGATTTCCTGCACTACTAGGAAAAAGCTCTTAACCGATACTCATATAGATCCTAACCTCCCAGTCAACATAATCCCCCTTTCCCTTTACAACGAAGCCTTCCCTGAACATACATTGCATGAAGGAATCGATAACACCAGAGTTATAAAAAATCTATCAGTTATGATTGGAGAATTCGTCTATAACATTGACCTCACCATAGTCGATGACATAGACTCAGTGACCAATCTAACATTTACCAACATTGTTCTCGGTAAACCATTTGTCGATGAATCGGGAGTAATCCTTGATGAGAGGGATGGTAGTGCCTTATTCACCAATGGCGTCAGGAAGGTAATTTTTCGGAGGGGTAATGAGGAGGTGTACGAGTACCGTCCATCGCTGGAAGGGAACATATATGGATCAAGGGATGGAGGATCGGGGAGGATAAGGCGGCGTGATCTGAATAACCTCAAAATCCCCTGTATGATCGGTCATAAGTATTTCGATAATCTCTACATTAACGTATTCCTACCTAAGAATTTTATGTCCCTATTCCACTATAACAGTATCTGCAGATGGGGAATGATTTATAAAGGAGAAAACGTTGTTGGTAGAGATCATGAAATCCAGGTATTCGTAGGAAATATGGCATTCACAATGGAATTTACGATCGTGGACAACATTGAAGACTATGTCGACCCAAGGTTGTCACAAGTTGTTTTCGGAGCGCCCTTTTGTGAAATCACTAATTTAATGGTTGATGACCAGAACGGAATCATGACCTTCACTGATGGAATTAGGAGGGTGTCATACCAAACGCCATACAAGAGGAGGGACCTCAAAGGAATCGATTGTGACGGGCTTGATAAGCTAGGTTCTCAACTTATCTTATGTGATGAAGATGTTCGGAGAGGATGTAAGAACACTTCTGATTTATCATGTGGATTCTTTAAGGAAGTTAATACTCTTGGGTCCAATTATCAAGAAGATGTCTTTGAGTTTGAAGACCCAAAATACCTGCAATATGAAAGCGATACCGAGATAGGAGATGACCTAGAAAGTGAGAACAACGATGAGGTCACGTAATTGCCCATGACATTGCGTCTAGCTACAAGACTCGTAAATAAAGAAAAGCTCTTCTTGGGAGGCAACCCATGCTTTGTGTGATTTTTATTTGTTTGATTGTTATTTGTTTCCGTATGCATGCTTTATTTTTATTGTTGGTAGATCATGTTTCAAAAATAAAATGGTGAAAATACTTTATTTTGTCGTTTGACTTCGTCTTAACTTCATCCAAAGGTATTTCGCAAAAGATAAGTGTAAGGGGAAACCCCAAATATGTTTTTAAGAAACAAAATTGATCATGATTTCCAACAATATTAAATGGACATGTATATTCGTATTTGTTAAAGTCAAATGCTTGTATCGAGTCATAATGATGATTTACAGAAATTTTCCAGAAACTTAACGTAATTCCTGACGGCGTCATGTGTAAAATTCTGGAAATTTTGCTAGTTTTGTTTTTCTAACGGAGTCTTAAAAGTTTTTGTTAAATCTTTAGTTTTATAAACTCCAGAAAATCTGTAAACATTCATTCCACAAGCCCTATATCTTACATTGCTTTCTAGGATTTATTAGTATATGTAGATTGCCGCCGATTTTACACGAGGTTGCCTTGTTTGTTTTCTCAGGTTTAACAGGTTATGTATGATAAGAAGATGATTTATATTTCTGGAAGGGAAGCTTTGATTGTTCATTTTCTTGGAGGAAGATCTAACCTAGTTACCACACTATCCACACAGAACGAATCAGGAGAGTATTTGCTTTCATTCTTTTACCTGCTTTACTTTTACATTCTTTAATTGAACATTGGGGACAATGTTCATCCTAAGTGTAAGGGGAGGGTAAATGATGATTCCTTATAGGATACACTTTCATTTGAGTTTGTTTGTTTGATGGTAGGTGTGTAATAAAACTATGAGAAATACTTGTTAGTGTAATTTTAGCGCCAAATTTAAAATTTTTTACAACATTTAGGAGTGAAACTTTAGCCTTAGCAAGCGTCTCATGGATAGGAGTTGTATGACTAGCACAAAACCGTACCATTCAGAAAAATTTTTCACCCAAATATGTGAGGTTCGCCTTTAGATTTTATAGGAAAAGCATTCATTATTAGTCCTTATGAGTGTACTGGTAGCATTTAGATTCTAGAACTTGTGTTAGTGATGCATCCCGAGACCTCTAGTGAGACTACATTCGTGTAGTAGGATTTACTACATGATAAGAGGCATTAGGATCACCCTTGTGTTTAAACCCGTATCATAATTACTTGACCATTTAAGTCATATTACTTGGCTAGTAAAGTCAACTAATTTTTCCTACACCTTAGCGTTGTACTCATTTTTAGTACACGAAACCCCTAGTACACCCCTCCGAGCCTATCTTTTCGTTTCTAACTTTAAGCATCTTACTTAAAGGAAGAATTTGTTACATCCCACTTAAATGTACACCCAAATCGCCTTAGCCTTCCGTGTATGCACTCATCTTTAGTGCATTATTGTTACATGTTAAACCCTTAGTTAATTATCTAATTGATTACATGGTTGCTAAGTCGAGTCATATCCTTGTACATATTGTTTTGGGACGATTGGGACTCATGGGTAAAGTACTAATGTTATGGAGTAATGGGGAAGAACATCATATACTACCCCCATATGTGCGTTAATCTTAAAAGTACTCCAAGTGTTTTGATTATCTTAATTTGAGTCATTAGATTAGTTTATTGTAAAGTATGTAAAAATTCAAGTGTAAGGGGAATGCTCATTCCCTATGATGTATTATTTTGGATGGTAGGGTAAGAGTGTATGCAAAAAAAAAAAAAAAAAAAAAAAAAAAAAAAAAAAAAAAAAAAAACAGACTACCATCCCGTTTCATTCTATGTTTATTTTATGTTTTTGTTATTTTTCATTTATTAGCTTAAGTCAGTCTAGTCTTGGCTTAGCAACGCTATATTGTACATGTAATTAACCAAGATGATTAACTCGCCACCAGTAAAGATTGCATATATCCAACAAAACCGTGTATTCCATATCCCTACACCTAACGTTATAACCCTTTGAAAGACCTCTTTGATAGTTTATCCTAGGTGCTTACGCCATGTGGTGGAGGTTTGATCCTTTCCCAAGCCTATGGTAATCTATTTTGCTATGACAGGTAGTGAGAGATGATTTCCATTTCCATATTGTGATAAATGTTTTATTACACCCGAGAGATGAGAGTATGCTAGTGTATAACCTCCGTGCTTGTCTTTGGTCTTTAGTGGAATGATTATTTGTTGTAATTACTTTTATATTAGTGTTAAATGACCCCTAACTTGTATTTTGATTAGAATAAAAGCGCATTTACTTGAGGACAAGCAAATCTCAAGTGTAAGGGTATATGATGAGGGGAAAAATGATCCATTTTTTGGGGGTCATTTAAGCCCGGAATTGAATTTATTTGATCAAATATTGCCCTAAATCGTTCCTTTTGTGATTTTAGGTACTTTTGGAGTGAATTCTGGAAAATGAAGCATTTTAGACGTTTTTGGAGCATAAAAGTGAAGAAAACGGCAAAGTCTTAATTTTCCTTGCTGGGAACAGTACCTGACGGCGTCACAAAATTCTACATGATGGCGTCAAGAGTAAAACAAGAGGTGTAGTGGATAGAGTCCGTGACGATCCAGAGAGTTTTTACACTAGTGGCATGACGGCGTCACCATAGGCCGTCATGGTCCCATTACATGTGACGACCCAGAGAAGAATTGCACTTGACGGCGCCAGATCTGGATCTAGGCAATCCGATATTACGATGGGCGGCGAGTTGACGGCGTCAGATTTTTCTTCTTGAAGCCGTCAAGATGGAAAATCTATATATATTTTTGTAATTTTCATTCATTAGGAGAAGACAATTAGAGGGATAACTTGGAGAAATCCTAGCACGATTTTTACTGTACTTTCAAGGGTTTTTACCCTTTGAAACCTTTCATGTTCAATTTAGATAAGTATCCTTTCAATTCAGTTAATATGTCCATGTATTGTTCGAATATATCTTATGCTTGTCTTGATTTTAACATGCTAGGCTAGATCTCTTGTGTGTTTGCTTAGATGTAATGAAACCTAAATGTTGATTATGGGTTGATTGCTTGTTTATAATTGTTACGGATGAATGATTTCGATGTTCGGCTTAAGAAAACTGGTAGACTTCCATAGGGTAACATACTTGAACGTCTTAAGAAACATGAACCAATGCGTACTAGGTTTTTATGGTTGTATTTAATGCATGAGCGAATTCTAATGATCCCATGTTAGGAGCTTCTTGCAGGCTCGACATAGGAGTGAAGTAGGAGCTTATAGAGTTGGGGAAGTACGTACGCCACCCCACAAATGGTATTAAGGAATATAACCCGTCATCCATGCAATTGTAACACACTATCAACCTGTAAAAGATATCTAGGGAGTAATGAAATCTAAGTAAACACAATTTTCCCATTTATTGTTGACACCACTAGTTTAATTAACTTTATTTACATTGTTGTTATTTTATTTTGATTGCATCTTAGTTATTGTAATCTCCCGTAAAATTTCCCTATGAATAGTAAAGTTAATCAAAGATTAATATATCATTACGTTAATTAATAACGTTTTTACCGATAACATTTTTTTTTATTATTTATCTAAATATGCTATGTTACTCGAAATCACTACGATACTTATAAATCCTTTTTCCTCGGAACGATGCTCACACATGTACCACTATAGTCTAACAATCGCAAGAATATTAAATTTTTACCACTTACGAATTTACGTAACGTATTTTAACAAAACGCGTTCGACAACGTTCGAACTCACGTAAACGTCTCACTAATTAAATACTAAACTTTTCACTAATTATAATTAATAATTTTACTAATTACAATTACACCTAACCGGACCCTAAATCTCACCCTAAGCCCAAAAATAATTTCGGCCTGTTACTATTCCTAGCCCAAACCAAATTTAGCCCATTTTCCTTCTTTTATTTTTCAAACCACTCGACTAGGACAAGCTAGAAACGAGCCTCGTATGCTCAAATCCTACACACGACACCCAATTATTTTTACACATACTCGTTCCTCCCCTAGCCAACATATAGAGTGTAGAATTTTAGTTCCCCACGTTGAGTCTAGATACGATTTTACGAGGCAAAGCATTTGTCCCAAAAACGATTTCATAAATTTCATCTAATCCAAAACTTAACCATTTTAACCCACGTTTGTTTCTATAACGTCCTAAACTCATTCTAAACACAAACTAATGTCTAAATATTGCAAAGTTATCAAAATCTCACAAGTCTCCACCGATTTACAAATCGATTTACAAATAAAATTGTAGTCGATATGCGTGATTCAAAACAAACTAGTACCTCCTTATTATAAGCTCACTCCTTTGCATATTATATTCATATAGATCAAGTACTATGACATTTTAAAATGTATTTCACAAGTACCAGTTCATTTCAAAGTTTCAATGCCCACGTTTTCTTTGAATTGTGTGGATGTCGACACATAAAAAACCAAAACATGGAGTAACTTATTTACTCTTACACATTAGGACTTTTGGATACACGTTACAATCCCATCACATTAAATTTTAGATACAATAATACACTAGGTACCATATATAAACCCATGCATGCATGCTTTCGTTTCTATTTCCATGCAAACCGACAACTTACCAAATATTTCTAAGTGGTGACTCTAGGCATTGGGTCGAAGCATTTGGGTAGGAATTCAAAGGAATCGTGTGGGTTTAGGAGGAACAATTTGTTGTTTGTGAATCTTGGTCGAGCAAACATACACGCTACGTACTCATATCACTCACTTCTCAACTCTACGTCTCATTTACCCCACCATTTGGTGTCGTAAGTTCCTAACGAACTCATTTCATTATTTAGTTAAACTTACATTTGCATTATTTTAGCACACGACACAAACAAATGCACCTTAGTATTCAAAAACTAAACAAACGACATATACATATTTTACGTTAGTCTATATATTTTCCACCTCAACAATCAAGTTATATAAAGTTTTGAAACTAAAACGCTACGTACAAACTATTTTAGAATACGTTTCTAACGTACCACAACAAGTATTGAAAAACTCTTAAAATTTTCTAAGTCTTTTACTTCTAAAAACTCGTCCCATGCTAGCCCAAAACGCACGTATATCTTTAAAATTTACTTAATGAGCATGCCATTTTACTTCACAAACTAATAGACCCCATGACAAACAATCATTTTCGTATAGAAACTTTGTAATAAAAATCATGTTTTGAACCTATAAAAATCACAAAGCAAATCGACTAGGAACCAGTTTTGAAAAGCTAATTAGTACCGATTGGGCCTTAAGGCCCAATCATTTCAAAATAAGCCGATCAAATAAGCTATGGCAATAAGCAGTTTGGTAACTTTTTCATAGTCCTAACCTTAGCCCAAAACAAAGCCTAAAATCCTCGTAGGCCCATTGGATCTAAAAACCTTAACGGGCTTAAGTTTTTCGTTAAAAGCCCATAAGCTATCAAATAAGCTTTTTCGCCTAATAAGCTGTTAGAATAAGTTAAATAAGCTGTTTTGAAACTATTTAAGAAATGAAAACATTAAGTTTTGAAAATCGTGAATTTTGGACTAGATTTGCAAATTTTACAAAAATCGGGTTAAAAGTGTCAATTTTTCAAAGTTGTGGTATAAACTGTCAATTCGTAAACTTAAGGATGAAAACTGATTTTTATAAACTTTTGGGTGAAAAGTGTAAGAAATATAAAGTTTTGGACGTAAAATGTAAATATATTTAATTTGGACTAACGGTGTAACGCTAACGCCGTTAGGGTAAAAAGTGTGAATTTTTGGAAAAGACAAGGGTCGTATATAAAAATTAACATTTTTATTTTTGTTTTCCATTTTTACGATTTCACGACACGACGTTACGTTTTATTTCAAACTATTATTACTATTATTATTATTAAACGTTACGTTATATATATATATATATATATATATATATATATATATATATATATATATATATATATATATATATATATATATATATATATATATATATATATATATATATATATAGCTAAACTAAACGTACAATATATTATAAAACTAAAAGTTTTACTAACGTTAAATTAACAAATCATGTATTCAAAAACTACTCGTGATTAAAACATTAAGACTATCAAACGCTAAAACTTGACATATATTATCTAGGTCGTGTGTGGAGCCGTTCCTATTTTGCAAACTGAGTATCGATATTTTTATTCACTAAACCACTAAGGTGAGTTCATAGCCCACTTTTATAAAACTATTTTCGTGGGGAGATACATGCTTAAAAATCTGAACAAAAGTATTTTCTTATACTATGCCTGAAATTATTATTGCTTAAGTCTCTTTTTGCCAAAAGCCCCTCATATCATGAACCTTAGTCACCCAGTGGGTGAACGTAAATAATTGTGGATAGATCTATTAGGGATTGACAATCCCCGTTTGGGTGTTGAGAAAACAACCAAACGCACTTTATTTGAAATCTAATAGGTTACAGGCAAGGACCTATCCCGAGGGCCCCTGTTACTATAATCCATCATTTATGATGAGATCTGTTAATCGGCTGAGTGTCATGAGCTTAATGCAATAATAAACGATTTTTAACTTATAATTGTAAATCGATGCAATTATCACTATCGCTTGTGTTCAACTACTAAACTTAAACCTATGAATATCACTCAACTTTTGTTGACTTTTAGCATGTTTATCTCAGGAAATTAATGCGAAGGAGCTCAAGGCATGGAGAGGGCACTAAACCCTTATACGGGTGTTAAATAAAATGTTTTGTCATTCGTTTTTAATAACTCATATCTTCTACGATATGTTAAAACTAATGAAAACAACTTTGTATTTGAAAACTTGCTTTTAAATGAATGATAAATATAACTTTAAAACGTCTCTTTGAGTCGTTTTCTATGACTTGACTTCGATCCTCTAAGTAATACCCCACAAAGTCTTCCGCTGCTCTAGTTGAAATTTAGGGGGTGTTACAGATTGGCATCAGAGCCAAGGTTATAGAGAACCAGGTGTATTTTAAAAACACTGGACTATAACTATGCTTTTAAAATGGACCATTTTTACAAAAGTCATGTTACGCCCTCCGTGCCTTCGCAGCTCCATCAACGGTTAGAAAATGTTATTTATCATATGAACTTTTTATAATGTTAACATAGTTTATGATTATATTAATGACTTGCATTTACTATTCGGGATTTATACAGTACCATGTCGTCATCTTCCCATCCTATCACCTTCTCATCTGACACAGACTCAGAAACTTCTCTCCCAATACTACCACCCCCATCACCTGCCCAAAACCACAGGCATAGGCATGTGCGTCAACTCCAGATTTACGAGCCAGAACCCTTTGGTCAACCTTTCCGACGTTACGGAGGAGGTCCTGTCTGTAAGCACACCCCTCGGAAATAGGTGCATGTGACACTTACACCACGTATACCACCACCATCTCCACCTCTACCTACTCCACTCGTATCACCAACACCAGTGATATTTCCCACCTCGCCTATGACTGGAATTAGGCCATCACCGTCCTCATCCCTTGAGCACCCTAGGACTATACGACTATCCCCAGTTCCACCAACCATCGTCTTTTACCTACAAACCAACACTGTACCCTTACCAGCACCTGATTCACCAACCATTACCTCACTATCATCCCTATCTGACCCCTGTGAGCAAACCGTAACCGAGACTACTTCCCGTCCTAAGACCCGTAGGAGGGTCGATGCTCGAAAATGGTCTTTCTTACTTCCAATCCTTCAGTACTGGAGATCTCAGGAAGGTGCTCCTAGTACTAGGGAACTAGGAGAGAGTTCATCCTCAGCTGCTTCTAGGATTCTTCCTGTTACCGAAGAACCCATCCACCATACCATACCTTGGGAGGTATTGCTATCATGATGCAAGGAGAGATCGATTCGCAAGATGACGAGATCGACAAGATTAGCATTCAGGTCCTAACCCTGAGGAGTATGATTAGGGACACCCAGGCCAGAGAGAGAGCCAGAGACTTGACAATAGAGACCATGATGATTATGATTGAAGACCTTCAGCGCAGAGTCAGGGATGCACCAGGGAATCCATAGATCAGGGACATATCATTATAGCTAAGGACTATCTTAGCCTGCCAATGTGGCATTAATAAAGAAATCTTGTATTGTTATGTTTTCTTGTAAAACGAATGAACGAGACATTATTAATATTATATTGTCAGTTACTTTATATTATATTGATGTTGATCTATGTTTCTATGGTTGTATCTTTATGCGTTGTTGTGTTCTCATATATATGTTGTCACAGGGAATGTCAGTCTATACAAACCAAACCAAGCATTTATACTTCTATTGTGTGTTGTGATTTATTCAAGCATGTCGTGATGATTATTTATAATGTTATAAATTTTACGCGATAATTTCTCAACATAACGTAGTTATATATATGATATTGATAGAGCCATGGCTAAGACAAGGAAAGCGACTGCGACTACAGCACCCGAAACCGCGACACCTGTAACCGAAACATCCACACCAACTATGACTCCGGCTGATATCGAGAAAGCAATTGCTGACGGTGTCGCCGCTGGTTTGGAAGCAAATGCACGCAATAGCGGCACCAGCATACCACCAGGAGGAAGTGGAACCTCTGTACCCCGCAAGTGTACCTATAAAGATTTTATAGGTTGTCAACCAACTTTTTACAAGGGTACAGAAGGAGTGACTGGACTTACTCAGTGGTTCGAGCGAACCGAAACAGTCTTTCAGAGGAGTGGCTGTTCGGAGGATTGCAAAGTTACCTTTGCTACTGGAACACTTTTGCAAGATGCCCTGTCTTGGTGGAATTCTATCACCCAAACTATGGGAATGATTGAATCATTCCAACTCACCTGGACAGAGTTCAAAGCAAAAATACTGAGGAAGTACTGCCCCCGTGCTGAGCTGAGAAAGTTGGAAGATGAGTTTCACGAGTTAATGGTGAAAGGGATTGATCTCAGGACATATAACAGGAGGTTCCAAGAACTATCGGCACTGTGCCCCACGATGGTGCCAGATTTCGAAACAACCCTGGAGAAATATGTCGAAGGACTCCCTCGGAGCATCGAAGGAGATGTTACATCGTCAAACCCACCAACTCTAGAACTGGCAATGACCCTTGCTCAGAAGCTGTTGGACCGAGAGGTCAAGTGTAACAAAGAACACAAGCGAAAGCTTGATGATAAACGGATCACACACACCAACAGTGGCAACCACTACAACAACAACTCCAACAACAACCCTAGGAACAACAATCAAAACCGCCACAACTACAACAACCGCAACAGTCAACAGAACCCTAGGCAAGAGACTGCCAAAGCATACACCGCCACTGGAAGCGGGGGATATGCGGGTCCAAAACCCCAGTGCCACAAGTGCAAGTTACACCACTATGGGCAGTGCACCATTAAGTGTACAAAGTGTCAGAAGGTGGGCCATCAGGCTAAGGATTGCAAGATCCCCGCTACCGGGAGCAATTTGCAACCTGTGACCCTAACATGCTACACTTGTGGAGAAATTGGCCATTACAAGAACCAATGCACCAAAGGAAATGGTCAGACAAACAACGCTCGTGGGAGAGCCTATGTGATGGGAGAAGGAAATGCGTCATAAAACCCAGACATAGTCACGGGTACGTTCCTACTCAATCATCATAGTGCTAAAGTATTATTTGACTCCGGAGCCGATAAAAGTTTTGTGTCTACTTCCTTTGCTCCCTTACTTAACATAGCCCCCTCTAAGTTAGATACCGCCTATGATATAGAAATGGCCAATGGAGACTTAATAGGCATAGACACCGCAATTCAGAATTGCACCATAACCTTACAAAACGAAACCTTTCCCATCAACCTCCTGCCTACACAGCTAGGTAGTTTTGATGTCATCGTCGGAATAGATTGGTTATCCAAACACCATGCTAGAATCATCTGTGATGAGAAAGCAGTCCACATTCCATTTAACGGTGAAACTCTAGTTATCCAAGGCGATAAGAGTAAACCACGACACGGTATCATCTCGTACATCAGAACGGTGAAATGCTTGAATCAAGGGTGTCAAGTATTCATGGTTCGAGTAACGGAAGATGATGCGTGGGAATTGCACCAGGCTTTACCTCTCGAGGGATCTCGAGAAGCTTACAACCCCCACCAGGCAGTGTACCTGATCGTTGTAGTATAGTATAGTGACAAGTACCGGGGGATTGATCGTTCAGCTAGGAATAGTGTCGTTAGGATTGAAATTGATCTAACTAGGTCTAAAGGTGAAGGATGATTCTTTTTGTGTTTTTATATTTTATGAAAAGCAAGTGAAAATCGCGGATTTTGGAAGAAGGGGCGGAATTAGTTGCTAATCAACTAACCCAAAAGCAACTAATTAAACTAATGTGCAAGAAAACTAAACTAAGGTTCTACAAGATAAGTGAAGCATGTCTACCCATGATATGTTACTCCTTGCTAGCTATCCAATTCTACCTATTGAATTGTAAAACCTTGTTTTAATTGACGGGTTGTATTCCTTAATACCATTCATGGGGTGGCGTACTTACTTCCCCAATCCTATAAGCTCCTACTACACTCCTATGTCGAGCCGGCTAAGAAGCTCCTAACATGAGATCACTAGAATTCGCTCATGCATTAAATACAACCATAAAAACCTAGTACACATGGGTTCATGTCTCTTAACACGTTCAAGCAAGTTACACAATGGAGATCTGCCAGTTTTCTTAAGCCTAACATTGATGAGACATTCAATCAAAACAAGAATCAATAGGAAACAAGAATTATAAACTAAACCAACTAGATCTATTGAAGTTGTCACACCTTAATTGATGGAGATAGACACACACATCAACAAGCCCTTATTGATGGAGATAGACACAAACATCAACAACAAATCAATGAGATCTAATTAATTATACACAAGTTTCACACAATCATAAGTAGACACAAGGTGAATTAGCGAAACATCATCAAAGAAGAGCAATCAAAAATGATAATGGAAAACATAATTAAGATAGAATCAACAAACCAATACATGATGTTTATGGAGTGATTGAAACCTTCTAAGTTGCTGGAAAAACACCTACCTAAACCCAGGAATCGACCTTAGGGTTTAGGGCTTACAAAAAGTGAAGTTATGATGTTATATTTATAGGCTATTTTCTGCCCGGCCCGATCATGACGGCGTCAGCCAAACCTTGACGGCGTCATGAACAATTTTTCTTCACCAAATCGTAGATCTTTTCGTCCCGATCGTTTTCTTTTTTGAATCGCTCAAATCCGAGTTCGTATACAAAAGTTATGACCAAAACGGTGTCAGCTACCGCGCGCGCAAGTTGTGACAATTTACACGTGACGGCCTACGTGACGCCTTCATGAAGTTTCTGGGTCGTCACCAACACACATGACGGTCTTGGTGACGGCCTTGGTGACGCTGTCAGGTACTGTTCCAGCAAGGAAAATTGAGACTTTGCCGTTTTCTTCACTTTTATGCTCCAAAAACGTCCAAAATGCCTTCTTTTCCAGAATTCACTCCCAAAGTACCTAAAATCACAAAAGGAACGATTTAGGGTAATATTTGATCAAATAAGTTCAATTCCGGGCTTAAATGACCCCCTAAAAGTGGTTCATTTTTTGCCTCATCATATACCCTTACACTTGAGATTTGCTTGTCCTCAAGCAAATGCGCTTTTATTCTAATCAAAATACAAGTTAGGGGTCATTTAACACTAATATAAAAGTAATTACAACAAATAATCGTTCCACTAAAGACCAAAGACAAGCACGGAGGTCATACAGTAGCACCTCACAAATAGTGTTTAGATACTCACATCTCTCGGGTGTAATAAAGTATAAATTACAATATGGAAATGGAAAACATCTCTCACTACCTGTCATAGCAAAATAGATTACCATAGGCTTGGGAAAGGATCAAACCTCTACCACATGGCGTAAGCACCTAGGATAAACTATCAAAGAGGTCTTTTAAAAGGTTGTAATGTTAGGTGTAGGGATATGAAATACACGGTTTTGTTGGATATAGGTTGTCTTTACTGGTGGCGAGTTAACAATCTTGGTTAATTACATGTACAATATGGCATTGCTAAGCCAAGACTAGACTCGACTTAAGCTAATAAATGAAAAATAACAAAAACATAGAATGAAAAGGGATGGTAGTCCGTATGTTTTTTCTCTTTTTCTTTTTCTATATATATTTTTTTCTTTTTCTTTATTTTTCGATTTTTTTTTTTTTTTTTTTTTTTATTTTTTTTACGTACACTCTTACCCTACCATCCAAAATAATACATCATAGGGAATGAACATTTCACTTACACTTAAATCTTTACATACTTTACAATAAACTAATCTAATGACTCGAATTAAGAAAATCAAAACTCTTTGAGTACTTTTAAGATTAACGCACATATTGGGGTAATAAATGATGTTCTTCCCCATTACTCCATAAAATAAGTATTTTACCCATGAGTCTCAATCGTCCCAAAACAATATGTACAAGGATATGACTCGACTTAGCAACCATGTAATCAATTAGATAGTTAACTTAGGGTTTAACAAATAACAATAATGCACTAAAGATGAGTGCATACACGGAAGGCTAAGGCGATTTGGGTGTACATTTAAGTGGGGTGTAACAAATTCTTCCTTTAAGTAAAATGCTTAAAGTTAGAAACGAAAAGATAGGCTCGGAGGGGTGTACTAGGGGTTTCGTGTACTAAAAATGAGTTCAACGCTAAGGGTGTGGCAGAATTAGTTGACTTAACTAGCCAAGTAATATGACTTAAATGGTCAAGTAATTATGATACGGGTTTAACACAAGGGTGATCCTAATGCCTTTTATCATGTAGTAAATCCTACTACACGAATGTAGTCTCACTAGCAGTCTCGGGATGCATCACTAACGCAAGTTCTAGAATCTAAATGCTACCGGTACAATCATAAGCACTAATAGTAAATGCTTTTCCTATCAAATCTAAAGGCGAACCTCACATATTTGGGTGTAAAATTTTTCTGAATGATACGATTATGTGCTAGTCATACAATCTCCTATCCATGAGACGCTTTCTATGGCTAAAGTTTCACTCCTAAATGTTGTAAAAAAAATTTTAATTTGGCGCTAAAATTGCACTAACAAGTATTTCTCATAGTTTTATTACACATCTACCATCAAACAAACAAACTCAAGCGAAAGTGTATTTGTAAGGTATCATCATTTTACCCTCCCCTTACACTTAAGATGAACATTGTCCCCAATGTTCAAGTAAAGAATGTAAAAGTGAAATAAGTAAAAAGAATGAAATCAAATACTCCCCTGATTCGCTCGGTATGGATAATAAGGTGGCCAGGTTAGATCTTCCTGCAAGAAAATGAACAATCAAAGCTTCCCTTCCAGAATAATAATCATCTTCTTGTCATACATAACCTGTTAAACCTGAGAAAACAAACACAAAAACCCAAAGCATCGATCCGAACAAAGAAAACTCACAACTAGATGTAATTCCAGACTTAGGAATAGAAACAAAACAATTAAAAATATAATGCTTGTGGAATGAATGTTTGCAGATTTCCTGGAGTTTATAAAACTAAAGAATTAACAAAAACTTTAAGACTCCGGTATAAACAAAACTAGCAAAATTTCCAGAATTTTACACATGACGCCGTCAGGAATTAATTCCTGACGCCATCAGAAGTGACCTGCAGAAATCTTTATGTTAAGTTTCCGGAAAATTTCTGAAAAAACTTATGTCCTACTTCCTGGAAAATCCTGCAAAACATCATTATGACTCGATACAAGCATTTGACTCTAACAAGTACTAATACACATGTCCATTTAATATTGTTGTGGTTCATGCTCAATTTCGTTCTTATAAACAAATTTGGATCTCCCTTACACTTATCTTTTGTAAAATACCTTTATATGCAATTAAGACGAAGTTAAAAACAAAATAAAGCATTTTCACAATTTACTTTGAAACATGAGCCACAAACAACAAAAATAAAACATGCATACGGAAACAAATAAAATCAAATAAACAAACAAACAAACAAATAAATAAATAAAGCTTGGGTTGCCTCCCAATAAGCGCTTGTTTTTGTTCGAGTCACGAGAGGTCTTTTTTATCAATGTGATCATGCTCGGCTAAATCCTCCTCAATTGTTTTCTTAGGTAGTGATAATAGCAAACCTAGTGCTTCATCCAACTTATGATTTGTTGCAATGGCTCTCTCCATAATTCCTTGGCAAACTAGGTCGCATTTCCTATTGGCCTCACTAAAACTAGATCTTAAACATGGAGGTTGTTCATAAGAATCTATCCTAGGTGAAGGCTCATATGATTCATAGGTGTCTCTAAATAAGGTATTTTGAACTCTTTGGTGTGTTAGCCGCTCAACCTTATCTTGTAATCTTAGAAGTCTAAGTGTAAAGTCCATTTGAAGCAAATTACAAACAAAATCACAAAGAAAAGATAGACTACGAGAAAGCTACAAAATAAAAAGAAAAAATCTCACTTGATAGGAATCTAATGAGTAGACCTAATAAAAATCAAATTCAACCTAAACAATAACTATTCTCCGGGCTGCGGCGCCAAAAACTTGATGCGTGGGAATTGCACCAGGCTTTACCTCTCGAGGGATCTCGAGAAGCTTACAACCCCCACCAGGCAATGTACCTGATCGTTGTAGTATAGTATAGTGAAAAGTACCGGGGGATTGATCGTTCAGCTAGGAATAGTGTCGTTAGGATTGAAATTGATCTAACTAGGTCTAAAGGTGAAGGATGATTCTTTTTGTGTTTTTATATTTTATGAAAGGCAAGTGAAAATCTCGGGTTTTGGAAGAAGGGGCGGAATTAGTTGCTAATCAACTAACCCAAAAGCTACTAATTAAACTAATGTGCAAGAAAACTAAACTAAGGTTCTATAAGATAAGTGAAGCATGTCTACCCATGATATGTTACTCCTTGCTAGCTATCCAATTCTACCTATTGAATTGTAAGACCTTGTTTTAATTGACGGGTTGTATTCCTTAATACCATTCATGGGGTGGTGTACTTACTTCCCCAATCCTATAAGCTCCTACTTCACTCCTATGTCGAGCCAGCTAAGAAGCTCCTAACATGGGATCACTAGAATTCGCTCATGCATTAAATACAACCATAAAAACCTAGTACACATCAGTTCATGTCTCTTAAGATGTTCAATCCAGTTACACAATAGAGATCTGCCAGTTTTCTTAAGCCTAACATTGATGAGACATTCAATCAAAACAAGAATAAATAGGAAACAAGAATTATAAACTAAACCAACTAGATCTATTGAAGTTGTCACGCCTTAATTGATGGAGATAGACACACACATCAACAAGCCCTTATTGATGGAGATAGACACAAACATCAACAAGAAATCAATGAGATCTAATTAATTATACACAAGTTTCACACAATCATAAGTAGACACAAGGTGAATTAGCAAAACATCATCAAAGAAGAGCAATCAACAATGATAATGGAAAACATAATTAAGATAGAATCAACAAACCAATACATGATGTTTATGGAGTGATTGAAACCCTCTAAGTTGCTGGAAAAACACCTACCTAAACCCAGGAATCGACCTTAGGGTTTAAGGCTTACAAAAAGTGAAGTTATGATGTTATATTTATAGGCTATTTTCTGCCCGGCCCGATCATGACGGCGTCAGCCAAACCTTGACGGTGTCATGAACAATTTTTCTTCACCAAATCGTAGATCATTTCGTCCTGATCGTTTTCTTTTTTGAATCACTCAAATCCGAGTTCGTATGCAAACGTTATGACCAAAACGGTGTCAGCTACCGCGCGCGCAAGTTGTGACAATTTACACGTGACGGCCTACGTGACGCCTTCATGAAGTTTCTGGGCCGTCACCAACACACGTGACGGCCTTGGTGACGCCGTCAGGTACTGTTCCAGCAAGGAAAATTGAGACTTTGCCGTTTTCTTCTCTTTTATGCTCCAAAAACGTCCAAAATGCCTTCTTTTCCAGAATTCACTCCCAAAGTACCTAAAATCACAAAAGGAACGATTTAGGGTAATAGTTGATCAAATAAATTCAATTCCGGGCTTAAATGACCCCCTAAAAGTGGTTCATTTTTCGCCTCATCAGAAGATAAATCAAAGGAAAAACGACTTGAGGACGTTCCCGTCGTCAAGGAGTTTCCAGAAGTTTTTCCTGACGATTTACCCGGCCTTCCACCTACCCGCCAAGTAGAATTCCAGATAGATCTCGTGCCTGGAGCAGGACCGGTGGCAAGAGCACCTTATAGGTTAGCCCCGTCCGACATGAAAGAATTGGCCGAACAACTAGAAGAGTTGTCAGATAAGGGTTTCATCTGACCAAGTTCATCACCTTGGGGAGCTCCAGTCCTATTCGTTAAGAAGAAAGACAGAACTTTCCGAATGTGCATTAACTACCGAGAATTAAACAAATTAACCGTGAAGAATCGGCATCCTCTACCCAGGATCGATGATTTGTTTGATCAACTACAAGGATCGAGTGTCTATTCGAAGATCGACTTGAGGTCAGGGTACCATCAACTATGAGTTAAGGAGGAAGATATTCCCAAAACAGCTTTTAGGACTCGATACGGACACTTCGAATTCCAAGTGATGCCATTTGGTTTAACCAATTCGCCCGCAGTGTTTATGGATTTGATGAATCGAGTATGCAAACCATACTTAGATAAATTTGTAATTGTATTCATAGATGACATCTTAATCTATTCTCGTAACGAGAAAGAACATGCGGAACACTTGAGGATCATCTTAGAGTTGCTCAAGAAGGAAGAGTTGTATGCAAAGTTCTCTAAGTGTGATTTTTGGATTAGGACTGTACAATTTTTGGGCCACGTTATCGATAGTCAAGGCATCCACGTGGATCCGGCAAAAATTGAGGCCGTTAAGGATTGGGCATCTCCTGCCAACCCTACGGAAATACGCCAATTCGTAGGTCTTGCCGGTTACTACAGGCGATTCATTGAAGGTTTTTCAAAAATCGCCAAGCCTTTGACCGAGTTAACACAAAAGAACAAGAAGTACAGTTGGGAGGAGAAGCAGGAATCGGCTTTTCAGTTGTTAAAGAAGAAACTATGAGAAGCTCCGATTTTAGCATTACCGGAAGGAAGTGAAGACTTCGTAGTGTACTGCGACGCGTCGTACCATGGTTTAGGTGCGGTACTGATGCAAAGAGACAAAGTGATATCTTATGCTTCACGACAACTTAAGACGCATGAAGTAAATTATACAATTCATGATTTGGAATTAGGAGCAGTAGTATTTGCTTTTAAGATATGGAGACACTATCTGTACGGCACCAAGTGCACGGTATACACAGATCACAAAAGTCTTCAACATATCCTAGATCAGAAGGAGTTGAATATGAGGCAACGCCGATGGTTAGAATTGCTTAGCGACTACGATTGTGAGATTCGCTACCATCCGGGAAAAGCGAACGTCGTGGCAGACGCCTTAAGCAGGAAAGAACGAATAAAACCTCTCAGGGTTTGATCCTTGGGAATGACGGTTTGTTCGCCTCTTCCATCGCAAATACTTCAAGCGCAATCCGAAGCTCTTCGAGAAGAGAACAGACCAAATGAAAGAATCTACGGCATGCCGGAGAACTCAAATGGTTTTGTGAAGAGATCAAACGGAATGCTCTGTTTTAAGGAAAGAAGTTGGGTTCCACTCTATGGAGGATTACGTGACCTCATCATGCATGAGTCGCGCAAATCAAAGTACTCCATCCACCCAGGTTCCGACAAGATGTACTAGGATCTTAAGAAACTCTATTGGTGGCCAAACATGAAAGCCGACATAGCAGAGTATGTCGGAAAATGTTTGACTTTTGCGAGAGTAAAAGCAGAGTATCAAAAACCGTCAGGATTGTTGGTACGACCCGAACTTCCCATGTGGAAATGGGAACGGATTACAATGGACTTCATCACCAAACTACCCAAGACGTCAACAGGATATGATACCATATGGGTCATCGTTGATCGTCTCACCAAATCCACTCACTTTCTGCCTATCAAAGAAACCGACGAAATGAATACACTCTCACAGTTGTACTTAAAAGAGATTGTTACCCAACATGGAGTGTCTATCTCCATCATCTCTGATCAAGATAGTCGATTCACGTCTCATTTCTGGAAATCTTTGCAGAAAGCTCTAGGAACTAAGTTAGACATGAGCACAGCATACCATCCTCAGACCGATGGACAAAGTGAAAGAACCATCCAAACCTTAGAAGACATGCTCCGAGCATGTGTGATCGACTTCGGAAAAGGTTGGGACAAACACTTACCGTTGGTAGAATTCTCCTACAATAATAGTTACCACACTAGTATTAAGGTTGCCCCATTCGAAGCACTGTATGGAAGAAAGTGCGGATCTCCTGTTTGTTGGGCCGAAGTTGGTGACATGCAACTCACCGGGCCCGAACTCATTCATGAGACAACGGAGAAAATAGTTAAGATCAAACAACGGCTGCAAGCTGCAAGAGACAGGCAGAAAAGCTATGCCGACATAAGACAAAAACCTATGGAATTTCAGGTTGGAGATAGAGTAATGTTGAAAGTGTCTCCTT
The DNA here is from genome assembly GCA_030686995.1 of Artemisia argyi. Taxonomy (NCBI): domain Eukaryota; kingdom Viridiplantae; phylum Streptophyta; class Magnoliopsida; order Asterales; family Asteraceae; genus Artemisia; species Artemisia argyi. The sequence continues at coordinate 84,075,876 of CM060677.1, read as the reverse complement.
GGAAAGGAATGATACGCTTTGGAAAGCGTGGAAAGTTAAACCCTAGATACATCGGACCATTTAGCATCCTAGAACGGATTGGACCAGTGGCATATAAGCTAGAGTTGCCAGAAGAACTTAGCCGAGTACACCCTACCTTCCACGTGTCTAACCTTAAGAAGTGTTTATCCGATGAATCTCTAGTGATCCCACTCAAGGAGATTCAACTCGACGATAAACTTGTCTTTACAGAAGAACCAGTAGAAATCATGGATCGGGAAGTCAAACGATTAAAACAAAACCGTATTCCCATAGTCAAGGTTAGATGGAACTCTAAGCGAGGACCAGAATACACTTGGGAACGCGAGGACCAAATTCGTGCCAAATACCCTCATCTATTTTCATAGACACCCCTGACGACCATCTTAGACTAGAATTCCGGGACGGAATTCAGAATAAGGGTTAGGTACTGTAATCTCCCGTAAAATTTCCCTATGAATAGTAAAGTTAATCAAAGATTAATATATCATTACGTTAATTAATAACGTTTTTACCGATAACAAATTTTTTTTTATTATTTATTTAAATATGCTATGTTACTCGAAATCACTACGATACTTATAAATCCTTTTTCCTCGGAACGATGCTCACACATGTACCACTATAGTCTAACAATCGCAAGAATATTAAATTTTTACCACTTACGAACTTACGTAACGTATTTTAACAAAACGCGTTCGACAACGTTCGGACTCACGTAAACGTCTCACTAATTAAATACTAAACTTTTCACTAATTATAATTAATAATTTTACTAATTACAATTACACCTAACCGGACCCTAAATCTCACCCTAAGCCCAAAAATAATTTCGGCCTATTACTATTCCTAGCCCAAACCAAATTTAGCCCATTTTCCTTCTTTTATTTTTCAAACCACTCGACTAGGACAAGCTAGAAACGAGCCTCGTATGCTCAAATCCTACACACGACACCCAATTATTTTTACACATACTCGTTCCTCCCCTAGCCAACATATAGAGTATCGAATTTTAGTTCCCCACATTGAGTTTAGATACGATTTTACGAGGCAAAGCATTTGTCCCAAAAACGATTTCATAAAATTTCATCTAATCCAAAACTCATCCATTTTAACCCACGTTTGTTTCTATAACGTCCTAAACTCATTCTAAACACAAACTAATGTCTAAATATTGCAAAGTTATCAAAATCTCACAAGTCTCCACCGATTTACAAATAAAATTGTAGTCGACATGCATGATTCAAAACAAACTAGTACCTCCTTATTTTAAGCTCACTCCTTTGCATATTATATTCACATAGGTCAAGTACTATGACATTTTAAAATGTATTTCACAAGTACCAGTTCATTTCAAAGTTTCAATGCCCACGTTTTCTTTGAATTGTGTGGATGTCGACACATAAGAAACCAAAACATGGAGTAACTTATTTACTCTTACACATTAGGACTTTTGGATACACGTTACAATCCCATCACATTAAATTTTAGATACAAGAATACACTAGGTACCATATATAAACCCATGCATGCATGCTTTCGTTTCTATTTCCATGCAAACCAAAAACTTACCAAATATTTCTAAGTAGTGAGTCTAGGCATTGGGTCGAAGCATTTGGGTAGGAATTCAAAGGAATCGTGTGAGTTTAGGAGGAACAATTTGTTGTTTGTGAATCTTGGTCGAGCAAACATACACGCTACGTACTCATATCACTCACTTCTCGACTCTACGTCTCATTTACCCCACCATTTGGTGTCGTAAGTTCCTAACGAACTCATTTCATTATTTAGTTAAACTTACATTTGCATTATTTTAGCACACGACACAAACAAATGCACCTTAGTATTCAAAAACTAAACAAACGACATATATATATTTTACGTTAGTCTATATATTTTCAACCTCAACAATCAAGTTATATAAAGTTTTGAAACTAAAACGCTACGTACAAACTATTTTAGAATACATTTCTAATGTACCACAACAAGTATTGAAAAACTCTTAAAATTTTCTAAGTCTTTTACTTCTAAAAACTCGTCCCATGCTAGCCCAAAACGCACGTATATCTTTAAAATTTACTTAACGAGCATGCCATTTTATTTCACAAACTAATAGACCCCATGACAAACAATCATTTTCGTATAGAAACTTTGTAATAAAAATCGTGTTTTGAACCTATAAAAATCACAAAGCAAATCGACTAGGAACCAGTTTTGAAAAGCTAATTAGTACCGATTGGGCCTTAAGGCCCAATCATTTCAAAATAAGCCGATAAAATAAGCTACGACAATAAGCAGTTTGGTAACTTTTTCATAGTCCTAATCTTAGCCCAAAACAAAGCCCAAAATCCTCGTAAGCCCATTGGATCTAAAAACCTTAACGGGCTTAAGTTTTTCGTTAAAAGCCCATAAGCTATCAAATAAGCTTTTTCGACTAATAAGCTGTTAGAATAAGTTAAATAAGCTGTTTTGAAACTATTTAAGAAATGAAAACATTAAGTTTTGAAAATCGTGAATTTTGGACTAGATTTGCAAATTTTACCAAAAACGGGTTAAAAGTGTCAATTTTTCAAAGTTGTGGTATAAACTGTCAATTCGTAAACTTAAGGATGAAAACTGATTTTTATAAACTTTTGGGTGAAAAGTGTAAGAAATATAAAGTTTTGGACGTAAAATGTAAATATATTTAATTTGGACTAACGGTGTAACGCTAACGCCGTTAGGGTAAAAAGTGTGAATTTTTGGAAAAGACATGGGTCGTGTATATAAATTAACATTTTTATTTTTGTTTTCCATTTTTACGATTTCACGACACAACGTTACGTTTTATTTCAAAATATTATTACTATTATTATTATTAAACGTTACGTTATATTTATATATATATAACTAAACTAAACGTACAATATATTATAAAACTAAAAGTTTTACTAACGTTAAATTAACAAATCATGTATTCAAAAACTACTCGCGATTAAAACATTAAGACTATCAAACGCTAAAACTTGACATATATTATCTAGGTCATGTGTGGAGCCGTTCCCATTTTGCAAACTGAGTATCGATATTTTTATTCACTAAACCACTAAGGTGAGTTCATATCCCACTTTTATAAAACTGTTTTCGTGGGGAGATACATGCTTAAAAATCTGAACACAAGTATTTTCTTATACTATGCCTGAAATTATTATTGCTTAAGTCCCTTTTTGCCAAAAGCCCCTCATATCATGAACCTTAGTCACCCAGTGGGTGAACGTAAATAATTGTGGATAGATCTATTAGGGATTGACAATCCCCGTTTGGGCGTTGAGAAAACAACCAAACGCACTTTATTTGAAATCTAATAGGTTACTGGCAAGGACCTATCCCGAGGGCCCCTGTTACTATAATCCATCATTTATGATGAGATCTGTTAATCGGCTGAGTGTCATGAGCTTAATGCAATAATAAATGATTTTTAACTTATAATTGTAAATCGATGCAATTATCACTATCGCTTGTGTTCAACTACTAAACTTAAACCTATGAATATCACTCAACTTTTGTTGACTTTTAGCATGTTTATCTCAGGAAATTAATGCGAAGGAGCTCAAGGCATGGAGATGGCACTAAACCCTTGTACGGGTGTTAAATAAAATGTTTTGTCATTCGCTTTTAATAACTCATATCTTCTACGATATGTTAAAACTAATGAAAACAACTTTGTATTTGAAAACTTGCTTTTAAATGAATGATAAATATAACTTTAAAACGTCTCTTTGAGTCGTTTTCTATGACTTGACTTCGATCCTCTAAGTAATACCCCACAAAGTCTTCCGCTGCTCTAGTTGAAATTTAGGGGGTGTTACAGTTATTGGGTTAGTTGACTAGCAACTAATTCCGCCCACTCTTCCAAAACCCGAGATTTTACTTGCTTTTATAAAAATATAAAAATACAAAATGAATGATCCCTCACCTCTAGACTTAATTTTTAGGCTTTCTAATCCTGGCGACACTATTCCTGAGTTGAACGATTAATCCCCCGATACTTGTCACTATACTATACTACAACGATCAGGTACACTGCCTTGTGGGGGTTGTAAGCATCTCGAGATCCCTTGAGAGGTAAAGCCTAGTGCAATTTCCACGCATCAGCTACGTTAAACAAGATTTTTAAAATAAATTGTATTTTAAAACTTGTAATCGATCTATGGAATCGGAAAAATATTTTGAAGGAAAAATGACATTTAAACCACCATATTTTGAAAATGAGAATTTTAGTGAATGGAAAAATAAATTTGAAAATTATGTGAAATCAATAGATCAAGATCTTTGGCACATCATTTCAATTGGTGATATTCAAACAAAAACGGATTTTGATAAACAATACAATTACCCTCAAACAAAGATTAATAAAAATACCAAAGCCAAACTAATGATTTTTAAAACCCTACCAAGAATTGAATATGAAAGGGTATTCTTTTGTAAAACGGAAAATGATATTTGGAAATGTCGAGTCAAAGATGATAAACTTGATGTTACACAAGAATTAATTGTTCTAGAAAATTTAATAAACAAACATTTAGTTGATGTAAATACAAGTGCTACTAGTTCAAACATGGTCATTGAAGGTATTAATGACGAAGACTACATGAGCCAAATCCGAAGAAAGATTATAAATGAAACATGGAGCGACATGGAAGATGAAGAGGATCGGTATATAGCATGTGAAGATCGTGAAGCATATAAAGCCCCAAATGAGGTACAATCTGGAACCAAACATTTTTGCTATGATCAATTCATATTAGAATTTTCAAAATTAGAAAGTAACTTCAAAAGTTTTTGCAACATAAATTCAAATATCACATTTAAAAATGAATCTTCAACATCTACTGAAGAAAATATTGAAAAAGAAAAGATACTTGCTAAATTCGAAAATAGCTCAAAATCACTAATATACTTACTTAATACTTAAAAGGCTTTTGATGACAAAACCGGATTAGGATTTAATGCTAATGATACTTTGACAAATAAATCAAAGCAAATAGAGTTTGTAAAACCTAGTGGAAAAATTTAGAAAATTACTTTTGTCATAACAACTGTTTATCTCTTGAGACAAGAAAGTCATTATCATTGTGTGAAAACATATTGATAAGAAATTCTTGCACTTGTTGACAACATCTATACCATATGCATTTTAAATGCAATGGATGTTGTGACTAACCTTCTAGAACCCATAAGATTTTGGGTACCAAGTTGTTTTACATGTTAGGTGTCTTAATCATGTGGATTGGCACACTTGCTTTTACGTGAAGTTTGACGAACTATCGAGGCATGCATTTGAACCTTCACGTGTTTATGCTTCAAGAACTTGCTTGCGATACTATGGTGTTATCTTGTTACGGGTTCTCTATTGCATTGCCTTCTCCCTACGATCTTCTTGGTACTCGTTGATTCCTCTTTTCAGTTTCTCATATGTCTTATTGAATTAATTCTCTTTAAGACGCAAGGTACGTTCTCTCTTTTATTACAACGTAGATTTTCTAGATTGTTAATTGCATGTTCGTATGATAATTTTGTTTATTGTATTATTTATACTGCGGATATATTCACTAAACCCTTTTAGCATGTACAACTTAATCACTAGAGTTTTAGGATTAGGAATGATGGAGCAAATTGACAAAATTCTATTATTTTTTTTTCATAAATAAATTATTGCATAAAATTCCTTTATTTTATCTTCCTCATTCTTGAGTTTAGGTGTTCACTTCACACAAAAATTGAAGATTCAGAACTTTACATTGCATGATTCTTTTTAAAACTCAATCTATCTAAACCATTCACATTTTTAACCACAAATATTGTAAGTCATTCATAACACATTTCATCAAATTTTGGTCATAATCATCATTAAGTATTTCACTTCGATTTCTTCAATATCATTTTGACTCTTTCAAATCAAGTTTAAAATTTTCATAACTAAACACTTTCCATAAGATTAAAATGCCTTAAAATCCCTTTACTACAAATCCTCTTAATGAAATTTCTCATTGATTATACACTAATTTTCTAAAACTTTTTCTTAAACACATTGTTGAATAATGCTAAAAACGTTTTCTCATTATTTGTGCTTGATACTACACATGTAATTGTCATATTATATAATCAAATATACATTTTTGACAAACGTGGGTTTAACAAATAAAATCAGTGAGATTTTGGATTGCTTCTTAAGATTTTTTTTTTTCATTAGGAGTTGAAGGAATTGCATTTTCACATATGTTAAATTTAGACACAAATTCTTCCTAAGACATAAGTCATTTTATCACATTTGTTCCATCACTAGCTTTCCACTCACTAATTGCCTTGGCCTCTTTTTATTAAGATAGTTACCTTAGGATATATATAACTTGCTTAATTGTCCCCTTACATGATTTCCTTTGCATGAAAATATATAATATGCTTAGTTGCCTACATGCATACTTTTCTTGCATACTCCATTAAGATAATACTTGATTAAGTTGCCTAAAGAGATAGACTTGCCCAAAACCAAACCTCCAAACAAAGATCTTTCTGGAAAAATCTCTGTCAAAAATCATTTCTGGCAATCTGGGAACCAGGCTCTGGGCGGCCCCCATAATTATCAAAGACGGCCCCTTTAATTTTAAGGGGGCCGGCCATTAATTAAGGGGGCCGGCCACCTGATGGTCGAGGTTTTCTATTTGCTTTCTGCTTTTTTGCCCATTTCACCCTATTTTGATTCCTCACTTCCCTAAAATCACAAACACATTTTGTCTAGTAAATCCTCCACTACTTCATCCTTCCATAAACACATCATCATCACACTATAAATATCTCTCCTCATCACATATCCTTACTTAACCATTCCATCATGACCTCTCCCAACAAATCAAAATTAAAATCCTCTAAGCTAGCAAGGATGACTGAAAAGCCCACATGGAGAAAGAAACAAAGCCCTCAAAACAAATCCATCTCAACAAGTGGATTTGGTAATCAATCAACATCCCCAAACACTTACTTTCCAAACTACACTCCAAACCCACAAGGACACTCCTTTGAACCACTCTACAAACCTTACCACATTGGTCAAACATCCAATTTCATCCCAAACCATACATCTCAATTTCCATCCAACTACAATGATCCATATCACTTTGGTCAATCATCAAACTACAACCCCAACTACACAACACCAATTCATCCACCTCCACCAAATGATTCACTCCACATTACCGCAGAAAAACAAAAATTCCGTGAAGAAATTAACCAAATCCATGATCTTAGTGATCTCCTTGCTATGCATCTTGCACAACGCAACAAAGGGCAACCTCCATCATCACCCTATGCAAACTGCTTACCCCACTCTCTCAATTTGGACCAAGTTACAAACCACACTCACTTTTGCCCTTGTTGCATCTTCCTCCAAAAACAAATCCTCTACTTGAGTGAAGATATCTCTTGGATTGAGTATCTTCTCACTCGTCCTCATCTAATACCACCTTTGACACGATACAACATCGTGAGGTCCACCTCTTCCGCTCCATATCCTTCTCCATCAACCAACTAAACTTTATGTTTACGTTTCACATCACCAAATAAAATCATCACAAACCTTTTGTATACCAAGGAAGTCCAAGAGACCTCAAGTTGGGAACTTTGTATTATCTAGTGTAGTTAGCTTGAAAAGCATATATTTATATGCTTATGTACTAATGATTATGCTCTCAACGTAATCTATTTAAACAATCAATGAATGTGTCTTATGTTCTTTTAATATTATTTGCTTGACTATTATGCATGATTTTCTCTTTAGTATAGATACATGTTTGCATGATTAGTTTATAATTATATATATATGCTTCTCTAATAGACCAAAACTAAAATAAAATTTTCCAATAGAGCTTGCTGCAAACACAAAACCAAAATAAACCATTTTTAGAAAAATTTTGAAATTTGGTCGTCTGGGAATTTGCCAGATGGGCGGCCCCCATAATTAACACGGGCGGCCCCTTTAATTTTAAGGGGACCGGCCATCTGGAACAGTTTTTACACTGTTTTCTTTTGCAACTTGTGACTTCTTTTGCTAGTCCCAGCTACCTTTTACCTTAAAAACTAAACTGATTTTGGAATCTAACAATGCAATTTCAACTTAATACCATTTATAATCATGATTTCATGCTATATAACCCTTTCCACCTTCATCCACACTTCATTATCATCATCAACCTCAATAAATTCATCATGTCATCACCAAAAACCACCACCTCCAACAAAGCCAAGAAACAAAAACTTGTTATCATCCCACCAAAACAACTCTTTATTGATCTCACTAATGAAGACAATACCACTCCATCACCACCACCTCAATGCTTATCTCCTAGTGCTCCAAATGCACCATCCAAAACACCATCAACACATGGAACCTCCACCTCTTCCATACCATCATCATCATCCATCAATGACTACATCAACACTCACCTATTACCTCCACCAAGAATTCCACCACCACCACCTATTGAAAATGCAACCTTAGACATCACCCTTTCATTATCAACCATCACACCTCTTGATGCACAATTTTCACCATCACCACTCAATCCACCAAACTATAATCCCATCCCATGGAGCTTGCTTGAAGCTCATGGTGATACTTGTCTTTGTTGCATCCATAACCGCACCATCATCTTTGGATTAAGAGATGAAATCCGTTAAATGTTTTCATATACTGAAAGTTTGCTTCCTCAACCTCAACCAACAACATCCACTCCTCCACCACCAACATCAACCACACCTCCACCTCCATCAAACACTCCTCCATCAACTCCATCATCTCCACCTACAACATTGCTCCTCCCAAATTAAGCATGACTCATGGTTGGAAAATAAATTTGTTTAAACCATTTTGATGACAAGCTCTAGGAAAAACATTTCTATTAGAGTTTTGGTTGAATGTAAGCCCTTAAGGCTTTAGTTTATTAGTTGTATTATTCATGCATCTTGGATGTATGATGTTTGTATTTTTATCTATTTAATGAAGTATTTTCCTCCATGCTTATATTGCTTGGCTTATTTTTATATATATAATTGTTGCATGCATATATATTGTATGTTCTAAATATTTTTGCAAGCATTCCATATCTCGACTTGTCTTGTAACCTTTAAATGAGGGGGAGTACACATCAAGGGGGAGCTCATCCGTCTTCGGGAAACCTTTTTGATGTTTACAAAAAGGGGGAAAAGTGATATAAACTCACTAAATACTTGTATATATAATAATTTTTGATTTAATGAGTTTAGATTTTGTAATCATCAAAAAGGGGGAGATTATTGATATAAATAATGCGTAAAAATGTTATTAATATTTTTCGATATCCCTATGTTTTGACGATCACAAAATCTAAAATCATTAAACGTAAAATCATTACGTAAATAAGTATTTAGTGACAAAATATCATTATATCCAACTAATTCACTTAAGGTATGAATAAACAAGTGCCTAATACATTTTATGATCAAAGGAAGGTTTATTTACTAATTACAAATTATATAAAATGGTATAAACATTTTATATATTTAAGAAAAACACTTTTAGTAATTAAAAGAAAATGTTTATTTCATAATAAATATATGAGTTCAAAATTTTAACCAAATTCAGTTAAATTTTCACCAAATAAACTTTTCCCAGAAAAGACAAAGAATCTGGCCGTTTCACATGGGCGGCCCCCTTAATTTTAAGGGGTCCGGCAAATAATTAAGGAGGCCGGCATACGCTCCTGTGTCAAATTTCTTTGCCTATAAATACTGGTTCAAATCTGAATTTTTTCCTCACCTTTTGCACTAAAACTTTTTGTTCTAATTCTCTCAAATCATCTTCCTAAATCCTTTGATCATAAACATATTGGTTCTTGTTTCAAGTGATCCAATCCTTCATCATTCAAAGTGCAAGAGAAGAATACTCCTCCAACATCTTGTTAAGAAGTATTATACGCTTGTGTATATTGTAAAGGTGTAGAAGTTGTGTAATAGATAGATCTAGGTGTGTTAGCAGTTGTGAATAGAAGTAGTTGTGTTGGGTAGAAGTAGAAGTAGTGTTGTGAAAGAGAATGTCACACACCCAAAATCAGGTGCAGCGGAAGCATACATGTAGCTGGGGTGTAACTCAATCGGTATCACAACACAAGTACAAAAATGGTTTTCACTTCAATCATTTAGAATAAAATCGTTTAATCAAACGAGTTGAATTTACATAGTTAAAAGTAGTGCGGAAGTAGGCCTTTAAAATACTTTTAAACGGTCCCCAAATGAATATCAGAGTCTTCTATGACCATGCCATGCCCTGCCAAAACCTTCAGTAGCGTGCCATTGATTAATACCTGAAAATACATGCTAAAGTGTCAACACGAGGTTGGTGAGTTCATAGTCTTGTGAAAAAGAATGTAATGCATATGAATGAAGATTTCCCAGCAAAGGCATCGTAAATCCACTCAGTTACAAGTCCCGCCATAAGAGACTCGTAACCTGTGTGTTTACGACCCACTGCCAAATATGATATAGTTATGTGAACAAAAGTAATACTTGTATCTAGATTCAAAGATAAATATAGCAAAACTGCTATATAAATAATTTTAACAATGAGGTTATATAAACAATTCTGGCAATGAGGCCATATAAGCAATTTTTGACAAAGCTGACAATGTCGCCAGATAAACAACTATGACAAAGAGGTCATGTAAATAAGTCTGACAATGTCGCCAAGTAAACAATAATGACAATGAGGTCATATAAAATAAGTCATAATGTTTAAGAGACAAGTCACATGAAATACAGGTAATCAAGCATACCAATGAAATGCAGGTAATCAACCAGGTAAAGCAAGTAATGTGTTTAAGTAAAACGAGCATGTATTCTCCCCCAAAGAGTTTACAAAACAATTAAAAGAGTAGGGGCTATGACTCACCTGGTGCGATAGCTACGATGACAAGAGTGGATACACAGAAATGAGACACGATCTCTAACCGCAACCTAATATGAATGATATGATCTAATGTAAGAAATGAAATGATGCTACACATGCAAATACGTATGTTATCGATACCACTCGTGCAACTTGAAAATAACGTTTATTGTCGAAAAATACATTTTTGACGTCTCGTTAAGTTAAGAATCACTTTTCATGTAAATATGTTGAAACGGTACTCCACGATCCTTGTTTGGTGTTTTATCGGTAAATATAGTATTTTCGTCGTAAAATGACACTTTTCATAGCTTGAAAATATGACCAAAATGGTCTCGCAAAACTAGTCGCGAAATAGTGAATATTAAGAGTTAGGAAAGAAGCTCAGTAGTTTTAAGAAGATTTTCACCATATCTAAAAAGTCACAGAACTAAAGTTTGTCTATACTGGTCTCGATCATAAAGGAAAATAGCCGTCAAGTGAGGTGTTTGGGCTGTTTTGGCAGATTTTGGGCAGTTTTCGGGAACGTTTGGAAGGCCATAAGTTATTCGGTATAAATCCTTTTGACAAAAAGTTGGATGTTTTGAAAACTAGGCTGGGTGAACTAACTTTTTGTCAATGATCTAAATTTTTCAGAAATGAGTTTATCAATGAGTAAAATGGCTCTCAACCTGGTCACTTGGCGAAATGGTTAATACTTTGGAAAATTTTCTAAGTGTTGGGCTGAAGGAAAATATTAAAATCGTCTAAAATTCAAACGCTTGTATCTTGGTCGTTATAAACTCGGTTTCTACGTTCTTTATATCCCCGGAATCGTATTGACATATACTAATATATTTTTGATAGTTCGGTTCCTCTAGGTTACGTCTAACGCCTCAATTTTACCCATAAAAATCGTGTGACAGCTTACTATTTTTAGAAAATAATAGTTTTCGTCGTTAAACTTGCAAAAATCATATCTCCTTCGTTATAAACCCGTTTTAATCCGTTCTTTCGCCCACGGCTTCGTTTTTTAAAGTATTTTCTGATTCTCTAGCCCAAAGTTACCCGAAAACCCCTGATCTTTCCAGATTTTACAAAAATGGACAGCAACTTATATATAGTTTGAAAAATCAACTTTTCTAGTTCAAGGCTTGTTCAAAACTTAACCAAACTATCTTAAATCAACTCCACAAATACTCAATCCTACCATACACCTTCTTAGGGTGTCATGGAGTCCTAAACTTCACCAACTTTGGTGGGTTTCATGGGAATAATCATAGGTTATTAATAATCTCATTAAACTTAGAAATACTTGTAAAAGTGGTATATATAACATAACTACTTGCATATTTAACCAATATATCTTGAAAATATATCATGTTACTAATGAAATGAAGGTATTAGATGATGAAAATATTCATGTAAAGCTTACTTGAAATAGGAAGGATTTGAGGAAGATTTGATTAATAACCTTGAGGTTTTAATTTCAAAACCTTAAGAAGGATTATATAGAGGACTTGTAAATGACTTTTTCTTGAAAAATTAAGATGTTCTTGCTTGAGTTTGATCCATGGCAGAAATTTGAGAGCAAAAGGAAGTGGTTTGACTTTTATATTTTGGTAAATATGTGTTGTATCAAAAGTCTTGCAAATATCTTGTATGTAATGGCAATTTGGTAAATAATTGGACAAGTTGAAGTCTAAGTCTTGTACACCTCATGAGGATGTCGACCATGGTGTATTCCTTGGTGATATTTTGTAGTTTCATGTATTTCTTGAAGTATAAGTATGTATTTGAGGTGTATAATGTGATATGTTATATGTTTTGGGTACCGGGTTAACTAAAAATAAATCGTAATGAGTTGAAATATGTCACAACTCACCATTTCAGGTCATTTCCCGAACTTTGGAAAAACACTATTCATCAAACACTATTCATCAAAACACTATTCATCAGTTTACTATTCATCATTTTTGGTGTCAGTTTGACATTCAGAGAAGCATTCAAAAATTTTACTATTCACGGAACACTATTCATTGCGGGAAAAGATTTCATCATTCACGTGCATTACACATTTCATCGTAAATTTAGTTTACGGGTATTCAAATTCGCGTAACCGGACTGGGTTAGGTGCGAATTCATTTCATTAGTGTTAAGAACACTGCATACGGACTGGAGATAGTCTGCATATCATCATAACAGCATTTTCATGTTATACCACTCTCAGGATTTTCAAATTTATATATTTGATACATTTAACGTTTTTACGTATAAGTATTTATAGTAAACGTTAACACCCGGTTTATACACGGCGAATATATCTAAATATTCCCACAATGGTCCCGACATATTTTTATATCCATTTTAACATCATAAAAGTTATAACATTCAGTTACCCAGTATTTTGGAAATTTATTTTTATTTATAACGTACGCGTATGAATATAACGACGGTTTTCGTGAAAACTAAACAATAATCACCCGAACACTCAGTAACTGTACCCAACATATTTCTAACATTTTTATGACTTTATTTAGTCCCAGTCAACTTCGTTAATATTTATTTTTAGCAAACCCGGTACCCGATTATAACTAATGCTTACACTAAACTACAACTAATATTATCCTACATTTCCTAAGTTACCAAAACCGATTTTTCTTTCTCTTGCTCACCCAAAACCGGCCATACACACACCCTAGGCCACATGATTTATTATTTCTAACCTTAAGCATTAATATGTATTATTATACATTATAAAAATTTCCTAAATATCTAAAAACATGAAATGTTAAACACTTATCAAAATTTTAGATCAAAGTTGCTCATCTTCATCTCTTTTTCTCTCTACCTCACGACCCAAATTAAAAACCATGATCAAGCCATTATTTTTCAAGACTTAAAGCTACAAACTTGTTCATTATACTTGCCTAATCAAGAATCAAGCAACAAAAACACAAGAACAACAAGCATAATCATCATCTAATCATCTCATTTTATCAAGTAAGTTATCAACTTTATTTTTACATGAATCATCTTATATTTACTTGCATTTCATGATTTCCATGCTAAAAACCATGTACAACTAGCTATACCACCATTTATTTTGTCAAAAATGGAACATACAAACCCTAACTTTTTATTTAGGAATTCCCTTGCTATAATAACTTGGTTAGGAGTCCATGGCACCCTAAGAAGGTGTATGGTAGGATTAGATTAGCTATGTGGTGATTACAAGAGATTTAGTTGAAGTAGAAACTAGTTTTGGACATGAAAAATGGATTTCTAACAAGTATATATACATGCTGTCCCATTTTTGTAAATCCAGGAAAATCAGTAAATACAAAGTAAACTTTGGCAAAATTTTTAGAAAATACTTTCAAAAACGAATCCGTAGGCGAAAGAACGGATTAAAACGAGTTTATAACGAAGGAGATATGATTTTTGCAAGTTTAACGACGAAAACTATTTTCTGAAAATTTTACATGCTGTCCCACGATTTTCAATGGGCAATCTGAGGTGTAAAACTTGATCTAGCCATCCCGACTTATCAAAAATATATTAGTATGTTGTCCCACGATTTCGGGGATATAAAGAACGCACAAAACAAGCTTATAACGACCAAGATATACACGTTTCAAAATCGGCGAAACTCTATTTATTTCCATCAGCTTTTTAGCAAAATATTACTAAGTATAGAAAAACAGTTTTTGTAAGACATCATGTTGAGAGCCAATTTACTCATTGATAAACTCATTTCTGGAAAATTTACATCATTGACAAAAAGTTAGTTCACCCAGCCTAGTTTTCAAAACATCCCGCCGTTTGTCAAAAGGATTTATAACGAACAACTTATGGACTTCCAAACTTTCCCGAAAACTGCCCAGAATGTGCCAAAACCGCCCAAATACCTCACTTGACGGCTAATTATCTTTATGATCGAGACCTGTATGGACAAACTTCACTTCTGTGACTTTTTAGATATGGTGAAAATCTTCTCAAAACTACTGAGCTTCTTTCCTAACTCTTAATATTCACTATTTCACGACTAGTTTTATGAGACCGTTTTGTCACTAGTAGAAGTAATAATACTTTTACGTACTAAATTCTAGATTTTCTAGAAATATTAACCAAGTACCCAATTTCATAACTAATGATGTATTAGTGATTACAAGTATATTTTCATTACTACAAGGCGATATTTCAAGGATTTCAAACCGAGGATTTCAACACAAACATTGGTACATACGATATATATATAAGTATATATATTACAACTAGTTTATTTTTCTAATAGCCATATTTTCCTAAGTCTTGGAATATATACTTTTGATAACAACAAGTGTTTTTCAAAGAGTAGAGTGGTATAGGAAACATGTGCATGGACATTCATAACATCATTTCATGATCTAAAGTAGATCGTTCATCATTCATATTAGGTTGCGGCTAGTGTGCGCGCCTTGTTTTTCAGCTCATTACATGTTCATGGTACCATCATATTGGGTTGCGGCAGCTAATTGTTCATTGGTGTTCATTTTATTTCATCACAGTTTCATCAGTTGAGGTGAGTTTTCATAGCCCCGTTTTCAATTCAACATTTTTGATTGTTTTCAAATCCCACGGGGGGAATACATTGCATCAATCATTTTTGTACGAGCCCAAGTATCAAAACCCATGTACATAGCTTAAGTTACCTTGCCATGTGATAAGTCCCCTGTAACATCATGAACCGTTAATTTACCGTTAAGCGAGAGTGAGTGGATAGATCTATCGAGGGTGACGCCTCCATCCGTGGTAGTGATTACCAACAGTAAGCGGATGCATGTCATGTCTTTTACATTTGAATGTTTCGGCAGAACATTCGGGAGGGGCATAGAGTTTCATCAGTCATAGCTTCGGTGTCATGAGCTTAAGGCTATTGTACAATTTTCATGAGATTTTTATCTTGCACTTTTACTTGTGGTGGCCGTACATCATTACATTTTACAAACCTATGGAATTCACCAACATTCGTGTTGACGTTTTAGCAATGTATTTCAGGTTATTAAGGTAGCTCATGAGACATGCATTTGGACTTTCATGGAGTCGCGGAGTCGACGCGTCTCATCATTATTTCATGCACTTATGTAAACATTTGATCTAGTATGACTGGTTTTTCATAAACATGCAACACATTTTGGGGACCTCATTTTGTAAACTCTGAATTATTTTAATGATCAAATGCAGTATTTTACAAACGACACTTTAGGTCGTTCAATGTAACTGTAACTGTGGTGCTATGACAGACACCCCCAGGTATTCCATTCCGCTGCAAGTCAGGTAAATTGGGGGTGTGACAGATTGACATCAGAGCTAAGGTTATAGCGAACTAGGATGTATCTTGGACCCTAGACTATAACCACATCAGCATAGCATCTCATCATTTCATCATAAGTGCATAATCATGATACATGTTGTTTCATACATACCCTGTGCGAGTTATTTATACTCATATCCGTATATGTATATCATTTTATTGACCTGGTTCACAAGTGACATGTCTTCAGATACTCACACTGACATCCTTTTATCGGATTCAGACATTGAAGATGCCTTGTCATCTTCCACTACCATTATACCACCAGTTGCACTTACACCACCATTAGTACTATTGATTTGCCATAGGAACAGGGTTTTCCTATCATTCAGTCCCGTACATAGAATGCCTTTTGGTAGTGTATTCAGAATTAATCTTAATGGACTTATTAGGATGCTTATTGCAAGGAAGATAGTGTGTTTTCTTTCCATCACTAGTAGGGCACTTACTACTCAGGTACTATCACCACCATCAGTTACTTATTACACTATTGGCCTTCCCACATTGTGTACTTTAGTTTCACCTTTTAGATGTCGCGAGGTAGCGCGAAAGAGGGTAGTATTTCATTCACTGGTACCATCATTGTCATTTTCCTTTTTCTTTCCCACTTGCCATGAACTAGATAACATCTAGTAGATAATACCAATAACACGGACTCAACAGAAACATCCGCAGATTCTTCAGGAATGGTTCAGAACCTACATTATCTAAGATTTGATAGATGCACAACTTCAGACACCACTTCAGGACTATCTCGACCTTATGATGCCACAAACCTGATTTCACACAGAGGGACACCAGGAAGTCCCTAGACCAGATTTATATCCTCACTAGCTTTTACTATTATCCTAGCCACAGAAGGTGTGGAACAACAATCTAGGTTGCAATGCTGCTCAACAATCACCCAAAGGACAAGAAATGAATAGAGCCTTTGCTGCAGAACCGCACACAAAGAGAAGGTATATTGGAAAGTTACCTTACTACAACCTGTGTAATCAACATCACCGAGGTCATTGCAGTAAAATGTGTGGAGTGTGCAAGAAGCGGGGTCATTGGACTGAAGACTATAGGAAAATCACAAATCAGAAGATCCCAGGGAGTTGCTTCCAATATGGAAACTTAGGGCATTTCAAGAATGACTGCCCGGAACTAAGGAACAAGGAAAAATCAGGAACTGGGAATCAAGACTGAATCGCTCGAGGAATAGCGTGTGTTGTTGAAAGAGAACCGTCAGGATATTAGAAACATCAAGGATAACAACAATGCTTCAGCAGGAGGAGCTTTGTTTCGATATATAAACCGTAGTTCGAGCCTTTAGGGTTGTATCTTTCCTTTTGTACTTACCGTTGGTACGATGACATGACCTAGTGGTATTAAGCACTTTCCTATCCAATGTAGTATCTATCCTTTGTTACCTAGGTGATAATCATAACCTTCGTTTACTCCATTTTCTATCCCAATTGCTCAGACTTCAATTGTTTCGCAACATTTTCGCATTGTCTCATCAGGAATTAGGTTGATTTCGTTTTTGACGAATTAGTAGACTATTACCATTCGACAAGATTCACCCACGTATCCAATACACCATTCAAGCTATTTTACTATCATATGGGGAAACTGTTTTACAGAAAAATTTCTGAAGTAAGCTATTTTATTTCCATCCTATAAATTGATTTTCTGTCATTACATCAAGTATTTACTATTGTTACGCGAAGCAATTTTCATGTTACTTGAAAGAAAATATCAGGACACCATTTTTATAACAATGCGTTGAACACCATCTAAAACTTTTGATAAAAGTTATGATATTTTGACAAAATCCAACATCGCATCATTAGTCCTCAATTATACATAGCCTGATCACCTATGTAAAATTCAGGAAGGATTATGCCATGAAGGAAATAATTACCTTTTCAAAGGATTGTTAATAACAATCTTCATCCAAAAGTTTTGTAAACAAAGGAACTCTTTCATAAACATCCCTTTTGCCGAACTATCTCTGGATACTTACCCCATCAGTCACTCATTCAGCCATTAAGTTGGATTTTCCCATTGACTTCCCTAAGAGAGACTTTCCATATCAATTACATGCAGGATTCCTCAATACAATAAAAGCAACGAAAGGATTACAGAACTACTAACCAGGACTAGAAGTATATAGTGAGAGAATTCATGACTCAACAACAATCCTAAGATACTGCGAGACTATCCGAATCACCATCTCTGACTTAGTTGTCAAATTCTATCGCTTAAGGGTACTAGCTAGACTGAGCTACAGGATGGAACTCAATATAAATGTCCGCAGGACAACACAATAGAAATAAACCAAGCTTCTAATTGAGACTGTAGAGCATTTCATTTAAACATGGCCTCATCCATACATAAACTTTCCTGCAGTAAGTTTTCACAAAGGACAATTGTTTGAAACAAGAATATCAATGTAGATTCCTCTAAGGCATTATGTCTAGAAATTTCAGATAACCTCACCTTCATACCAAGCAAGGGATCAAACCAGAACATATCTCCTCATCTACATGGGAAAACAGAATAGACATTCATCGACACAACATCAAGTGATACCTTCGTCTTGCCAATTACAACGATAAACTATTTCATGACTTAAGTTAGTCTAAATACCTACGCTTATAGTTATGCCAGATAATCATCAATAGACATTATCCAACTTCAGGAACTAAGTGTTAGACATCTATGCATTTAAGCGAACATCTCCTATTCTACCATCTTATCCATGTTAGTGTTTTCACTTTTAAGTAAAGTTGATGCGTTTACATAAACCACATACCTTGTGGAAAAATGATTTCTGAAATTCCTATTTTGAACAAGTACGATCCTTTTTGGTCAATCTTTAGCAACACTATGGTACAATGAGAAATATACATAAACATCAAACTTTGGTAAGCAGTCTTAATCACAACATGTTTGAAAACATTTTTCTACTTCATAACTACTGAAATTTTGAACCATCAGGAAAAATATTACTTAGTAAATCATTTGCTCCATTTTTCTAAGTTCGTTTATTCAGAAAAAGATTTCAACCAAAACTCACAATCGCGAGACAAATTTCCAGAACCAACTTCTCTACAACATCGCTTATGCATTTAGGATTTGTGACTGGACAATAGAGAATATTTGGAATATGTGATGAAGGAATTAGGAGGGACATCACAAATTAATCGCGAACTTCAGTAGTGGAGACCAAACCCAATAGACAAAGAAGGACATATGTCTTATCATCCGTTGGAACAAAACACAAGGAATCAAATTGTTACCTATATTCTATCCCTTCAGATAACGCCAAGTTCGAAGGACCGAACGTTATGGAATTAGTCACAAAGGTTTATTGTACCCATTTCAGTTATTTCCTGTTAAGGAAACCGATTCACCTTTGACTTCAGGTAATCATTTCAAGATTTCCTTCAGAAACCCATTTAGATGTGAACATCACCTATCACCCTCAGAACGATGGTCAAAGCGAGAGAACAATTCAAACATAGGAAGGTATGCTCAGAGCATGAGTGATTGACCCTGTAAATGGTTGGACTAATCACTCAACATAAATCAAATTCATCTACAACAATAGTTATTACACCAACAGCGAGAAACTTGCAGAAGTTAGATTGGTACATAACACATATCATTTGGATTGGGTATCCTGAATAACAAACCATCCAGATTCAAGTGGGAGAACAAACTAAGTTAAAAGCATTGCCTTGGATTGGCATGATACAAATTGGATAACAAGAAAAGTTGAACCTTTAGCATATTGGACTATTTAAGATTCATTTTAGAATCGACCAACTAGCATACAAACTTGAGTTCTGGCAGAATTCAGCAGTATATATTACCCGTATCACATTTAAAACATTAATAAGCGCAGACCATCGATTGATGGGCCAAACTCAGAAAAAGCTCAACTCACTAGTTCAGTAGGCATTCATGAGATAACCAGAAATTTTCTACAAGTCAAGAATCAGTTACAAGTTCAATAAGTCGTAAACCATTAAAACTTCAAGTTCTGCAGAGTTAGCAGAAAGTTCTGCCTAGGAAAGGCATGTTATCGTTCAGAAAACTTGGAAAGTTACACCAATATACACTGGACCATTTATATTTTGACAGAGAAGGCATAGTGGCCGTCAGACTTGAACATTGCCAGAGAACAACAGGATAACACGAACATATTTCACATCTTCAGATCCCCAGAAATGACTTTCAGATGAGTCACTCATGATTCCATTGGAAGGGATCCATCCCAAATGACAATCTCAGACCTTGTAAGAGAACCAACATAAACCATGGACCGTGTGGTCAAACAGTTGAATCAGAGTTGAATTCCTATCGTTAGAGTTCGCTGGAATTCTCGAATATCATCACCTTTTCACATATATGTTTTCAGAAACCAACATAAATTGAACTTCGGGACGAAGTTCCTTTTAGAGGGGAAGACTGTCACAACTCACCATTTCAGGTCATTTCCCGAACTTTGGAAAAACACTATTCATCAAACACTATTCATCAAAACACTATTCATCAGTTTACTATTCATCATTTTTGGTGTCAGTTTGACATTCAGAGAAGCATTCAAAAATTTTACTATTCACGGAACACTATTCATTGCGGGAAAAGATTTCATCATTCACGTGCATTACACATTTCATCGTAAATTTAGTTTACGGGTATTCAAATTCGCGTAACCGGACTGGGTTAGGTGCGAATTCATTTCATTAGTGTTAAGAACACTGCATACGGACTGGAGATAGTCTGCATATCATCATAACAGCATTTTCATGTTATACCACTCTCAGGATTTTCAAATTTATATATTTGATACATTTAACGTTTTTACGTATAAGTATTTATAGTAAACGTTAACACCCGGTTTATACACGGCGAATATATCTAAATATTCCCACAATGGTCCCGACATATTTTTATATCCATTTTAACATCATAAAAGTTATAACATTCAGTTACCCAGTATTTTGGAAATTTATTTTTATTTATAACGTACGCGTATGAATATAACGACGGTTTTCGTGAAAACTAAACAATAATCACCCGAACACTCAGTAACTGTACCCAACATATTTCTAACATTTTTATGACTTTATTTAGTCCCAGTCAACTTCGTTAATATTTATTTTTAGCAAACCCGGTACCCGATTATAACTAATGCTTACACTAAACTACAACTAATATTATCCTACATTTCCTAAGTTACCAAAACCGATTTTTCTTTCTCTTGCTCACCCAAAACCGGCCATACACACACCCTAGGCCACATGATTTATTATTTCTAACCTTAAGCATTAATATGTATTATTATACATTATAAAAATTTCCTAAATATCTAAAAACATGAAATGTTAAACACTTATCAAAATTTTAGATCAAAGTTGCTCATCTTCATCTCTTTTTCTCTCTACCTCACGACCCAAATTAAAAACCATGATCAAGCCATTATTTTTCAAGACTTAAAGCTACAAACTTGTTCATTATACTTGCCTAATCAAGAATCAAGCAACAAAAACACAAGAACAACAAGCATAATCATCATCTAATCATCTCATTTTATCAAGTAAGTTATCAACTTTATTTTTACATGAATCTTCTTATATTTACTTGTATTTCATGATTTCCATGCTAAAAACCATGTACAACTAGCTATACCACCATTTATTTTGTCAAAAATGGAACATACAAACCCTAACTTTTTATTTAGGAATTCCCTTGCTATAATAACTTGGTTAGGAGTCCATGGCACCCTAAGAAGGTGTATGGTAGGATTAGATTAGCTATGTGGTGATTACAAGAGATTTAGTTGAAGTAGAAACTAGTTTTGGACATGAAAAATGGATTTCTAACAAGTATATATACATGCTGTCCCATTTTTGTAAATCCAGGAAAATCAGTAAATACAAAGTAAACTTTGGCAAAATTTTTAGAAAATACTTTCAAAAACGAATCCGTAGGCGAAAGAACGGATTAAAACGAGTTTATAACGAAGGAGATATGATTTTTGCAAGTTTAACGACGAAAACTATTTTCTGAAAATTTTACATGCTGTCCCACGATTTTCAATGGGCAATCTGAGGTGTAAAACTTGATCTAGCCATCCCGACTTATCAAAAATATATTAGTATGTTGTCCCACGATTTCGGGGATATAAAGAACGCACAAAACAAGCTTATAACGACCAAGATATACACGTTTCAAAATCGGCGAAACTCTATTTATTTCCATCAGCTTTTTAGCAAAATATTACTAAGTATAGAAAAACAGTTTTTGTAAGACATCATGTTGAGAGCCAATTTACTCATTGATAAACTCATTTCTGGAAAATTTACATCATTGACAAAAAGTTAGTTCACCCAGCCTAGTTGTCAAAACATCCCGCCGTTTGTCAAAAGGATTTATAACGAACAACTTATGGACTTCCAAACTTTCCCGAAAACTGCCCAGAATCTGCCAAAACCGCCCAAATACCTCACTTGACGGCTAATTATCTTTATGATCGAGACCTGTATGGACAAACTTCACTTCTGTGACTTTTTAGATATGGTGAAAATCTTCTCAAAACTACTGAGCTTCTTTCCTAACTCTTAATATTCACTATTTCACGACTAGTTTTATGAGACCATTTTGTACATAGCTTAAGTTACCTTGCCCACGGGGGGAATACATTGCATCAATCATTTTTGTACGAGCCCAAGTATCAAAACCCATGTACATAGCTTAAGTTACCTTGCCATGTGATAAGTCCCCTGTAACATCATGAACCGTTAATTTACCGTTAAGCGAGAGTGAGTGGATAGATCTATCGAGGGTGACGCCTCCATCCGTGGTAGTGATTACCAACAGTAAGCGGATGCATGTCATGTCTTTTACATTTGAATGTTTCGGCAGAACATTCGGGAGGGGCATAGAGTTTCATCAGTCATAGCTTCGGTGTCATGAGCTTAAGGCTATTGTACAATTTTCATGAGATTTTTATCTTGCACTTTTACTTGTGGTGGCCGTACATCATTACATTTTACAAACCTATGGAATTCACCAACATTCGTGTTGACGTTTTAGCAATGTATTTCAGGTTATTAAGGTAGCTCATGAGACATGCATTTGGACTTTCATGGAGTCGCGGAGTCGACGCGTCTCATCATTATTTCATGCACTTATGTAAACATTTGATCTAGTATGACTGGTTTTTCATAAACATGCAACACATTTTGGGGACCTCATTTTGTAAACTCTGAATTATTTCAATGATCAAATGCAGTATTTTACAAACGACACTTTAGGTCGTTCAATGTAACTGTAACTGTGGTGCTATGACAGACACCCCCAGGTATTCCATTCCGCTGCAAGTCAGGTAAATTGGGGGTGTGAAAAAATAAAATATGACGAAGTTGTAAAAATCATGAAATTACATTCCTGATGAGAATCGGGTGTTAAAATAATTATCGGGTTGAAATATCGCAAGCCGACGGAGTAATAAGCTCCGACCGTAAAATGTAGCAATTGATTTGAAAACACCGGGTAAATTAATAATATAATTTTTATATTATTATAATGAGTGTGAAAATATGTTAGGATCATAGTCGGGAGTATTGGGTATACTTTAGTAGTAAAAACTGACTGATAACGTTAATTACAAATTAAGCATACGTAAATTGAAATAATGCGTATCCGTGCATTATCTAAAGTGTTGATGACGTTACACATGATATGTAGACTATTCTAGTCTATATGACGTGTCCCTACTGATGATGCATGAATTCGCAGCTAAACCAATCCGGTTATGAGAATATAATACCCGTAAACTAGATTTACTATGAAATGAATGACGAATGTGAATAGTGTTTTCCCTCCGACAATGAATAGTGTTATATGAATAGTGAAATTTTGAAACGCTTCTCGGAATCTTAAACTAACTCTGAAAATGATGAATAGTAAAATGATGAATAGTAACTTCCCGAAATGATTAATGAAATTTCGACGTTTGAAAAAAAAAGACATGAAATTACGAGTTGTGACATTCTTCCCCTCTAAAAGAAACTTCATCCCGAAGTTCAATTTGTGTTGGTTTCTAGAGTGGTATTGGTGAATAGATGTGGGTATTTGAGTCGCATTGCGGTGATAAAAGATAGAATATTCATTAGATCGGAAATTCGTTAATAGTACATGAAACTTATACGATAGAACGTAGAATAAAACACAAAAGAAATACAACACTAGAGAGTTTAGGCTTTGGTTTATTTTTAAGGCAGAAGTTCTTGGTTCTTGAACATTGTTGTCGTCCTCAGCGTTGTTGATGTGTGGACCATTTCCTCCTCTGATGATCTAGGCTCTCCCACGAGCCATTCCACTTTGGTTTCCTTTCTCTTGGTTTCCTTGTTTTGGGCATTCATTCCTGTAATGCCCTATTTTTCCACAGCCAAAACATGTCACTGAGGGTTTCTGATCTCCAGTAATGATTGGAAACTGGCATTCCCAAGTCGCATGACCAACCTTCTTACAGTTGCCACATGGATTAAGACAAGGTCCATGGTCATGATGATTCTGACACGTGTTGCATTTGGGTAGGGTACCCTGGTAACCTTTCTTTTCACTTGGCTTCGCAACGAAGGCCCTAACCACTTCATGTTGTTTGTTTGACTGCCATACTTGATCGTCTCCTTGGTTGTCATCCCTTTTCCTCTTGTTTTCGTTGTTGTTGTTGACAGTAGTTTCTTGCTTCATCACTTGAGCCATAAGCTTTTGAGACATTCTGATAGCTTCATCCAACGTGTGTGGTTCAGAAGCAATTACGTTCCCACTGATGTTGAGCGGTAGTCCATCGATGAAATTTTCTAGCAGCTTTTCATTATCTGAAACCATAGTTGGACATAGCACAGCCAACTCCTGAAACCTTCGGATATATGCCTCGATATTATTTCCTGCTGTCACTAGCTCATAAAACTCTGTTTCCAATTTCTTCACTTCGGTACGAGGGCAAAACTTCTTAGTCATCAATTTCTTGAATTGATCCCAGGTGAGCTTGTAGGCATTTTCCATACCAATCGGTTGAGCATAAGAATTCCACCATGACATAGCTTCATCCAAAAGCATACCAGTAGCGAATTTTACCTTGCTGATATCAGGACAGTTGCACATGAGGAACACATTCTCAGTCTTTTCGAACCAGCGAATCAAAGCAACCGCTCCTTCAGTGCCCTTAAACTTGATGGGATCACCAATCTTAAAATTTTTCCAAGTACATTCACGCCTATTATCGGACTGTCCATCTGTCCCTGTCTGTAAAGCGGTTTCAGCAGCCCTTGCAGCTACCTCAGCTCTCTCGATCTCTAGAGCTTCGGCTATACTATCCGTAACAAGTTCCGAATAGCAGCAAGTGTCATAGTTGGAGTAGCTTGAGCTTTCCTTGGCGGCATAGCTCTTCAAAACAAGAAAAGAAGGGTGAAACATAAATAAGACATTTCCTAGTAGTAGGTATCCTAATGTGGATTGCTATAGAACGAAAGCTTGATGTTGCGATATGATCAGTTGACGTGGTTCGAGTGGTTTTGTGGTATCCTGCGATTTCTGTTGAGTTTTAAATGGTCATAATGTACCGAGGGATCCTCCATATAAATGGTATGGAAAGTCTTTCCTAGGGGGGGTCATTGATAATATCCACTTATCAATATTGGGAATAGTGAGTGACGAGTGACATCGGAATCTATAGAGTGTAAGCTAATTCCTTATATATATAGGGATGGGGAAAGGAAATGATAATGATGGTGAGAAGGGAAAAGATTGTGACAACTGCGACAAAATGAGATTGTGATAAAAGAATATACTGTGATGTAAGTGTATTGTTCATAAAGGTGAAGATTCATGAGATGAAATGACCAGTTGACGTGCTTCCAATCGGTGGTTCACGAAGTGATGAAAAGTATGAATATTCTGACAACGAGAGTATACACACACATAAATGAAACATTTGGAAATTGAGTAGAGGATTCAATCCAGACAAAATTTTATTATAACCATTCTCAGTGTTGCAAAATTCATCTTTGAGTCAGGCATAGGTGGTCAGCCTATATCCCACTATCCCGGGTCGAATGTAGATGACCAGTCTACATTCCACTGAGGTTCCATAAATTTTGAAATACTCAGTTCAGTTATACTAAAACTATGTCCTTCACAAATACAAAGACGTTTTGAAAGACTAAGGCAAGTGACCAAACTCGAGGTCGAATGATGAAACTATGCAATGAAAAACATAATGCGGTGACATATATGATACGTGAACATGCTTATACGAAAGACAATTATAGTAATCAATTAGAATAAATGAATATAATATACTAGATAATGAGACACAAATCTCATCACCTATGTCAGCAACTAACCACAAATGAGGCTTCAGCTTGGCAGGCAGGCACGTGACGGTCATAGGGTTAAGTTTTCGTGAAAGTAGCTATAGTCTAGGTTTTAAAAACATTTAGTTCGCTATAGCCAAAGCTCTGATGCCAATCTGTCACACCCTCAAAATCAGGTCCAGCGGAAGCATACATGTAGCTGGGGTGTAACTCAATCGGTATCACAACACAAGTACAAAAATGGTTTTCACTTCAATCATTTAGAATAAAATCGTTTAATCAAACGAGTTAAATTTACATAGTTAAAAGTAGTGCAGAAGTAGGCCTTTAAAATACTTTTAAACGGTCCCCAAATGAATATCAGAGTCTTCTATGACCATGTCGTGCCCTGCCAAAATCTCCAGTAGCGTGCCATTGATTAATACCTGAAAATACATGCTAAAGTGTCAACACGAGGTTGGTGAGTTCATAGAGTCTTGTGAAAAAGAATGTAATGCATATGAATGAAGATTTTCCAGCAAAGGCATCGTAAATCCACTCAATTACAAGTCCCGCCATAAGAGACTTGTAACCTGTGTGTTTACGGCCCACTGCCAAATATGATATAGTTATGTGAACAAAAGTAATACTTGTATCTAGATTCAAAGATAAATATAGCAAAACTGCTATATAAATAATTTTAACAATGAGGTTATATAAACAATTCTGGCAATGAGGCCATATAAGCAATTTTTGACAAAGCTGACAATGTCGCCAGATAAACAACTATGACAAAGAGGTCATGTAAATAAGTCTGACAATGTCGCCAAGTAAACAATAATGACAATGAGGTCATATAAAATAAGTCATAATGTTTAAGAGACAAGTCACATGAAATACAGGTAATCAAGCATACCAATGAAATGCAGGTAGTCAACCAGGTAAAGCAAGTAATGCGTTTAAGTAAAACGAGCATGTATTCTCCCCCAAAGAGTTTACAAAATAATTAAAAGAGTAGGGGCTATGACTCACCTGGTGCGATAGCTACGATGACAAGAGTGGATACACAGAAATGAGGCACGATCTCTAACCGCAACCTAATATGAATGATATGATCTAATGTAAGAAATGAAATGATGCTACACATGCAAATACGTATGTTATCGATACCACTCGTGAAACTTGAAAATAACGTTTATTGTCGAAAAATACATTTTTGACGTCTCGTTAAGTTAATAATCACTTTTCATGTAAATATGTTGAAACGGTACTCCACGATCCTTGTTTGGTGTTTTATCGGTAAATATAGTATTTTCGTCGTAAAATGATACTTTTCATAGCTTGAAAATATGACCAAAATGGTCTCGCAAAGCTAGTCGCGAAATAGTGAATATTAAGAGTTAAGAAAGAAGCTCAGTAGTTTTGAGAAGATTTTCACCATATCTAAAAAGTCACAGAACTGAAGTTTGTCTATACGGGTCTCGATCATAAAGGAAAATAGCCGTCAAGTGAGGTGTTTGGGCTGTTTTGGCAGATTCTGGGCAGTTTTCGGGAAAGTTTGGAAGGCCATAAGTTATTCGGTATAAATCCTTTTGACAAACAATTGGATGTTTTGAAAACTAGGCTGGGTGAGCTAACTTTTTCTCAATGATGTAAATTTTCCAGAAATGAGTTTATCAATGAGTAATATGGCTCTCAACCTGGTCACTTGGCGAAATGGTTGATACTTTGGAAAATTTTCTAAGTGTTGGGCTGAAGGAAACTATTAAAATCGTCTAAAATTCAAGCGCTTGTATCTTAGTCGTTATAAGCTCGTTTTCTACGTTCTTTATATCCCCGGAATCATATTGACATATACTAATATATTTTTGATAGTTCGGTTCCTCTAGGTTACGTCTAACGCCTCGATTTTACCCATAAAAATCGTGTGACAGCTTACTATTTTTAGAAAATAATAGTTTTCGTCGTTAAACTTACAAAAATCATATCTCCTTCGTTATAAACCCGTTTTAATCCGTTCTTTCGCTCACGGCTTCGTTTTTGAAAATATTTTCTGATTCTCTAGCCCAAAGTTACCTGAAAACCCCTGATCTTTCCATATTTTACAAAAATGGACAGCAACTTGTATATAGTTTGAAAATTCAACTTTTCTAGTTCAAGGCTTGTTCAAAACTTAACCAAACTATCTTAAATCAACTCCACAAATACTCAATCCTACCATACACCTTCTTAGGGTGTCATGGAGTCCTAAACTTCACCAACCTTGGTGGGTTTCATGGGAATAATCATAGGTTATTAATAATCTCATTAAACTTAGAAATACTTGTAAAAGTGGTATATATAACATAACTACTTGCATATTTAACCAATATATCTTGAAAATATATCATGTTACTAATGAAATGAAGGTATTAGATGATGAATATATTCATGTAAAGCTTACTTGAAATAGGAAGGATTTGAAGATGATTTGATTAATAACCTTGAGGTTTTTATTTCAAAACCTTAAGAAGGATTATATAGAAGACCTGTAAATGACTTTTTCTTGAAAAATTAAGATGTTCTTGCTTGAGTTTGATCCATGGCAGAAATTTGAGAGCAAAAGGAACTGGTTTCACCTTTATATTTTGGAAAATATGTGTTGTATCAAAAATCTTGCAAATATCTTGTATGTAATGGCAATTTGGTAAATAATTGAACAAGTTGAAGTATAAGTCTTGTACACCTCATGAGAATGTCGACCATGGTGTATTCCTTGGTGATATTTTGTAGTTTCATGTATTTCTTGAAGTATAAGTATGTATTTGAGGTGTATAATGTGATATGTTATATGTTTTGGGTACCGGGTTAACTAAAAATAAATCGTAATGAGTTGAAATAAAATATGACGAAGTTGTAAAAATCATGAAATTACATTCCTGATGAGAATCGGGTGTTAAAATAATTATCGGGTTGAAATATCGCAAGCCGACGGAGTAATAAGCTCCGACCGTAAAATGTAGCAATTGATTTGAAAACAACGGATAAATTAATAATATAATTTTTATATTATTATAATGAGTGTGAAAATATGTTAGGATCATAGTCGGGAGTATTGGGTATACTTTAGTAGTAAAAACTGACTGATAACGTTAATTACAAATTAAGCATACGTAAATTGAAATAATGCGTATCCGTGCATTATCTAAAGTGCTGATGATGTTACAGATGATATGTAGACTATTCTAGTCTATATGACGTGTCCCTACTGATGATGCATGAATTCGCAGCTAAACCAATCCGGTTACGAGAATATAATACCCGTAAACTAGATTTACGATGAAATGAATGACGAATGTGAATAGTGTTTTCCCTCCGGGAATGAATAGTGTCATGTGAATAGTGAAATTTTCGAACGCTTCTCAGAATCTTAAACTAACTCCAAAAATGATGAACAGTAAAATGATGAATAGTGATCGGTGAATAGTAAATGATGAATAGTAACTTTCCGAAATGATTAATGAAATTTTGACTTTTGAAAAAAAAAAGGCATGAAATTACGAGTTGTGACAGAGAAGTAGTGAAGTTGTGTAGTAATAGTGGTGTGCATAAGTTGGGAAGAAGGTGTGTAGTGGTGTGAGATTGGTTATAGCTACTATTAGGACTCGACATTTAGCTTAGTGTCGTTAATCGGTGTAAGCAAAAGTTGTGTAAGGTTTCTCCGCCAAAAGGGTGTTCGTTGTGTTAGTGAAGAAAACTCTCGAGTAGGAGACTCGAGGAGTGGAGTAGGGCAAGGAAGGAGACCTTGTAGCCGAACCACTATAAATCCGCCATGTCTTGGTTTGATCTTTCCATCTCTTGCTCATTATTCCATTTACATCTTTATTATTTACATACTCATATATATTTGCATCTAGTTGTAACTTGTGATATTGTGCTAAAGTTGATTTCACACAAAGTTCAAATAAAATGATCATTCACAAAATAAAGTTTTATAAATAATCTAAAAAGATACAATATATACATACACATAAACTAGTGAACTTGATCATTTAGATTGAGTAGACTTTTACAATAAATCTTGTATCGAAGTTTTTATAAAACTAAGTTTCTAAAATCTAAATTGACGTAAAACTATTCAACCCCCCCCCCCCTTCTAGTTTTCCACAGGGAGCATTGATCATTTTACTAACGTATGCTCTATTCATGAGTAGAAGGATGACTCTTTGGAAAAGAGTCATTGGTGTGAGCAAATCAAGACCCGTAATGCCAATGGTGATGAATTATGAGCATCTTGTGACCCTTACGAGGACGATTGCAATGGAGGAAGTAGCATAGCAAGGGTAAACGTTGATGAGTAGTTATGGACCTCAACGAATGATGCCCAAAGAAGTGATTTAGAATGGCTTGATCATTTACGGTTTGATGATTGGGTAAAAGTCAAGTATGGATGAATTGATGCTACTACGAAGGAAAAGATTTGGAAAGGATGTATGAGTAAGTTTAATCCATGTGAATGTGAAGCCGACATTGATACAAAAGAAAAAAATGATGGTGAATACAAAACAAAATGGGGAGAGCAGAAAGATCATTTCAAAATAGAGCTCATAGAAGATAAGCTCGATGATGAATGGTTTAAAGGAATGGCTTCTGATGACGATGATATTGATGGGATAATGGACTACCTTGAATTACAAGGACATGACGGGTTCACGGATCCAGATGATGAGGCATACGAGCAACGGCGATGTAAGCTTTTAGGATTACCATATAAAAGCCCTCCCCCAATCGTTGTGGAAGCATATGAGGTGACAAGGTACAATTTAGGACCTAACGAGAGGTTTTCAAAAATATGAAGGATTGGAAAGATGGAGTATAAACGTACCGCTATGAACGTTGCTTGGATAAGACACAACCTTATGAAAGAAATGGACGAGCTTGGACAACTCCACAAGCAACCACCGACGTAAAAAGCCACGGCAGTGAGTCTAACTTAAAGACTCGATAATAAACAAAAGTGCTCTTTTGGGAGACAACCCAAATTATCCTTTGTTTTTTTCAGTTTGTTATCATAGTTGGGTATGTATGTCTTGTTCTAATAATTTTTGTAGGTAAAAGAGAAAGGGGAGGACGATTTATGCCTACAATGAAATTTTTGCTCCAGAAAATTTCCCCCAGGAAAAGTCTACGGTGTAGCCCACGACATGACTACGCCGTAGCACCCTCCAGGTGT
Organism: Artemisia argyi; assembly: GCA_030686995.1. Taxonomy (NCBI): domain Eukaryota; kingdom Viridiplantae; phylum Streptophyta; class Magnoliopsida; order Asterales; family Asteraceae; genus Artemisia; species Artemisia argyi. The sequence continues at coordinate 84,043,996 of CM060677.1, read as the reverse complement.
TATTCTGTAAGATTTTTCCAACTACGGCGTAGCTTCAATTTTCTCTACGCCGTAGTTTTTTCCTGTACAAAATAAATTAAAAAGATTTTTATTACAAACATACTTTAACCTTGTATTAGTTTTTAAATGAACTTTGTGGATGTGTTCACTGTAAACCTTCACGAGACTTCACTCATCCACTTGGAACACCAAGTGGTATAAAAGGCTTGTTGTATACGCTAAATGCAACCATGATTCCTACGAAAGTGAGTTAGGATTTTTATTTATTTTTCTTTTTTAGGTTTTATGCTTGTGTTTGTTGCGTAATTTTAGGGATATGAAGTTTGCTCATTAGGCGAAGCGAAGGCATGTTTTCTCAAACATGATCCTTTTATTATTTTCAAGAGTAAGTTTCAGGGAAGTTCTCGTTCCCATTCAACTTATCTCCTATATTATCATTGCTTATTTATGTACAAAAGGGACTTTGTACATTTCAAGTGGGGGGATGGGAGTAGAATGTAACTTGAAATTTTATTTGCCCCATTTTTCTAGTTTATCTTGAAAAATTATGCCATTTTTAAAGTTTTGACATGTTTTTCCGAACCTAACTAGAATAGACCTTAGCCGAGCACATTTAACCCTTATTTCCATGGTGAGGTTTAACCTTTTCAGTTTCCCCTGATTTACCTAAATCCACCAAATTATGAGTGTGCCGGTAGTTTGTAGACTTTAGAACTTGGCCTTTACATCATTTTGAGACCATAGATGAGTAGTGTGTTGAGATTACTTGACACATTTGGAAGAAACTTTTTGAGAAGACAATATTTTAGGATTATCACCCAAATAGCCTATATGTGTGTGTTTATCGATTAGTCACATTGACTCTCCGACCCCCATATTAAAACCCTTTTGTTGCACTAATCTTTAGTGCAAGATACCCCTAGTTACACCCTTTTGAGCCTGTACTTTCGTTTCTTACCCATATAAATTTTTCGATCACCTATTTGCCTTAGCCTACCGTGTAGTCTTGATTTGTAATTGAGAAGTTGCCACTTGCTTTAGTTGAAGTTCGAGTTAAGAGATTCAGAAATCACGCCTACGTTGAAGACCCATCTTTGAAGGTCATTTGAGACCCCCCCCCCCCCCAAAATTCTCCATGTATGATTCATCTCAAGTGGGGGGATGTATTTTCCTATTTCTTGTAATTATTAGTAAAAAAAAGTGTGAAATTCAGTATGTAGATAATTTATCTTTTCGGTGCAAAAATGTATAGTACCATATCTTGAGCTTATGAAAATTTAGCATCGAGGAGGCCACCTCGATCACTTATGAAGATTTAAAGACCAAGTGTTGTGCCCATAATGACGTCCTCTAATGGTATATTCACTTGTTATGATCTAATTTTTGCGTCTTGGAGCTTTGATCTTGGATGAATGGCAAGTGGTAGCAACTCGGTTATAGGTTAAGACTATTTGTTTCTATTTTTCATTTTACACCATTATTGTGCATCCCATGTCTTATCCTACCTTTCAGTTGTGAATCATGCTTAGGTTAGGGATTTGAGCAGTCACTGATGTCTTACCCGGCATTCCGGTCATGTATCAATGCCTTTGTCGCCCTTTTCGTAGTATGTTAGTAACAACATTACACCAATAGCCTTATAAATGTTCACCTAATATCGTCTTTAAAAGTTGTTTTGACCTTAGCTCTAGTGGTGGAGATTTGTGTAACCTCCAAGCCTATGATAGAATACTTACTATGATTGAGCGTTAAGTGATCACACCGAAATTAACACTTAGATTAGCGAGTGAGGATGAGCGTTTGTTCCCATTTTTGTGAGGTGTTCGGCTTCGATATATTCTAGCATAGGAAATTTTTAGATTCATATCCTCCAGTTTCTCGGGAGATATCTTTTTAAGAATTATTCTAATAAGGTCTACTTGCGGGCAAGTAGAGTTCAAATGGGGGGATATTTGATAACATCAAATAATGCCCATATTTTAGTGTTAATTTCCCCTAGATTACTCTTTTATGTTAATATGTTAGGATATATACTCTTATTTGTTTATATTCTGTTTTTAGGGCAAAGATTAGCATAGGAACGAAAAGACACGGATTCGGAAGTATTAATGTGAAAATTATTGAAGTATGCGGATTCTGCACTAACTACGGCGTAGAGGTACCATCTACCTATGCCGTAGCACTCATCTACGAAGACTACGGCGTAGCCCTTTAACTAGCTACGGCATAGTGATCTACTAAAGGCTTCTACGGTGTAGCAATCACTCCACCTACGTCGTAGACCTCAATTTCAGGCAGTAAGAACTTTCGAGGCCAAAGATGAAGACTACGGCGTAGTTTCTAACAAAACTACATCGTAGATGTGATAATTGAAGAACTACGACCGTAGCATTTAATCAAGCTACGGCGTAGAGGATATTTATGAAGGCTACGGCGTAGCTAAACCTAGAGCTACACGTAGCAAAGTCGGGCCTATAAATACCATCCCTAATTCCGAGTTTATTCATTCACTTTTCAACACACAGAAGTCAGGAGGAATTCAGGGAGCAAAGGGAATGAAGTTCTACCATCATACAAGTCATTTCTAAAGGAGAATTCACGCCATAATCATAAGTTTATTCATCCGTTCAATTTGTATTGATTCAATGTTTACATTTGTTATGTTAAATATTTGTTTTTCTACATTCATGAACATGAGTGGCTAAATACCTTTTGGTATTAGCTATGAAATTGTTATTAATATGATTTAGTTTTCCCGCATCTATTGTCGTTTTATTTGTATACTTTCTTAGCATGTCTTAGGACACTTTAGTTTCGGTAGTGATGATGTTTGGTAGTTCCATTGAGGCTACGAGAATTGACCATAGGACCCATAGCTGATAATGGTGTGCCTTGGTGGTAGAAATATCATCATCCATGTGGAAATTGACCAAACGACCACCTACCAAACAGACTTGCTTAAGGAATTAGAGGGGATGTAAGTTCCGACCAGCCGCATCCTATTAGACTATCTAAGTTAGTAGAGGCACTTAATGACTCTTACATTTCACACCAACGAACTCTTTCAATCATGAGTTGGTAGAATATGGCCAGGTGTAAGATAGGATTAGGCGATTTGTCCATCTGAGCTTATTAACTTGAACCCCTAGATGAAATGATAGGATGCATATTTAGAAAACTTGTCATGTTAATAACAAGAGTAATAATTAGGTTAACACTATTCTTTCTATCTGATTTCCCTTTGCTCATTTATTCACTTTATTATTTGTTTTGTTATTTTATTTCTTTAGTTTAATTAATTAAATCATTCGAAACCCCCTTTTTATTAGTGATATTAAACTTAGATAATATCCGCACCTTAGCTCTTAGGACGTCCTCGGCTTTACCATCTAGCTATACCTTACACGACCGGGTACACTGCCTGATAGTGCATTAGGTAGACCTTAGTTATATGAGACTATTATAAATATAAAACCTGGTCGGTAAATCATGCATCATGTGGAAAGATATTAATGATATTGATAACAGATTCTCTATTGCTACTGTTTGGGAGTGAATTCGGCCTATAGGCACCGAGGTTGATTGGTACGAGTTGGTTTGGTTTTCTCAGAAGATCCCTCGTCATGCGATTCATCTTTGGTTGGTTATTAATCGGAAGTTGAAGACCCAGGATTCCTTGAGGCAATGGGATGTTAGTCGTAATACTAACTTAAACCTGCTTTAGTGTCCTTTATGCGAGAGTCAACCAGACTCTCATAACCATCTTTCTTTGAATGTGTTTTTTCTTTTCAGAGTGTGGAAGCATTTGAAGTTTTATATGGGCGTGGGTAACATTCCTACATGTTTGAGCTTGATCGTGGATTTCCTTACGTCTGTGTCAAAGAAAGATCTGCTAGATGTGTTATTACCAACCTTGTTTTTGCTGCTTTTTGTTACTTTATATTGCAGGAGCGGAATAATAGGCTTTCCAAGAATAAGAAGAGGTCTATGGTTCAAGTCATTGAAGTTATCAAGTCTACTATTCGTCTCATACTTTTCTCTTGTAGTTTTAAGAAGTCGAGGAGTGTGGAGGTGTTTTTAAATTGTTGGAAGCTGCCTCACTCTCTGATCAAATCTAATCATTGATGTTTTCTGTCCAGTATGTTATGGCGCAGTCGCCGGCTGCTGGTTTAAAGTTCGGAAGTGGGCCTACATTGGTTTATGTCCTTCGGGTAGAGTGCCAGTTGAGACTTGTACTCTTTTTCGTTCTCCAAGGTGTTTCCTACTGGGTTTTTCTTGGGAAAGTTTTTTAAGGAAGTAGTCTCAGGTGGCTTATTATACTCCTAGTGAGAAGCTGGTGGCCTTGTTTGGTGTTGCTTGCTCTTTAGAGTGTTTCGTTTCAATTGGTATTCTAGTTATTGTATGTAGCTAGTTATTCTCGGGTTGTGGTATGTCACAACCGAGTTTATTTTGTTTTGATAGTTCAAGCGTTGCTCAAGATTAATGTGGTACCTCAGCCACATTCCATTGTACTTCAACTTTTTCTATGATTATATGTATATATATATATATATATATATATATATATATATATATACATATATATATATATATATACATATACATATATACATATACATATACATACATATATATATACATATACATATATACATATACATATACATATATATATATATATATATATATATATATATATATATATATATATATATATATACATACATATATATATATATACATATACATATATATATATATATATATATATATATATATATATATATATATATATATATATATATATATATATATACATGTATATATATACATATATATATATACCTGATATATATATATACATGTATATATATATATATATACATATATATATATATATATATATATATATATATATATATATATATATATATATATATATATATATATATATGCAAAAGTGTTATTGTTGCTTTTGATGTATTTAATGTATGGATGGAATTGGTGTAGCCGTAGTTGCCAACGGATTAGTCGACCTCTACAAAAGTCTTCTTGTAATTTGTATCTCCAGAATCCTGTTACATATTTTGAGTCTGTTCGTAACTCAAATCTTGTTTGTAAAAGATCAATTTTCCATTTTTTCAAAGTTTTTAGACACGCGAGTGTCTCTTTTTCATGAGTACTGTATCTTTGTTCTGTTTCTGAAAATGTTCCAGAAATATATTTGCATAATTTAGAATTGTATTTTTCTGTTTTTAAAATAGATTCTGCTTGTAATAGTCTTTGATCAGATTGAGGAATTTGACTTCCATCAATACATTGTATTTTTGATAGATTAGATTGAAGGACTGGAATTCCATCAATGTCTAATCCTAGTAATTCTTTTCCGTTCTGAATCGCCTTCATACATCTTGCCCAAGTGTCGTCGGATGCATCTGTTTCAATAATCAAAAAATCTTTTGTTTCCGGGTTATATAATTCCGGTAAACATTGTACATTAGCTTTAATATTTTGTACAAGTTGGGTGTCGGATGGTATCCATTCCCAACGGATTTTTTCAGAAATTTTCTTTTATAAAACCTTTCTTTCTTTTGCTAAATTTTTCAGAAATCCTTGTTCTGCTATATAATTCAAACATCCTAAAAATCTTTGAATTTGTTTTCTATCTTCTAGTTTATCTGGAAAAAGTTTTAATTTTTCTTGCGTATTATTTGTCAAAGAAATAATTCCATTTTTTGCAATCTTTAATCCTAGATATTCTACTTCACTTTGAAGTAATTTTGACTTCTTTTGTGATAAAATTAAACCCTTTTCTTTTATTCTTTGTAAAACAATTGATACTGCTTTTATATGATCTTGTTCATTTTCTTTTGTAAAAACAATAATATCATCAATGTAGGCTAAACAAAAATTTTCTAACCCTTGTAAATTATTATCCATAAAACGTTGATAAATCGATCTATTCATAATCACTAGAATAATCACTAGTATCTGTATATGCATATATTTCAATATCTGAATCGATATCTGAATCTTCTAAAGGTTCGTATCCAAGATTATATGCTATTTTTAGTACTTCCGTTCCTTTCTTTTCTCCTTTTTTAGGACATTTATTGGTATAATGACCTTCTTCGTGACATAGCCAACATCTACCATCTTTCTTATTAGATGGACAATATTTTGAATTATCTTGCTTTTTATATTTTTGGCGATGTTGTTTTCGGTTTCTAAAATAATTTTGTCTTGAATTCTTTTTATAAAAATTTCTATACTTTGGATTATATATCTTTTTCTTCCATACTTTTTTCCGTTTTTTATATGGTTTTTGCGAGCATCCATAATTACCTATTTTGTTAGATTGTTTTTCACAACAAAGTTCAATTCGTGCTTCTTTTTTAGCTATTTCTTGTAAATATTGTTTTCTAACCCATGCTTTTACAGTGGTGATTCGAGCTCCTAGAGTGTCTTCTATTATTTTAGTGTTATCTTGTAGTATCGTTGCGTATGAATTTTTTAACTCTGTTGCTATAGATTCAGGGAGTTTATTAAAAAAATATTTCTAAAGCTGATTTTTGCCTTGTAGTATCTAACTTGTAATATTGGTCTGAAAATTCACATATGAATGAATTTAAATAACACATGTCGCATATCTTAAGATTAATTATTCTCCAATATGCATGTTCTCTAAATGCTTCATTTGATTCTTCTTTTCCTAAAATTCTTCCTGTGAATTCTTGTACTATACATGCCACAATGCATTTAGAGTCATCTATTTCTGTTTCACAGTCAATATTTAAAATTTCATCATTCATTCTTATTATTGGTATTTTTGGTATATATTGAGGAGGTATACGTTCCCATTTACCTTTCTTATTTCTAATCATTCCTTGTTGATATAAATATCTTTCTGTAGGTGTTGGAGGGTTATAATCAAATTGTCTTTGAAAATCTTCGTCTATATAAGATTTTTTTCTTTTTGTGCAAAATTATAATTTGTATAGGAACTTTCTCCTGGATATTTATATTGATTTTCATATGGATTTTCGTCTGAACTATAATCTTGTACTATATCTGCATCTTCTTCATTTACTTCGGATGGTATATCTAATGATGCCATTAATTTTGTGAGAGTTTCAATTTGTTCTTCAAGATTTTCCATTATGTTATTCGTATTGGTGGTACGATCTTAAGAGTTGATTTTTTCAATAATGTTTCTTTAATTTTTGTAATAGTAATATCTTTATCTTGTTCTTGGGTATTAATTATATTTGATAGTTGTTCAACTATGTTTATTTGACTTTGTTCCAAAGTTTCAAGTTCTTCTGTCTTTTTGTTTAATAATATTTGTATAGTATTTATCTTTTTTTGCATTGTTTTAGATAATTCTGGTAGTTGTCTTAGTATTAAGAAACTTAATGTTTCAATTATATTATTAAGTGTTGAGTTTAATATATCTATTTTTTCTCCAATAGATTGCTTTGTATCGCCATTATCTACTATATTAATACTATATGATGTTCCTTCTGGCAAGTTTTGTGGTATTTTAAATAAAGTTTGTGTATATGGTATGAATGGTTCGAATGATTTAATATTTTTATTATTTTCAATATTCATTTTTTGATCAGAAAGAGTTTCGGAAATATAATTCATTATTTTAACAAATTGTTGGACTTCTTTTTTCTTTTAATAGCAATTCTTCTGTATATGGTAATCTTTTTCTTTCGTATATTAATGTTTTATTCATCACTTTTAAACTTTCATAAGGATTTCTCAATCTTATTCTAGTTAGTAAATGATCTATTATATGTGATATTTCTTTTATATCTTCTTCTAAATCTCTTAATCTTTTCTGTAATAATCTTTTTTATAATCCTGAATCCATTATGTGTTTAATATTATTTTTAATTTTATATTGTTTATATTCTTAAACTTAATGATCGGATCATTTCTTTCATTTCTTTTATTTCTTCTTGAGTATTGGAAGATTCTCCATTTGTTACTGAAATTGTCAATTGTTGGTATCCATATTGATTGTATTTCAGATGTTGAATTTCTTCTATCAATATATTTATGTTTTGAAAATAAATTTGGTGTTTCAAGACTTAATAATGGTTCAAAAAGTTTATCTATATGAATTCTATTGTCTGTTTTAAAAGTGATACTGTGATGTGAATTAGTGAGTGCATAATTTATTTGATATGTTATTGTAAAAGGATGATTTCATTTATACATAAATGATCTTCTTAATAATTCATATTTTACAGTAATACTTTTATTTATATCTTTCTCTTTTAAACTTATTCCTGTTTGTATATTAACATTAAACTTTATTTTTCCTTCAGATAAATTTCCTTTTCCTTTGGCAATAATACTTTCTTCTCTATTTATTATTCTATCATCTCTTAATTCTAATTCAATAGGTGTGTTACAACCCATAAAAGTACTTTTTAATATTACTTGTATAGTTGATATATGAATATATGCTATTTTACATCTATCTTTTTCATTCATTTGTTTTATTCTTTTGTTTATTTGTTGTCTATTAATTATAGGAATAACAATATTTCCTTGTGTTTGTTCAATAGAAACTGGTTCTTCTCCAATAATTTTTCCAAAATATATTATATTTTTTCTTAAGAAAAATTCTCTAAGTGATATTGAATAATCAAAATTAAGTTTTTCTGCTAAAGTAAATTTTGATCTTCTAATAGCTGTTCTATTAATAATAGTATCTAGCATAAATCCTGATTCATCTTCTTTTTCTTCAATAATATATATATCTTCTTTATTTATAGTTGGTAAATCTGACATATTTTAATAAATATATTCTTAAGCTTTAAAAATTATTAAAACTTTAAATTATACCTTCTTGATGGCTGCTTGTAATTTAAGAGGTGTAGTTAACCTTCTTAATTATTGTCGTTATCATTTTCTTGAATGTTGACATGGTTCTCTTGCTCTTGAAATCATCTATTATTTCTTTCAATTGTCTTTGAATCGTCTATCAGCTCTGATACCAGGATGAAAACGCGGAATTCACGGACGAGTTGTACCTGAAAATGAATATAATTCATTTTGAATAAAAACATAGGTTAGTGGGTGAATAGTGGTTTTGCTATTTGAAGTTGACATGATTCGTTGATTTTGGTTTCAATTGAATGAATTGAAATGAATTGAATCGTTCGTGAGTGATAATAGAGGATTATTTTATTGTTGGTGGATGATAATTGTTAGTCTTTTGATAGGGATCTGCTATTCAGAAACGAGTTTCGTTTCAACAGACAATTGAGATTTCATTATCTCAAATAAACTCAGTGGTTTAATCTTCAAAACACACACTTTATTTCATGAGGTTTAACCTCTATTTATACAAGGAGAGAGTAGGTGTAATAGTTACAACCTACGTTATGGCTTACCTAATATTACATTATTAGACACTAATAATTTACACCGAACGCACTAATGTGCACTACTGTGGGTGGCTGACAGGCCTTACATTATTTGCCTTACATTATTACTAAAAAACAAATAAACTTTACATCACACCACACTAAAGAAAAAGTTAAAAAAGTAAAAATAATGGACAAACAGGTGGCGCATTCATCACATGTCTTCAATAATTCTTGATTTTTTGTCTTTGCTTTTTTATCTTCTTGTGTCTTCGTCTTCATTCCTGCATCTGTGCAATTTAACAGTAATCACACATATGTTTTGATATGTAGTATAATCTTTGACATAGTGCTATCTTGAAATCTTCAGGAAGTGCCAAGAGTGGCCCGGTGAATTTTTCAAATGGTTGTTCAAAATCTTCTAAAGTTTTTAATTGTACGTCGTCGATTGTTCCCTTGGAGTAATTTGAGTAAGTCAACATATTGTTGTTAGAATAGTTGATTTTGATATCTGACTTCTGCCTCGTTCCTGTTCATAACTTTAATGATGCAAAAAATACTCCGGCAAGAGTATCTACCAAATTTTTAGAAGATGGTATTGCTGGTGGTGACTCATCTAGCTCCTTTTTATCTGGGTAGTGTTCAGGATTGCTGACTCCCAATTCTGCAAACGTAATTGATGGTACTAAAAGCTTGTGATCGTTGCTGTCGAAAATTGGATAGCTTGAGTGTAACTTAAAATACAATTGTCTATTTCTGGCGAAATGAGCATTGTATGTCTTGATGATGCTTTGTACTTCTGATGGAAATTGTTGAAATTCCCGTATACTTGTTTCGTCTGTGTAAATTGTATCTACTAGTCCATGAACAAAGTATTCATGAACATCTGTTGGTGCTGCTCCTGGTAGGAATATTACTTTTGGTCCTACTGGTATATTACTTGGATAAAATGACTTGGTAGCTTGGACTTCATTATAGTGTATAACACTATCCCAAAGTCTTTGAAAATTTTCAACCGTCGGTTTCTTCATTTCTTCTCTTTCTCTTGCAGTTGGGATTTTTCTTATCAAATCGATTGGATTCATTTTGGGTGATCCTTCTCGTAGTCTTTCTTGAAATCCTTGATTTAAAGAGATAAATCTCTTTGATCTCTGAACTTCTTCTGTTGTGACTGTCTTGTATGCTTCCTTGAGAGCTTGCTTCGCTTCTTCTTGTGATGTGTAGCTTTTGTGACTGACACTTTGTCCTATGATGTGTGGACTTGCAAGTGCCCAATCAGAGTAATGTATATATATATATATATATATATATATATATATATATATATATATATATATATATATATATATATATATATATATATATATATATATATATATATATATATGGGAAACATAGCTATATTACAATGTAGCCAATTGGCTACATTTCTTTTGAAAAAAAGGGTGGGGACAGGGGGAAAATGTGTGTCAGGGACATACCGCAGGGACTGAACTGTACATTATTAAATTTTTTTTCAAAGGAAATGTAGCCAATTGGCTACATTTGTAATGTAGCTAATATTTTCCCATATATATATATATATATATATATATATATATATATATATTGTTGATATAAATAAATAACAAAAAACGTTATTCATATCTTTCGATATCTCTATGTTTTGATAATCACAAAACGAAAACTCATCAAACCAAAGACTATGACATAAACAAGTATTTAGTAGTAAATACTCATCTTTACCATTAAATCACTTAAGGTATGAATAAACAAAGTGTCAAATGTATTACAAGATCAAAGGAACACTTTTGTTAATCACTAGATATTTATAAAATGTCACAAAACATTTTATATCTTTTGTAAAATATTTTTGGAATTAAAAGAATATGTTTTATTCATTACAAATTTGTGAATTCAAATTTTCAACCAAAAATGGCAAATCTAATCCAGAAAAATTCCCCTCACAAAAGGACAAGAAAATCCAACGTTCAGGAGGGCGGCCCCCTTAATTTTACTAGGCGGCCCCCTTAATCATTAAGGGGACCGCCCCCTAATTAAGGGGACCGGCACGCTCCAGAATAGTATTTTCTGGCCCTATAAATATTGGATCATTCCACATATTTTTCTCACCTTTTTGCACTAAAAATTTTCTGATCTAAACATCCTTCTCCATCCTCTAAAAATCCTTTGATCTTATATAATTTGATCTTTGTTTCAAAGTGATTCAAGCCTCAACACTCAAGTGCAAAGAGAAGAATACTTCTACTAGAAGTATTACAACTTAGTATCATCTTGCTATTTAAGTTGTTTGTTTGTTTCATCTTGTTGATATTTCATATTTTGGTGAATAAGGTGTATGTATTAGTTTGCTAGATTTAGTTGTAGAATCTAGAATTGTTGTAAGTGTGTAGTGGAAGTTGAAGTGTAGAAGTAGTGGCGGATAGTAGTGAAGATAGAAGAGAGTGGCAATAGTGACTAGTAGTGAAGAAATTGAAGCTTTCAAGTGGAGAAGACTTGAAGACATTAGTAGATTAAAGTTGTGAAGACTCTAGTGGCTTGAAGGTGCTAAGACATTATTGGTTTGAAGTCGTGAAGACATTGGTGCTTTGAAGTTGTGAAGTTGCAAGACATTGAAGTCGTGAAGAATTTTGTGAAGGCGTGAAGATACTTGTGTTGTGAAGACGTATTGAAGAAGTAAAAGGTGTGAAGAAGTTGTGGTGTGTTATTTGGTGTGAGATTGGTTCTAGCTACGATTAGAACTCGACATCTTGCTTTGTGTCGTTAATTGGTGTAAGCATTTGGTGTGTACGGTTTTCTCCGCCATAAGGGAGGTTATTGACTTAGTGAAGAAAACTCTCGAGTTCGGTGCTCGGGGAGTGGAGTAGGGCAAGGAAGGTGTCCTTGTAGCCGAACCACTATAAATCCTTTCTCTCTCGGTTTGATCTTTCCATCTCTCAATCTTTACTTGCTTACTTGCTTCTCATACATTATTATTATTGTGTGTTGTGCATATATTTGTTTCACATAAAGATCAAACTAGTTTCCATTCAAAACATTAATTATACATTAGTAAATTAAAAGTATATACAATCATTAAAACACATATACATATGAATATAAACTTATAATTAAGTGAGATATATGAAATTATAATTTCTATTCAACACTTTAAATAAGTAGTATCTATGTGACATATGTAAATTAGTTTGTATCTACACTTTACCCTTAAAGGTTTTTACAAATTATCATCAACTCTTTGAAAGTGAACTTTTATTAAACAAAAAAGATGCAAAACTATTCAACCCCCCTTCTAGTTTTCCACAATTGGTATCAAAAGCCACGTCTAGCAAGATTTTTAAAATAGATTGTATTTTAAAACTTGTAACGATCTATGGAATTTGAAAAATATTTAGAAGGGGAATTTATACAACAACCACCATTATTTTAAAATGATCAGTTTCTTGAATGGAAAAACAAATTTGAAAATTATGTGAAATCAATAGTTCTTGATCTTTGGCATATCATTTTAATTGGTGATCTTAAACCAACCAAAATAGATTTTGAAAATCAATATAATAATCTTCAAACCAAAATTGATAAAAACACTAAAGCCAAATTACTTACTTTCAAAACTCTACCAAGAGTTAAATATGAAAAATTATTTCATTGTAAAACGGCAAATGATGTTTGGAAATGTCTTTTAAAGTTTCACCAAGAGAAATGTAAAATCAAAGATGATAAACTTGATATTGCACAAGAAATAGTTAATCTAGAAAATTTAGTAAATAAATATTTAGTTGAAACAAACACATGTACTACTAGTTCAAATATGATCATTGAAGGTATCTATAACGAAGAATACATGAGCCAAATCCGAAGAAAGAGCGTGAATAAATCATGGTGCAACAAGTGCAAAGAAGACGATGATAATACGTCTTATGAGAATATTCAAACAAACGTGAACACAAGTATTGATGGCAAGAACTACATGTTTCTAGATCCAAGTGAAACTACAAACAAAACATGGAGCGACATGGAAAATGGAATTGATCACCGTATAGCATGTGAAGAATGTACAACTACAAATAAGGTACAATCCAAAATTAAACATTTTTGCTATGATCAATTTATATTAGAATTTTTAAAAATGGAAAACAACTTCAAACATTTTTGCAACATTGACTCAAAAATTATTTTTAAAAACGAATTTTCAACATCCGCTGAAAAACAACTTTGAAAAAGAAATAATTTTAGAAGATAAAATGTCTAGACTTGAAAGTAATTTTGAAATCGATCTTGAATGTAAAAAATGTCAAGACTACAAACATGAAATTAAAATGGAAAATGAAAAAGCAAAAACATTGGCAAAATTCAAAAATAGTTCTAAATCTTTAAAATATCTTCTCAACATTCAAAAGCCATTTTATGATAAAACCGGCTTAGGATTTATCGTAAATGATCCTTCAACAAATGTATCAAAACAAATAAAATTTGTTAAACCTAGTGAATAAATTTAGAACTAATACTATTAACATTCATTATTTATTACTCTAGTCAAGAAAGTCATTGTTTGTTAATTAAAACAAACTATTGATGAATTCTTGTACTTATCGATGACATCTTCATCATATGCAATGGATGTTCTCATCTAACCAACTAGGACCCATGAGAATCTGGGTACCAAGCTGTTTATCAGGTTTAGGTAATTAACGAACGAAGAGTCTATTACGTGTTGATTTACTCATCTCGCTCTATTACCTTTGACGGCTATTGGTTTCTATCACGTTGTTTCACATTCTGCAAATGTTTCGCCCATGACGTGGTTGTGGGAATCTTCTTGTTTCGGCATTTTGTTCTTCACTCTTGGAGTATTGGTATTATGGTGTGTCCGTTACTATTTCAAGATGAAGCCTCCTAAGTACAATTTTCATTAGCCTTCACGACTTATGATGATTGGTTTGATCAATTGAGCATCTCGGATCTAGCTCCCTTGATTTCTATTGCGTTGGAATATTACTTGGCTACTTCGACATGTTTTGGACAAACTTTTAAGATTTCTTACATTACCGTCACGCCCACTTTTAAAGAAAAGTTGGACCTGAGATAAGTTTTCTTTTCAAAAACTTGCCAATATTACATTATATTTTAGAATGCTTTAATTAGTATGTGAATATGATTTAACTTATAAATTGCCATGCTTTTAGATTATTAACACTAATATATGCATATATGATATTAGCATTATTAACCCTCTTGGTGTTTAGTCTATTATCATTTTTCTTAATCTTCTATGATCTATAGTAGAACCATTCCACTTAAGCTATATGATCTTATTAGTTGCATAAATAGATGTATTATAATTGAGACTTCTTTGCAACTTGATATTATGATGTTCTTTGTTTACATATATACATATATTTATATACACATGTCTATCTTGTATCCATGAACTATTTACCTTGCTCTTTCCTATCCCATTGCATTTAGATCATAAATATCTATCATCTCACTTTAATATCTTTAGATGTCATTAGAGATGATTATGTGTGACAATGGGCTTAATTGATTCTCTTGAGCATGATAAGCTTCCATTTCAAATCCTTCACTTGCAACTTCTTGATTATCATGATCAAAACATCATGGTTAAAACTTCTCTCTTTTTGAAGGAAATATTTTCTTCTATTATTTTTCTTGAAACAATTTACTTAACTAAAATTTCTTTCATAACCTTATTTTAATCAAAAACAAGATTGAAATTTTTTTATTATTACATGTTATGAAACAAAACTCAATTTGTGTTATTGTAATACACACTTGAATTTACTTCAAAACATTGTTGAATAAAACTAAAAACGTTTTGCTTAAAACACATTTGACTTTTTCACATGTGTCATACACTTCTATTGGAAATGACAATCACAATTTAGTCAAATCATTTCATGAGAATCATGGCTTGCCTATATGGATCTTGTTTGTAACAAGTCTTGAAGTCCATATAATCATTTCCACCTATTTGTTACTTGTTAACAATCATCAACATGTTTGCTCTAGGCTAAATGTTATCATCTTCATATAGTTACACATTTAACTTATTTGCCTTATTGCCTCCTTAGTTGCATATCTTAATTGATAAATTAATAGATAGCATGATTATTAGAAATTAATTGCCTAATTCAATTATTTCTATATCACTCTCTACATTCATGAATAGTATGCCCAATATTGCCTCAAAGAGTTGAACTTACTTGAATCCAAATCCAAAAACACAACCTTTTTGAAAATTTTCTGCCAAAAAAAAAAAAAAAAAAAAAAAAAAAAAAAAAAAAAAAAAAAAAAAAAAAACCATTTCTGGCATTTTGGGAATAACCAGATGGGCGGCTGTCACAACCCGCTATTTCCCAGGTCAATACTATTATCTAAACTCGAATTTAAATTCTTGACTTTTAATTTGAAACATTTTACGTGAGTCCTTTTACTTGAATCGACGCGAATTTCTAACTAAATTCTAAGTACTCTAGGACTTAGGCTAATTTTAGTCCACAACGCTCCGGTACCTTGTTCCTTCCCCAATTCACAATTTTATACAACAACACAAATTCCTATTCTCTAAATATTTACGGTTTTTAACTTCAACAAACGTAAATTTTTATTCAAAAACGTAACACTCGACATACCCGATTTTCTCAACAATTATTTTTAGGGTATTTTTATACTTCCAAAATTATTACAAAAGTCCTAAAAATATTTTTCGATGTCCAAGTTAAATTCCTTACACCTTACGTTTAATTACGTATAACTTCCGTTAATTATCAAACTAATACACAATACATATTTTTACTACCCAATACATTTAATATATACATTTTTACAAAAAAGTAAAACATTTTCTTCCAACCTTAATCAATGAGCCGCCCCTTGTCCCATAAGTACTCCACATTTTTTTTTTCTACTTGAAACATAAACCATGAAACATGCTCATTTAATTTTGGAGGCTAGAGCCACCCTTCTTGCCCTCCTTTTTCCCCTAAAACTCGGCAACAATAAAGACCAAGACCAAAGATTTTTTTTTCTTTTGACCAACAATTTATCACATCTAGCTATATATATATATACAAGGACTAATACTCATATTTAGTTACTAGAAAAGAAAACTATCACCTCCCCACTTCTATATACAAATCGCCACCACCAAGGAGCAAGGAAGGAAAAAGTGAGCTTGTGGGTAATTACAAGAGTACTTAGGGTAGTTTATCAAGGGTTGGATACTAATCTTTGGGGTTACACAAGTGTTGTTACAAATCTCATCTCACAAACCTCTTTGTAAGTGATTTTACACTACTTATACTTAATGATTTTTCATGATTTTTATGCTTGTCTAGTATATATACTTGGTTATCACTTGGTACATGTTGAAAAATCTTTACATCCACTTTGATCTCTTAGCAAGAAAATATGTTTTGAACAAGATTTTATTTCAAGAAAAATTGTTAGTAAAAATCTTTACAAGTAAAATAATAAAAACTTTTTATATATATGTTAGTAGATATATATATAGTTTTATATACTTGGATGATCTTGTACATGGATCTTGAATATTGTTAAGTTATGTTTAGATCACTATATACTAGTTGAGAAGTTGATGGATGGACTAGGACTAGATTTGGAGTTGTTGTTAAGTGGTGATAATAAATAAAACACTAGGAAATATAGTTTGACATTATTTATATTGGATCTGTCCTATTCGACCCTTCACAGAAAAATCAGTACCTTGGTGGCCACATTAGGCTAGAAATAAAGAAAATAGACTTAATAACGAAAACATAGCCGCTTGAACGAGTTAAAACGGACTTATAACGAAAAAGATATGCTATTTCCAAGATTGACGACTAAAACTATATTTTCTGAAAAATGGATTCTGTCCCGATTTTTGAGCTAGGAAAACTGAGGTTAAATGATATCTAGACTAGCCGAGACATTGAAAAACCTAAAGTATACTTGAATACCTTCGCGGGAATATATAGAACTTGAAAAACGGAATTACGACGCAAAAGTTATGGCCTAGGGAGGTTGCGACGAAACATTAAATTTTGATAGCTTTGTTCAAATATTAAAAGCTGATGGAATATTTAAAATTGACTTTTGGACATTTTAGAGTATAATTTGGCTAAAATGACGTATTTAAAAATGGTAGAACATTGTGTATACTTATTAGGTGCGTTAGAGTTTTTCAAAATATATATTTACAAGACGACTAATATTTGGTCGTGAGATTTACAAGCTACGTTTTCTAAAATGGTGGATGACTTAAATACGAGATTACTTTGATTACCTACGTTTTTGACAATAAAAATTTCAACAACATGTACAAGTGATAATATAGTGTATGACTTGCATGCTTGACCTTGTTTTCGAACCTAAGACATATGCATTATTTAGGTCGCGATTAGAGTACCCGGACCTTATTTCTAACTACTACTTTGTCTATCGGATATTGCTTTAGCTAAGGTGAGTCTTCATAGCCCTGTTTTAATTACTTATTTGATTTCAAATCCCACGGGGGAGAATATATTGCACAATTATTTTTGTACATGCCCAAGTATTAAATTCCATACATTGCTTAAGTTGTTAGTACTACCACTTCAAGTCCTCTTTATTATGGACCGTTAATTATATTGCCAAGCGAGAGTGAATGAATAGATCTATTGAGGGTGACTCCTCCATTCGTGTTTGGGTTGCTCCATAAGGAAAACGAATGCATTTCATGTCTAATATTTGAGTGACTGGTAACCACTCCTTTGGGGCCAATTTTAGTACGTCTAGCTTCGGGGCCATGAGCTTAAGAGACAATGTAGCATTTTTGACATTTTTGTCGGTTTACTTTATACTTGTGGTTTATGTACATACGATTTACCTATAAACTTATGATTATTCACCAACATTCGTGTTGACCGTTTTTCGCAATGTATTTCTCAGGTTATTAAGATAGCTCATGTTGCATACATTTGGACCTTCATGGAGTCGCGGAGTCGACACGTCTCACCTTATATTTTCTGCACTTATGAAACGTTTGATCTTGTTGAACTTATTTTATCTAAATTGGCAATATCTTTTGGGACCTAACTTTTGTAAACTCTGAATGTTTTAATGACCAAACGATGTATTTTTCCAAACGACACTTTAGGTCGTTCAATATGACTGTAACTGTAGTGCTATGACAGTCACCCCCAGGTATTCCATTCCGCTGCCTTACAGGTAAATTGAGGGTGTGACAGATTGACGTCAGAGCTAAGGTTATAGCGAACTAGGATGTGTCATGGACCCTAGACTATAACCACATCATCATAGCATCTCATCATTTCATCATAGGTGCATATTCATTATACATGTTGTTTCATGCACACACTGTGCGAGTTATTTATACCCATACTCATATATATATATGATTATATTGACCTGGTTCACAAGTGACATGTCTTCAGATACTCACCCTATTATCCTTTTATCGGATTTCGACATTGAAGATGCCTTGTCATCTTCCACTACCATTATACCACCAGTTGCACGTATACCACCATTAGCACTATTGATTTGTTATAGGAATAAGGTTTTCCCTATCATTCAACCTATACATAGAATGCCGTTTGGTAGAGTATTCAGACTTAATTTTAATGGACTTATTAGGATGCTTATTACAAGGGAGATAGTATGTTTTCTTTCCTCCACTAGTAGGACGCTTACTACTCAGGTACTACCACCACCGTCAGTTACTTATTACACTATTGGTCGTCCCGTAGTGTGTACTTCAGTTTTACCTCTTAGATGTCGCGGGATAGCGTGAAAGAGGGTGGTATTCCATCCACTATTATCACCATCGTCTCCTAACTCATCACTAGGATCTCATCGTCATCAATGTTATTCTCATCCTTTAGAATACCACCATTGTCATTTCCCTTTTTCATTTTCACTTGCCATGAATTAGATAGCGCCTTGTGGATAATACCAAGATTACGGACTCAACAGGAACATCCGCAGATTCCTCAGGATTAGTTGGAACCTACACTATTTAGAATATGGTCGATGCACAACTTCAGACACTGCTTCAGGACTATCTCGACCTTATGATGCCGTAAAACCTGATTTCACTTAGAGGGACTACAGGAAGTCTTTAGACTAGACTTATATCTTTACTAGCTTTTACTATTATCCTAGCCACGAGAGGTGTGGCATAGTTCGAAGAAACTTGTGGTATTTTGATTGTTGTACAACGGAATCACCAAGTGTTGACTCTACCATATGGATATGGTTGTGCTATCTTTGATATCGGTCCATGTAGACCAAAAATTTCATGTGTTATATTCATGAGTTATGAATATGATGGTTTTATTACTTATAGATTCTCATGGTCTCTTATAAATTGATGAAAATAGATTTAAGAAAACCACTTCAAGAATGACGCAAGCCGCTGTTGGACAATTTGCTGTCAGGAACATAGCCACCGCCCTCACCAAGGAACTTACTCACGTGGAATTTATGGGTTGTAATCCCCCCTCCTTTAGCGGAACTATAGACACAAAGGAATTTCTCAAATGGTTCGAAGAAATAGAAACAATATTTCAATGTGGCGACTGCCGTAAGGAAGACAAGGTTAAGTTCGCCACTTGCACTTTTCAGGATCATGCCCAGAAATGGTGGACTAAATATGTTCAGGTAGTAGGAGTGGATGCTGCCCCTTACACTCTTGGGAAAAACTTAAAAGAATGATGAGTTTAAAATTTTGTGTGAAAAGCGAATTACAAGCAATTGAACATGAAACACTAAACCTTACCATGGTAGGAGATGATGTTGTCAAGTATACTGCTCATTTTTATGATTTAGCTCGACTAGGCTCTGCAATGGATGAGCCGGAAAGCAAGAAACTTGAAAGGTACATAGGAGGACTTTCTCCTGAAATTCGTATGTTGGTCATCTCATTGGAACCCGATACCATGCCTAAAGCTATCAGAATGGCAATCGAAGCAAAGGAACGCATAGTTCACACCAAGATTTTAGGAGGCAATGGTAGCAACAAGAGAAAGTGGGTCGGTAATCTGGATGCTAATGCTTCTCAACAACCATTTAAGATACAACAAGTGGTGGAGACCTGTGCTGCTGGGTCAAGCCAAAAGAAAAGATATGTGGGTAAATTACCCGAGTGCAACAAGTGTCAGTTTCATCACAAAGGATCTTGCCCCTCTCAATGTAAAAACTGCCAAAAGCTCGGACATGAAGCCAAGGATTGCAAGGCTCCCACCCTCGCAAAGCATCAGAAACTCACGGTAACCTGCCGCGAGTGTGGAGTAGTGGGACACTTCAGGAGTGAATTCCCGGAGTTGGGAAACCAGAATTGGAAGAAGAAGTTTATGTTTTAATTATATAAACCGTAGTTTGAGCCCTCTAGGGTTGTACTTTTCTTTTGGTACTTTCCATAAGTACGTTGGTGTAACCTAGTTGTATTAAGCACTTTCCTATCTAATGTAATGACTATCTTTTGTTATCTATGTGATAATCGTAACCTTCGTTTATTCCATTTTCTATTGCAATTGTGCAATTTTCACTCGTTTCGCAACATTATGTCACTGTCTTACTAGAGATTAGGCCGATTTCGTTTTTAACGGATTAGTAGACTATTACCATTCCATAAGATTCACCCATGTATCCAATAAACCATTTAACGAATTTTATCTCAAGCTATTTTACTACCAAATGGGGAAATTGTTTTACGGAATTATTAAAAGAAACTATTTTATTACCACCCTATAAATTGATTTTTCCGTCATTGCGTCAAGTATTTACTATTAGTATACGAAACAATTTTCATATTACTTGAAAGGAAATGACTAGAATACCATTTTTCAAAACAAAACGTTGAACACCATCTAAAACTTTTGAGAAGAATAATGCTATTTTGACTAACTCAACCATTGCATCATTAGTCCTCAATTATACATAGCCTGATCACCTATGTATAATTCAGGAACGATTATGCTATGAAGAAAATAATTACTTTTTAGGGATTGTTAATAACAATCTTCATTCCAAAGCATTGTAAACAAATAAACTATTTCATAAACATCTCTTTTTGACAAACCCTCCCTGGATACTTACCCCACCTGTCACCCACTTAGCCATTAAGTTGGATTGTTCCATTGACTTCTTTAGGAGATACTTTCCATATCAAGTACTAGGAGGACTCCTCGATACAAGAAAAACACTAAAAGGATTACGGAACTATTAAACCTACACTAAGAAAATTCATAACCCAACAACAATCCTAAGGTACCACGATACCATCCAAATCACCTTCTCTGACCTAGTTGTCAAATTGTATTATTCAAAGGTACTAGCTAGATTTAGTTGCCGGATCGAACACACTGTGAAGGTGCGCTATGCAACACTATAGAGAGAGACCAAGCCCAATAGGCAAAGAATGACACATGTCTTAGCAATCCATTAGACCAAAACACAAGGAATCAAAGATTGTTACCCACATTCTACACCCTTTAAATGACGCTGAGTTCGAAAGACGTAACGTTGAGGAATTTGTCACAAGATTTATTGTACCTATTTCAATTGTTCTTGATAAAGGTGATCGAATCACCTCAGACTTCTAACTATCATTTTAAAACTTCCTTCGGAACTTCATTAAGATGTAAACACCGCCTATCATCCTCAGACCGATGGTCAGAACGAGAGAACGATTCAAACATAGGAAAGTTATACTCAGAGTATGAGTGATTGACTCTAGAAATGGTTGGACAAACCATCTACCATAAATCGGATTCTTTTACAACCATAGTTATCGCGCGAGCATAGAGACTACATCAATTGAGGCACTTTATGGTCGAAGTACCAATTACCCATTTACAGACCGAAATCGGAAAATTAAATTCACTGGTCTAGAACTAAACTATGGAACAACAAAGGAAATTTCACAAATCAAGAACCAGTTACAAGCAACTAGAAGCTGGTAGAGGTAGGTTGGTACATGACACACATCATGCGGATTGGGTATCCCTGAACAACAAACCATCTAAATTCAAGTGGGAGAACGAACTAAGTTGAAAGCTTTGCCTTGAAAAGACATGATGCAATTTTGGTAACACGAGAGACTAAACCTCAAGTATATTGGACCATTTAAGATTCATTTTAGAATCGACCAGCTGACATACAAGATTTGAGTTCTGGCAGAGTTCAGCAACATATATTATCCGTATTACCTTATAAACCTGAAGAAGCACTGATCATCTATTGACGAACCAAACTCGGAAAAATCCTAACTCACTAGTCTAGTAGGCATTCATGAAATAACCAGAAATTACTTGCAAGTCAAGAATCAATTACAAATTCTATAAGTTGCAAACCATTAAAACTTCAAGTTGGTAGCCAGATCATGTTGAAAGTTCTGCCTAGGAAAGGCATGATATTATTCGGAAAAATTTGGAAAGTTAAAACCCGATATACACTGGACCACGTAATATTTCAGACAAAGTAAGCCTAGTGGCCGTCAGATTTGAGCCTTGTTAAAGAACAGCCGGATTACACAACCATGTTTCACCTATTCAAATCCCAGGGAATGACTTTCAGATTAGTCACTCATAATCCCATTTGGAAAGGAATCCAACCCAAAGACAAACGTAAACTTGGTAAGAACCAATAGAAATCATGGACTGTTAGGTCGAACGATGAAACAGAGTCGAATTCCTATCATGAAAGTTCGCCGGAGTTCTCAAATATTATCACCTTTTCACCAATACCACTCCAGAGACCAACAAAAACTGAACTTCAGGACGAAGTTCCTGTTAGAGGGGAAGAATGTCACAACCCGCTATTTTCCAGGTCAATACTATTTTCTAAACTCGAATTTAAATTCTTGAATTTTAATTTGAAACATTTTACGTGAGTCCTTTTACTTGAATCGACGCGAATTTCTAACTAAATTCTAAGTACTCTAGGACTTAGGCTAATTTTAGTCCACAACGCTCCGGTACCTTGCTCCTTCCCCAATTCACAATTTTATACAACAACACAAATTCCTATTCTCTAAATATTTACGGTTTTTAACTTCAACAAACGTAAATTTTTATTTAAAAACGTAACACTCGACATACCCGATTTTCTCAACAATTATTTTTAGGGTATTTTTATACTTCCAAAATTATTACAAAAGTCCTAAAAATATTTTCCGATGTCAAAGTTAAATTCCTTACACCTTACGTTTAATTACGTATAACTTCCGTTAATTATCAAACTAATACCCAATACATATTTTTACTACCCAATACATTTAATATATACATTTTTACAAAAAAATAAAACATTTTCTTCCAACCTTAATCAATGAGCCGCCCCTTGTCCCATAAGTACTCAACACATTTTTTTTTCTACTTGAAACATAAACCATGAAACATGCTCATTTAATTTTGGAGGCTAGAGCCACCCTTCTTGCCCTCCTTTTTCCCCTAAAACTCGGCATCAATAAAGACCAAGACCAAAGATTTTTTTTTTCTTTTGACCAACAATTTATCACATCTAGCTATATATATATATACAAGGACTAATACTCATATTTAGTTACTAGAAAAGAAAACTATCACCTCCCCACTTCTATATACAAATCCCCACCACCAAGGAGCAAGGAAGGAAAAAGTGAGCTTGTGGGTAATTACAAGAGTACTTAGGGTAGTTTATCAAGGGTTGGATACTAATCTTTGGGGTTACACAAGTGTTGTTACAAATCTCATCTCACAAACCTCTTTGTAAGTGATTTTACACTACTTATACTTAATGATTTTTCATGATTTTTATGCTTGTCTAGTATATATACTTGGTTATCACTTGGTACATGTTGAAAAATCTTTACATCCACTTTGATCTCTTAGCAAGAAAATATGTTTTGAACAAGATTTTATTTCAAGAAAAATTGTTAGTAAAAATCTTTACAAGTAAAATAATAAAAACTTTTTATATATATGTTAGTAGATATATATATAGTTTTATATACTTGGATGATCTTGTACATGGATCTTGAATATTGTTAAGTTATGTTTAGATCACTATATACTAGTTGAGAAGTTGATGGATGGACTAGGTCTAGATTTGGAGTTGTTGTTAAGTGGCAATAATAAATAAAACACTAGGAAATATAGTTTGACATTATTTATATTGGATCTGTCCTATTCGACCCTTCACAGAAAAATCAGTACCTTGGTGGCCACATTAGGCTAGAAATATAGAAAATAGACTTAATAAAGAAAACATAGCCGCTTGAACGAGTTAAAACGGACTTATAACGAAAAAGATATGCTATTTCCAAGATTGACGACTAAAACTATATTTTCTGAAAAATGCATTCTGTCCCGATTTTTGAGCTAGGAAAACTGAGGTTAAGTGATATCTAGACTAGCCGAGACCTTGAAAAACCTAAAGTATACTTGAATACCTTCGCGGGAATATATAGAACTTGAAAAACGAAATTACGACGCAAAAGTTATGGCCTAGGGAGGTTGCGACGAAACATTAAATTTTGACAGCTTTGTTCAAATATTAAAAGCTGATGGAATATTTAAAATTGACTTTTGGACATTTTAGAGTATAATTTGGCTAAAATGACGTATATAAAAATGGTAGAACATTGTGTATACTTATTAGGTGCGTTAGAGTTTTTCAAAATATATATTTACAAGACGACTAATATTTGGTCGTGAGATTTACAAGCTACGTTTTCTAAAATGGTGGATGACTTAAATACGAGATTACTTTGATTACCTACGTTTTTGACAATAAAAATTTCAACAACATGAACAAGTGATAATATAGTGTATGACTTGCATGCTTGACCTTGTTTTCGAACCTAAGACATATGCATTATTTAGGTCGCGATTAGAGTACCCGGACCTTATTTCTAACTACTACTTTGTCTATCGGATATTGCTTTTGCTAAGGTGAGTCTTCATAGCCCCGTTTTAATTACTTATTTGATTTCAAATCCCACGGGGGAGAATATATTGCACAATTATTTTTGTACATGCCCAAGTATTAAATTCCATACATTGCTTAAGTTGTTAGTACTACCACTTCAAGTCCTCTTTATTATCATGGACTGTTAATTATATTGCCAAGCGAGAGTGAATGAATAGATCTATTGAGGGTGACTCCTCCATTCGTGTTTGGGTTGCTCCATAAGGAAAACGAATGCATTTCATGTCTAATATTTGAGTGACTGGTAACCACTCCTTTGGGGCCAATTTTAGTACGTTTAGCTTCGGGGCCATGAGCTTAAGAGACAATGTAGCATTTTTGACATTTTTGTCGGTTTACTTTATACTTGTAGTTTATGTACATACGATTTACCTATAAACCTATGATTATTCACCAACATTCGTGTTGACCGTTTTTCGCAATGTATTTCTCAGGTTATTAAGGTAGCTCATGTTGCATACATTTGGACCTTCATGGAGTCGCGGAGTCGACGCGTCTCACCTTATATTTTCTGCACTTATGAAACGTTTGATCTTGTTGAACTTATTTTATCTAAATTGGCAATATCTTTTGGGACCTAAGTTTTGTAAACTCTGAATGTTTTAATGACCAAACGATGTATTTTTCCAAACGACACTTTAGGTCGTTCAATATGACTGTAACTGTGGTGCTATGACAGTCACCCCCAGGTATTCCATTCCACTGCCTTACAAGTAAATTGAGGGTGTGACAGATTGGCATCAGAGCTAAGGTTATAGCGAACTAGGATGTAACATGGACCCTAGACTATAACCACATCATCATAGCATCTCATCATTTCATCATAAGTGCATATTCATTATACATGTTGTTTCATGCACACACTGTGCGAGTTATTTATACCCATACTCATATATATATATGATTATATTGACCTGGTTCACAAGTGACATGTCTTCAGATACTCACCCTATTATCCTTTTATCGGATTCCGACATTGAAGATGCCTTGTCATCTTTCACTACCATTATACCACCAGTTGCACGTATACCACCATTAGCACTATTGATTTGTTATAGGAATAAGGTTTTCCCTATCATTCAACCTATACATAGAATGCCGTTTGGTAGAGTATTCAGACTTAATTTTAATGGACTTATTAGGATGCTTATTACAAGGGAGATAGTATGTTTTCTTTCCTCCACTAGTAGGACGCTTACTACTCAGGTACTACCACCACCGTCAGTTACTTATTACACTATTGGTCATCCCGTAGTGTGTACTTCAGTTTTACCTCTTAGATGTCGCGGGATAGCGCGAAAGAGGGTAGTATTCCATCCACTATTATCACCATCGTCTCCTAATTCATCACTAGGATCTCATCGTCATCAATGTTATTCTCATCCTTTAGAATACCACCATTGTCATTTCCCTTTTTCATTTTCACTTGCCATGAATTAGATAGCGCCTTGTGGATAATACCAAGATTACGGACTCAACAGGAACATCCGCAGATTCCTCAGGATTAGTTGGAACATACACTATTTAGAATATGGTCGATGCACAACTTCAGACACTGCTTCAGGACTATCTCGACCTTATGATGCCGTAAAACCTAATTTCACTTAGAGGGACTACAGGAAGTCTTTAGACTAGATTTATATCTTTACTAGCTTTTACTATTATCTTAGCCACGAGAGGTGTGGCATAGTTCGAAGAAACTTGTGGTATTTTGATTGTTGTACAACGGAATCACCAAGTGTTGACTCTACCATATGGATATGGTTGTGCTATCTTTGATATCGGTCCATGTAGACCAAAAATTTCATGTGTTATATTCATGAGTTATGAATATGATGGTTTTATTACTTATAGATTCTCATGGTCTCTTATAAATTGATGAAAATAGATTTAAGCAAACCACTTCAAGAATGACGCAAGCCGCTGTTGGACAATTTGCTGTCAGGAACATAGCCACCGCCCTCACCAAGGAACTTACTCACGTGGAATTTATGGGTTGTAATCCCCCCTCCTTTAGCGGAACTATAGACATAAAGGAATTTCTCAAATGGTTCGAAGAAATAGAAACAATATTTCAATGTGGCGACTGCCGTAAGGAAGACAAGGTTAAGTTCTCCACTTGCACTTTTCAGGATCTTGCCCAGAAATGGTGGACTAAATATGTTCAGGTAGTAGGAGTGGATGCTGCCCCTCACACTCTTGGGAAAAACTTAAAAGAATGATGAGTTTAAAATTTTGTGTGAAAAGCGAATTACAAGCAATTGAACATAAAACACTAAACCTTACCATGGTAGGAGATGATGTTGTCAAGTATACTGCTCATTTTTATGATTTAGCTCGACTAGGCTCTGCAATGGATGAGCCGGAAAGCAAGAAACTTGAAAGGTACATAGGAGGACTTTCTCCTGAAATTCGTATGTTGGTCATCTCATTGGAACCCGATACCATGCCTAAAGCTATCAGAATGGCAATCGAAGCAAAGGAACGCATAGTTCACACCAAGATTTTAGGAGGCAATGGTAGCAACAAGAGAAAGTGGGTCGGTAATCTGGATGCTAATGCTTCTCAACAACCATTTAAGATACAACAAGTGGTGGAGACCTGTGCTGCTGGGTCAAGCCAAAAGAAAAGATATGTGGGTAAATTACCCGAGTGCAACAAGTGTCAGTTTCATCACAAAGGATCTTGCCCCTCTCAATGTAAAAACTGCCAAAAGCTCGGACATGAAGCCAAGGATTGCAAGGCTCCCACCCTCGTAAAGCATCAGAAACTCACGGTAACCTGCCGCGAGTGTGGAGTAGTGGGACACTTCAAGAGTGAATGCCCGGAGTTGGGAAACCAGAATTGGAAGAAGAAGTTTATGTTTTAGTTATATAAACCGTAGTTTGAGCCCTCTAGGGTTGTACTTTTCTTTTGGTACTTTCCATAAGTACGTTGGTGTAACCTAGTTGTATTAAGCACTTTCCTATCTAATGTAATGACTATCTTTTGTTATCTATGTGATAATCGTAACCTTCGTTTATTCCATTTTCTATTGCAATTGTGCAATTTTCAATCGTTTCGCAACATTATGTCACTGTCTTACTAGAGATTAGGCCGATTTCGTTTTTAACGGATTAGTAGACTATTACCATTCCATAAGATTCACCCATGTATCCAATAAACCATTTAACGAATTTTATCTCAAGCTATTTTACTACCAAATGGGGAAATTGTTTTACGGAATTATTAAAAGAAACTATTTTATTACCACCCTATAAATTGATTTTTCCGTCATTGCGTCAAGTATTTACTATTAGTATACAAAACAATTTTCATATTACTTGAAAGGAAATGACTAGAATACCATTTTTCAAAACAAAACGTTGAACACCATCTAAAACTTTTGAGAAGAATAATGCTATTTTGACTAACTCAACCATTGCATCATTAGTCCTCAATTATACATAGCCTGATCACCTATGTATAATTCAGGAACGATTATGCTATGAAGAAAATAATTACTTTTTAGGGATTGTTAATAACAATCTTCATTCCAAAGCATTGTAAACAAATAAACTTTTTCATAAACATCTCTTTTTGACAAACCCTCCCTGGATACTTACCCCACCTGTCACCCACTTAGCCATTAAGTTGGATTGTTCCATTGACTTCTTTAGGAGAGACTTTCCATATCAAGTACTAGGAGGACTCCTTGATACAAGAAAAACACTAAAAGGATTACGGAACTATTAAACCTACACTAAGAAAATTCATAACCCAACAACAATCCTAAGGTACCACGATACCATCCGAATCACCTTCTCTGACCTAGTTGTCAAATTGTATTATTCAAAGGTACTAGCTAGATTTAGTTGCCGGATCGAACACACTGTGAAGGTGCGCTATGCAACACTATAGAGAGAGACCAAGCCCAATAGGCAAAGAATGACACATGTCTTAGCAATCCATTAGACCAAAACACAAGGAATCAAAGATTGTTACCCACATTCTACCCCCTTTAAATGACGTTGAGTTCGAAAGACGTAATGTTGAGGAATTTGTCACAAGATTTATTGTACCTATTTCAATTGTTCTTGATAAAGGTGATCGAATCACCTCAGACTTCTAACTATCATTTTAAGACTTCCTTCGGAACTTCATTAAGATGTAAACACCGCCTATCATCCTCAGACCGATGGTCAGAACGAGAGAACGATTCAAACATAGGAAAGTTATACTCAGAGTATGAGTGATTGACTCTAGAAATGGTTGGACAAACCATTTACCATAAATCGGATTCTTTTACAACCATAGTTATCGCGCGAGCATAGAGACTACATCAATTGAGGCACTTTATGGTCGAAGTACCAATTACCCATTTACAGACCGAAATCGGAAAATTAAATTCACTGGTCTAGAACTAAACTATGGAACAACAAAGGAAATTTCACAATTCAAGAACCAGTTACAAGCAACTAGAAGCTGGTAGAGGTAGGTTGGTACATGACACACATCATGCGGATTGGGTATCCCTGAACAACAAACCATCTAAATTCAAGTGGGAGAACGAACTAAGTTGAAAGCTTTGCCTTGAAGAGACATGATGCAATTTTGGTAACACGAGAGATTGAACCTCAAGTATATTGGACCATTTAAGATTCATTTTAGAATCGACCAGCTGACATATAAGATTTGAGTTCTGGCAGAGTTCAGCAACATATATTATCCATATTACCTTATAAACCTGAAGAAGCATTGATCATCTATTGACGAACCAAACTCGGAAAAATCCTAACTCACTAGTCTAGTAGGCATTCATGAAATAACCAGAAATTACTTGCACGTCAAGAATCAATTACATATTCTATAAGTTGCAAACCATTAAAACTTCAAGTTGGTAGCCAATACATTTAATATATACATTTTTACAAAAAAATAAAACATTTTCTTCCAACCTTAATCAATGAGCCGCCCCTTGTCCCATAAGTACTCAACACATTTTTTTTTTTCTACTTGAAACATAAACCATGAAACATGCTCATTTAATTTTGGAGGCTAGAGCCACCCTTCTTGCCCTCCTTTTTCCCCTAAAACTCGGCAACAATAAAGACCAAGACCAAATTTCTAACTAAATTCTAAGTACTCTAGGACTTAGGCTAATTTTAGTCCACAACGCTCCGGTACCTTGCTCCTTCCCCAATTCACAATTTTATACAACAACACAAATTCCTATTCTCTAAATATTTACGGTTTTTAACTTCAACAAACGTAAATTTTTATTCAAAAACGTAACACTCGACATACCCGATTTTCTCAACAATTATTTTTAGGGTATTTTTATACTTCCAAAATTATTACAAAAGTCCTAAAAATATTTTTCGATGTCCAAGTTAAATTCCTTACACCTTACGTTTAATTACGTATAACTTCCGTTAATTATCAAACTAATACCCAATACATATTTTTACTACCCAATACATTTAATATATACATTTTTACAAAAAAGTAAAACATTTTCTTCCAACCTTAATCAATGAGCCGCCCCTTGTCCCATAAGTACTCCACATTTTTTTTTCTACTTGAAACATAAACCATGAAACATGCTCATTTAATTTTGGAGGCTAGAGCCACCCTTCTTGCCCTCCTTTTTCCCCTAAAACTCGGCAACAATAAAGACCAAGACCAAAGATTTTTTTTTTCTTTTGACCAACAATTTATCACATCTAGCTATATATATATATATATATACAAGGACTAATACTCATATTTAGTTACTAGAAAAGAAAACTATCACCTCCCCACTTCTATATACAAATCGCCACCACCAAGGAGCAAGGAAGGAAAAAGTGAGCTTGTGGGTAATTACAAGAGTACTTAGGGTAGTTTATCAAGGGTTGGATACTAATCTTTGGGGTTACACAAGTGTTGTTACAAATCTCATCTCACAAACTTCTTTGTAAGTGATTTTACACTACTTATACTTAATGATTTTTCATGATTTTTATGCTTGTCTAGTATATATACTTGGTTATCACTTGGTACATGTTGAAAAATTTTAATTTACCGGGTGGAATACCCTTTACCCAAAAAAAAAATCTTTACATCCACTTTGATCTCTTAGCAAGAAAATATGTTTTGAACAAGATTTTATTTCAAGAAAAATTGTTAGTAAAAATCTTTACAAGTAAAATAATAAAAACTTTTTATATATATGTTAGTAGATATATATAGTTTTATATACTTGGATGATCTTGTACATGGATCTTGAATATTGTTAAGTTATGTTTAGATCACTATATACTAGTTGAGAAGTTGTTGGATGGACTAGGACTAGATTTGGAGTTGTTGTTAAGTGGTGATAATAAATAAAACACTAGGAAATATAGTTTGACATTATTTATATCGGATCTGTCCTATTCGACCCTTCACAGAAAAATCAGTACCTTGGTGGCCACATTAGGCTAGAAATATAGAAAATAGACTTAATAACGAAAACGTAGCCGCTTGAACGAGTTAAAACGGACTTATAACGAAAAAGATATGCTATTTCCAAGATTGACGACTAAAACTATATTTTCTGAAAAATGGATTCTGTCCCGATTTTTGAGCTAGGAAAACTGAGGTTAAATGATATCTAGACTAGCCGAGACCTTGAAAAACCTAAAGTATACTTGAATACCTTCGCGAGAATATATAGAACTTGAAAAACGGAATTACGACGCAAAAGTTATGGCCTAGGGAGGTTGCGACGAAACATTAAATTTTGACAGCTTTGTTCAAATATTAAAAGCTGATGGAATATTTAAAATTGACTTTTGGACATTTTAGAGTATAATTTGGCTAAAATGACGTATATAAAAATGGTAGAACATTGTGTATACTTATTAGGTGCGTTAGAGTTTTTCAAACTATATATTTACAAGACGACTAATATTTGGTCGTGAGATTTACAAGCTACGTTTTCTAAAATGGTGGATGACTTAAATACGAGATTACTTTGATTACCTACGTTTTTGACAATAAAAATTTCAACAACATGTACAAGTGATAATATAGTGTATGACTTGCATGCTTGACCTTGTTTTCGAACCTAAGACATATGCATTATTTAGGTCGCGATTAGAGTACCCGGACCTTATTTCTAACTACTACTTTGTCTATCAGATATTGCTTTTGCTAAGGTGAGTCTTCATAGCCCCGTTTTAATTACTTATTTGATTTCAAATCCCACAGGGGAGAATACATTGCACAATTATTTTTGTACATGCCCAAGTATTAAATTCCATACGTTGCTT
The DNA here is from genome assembly GCA_030686995.1 of Artemisia argyi. Taxonomy (NCBI): domain Eukaryota; kingdom Viridiplantae; phylum Streptophyta; class Magnoliopsida; order Asterales; family Asteraceae; genus Artemisia; species Artemisia argyi. The sequence continues at coordinate 84,011,310 of CM060677.1, read as the reverse complement.
AAGTTGTTAGTACTACCACTTCAAGTCCTCTTTATTATCATGGACCGTTAATTATATTGCCAAGCGAGAGTGAATGAATAGATCTATTGAGGGTGACTCCTCCATTCGTGTTTGGGTTGCTCCATAAGGAAAACGAATGCATTTCATGTCTAATATTTGAGTGACTGGTAACCACTCCTTTGGGGCCAATTTTAGTACGTCTAGCTTCGGGGCCATGAGCTTAAGAGACAATGTAGCATTTTTGACATTTTTGTCTGTTTACTTTATACTTGTGGTTTATGTACATACGATTTACCTATAAACCTATGATTATTCACCAACATTCGTGTTGACCGTTTTTCGCAATGTATTTCTCAGGTTATTAAGGTAGCTCATGTTGCATACATTTGGACCTTCATGGAGTCGCGGAGTCGACGCGTCTCGCCTTATATTTTCTGCACTTATGAAACGTTTGATCTTGTTGAACTTATTTTATCTAAATTGGCAATATCTTTTGGGACCTAAGTTTTGTAAACTCTGAATGTTTTAATGATCAAACGATGTATTTTTCCAAACGACACTTTAGGTTGTTCAATATGGCTGTAACTGTGGTGCTATGACAGTCACCCCCAGGTATTCCATTCCGCTGCCTTACAGGTAAATTGAGGGTGTGACAGCGGCCCCCTTAATTATATAAGGCGGCCCCCTTAATGATTAAGGGGACCGGCCATCTGATGGTCGGGGATACTGTTTTCTTTATCACTTTTTGACCCATTTCAGCCTATACTTCCCAAAATTCGCAAACATATTTTGTCCCATGCTATCCCTCAAAATTTACCTTCCTAAACCACATTTCTCATTCACTATAAATACCTTCTTCTCATCATTAATGCCATCACACCCAAACATGTCATCTCCCAACAACCAAAAACCTAGGATTTCAAGAACCGCAAGGATCTCCGTCAAACCCGTTTGGAGGAGGAAACTTGATTCTTGTCATAACTCAAGTGATGTTGTTCCAAGTCAACCAACTACTAAACCTCAAACCTACAATAATGACTCATCTCACAACCTATCACCCACTCATTCCCTCATTCATGCTTCTTCTTATGATGAGCATGCTCAATCCCAAAACAACAATCCCAATATCTCAATCAATACTTTACATGTTGCTCATTCAACAAAAACACCACTCACTCTTTGAGAACCTCTTCCACCCATTTCATGTTTTCATGACTACCCAAGCTCAACCATGTCTCCACCACCAAGAGTACCACCACCACATCCTACAACCTCACATGTCATTCCTATGTTGCATGTTCAAACCTTCACCCAAGACAACCATCTTGTTCCACCATCATCACCTTCCTCCGAACACTTGAAGTTCGTTGAGGAGCTAAAAGAGGCTCATGAGCTTAGTGCTCTTTTAGCATTACATCTTGCTCAACGCAATTTGGATCCACCCCAATCAAGCTCACCATCATCACCACACAACATCAACCAAGTTGAGAAGCATGTCAACAATTGTCCTTGTTGCATCTTCCTTCAACAACAAACCATTGCTTTGAATGAGCACTTCACTTGGATTGAGTATCTTCTTACAAGATCTCAACAAACATCATCACTTGAACAACATCAAAACCCTCAATCAACAAATCCTACCTCTAACCCACCACCTACAAGTTCCACATCTCCAAACTCACCAACATCCATGCAACCAAAAGTTTATCTCCACTAAACCACCAAGCATTCTATATGGTTATGTTTCTCATTTTCAAATAAAACTTTTCAACCATTTTGGGATTCAAGAAAGTTTGGTGACACTCCTTGTTAGCACAATAGGATGCTATACTTAGTCTTAGTATTCTATATTTATGGCTTTTGTAACAATGATTATGGGTTGACATAATCATTTTCTATCAATGAATGACTTAATATGTGTTCCTTATTATCTTTTGCCATGCTTATTAATTGTTGGTATTATGATATATGTGTTTGCTTGTGCCATGCTTGTGCTTCTAATATTTTTCTTGCAAGAATTCCTATTCTCGAACCCTTGGTGCCCTCAAACGAGGGGGAGCATACATCAAGGGGGAGCTTACCTTCTATTGGCTTAAACCATTTTGATTTTACAAAAAGGGGGAGAAGTGAATATAAACTCACTAAATACTTGTCTAAAAATTAATTTTTGGATTTAATGAGTTTAGGTTTTGTAATCATCAAAAAGGGGGAGATTGTTGATATAAATAAATGACTAAAAACGTTATTCATATCTTTCGATATCTCTATGTTTTGATAATCACAAAACGAAAACTCATCAAACCAAAGACTATGACATAAACAAGTATTTAGTAGTAAATACTCATCTTTACCATTAAATCACTTAAGGTATGAATAAACAAAGTGTCAAATGTATTACAAGATCAAAGGAACACTTTTGTTAATCACTAGATATTTATAAAATGTCACAAAACATTTTATATCTTTTGTAAAACATTTTTGGAATTAAAAGAATATGTTTTATTCATTACAAATTTGTGAATTCAAATTTTCAACCAAAAATGGCAAATCTAATCCAGAAAAATTCCCCTCACAAAAGGACAAGAAAATCCAACGTTCAGGAGGGCGGCCCCTTTAATTTTACTAGGCGGCCCCCTTAATCATTAAGGGGACCGCCCCCTAATTAAGGGGACCGGCACGCTCCAGAACAGTATTTTCTGGCCCTATAAATATTTGATCATTCCACATATTTTTCTCATCTTTTTGCACTAAAAACTTTCTGATCTAAACATCCTTCTCCATCCTCTAAAAATCCTTTGATCTTATATAATTTAATCTTTGTTTCAAAGTGATTCAAGCTTCAACACTCAAGTGCAAAGAGAAGAATACTTCTACTAGAAGTATTACAACTTAGTATCATCTTGCTATCTAAGTTGTTTGTTTGTTTCATCTTGTTGATCTTTCATATTTTGGTGAATAAGGTGTATGTATTAGTTTGCTAGATTTAGTTGTAGAATCTAGAATTGTTGTAAGTGTGTAGTGGAAGTTGAAGTGAAGAAGTAGTGGTGGATAGTAGTGAAGATAGAAGAGAGTGGCAATAGTGACTAGTAGTGAAGAAATTGAAGCTTTCAAGTGGAGAAGACTTGAAGACATTAGTAGATTAAAGTTGTGAAGACTCTAGTGGCTTGAAGGTGCTAAGACATTATTGGTTTGAAGTCGTGAAGACATTGGTGCTTTGAAGTTGTGAAGTTGCAAGACATTGAAGTCGTGAAGAATTTTGTGAAGGCGTGAAGATACTTGTGTTGTGAAGACGTATTGAAGAAGTAAAAGGTGTGAAGAAGTTGTGGTGTGTTATTTGGTGTGATATTGGTTCTAGCTACGATTAGAACTCGACATCTTGCTCTGTGTCGTTAATTGGTGTAAGCATTTGGTGTGTACGGTTTTCTCCGCCATAAGGGAGGTTATTGACTTAGTGAAGAAAACTCTCGAGTTCGGTGCTCGGGGAGTGGAGTAGGGCAAGGAAGGTGTCCTTGTAGCCGAACCACTATAAATCCTTTGTCTCTCGGTTTGATCTTTCCATCTCTCAATCTTTACTTGCTTACTTACTTGCTTCTCGTACATTATTATTATTGTGTGTTGTGCGTATATTCGTTTCACATAAAGATCAAACTAGTTTCCATTCAAAACATTAATTATACATTAGTAAATTAAAAGTATATACAATCCTTAAAACACATATACATATCAATATAAACTTATAATTAAGTGAGATATATGAAATTATAATTTCTATTCAACACTTTAAATAAGTAGTATCTATGTGACATATGTGAATTAGTTTGTATCTACACTTTACCCTTAAAGGTTTTTACAAATTATCATCAACTCTTTGAAAGTGAACTTTTATTAAACGAAAAAGACGCAAAACTATTCAACCTCCCCCCCTTCTAGTTTTCCACACACACACACATATATATATATATATATATATATATATATATATATATATATATATATATATATATATATATAGGTATATATATATGTATATATGTGTATATATATATATATATATATATATATATATATATATATATATATATATATATATATATATATATATATATATATATATATATATATATATATGTATATATGTATATATATATATATATATGTATATATATATATATATACACACATATATACATATATATATACCTATATATACATATATATATATATACATATATATATATATATATACATATATATATATATATATATATACATATATATATATATATATATATATATATACATATATATATATATATATATATATATATATATATATATATATATATATACATATTGATATATACATTATGTACATGTGTATATATATATATATATATATATATATATATATATATGTATATATATATATATATATGTGTGTGTGTGTGTGTGTGTTATATATCAGTTGGATCCAGTGAGAAGTAAATTAAAATAAGAAGTGGTGAGAAGTGACCAAAACCACGCATTTTAGATGCAACAACTTGCATTAGATGCATTTCTATTCATATAGATGCAACATCTTGAGTTTCGAAAGTTAATTTGATGTATAGATGGTGCAAATTGATTTTCATGGTTTCCGCACGTGTGGAGGAACAAAAAACAAGAGGAATCATGAAATGCATCTGATGCGTGTGATATGTCAGTGTTGCATAGGGTGTTTAAGCCTTTTCAAGTTTTAAATTGATATTTAGCTGACTTATTACTAACATACACACTTAACGAGCAGTGTACCCGATCAATATGTATATAGTGGTAAGTAGAGTGTCGAACACTAAGAATGGAACGTAATATCTAGTTGATTTAATCAGTATTTTTATATCTAAGTTAGTTTTACAATCTAATCTAATAAACGGGGGTTTAGCCAGAGAGACTAACACAGATTTAATTAAACAATAAAAGTAAAACTAATGAGAACAAATCAGTGAATAGCAATCACGTACACAGATAGATAATAGAAACACATAAGAAGACTTGTCCTTATAATTAAGTAGCTTGTCACTTGTTTTATTGCTAGTTTTATATGATGAGTATCGTAATCTAATCTATCTCGTTGGATCCTAATTATCGGAGAGTAAACTCTTAATAATTACTTATGTTTATCCTACCTTCTAGACACTAGACAAGCAGGTGAGGAACAGGTATGGTAGCCCAGAAGGCTCAACTAAACAGAGGGGTTATCAATGTACAAATAAAAGTCACCAAAAACATCATCATATAAACTTTAATCAATGTGAAAGCAATTTTAAGGCGAGCATTATGGTGGCCACAAGCCCATCAATCCTGATGGATTAAAGCTTACTAATACAATAAACAAAACTACTTAATGAATTATACATATGCAGCTCCTTCTTACGGCTCTATGATCTTCGTTTGGGGCGTGTCTTGTGATGCTTCTTCGACTGAATTCGTCTCCTTAGGGTTTTTTCTTCACACAAAACTCGTATATGTCATGGGGTATTTATAGTTTTTATCTGAGGGATTGATGCGGCGCATGTTGATGACAGATGCGGCGCATATACTTAACTTCGCGTGGGGTCTAAGATTATTATATTTTGGAATATTCGTACACCACCTTTAGATGCGGCGTTCCTTGTTTCTCTATGCGGCGCATGTTCTTTAACATCTTGAATAGTATCTGGTGAAGTCTTTAGCTGATACGCCGCATGTTGTAAGTGAGATGCGGCGTATTTGGAGTACAACAAGTTGATTATCTTTCGTTGACCAAAATTTCACATGCGGCGCATGTTATAATTAGATGCGGCGCATTCTTTAAAGTCAGGCAGTGGTCTTCGAATTCATCTAAGTATGATGTTTCGGCATATCTGTTGAGAGTGATACGGCGCATCTCTTGAATTTTAGTAGACTTTTCAAATCTTGATCATTTAGCTCTATAATTCGTCCAATATCATTAACTTTCACCAATTGCTTGTTTTTACTTGAGAATCACTAAAGTAAACATTAAAGCACCAATTCTCATACCAACTTGTCTCATCCCAATTATGCATCCTCCATTACAGATTCCTTCGTTCTTCCAGTCACAACTTGGCCATTTACAAGTTCCATGCTCGAAATGAATAGGATCACAGCGTTGTACCAATTAATCATAAAATACTGGTTTATTATAGACCCATGGAACTTGATTGTTCCATTCATACAACCAAGTGTTCTTGAATGTTTCATAAGTTTTTTACCCTGGTAAGTCTCCGGTAAACACATCAGCGTCATTTTTCAACAAGTAGTTAGACTCGTTAAATTCCTTGCATAGAGGTGTTTCATAATCAAACAAATTCGTTTCAATTCTAAACAACTCACCTTCCTCATCTCCTATCTCTTCTTCGTCATTGTCCCCTCTCAAGTAAGTCCAGAGTTCATTCTTTAAAAGTGAACTCATTTTTTCAGGGTAACGAAACTTAGATCTCAACCAATAGGTGAATTCGGGGCTAAATTCTTCCAAAAACTTAATTTTAAGCTCAACCCAACTGGTGATAGATTTTGTGGGCTCTTTGTTCAGCCAACACTTTGCCTCCCCTGCTAGTGTAGATGGAAAGATTCGAAGCACAAATTGGTTGTAGGTCATATTCCTTGTCTTGTAGAGGTTAGCAATTTCAAGGGTTCTTTCCATGTTCTCATTAGCATCTTCCTTCTCTAATCCACAAAAGGCGTTATCATGTAGTAATTTGAGCAATTGTCCTCTTACAACAAACCCTTTGTTCCCCTTCGGTATTGGTCTTGCAATTCTCGGGCTGTATTTTGCTTGGGTCTTGTTCATTTATTCCTCCATGGTAGTGTTTTCCGTCATTGTTTCAGTTACTTCTTCTCCACTAGCCTCTTTTTTTTCCGAAAAGTAGTCGAGCTCAGTTGGGCTCGAATAATCAAAGTCTCTTGTGTTGAAAAGCCTTTTAAGTGAATGAAAAGCTTTATTAGGATCGTCGAAAGGTTTGGTGAGTTCTTTAACAAAGCTCCGGGTCATGTACTTCCTGAGATTCAGCACAAAAGCATCAGTAGGATATGTTTTATGAAGTATAATATCAGAAAACAAGCAACAACAATGCAATATGAAAAATAAAAGAAGCTGATATCTGCTGTCGATGCGCCGTAACCCAGAAGTAAGATGCGTCGTATCTTATTACGTTAAAGATTAAATTACACTTTTATTGAGAAAAACGATACGTCGTATCTGTGAAAACAGATGCGTCGTACCTCCGTTTAATAAATTTGAAAAATTGTTTTTAATCGATAAATAGATGTGCCGCAAATATAACAACCCACAAACACCCGTTACTATCATTCCCATTACAAATACCTATAGTAGGTATTTCACAGGTAAATTTTTGCTTTTTATATGCATTATTACTTGCATGACTCACTAGACCTGCACACGTATCTACACGAGCCAAATAACTCAACACTCACATCCTATAAACCCCAGGTATGTCAAGCATAAAATCATAAAAACACCATAATAAGTAATCCACCAATCTAAAACACTAAACATAACACAAAACCCTAATAAACACTAACTAAAACTTAAGTAGGATTATGTGCTTATTTAAACCTATATGCTTAGTTTAACTAGTATGAATGTGTCCAAGGCTTAAGTATAAGTTTCCTTAGGAATATTAGGATATATTAGGTACATTAGGCTACAGAATAAACCCTTTAGAACTTAGATACAAACCCCATAATCCCAAAACCATAACTAGGTCATAATTAACTTGAATTAGGTCTAAACCATCCCAAAACTTCCCCATAGGTCACTACCACTTAGTATAAGCCTCTTGGAACTTAGGAATAGTTATTAGACACTCATAGGACACTAGTCTGGGCACTAAATCATAGGATAAACCCTAGTCTCTCACTAAACACACTTAGGTCATTTAGATTACAAAACTAGGTCAAACCTTCCTAAACCTTTCCTATAAGTTACCCTCACTTATAATAAACCCTTTAGGACATAGGATTAGTCACTAGACACTCTTAGGAACTTAACTTAGGCATTAAACCTTAGGTAAAACCTTAAACACTTAATAAGTAGAACTAGGTCTAAACTTAACTAAAACAAGTAAAACCTAAACATAAGCACCTCAAACACCTCAACCTAGCACCCTAACACCTTAGTCATACCCAAGCACACACCCTAACACCTCTAAGAACCCACACAAGTAGGTGCATCACCTACTTGTCTAATCCACCACTAATCTACACTAAACCACCACTAAACCTCCACTAAACCACCACTAATCCACCCCTAATCACCCTAAACCATCCCTAACCACCCTAAGCATCTTACAAGCACCTCTAAGCTAGCACACAAGTAGGTGCATCACCTACTTGTCACCACCTTTCCCTAAACCGCCTCCCTCGACTCTCCACCACCACAACCGACCTACTCCGCCCCCTAGCTACTGCCATAGCTCATCCTCATCACCGTTAGACCCTCCATGATCACCCCTAGCCTTGCTTGCTCACCCCTCCCCTTGCTCGACACCTAACCACCCCATTTCTTGCTCGCTACTCCTACCTAGCCTATAAATACCCTCCTTCACCCTCATTTCTTCTCCACACCTCTCACTCTCCTCTCTACTTCACATTTCTGTAGTGCTAAGCCTTTAGAAGCAGTAGAAGTCGGGTAACGAAGTCTTGGTCGAGTTGTGTTGTGGTTTGAGTCGATACGAGCCCTAGAAAACCCTAACCCTAGTTATAACCCACGTAAACCCTCCCCTAACCAAGTAAGTCTGACATTTAGCTTTATTTTAGTCTTAGGATAGATTTAGGATGCTTTAGATAACTTAGGAACCCTTGCATGAGCCTTGAACCATGTCATTTACTAGTTTACATTTTAAAACCCTGGATTGAGTCGTATACTTGCATGCATGCTATAAGTCATTTCTTTAAGTCATACACTAGTTATAAATAACCTAGATAAATTAAAATAAGTAAAACATAAGCTAGAAAACTTAGTTGCTAGATAAAATATAAGTTACATGCATATTAGGACTAGTTTTGCAAAACTTTACATACATAAGGGTATATATCGTAAATTCCTAAAATTATAAAGTCTAGGGACTATTTTTGACATTTCTTAGAAGTTATAAGTGTAAGGACTAGTTTTGCATAATATTAAAACCCTAGGATAGATATTAAAATAAGTATAAATTAAAAAGGACTAAAAACGTAAATATTATAAAGTTAAAGATCTAAATGGTAAATATAGAAAACTTAATAGTCTAAGGTTAGTTACTTAAAATATAGAAATCTAGAGACTACTTGTGTCAAGTATAGATAGTTATTAGTATAAGTAATATAAATTTCGGGTAGAAAACATAAATATATATACTATAAGGGTAAAAAGTGAAAATATCATATAAGTATAAAACCTAAATAAAGTTAGAAGCATAACACAATACTAGGGAGCTTCATGCGAGGAATACTATGTGGATATTTCATTTTGACGAGTTTGTTGGGTTTACGAATTAAAGTGCCCTGACTCCTCGAACGATTATTGCATATACTTCTGAGATATGATGACCCGAACGGTGATATGATTATAACTAAACCCTAATAACAACATAACTCAATAATAGGGAGCTTTGTGTGAGGAGTATTAATTTCTGAATTATGATGGCCCGAACGGTATTATGTTGATAACATAATACAATAGTAGGGAGCTTCATGTAAGGAGTCATATACTTCTGAATTACAATGGCCTGAACGGTGTTATGTTATATATAAAACATTAACAAACCTAAAAACGATAACTTGAGAAACATAAACATGATAACTAAAGCTTGACATACATCCAAAACCAACAACACACTAGGATACGTGAGTAAGGCAGTCTAGTTTCCGAGTCACTATTTGCATCACTTAGATTACTCTAAACCCAGGTGAGTTCATAGCCTCATACTTTTTAAAATGCTTTCACTCTAAATGCTTTATAAACCCTGTGAGGGGGATACATGCTAAATGCTTTACTTAAAACCGAATACAAGTCTTTTTCTTTGGTTATTTGCACGAGTAAACTAACTGCCGCCACTACATAACCAAATTTCATGAATCTAATTGTTTGGGATATTTTACCCACGCGAACGCGAACATATTTGATAGATCTATTGGAGTTTGACAACTCCTGTTGGTATTAACACCCCACTAGGTGGTACCAATAAGTACTATATTTGAATCCACTCAAGGAATAACTTTGGCAAGTTATCCTTCTATCCCCTCATGTTGGGTCTGCAGCCCACATGACCCGGATCGTTAAGGTGTGATTCATGAGCTTAGTGCAACATACTCCACTCCTGATAATTGTGCATGCATCAAAATTATCACAAAACCTACATTTTCCTAGATGGGTGTAACAACTGAACCCAGGAAACTTGTATTCACTAACCCATAAACTTATGATTCTCACTTAACACCTAGTGTTGACTTTTTAAGCATGTATTCTAGGTATATTACTTCTATGGATCCATGGCAGAAGGAGGTACCGAACTCGGAGGACTTTTCATGGTTATCATTCAAACACAACCTAACTCTTAGATTTTTGGGACCTCATCAAAAATAAAAGTATATCTTTTATAATTAAAACTCTGATAATTATGAATGATAACTAAATTTCCAAAACGTCTCTTTTCGAGTCGTTTTCTATTACTGTATCTGTGATTCTATGAAGTAATACCCGAAACACTTTATCCACTGCGATCAGTGAAAAATTGGGGTGTTACAGATTGGTATCAGAGCATCAGTTGTAGAGAACAAGGTTAAAACCTAAACTACAACTATTTTTTCTAAACCCGAGAAAGTCCTCAGTACCTCTGCCCTCCTCCATAACCATACGTGCTAAGGTAAGTGATTGGCTCCAAACGGTCAACCTAAATTCACCAGGTGATGGTCAACTAGGTCAAACAGCCTAGAGTCAATGCTCCGCGGAATATAGTGTTTCCCCGGGTCGTTATGTCCCGACGAGGTATGATGGTTATAAAACGGCTTTGTGATCGGGTGAATTTGGATGAAAAGGGGTTTGTGAGTGATTAAGCTAAGGAATCTACAAAGAAATAGCTTAAATAAGCTATATGAATAAGACTTGTAAGTTGGAAAAACCAGAAACGTTTAAAACTTAAAAACGCGTACGTTCACGTTTAAATAAAACGTAAACGTACAAAATAAAACGTGAAAAGTGAAATCTGAAAACACCCAGGGGGTGAAAATTACTTTTTTACAAACCTAAGGGTAAAAGAAAATTTTTACAAAAATAAATTTTTACACTATTTAATTATTTATTATTAATTAAATACTAATTATTAATATTTAAACAACTTAAATATAATAGAATATTGATTAAATACTAAAAAGGTGAAAATAAAATTTCTAAAATTATAAAATAACTAAAAACAAGTTTTAAAATTAAAAATAAGTATTTTTGTCTTTTTGTGATTTTTATATTAATTAAGTACTAATTAAATACAAATTACCTAATTAAACTATTTTAAATTAAGAAAAATAGAAAATGAACAGTAAAAATTATAAGAAAATTCCTAAAAATGTTTTATAACATATAAAAGCTAGGAAAAATATAAAAACTAGGTATCACTTTATAAAAACTAATTATCCTATTTAAAACTTACTTATTAATTAATTATTAATAAAACTAAGATTAATTCTAATAAATACTAAATGATAAAATAAAAATCTGAGAAAATTACTATAAATACTTTAATATAAGAGGAATTTAAGAAAAATATAAAATAGCTAAGTACTTAATAAAAATTTAAAAATGAAAATTAAAATTAAATTACATTAAATAGAAACTATCACTTAATATTAAATTGTTTTTTCTTGATTTTTATTTTACAAACCTATTTTATAACTAAATACTAACAACTTTTGTGAAAACAAGTTTTTTACAACTTAAAAATAAGCAAAGTAGAAGCTAAAAGGAGTGACAGTTGACTTTTGTTGATTGTGGGAGGAAATGAGCTGAAATGGGCTCAAGTGGGACCCACTATGGTGGAACTTGGTTCACTTAGCTTATTTGGACATGCATAAGCTAGAAAAAGCCAAAGGGGTCCACAGATTAAGCAAATAAGCCAACAAAAAGCACTTGGTAACTTATTTTGGAACTGAAAATGGGACAAGCTTAGGGGCTAAATTAGGTGGGGTCCACAGGCTTCTAGGTTAAACCATTGGTCAAACCATGGAGCCTGGTAGGAGGAGGGTTGGAAGGAACAAATTTGGAGGGTTGTGGACCACTGTGGTGGCCAGAAAACCACCACCAAGTGGTGGTGGTGGACTGTATCAGCAGTAGCAGGGCAGAAAGCCCCCCCTGCAACCTACTTTGGTTCAATGTGGGGCCCAGGGGAAAAATTCCAAAAATGAAACAAATAATGGACACTAAAGATCAGCTGGTATACTTTCTATGGAAACAAGTTTCAGATTCTAACTCACCACACAAAAATCAAAACAAATCTTTGAAATATAGGAAAAATCTGAAAATGCACATTTGACTTTTTGCTAAAAACTCACAAATTGACTTTAATGACTTTTGATTCTTGATTTAATGACTGAAATAGATGTGTTAGGCTATACTAAGACTAAACTAGGCTAGGAAGACAACTTTTCAACGAAATGGGTGAGTTTTGATGGCTTACAACCCAACAGTGGACTGTTGGGTGGGTTTGTGATGTGATTTTGATTTTCAACTAAACATGTGCCAAATTTGTAACTTGCAAGACCTTTTTAAACCTATAGTGACATGTTGCAAATAAAAACAACAACTCAAGACTCCTTGAGCACAGTGAATAGGCCTGAGCCAAACACCCCCTTAATGACCATCTGTTTATACTTTTCAAAGAGATTTTAAGAGCTAAAGCTTATGTGAACCTTGTTGAGTTTCTGGATGCTTATGAATGACTAAAATAACCTCAAACAACTAAATAACAACAACTTATTTCAATATTGAAGCTAAAAAGGAAATTTAAATTATTTATGCCAAAATTAAATTTAAACTGTAGGTAACTAATATTGATAATAAAGGTTAACTTGAATACAATGTAAACACTGAATACACTTGATTTGAACTAAATTTTATAACAAATAAGGAAAAATTACATAAAAATGATTTTGCTAAACTATATTAAAACTAAAATTAACTACTGACTGGTCCTTTGCTTCTTTTTCTTGGTTTATATGGGACCTGGAGTGTCTCTCTGACTTTCCCACAACAATCCTAGCCATTGGATGAAGTTGTTTGATCCAAGCTGTTAAATTGGTTTTTGGCGGGAACAAGGAATTTGGCAGTTAGGGGTTTGAGTGTGGGTTTCTTGAATCAATTAATGTTTCTTGGAAGGTTGTGGTTCAGAAGGGGGGACAAGGTGTGGGAGTGATGAGCTGGAGGAGGGGGAGATGGCTTGTGGAAGTGGTTTAGCAGTTGCAAGTTGGGAGGTTAGGGGTGGTCAACGAAGGGGTTGACTGAGGTTTAAATGAAAATGGACGGGGGAGTTTATTAGTGGTGTGTGGGCTGGTAAGGTAATTGGGCTAGGGGATTTGATGGGCTGGATGGGGTGTGAGGGTGTGTGATGGATCAGGTTGTGTTGTTGGGGTGTTTGTATTATTTGGTTTAGTATAAATTTCACAAGGACCATATATGTAATTTAGGAAAAGTGGTGGACTGAAAATGTATATTCTCCAAAATGCTCACAAGGATAAAAATTGCCACCTTCCCATAATATAAGGACCATGAATTATTTTTTTTTTCATTTTAGAATACTAGGGACCAGAATTGACAAGTTTGTAAAGTCCAGGGACCAAACATGTAATTTCACAAAACTTTTCACGCAAAATTCATTTTTGATAACTTTTGAGTTTCCAAGGACCAAAAATGATTTTTCTTTCAAAAATACCCCACCAGGGACCAAATCTGCCAATATCTGAAACTCCAGGGACCAAACTGTAAATTTCCAAAACTTTTCGGATTTTTCACCAAAGGACTAAATATGATAATTTATGATTTCAAAAGGACCTTTGGTGACTTTTCTTTCCAAATAAGTGCTCCGTGACTATTTTTGCCAATTTTTGAAAGTTTGGGGACTGAAACTGCCAATTTTGCAAACTTTGTACGTTTTTCATATGTTTTTACTCATTTTGCATCTAAAACATATAAAACACAATTTTGAAATATTTTTAGTATTTTGATGCATTTCTGAGTGTTTTTGTATGTTTTGCAGTTCAGATTTGACCAAAAATGATGAGTATTTGAGCACTCATCAATCCCCACACTAAACTATTGCTAGTCCCTAGCAATAACTGTTTTGAAAACTTGGTGGATTTTAAACTCTTTACCAAAAGCCATCACTTCTGGAGTAGCCAGGTGTAAGAACTGTGGCACACCTGATAACCGTGTGATTTTGAGCAAACCACCAGTTGTCAACGGATTTGATTAGTCTTTACCAGAAGCCGTTTGCTTCTGGACTAGCCAACTCTTGATGGAATAGTCAACATCTTGGTGAGCTGATTACCAATTATGGATTTTCCACTGCCTTTACCACAAGCCATAATCTTGCGGGCTAGCCAACTCATTCGCTTTATGGGATATGGGGAGTTGAGGAACCATACAATTTTGGGCAAATTGCAAGCCGTAAACGGATTTGAGATGTCTTTACCAAGAGCCGTTTGCTCCTGGACTAGCCAATCCCTTTTGTCGGTTAGACAAGGCGGACTGATTACCACAAAAATTTTGAAGCACCAGTGAAAAATTTTTGAATTTTTTTTGAAATTTTGGCTAAAAACGGGGGTATTATATAGTAAAATGTGATAAAATTCGCTAGAATAGCGAATACCCCCCACACTTAGTATGAATATTGTCCTCAATATTCAAAGTCCCGGCTATTATGCCGACATTTTGAACGTAAAAGGGCAACATTACAAGCTAAGCGTGGAAAACACCATTTTGTTTTTCACTTCATTTGTAACCATAGCATGGGGGACTCCCCCACACTTAGGGTGAAAACCCTATAAGCATGCTACTATTTTTATTTACCGAGTCGCTAGTTTGACTCGACCCCGAATTCATTTGTCCTTGGGGAAGCATGATGTGGAAGAGACAATCTCCATCGGACTTTCATTCAAGATGTTTGGACAAACATTTGAAGCACGTGAAAGTTCCACACCGATGAGATATACTGAGAGACCCTGGCTCAAAGAATGATATATGAAAATGCTGGGGTCAAATATAGTGTCTTCATTCCCAAAGGAGTGAAGAACAGGAGAAGTCACCCGATAGGTGAAGAAGGGAAGAAAGATCTTGATGACAATCAAGATTGATTCATCATCATCGGAAAGAGAATACATGATTGGTGTATCATGAATCTCATCAGTAAAGCTCGTATGATCTAGACATATTATGGGTGGGAGGGTTGGGATTTTGATATCAATCAAATTCTCAAGGTTGAGAATATTTCCCTCCAGAAAACAAAGATCAACTTTGTCTAGATCAAAGTGAAAGTTATCATACTCCGGTGGAGATATGATATGAGTGAGCTCATCGGAGAACTCCTCAAAAGTGAATGAATCATAATCGGGGAGAGAAATTTGAGAATGAGAAGTGGTACTGCCACTAATCTTCTCTCCCAAATGATCAAAGGTAAAGGCTTCAAACTCCGGAATAGGATCATCGGAGAAAATGTCACTATCCTTGATGGGGATAGGAGATGAAATAGGTTTCATATTGAAAGCCTCGATTTTAGAAATGAGGAGATCGACATTCAATAATGTTGCATGAAGTGCTTCATCCTTGATTTTGGTGTCAATCTCAACATTCTCTTCTTCTAAGCTAACTAGCTTAGAAGGTAGTTCTTCCATATAAATGATGTCTCCACAAGATAACGAATTGTCATCAGTAGAATCGGAGAACATCTCATCATGATTAGATGGGAAGAATAGAGGATGAGGGATATCACACATATGATCAAAAGTTCCCTGTGACTCTCTCGGGATTGGGACAAGGATCTCAACACTAGACTTTATTAATTCGTCCGATTCCTTATTAGGAACAGTGCTAAGATACTCATCCCCCATGCTCAGAGAGTGAGTGTGAACTGCGGGTGTGATAGGAGTGGGTTGAGATGGAATCTCAACTGGTGGAATTTCATCTGATGAATCTTTGTAAAATTGAAGAATATCAAGGATATCTTCATCATCACTATCATCAGGAATGAAACGGAATCGAGAGCTAGAACTGGCTGCTTTTTCTTTTGCTATTGATTCCCGAATAGATCTTTCATAAGCATCTTGGGAATTTATTTTAGCAGCCTGTTCGTCAGCTAGCAATTCTTCCATCGATTTTTGTTTTGGATTATCTGGGGTATGTGTGATTCCTCTCAAATCTTTCACTAAATCCAAAAGATCAAGGAGGAGACTTTGAGGAATTGGTGGAGATGGAGGTTCGTCATAATATGATGTGTCAAAATTGTTACAAGGAAATGGATTCCTTGTTTGACAATCGGAGCTGAAGTGTGGACCTCCACAGTAATCACAACAGTAAAACTGATGTGGCTGTGAGTCGTATGTGCTAAATTTATAATCGTTATCAAGAAACTGCTCATAGACAAGCGTGTTTCCTGATTGACAATCATAACCGTAGTGTGAACCACCACAGTACTCACAACAGTAAAGCTGCTGAGACTGATGGTGTGGTAGCTGGTGGAATAAATCAGTCGTGTCATGGTAGGAATAGGGATCTTGGTTATAGACAGACCCATTTCCCGACTCTACCATGCCACAGCTGGGGCAATTGCCACCATTATAAGGATTACCACACCAATTGCAAACCAGAAAGTGTGGATGAGACATAGAAAGAATCAAATGTGTATAGAGGGTGAGGAAATGAGAATCAAAGGGGTAAGAGGGCAAAGGTGAGTATTTTTGGGTTTTTGGATAAACATTTTATACAAATGACAAAGAAAATGTTTTTGTGTTTTTTTGTGTTCGTTGAAAACTAAGTTTAAAATGTTTTCGGGAACGGTTTTGTTTTGATAATAAGAAAATATGAACAAAGGATGGATAAATGTACAATGGAACGAATTCCAAAGTCACTAATTAGAAAAACCGTTTAGAAAACGCACACAACCTCCCCGGCAGCGGCGCCAAAATTTGATTGGCTCCAAACGGTAAACCTAAATTGACCAGGTGATGGTCAACTAGGTCAAACAGCCTAGAGTCAATGCTCCGCAGAATATAGTGTTTCCCCGGGTCGTTATGTCCCGACGAGGTGTGATGGTTATAAAACGGCTTTGTGATCGGGTGAATTTGGATGAAAAGGAGTTTGTGAGTAATTAAGCTAAGGAATCTACAAAGAAATAGCTTAAATAAGCTATATGAATAAGACTTGTAAGTTGGAAAAACCAGAAACGTTTAAAACTTAAAAACGCGTACGTTCACGTTTAAATAAAACGTAAACGTACAAAATAAAACGTGAAAAGTGAAATCTGAAAACACCCAGGGGGTGAAAATGACTTTTTTACAAACCTAAGGGTAAAATAAAATTTTTAGAAAAATAAATTTTTACACTATTTAATTATTTATTATTAATTAAATAATAATTATTACTAATTATTAATATTTAAACAACTTAAATATAATACAATATTGATTAAATACTAAAAAGGTGAAAATAAAGTTTCTAAAATTATAAAATAACTAAAAACAAGTTTTAAAATTAAAAATAAGTATTTTTGTCTTTTTGTGATTTTTATATTAATTAATTACTACTTAAATACTAATTACCTAATTAAACTATTTTAAATTAAGAAAAATAGAAAATGAACAGTAAAAATTATAAGAAAATTCCTAAAAATGTTTTATAACATATAAAAGCTAGGAAAAATATAAAAACTAGGTATCACGTTATAAAAACTAATTATCCTATTTAAAACTTACTTATTAGTTAATTATTAATAAAACTAAGATTAATTCTAATAAATACTAAATGATAAAATAAAAATCTGAGAAAATTACTATAAATACTTTAATATAAAAGGAATTTAAGAAAAATATAAAATAGCTAAGTACTTAAAAAAATTTAAAAATGAAAATTAAAATTAAATTACATTAAATAGAAACTATCACTTAATATTAAATTGTTTTTTCTTGATTTTTATTTTACAAACCTATTTTATAACTAAATACTAACAACTTTTGTGAAAACAAGTTTTTTACAACTTTAAAATAAGCAAAGTAGAAGCTAAAAGGAGTGACAGTTGACTTTTGTTGATTGTGGGAGGAAATGAGCTGAAATGGGCTCAAGTGGGACCCACTATGGTGGAACTTGGTTCACTTAGCTTATTTGGACATGCATAAGCTAGAAAAAGCCAAAGGGGTCCACAGATTAAGCAAATAAGCCAACAAAAAGCACTTGGTAACTTATTTTGGAACTGAAAATGGGACAAGCTTAGGGGCTAAATTAGGTGGGGTCCACAGGCTTCTAGGTCAAACCGTTGGTCAAACCATGGAGCCTGGTAGGAGGAGGGTTGGAAGGAACAAATTTGGAGGGCTGTGGACCACTGTGGTGGCCAGAAAACCACCACCAAGTGGTGGTGGTGGACTGTATCAGCAGCAGCAGGGCAGAAAGCCCCCCCTGCAACCTACTTTGGTTCAATGTGGGGCCCAGGGGAAAAATCCCAAAAATGAAACAACTAATGGACACTAAAGATCAGCTGGTAGACTTTCTATGGAAACAAGTTTCAGATTCTAACTCACCACACAAAAATCAAAACAAATCTTTGAAATATAGGAAAAAGCTGAAAATGCACATTTGACTTTTTGCTAAAAACTCACAAATTGACTTTAATGACTTTTGATTCTTGATTTAATGACTGAAATAGATGTGTTAGGCTATACTAAGACTAAACTAGGCTAGGAAGACAACTTTTAAACAAAATGGGTGAGTTTTGATGGCTTACAACCCAACAGTGGACTGTTGGGTGGGTTTGTGATGTGATTTTGATTTTCAACTAAACATGTGCCAAATTTGTAACTTGCAAGACCTTTTTAAACCTATAGTGACATGTTGCAAATAAAAACAACAACTCAAGACTCCCTGAGCACAGTGAATAGGCCTGAGCCAAACACCCCCTTAATGACCATCTGTCTATACTTTTCAAAGAGATTTAAGGATATAGGGTTTGCAACTGAGTAAGGAAGTTTGAGGTTTTTTCACAGTCATTTAGTGAGCAGATTTCAATTATAAAAAACAAGTTTCAACAAGTACAATTCAAAAGCCACTTTAGAAATTTTTTAACTGTTCTCTACTTGCATTTGTGCAACTGATAATCACCTATAAGCTAAGTTATCTAATCACTTAATTCTACCATAACAAGGACAATAACACCTAAATTAACACAGATTCATAGGTTCATATAATGCAACAGTAGAATCTATTAATTAGTGATGAGCAGTTTAATCAAGGTTACAAATGATGAAAGTGTACTTACACACCTCTGTGCTCAATTCAGAGACATAGGGAGCAACTAAGATCTCCACACTTGGAATAAGCAACAAGGACCCTTTCTCCTTCTGGAAAGCTCAACTATGCTTATTAATAAGCATAGTTGACTTTTGTTGACTTTATGTTTTTAAGAGCTAAAGCTTATGTGAACCTTGCTGAGTTTCTGAATGCTTATGAATGACTAAAATAAGCTCAAACAACTAAATAACAACAACTTATTTCAATATTGAAGCTAAAAAGGAAATTCAAATTATTTATGCCAAAATTAAATTTAAACTGTAGGTAACTAATATTGATAATAAAGGTTAACTTGAGTACAATGTAAACACTGAATACACTTGATTTGAACTAAATTTTATAACAAATAAGGAAAAATTACATAAAAACGATTTTGCTAAACTATATTAAAACTAAAATTAACTGCTGACTGGTCCTTTGCTTCTTTTTCTTGGTTTATATAGGACCTGGAGTGTCTCTCTGACTTTCCCACAACAATCCTAGCCATTGGATGAAGTTGTTTGATCCAAGCCGTTAAATTGGTTTTTGGTAGGAACAAAGAATTTGGCAGTTAGAGGTTTGAGTGTGGGTTTCTTGAAACAATTAATGTTTCTTGGAAGGTTGTGGTTTGGAAGGGGGGACAAGGTGTGGGAGTGATAAGTTGGAGGAGGGGGGAGATGGCTTGTGGAAGTGGTTTAGCAATTGCAAGTTGGGAGGTTAGGGGTGGTCAACGAAGGGGTTGACTGAGGTTTAAATAAAAATGGATGGGGGAGTTTATTAGTGGTGTGTGGGCTGGTAAGGTAATTGGGCTAGGGGATTTGATGGGCTGGATGGGGTGTGAGGGTGTGTGATGGATCAGGTTGTGTTGTTGGGGTGTTTGTATTATTTGGTTTAGTATAAATTTCACAAGGACCATATATGTAATTTAGGAAAAGTGGTGGACTGAAAATGTATATTCTCCAAAATGCTCACAAGGATAAAAATTGCCACCTTCCCATAATATAAGGGCCATGAATTATTTTTTTTTTTCATTTTAAGATACCAGGGACCAAAATTGACAAGTTTGTAAAGTCCAGGGACCAAACATGTAATTTCACAAAACTTTTCACGCAAAATTCATTTTCGATAACTTTTGAGTTTCCAAGGACCAAAAATGATTTTTCTTTCAAAAATACCCCACCAGGGACCAAATCTGCCAATATCTGAAACTCCAGGGACCAAACTGTAAATTTCCAAAACTTTTCGGATTTTTCACCAAAGGACTAAATATGATAACTTATGATTTCAAAAGGACCTTTGGTGACTTTTCTTTCCAAATAAGTGCTCAGGGACTATTTTTGCCAATTTTTGAAAGTTAGGGGACTAAAACTGCCAATTTTGCAAACTTTGTACGTTTTTCATATGTTTTTACTCATTTTGCATCTAAAACATATAAAACACAATTTTGAAATATTTTTTGTATTTTGATGCATTTCTGAGTGTTTTTGTATGTTTTGCAGTTCAGATTTGACCAAAAATGATGAGTGTTTGAGCACTCATCAGTAAGTATAATAATTGCCTGCTTAACTGCTAAATGATTTACAATATTTTCTTTATTATATAGTTATGTCTACTCCCCACTACTCTACCTTTGTCTCATCTAGTCTACATCTGGAGAATGATCTTTCCTCTCCGAATGTACTAGATTATTCCCCTAAACCCTATACCGTAGAAGATTCTAGGAATAGTTTAGATAAACCTTCACCCTTACGATATACCCCTTCTTTAGATAACCCTCATTTAAAATACATAAGAGATTTCTATGCTAAGACATCACCCCTACCTCCCCTAAACCCTATTATACATCTACTTTTTTCTACCTCTACATCAGAACCCCATGGTTTCTTTCTTCCGAGAGAACCATATATACCTAAACACCCTATCCCTACCTATACCCCTAGATATGACCTTAGGCAACCCTATACCTTAAACCCTACCCCTTACTTAATAAACCCTCCCATTCCATCTTGGAAAGATGAAATTGGAGAAAAACCCTCTAGGTTAACTCTAGAAGATGAGGAAAACCAATTAGAGGATATTTTAAATAACTTAGACGAGATTTTTCTTGATGTCCTTGAGAAGATAGAAAAAGGTCATAATAATAATAACTTAGATAATCAACCTGACTATAGTAGTTTAAGAAAGACTTTACAAGAAAACCGTTTTAAAATAGTTAAAATACAGAAAAACCAAATGAAACATCACCATAAAATAGCCTTTGCCCGCTATAGGATTTGCACTTTAGAAAAGATAATAGATAATGATGAGGAAAACTTAGAAAACACTAACTCAAGGAATTAGGAAATTAGGAAATTTTAGAAAACCCTAAGTAAATAAATAACCCTAGGAGATATGCCTTAGAATAGTTAGTGCCTATAGGATAAGTAGAATAGAAAATAAATAAAACAAGTTAGGATTTGGAAACTACCTGGTACCCCTCAATTAGAATAGATTAGATAACTAGACTTAGGAATGCCTTTCACCTTAGGACACCCTTAACCCAATAGTAAACCCTTAGGAAAATTAGGTATAACCCATAAAACATAACAAGTTGGGTACCTGTTATAACCTACCTTTAACCCTTACCCTTAGGATCTTAGGAAACCAACCCCGATGTCTTAGGTATATAGAATCTCTAAACTGTTTTAAATTTCTCTTACCCTAACCTTTTCAAAACACTTTTCAAAACCTTCTTCACCATAGAGATCTGAATTCTTTCTCCTCCGATTTCTAAGCCTTCACTTCTTTCCTTAGCTTTCTTAAGCTATATTCGTTCTAGTTAGAGATTCTACCCCTAACTATCCCATGTGCAAATATATGATCCTCATATATAAGCATATTCCTACCCTTTATTCCCCTAGATTACTATGATTCCCGAGCTAGTTTTCCCCAATCCCCTTTAGTAAACCCCAAAACCTTAATTAGGATTCCCTTAATTGAGGTTAGAATTAACATTAGGATAACCCTAGAAAACATAAACTTAGGAATAGAAAACCTTAGATTATTAGGATAAGAAACCCTTGAGGAAAATTAGGAAATTTTAAGAATTATTAGGCTAGAAACCAAAACCCCTACCCCAATAGATAGAAAGATACCCCTATAGGATAAGATTTAGTAGGAAAACATTAGGATTAGAATATAGATTAGGAAAAACCTAGGATTAGATAACCCTCACCCTAAGCCTTTAGACCCCTAGTTTAGGATAGACACATTATCAAACTTCTACCCTATATGAATAAGTAGATTTAGGTCATAGATTACTCATACCTAGCCCTTAGAATACCCATACCTATACACTTGAGGATTTTAGATTATACCTTAGGATTTGACAATTTTTAGAATACCCATTAGGAAACTTCACTTTGGAGATACTATGGATAGTGCCCTAGCTGGTCTCAAATTCATAGGAATAGTAATACTCATAATATTAGTAATAATGGTAATAATAGACAACCTAAAACAAAAGAGAAAACCTGAAACTACACCTAAGAATAAGGATATACCTAGTCAACCCTTAGGAAATAAAACACTTAAACCTAATCCCTCTTTAGAACCCTCTACCTCAATGGAACCAAACACCTCACCCTTAGAAATTAGAATTAGTTAGGTGATGAGGCGAAAAATGAACCACTGCCTGGTGGGGGTTGTAAGCTTCTCGAGATCCCTCGAGAGGTAAAGCCTGGTGCAATCCCTACGCATCAAGTTTTTGGCGCCGCAGCCCGGGGAATAGTTATTGTCTAGGTTAGAATCTCTTTTTTATTAGGTCTACTTGTCTAGGTTCGTAACTCTTCGCCATCCGACATCATGGACGATGGTAATATCTTTGAACCCGTCATCCCACCATAACAAAACCCACCACTAGATAACAAACCTCTTAGGCCCCGAACCCTAGGAGAGTACTCCCGATCTAGCCACCAAGGCTATCGAAACACCATTGAGCTCACCCAAGGAGCCAATGTGACCCCCTTGCGATCCGACACCATCCGGTTGGTGCAAAGCGGATGTGCATTCCATGGACTTCGTTTCGAAGATCCAAATCAACATCTCAAGGACTTCCTTAAAATCGTAGATTCCATAGACCTTGATGTTACAACTAGAGAGTCAACCCGATTACGCCTATTCCAATTCTCTCTACATGATCAAGCTAGTCAATGACTTGAACGTTTCCCCGCGGGATCCATCACCTCATGGGATGATCTCACCACTCGCTTCCTTGCCCAATTCTTCCCACCGGGGAAGACTGCGATGCTTAGAAATGACATTTTGATGTTTGAACAACATCAGGGTGAAACTTTCTACGAAGCATGGGCTCGTTTCAAGGACCTCCTCCATAAAGTCCCTCATCATGGTATAAACCTTTGGTTATTAGTTCAGATTTTCTATGATCATGTCGACTATCACACAAAACGCACAATCGATAGGGCCGCGGGAGGTAGATTTCGTGATAAGGACGCCGAGGAGTCTTGGGCAATTATTGAAGAGCTTGCCGCCGATAATCAAGAGATATGGGAGTTTAATCATACTATAAAAGCGGCCATCAACGCAATCTCGACATCTGGAGGGACTAACCAAATCTCCGATGAACTCCTATGCAAACTTGAGGTAAAAGTTGACTATTTTGAGGAAAGGCAAAAGAGACCCTTAAGTCCTAAACGGGCTACTGTCAATTCTGTCTCGAAAATGACTTCAACGCCGTTATCTGAGTCACCCTCTAGAGAGAATGTTGAGACTTTTCAAAACTTTGCCCCACCTTATTCCCCTCCCGAGAAACTTAGCCCGGAATTTGAAGCCATAATGAGTGAATACATGGCAACTCATTCAGATCGGCTTGCTAGATTCGAGGAAGCAATTTATAAACAAAAAGAGGAGATGCAAGAGAAAATGAATGAGATGATGAGCCTTATGGAAGAGTATGCCAACCAGAGAACCCCCGAAAGGATGTTACTAAGGAAAGAAAGCGTCATCCCCACTACCCGATTTGTTAATTCCATCACAATTGTCCACACGGATAATGAGAAGGTAGAAACCCCTACTGAACAAACCGTAGAAGAGCCACCAAAATCCCAATCCTTAAGTTACTACCTGAAACATGATATAAACGAAAACACCATAACAAATTGGATAAAGGGTGACGGGCGTAACCACTCTTCCAAACCGGGTTCTGAGAAGAAGGAAGAGGGAGAAGATAAGTATGATACATTACATGGAGGACCGATATTCGAGAAACTATTGGTACAAAAAGTGGCTACTAAACAGATGGCGTGTAGGAACTTTGAGATACCGGCCAGCATCGGGAATTTGAAATATCTAAGTGCTTTCGCCGACCAAGGATCGGAAGTAAATCTTATGCCCTTAACTATCTACACCCAACTAACGTCAAAAATGCCAGCCCCCACTCGTGTTAGGCTGTCCTTCGCTGGACACTCTTACGTATACCCCCTAGGAATCGCAGAAGATGTGTTGGTCAACGTCGCAGGATTCATGTATCCCGTTGATTTTATGATCATTGATGATAAAGGAGATGGATGCATGCCAATAATCCTTGGGGCACCATTCCTCACCACCGTAAGAGCTGTCATTAAGTATGAAACTAGGAAGATTGAGCTTAAATCAGGAAAAAGAAAGATCAGCTTCCCCATGACCCCACATTACGGGCAAGAGAGTTTGAGAGGGAGAAAGCTCAAAAACAACATCGACACGTCACCTATTCATGTTCAGGAGATAATACTTGCATGGGAGGCAAGAATCAAAAGCTACAAGGAGGCTAAACATGAAAGAAGCGACAGCAATGAAGTTCACGTCGAGTTCAAACACAGTCAACCAACAAGGAGCCATATACCATTCGAGGAAGGGGACTCAGTACTCTTAAGACACTTGGAGATAATGATACCTCCCGATAAACCGAGTCCCTGGTGGTATGGGCCTTTCACAATTGAAAGCATAAGCCAAGATGGGATGGCTAACTTGAGAAGTAAGGTAGGAGGAAAGGTGATTGCAAGTATCGATAGGTTGAGACACCACCACCATGATAGTAATGACCGCAACTACATGGGGTACATCATCTCAAGGGATGAGGTCACGTAGTAACCCATGACCTTGAGTCTAGCTACAAGACTCGTAAATAAAGAAAAGCGCTCCTTGGGAGGCAACCCATGTTTTGTGTGATTTTTATTTTGTTTGTTTGTTATTTGCTTCCGTATGCATGCTTTATTTTTATTGTTGGTAGATCATGTTTCAAAACTAAATAGTGAAAATACTTTATTTTGTTGTTTGGCCTAGTCTTAACTTCATCCAAAGGTATTTTTGCAAAAGATAAGTGTAAGGGGAAACCCCAAATATGTTTTTAAGAAACAAAACCAATCATGATTCTCCACAATGTTAAGTGAACATGTATATTCGTATTTGTTAGAGTTAAATGCTTGTATCGAGTCATAATGATGTTTTGCAGGATTTTCCAGGAAGTAGGACGAAGTTTTTCCAGAAATTTTCCGGAAACTTAACATAAGAATTACTGTAGGTCACTTCTGACGGCGTCAGGAATTAATTTCTGACGGCGTCACGTGTAAAATTCTGGAAATTTTACCAGTTTTGTTTTTCTAACGGAGTCTTAAAGTTTTTGTTGAATTATTAGTTTTATAATCTCCAGGAAATCTGCAAACATCATTCCACAAGCATTATATCTTATTTTGTTTTCTAGGTTCTATTAGCATATGTAGATTGCCGCCGATTTTATGCGAGGTTGCCTTGTCTATTTTCTCAGGTTTTACAGGTTATGTATGACAAGAAGATGATTTATATTCTGGAAGGGAAGCTTTGATTGTTCATTTTCTTGGAGGAAGATCTAACCTTGCTACCTTATTATCCATACCGAGCGAATCAAGGGAGTATTTGATTTCATTCTTTTTACTTATTTCACTTTTACATTCTTTACTTGAACATTGGGGACAATGTTCATCCTAAGTGTAAGGGGAGGGTAAAATGATGATACCTTACAGATACACTTTCGCTTGAGTTTGTTTGTTTGATAGTAGATGTGTAATAAAACTATGAGAAATACTTGTTAGTGCAATTTTAGCGCCAAATTTAAAATTTTTTACAACATTTAGGAGTGAAACTTTAGCCATAGCAAGCGTCTCATGGATAGGAGATTGTATGACTAGCACAAAACCGTATCATTCAAAAAAATTTTCCACCCAAATATGTGAGATTCGCCTTTAGATTTGATAGGAAAAGCATTTACTATTAGTGCTTATGAGTGTACCGGTAGCATTTAGATTCTAGAACTTGCGTTAGTGATGCATCCCGAGACCGCTAGTGAGACTACATTCGTGTAGTAGGATTTACTACATGATAAGAGGCATTAGGATCACCCTTGTATTAAACCCGTATCATAATTACTTGACCATTTAAGTCATATTACTTGGCTAGTAAAGTCAACTAATTTTTCCCACACCCTTAGCGTTGTACTCATTTTTAGTACACGAAACCCCTAGTACACCCCTCCGAGCCTATCTTTTCATTTCTAACTTTAAGCATCTTACTTAAAGGAAGAATTTGTTACACCCCACTTAAATGTACACCCAAATCGCCTTAGCCTTCCGTGTATGCACTCATCTCTAGTGCATTATTGTTATTTGTTAAACCCTAAGTTAATTATCTAATTGATTACATGGTTGCTAAGTCGAGTCATATCCTTGTACATATTGTTTTGGGACGATTGGGACTCATGGGTAAAGTACTTATTTTATGGAGTAATGGGGAAGAACATCATATTATTACCCCCGTATGTGCGTTAATCTTAAAAGTGCTCCAAGTCTTTTGATTTTCTTAATTCGAGTAATTAGATTAGTTTATTGTAAAGTATGTAAAAATTCAAGTGTAAGGGGAATGTTCATTCCCTATGATGTATTATTTTGGATGGTAGGGTAAGAGTGTATGCAAAAAAAAGAAAAAAAAATCAAAAAAATCAAGAAATAGTAAAAAAATTAAAATAAAATAAAATAATAAAAAAAAGAGAGAAAAACATATGGACTACCATCCATTTTCATTCTATGTTTGTTTTATATTTTTGTTATTTTTGATTTATTAGCTTAAGTCGAGTCTAGTTTTGGCTTAGCAAGGCCATATTGTACATGTAATTAACTAAGATTGTTAACTCGCCACCAGTAAAGACTGCCTATATCCAACAAAATCGTGTATTCCATATCCCTACACCGAACGTTACAACCCTTTAAAAAGACCTCTTTGATAGTTTATCCTAGGTGCTTACGCCATGTGGTGGAGGTTTGATCCTTTCCCAAGCCTATGGTAATCTATTTTGCTATGAGATGTGAGTATCTAAACACTATTTGTGAGGTGCTAGTGTATGACCTCCGTGTTTGTCTTTGGTCTTTAGTGGAATGATTATTTGTTGTAATTACTTTTATATTAATGTTAAATGACCCCTAACTTGTATTTTGACTAGAATAAAAGCACATTTGCTTGAGGACAAGCAAATCTCAAGTGTAAGGGTATATGATGAGGCCAAAAATGAACCACTTTTAGGGGGTCATTTAAGCCCGGAATTGAATTTATTTGATCAAATATTGCCCTAAATCGTTCCTTTTGTGATTTTAGGTACTTTGGGAGTGAATTCTGGAAAAGGAAGTATTTTGGACGTTTTTCGAGCATAAAAGTGAAGAAAACGGCAAGGACTTAATTTTCTATGCTGAGAACAGTACCTGACGGCGTCAAGAAGAAAAACGTGACGGCGTCAGGAGTAAAATCCGTGACGACCCAGTGAAAACCTGAAGGCGTCACAAGAAGGGCGTCAAGAGTTAATGTTGTAACGGCCTGCAATTGGAATACACATGACGGCGTCAGATCTAGATCTAGGCAGTCCGCGAAATTATTTGGCGGCGAAATGACGGCGTCAGAAATTTGTTCTTGACGCCGTCACCTATCAGAATCTATATATACTTTTCTATTTTTCATTCATAAAAGGAGGAACTTGTGTGGAGAATAATAGGGTCGAACCTAATAAACCCTAGGTCGTTTTTTACAGTATTTTCAAGGGTTTTCACCCCTTGAAACCTTTCATGTTCAATTGAGATAAGTCTTCTCTTAATTCATTCAATATGTCTATGTGTTGTTTGAATATATCTTATGCTTGTCTTGATTTCAACATGCTAGGCTAGATCTATCTTGTGTTTGCTTAGATGTAATGAAACCTAGATGTTAATTATAGGTTGATTGCTTGTTTATAGTTGTATTGGATGAATGATTTCAATGTTAGGCTTAAGAAAACTGGCAGATCTCCATTGTGTAACATGCTTGAACGTCTTAAGAAACATGAACCGATGTGTACTAGGTTTTATTGGTTGTATTTAATGCATGAGCAAATTCTAGTGATCCCATGTTAGGAACTTCTTAGCCGGCTCGACATAGGAGTGAAGTAGGCGCTTATAGGATTGGGAAAGTAAGTACGCCACCTCATGAATGGTATTAAGGAATACAATCCGTCATCCACGCAACTGTAACAAGTAATTAACCTATAAAAGATATCTAGGGAGTAGTGAAACCTAAGTAAACACAATTCTCCCATATATTGCTCACACCTCTAGTTAATTTAGTTTATTTTCATTTCTAGTATTTTATTTTGATTGCATCTTTAGTTATTGGGTTAGTTGACTAGCAACTAATTCCGCCCAACTCCTTCAAAACCGAGATTTTTAATTGCTTTTATAAAAATATAAAAATACAAAAAGAATCATCCCTCATCTCTAGACCTAGTCTTTAGGTTTTCTAATCCTAGCGACACTATTCCTAGTTGAACGATCAATCCCCCAGTACTTGTCATAATACTATACTACATCGATCAGGTACACTGCCTGGTGGGGGTTGTAAGCTTCTCGAGATCCCTCGAGAGGTAAAGCCTGGTGCAATCCCTACGCATCATTAGGAAAAACTAGAAGAACCTTAGGGGGGAAACAAAACTCTGGGAAGAAATCTAGTAAATCTAAAACTCCGTTACGATATTCTCCTTCAGGTATCCTATACTCCTACTCTTCCGTTTAATCTCATCTTTTCATTTCTCTCTTTCTACCGTTTAAATCTTCTCCACCCACTTTTTCCTACTCTTCCGTTTAAAATCCCATTTTCCCGCCTTTTTTCCCCACTCCACAAATTAAAACCATACTTTTCCATTTTCTCCACTCCTATACTTTTTCCACTCCACCCACTCCAAACTCCTTTTCCATTTTCCATTTTCCCCTACTTTGCCATTTCATCCTTTTTCCTTTCTCACTTCACTCCACTCCAATAAATCCTTCACTCCATTTCCCTTCATTTTTAATTTTCTGTCATCTTACACTCTATTTTCTTCTCTCTATATTCTCTCCCTACCTCATCCTGCAATGCTCTATTAACTAGAACTTGTATTTTTCGTCATACCGCAAGTTTCTATTAGTTAGAACTTGTAAGAATATCTACATCGAACTTTAATCCTCATTATGTTCGACTAAAATATTAAATCTCGCTTTGCAAGAAATTGCAAAAAAATGAGATCTTCTACGTCCGTCATTCTAGTCTTAACATGGAAACTTACCATGTGACAAGTTGCTAAACCGGAGAACTTTAGAACTTGTCTCTATCATGACTAGAACTTGTCTCTATCATGACTAGAACTTGCCTCTACATTGACTAGAATATTCCTCTACCGTATCTAGAACTTGTCTCCACCATGATGAAGAACTGATTGTCATCTCTGTTGAAACTTGTCTCTAAAATATTCCCTTACCATATATCCTTAAATAAGGTAAAACTCTCCTCATTTTCCACCGATACTACTTAAGGATGATTTATGATGACTATCCTCTTAAAATGAATTAGGATGTTCCTACATTTTAATGAGAAAGTTATAAGTCAAATAGGTTAAGAATTTATACGCTCTTGTTTTCAAATATTGGGACACCTTTATTTGCAAATAATGAGATATAAAAACCTAAGTATCCGGTATCTGTACAAGCAATTCCTACTCCACTTGTGCAAAATCTTCTTTCTTTTCACATCATTTTCCTCGGTATCTGAAGATAATCCTCTTCTTCCTCTATTTTCTCGACTTATTCTCTCCCCTACTCTTATAATCGTCAAAATCTCGGGACGAGATTTTCTCTAAGGGGTTAAGACTATAACAACCCACAAACACCCGTTACTATCATTCCCATTACAAATACCTATAGTAGGTATTTCACAGGTAAATTTTTTATTTTTATATGCATTATTACTTGCATGACTCACTAGACCTGCTCACGTATCTACACCAGCCAAATAACTCAACACTCACATCCTATAAACCCCAGGTATGTCAAGCATAAAATCATAACAACACCATAATAAGTAATTCACCAATCTAAAACACTAAACATAACACAAAACCCTAATAAACACTAACTAAAACTTAAATAGGATTATGTGCTTATTTGAACCTATATGCTTAGTTTAACTAGTATGAATGTGTCCAAGGCTTAAGTATAAGTTTCCTTAGGTATATTAGGATATATTAGGACCATTAGGTTATAGAATAAACCCTTTAGAACTTAGATACAAACCCCATAAGCCCAAAACCATAACTAGGTCATAATTAACTAGAATTAGGTCTAAACCATCCCAAAACTTCCCCATAGGTCACTACCACTTAGTATAAGCCTCTTAGAACTTAGGAATAGTTATTAGACACTCATAGGACACTAGTCTAGGCACTAAACCATAGGATAAACCCTAGTCTCTCACTAAACACACTTAAGTCATTTAGATTACAAAACTAGGTCAAACATTCCTAAACCTTTCCCATAAGTTACCCTCACTTATAATAAACCCTTTAGGACATAGGATTAGTTACTAGACACTCTTAGAAACTTAACTTAGGCACTAAACCATAGGTAAAACCTTAAACACTTAATAAGTAGAACTAGGTCTAAACTTAACTAAAACAAGTAAAACCTAAACATAAGCACCTCAAACAACTTAACCTAGCACCCTAACACCTTAGTCATACCCAAGCACACACCCTAACACCTCTAAGCACCCACACAAGTAGGTGCATCACCTACTTGTCTAATCCACCACTAATCCACCCTAAACCACCACTAAACCTCCACTAAATCACCACTAATTGACCCCTAATCACCCTAAACCATCCCTAACCACCCTAAGCATCTTACAAGCACCTCTAAGCTAGCACACAAGTAGGTGCATCACCTACTTGTCACCACCTTTCCCTAAACCACCTCCCTCGGCTCTCCACCACCACAACCGACCTACTCCACCCCCTAGCTACTGCCATAGTTCATCCTCATCACCATTAGACCCTCCCGATCACCCCTAGCCTTGCTTGCTCACCCCTCCCCCTGCTCGACACCTAACCACCCTATTTCTTGCTCGCTACTCCTACCGAGCCTATAAATACCCTCCTCCACCCTTATTTCTTCTCCACACCTCTCACTCTCCTCTCTACTTCACATTTCTATAGTACTAAGCCTTTAGAAGCAGTAGAAGTCGGGTAACGAAGTCTTGGTCGAGTTGTGATGTGGTTTGAGTCGATACGAGCCCTAGAAAACCCTAACCTTAGTTATAACCCACGTAAACCCTCCCCTAACCAATTAAGTCTTACATTTAGCTTTATTTTAGTCTTAGGATAGATTTAGGATGCCTTAGATAACTTAGGAACCCTTGCATGAGCCTTGAACCATTTCATTTACTAGTTTGCATTTTAAAACCCTAGATTTAGTCGTATACTTGCATGCATGCTATAAGTAACTTCTTTAAGTCATACACTAGTTATAAATAACCTAGATAAGTTAAAATAAGTAAAACATAAGCTAGAAAACTTAGTTGCTAGATAAAATATCAGTTACATGCATATTAGGACTAGTTTTGCAAAACTTTACATGCATAAGGGTATATATCATAAATTCCTAAAATTATAAAGTCTAAGGACTGTTTTTGACATTTCCTAGAAGTTATAAGTGTAAGGACTAGTTTTGCATAATATTAAAACCCTAGGATAGATATTAAAATAAGTATAAACTAAAAAGGACTAAAAACGTAAATATTATAAAGTTAAAGGTCTAAATGGTAAATATAGAAAACTTAAGAGTCTAAGGTTAGTTACTTAAAATATAGAAGTCTAGGAACTACTTGTGTCATGTATAGATAGTTATTAGTATAAGTAATATAAGTAATATAAATTTAGGGTAGAACACGTAAATATACATACTATAAGGGTAAAAAGTGAAAATATCATATAAGTATAAAACCTAAATAAAGTTAGAAGCATAACACAATACTAGGGAGCTTCATTCGAGGAGTACTATGTGGATATTTTGTTTTGACGAGTTTGTTGGGTTTACGAATTAAAGTGCCCTGACTCCTCAAACGATTATTGCATATACTTCTGAGATATGATGGCCCGAACGGTGATATGATTATAACTAAACCATAATAACAACATAACTCAATAATAGGGAGCTTTGTGTGAGGAGTATTAACTTCTGAATTATGATGGCCCGAACGGTATTATGTTGCTATCATAATACAATAGTAGGGAGCTTCATGTGAGGAGTCATATACTTCTGAATTACATGGCCTGAACGGTGTTATGTTATATATAAAACATTAACAAACCTAAAAAAAATAACTTGAGAAACATAAACATGATAACTAAAGCTTGACATACATCCAAAACCAACAACACACTAGGATACGTGAGTAAGACAGTCTAGTTTCCGAGTCACTATTTGCATCACTTAGATTACTCTAAACCCAGGTGAGTTCATAGCCTCATACTTTTTAAAATGCTTTCACTCTAAATTCTTTATAAACCCTGTGAGGGGGATACATGCTAAATGTTTTACTTAAAACCGAATACAAGTCTTTTTCTTTGGTTGTTTGCACGAGTAAACTAACTGCCACCACTACATAACCAAAATTCATGAATCTAATCGTTTGGGATATTTTACCCACACGAACGCGACTATAGTTGATAGATCTATTAGAGTTTGACAACTCCCGTTGGTGTTAACACCCTACTAGGTGGTACCAATAAGTACTATATTTGAATCCACTCAAGGAATAACTTTGACAAGTTATCCTTCTATCCCCTCATGTTGGGTCTGCAGCCCACATGACCCAGATCGTTAAGGTGTGATTCATGAGCTTAGTGCAACATACTCCACTCCTGATAATTGTGAATGCATCACAATTATCACAAAACCTACATTTTCCTAAATGGGTGTAACAACTGAACCTAGGGAACTTGTATTCACTAACCCCTAAACCTATGATTCTCGCTCAACACCTAGTGTTGACTTTTTAAGCATGTATTCTAGGTATATTACTTCTATGGATCCATGGCAGAAGGAGGTACTGAACTCGGAGAACTTTTCATGGTTATCATTCAAACACAACCTAACTCTTAGATTTTTGGGACCTCATCAAAAATAAAAGTATATCTTTTATAATTAAAACTTTGATAATTATGAATGATAACTAAATTTCCAAAATGTCTCTTTTCGAGTCGTTTTCTATTACTGTATCTGTGATTCTATGAAGTAATACCCCAAACACTTTATCCGCTGCGATCAGTGAAAAATGGGGGTGTTACAGCAACTGTCGAAACAGATGCGTTGTATCTCGTTAGGGTTTTGAAGATTTTCTGATTAAAAACAGAATACATCATATCTAGGGGATAGATGAGCCGTACTTCGAATTTTTAAGTTTCCGCTGTATATAAAAATAAAAAAACGCATCGTTTAGATCAGAAAATTCAACAGAGAGCAGTAATACAGGAAAAGAAAGAAATAAAATAAAATATTACAGAAAATAAAATAAACATAACAAACAAACAAACAAGAAAATAAATATGCAAAATATACGACGAATCTAAACTAATATACAACAAAGTTAGTGGTTAGAATCTAATTAAAATACTAATCAAATAAACAGATATTAACAATTCATTTCCTGGCAACGGCGCCAAAAACTTGATGCGTGTGATATGTCAATGTAGCATAGGGTGTTTAAGCCTTTTCAAGTTTTAAATTTATATTTAGCCGACTTATTACTAACACACACACTTAACGAGCAGTGTACCTCGATCAATATGTATATAGTGGTAAGTAGAGTGTCGAACACTAAGAATGGAATGTAATATATAGTTGATTTAATCAGTATTTTAATATCTAAGTTAGTTTTACAATCTAATCTAATAAACGGGGGTTTAGCCTGAGAGACTAACACAGATTTAATTAAACAATAAAAGTAAAACTAATGAGAACAAATTAGTGAATAGCAATCACGTACACAGATAGATAATAGAAACACGTGAGAAGACCTGTCCTTATAATTAAGTAGCTTGTCACTTGTTTTACTGCTAGTTTTATATGATGAGTATCATAATCTAATCTGTCTCGTTGGATACTAATTATCGGTGAGTAAACTCTTAATGATTACTTATGTATTCCTACCTTCTAGACACTAGATAAGCAGGCGAGGAACAGGTATGTTAGCTCATAAGACTTAACTAAACATAGAGGTTATTAATGCACAAATAAAAGTCACCAAAAACATCATCATATAAACTTAATCGATAGGAAAGCAATTTTAAATGGAGCAGTATGGTGGCCACAAGCCCATCAATCCTAATGGATTAAAGCTTACTAATACAATAAACAAAACTACTTAATGAGTTATACACATGCATAACCTTCTTACGGCTCTAAGATCTTCGTTTGGGGCGTGTCTTGTGATGCTTCTTCGACTGAATTCGTCTCCTTAGGGTTTTTTCTTCACACAAAACTTGTATCTGTCATGGGGTATTTATAGTTTCTATCTAAGGGATCGATGCAGCGCATGTTGATGATAGATGCGGCGCATCTACTTAACTTCCAGTGGGGTCCAATATTATTATATTCTAAAATATTCGTACACCGCCTTTAGATGCGCTGTAACTTGTTTCTCTATACGGTGCATGTTCTTTAACGTCTTGGATAGTATCTGGTGAAGTCTTTAGCTGATACGCCGCATTTTGTAAATGAGATGCGGCGTATTTGGAGTAGAACAAGTTGATTATCTTTCATTGACCAAAGTTTCATATGCGGCGCATGTTATAATTAGATGCAGCGCATTCTTCAAAGTCAGGCAATGGTCTTCGAATTCATCTAAGTATGATGTTGCGGCGTATCTGTTGAGAGTGATACGGCGCATCTCTTGAATTTCAGTAGACTTTTCAAATTTTGATCATTTAGCTCCATAATTCGTCCAATATCATTAACTTTCACGAATTGCTTGTTTTTACCTGAGAATCACTAAAGTAAACATTAATGATGCTAATAAAATGTACTTATTTGATCTCATCAGCATCTATTATACGTATATGCATCTGATTAAAAGCTAGAAAACACACTATGGTATGTTATAATGCATCTAAGATTATAGAGATGCATCTAGTTTAGGTCGGTGCATCACGGATTTGCGGTTATAGTTCTTCTTATTCTTTCTTATTTTAAGTAATCTTCTTAATTGATCCTAACTCATATATATATTACCGGGGTAATCCCCTATACCCAGAAAAAACTTTAACATATAACCATTAGGTTAAATCGCGTAAAACCAGAAAACAAAATTTAATGTAAACCGGCGTTAGACTAAGTTTACACTACCATTAGTCTAGTGTATGTTCTCTTATTTTATAATAGACCCATTTCGTTATTACTCCTACTATTTAATAAAAACAATTATCAAATTGTTATCACTGTTCATCTATAGTATTTGCTTAGCATTAAATACGTTCAGTTATAGTAGCACCACCGTCACTTTTTTTTCTTCTTTTGGGAGCAAGTTTTGTTTTCTATTAAATCTTTCAAGTATAATACACACAAAATGTACATACATTATGTTGTAGGCTTGCAAGTTACAGAGTTATTTACAATCAGGGTTCTAAATAGCGCGCGAGGCGTGACCTCCATGTTACGAGACAGGTCAAGGCATCGTCTCTAGGGCGTAGCGTGCAATAAAGCGTGATAAGGCGTGATAAAGCGCTCTATAGCGCAAGGCGTGACACCTTTTTTTGAAGCTTTTAAGATTATTTTATTTTTTATTTTTTATTTTTTTAAAGACATTTATTTGACTTGAGCTTATTTAAAAGTATTTATTCATGCTTAGTAAATCCATAACTGAGTTTTAAACCTATTAGCTAACCTTTTTTTTTTTTTTTTTTTTTTTTTGAACGGCAGAAATAAATTATAACTAGCAAGGCGCTAGGAACCAATTACAAGGAAGACATAGAGTTTTGCAACCACAACGTCCAATCAAGTTTAGACTTTTAAATCTACTAGAAAGCCAATCAAAAGAGTTAACAACAATGCTATCAATAATATGACATTTTCTAAACCTGGAATCTTGTAAGAGCACACTATTTTGATATCTCCAAATAGACCACACTGTAGACAGAGCAATGACTTCAATAATGATTCTTTGTTTCCCATTCTGATTAGAGTCTGCAATCCAGGACCAAAAGTCTTCAATGTTAAGCCATTGAGGAAAAGAAAGGTCCGTCCACCGAGCAATTTTGACCCAAACTTGAGATGCCACCTCACAATGCAAGAAGATATGAGAGGCATCCTCTTGAACCTCATTACACATAGAACAAAGAATATTGGGAACATCTATGTCACGGTCATTGAGATTTGCTTTCGTTGGAAGCTGATTCAGAAACAAGAGCCAAGCAAAGATGTTAATCTTTACGGGAACGAATTTGCTCCATTTAATAGGATGATTACTAGACGAAAGATTGAAATCGTCAATCAATTGCCGAGCATTAGAAACCGAGAAGATATGGGAGTTATCTACATTCCATATCCATTTGTCAGCTTCGTCATTGAAAGAGACGTTCGTCAATGCATCCATTAAAGCCGAGAGATGAGAAGATTCGACACCATTTCTAGGATTCCGATGCAATTGCCAATTCCAATCTCCATTTAAAAACCTCGCTGCAACCGTACAATTTTTGAAAGTTTCAAGAGCGAACACACGAGGAAAACTGGATTGAAGAGTGATGCCGTCAAGCCAAATATCAGTCCAGAATTTAATATTGTGACCATTTCCGAGCTTGAGAGACATAGACGAAGAAGGAATAATCTGGTTGTGATGAAGACTATCAATACTTCGATTTATCGTAGCCCAAACTCCACCATAGTTTGTTTTAACACAGGGGTGCAGACTGTTGGGTTGTTCACCATGAATAGCTTTTAAAACATTAACCCATAAGGAATTTTGACAATGAAGATACCTCCATCGCCATTTGTAAATGAGAGCTAGATTAAGAGCATGAAAACTAGCCACCCCAAGCCCTCCTTTTTCTTTACAGTTAAGAATAAGATTCCACTTTGTCCAATGGATTTTCCTGTCTTCTCCATTACCTCCATAGAAAAAAGACGATCGAAGAGATTCAAGGAAGTTATGGACTACAAGAGGAGCCTTGAAAAGAGACATGTAATATATCCCAAGAGATCCCAATACTAATTTGATCATAGTTAGGCGACCCCCTATGGAAAGCAAATTTGCTTTCCAATTAGACAAATGTTTCCTAACTTTGTCAATGATGGGAGACCAATTAGCCGAAAGATGCATATTGAGACCAACTGGAAGACCCAGGTACGTAAAAGGAAGTGACGAAGAACTACAACCGGTAATTCTTACCATTCTTGTAAGCTCTTGGGGAGGGATTCCAATCCCAAATAAGTTTGATTTTTGAATGTTTATTTGTAATCCTGAAACCGCATAGAAACATCCCAACAAAGTGATTTGGTTTTCTATATTGATTTCACTCCATTCACCAACAAAAGGCACGTCATCAACATACAAAAAATGAGCAATGGAAATAGACCGATCAGTATTTCCCACCTGAAGACCAGTGAAGAGGTTTGAGTCAATTGCATCTTGTATTGCTACATGGAGCCCTTCCATTCCAATAATGAACAAGAATGGGGAAAGGGGGTCCCCTTGGCAAAGACCAAGACTAATTTTGAATTCTGTAGTTGGGCTTCCATTGATTAAAACTGAAGCAAACAAGAATGATAGACAAGCTTTGATCCATAGAATCCATTTAGATCCGAAGCCAAGATGATGAAGCATTGAAAAAATGTAGTCGTAGCTAATCGTATCAAAAGCTTTTTCGAAGTCGACCTTGAAGAGCATAGCTTTTTTATTTCGTCGTTTACACTATTCAACTATTTCGTTAATCATCAAAGGACCATCGAGAATTTGACGACCTTTAATGAATGCTGATTATTCGGCACTAATCACACTATTGATCACCGAAGCCAAACGATTTGCAAGAATTTTGGCCAACACTTTATATTGAATTCCTATAAGGCTAATATGACGATAATCCTTAACATGCATGGGGTTATCTTTCTTTGGGATAAGCATAATGAAAGATGAATTACAGCCTCTCGGAATGTGACTAGTACTGAAGAATTCATGAACAAAAGCAAAAACATCCACCTTTACCAACTCCCAAAAATGTTTTATAAAATGGAAAGTGAACCCATCGGGACCCGGGGATTTCTCATTACCACATGACCAAACAGCGTCTTTTATTTCTATCTCGGAGAAATGTGAGGTGAGAAAGGCAACCTGACTTGAAGACAGATGCTTCAAATGATTGTTCGGGTGAGAAATACTCACGCATTCAAAAGGTTTGAATTTGTCCTGAAAAAATCAAGGAATATGGATGTTACCTAAGAAGGATTAGTAACCCATAAGCCATTTGAAGTGATACCAGACACAGCTAATTTTTTCTGTTTGCATTTGAGGGATGAGTGGAAAAAATTGGAGTTTTCATCACCGTGTATGCACCAAAGTTTTCTGTTTTTTTAGGCCAAATTCATAGTCTCAAGAGTGTCAATCGAAGAGAGATCTTTCAGGATATTCGTTCTCAGAGGAGCAAGATGAAGAGGGTCATTTCCGTTATCAAGCTCATTATCAATATCTTCCAGATTCTTTAAAAATTTTTGCCGATCACGGTTGCGAGTTTGATTCATATGCTTATGCCAAAGCTTGATCTTGCCCTTGACACGCTTGAGTTTATTTTTAAAAGAAATAAATGAGCTAACTCCAATGGAACATTCCATCTCAAACCAAGATTCCTGAACAACTTCTTCAAATCCACACAGAGGAACCAATAAGAAAATAACTTGAATGGAATTGGGCCATAATCCAAAGCTTCGTTCTTTAGCAAAATTGGGCAATGATCAGACCAAATTCTAGGAAGAATACGACCATGGATGTTAGGGAAGAGTTCAAGAATTCTTTTAGTAACCAAAAATCGATCAAGTTTTGACATCTGGGTACAAATCTTATTCATTCGGGTAAAAGAGCGACCACCCAAAAGAATATCAAAAAGATCTGAATTAGAGATAAATTTGTTGAAATCATTTGCAATATATGAGCAAAAAGTCGTACCTTGCCGCTCATGAGCATAACGAACTGCGTTAAAATCCCCAAAAATAATGAATTCTCCAGTATTATTTTTCATAAACGAATGCAAAAAATTCCATAGTTGAATCTTTTGACTTCTTAATTGAGGGGCATAAACATTCATGAGGAAACACGTATTATTACTCACCGTCCATTTCCCTTCAACTATAAGAATGTTCTCCAAAGATAAAATTTTAGTGCGATGAAAAATAGCTGGATCCCAGATTGTTAAAATACCTCCTGATTTACCTCAAGCACTAGAGCATGCAACATCAAATTGAAAGTTTCCCCATAGCGCTTTGACAGCAAAAAGATCTAGCCGGATTAATTTCGTTTCTTGAATGCCTAAAACAGAAACACCATTCTCGATACAAATTCTCTTAACCCATTTTTGTTTATGAACTGATTTCACCCCTCCACCAATATTAAGAGACATAGGATTCATTAAATAGTCTTATGGCCACCCATACTAATAATGATTTTCTGAAAATCCTTTTTGCAACCTTTTATATCGTAGCCCAACGCATTGCCAAAAGCAATATATTTATCCAACACATTAAGAAACAACCCTTCAGAAGCCTGTGAATTTTTAAGAGATGTACTACGATGCACGTCATTCTTAGCGGAGAATGATGAGAGAGCCGGTTCTGCACGAGGTAAATTGTGAATTTTTAAGAGATGTAGTACGATGCACGTCATTCTTAGCAGAGAATGATGAGAGAGCTGGTTCTGCACGAGGTAAATTTGGAGAATGAAAACGAACCCCATTAAAACCCAGCGGTTTAGAAGGTGAATCAGAATCACAAGCTACACCGGGTTTCTCAGTGGAACCAACTATGTTATTTTCTCCTCCTGCACTATGAATATCACCTACATCAACAATTGGAGAAACACTATTAAGGTTGTCATTTTCAGCAAAGTTATCGGAGTTTTCATTGATGACATGATTTTCAGTT
Organism: Artemisia argyi; assembly: GCA_030686995.1. Lineage (NCBI taxonomy): Eukaryota > Viridiplantae > Streptophyta > Magnoliopsida > Asterales > Asteraceae > Artemisia > Artemisia argyi. The sequence continues at coordinate 83,970,243 of CM060677.1, read as the reverse complement.
TGGTTCTCTGAGAATTGCCTGTTAATCACATTAACAGATTCATGAAAAGTGTCCTGGACAAATTCCCCATTTCAAGATCTTCATCTATAGCATTATGATTAACTAATGCCGCTTCACTTTTATCTGAATGAAAACTTTTTAAAGATTCCTCGGGAGACGAATCTTCGACAACTTTCAAAATGGTAAGGCGCCAATTTGAGAGTTCTCTCACCAAAACCGGGTAATCATTTTCCATGACTGAGATAGAAACTTGATCATGAATATAGTCTAGTTGTTGCGTAAGAATACAAACCTTACCACACCCTTTCTGTTCCTCTGTACCGTGATCAAAGAATAGAAATGAGCCAAATAATGATGCAACCTTCTTGAATACCTTAGGAGTCCAAGCACAAAGAGGGAGACCAATAATTTCTATCCATACTGCACAATCCATAACGGAAAATGATTTCAAAAAGGTTTAATAACATTCAGAGTGGTCTGAACAGCAAGATTGTTTTGGAAATTAGAACATGATTCAGAGTTTGGAAACTCAATCCAAACCCATGATCCACCCATAAACTGAACCGAAAGAAAATCAAATCCCTCAGCATTCCACATACGATTAAGATAGGGACTTTGTACAGGATTTCTAGCTTTAGCCAGCAAAATCGTTGTTGCATTTACTTCCTGAATAAGATCAGCTTCTAAAAGTTTAACTTTCTTAATGTGATTACTTGTCAGCTTTTTAATATCTTCTCCCAAAGCAACAGAAGCGTAAGATTTCCCAAGCATATATTTATTAACAGGCAACGTTGGATCTCGGTCGGCATTTTTGATGGGATTACCAGATGGTTTTTTGGTGGGATTACCAGGGGCTGTAGAGCCAATGTTGGATCGATTAATATGCTCGTTTCATCCTGTAGAAAACTAGAAGGGGCGGTTGAATTGTTTTACGTCTTTTTCGTTTTCTAAAAGTTTGCTTCAAAAAATATAGTTCGAGTTTATAAAAACTTTGATTCAAAAATATAGATTTGAGTTTGTTCACTATAGTTGTTTAAACACCACTAAGTTAAGTTGTTGAGTAAAAACTACAATGTTATTTATTACACACACACACACACACACACACACACACACACACACACACATATATATATATATATATATATATATATATATATATATATATATATTGAGATTTTCTTACGAGAACCACCTTATCTGCGAGAACTGCGAGAACCACCAAAAACATACATGCACGTCTTCGATAATTGTATTTTTCCATGTATGTCATAAAAAGAACATATATATTTAAAAAAAAAACATAGTTGTTCTAAAAAATTTGATGAGAAATTGGATATACAAAATTTTTCTTTGAAGGTGTGCATGCATGTTGTTATAAGGCATGCAACAACTATATTACGGCCATGTATAAGGTTTTTATGAAAGAAGAGGAAGAGTTCATGATGATATTAAAGAAAATAGGTGGATACTATGTAATTTTTTGATTTTAAAGGGTGTGCACGTATGTTTTTTGGGTGGTTCTCGCAAGAAAGTCCCCATATATATATATATATATATATATATATATATATATATATATATATATATATATATATATATATATATATATATATATATATATGTATATGTGTGTGTGTGTGTGTGTGTGTGTGTGTGTGGGTGTGTGTATGTGTGTGTGTGTGTGTGTATCCTTTTAGTTTGCTTTAACTAAGATTAGTGTTGTGAGTGGAACTTAATTTGACCTTTATGTGAAATCAATATAAGCAATTATAACTATATGCAATATGTAAGTAAGTAAGTAAGTAAGTAAGTAAGTAAGTAAGCAAAGAGTAAGAGATGGAAAGAACAAACCGAGAGACAAAGGATTTATAGTGGTTCGGCTACAAGGACACCTTCCTTTCCCTACTCCACTCCCCGAGCACCGAACTCGAGAGTTTTCTTCACTAAATCAATATGCTCCCTTATGGTGGAGAAAACTGTACACACCTTAGCTTACACCAATTTAACGACACAAAGCTAAATGTTGAGTTCTAATCCTAGCTAGAACCAATCTCACAACTATAAACACACCACAACTTCTTCACACCCTTTCACTCCTTTTACACTTCTTCACAACTCTTGTTTCTTTGCGCCTTCACAACCTCTATCTAATCACTACTTCAAAGCTTCTATGTCTTCACAACTTCTAGGCTTCTATGTCCTTACAACTTCAATACTTCTATGTCTTCACAACTTCAATACTTCTATATCTTCACAACTTCAATACTTCTATAGCTCTTCTTCAAGGCTTTTATTTATACACCACAACAAGACTTCTACTCCTTTAAAGCTTCTATGTCTTCACTACTCTAAAGCTTCAACGTCTTTGCTACTTCAAGGTTTCTACCCTATGACACGGCTTCTATATCTTTACTACTCACAACCACTTCAAAGTATTAGTACTTCTTATACTTCCTACAACTATTCTTATCCACCTCTACTTCTTCACTTCTTGAACCACTTCACACCTTCAACAAGTCTAAATCTAACTAACTAATATGCACACCTTATACACCAAAGAATGAATGATTTGCAAGATGAAATGAACAAAAAACTTAGATAGCAAGATGATACTAAGTTGTAATACTTCTAGTCTAGAAGTATTCTTCTCTTTGCACTTGAGTGTTGAAGCTTGAATCACTTTGAAACAAAGATTAATGTATATATGATCAAAGGATTTTAGAGGATAGAAATGGAGGTTTAGATCAGAATGTTTTTAGTGCAAAAAGGTGAGAAAAATCTGTGAAATTAACCAGTATTTAAAGGCAGAGCTGGGGGGGATCAGGAGCGTGCCGGTCCCCTTAATGATTAAAGGGGCCGCCTAGATAATTAAGGGGGCCGCCCCTCCCAAACGTTGCCCAGCTTTGTCCTTTTGTGGGGAAGGTTTTTCTGGATTAGATTTGCCATTCTTTGTTGAAAATTTGAATTCATATATTTATAATGAATTAAACATATTCTGTTAATTCTAAAAATGTTTTATAAAAGATATAACATGTTTTGTGACATTTTATAAAAATCTAGTGATTAATAAAAATGTTCCTTTGATCTTATAATGCATTAGACACTTTGTTTATTCGTACCTTAAGTGATTAGATGGTAAAAGTGAGCATTTACTACTAAATACTTATTTACGTCATGATCTTTGGTTTGATGAGTTTTCGTTTTGTGATTATCAAAACATAGAGATATCGAAAGATATGAATAACGTTTTTAGGCATTAATTTATAACACATCAAAATCTCGCCAATGCCGCAGATAGTTTCCAATCATGGTAGATGATAGTGCTGGTTCAATGGAACGTGCAGAAACAACATTTAAAAATCTGACAAAGGCAAACCTTTTACCCACCTTATACAATTTCTGTGCAATATAGACATCAGTGACGATTCCATGTTTGCTGCAAAGACCACGAAGATCTTTGGTCTCGAAGTGAGGAGGGAAATTAGTGAGGAAATAAGTGGTGGATACCTTTGCAGTATTAAGGTGATCGAGATTTGATTGATTAGAACCCTTGCGATTTCTGATTTTCCAATACGTAGTTGACATGACGAGAGGTGAGTGCTCTGGCGCCGGCGATTAAGCTCTAAAACAGATCCAAGAATGATGATTTCGACCTTCGGTGATGATTTCGGGTTTGGTCGGAAATTTGGTGTTTCAATTTTGATCGGAATTTAGATCTTTTCATAGTCAAACTGGTTTAACTTTGACCGTAAATATTTTTTTTGTGGTATATACATGATAAAAAAATTATACCATTGAAAAATACACTTAAAACACAATCCGTTCATAAATTTTGCACCAAATATTATATAACACTCACAAAAATAATTAAGGTCAAGGTTGAACAAGTTTAACTCTTAAAAGTCAAACTGGACAATTATTTAGAGACGGAGATAGTATAAATTTAGTATTTGGGACTAAGATATAAGATCATTTGAGTACCAAACCTTTTTTACATACTAAGAGACTAATCTCCACCCTTCATCTTCCCTCCATCTTTATTTGATCTAATGGATGAGATTAATATCTTTCAAACCCCTCTATCTTTATTTGATCTAATGGATGAGATTAATATCTTGCAAACCGTTAATCGTTAAGCGAAAAAATATACCGTTACGATGAGCATTAAATTATCTTTCTATAGATAGGCTATTTGATACATTTTTGACAATTTTTTTTTTTTTCGTTTTTTTCACGTTTTTTTTCGTGACCGAAAAAATCATATATGATATGTAATATCATATATAATATATTATATATGATTTTTTCGGCCATGAAAAAAAACGTGAAAAAAATGAAAAAAAAAATTGTCGAAAATATATCAAATAGCCTATCTATAGAAAGATAATTAAATCCTCGTCGCAATGGTGTAATTATTTTCGCTTAACGATTAACGGTTTAAGAGATATTTAAATTATAAAAAATAGGTGAAATATTAAAATGTTTTTAATCTCAATCATTGATTTCTTTTTAGATGGATGATGGGGATGAGTCCCTTGGTATGTAAGAAAAGTTTGGTATTTAATATAACTCTCCTTTTGTGACTAATGGTCCAACTCTTTTACTAAAATTTAAATAAAATCAAACAAAATTTAGTATGTCATATGACAAATTAAATTGCGATTGTAGATAGAATATTTAATTTGTTAAAGTAAAATCTTCATGGATCTTGGATAACAAAATATGAGTTTAACCTTAAACAATTAAGGTTGAAAACAAAGCTTGCAATCTGGATGGAAAAGTATAGCTCAAAAAAATATATATATAAAAATCTGGATGGAAAAGTGAAATCCCCACTTGATTTGGTACCAAGATTCGTAACCAATAAAAAAATATGAGTATCTATGAATTATTACAACTTTTTTGAAGAACGCCCAACACTATATATGTATAGTAGGAGCTCGGTTCAAAACAAAACAATCTTTCTATAACCTTTCTTTTTTTAAGAACAAAAGCGAAAACAAACTAATGGCCACTTTACAGTACCATCGTAGTCTTCTCGTTGGCTCATTGGCTCCTTCCCCATACCACAATGAAACGAATATTTCTAACACGAAGGAGATGAGTCTCATAGTTAATATTATGTGGATGGTCTTATTGTGTGGCTTAATCGTCTCTTTTGGATTTTTTCAAGTGATACGTTATGTTATGCGACGAAGGTTTACAACTGGAGTGATCACATCCTCACCACCATCTGAAGTCTCCTCTGGTCTTAAAAAGTCGGCTGTTAGTAAAATATCTACACAAGTCCTAGGATCCGAAGTGAAGATTTTGGTCACCGAGTGCACCATATGCCTAGATGATTTTGTTGATGGACAAAATGTTCGTGTGTTGCCACACTGTAGCCATGTGTTTCATGTTGGATGCATAGACAAGTGGTTTGTGTCACATTCTTCTTGTCCAAACTGTCGCAATAGTTTGCTTGAACGTCCCATAGTTAGTGATGTTCCAGTTGCGGTTGTTAACTCGCGTAACCAAGATATGGTTTAACTGTATGGTATCGCTGTTGTTTTGTAGTGCTAACTTAAGTGTCGGAAAGTAGAAAATATGTCATTCCCATTCAAATGTACAAACGGAGCGATGAGAATGTATGATTTGATAAAATTCAAGTAAACTTCAATTTTATTAATTGTCATTTTCAATTGGATTTTTTTTTTTCGTGATATTCTTCTTTCAAGCCCATCACTAGTGTAAGATTTTGAGTGATTCACCAATTCACTTTTGTATAAGAAATCTGTTATGATTAGTATAGCACCAAAATTGTTTAAGGTTAAACTCATATTTTGTTATGCAAGATCTATCCATAAAGATTTCACTTTAACAAATTAAATATTCCGTGTACAAAAAATGATGATCCACATTTATCATTAATGATACACACAATATAAAGTTTTAATAGTTTTGTATATTTAATAGAAAAAATAAAAATAAACTGTACACAAAAAGAAAATGTCCCGTTTATAAGTTAGTAAATCCCTAAATTTTGATTGTCATTATTGCTCTATTGTGTCACACAGCGAAAGCGAATCATCTAATAAATTCCATTTGATTAGTGATTATATAAAAAAGTTTATTTTGTTGTAGAAAAGAAAAATGGAAATGGGCTTAGCTTTTAAATTTACTGGGTTAAATTTGGGCCTACTTTAGTCGAAGCATTTTAGTTTCTAACGGCTATGTGACACACACAACACACACTCATCCGGTTTAGTTCCACCTCTTGATCCGCTCAAATGAAAGCAGCGGAGCAGAAGAAGAAGAAGCCGTGGACAATCCAGCTTGAAGCAAAAGCCAAAAACTTTGAATTAAAATTCAAAGCGACTAGATCCTTACCACCCACTTTCTTCTACAATTTCTTACACTTTTCTTTTTTTATAAACATTTCTTCACATTTGTTTATAAAAGTCACTTCGGATAATCGGCGAAGATCCTTAAAATGTAGAGTTATTGACAAGATTCGCGCGAAGAGGAAATCTTTTGCAAGATTGAAATGGGCGTCTTTTCAGGTATGTTTCATCACATTGATAGGAGGAGTAATAATTAAGCTATCAAGCATAAGCTTAGCAAAAACTGTAAATTGCTAGTCTTCTGAGCTTCTGACTTACAGTAATAGATATGTATGTATAGACTTAGCTGTTAGACGCAATGATATCGCACATTTCTCATATACAAATCATATGACAGAATTTAACTACTAGGGGTCAAACTCATCAGTAGTAAATGCTTATAGAATGAACAAAAGTTTGGCTCTTTGAAAAGCTCTAAACAAGTAATTCCATATCTGTTTACGGTACAACAGCTTCTAATATTGCTTTGTATTATAATATCTTAGGGACCACTTTGCGCTGCCACTCTGGTGTTTGGGAATTTTGCTCTTTTAATACAGTCAATCTATGACAAGGATGCAAAAGGGATCGTCATCCATTGCACCAACATATTGCTATGCATTCTTTGGCAGTTAAAGATATTTATAGGGACAAAAGCAAATAAGTTGCTGTTAGTTTCCGTTTTAGTAATGGTGGGATATCCTCTTTGGTCATATATTATAGCCCACTATCGTTATGGCGAGAGAACTATTGCTTCAAGATACATTAACAAGGCTTGGAATTGGGCTGCTTATAAGGCATTTTTACATGTAATTGCACAGGTTATTTAAATTTGTTTGGATGTAATTAACTGAACATGCTGCAAGACCACTAATTCCTTGTTCCGTTACTTACCTTATAATGAATGATATATACATATAAACAAATGCGTGGTTTACCCTTTGTCCTAGCAGCTTGCAATGTGTATTTAAGGTGGCCATCAACCAACTGGTCATAAATTCAAGTCTCAATTGGGACAACGTTGAAGGGTGTGTGAGTTTGCCGTTCAAATAAATAGATACAAGTATATATTAGGTAGCTCTGATTTTGCTCGATTATAGTCATTCTTTTTTCTCTTCTGCTGCTGCATAATAGAAGTAAATAACTTGTGATACTAATTGATTGTTGTTGCACATCATGAGTATCATTAAAAGGGAGGTCTGACTTGCAGACTGACAATGGGTCTTTCGATGATGATAATATCCCTTTGCCTAAATATAAGGTTTAAAAGTTAATGTAGCATTAATACAAGACCACTGCTGTAGTTAATGATATGCACATGGATTTTAATTCAACTTGTAGTTTTTACATACCACAATCAGGTTATTTTCAAGTTTTCATGGATATGCAATATAACAAGTCCAGCATACTGTTTATTTAGCATCAAGTATAACAGATAAGCATGTATCTGATGTGATGGTTTAGTTTCTTCAATGCTTTTTCAGTATCTTAAGATATTAAAATTTTGAGGTGATGAATACTAACACACCCAAATTACCGATTTACACACTATTATCTGGGTGTAAAGAAAAAATAATGATAATTTAAGGTATGGTGAACGGTGATAGACAATGCTTGTTTATAGCATTTAAAAATGGGGTAATCTTATAAGATCATCCAAACACTGTCGTAAATTAACGACTTCCCAATATAGACTGTTCTTGGTAGAAATTATCTCAGTTTTCCTACTCACATTCTTTAAATGCACACTACAGGCCTGCCATTTATCCCCCTTTTGTATCTGGCAAAAACTTCAACTTTATCTATACTACTATATAATGCATTTGGGACTATTCTATAATTAGAAAGGCTTAAAATTCAGACTTTTACTTACTTATTATGGAATGATTTCAAAATTAATTGGTTAGGAAGCAGGTTGGTTAGGAAGTTTGTTAGGGAGCAGTTTGGTTGTTGAAACTAAAATTATTTGGCTTAACCGTATCTACCATCTCTACTTATAAAGCATAAATACAACTAAATGTGTAACCGATTAATCGAATAACGCAAAATATAGTCACAGGTACCCGCCGCCGCATTGCACGGGTACCGTTCTATTACTCTTTAACCAGTAATTACTTCCTGCATGTGATGTCATCAAGTCTTTTGAGCGAGTTTGGTGATACTTTAAACATTGGTTAAGATACATACACACAAACTGACAGTCACTAACTCATTTGATGAACCATAGCCTCTTCACCTCATCAGAAAGAAGTTGCCTCCCATTCTGATCTCCAACCTAAGCTGCATATATCATGTTTCTGTTTTACACACATATATCAAGTAATTCAGATGACATTACTATATATACTATACGGCATGCCAAACGACAGCGTTTTCCTGTGGCGTTTTATCTGGGCTTATGGCTGGCTGTTTCTGCCAAGTAGATACGGGCTAACTTCGTACTCCATCTCTCTCTCTCTCATCCCCCCCCCCCCCCCCCCCCCCCCCCCCCCCCCCCAATAGATGATGAGCATGCAGGCTGTGTATTGGTTCTACAGTTTTCTTCAACCGCCCTTTCTTCTTCCACATCTCTTCCTTTTCTCAGCTTTGTGTTAACAGGTATAATTTCTTAAAACGTTTGCGCATTTATTCAGGTTTTCATTGTCTTTTTTGGTTTTTTTGCGAACAAATGTATGAGCTATCGTTTTTTAAACCTAATGTTTATGATCTTTAGTGTTGTCTTTCTGATATTATCTGCTGGAAATGTCTTTTGCTTGATTTGCATGTGTGTGTGTTTATTTTTTTTAATACTGCGTTCGAGATGGGTTCCCTTTCATATAAATTTACTGATACACGTTGCATCTCATGCATGCCAATCGGCTTTTAGTTGTTGCTTTTTTCGTGTAGCCTTAGATACGTTGCGGCCTATTTAGATATGAAAACCAAAAGAAAAGCGATTCCTAGGATTCATAGTAAATCTCTTTTGCAAACATGTGACAACGATGTTGTGGTATCTGCCAATGTTGATGCGTCACATCCATTGGTGGATGACACTTGCACGGTTCCAGTTACTTCTTCTGGTGCTGGCAATGTTCACCATGATATTAAAAACTTGGATTCTGAACTTCTATTAATGAAAGGTACGGTATAGTTAACAACGAGTTTTGTTGCTTCCTCAGGTTTTGTTGCTAAGAAATTATGTGTGACTGGACCAGTTGTTGCGGTACGGTATAGTTGACAACGAGTTTCAGCAGCCTTTAAGCAATGAACGACCTGCCGGTCGTATACAACTTGGGGTGGTACTCGATAAAGGGAAACGAAAACTAGAAAACGTGTATGACTACCGGCATTCGTAGAGTATGTATGCTTTGAAAGATTATGCTGATGTAAGATGCAGTGCAAAGGCTGCTAAAAAAACTAAAGATACAGTGGAAACTGTGTCCCCGCCATTTTGTGTTTCAGATGCGTTAACGATAAACGGAATGGATTCCGGCGCTCTTTAAACGATACAACTGGAGCTCAATTTACAGCAAATGTTTTAGCACTTGATAAAGGGAAAAGAAAGACAGATGATACTGGCAAACATGCTGCTGATAACCAAGAACCATTTTCTGAATCAGACAGCTTATGTATGTTTTATTATCCTTTTTGGGTAATATTTATAGGTTAAAGCTTCAGTGGTTATGTCGTTATAATGTATTGTGCTTTTTTGTGTTTCAGTATAAGTCAATGACAAGTGAACCGAATCCTATTTACACAAGGACCAGCCACTCTCGGCGTTCTGTAAACAATCACAACACACATCAATCTACAGTGAATGGTTTACCAGTTGATAAAGAGAAATGAAAGATAGATGATGTTGATGAACGTGCTGACGATGGTTCTTGCATTTTTCCGGTGGCTGGTAACTTCTACAAGGTTTTTTTTTTTTTTTTTTTTTTTTTTTTTTTTTTTTTTTTTTTTTTAATTAATTTATTTATTTATTTATTTTTATTACGTTTTCATGCTCGAATTTTAATATTCATGTCTTTGTAATGATGGCTTCATACACCCTGCAGTCCACATTGATCCACTTTATCGAACCTGCGACAATAGTAGTTACTCTATTGCAAACGGTATTAAGAATACCTGTGAAAGAAGTTCTGCCACTGCTGATCTTAGCTGTACGCCTGTTTGTGATTTAACTAGAGGTACTGTCTCTTCATTTTGGGTAATATTAGAGATGTCATTGTTGAAGTTGTAAGAGATGTCATTGTTGAAGTTGTAAGGTGAAGCTCATGACTATTTGCTTCAAGAATAAGGCTATGTTTGGCACACAAGATTATTGAGAGATTATGCTTATTTTTTTTTCAAAAAATAAGCTACTTAAAAAATAATCTTTGTTTGGCAGACATAACTAATAAGAGATTCTAAAAAAAATAATCTCTTTTTATAATCTCTAGCACCAGCACCATCTCCAGTTCCAGCAACAGTTACTTTCGTCAAACATACACTAACTCTAACGTGTGGCGTGTCACAAGTGCTAAAGCTTTGGAAGATCCCAAGTGTGGATTCGAGTGGTAGTGTTGTTTTTATTTCGATTTGGCATTAGTGCTCTTGTTTATTTAGTATGTTTTGCTGGTTGTAATGGTTCGAGCTTGTTCTAGCTATTTAGTTTCCTTGCTTCTTGCTTGGGTTTAAAGTGTTTCATCACTACTTTTTCATGTAATTAACGTTTTTTATTATTTATAAAATTCATCGGGTACAAACCTTTTACCTTAAAAATTCATTAGCAAATTGATTGCAGGCCGATCGCAAGTAAAACAGCTAAGCTTTTTCATGGCCCGTTACCACCACAATATGTCCATTTTTTTGTGTTGTTTTCTGATTACATTGCCCTTTGTTTTTTCCTTTCGCCCTTGAGGCTTAATATATCTTTGCCGTTGCCAAAAAACAACGTGTCCATTTTATATCACGATATAAAAATGAATGGAATTTAAATATTTAAGAAAGGGTGTTAGTGGATTTGGTAGCACAACTCCATCCAACATTTAAGTAGTAGTACCAATTAGGTAAGCAGAACCTCTATCTTTTAGCCTCTATTATGTTTATAAACAGCTAATTATACTTCATTTGGGAGTTCTATATAGATTTAGAAATATGGTCCGCTTAAATCCTCATCGCCTTGTAGTTGTGCGTGTTACAAGCGGGAACATTACAACTGATTCTTCTCACACAAAAGAAAGTGGTTTTGATACAAACACAGTGGTCGTACTAGCAGCCTTATTTTGCACACTAGTTGCTGTCCTTGCACTGAACTGGATTATTCATTATGCTTTGAAACGTAGGCATGCCTTGTTAGATGCAGAACATGGTATGCCTTTAAGCATTGAGAAACATACTATAAGTCGGAAGATCCCAGTTGAAGTTTTCCAGTTAAGAGCAGAAGTTGTAGCAACCGAATGCTCAATCTGTTTAGGAAACTTTGTACAAGGAGAGAATGTAAGAGTATTGCCGGAATGTAAACATGAATTTCATGTTAAGTGTGTCGATAAGTGGTTGGTTGAGCATATGTCATGTCCAAATTGTAGGCATCCAGTTGCTGAACCACATCTTTAGCAACAGTTTCTTTTCGTTCAAGTTTGCTATTCTCCTTGGTAGTGTAATTTGACATTTTGTTCCAGTTTGCAGTTTTGTACAGATGTAGGTAGGGGAACTAAGTGCATGTGTATAGTTCAATGCTATTATGTAACGGCTATTAAAGATACTAGTCGGATACCCGCGCACAGCTGCGGCGAAAAATTTAGTAATATGGTTAGTAAATGAATTGCTAGCCCAACTCTCCCCGCAATTCCCTGACCGCTTAGTGAATTCGTTTCACAACACTCCGAACGTATATGTGTTTGTTTGGATTTTTCGTAGCTTTCTAGTGACATCATTATTACCGTATATAGAAAGATCCTCGCAATCTCTTTCCCGTCAAACACTCACCTAAAAGTATATGATTTTAACGAATCAAGATTGTATTGATTGAAATAAATGTTAAAGTTGTAAAATTTTGAATAAAAAAACCTACGAAAAATCTAAAAACTAAAAACTCATAAATATATATAAAAATGGATGTTGAATTAAAGAGCACAAAATTTTAAAAAATATGGTGAAATTAGATAATTAAAAAAATAAATAGATAAATAGATATTTCAATTTGAAAATAAAAGTGAATTTTAAGTTTGGAAGTGACACATGTCACCTTATTACTGGAGCTCCTTATCTTAATTTTTGGCTAGGAGTTAGGTGAGAAGTGACATATGTCATCTCATGATTGGAGCTCCTTATCTTAATTTTTGGTTAGGAGTTAGGTTTGTTTATTCATGCATTATATAGTAGTATAGAAGTATAGATATAGATATAGATAAACATATGGGATGAATTCAGTGTCGTTTTTTCTTAGTTGGTGTTCAATTTCCTGATATATTAATACTCCTTAGTATCCACCATTTTCATCTTTTTCTACAGCTGAGTAACTATTTTTATATACGAGTAACATAAATGGAGTAAGTGTGAAATTGTACGTAAAAAATACATGTAAAGGAGATTAATTTGTACATGTTAGTAACTGACTCAATGGGTACATCAATTTTGACCAAACAAGGAGACTAATTTGTGTATATCACAACGTGAACTTTTTTAACAGTGCTTGATTTAAAAAAATTTGCACCAAAAAAAAACTACAAATCACTTCTACATGAACCCAGACACTATCACACTAACATATAGTACTATTTGATCAATTTATGTAGATCATACTTTGACTTTTTAATCAGTCGCTTTAATTTCCCATTAACCATAATCCAATTTTAATTCATGAATAATCGGTTTTGAAATGTTTATATGACATCCACACCAAGCATGATCATCCTTATACTCTGACAACAACAATGAAACAAGAAACACAACCCATCAATGAGTCGGGTCAAAAATATGTTTTGAAACTAAACTTAACTACATCCATGCTTTAATCTAGACTTCCTAATGATGCATATATAAGGGCAGAAATATTTACATGTCTACGCTTTTTATACGTGAGAACTATAACTTGGTCAAATATTGTATGCATTTTAAAAAAAAATGGCGCATAGATATTTGTTGCATGTAATCTTGAGATAACCATCCAGCCATTTGTTTTATTAATTTAACAAAATAGAAACAAGAACAAGGCTGTTACATAAGCATACAACTTTCTTTAATAAAAACAGTAAAAAATTAACAAAAATTAGCAAGTTTATTTCAAACCCTCATAGACCTACTAAATGCCTTCATGAACTTGAAATTCTTGTTATCAGGAATGCTATCTTTTTTTTCTTCTTTCCTGCTGCCAAAGATGGGCTTTAACAGCTTCTTCAGAATCTTCTGAAACCCGATCCTACGGTGGTGATGGCGGCGTCTTCCTTGAATTACCTCTGGTTCTGGCGGTGTCGGCAGTGGAAGTGGGTCTAGTTGATACCTAGGTTCATAAGGCTCAGAAAAACTCCTGCTTAGAATAGCTTTATTCAATTGTACCTCAAATGAAAGCCTTTCAAACCTATCTAGTAATGTGCTTTGCTCATCACCAAATCTTTTGAGGACCACTTCCATATCTTCCATTGCTTTTGTTCCCATGTCTCTATCAACATACTGCGCTTTACATCACTGCCCTTAAATATATACATGTACATATATATTCTATGTATGTATTATAAGATATAAGATTCTCACTTTATCTTTTACTTCTCACTCTCTCTTTGTATGTGTGTGTAGCAAGATATATGTGTTGAGTGTGATGAAAGGTGATAGCTTTATAAATAGGGAGCCAAAGAGATGAAAATAATTTAGTGCAAAAACTGAAACAATGTTATAAATAGACTTCAAGTACGTCTTCAGTAATAATATTTAAGCCTTAGAAAAGAAATATATTCACTGAATTTCCAGTTTGGTTTTCAAAAATTCAAATTCTATGAATTTCTTTTTAGTGTATCAACTTCGTTATTTGTGGTAAACATGGCATTTATATTTGGTCAATTTTGTTAAAAATTTGGATGTAAACAAAATACATATCTACCAGAGTTAATAAATTAATTATTATTGTAAAGGGGTATATATCTATATAAATTTATCTCACAATCTTTTATAACACAAATTTATCTCACGATATTATAATCAGGATTTGAACCCACAAATCATTTAATTAAAGGGTTTCTCGCACAACGTGAGGTACACATGTCATTTGGTTATAATTGTATAACCTTTATTAACTTGATTTAATTTAGAGCTTTTCTATGTATATTTAAAATTCTGAATTATTTGATTCATTTACATGTTTTTTTTCGACTTTCAAAGACCATATTTGACCCAATCCTATGGCCGATAAGGCGATAACGCAATAACAATATTACTCCGTGTTAGTGTTATTTTCAAATTCATTGGCGTACATTCAATTATAATCGCAAACTTATTTGGCAGAAATTTACAAGTTTTCCTTAACAAACATAGGTGTTACAAAATTTGGTATGTGTATTTTTTTTTCGAAACCAAATGCATGTGATTTTATATATTCTTCCTTGCGTGTGGTTCATTCCTTAATTTGCTTTGAAGGCGACTTATTCCACACAAAAGTTTATTTAAACTGTTTTTTCTAGGAATATATTTCACTTTTCTCTTTTTAAAATGTACGGTTTGTCCTATGTTTGATGTTTTGCGTGTCTCCTTGGAGAATTTTTTTTTTTTTTTCCTTTATTGTTTTGGTTGTCATTTGTTTGCAAGCAAAAAAATATACTGAAACACAGAATAAAAAAGAAACAGTAACAATAATACTAAACCGGCATGAACAAGTCCATACTACTTTTGGTTTTATAGTTTTTGATTTACGACTGTCAAAGGAAGAAGCAGTTGAAACTTTTACTAATTGCTACTTGGCTTTGAGCTACAGGTTTAGTATGTGTATGAAGTGTACGTTCGTTTACACAGAGTTATGTGAAACGTGTTGTCGCTACAAAATATAAGTTCAATGCGGCAATACTCAAAATATTTCAACTAGGCAATTTTATAAGAGCTTCTTAGAGCTACCATTGTATCAAAGTTATACAAAAGATGTAATATACACTGAATTTGTGTACCCGATCGTAACACTAAAAATGTTTAGCATAATGTAGATCAAAAAGCCAAAATCTTTAACCTTATTCTTTTCATTAAAAATAAATAAATAAATAAAAGGTTGCACCATAACATTTTGGTCACAACTTTGAATCATAACCCCGACCCTGAGAATGAGTTTGAGAGATATGATAACACCGAAAATATTGAGCATAGCGTTAGGAATAACAAGGCTCGAGCTCGGCTCGCTCATTTATATTAAGAAGAGCGTGTGATGTAAGGCGTAAGGAAATGTTATGCTGGCGGTGGTGGGCGCCACTATATTGGCTTTGCGTTATATCGCATAGTTCATTTTTTTATTTTTGCATTTTTTTTGCTTAAGTTCTCCAACAACTCAATTATACTAAAGGATATAAATTTAATCTCTTAAAAAACTAGTTGTCGCCCTAATAATTAACTCAATCTTTTAAATTATTTTACCTCTTGTTGAATACTATAAATAATAACACAAACAATAATCAATGGTTTGGCAAATTTGTAGAGAGAAAAAGAAAGAGAAATGAGTTCTAGAGAGAGAAAGCGAAGGAAAATTATGTTGAATGATTAAAAACTCCAACCCCTTCCCTTTGTGGGAAAGGGGTATTTATACAAACTTTAAACCGCCTACACGGGCTTACAGTGGGTAAAGACCAGACCCGACCCGACTCCATGATGATACGATAACTAAACTAAAACTAATAAGCTTACGAGCTACTTAAATGCTAAATAGATACTCGGGGTGACCGAGTCTTTCATGTGAATATTTATATTCCTAACAATC
Source organism: Artemisia argyi (assembly GCA_030686995.1). Classification (NCBI taxonomy): domain Eukaryota; kingdom Viridiplantae; phylum Streptophyta; class Magnoliopsida; order Asterales; family Asteraceae; genus Artemisia; species Artemisia argyi. The sequence goes on along the minus strand of CM060677.1, from coordinate 83,953,971 downwards.
TCCCCCTAAGGGAGGTCACCCCGGAAATTACATTTTAAATCCTAGCATTCTATTACATGAATTTAATATCGTAGCTCGTAGACTTTGATTTTTCATAATCAGCAAACTTTGTACTTCCAGTAGTGATCTTTTGATGACTGTTCCTTTGAATTGGATGATCTTTGAGGATTCTTTGAGGTCGTCATCCAATGTACCTCTCCAAGTCAACTTTTTGCAGTATCGCCTCCATGTGATGTTGTGACCTTCGGACTGGCATGCTCACACTTTTCTGGATCATGATATTCAGCATCAGAGTTGCAGAAGCAGTATAGAAAGTCTTTTAGTTTTCATGATTTCTTTGATTATGATTATGAAGTGTGAGCATGGGGTGATGAATTGACATCTCTTCGGCAATTAGCTGCAACTGCCAGGGATTCCTGCAAACAACAGTTAGCAACAAAATGTCCGGCACTTACATGTTTGGACTTTGAGATCATAATCAGCATAGTGTGAAAACATTCTCTAATCCTGGCCAAGGCCGTTCCTGAATAGGATACACCCGAGAGGGCTTGCACAGATACACCGAAGTGTATCAACAATTCAGGTGAGTCGCTGAAGTATACCGTAGTATCACTCCACGACCGTAGACCATTTGAAACCGCCGCGAACACTAAGCGTAATCATCGAAAGTCCCTCCAACTCAATCAATATCAACAACATGTCGTGACCGGTTAGGCTTGGTTGATTTTGTCAGAAAAGAAAGTAGGTTTCGGGGGTTCATTGATTAGTACACCCCCGGTGCTGGTAAGGTCTCGGGACCGTGGTCGTACGTCTCCGGTTTGCCAGCCTATCTTCTTTCTGAGATTGACCAGCCAGCTGGGCTGGTTTGGCTATTCTTTTCTATTGAAAAGGAGTCAGTTGTCTGCGCGAGTCATCTTCTTCTAGGCTCCGCTGGACGACACGGCATTCTCGTTTAAATAAATAGATGACGGCCGTACTTGTGATGGTTCCCAAGGATCCAATATGACCACTTCACTTAGGTCTACGTTGCCACGATATTGTTCTATGGAAGCGGGCGGGCTGTTAGAAGTTCGGCCCGCTTTTTTTTTCGTAGGGGAGGGATTGACCTTTCTAACGCATATTCAGTCGTACCGGCATGGCCCCACTAATTTCTTTTTGATCGGAGCATCCAGCAGCGCAACCCGGTTATGAATTACCAAAGTGACCTGCTGTCAAGGCTGTTTGATGTTGACCATAGCAGGAATTTCCATTCAATCACTGAGAATTACATTTGTAATTTCTCTCATAAATGTTCTGGCAGATTGCTAGGATCTGCGTAGGACTCTTAATCGTACAACTAATGTCCTTAATCTTGAACCATCCGTGTAGTAGTATCATGTGTTCCTATTTGATCTTCTGATGTATCTCGCAACTCTAGACCTGAGAAGTGCAGTTTTGGTAGTCAGAGACTGGAGCGGTGTCTCCTGTTTCAATATCAACATGACTCGTAATGAGCGGTCGATAGATTATGCAGGGTTTCCCGTGAGAATGAAACAAGTCCTTTTAAGAGAACTTGAGTGGCTAGAAGGTTTAGTGCAGTGCGTCACTGGGTCTATGACGTCTTGTCTTCAATACCGGTGTCACCTTAGTAACCACCAGTAGCATATGAATTGAACCCGGTTTCTGCCCTAAGGTTGAATATTTGGGGGGCTATTTCTTTTCACCCTTTCTCATTACTTTTCTTTTTAATTCTTCAACCCCTTCTTTCTCTTTTCTCATATTACTCCTTTTTTATCAATCATACTTAAGGACTTTCTAATACTAACTATTCGGTATTGTCCTTGGGTAGATCCCTCCGGCTCTAGCGGATCATAGGACGGTTTTCCTAACTTAGTCACCTTATAACTCCATGACTATCCTATGTTTCCATAACCACTTCTTTGAAAAATCTCTCAAAGTGTTTATGATTATGAAACACATTTAGCTAACACTTTGAGAGTTTTGTACTTTTCAAATGCTCCCCCTTAACATGTGCTCATATGGTTTTAGTTAAGATTTGTACATGTTGGGTAGAGTTCGCACTTTCTGAATTGATCCACTTTCAGTGAACATGACCGATTTGAGACACGCTTACATCACTAGTTAGACTAGCTTGAAATTATTACCCGGCCTGGTCAAGTACACAGAAAGTTTCTCGAAATGGTACACTCTACTCAGAAAAGTCCTCTTCGAGACACGCTTATCTCACTGGTTACACCAGCTTGAAATTATTACCCGGCCAGGACAACTCATTTCGATTAATGACAGTAAGTTTTGTTTCGTCAATTCATTAGTGAAGTCTGAATCGCGCTAACATGAGATGCCACATCCTTTATAACCACAAACCATTTGCTCCCCCTCAATATGTGCATTGATATACAAAAGAGTTTAGCACATATGGGAGAGCTTACATTTAAGTCCAAAACAGCACATTTTTATCAGATTGCATATTTAAATCACGTTCTCTCCCCCGATCAGAAATTTCAAATCTTTTAAGATTTTGTGATCCCAATTGATTTATATAAGTTTAGAGAATATGAGAGAAAATGTGTTCAGGTTTAATATGTGCTGATAATGGAACATACTAATGCTCCCCCTCAATCTACGAGGGAGAATGTTAGTGTCAGGTATGATAGGTTTGAAAGATTTTGAATTAAAACAATCATACACTCACACATAACAACAAATGTATATTCGCTACTTATGATGTACAAGATAACGGTTACGACACAAATGATGTTGACCTTTACGCATAGATGATGTGATCATTTGTTTCTCAAAGGGAGTCAGTAGTCAACATCAATTATCCATTCACCAACAAAACTTCCCAAGTATTGTAGATCCCCACTCCGCGAGACCAGAGTTAGTAATGCTTTGTTGACATGAAGGTGGTGGTGGTGGTGGTGAAGGTGTTGTTGTTGGTGCTGCCGATGTTGTTGTTGTGGTGAATTCAGAGCCAGTCAATGGAGTTTGAACATCTGATCAAATGGTTAGAGTGGGAGCAGGCACATTGATGTGGGATCACAAGACCTCACAAAAGGTTTTACTTCTCAAGGAATCTTGAGAAGCTTGGAATCCTCCAGGCAGTGTACTTGACCGTTGTAGTGTAGTATATGGTAGGTCCGAGGGATTGATCGTTCTCTAGGGGAATAGTGTCGTTAGGATTGAGATGTAGGTTAACTAGGTCTAAAGGTGAGGGATGATTCTTTTTGTATTTTTATATTTTATGAAAGCAGTAAAATCTCGGGTATTGGAAGAGTGTGCGGAATTAGTTGCTAGCCAACTAACCCAAAATTACTACTTAAAAATAGAATAAAATAACAAGAAAAATAAATGTGGTGGATTATTTATAAGAGACAAATGTGTTTACTTAGATTTCACTACTCCTTAGTTATCTCTTATTGATATATTGATTTGTTACAATTGTTTGATCGAAGGATTGTGTTCCTTAATACCGGTCGTAGGGACGTGTACGTCCTTCCCCAACTCTATGAGTATCTATTTCTTCTTATGATGACACGTTTAGTGTCTCACTATAGAATCATCAACATCTACTCATGCATTAAATACAATCAATAAAACCGTAGTACACATCCAATTACGTTTCTTAAGACATTCAAGCATGTTACCGTATAGGAGATTAGCCAGTTTTCTTAAGCCTAACGTGAGTCAATCAATCAAACAATCAATAACAAATCAACAATCAATAATTAACAACTAGGTTTCATTAGATCTAAGCAAACACTAAGAGATCTAAGCTAGCATCTTAATGAAAAGAAAAGACAAACGATTAATCAAACAATACATAGACATATTGAATGATTAAAGGAGAACTTATCTTTCAATTAAACATGGAAGAGAATAGGGTTTAGAACCATAAAGTTTTTGTGAAATTCGGAGTAAAAGTTCTCTTAAAGTTCCACAAGTTCCCCCTCTTTTCTAATGAATAAATCTAAAAGTATATATAGAATTACATAGGTGACAGCGTCAGGTTATGAGTCCTGACGCCGTCATCTCACCGTAATTAAGGTTTCTTGTCGCCCAATTAAGCTCCTTGATGTCGTCACTCATTGTCTTCACTGGCCCATCTCTTGTTGATAGAATACGCGACGGCCTACTCCTTTTAATACGTGATGTCGTCACGTGTTATTCCTCCAAAAGTTCTCTGGCGCGTCAAATGCAAAGATTTCCACCACATGAATCTTCAAGTGACGTCGTCACCCTGTAAGGCGTGACGTCGTTACGTGTATTTTCCGGTATATTTTCTTGACTTTGTCGTTTTCTTCACTTTTAACTCCAAAAACGTCCAAAATGCTCCATTTTCCAGAATTCTTGTCCCAAGTTCCTAAAATGACAAAAGAAGCAATTTAAGGTAATATTTGACCTATATATTTACGATTTAGGGCTTAAATGACCCCCTAAAAGAGTATCAAATAAATCCTTATCATACATTCACATCAGCCATGGAATCTACATAGGAATATCCACAAAGCTAGACATACATACAGATTAACTCTACATTAACTGCTACCACGCAGCGGTTTGCCTACTCATAAAATCATAGTCATGTCATGATTAACCATAATCAAGAAATTTTTCAAACCGCTATCTATCATGAAGAGCAAGCAGCAATCATGAACATTGCAATTCACTCATATTACAACATTCAACTCAGGATCTTAGAAACAAGATTCTAACACGATAGCTGTATACCTAAGCATATCCTGAATGCACAAGTAATACGTCAACAACAATTAAACAACTATCGACTAACAAAAGTCAATCAACATTCGAAACTCATTCAATCATATCACACAAATGTATGTGGAGTATTCAAGAACATCAAACACAATGTGTTTTCTAACTTCTTTTAGATTTGAAGTTTTAAAGTATTTAGGGGATTAAACGAGGATTCTAAAGTGACACAAATGAACCTTCTAGTTACATAAAGCTAGGAAACTATAAGAAAATTGCACATGATGCCCGAATCTTTCTAACAACTAACACATTTGGCCATTTGAGATAAATCTTAGTAAGTTCCTCTTCAACTAATACCACATTAACTACAAACCATTTTCTAACAATTAATAGATAACCTAGAAACCCGTTTGATGATATAAAATTTGAAATCACTCTCTCCCTCAATCAATGACCCGTAGTCTAGTTAAAGAGTTGTAGTCATTGATTGAGTGATAAATTTTATGAACAATCCAAGTCTGATAGAATTTCAAGCAACACGTTACCACCATGATTCTCAAGTAATTTTCAAAAGAACCACATAAGGAAAATTATTTGTATACAAAGAAGATTTCTCTTCTTTTACAAGAAATAATGCACTGAAGCGTACATTAGATCGGAGAGGCACAGATATAAAGTAATACATGTCGTTGAGAGGAACAATTGTCTTTTTGGCGACATGCTTTCCTCATTTTGACGACAGGGTTGCAATCTGAAATAACTGCAAGCTATTTAGGCATGTTTTGAAAACTTTTTTGAACTTTCACTCGAACTTCATTTAAAGACCCGTGTCATTATTGAATGACATTTCTAGGACCGTAAACGTTATCAATACCAGAAGATATGCCTTGAAAAACTATTTTTGGTATTTTCTATTTTTCTGATTTTTATGGTTTTTGAAGGTTTTATAATTTTCTATTTACATTTTGGTTTAAGATATGTACAAAATATATTATTCAATTTAAGAAGATGTTGACATGAATACCGAAATGAAGATATCGTTCTGCACGTTGTAGAAGTTAGTAGTAAACATCTCTTAAACTTTCACCACCAAAGCTTTCGAGGTTCCAGAATAATTGTCTAAACTTTAGCCTTCTCAATATGAGGCTTTGATAGCTTCCCCCCAAACCGACAATCTTCCTTTTTGAGCAGTTTCAAAGCTCTCTTTCAAGTTTACATACGGTAAGTGTACAGCGGAATTCGTAGCAAACCACATCAAATATTGCTGCTCCTTTTAAGAATAATCATCATGATTCTCCGTTCGGGGGATCATCAAATAGATCAGCAGCGTATCATCTCACGCTTGAATCTCTTCCCGCTGAAGTCTGAAGTAAGGCATACAAAAAGTACCCAGAGACCACTTCCCCCAAGTAGTTGAAGTAATGCAATCAGTCTCATTATATGAGGCTCAAAAACCCGAAGTATACACTCAATCCCATTAGTGAAGTCGAAAACGTAACATCAAAATCAATTAAGACACGGAAATGCACTTTTCTCCCTTCAGGAAATTGTAGATGAGAATTGCTACACCAAAGTCAACTAAGTCCTCCCGTATATAGTCAAAATGATACAGACTAACTAGAGGAATCATCATACCATTGTGTACCTCTTTTATCATCTGAATCTGTTTCTTACATCTCTTCCCCCACGTAGTTGGAAGAATACACCAAAAGCCATGAGTTAAAACACTGATTTTCTCTGCGGTTATTACATTTTTCTTCCCGGAATAACTTCAATTAAGATGTATAAAGTTCATCACGTGTACTCGTTGTGCGTTCAGATGTATGTCTCCTTCCTCCTTGCTGGTTTTGATACCTCATAATCAGCAACACATTTTATGTACATATGCTTGAAATCTTGTGAGAAGAACAAAATTAGCTCAAATGTATCCTGTAAGAATCAACTGCTACAAAAACTCTCTCTGACTAACTTTACCAGCCCTTATGTTCTGGCGGCTATTGCTGTGACCACTTGGTGAAGTAAACCCGATATACCAAACTTGAAAATGAAGAAGAATTCACAAATTTGTTACTTAAGCTTGCAATGTTGTTGATTGAAGAACGAAGTAGAAAAATACCTCTAAGTACCCTAGACACTCATCTAAGAGCCAAAATAAGTACAACACCTCTTGGTACTATCCACATTTGCATCTGTGTGTGACACTGAGCACTACAATGTAACTCCTTGACGTGATAGCTATAACCTGTGAGTACTACAATGTAACTTCTTACATCGGGTATAACTAGATAATCCAAGTCCCAATCGTAACCTTCATAAGTTTGAGCAAGTCATCAATCGATAGATGGTCTCAATGATGAAATAAGTAGAAGCCTTCGTGAAGCCCACCTCAATCTTAAATACGGGATACCAAATAAACTATGTGATCACTTGACATTCAATATCCAAATTCTTAGCCGTTTTGACTATTTAGCCAACATTTTCCTTTATGTTCTTGTGGTTGATTTATACAGTGCACATTGGAAGGAACAACAATCCGTGATGAAGGAGATTCTTCAAAACCAAGTTCTAGTCAAGAAATACCAAAGAACGGATCATTATTCATGTGTGCAACTTCAATATCATGAGAGTCATCATCAACACCTTGAGGAATAACTGGATATTGGGTTTCTTGAGTAGTCTGATTTATACTTCTAGATGGTGCATCTTTATCAATGGAAATTGAAGAAGATGAACCAGCTGAGTCAGCAGTAACCGAAGTAGGAGCTTCAGGAACTAGATGATCAACATTCGTTGGAGGTTGGAAGCTTCATCAAACATAGGTTGAAATAATAAATCGCAGTCATCCTTTGTTAGTGGAACATTAGGTGTTGGATGAGGCACTTGTTGTGCATAGGAGCCGTATGACCAGTTTTCAAACATCAATCAACATGTAGTTTATTCACATTTCTCCCCCTCAAAAATTTCATATGAGGTTTCCAATTTTTGATTGAACAAGTGAATAATAATACAATCAAAGGTAAGACGATCCACTTGATGACTGTACGAGCATGGAAAAAGAATGAAGCTTGTTGATGAGAATGGTCATAAACGAGAAGATTTCTCTTCTTCCGAAGATAAAGCGCACTGAGGCGTACACCTTTCTTTCTTTGAGGAACGGGGCCTGAAGTGTTTTCAGCAGACACTATTTTTGTTGACATTGAGGCCCGAGGCTTGAACTGATTTGTTCAAATGTCATATTTTGGTAAAGATGAGGCTTGAACTGATGTGTTCAACATCATTGTTGTTGATCATCAAGTTTGAGTATCTTGAACCCCTAATTTATGATATATCAGTCTTTTTGGCAACCAAACTCTGAGTCTTTCCTTAATAGAAGTGAACGATGTACCTACACTTAAGTAAAGACTACATGCACCAACATTAAGAGTTTGTTTGCATTTATATGGGTTAGTGATATCCGCATCTAAGCCATTTGGGGTTCCATTGTCAACCTTGGTTTTGCGATCAGTGAACATCTTTCTAGTAGGTATCCATCTAAGACTAGCAATCTTAAAAATTCTACCCGTCGTATCCACCTAAGACAAGCTCTAGGAGTGTTTGGTTTCTCATGCACAGTGGGAGACTTTTTGAGAGAAAACCTTTGTCCTATAGCAATCTGCCTACTAGGTTTCTGAGCATAACTCTTTGCTTCTATGGGCTTGTTGTTGTTTCTAGTCTTAGGGAATTGAATCTTAGCACGAGCATTCACTTCCTTCAGGAATTTTGCTATACATTTATCATGATTTGCATTAAACACACATTTCTAACAAGTCGAGCAAACAAAGTGTTTGGATTTAGAAAAAGATCTAGAATTCTTAGAGTGATCTGCTACAGGAATCGCTTTAATCGATACTCAACTACTCTTAGAAACGTGCAAATTCCTAGTCTTTCCTTGTGTGTTTTTCTTAGCATCCTCTAGGTTATGATTCTGAACAATGTCTTTACGTCTAAAATGTTCCTTTGATGTCACACATGATCCACACTTTAAACTAATCCTAGAGGAACTGGAAGCACTCATATGATGAGTTTTTGCAAAAGCATATTCCTTTACATAAGATTTAGACTGTGAAGTGACTGGTTTTGACAAAACTTGTTTCGAATCAACTTGGTAGGCAAACCGTGGTTTTTGAAAATTTTGATTGTTTAGATCTAAACGCAGTTGGTTGTCTAACAACTGATTGATTTCTAACTGGTTGTAAAATTGGTTTCCCCAAGATTGATAGTTTTGCAAAATTGGTGTTCACATTATTTCATGTTAATTTTCTTAACTCGTTTTTTAATGCTGCAATTGCAAAACCCTTTTCCTAAAGTTGAGCTTTGAATTCATCATTTTTGGCAGTCAAAGAGATTGTCTGTTCTATAGTCTTAGTTTTCGTTTCTTTGATTGAATCACACAAGTCTTTGCAATGAATTTTCAAAGTCTCATTTTCCTTAAGTAATTCATTCACTTTAAGTTCCAATTTAATGTTTCTTGTTTCAGTTACATCACTGTCATATTTAGCCTTGACTACATTTCTTATCTTATGCATCTCGGTAATTTGTGTTTTCAAATTGTTGATCGTTGAGTTTTTAGCTACTAGCTAAGCTTTTTAATCATTTATCATAAAAAATTCACGAAATTCGGTAATTTTGGATTTTTACATGGTTGGTTAGTTTGAAGACTTTCTTCCTTTTGTTGCATTGAGATTTCAAGTGAAATATAATATTTTTCAAGTTATGAAAATCTATTTGAAAGTTCATCAAAAACTTCTTTTTCAACCATATCATTTGATTTAAAGGACTCAACCATAATAACAGAACTTGAAGTATCATCATGTTCAGCTTCCTGATCAATTTCTCCCCTTTTACATATTTGTTGAAGCAGGAATGGTATTGCTAGAAGTATTTTGCAACATATATATGTCATAAGTAGGTTTAATTTGATCCATATGCTTTCATTCATTAGAAAGCACATTATGTTGATCAGTGACATGTACCTCAGCAGATGGGATTTGGTCATTTTCTGGTCTATGATCAGTATCCACGCCATGTGTGATATAAGTCCCAGAACTGTCACTTATATCATGTTTATTAGACTCAGAGCCACTCCGTTGTTGATGTTGTGCTCTTTCATTAATGAACCTCTTAACATTACCCATGAGTTGTAGTGTTTCTCTGAACATGTCAACCTCAATTCCAGTGTAATCAGCAAAACACTTTTCATCATTTGACTATCATAGTACAGTGAATTGCGAATCAATGAACACTTGGAGTTGTTTGTTGATCACACAAAAAGCAGCCATGGATCCAATTTCAGGAAATTCTCATTTGATAAGTTGTTGTTCTAGTTGATCTAAGTTCAGTATCATTGTACCTGTGAAAGTCTGAACATCTTGACCAAAGAGTGATGCAAATGCACGTTTGTATCCTCCCATGTATCCAAGTCTTTCAAAGAGAACATTGAGATGTGAATGAAGTAGTCAAAAACATTCTATGCAACTTTCCTTTGCATTATCGTGCAATTGTTGTGGCTAATGAAACTCTTTTGTTGATATAAACAATGCTTAAAAACGTTATTAATATTTTTTGATATCTCTACGTTTTGATAATCACAAAATGTAAACTCATCAAACTAAAGATTATGATATAAACAAGTATTTAGTTGTAAATATTCACTTTAACAACCAAATCACTTAAGGTATGAATAAACAAAATGCCTAATGCATTTTATGATCAAAGGAACATTTTCTTAATCACTAGATTTTTTATAAAATCTCATAAACATTTTATATCTTTTAGAAAATCATTTTTTGTATTAAATAAATATGTTTAATTCACCATAAATATATAAATTCAAATTTTCAACCAAAAATGACAAAAATGTTTCAGAAAAACCTTCCCCACAAAAAGAAAAAGCTGAGCAAAGTCTAGAAAGGGCGGCCCCTTAATTTACTAGGTGGTCCCCTTAATATAATTAAGGGGACCGGCCACACTCCTCTTTGCCTCAGCTTTGCCTATAAATACTGGATCATCCTGGACTTTTTCCACACCTTTTTTCACTAAAACTTTCTGTTCTTAATCCTCCCACATATCCTTCTAAATCCTTTGATTATATAATCTTAAGCTTTTGTTTCTAAGTGATCCAAGCTACAATCATTCAAGTACAAAGAGAATAATACTTTTATTAATCAATACTAGAAGTATTACAACTTAGTATCATCTTGGTACCTATGTTGTTTATTTGTTATTGTAAATTACTCATACATTTGTGTTTAAGGTGTGTATATCGGTTAGTTAGATTTAAACATAGGCAACTAGATTAGTTGGAAGTGTGTGAAACAGTCAAAGAAGTGAAGAAGTAGAGGTGTATAGGAGTAGTGACTAGTTGTGAAGAAGTAGAAGTAGTAAAGTAGTGAAGAAATAGAAGCCATGAAGTGGTGAAGAAATAGAAGCCGTGAAGAAGTGAAGAAGTAAAAGTCGTGAAGTAGTGAAAAAGCCTTGAATTGGTGGAGTAGGAAGAAACCTTGAAGTTGTGAAGTAGTGAAGAAGCCTTGAAGTCGTGAAGTAGCGAAGAAGTCTTGAAGTTGTGAAGTAGTGAAGAAGCCGTGAAGTAGTAAAGAAGTTGTGAGAAGTCGTGAAGACATTGTGTTGTGATTGAAGTCGTGAGATTAGTTCTAGCTAGGATTAGAACTCGACATTTAGCTTTGTGTCGGTAAATTGGTTTAAGCTAAGGTGTGTAAGGTTTTCTCCGCCATAAGGGAGCCTCTTAACATAGTGAAGAAAACTCTTGAGTAGGTGACTCGGGGAGTGGAGTAGGGTGAAGAGGTGCTTCTTAGCCGAACCACTATAAATCCTTTGTCTCGCGGTTTGATCTTTCCGTCTCTGACTTATTTCTTAGCTTACTTGCTTATCTCTCGTACATAGATATAATTGTTTATATTATGCATGAGTTGGTTTCACATAAAGATCAAACAAAGTTCCATTCATAAAACAAAACTTTTATAACCAAACTAAACGGTGACACATATATATAATTGATCATTTCAATCAAGCGTAGTTTTCATACAAAACCATAATTAAAGTCTTTGAAATAAACTTTTTGTAAAACGAAAAAGAGGTAAAACTATTCAACCCTCCCCCCCCCCCCCCCCCCCCCCCCAATTCTAGTTTTTCATAATTGGTACCAGAGCCACGTTAAACAAGAATTTTTAATTATATTGTATTTTAAAACTTGAATCGATCTATGAAATTAGAAAAATATTTAGAAGGGCAATCTATACAAAAAAACACCTTTATTTGAAAATTATAATTTTCTCGAATGGAAAAACAAATTTGAAAATTACGTGAAATCAATAGATCTAGATCTTTGGCATGTCATTTCGATTGGTGATTTTCAACCAACAAAATGAATTTAGAAAATCAAAATAATTATTTCAAAACAAAGTATGACAAAAATAATAAAGCTAAAATAGTTATTTATAAAGCCTTGCCGAGAGTTAAATATGAAAGAGTATTCTTCTGTCAAACGGTAAATGATATTTATAAATGTCTTTTAAACTTTCACCAAGGAAATGTCAAGCCAAATATGATAAACTTGATCTTGCACATGAATTAGTCGTTCTAGAAAAATTAGTAGATAGACATTTAGTTAAAATAAATGCAAGTGATACTAGTTCGAATGTAATCATTGAAGGTATTAATGACGAAAAATACATGTGTCAAGACCAAAGTGAACTCATAAATGAATCATGGAGCGACGTGGATGAAGAAGAGGATCACTTTATGGTATGTGAAGATAAAGCTTTTAATCAATTACCAAATTTCTTTATCTAATTATTGTATAATAATAATTCAGCGCCTCTTTATTATGATCACACAACTCCCGACAACATTGAAGGTACATGTCAAAATGACAGGAAGGGCAACCTCTATTAACTCGATTCTTGATTTTTTCTTGTTACACGTCTGCAAATGGTTGTATCTGAACTTGTATGATTTGTATAGGATCAAATGGCGGGGAAAGTGGACATGACGAAAGAAAGGGTTTAAATTCCAAGTTAACGCTTATTACCAGAATAAGAATCTCTTAAAAATACGAATTGGGCATATACTTTATAAAATCAAACCAATAATTTATACCTTTTGGTTTAGTCTTCCACCAGGTACTATGAAATCGTGTATCGACCGAGTAAAACTCTGTCACCACTTCTATAACCTGGTCAATTGATTGGCTCCAAACTGAGGAGCGATAATCCCTCCTTTAACATTCGAACTTTTTGGTATTTTATGTTTTTTCAAGATGAAGGATCCAAATACCCCAGCGTGTGGTCAAATATTTTGTGAAAACTAACTCTGGTCAAAGATTGCATCTTTCTTATGGGTTCACAACAACGTATGGGGTGTTTGGGAGATCATATTTGATAAGCTTATGCTTATTTGTAAACCATCCCTTTTGATCTAGAAATTATATAAAAGATAAGTACCTAGAACTTGAATATTTAGGTTCAAGTTTATAATTGGTTTTTCTTTAGATGGTTGATAGCCCGCCACTAAAATGTCATCATTATTAGCAGATCCTACAAAGTAAAATAAAAAACCTTTTTCAAGTTTTCAGCCTTCACTTTTGTAATTTGACATTCATTTAAAATGATGGCAATTGGAATAACAATTTCATTAGTTTCCTTAATTACCCAATGAAATATGGTATTTCATCAGTTGCTTCGACCACCAAAAAACAGTGCAAAATAGATATGATCCTATTTGCACAGGTCTCAACAAAGGAAAATTCGGTGACCTTCACATTAAGTTCGTTAAGTGTTCTATCTTTTGTATCTTGAGTGGCAAAGAGGTCCCTACCTGTGTTGTCTTTTTCTGACTGCTCACTCGAAGCAACCTCAATAAAGTTAGGGCATTCATTTATCATCTCATACAAAGGCGATGCTGATGTGAGTACACCAGTAAACAACCCATCATCACTTCCATCAATCAGTTTAGGTTTCTTAGTAAGATCCTTTAGTTGATCATGGTGGAGATTAGTCAGTTCTGTCATCAACTGACATGTTTCTACTTGCAATGAGAAGTTAGTCAACTTTGTAATGGTACAAAAATTATTATTAATACGTGACACACCATTTTATTCCAAAAATAACTGATCACAACATATTCTTTATGAATAATTACTATCATTTTATTACTGTGTGACTTACCATTTTATTACTATGAGACTATTCCTACTTAGCTTACCCGATCACAATAACAATTATAATCTGATCACAGTATATTCTTTATGAATAATTACTACCTGACTAATTACTACGTGACTGATACGTGGGAATCGCACCAGGCTTTACCTCTCAAGGGATCTTGAGAAGCTTACAACCCCCACCAGGCAGTGTACCTGATCGTTGTAGTATAGTATAGTGACAAGTACCGGGGGATTGATCGTTCAGCTAGGAATAGTGTCTCTAGGATTAGAAAACCTAAATACTAGTTCTAAAGGTGAAGGATGATTATTTTTATATTTTTATATTTTTTAGAAAGCAAGTAAAAATCTCGGGTTTGAAGGATTTGGGCGGAATTAGTTGCTAGTCAACTAACCCAATACTAAAGATGCAATCAAAATAAAATACTGGAAATGAAAATAAACTAAATTATACTAAGGTTGTGAGCAATAAGTGGAGAAAATGTGTTTACTTAGATTTCACTACTCCCTATACATCTTTTACATGTTAATTACTTGTTATAGTTGCATGGATGACGGATTGTATTCCTTAATATCATTCATGGGGTGGAGCACTTAACTCTCCAATTCTATGAGCTCTTATCTCCTCCTATACCATGCCCAGCACAACCATAGGGATTATAAACAGTGGCTCATGCATTAAATACAACCAATAAAGACCTAGTGCACATCGGTTCATGTTTCTTAAGACGTTCAAGCATGTTACCATTTGGAGATCTGCCAGTTTTCTTAAGCCTAACATCAAATTCATTCATCCAATAAGATTATAAACAAGTAATCAACACATAATTAACATCTAGGTTTCATTAGATCCAAGCAAACACAAGATAGATCTAGCCTAGCATGATGGAATTAAGACAAGAACAAGATATAGACAACCAACACATAGACATATTGATTGAATTAAAAGAATACTTATCTCAATTACACATGAAAGGTATCAAGGGCTTAGAACCCTTGAAAAACCTGTAAAATTCGCACCAAGTTCGTACTTAGGGTTTCTACAAAACTTCTCTCTCTTTAATGTGAAAATTAGAAAACTATATATAGGAAATAGGGTCTGACGGCGACAAGACCAATCTTGTGACGCCGTCACCTCGCCGCCAAAACTCTTCTCGGACTGCCTTGATCTACTTTTGACGCCGTCATGTATTATGCATTTCCAGGCTGTCATGAATTTTACTCTTGACGCCCTACTTCGTGATGCCGTCAAATCTGTACTGGATCGTCATAGAAATTTGCTCTTGACGCCGTCAAGGATTCCTTCTTGACGCCGTCACCTACTGTTCCCAGCAAGGAAAATTAAGACTTTGGCGTTTTCTTCACTTTTATGCTCCAAAAATATCCGAATTGCTTCCTTTTCCAGATTTCACTCCCAAAGTACCTAAAATCACAAAAGGAACGATTTAGGGCAATATTTGATCAAATAAAGTCAATTACGGGCTTAAATGACCCCCTAAAAGTGGTTCATTTTTCGCCTCATCATATACCCTTACACTTGAGATTTGCTTGTCCTCAAGCAAATGCGCTTTTTTTCTACTCAAAATACAAGTTAGGGGTCATTTAACACTAATATAAAAGTAATTACAACAAATAATCGTTCCACTAAAGACCAATAGACAAGCACGGAGGTCATACACAAGCACCTCACAAATAATGTTTAGATACTCACATCTCTCGGGTGTAATAAAGTATAAATTACAATATGGAAACGGAAGATATCTCTCACTACCTGTCATAGCAAAATAGATTACCATAGGCTTGGGAAAGGATCAAACCTCCACCACATGGCGTAAGCACCTAGGATAAACTATCAAAGAGGTCTTTTAAAGGGTTGTAACGTTAGGTGTAGGGATATGAAATACACGGTTTTGTTGGATAAAGGAAGTTTTTACTGGTGGCGAGTTAACAATCTTGGTTAATTACATGTACAATATGGCGTTGCTAAGCCAAGACTAGACTCGACTTAAGCTAATGAATGAAAAATAACAAAAACATAAAATGAACATAAAATGAAAACGGGATGGTAGTCCGTATGTTTTTTCTCTTTTTCCTTTTTCTATTTTTTTTTCTTGATTTTTCGATTTTTTTTTTTTTTTTTTTTTTTTTTTTTTTTTTTTTTGCATACACTCTTACCCTACCATCCAAAATAATACATCATAGGGGTTGAAAATTCCCCTTACACTTGAATCTTTACATACTTTAAAATATACTAATCTATTGACTCGAATTAAGATAATCAAAACACTTGGAGCACTTTTTAAGATTAACGCACATACGGGGGTAATAAATGATGTTCTTCCCCATTACTCCATAAATAAGTACTTTACCCATGAGTCCCAATCGTCCCAAAACAATATGTACAAGGATATGACTCGACTTAGCAACCATGTAATCAATTAGATAGTTAACTTAGGGTTTAACAAATAACAATAATGCACTAAAGATGAGTGCATACACGGAAGGCTAAGGCGATTTGGGTGTACATTTAAGTGGGGTGTAACAAATTCTTCCTTTAAGTAAAATGCTTAAAGTTAGAAATGAAAAGATAGGCTCGGAGGGGTGTACTAGGGGTTTTGTGTACTAAAAATGAGTACAACGCTAAGGGTGTGGGAAAAATGAGTTGACTTAACTAGCCAAATAATATGACTCAAATGGTCAAGTAATTATAATACGGGTTTAACACAAGGGTGATCCTAATGCCTCTTATCATGTAGTAAATCCTACCACACGAATGTAGTCTCACTAGCGGTCTCGGGATGCATCACTAACGCAAGTTCTAGAATCTAAATGCTACCGGTACACTCATAAGCACTAATAGTAAATGCTTTTCCTATCAAATCTAAAGGCGAACCTCACATATTTGGGTGGAAAATTTTTCTGAATATACGGTTGTGTGCTAGTCATACAATCTCCCATCCATGAGACGCTTGCTATGGCTAAAGTTTCACTCCTAAATGTTGTAAAAAATTTTAAATTTGGCGCTAAAATTGCACTTACAAGTATTTCTCATAGTTTTATTACACATCTACCATCAAACAAAACAAACTCAAGCGAAAGTGCATATGTAAGGTATCATCTTTTTACCTTCCCCTTACACTTAAGATGAACATTGTCCCCAATGTTAAAGTAAAGAATGTAAAAGTGAAAAAAAATAAAAAGAATGAAATCAAATATTCCCCTGATTCGCTCGGTATGGATAATAAGGTGACCAGGTTAAATCTTCCTCCAAGAAAATGAATAATCAAAGCTTCCCTTCCAGAATATAAATCATCTTCTTGTCATACATAACCTGTAAAACCTGAGAAAATAGACAAAACAACCTCGCGTAAAATCGGCGGCATCCTATATAAGTTACTAAATCCTAGAAAACAAGATAAGATATAATGCTTGTGGAATGAAGTTTGCAGATTTCCTGGAGATTATAAAACTTGATAATTCACAAAAACCATAAGACTCCATTAGAAAAACAAAACCGGTAAAATTTCCAGATTTTTACACTTGACGCCGTCAAGAGTTAACTCTTGACGCCCTCAGAAGTGACCTGCAGAAATTCTTATGTTAAGTTTCCGGAAAATTTCTGGAAAAACTTGGTCCTACTTCCTGAAAAATCCTGCAAAACTTCATTATGACTCAATACAAGCATTTGACTCTAACAAATACGAATATACATGTTCATTTAATATTGTGGAGAATCATGATCGGTTTGTTTCTTAAAAATATATTTGGGGTTTCCCCTTACACTTATCTTTTGCAAAATTACTTTTAGGTGGAGTTAAGACTAGGCCAAAACAACAAAGCAAAGTATTTCCACTATTTAGTTTAGAAACATGATCAACCAACAATAAAAATAAAGCATGCATACGGAAGCAAATTGTCACAACTCGTAATTTCCGGTCATTTTCCAAACCTCGACAATTTACTATTCATCATTTACTATTCATCGATCACTATTCACCGTTTTTGAGGTCAATTTGACATTCCGAGAAACATTCAGAAATTTTACTATTCACTTGACACTATTCATTTCCGGAAGAAATATCACTATTCACGTGCATTACTCATGTCATCGTAAATTTAGTTTACGAGTATTTAAATTCGCGTAACCGTATTGGTTCAGGAGCGAATTCATGCATTATTATCAGTGACATCTCATACAGACTAGAAATAGTCTGCATATCATCATTATGGCACTTGCATACTATTCCACTCGTAGGATATTTAAATTAGTACTTTTGGTATAATTAACTTTTACGTATAATTATTTCTATATAAACGTTAACACGCGACCAATAATGTGACTAACACGTCCGACACTCCCGACTATGATCCCAATATATTTTTATATATTCATTTTTATAATATAAAAATTGTAATATTGATTTACCCGGTATTTTGAAAATTTATTTATTTCGTATCGTACACCTAATTTATTTACGACGGTTTTCGTAGAAATTAAACAATAATCACCCAAACTCTCCATGCTTGTACCCAACATATTTTTACAACTTTTACGACTTTATTTTGTTCCGAATAACTTTGATAAAATTTATTTCTAACAAACCCGGTACCCGATAAAACCTAAACCCAACTAATACTACACAATCTTACCACTAACTCCCTAAATAATTACCCAACACAAACCCCCTTTTCCCTCCTTTGTGAACCGGCCCCCCCCCCCTCCTAAGCCATCTCATGAGCCTAATTCATCAACCAAATTTAATGCTCACCAAACTCTTGTCTCTAAGTATAAATTACACCATTTCATCCCATTTTCTCACAATTATCATCCAAATGCAAGTAAACTTTCTTTTCTCTCATTTTCTCTCTTGTGTAAATCGACCTAGGGTGATCAAGAAACAAGAACAACAAATTTTCCAAGATCTAGGTGTAAACTTGTTCACTTAGTCATCCTTGTTGGAGTTTTGAAATAGAAACTCAAGGATTAGTAGGTTTTTCATCATCTAAACTCCCTAAACCTTCAAGTAAGTTAACAAACTCATTTTTATAATGTTTACAAGTTATTACTATGATTATATACTTTTCTTACAAGAACTCATGCATATAATAGCTTATACCACTTTATTTTATAAACTTTTAACTTTTGAACCTTAGTAAGTGATTATTGTTAGATCTTTGTTAGATCTACTTGGTTATGATGTTTAGGAACCCATGACACCCTAAGAAGGTGTATGGTAGGATTAGACTAGTTTTGTGGTGATTGAAAGTGGTTTGATTGAAGATGAAACTAGATTAGAACCCTAGAAATGGTTTTTGAAACTACATATTGACCTACTGTCCCTATTTTTATTTCGTGGGAAAATTAGTTGATGGTGGTTAAACTTTGACCAAAGATTTAGAAAATAATTTCAAAAACGAAACTTTAGGTGAAAGAATGGATTAAAACGAGCTTATGACGAAGGAGTTATGACTTTTGTAAATTTAACGACGAAAACTATTTTTCTAAAAACTGCTTGCTGTTTGGCAGTTTTCGACGGGTAAATTGAGGCATTAAACGTAATCTAGAGGAACCGAGCTATCGAAAATATATTACTACATACTAAAACGAATCCGTGGACATAAAGAACAAGGAAAATGAGCTTAAAACGACCAAGTTATACCCGTTTTAACATTGACAAAACTATATATATATATATATATATATATATATATATATATATATATATATATATATATATATATATATATATATATATATATATATATATATATATATGCTCACCAATAAAAATAATAACTTACGCACTGAATGGTATATTTTCTAGAAATGATACTAAGGACTATATTCTTAACAAATGAATACGTATGGCCCAAGAGAATATTTATACGACTTAACGACGTTATCTTAAGGTTTTCGATACAAGGAATTTAATGCTAACATTTTCATACGAGATAATACGACAAGTTATATACTTCTATATATGGACTTATTTTCCTAAGTATGGAAACTATTTTACTATGACGATAACTAGTATTTCCAAATTACGAGTGGTATGGGTATCATGTGCATGTGCATTCATTTCATTACGGCTTGATCTTAATTAGATCACGATTATTCATTTAGGTTGCGGCTAGTGTTCGCGCCTCATTGTCCCGACTACTTTTACATCATTGTACCATCGTTGTACCATCCTTTCGAGGTGAGTTCTCATAGCCCCGTTTTAGTACTTATTTGATTTTAAATCCCACGGGGGAGAATACATTGCACAATTATTATTTTTTTGTACATGCCCAAGTATTAAATTCCATACATTGCTTAAGTTGTTAGTACTATCACTTCAAGTCCCCTTTATTATCATGGACCGTTAATTATATTGCCAAGCGAGAGTGAGTGGATAGATCTATCGAGGGTGACTCCTCCATTCGTGTTTGGGTTGCTCCATAAGGAAAACGAATGCATTTCATGTCTGAATATTTAGAGTGCCTGATAAACACTCCTTTGGGGCCAATTTTAGTACGTCGAGCTTCGGTGCCATGAGCTTAAGAGACAATGTAGCACTTTTGACATTTTAGTACTTTACTTTATACTTGTGGTTATTGT
This sequence comes from Artemisia argyi, assembly GCA_030686995.1. Lineage (NCBI taxonomy): Eukaryota > Viridiplantae > Streptophyta > Magnoliopsida > Asterales > Asteraceae > Artemisia > Artemisia argyi. The sequence goes on along the minus strand of CM060677.1, from coordinate 83,933,437 downwards.
ACATACGATTTAACTTATAAACCTATGATTATTCACCAACTTTATGTTGACCGTTTTCGCAATGTATTTCTCAGGTTATTAAGGTAGCTCATGTTGCATACATTTGGACCTTCATGGAGTCGCGGAGTCGACGCGTCTCACTATATTTTCTGCACTTATGAAACGTTTGATCTTGTTGAACTTGTTTTAACTATTTTGGCAAACTCTTTTGGGACCTAAGCTTTGTAAACTCTGAATGATTTGATGATCAAACGCTGTATTTTCTAAACGACACTTTAGGTCGTTCAATATAACGGTAAACTATGGTGCTATGACAGTCACTCCCAGGTATTCCATTCCGCTGCCATTCAGGTATTTTGGGGGTGTGACAGATTGGCATCAGAGCTAAGGTTATAGCGAACTAGGATGTATCTTGGACCCTAGACTATAACCACATCATCATAGCATCTCATCATTTCATCATAGGTGCATATTCACTATACATGTTGTTTTACGCACACACTGTACGAGTTATTCATACCCATACTCATATATATATGATTATATTGACCTGGTTCACAAGTGACATGTCTTCAGATACCCACGCTGTTATCCTTTTGTCGGATTCCGACATTTAAGATGCCTTGTCATCTTCCACTACCATTATACCACCAGCTGTACTTACACCACCATTAGCACTATTGAATTGTCATAAGAGCAAGGTTCTCTTTCAGCCTATACATAGAATGCCGTTTGGTAGAGTATTCAGACTTAATTTTAATGGACTTATTAGGATGCTTATTACAAGGGAGATAGCATGTTTTCCTTCCTTCACTAGTAGGACGCTTACTACTTAGGTACTACCACCACCGTTGGTTACTTATTACACTATTGGTCGTCCCATAGTGCGTACTTCAGCTTTACCTCTTTGATGTCGCGAGATAGCGCGAAAGAGGGTAGTATTCCATTCACTATTATCACCATTATCTCCTAACTCATCACTGGGATTTCATCGTCATCAATGTTATTCTCATCCTTTAGAATACCACCATTGTCAGTTTCCTTTTCCATTTTCACTTGCCATGAATTAGATAACGCCTTGTGGATAATACCAAGAATTACGAATTCAACAGGAACCTCCGCAACGCCAGGAAGTCTCTAGACTAGACTTATATCTTTACTAGCTTTTACCATTATCCTAGCCATGAGAGGTGTGGCATAGTTCGAAGAAACTTGTGGTAGTTTGTTTGTTGTTCAACAGAATCACCAAGTGTTGACTCTACCATATGGATATGGTTGTGCTATCTTTGATATCGGTCCATGTAGACCAAAAAAATTTCATGTGTTATTCATGAGTTATGAATATGATGATTTTTATTACCTATAGATTCTCAGGGATTCTTATGATTTTATGGAAATAGATTTAAGCAAACCACTCCAAGCATGACGCAAGCTGCTGTTGGACAATCCATTGCCAGGAACGTAACTACTGCCCTCACCAAGGAACTTACTCACGTGGAATTTATGGGCTGTAATCCCTCCTCCTTTAGCAGAAATATAGACACAAAGGAATTTCTCAAATGGTTCGAAGAATTAGGAACAATATTTCAAAGTGGTGACTGCCGTAAGGAAGACAAAGTTAAGTTCGCAACTTGCACTTTTCAGAAGCATGCCCAGAAATGGTGGACTAAGTATGTCCAGGTAGTAGGAGTTGATGCTGCTTACTCACACTCTTGGGAGAAACTAAAAAGGATGATGAGTTTGAAGTTCTGTGTGAAAAGCGAATTACAAGCAATTGAACAAGAAACACTAAACCTTACCATGGAAGGAGATGATGTTGTCAAGTATACTGCTTATTTTTATGATTTTGCTCGACTAGGCTCTGCAATGGATGAACCGGAAAGCAAGAAACTTGAAAGGTACATCGGAGGACTTTCTCCTGAAATTCGTAGGATGGTTATCGCATGTGAACCCCCCATGACTGAAGCGGTCCAGATGGCAATCGAAGCAAAGGAACTCATAGTTCGCGACAAGACATCAGGAGACAATAATAACAACAAGAGAAAATGGGTCGGTAATCAGGATGCTAATGCTACTCAACGACCATTTAAGATACAACAAGTGGTGGAGACCCTTGCTGCTGGGTCAAGCCAAAAGAAAGGATATGTAGGTAAATTACCCGAGTGCAACAAGTGTCAGTTTCATCACAAAGGATCTTGCCCCTCTCAATGTGGAAACTGCCAAAAGGTCGGACACAAAGCCAAGGATTGCAAGGCTCCCACCCTCACAAAGCATCAGGAACTCACGGTAATCTGCCGTGAATGTGGAGTAGTGGGACACTTCAAGAGTGAATGCCCGGTGTTGAGAGACCGGAACTGGAGGAGGCATTTCATGTTGTAAAACCATAGTTTGAGCCCTCTAGGGTTGTACTTTCTTTTGGTACTTTCCATAAGTACGTTGATGTAACCTAGTTGTATTAAGCACTTTCCTATCCAATGTAATGACTATCTTTTGTTACCTCTATGATAACCATAACCTTCGTTTACTCTGCTTTCTATCCCAATCGTTCAATTTTCAATCGTTTCGTAACATTATGTCATTGCCTTATTAGAGATTAAGCCGATTTCGTTTGTGACAGGTTTGTAGATTATTACCATTCCATAGGATTTACCCGTGTATCCAATAAACCATTCAACGAAATTAGTTTCAAACTATTTTACTACCTTATGGGGAAATTGTTTTGCAGAATTTCTAAAGTATGCTATTTTGTTACCACTCTATAAACTGATTTTTCTGATATTACGCCAAATATTTACTAGTACTACGCGAAACAATTTTTATATTACTTTGAAAGGAAATATCAGGATACCATTTTTGATAAGAATGCGTTGAACACCATCTAAAACTTTTGAGAAAAGTAATATTATTTTGACTAAATCAAGCATCGCATCATTAGTCCTCAACTATACATAGCCTGATCACCTATGTATACTTCAGGAAGGATTATGCCATGAAGGAAATTATTACTTTTTAAAGTATTGCTAATAACAATCTTCATTTAAAAGCGTTTTAAACGAGTAAACTCTTTTATAAATATCTTTTCTGACAAACTCTCCCTGGATACTTACCCCACCTGTCACCCACTTAGTCATTAAGTTGGACTTTCCATTGACTTCTTTAGGAGAGACTTCCCATATCAAGTACTAGGAGGATTCCTCGATACAAGAAAAACAATAAAAGGATTACGGAACTATAATACCTAGACTAAGAAAATTTATAATCCAACAACAATCCTAAGATACCACGAGACCATCCGACTCACCATCTCTGACCTAGTTGTCCAATTTATTATTCAAAGGTACTAGCTAGACTGAGCTATAGGATCGAACACATGGTGAAGGTATGCTAAGCAACACTATAGAAACAAACCAAGCCTTCTAACCGATACTGTAGAGCGATTTGATTAAACATGACCTCATCGAAACGCAAACTTCCCTATAATAAGTTTCACCAAGGAAAATTGATTTGAGTTAAAGATATCGATATAGATTCCCTTGAGGCATTGTGTTCTCAGGAAATTCTAGATAACCTCACCTATACATCAAGAGAGGCATCAGACTCAAGAATATCTCCCCAGCTACATGTGAAGACAATACGGAAATTCATCGACATAGTACCAATTGAAACCCTCATATGGCCAGCAGGATGGCAATTTCAACAATAAACTATCTCAAGACTTAAGTTGGTTGAATACCTAGGCTTGTAGTTCTGCCCGATAACCACCAATAGGCACCATCCAATATCAGGAACCGAACATCAGACATCTATGCATTATGCGAACATTACCTATCCTACTGTTTTATCCTTGTCAGTATTTTCACTTTAAGTAAAGTCGATTTAAAAATTGTGTTTATACAAATCACATACCTTGTAGAAAATAATTTTTGAATTGCCTATTTTGAACAAATACGATCCTTTTAATCAATATTTAGCTAAACCATTGTACAATGGGAAATATATAAACATCAAACTTTGGTAAACAGTCCTATTCACAACATGTTTGAAAACCGCGTCACATTTCTTAACTATTGAATTGTGAATCATCAAGAAAGATATTATTTAGTAAACCATTTGCTCCATTTTCTAAATTCGGTTATTCAGAAAAAAAAAAAAAAAAAAAGATTTCGACCAAAAACTCAAAAAAAAATCGCGAGATAAATTTTGAAAACCAATCACCATGCTACGTCGCGTATGCATTTAGGGCTTTGTGATTTGACAATAAGAAATATTGGAATATGTGATGAAGGAAATTAGGAGGAACACCATAGAACGATTACAAACGTCAGTAATGAAGACCAAGCACAGTAGGCAAAGAATGACACATGTCTTAGCAATCGATTAGACTAAAACACGAGGAATCAAAATTATTACCCGTTTACCAACCGAAATCGGAAAGTTAAATTCACTGGCCTAGAACTAAACCATGGAACAACAAAGGAAATTTCACAAGTCAAGAACCAGTTACGAGCAACGAGAAACTGGTAGAAGTTAGGTTGGTACATGACGTACATCATACGGATTGGGTATCCTTGAACAGCAAATTAACTAGATTCACGTGAAAGAACGAACTAAATTGAAAGCTTTGCCTTGGAGAGGCATGATACGATTTTAGTAACACGAGGGATTTAACCTTTAGTATATTGGACCATTTCAGATTCATGTTAGAATCGACCAGCTGACATATAAGATTTGAGTTCTGACAGAGTTCAGCAACATATATTACCCATATTACATTATAAACCTGAAGAAGCACTGATCATCTATTGACGAACCGAACTCGGAAAAAGCCAAACTCACTATTCCGGTAGGCATTCATGAAATAACCAGAAATTTCCTACAAGTCAAGAATCAATTACAAATTCTATAAGTTGTAAACCATTAAAACTTCAAGATTGGTAGCCAGATCATGTTGAAAGTTCTGCCTAGGAAAGGCATGATATCATTTAGAAAACTGGGAAAGTTAAACCCGATATACACTGAGCCTTGTTAGAGAACAACCGGATTACACAACTATGTTTCACCTATTCAATCCAGGAAATGACTTTCAGATTAGTCACTCATAATCCCATTTGGAAAGGAATCCAACCCAAAGACAAACGTAAACTTGGTAAGGGAACCAGTAGAAAGCATGGACCGTGAGGTCGAACGATTGAAGCAAAGTCGAATTCCTATCGTGAAAGTTCGCTGGAATTCTTGAAGAGATCCCGAATTTACTTGGGAACGGGAAGACCAAATGCAACTCAAGTATCCACGTCTTTTTACCAAACATACTTCAGAGACCAACCAAAACTGAACTTCGGGACGAAGTTCCTGTTAGAGGGGAAGACTGTCACAACTCGTAATTTCCGGTCATTTTTCAAACCTCGACAATTTACTATTCACAAGTTACTATTCATCATTTACTATTCATCTATCACTATTCACTGTTTTTGAGGTCAATTTGACATTCCGAGAAACATTCAGAAATTTTACTATTCACTTGACACTATTCATTTCCGGAAGAAATATCACTATTCACGTGCATTACTCATGTCATCGTAAATTTAGTTTACGAGTATTTAAATTCGCGTAACCGTATTGGTTCAGGAGCGAATTCATGCATTATTATCAGGGACATCTCATACATATTAGAAATAGTCTGCATATCATCATTATGGCACTTACATACTATTCCACTCGTAGGATATTTAAATTAGTACTTTTGGTATAATTAACTTTTACGTATAATTATTTGTATATAAACGTTAACACGCGACCAATAATGTGACTAACACGTCCGACACTCCCGACTATGATCCCAATATATTTTTATATATTCATTTTTATAATATAAAAATTGTAATATTGATTTACCCGGTATTTTGAAAATTTATTTATTTCGTATCGTACACCTAATTTATTTACGACGGTTTTCGTAGAAATTAAACAATAATCACCCAAACTCTCCATGCTTGTACCCAACATATTTTTACAACTTTTACGACTTTATTTTGTTCCGAATAACTTTGATAAAATTTATTTCTAACAAACCCGGTACCCGATAAAACCTAAAACCAACTAATACTACACAATCTTACCACTAACTCCCTAAATAATTACCCAACACAAACCCCATTTTCCCTCCTTTGTGAACCGCCCCCCCCCCCCCCCCTCCTAAGCCATCTCATGAGCCTAATTCACCAACCAAATTTAATGCTCACCAAACTCTTGTCTCTAAGTATAAATTACACCATTTCATCCCATTTTCTCACAATTATCATCCAAATGCAAGTAAACTTTCTTTTCTCTCATTTTCTCTCTTGTGTAAATCGACCTACGGTGATCAAGAAACAAGAACAACAAATTTTCCAAGATCTAGGTGTAAACTTGTTCACTTAGTCATCCTTGTTGGAGTTTTGAAATAGAAACTCAAGGATTAGTAGGTTTTTCATCATCTAAACTCCCTAAACCTTCGAGTAAGTTAACAAACTCATTTTTATAATTTTTACAAGTTATTACTATGATTATATACTTTTCTTACAAGAACTCATGCATATAATAGCTTATACCACTTTATTTTATAAACTTTTAACTTTTGAACCTTAGTAAGTGATTATTGTTAGATCTTTGTTAGATCTACTTGGTTATGATGTTTAGGAACCCATGACACCCTTAGAAGGTGTATGGTAGGATTAGACTAGTTTTGTGGTGATTGAAAGTGGTTTGATTGAAGATGGAACTAGATTAGAACCCTAGAAATGGTTTTTGAAACTACATATTGACCTACTGTCCCTATTTTTATTTCGTGGGAAAATCAGTTGATGGTGGTTAAACTTTGACCAAAGATTTAGAAAATACTTTCAAAAAAGAAACTTTAAGCGAAAGAATGGATTAAAACGAGCTTATGACGAAGGAGTTATGACTTTTGTAAATTTAACGACGAAAACTATTTTTCTAAAAACTGCTTGCTGTTTGGCAGTTTTCGACGGGTAAATAGAGGCATTAAACGTAATCTAGAGGAACCGAGCTATCGAAAATATATTACTACATACTAAAACGAATCTGTGGACATAAAGAACAAGGAAAATGAGCTTAAAACGACCAAGTTATACCCGTTTTAACATTGACAAAACTATATATATATATATATATATATATATATATATATATATATATATATATATATATATATATATATATATATATATATATATATATATATATATATATGCTCACCAATAAAAATAATAACTTACGCACTGAATGGTATATTTTCTAGAAATGATACTAAGGACTATATTCTTAACAAATGAATACGTATGGCCCAAGAGAATATTTATACGACTTAACGACGTTATCTTAAGGTTTTCGATACAAGGAATTTAACGCTAACATTTTCATACGAGATAATACGACAAGTTATATACTTCTATATATGGACTTATTTTCCTAAGTATGGAAACTATTTTACTATGACGATAACTAGTATTTCCGAATTACCTGTATGGGTATCATGTGCATGTGCATTCATTTCATTACGGCTTGATCTTAATTAGATCACGATTATTCATTTAGGTTGCGGCTAGTGTTCGCGCCTCATTGTCCCGACTACTTTTACATCATTGTACCATCGTTGTACCATCCTTTCGAGGTGAGTTCTCATAGCCCCGTTTTAGTACTTATTTGATTTTAAATCCCGCGGGGGAGAATACATTGCACAATTATTATTTTTTTGTACATGCCCAAGTATTAAATTCCATACATTGCTTAAGTTGTTAGTACTATCACTTCAAGTCCCCTTTATTATCATGGACCGTTAATTATATTGCCAAGCGAGAGTGAGTGGATAGATCTATCGAGGGTGACTCCTCCATTCGTGTTTGGGTTGCTCCATAAGGAAAACGAATGCATTTCATGTCTGAATATTTAGAGTGCCTGATAAACACTCCTTTGGGGCCAATTTTAGTACGTCGAGCTTCGGTGCCATGAGCTTAAGAGACAATGTAGCACTTTTGACATTTTAGTACTTTACTTTATACTTGTGGTCATTGTACATACGATTTAACTTATAAACCTATGATTATTCACCAACTTTATGTTGACCGTTTTCGCAATGTATTTCTCAGGTTATTAAGGTAGCTCATGTTGCATACATTTGGACCTTCATGGAGTCGCGGAGTCGACGCGTCTCACTATATTTTCTGCACTTATGAAACGTTTGATCTTGTTGAACTTATTTTAACTATTTTGGCAAACTCTTTTGGGACCTAAGCTTTGTAAACTCTGAATGATTTGATGATCAAACGCTGTATTTTCTAAACGACACTTTAGGTCGTTCAATATAACGGTAAACTATGGTGCTATGACAGTCACTCCCAGGTATTCCATTCCGCTGCCATTCAGGTATTTTGAGGGTGTGACACAAATAACAAACAAAAAAACAAACAAACAAACAAATAAATAAATAAATAAAGCTTGGGTTTCCTCTCAATAAGCGCTTGTTTTTGTTCGAGTCACGAGCCTGACTCTACCCTTATTTAACGGAAATAGGGGAGGTTTTCACTACACTTTGAATTAAGTGCGGGTGAAAGTAGCGATGCACACCCTTAGGGTGGAAATATGCCATGTGAGGAAAGAGTGGTGGATGAATTATATACTCAAAAGGGTGTGCTCCTATCATCATAACCTTACCAAATTCAATCGGGTTAATAGGTGTATTATGATTTTCTCTTAGAAAGGGATCATTTTCTATCAACTTCAAGAGACTACTAGTTGGGGATCCATCTTGACCTAATAAACCCGGTTTAAACCCATAATGTTTCTTGTGATCAATCATAAATGGGTGATGTAAGCATGTAAGGTAATTTTCCACTCCTATATTGACTTCCTCTCTACAAGGCTTAGAGTCTACTACCTTTGTTCTAAGACTACCCGGACTATATGGTTTGATGGGTGGATTGGAACCTATTTCAATTCCTAAATTTTCATCCAAGGATGGAAGATTAGGTGATGGTTTTGGTTGAGGCTCCGGTTCATCAAAACTAGGAACTTCCTTAGGACTATGAGTAAGGTTATCATTACAAGTATTCAAACCTATATCCTCTAGTGGTGCTTGGTCCAAGGGTTCTACCTCAATTGGGGTTCCTATAGTCTCCTCTACTTTTCCCGGGTAAGTCACGGGCGGTGTGTATGCCTCAAATGATGGTAGGACTTGTGGGGTACTTAATGGGCTTACGTTACTTATCTCATCCTCCATTTTATCTAGATTATCTATGTGTTTGTTTTGTACTATGGCATTACATGACAACCACTTAGGTATCTCAACACTAACATATTCATCCCCAAACAAACTTGTTTCATGATCCTGGAAATTTATATTCAATTGACTTGTACTAACGTTTGTTGGGTTGTCTACCCTATAATAATATTGGGCACAATCTTCTATCGCATCCCATGCTTCTTTAGCACTTAATTCCCTAAAGTCCCCATTGGCAAAATCCTCAATGCGCATTTAGTCATATTGGCCAACACGATAGTAAAAGGTTCGGGTTAGGAATGCTAAAGTGAAACTATGATGAGGGAATTTTCGGAGTAAATTTCTAAAACGAGTCCATGCATCATATATGGGTTCATCTCGATATTGTTTGAAATTCGAGATGTCAATAGGGTAGAATGGCCTTTGTGGTTGGTGGTATGGTGGATTCGCGTACTCCATAATGGTGAACGGAAGAGTCAATGGAAATTACGAACAAACACACAAAGAAAAAGATAGACTAAAGAAATCCTAAAAATAAAAATAAAATCTCACTAGAAAGGAATCTAGCAAGTAGACCTAATAAAAAGAAATTTTAACCTAGACAATAACTATTCCCCGGGCTGCGGCGCCAAAAACTTGATGAGTGGGAATCGCACCAGGCTTTACCTCTCAAGGGATCTTGAGAAGCTTACAACCCCCACCAGGCAATGTACCTAATCGTTGTAGTATAGTATAGTATAGTGACAAGTACCGGGGGATTGATCGTTCAGCTAGGAATAGTGTCGCTAGGATTAGAAAACCTAAATACTAGTTCTAAAGGTGAAGGATGATTATTTTTATATTTTTATATTTTTTAGAAAGCAAGTAAAAATCTCGGGTTTGAAGGATTTGGGCGGAATTAGTTGCTAGTCAACTAACCCAATACTAAAGATGCAATCAAAATAAAATACTAGAAATGAAAATAAACTAAATTATACTAAGGTTGTGAGCAATAAGTGGAGAAAATGTGTTTACTTAGATTTCACTACTCCCTAGACATCTTTTACACGTTAATTACTTGTTATAGTTGCATGGATGACGGATTGTATTCCTTAATATCATTCATGGGGTGGCGCACTTAACTCCCCAATTCTATGAGCTCTTATCTCCTCCTATACCATGCCCAGCACAACCATAGGGATTATAAACAGTGGCTCATGCATTAAATACAACCAATAAAGACCTAGTGCACATCGGTTCATGTTTCTTAAGACGTTCAAGCATGTTACCATTTGGAGATCTGCCAGTTTTCTTAAGCCTAACATCAAATTCATTCATCCAATACAATTATAAACAAGTAATCAACACATAATTAACATCTAGGTTTCATTAGATCCAAGCAAACACAAGATAGATCTAGCCTAGCATGATGGAATTAAGACAAGAACAAGATATAGACAACCAACACATAGACATATTGATTGAATTAAAAGAATACTTATCTTAATTACACATGAAAGGTATCAAGGGCTTAGAACCCTTGAAAAACCTGTAAAATTCGCACCAAGTTCGTACTTAGGGTTTCTCCAAAACTTCTCTCTCTTTAATGTGAAAATTAGAAAACTATATATAGGAAATAGGGTCTGACGGCGTCAAGACCAATCTTGTGACGCCGTCACCTCGCCGCCAAAACTCTTCTCGGACTGCCTTGATCTACTTTTGACGCCGTCATGTATTATGCATTTCCAGGCCATCATGAATTTTACTCTTGACGCCCTACTTCATGACGCCGTCAAATCTGTACTGGATCGTCATGGAAATTTGCTCTTGACGCCGTCAAGGATTCCTTCTTGACGCCGTCACCTACTGTTCCCAGCAAGGAAAATTAAGACTTTGGCATTTTCTTCACTTTTATGCTCCAAAAATGTCCGAATTGCTTTCTTTTCCAGATTTCACTCCCAAAGTACCTAAAATCACAAAAGGAATGATTTATGGCAATATTTGATCAAATAAAGTCAATTCCGGGCTTAAATGACCCCCTAAAAGTGGTTCATTTTTCGCCTCATCAGTAACTCACCACTTTATTACAAAAATAACTAATCTTTTGAAGTTATACATAAAGGTTTCTGGATGGCTAAATGAATTTTGAAGTTATACATAAAGGTTTCTTTATGAATAAAGGTTAGTCTTCCCTGCACGTTTGGAAAATCCAAATAAACAAAAATCAATGTGAAACTCAAAAGCAAAACCAAATTTGTTGTCCTAATGCAAATGTGGATCTTTCAATTCGTGTTGCTTTATCGCCTTTAGGTGCCTGCAAATAAAATAAAAGAGGGGTGAACCGATCATGATGGTCTTAAAGGTTCTATAGTCTTGGTTAGGAGGTTGGATGTATCTCTATAGTGTTGCTTAGTGAGCATTCGCATCAAAACTAATCTTGTAATTCAATCAAGCCAATACTTTTCCAGATGGTAGAACTTTTGGTGATCAGGCCAGTGATAGTGGTTCGAATGGTTTTGTGGTATCCTGAGATTTCTGTTGAGTTTTGAATGGTTTCAATGTACCGAGGGATCCTCCTTATAGATGGTATGGAAAGTCTTTCCTAGGGAGGTCATTGATAATATCCACTTATCAATATAGGGAGTAGTGAGGGATGAGTGACATCGGAGTCTATAGAGTGTTAGCTAATTCCTTATATATATATGGGGATGGGGAAAGGAAATGATAGTGAGGGTGAGAAGGGAAAAGATTGTGACAACTGCGACAAAATGAGATTGTGATAAAAGAAAATACTGTGATATAAGTGTATCGTGCATAGACGTAAATGTCCATGAGATGAAATGACTAGTTGACGTGCTTCCAATCGGTGGTTAACGAAATGATGAAAAGTATGAATGTTCTGCCAACGAGTGTTTACACACACGTAAATGAAACATTTGGAAATTGAGTAGAGAATTCAATCCAGACAGAATTTTATTATAACCATTCTCAGTATTGCAAAATTCATTTCTGAGTCAGACATAGGTGGTCAGCCTATATCTCACTATCCCAGGTTGAATATAGATGACCAGTCTATATTCCACCGAGGTTCCATGAATTTTGAAATACTCAGCTCAGTTATACTAAGACTATGTCCTTCCCAAATACCAAGACGTTCTGAAAGACAAAAGCAAGTGACCAAACTCGAGGTCAATTTATGAAACTATGCAAAGAACAACATAACGTGGTGACATATATGATACGTGAACATGCATATATGAGAGACAATTATAGTAATCAACTATAATAAATGAATATAATATATCAGATAATGAGATACAAATCTCATCATCTATGTCAGCAACTAACCACAAATGAGGCTTCAGCTTGGCAGACAGGCACGTGACGGTCATAGGGTTAAGTTTTCGTAAAAGTAGCTATAGTCTAGGTTTTAAAAACACTTAGTTCGCTATAGCCAAAGCTCTGATACCAATCTGTCACACCCCCCAAAATCGGGTCCAGCGGAAGCATACATGTAGCTGGGGTGTAACTCAATTGGTATTACAACACAAGTTCAAAAATGGTTTTCACTTGAATCATTTAGTATAAGATAGCTTAATCAAAAATGTTGAATTTACATTTTTAATAGTAGTGCGGAAGTAGGCCCTTAAAATAGTTTAAAACGGTCCCCAAGTGAATAATCAGAGTCTTCTATGACCATGCCATGCCCTGCCAAAACCTCCTGTAGCGTGCCATTGCTTAATACCTGAAAATACATGCTAAAAGTGTCAACACAAGGTTGGTGAGTTCATAAGTTTGTATTAAAACAATAGTGTTGTGAGTTCAATAGAGAGTTTTGTGACCATTGTGTGACTCACAATGTCATAAAGATAAAGTTTACCTTAAAGTAAAATTTGAAGAGTGGACCATGAGTAGAGTATGTGATCATTACAACAAATACAATGCCACATAAAAAAAATAGTCTATTACGCTAGCGCTAAGTTCATGCAACCGAAGCTATAACAGTGTGCATGCTCAAAGAGCATGTAATCATATATAGGGCCCGGCAAGTGTTTATCACAGACACTTGTGTTTCGACATGGTATACGTTCGTTTGCCTATCTGGCCAAACCGGACGGGGGCGTTACCCCCAATAGATCTATTTATAACATTCGAGCTTTCCAGCAGGAATTAACGGTTCATGAGATGGGCATAATTGGGACATAACATGGCTTAGGCTAATCCGCGTAATAGTTTAAACAAAGCATAAGTTTCAGTGTGGTCCATAAAAGTGTTTGCATAAAAGCAATTGTTCATAAAGTGTGTTACATAAAAGCAATAGTTCATAAAGTGTGTTGCATAAAAGCAATAGTTTCATAAAGTGTGTTGCATAAAAGCAATAGTTTCATAAAGTGTGTTGCATAAAAGCAATAGTTTCATAAAGTGTGTTGCATGTTTATAAAACACTTGTTTATGTTAGAAAATAATCGAGTATGCAACCAATATACACATAGGTGCATTTGAATAATCAATCAAGTATAGCGCATTCAAATAAAACAAACATCGAGTTTAGTTAAAAACGAGCATGTATTCTCCCCCAAAACAGTTATAAAAACAAGTAAAAGTAGGGGGTATGAACTCACCTGGTGCAATAGCTACGAAGTCAACAATAAATACACGAAGAGAGGCACGATCCCTAATCGCAACCTAATATGAATGATAGTCTCTAATAAAAGAAATGAAATGATGCTACACATGCAAATACGTATGTTACCGATACCACTCATTAGTTTTGAAAATAATGTTTATCGTCGAAAAATACATTTTTGACGTCTCGTTAAGTTAATAACCACTTTTCATGTAAATATGTTGAAACGGTACTCCACGATCCTTGTTTGGTGTTCAATCGGAAAATATAAGGTTTTCGTCGCAAAAATAACATTTTATTACTTGAAAATATGACCAAAATGGCCTCGCAAAACTAGTCGCGAAATATTGTACGTTAAGTGTTAATGGTCAAGCTCGGCGTTTTTGAAAACCTTGTAACAATATCTTGAAGTCGTGTTATTTAACTTTTGGCTATACGGGTCTTGATCGATGATAGAATCGACTCTCATTGTTGTTACTTGAAAGTATTATGTTCAACACTTAGAAATAACATTTTATTACTTGAAAATATGACCAAAATGGCCTCGCAAAACTAGTCGCGAAATATTGTACGTTAAGTGTTAATGGTCAAGCTCGGCGTTTTTGAAAACCTTGTAACAATATCTTGAAGTCGTGTTATTTAACTTTTGGCTATACGGGTCTTGATCGATGAGAGAATCGACTCTCATTGTTGTTACTTGAAAGTATTATGTTCAACACTTAGAAAATTTTATTATAGCAAAAGCTGTCAAAATATATATAGTTTATCAGGTATATAGATGAGGTCGTAGTTTATTCGTTATAAGTCTATTCGACGAACGGCCAATTGATTTGAAAAGCTTGCTGGAAGATCTTGATTTTAATTAACTACGGCTCGGACTCAAACTGATCCGATCATAAAGAAAAACAGCCGAGAAAGTGGTGTCTCGCAAAGACAGTTTTACGGCAAAATAATAATAGAAAAGCTGATGGAAATTTGTAAAAATCGTCTAAGTTCAAACGCTTGTATCTTTTTCGTTATAAGCCCGTTTTCTATGTTCTTTATATCCCCGGAATCGTGGGACAACATACTAATATATTTTTGATAAGTCGGGAAGGCTAGATTAAGTTTTAGGCCTCGAAACAGTCCATGAAAACTGTTCAACAGCAAGTAATTTTTGAGAAAATAGTTTTCGTTGTTAATCTTGAAAATAGCATATCTTTTTCGTCGTAACTCGGATTTTATCCCCGTTTTCGGCCATAGTTTCGTATCGGAATGTATTTTATAAATCTTTGGTCCAAAGTTACACCCTAGACCCTGAGTTTCCCACGTTTTAAAAATAAGGACAGTAGGTAATATATGGTTTCAAAAATCGATTTTCCTAGTTTGTAACTTGTTCAAGGCTTAACCAAACTATCTCAAATCAACTCCACAAGTACCCAATCCTACCATACACCTTCTCAAGGTGTCATGGGGTCCTAAACATCACCAATCTTGGTGGATCTCATGAGATTACTAGTGAAAATTATAGATCTAGTGTTTATAAACACAAAATGAGTAACAAGTGGTATGGATCTTACATACTTGCATGTTTTACCAATATATCTTGAAAATACATAAAAATATAAAGTAAATGAAAGTATGAAAAGATTAGAAAGATGTTATTGAAGCTTACTTGAAGATTTGAGGTGACTTGGATGAAAATGTATAAGGAACCTTTGAGGTTTTTATTTCAAAACCTAAACTAAGAACATAATGGGACTAGATAATCTTGATCTTGAAATTTTTTTTTTTTTTTTTTGTGATGTTCTTGCTTGTTTCTTCATCTAGGCCGATTATACACAAAGGGAGAGAAGAGAAAAGAGTTTTTGCTAGGTGTTTTTGATGTGTTAATGAAAGGAAAATGTGATGAGCTAAAGTATAGATGTATATATATATATAGCAAGATCAAGTCAAAGGTCAAAAAGTTGGTCATAGGGGGGAGGCATTGTGGCACCAAATAAGGAAGAAAAAGGAGGCTTGTTGGTGGCTAAATAAATGAATGTGTCCCCCATGTGTAAGATTTAGTTGGTTTTGAGATGTATTAGGTGTTATCGGGTACCGAGTTATCTTGAAATAAATATTAACGAGGTGGAATAAAATACGACGAAGTTGTAAAAGTTGTAAAATATTATTCCTTGCAAGAATCGGGTGTTAGAATAATTATTGAATTGAAATTACGCAACCCGACGGAGTTATAAGCTCCGACCGTAAAATATAGTAATTGATTAGAGAACACCGGGTAAATTAATAATATAATTTTTATATTATTATTATGAGTATGTAAATATGTTAGGATCATAGTCGGGAGTATTGGGTATACGTTAGTAGTAAAACTGAGTGGTATCGTTAATTACCATTTAAGCATACGTAAATTGAAATAATGCATATCCGTGTAGGTTCTCAAGTGATGATGATAAGGTGTAGACTATTCCAGTCTATATGAAGTGTCATTAATGAATGATGCATGAATTCGCAGCTAAACCTAACTGGTTACGCGATTTGAAGACTCGTAAACTTAGTTTACGTAATGACGAACGATGATCATGAATAGTGATTTCCCTTCGGGAATGAATAGTGTCACATGAATAGTAAAATTTCTGAACGCTTCTCGGAATCACAAATTGACTCCGAAAATGATGAATAGTAAAATGATGAATAGTGACCGATGAATAGTAATTGATGAATAGTGAATAGTAGAAATGTCCCGAAAATGCGGGTTGTTACAGAATGATATCATCATCTTCATCAATCAATCTGAAAATAATTAAACCACAAACACAAAACATATAACGTAAACATATATGTATCTTTCCAAAACATATATGTTTTATAATCCAAACATAAAACATATATGTTTTTTTAACCAAACCGAAAACATATATGTCTTTTATGGGTTTTTTTGAACCAAACCGAAACATATATTTATCCATTTATCCTTGAATCTATGTTAACTTTATAACATATATGCATGTCACTTTTATTAATTTTGTACAATTCACTATATACATTTCTCAACTATTTTTTCCCATTTAATATGCTCGCTTTCATTTATTCTTTATCGACATTTAACACGAGTCCAAGTTTAACACCTAAACAAAACTAATGTGATTATTAAAGTTTAACACAAAACCAACTTTCAATTTCTACTACGACAAGACAAAAAGAAATTCAAAAACACATATGCACACCATTTTAATTGATTTTTTTACTAGCCATAAACATGTATGCACTATTCCTAAAAACACATATGCACATCCCTTGAAACACATACAAACAATTATAACACATATGCAAACTTACTTATATGTGAGTTTATCATCTGATCTTAGTATACCTATAATAATAACAAATTAATAATGTATTGTGTAACACATTCTCAAAACAGGTAATGAAATGTTATTTGTTGGAACCAAGCCCATAATATAGGTACTGAAAATAATGAAAAAATGAAATAGATTGTTGTTTTGTCAGGTCCAAGCCCAAAAGCATGATCAATTATTTACTCATAATTCACGCTACAGAAGGCTGCATTTAAAAAGTAATGTTCTTAACAGAGACCTTCAATTATCTTATGCCATGTTTATAACAAAGACCTTCAATTATTATTTTTTAGATCAGTCATTCATATATTATTATTAGTCATTACGTCATCAAAAAGATCATCCCTTTATAGTGAATAATTTTAATTATTTAGCTAAAGGATAACAAGAAGACTTACGTCAGTCGTGACTTCAAAGTCTATTTAAAACCAAAAACTTCACTTGTGTGCATCTAATATATTTATTGAAACTACGAACTATCAGATCTGTAGTAACAACGTATGTCTCGACCCACTACCCGCTACAAAAATCCTCCCACTATCATCAACCGTCGCACACGCAAAGCTCCCACGCAAATCAACCAACTTGATTACAGATCGAAAATGGTTTTAGTTTTTCAGATCTATTAGTTTTGCAGATCAAAACCAATAATTCGTTCTCATATTGAAAGCCAGAAAACATGTTGGTAGACATCTTTCATGATCCATTCTGTAGTATACTCTAATATGAGAACATGGATGGTTAAGTGTTTAGGTTGATTTAGGAGTAGATTTCTAGTGAGAAGTTAGAGAGAGAAAGAGATGGAACCTTAGAGAGAAAAGTGTGAAATGTTAGATTACAAATAAAGGTTCAACCCTTTCCCATGGGTGGGAAAGGGTATATATAGTTACAATAGAAACGCCCCTTGAAACGGGCTGTAGAGCGGGCTGACAGTGGGTAAAGACCCGACCCGACTCCACAAATACTAACTAATACTACACTACGTACTAACTAATATGATAATTACTACGAGCTACAATATGCTAAACTCTACTCGGGGTGACCGAGTCTTCATATGAATAATCGTATTCTTAACAATCTCCCCCTAAGGGAGGTCACCCTGGAAAATAAGTGTTGAGTCATAGCATTCAGATCTTTGATGACATCTTCGTAGCTTGTAGCCTTTTGATTCTTCATTGTTGAGATCTTTGTGCATTAAGCGGTAGACTCTAGATGACACCTTCAATATGGTGGATGATCTTTGGAAATTGTAACAGCTTCATCATCCAAATGATTGTCAAAGGGTCATTTATGAGCAGTAACGTCTCCATGTGATTCGAACATCTTTGTGTTGACATGCTCACACTTTTCAGGATCATGATCTTTTACATCAGAGTTGTGGAAGCGTATTTGAGGCCCAATCAAAGATCATGATTTCTTAGATTGTGAAGTTGAAGTGTGAGCAT
Source organism: Artemisia argyi (assembly GCA_030686995.1). Lineage (NCBI taxonomy): Eukaryota > Viridiplantae > Streptophyta > Magnoliopsida > Asterales > Asteraceae > Artemisia > Artemisia argyi. The sequence goes on along the minus strand of CM060677.1, from coordinate 83,914,771 downwards.
GTGTTGATGGATCAGCATCTTTTCAGCAATCAGCTGCAACCGTCAGAAATTCCTGCAAGTAGACAGCTAGCAACAAATCTTCCGGTACTTATAGGTTTGGAATTGGAGTTTGTCAACAGCATAGTGTGAAGACTCCTTCCAATCCTTACCAAGACCGTTCCTAATCGGCAAACCCTGAAAGGATTCACACGACCTACCTAAGTAGATCAACGATTGGGTGAGTCGCTGGAGATCACTCCACGACTGTTGACCGTTTGTAACCATCGTGACCACTAAGCGTAATCCACAAGGAATTACCTAAGTGACCTGCTTTCAGGGCTGCTTGATGTTGACCCTGGCAGGAATTTCCATTCAATCATTGGGAGTTACCATAGGAACATCCCTCATAAATGTTCTGGCAGATTGCTAAGATCTGCGTAGGACTCATAAGTTTACCACTGGTGTCCTTAATGTTGAACAACCAGGGTAGAAGTAGCACGTGTTCTTATGAGATCTTTTTATGTATCTCGAGGCTCTAGACTCAATAAGTGCATTTGGTTTTCCTATGCGGAGATTAGGGAGAGGTCTCCTGCTTCAATATCAACCATATCTAAGAGATATGTTGATAGATTACATCGGTTCCCCGTGAGAATGAAACAAGTTCTTTTAAGAGAACTTGAGTGGCTAGAAGGTTTAGTGCATTGCGTCACTGGGTCCATGACGTCTTGTCTTCAATACCGATGTTGCCTTAGCAACCATCAGTAGATTATGAATTGAACCCGGTTTCTACCCTAAGGTTGAATAATCAGAGGGCTATTTTTTTCACCCTTTCTCATTTCATTTCTTTTTAATTCTTCAACCCCTTCTTTCTCCATTCTCACATTTCTCCTTTTTACATAATCATACCTACGGACTTTCTAATACTATCTATTTGGTATTGTCCATGGGTAGATCCCTCCGGCTTTGGCGGATCATAGGACGGTTTTCCTAACCTTAGCCACCTTATAACTTCATGACTATCCTATGTTGCCATATACCAAATCATTGAAAATTCTCTCAACGTGTTTATGATAAAGAAACACATTTTGTGAACACATTGAGAGTTTTTTCATTTTCAAATGCTCCCCCTTAACATGTGCTCATATGTATTGATTTGAAAATTTGCACATGTCGGGAAGAGTTGCACTTTTTGAAATGATCTACCTTAAGTGAACATGACCGGGCATTCGAGACAAGCTAACATCACTAGTTAAACTAGCTTGAAGTTATTACCTGGCCCGATCAGATTCACCCAAGGTTTCTCGAAATGGTACATTCTATTTAAACTTGTCCTCTTCGAGACACGCTTACATCACTGGTTAAACCAGCTTGAAGTTATTACCCATCCAGGACTAGTCCTTTCGATTCAGGACATTTGTGTTTCGTCAATTCATGAGTCAAGACTGAGATGCACTCATATGAGATGCAAGGATCCTTTTACACAAATCATTTTGCTCCCCCTCAATATGTGCATTGATATGCGAAAGAGTTTAGCACATAGGAAAGAGCAAATTTTTGTTTTCATGTTCAAAACATCACATTTTAATCAGTTTTTCATATTTAAATCACATCTTCTCCCCCGATCAAAAATTTCAAACCAATTGAGATTTGTCATCCCAAGTGATTTAAATAAGTTTAAAGTTTTTGGAGAAGGATGTGACATTTTTAAGAATGACTGATTTTGAGACAACATTTTGCTCCCCCTCAAATCTTGAAAGAGTATGTTATGTGTTAGAGGTGATGAGTTTATAAATAATGTTGAGTTTAGCGAGAGACTCATGAAAAATTTATGTCCTAATACATAACCTTTGCATTTAATCCACTTGAGTTATGCACAAAGATCTTGTTTTGATGATATATAGTTTTGAAATCGTTCTCCCCCTCAATCGATGATACATTTAAAATTAAACATTTTGCATAAAGGATTAATTCTTATAGCATCGATTGAGAGGTAAAGTTTAAACCACATTTTGAGTTTGTTTGATCTTCAAAAACCATGGTACCACCAAGTTTGGAACAAGTATTTTCCCGAAGAATCATTGAAGGAAAAATATTTGAGATGCAAAGAAGACTTCTCTTCTTTTACCAGAAATGATGCACTTAAGTGTACATCAAATTGGAAAGGCACGAATGTAAAGTAATTCATGCCTTTGTTAGGAACAATCGTCTTTTTGGCGACGAACTTTCCCCAATATAAGACCGGGTTGCTATCTGAAGTAATAGCAAACCATTTTGAGAGAATAGTGTTAGAGACGACATGTTTTAGAAGACATTATTAATAGAAGGAACTCTTGCTCAAGCATATGTATGTTTCCGTGTCATTATTGAATGACATTTCTAGAAGCGCACATAATATTGATTAGACAAGAGACATGTCGAGAGAAGAATATTTTTCGTTTTTATGATTTTCTGATTTTTAGGGTTATGAGGGTTTTATATTTTTCTATTTTCTTTTTGTTTTTAATATTATGTACAAAGGATAAGTGAAGCAACCCTTTTACTCCTCCTGATCTTCCTGAAGACTTATGAGATCCTCAGGGGTGACACTCTTCATACCAAGGCGAGGGAGGATGAATTGAAATCGATCCCTAGAAAGTGCTTTGGTAAAGATATCAGCTAGCTGGAACTCAGTCCTCACGAAGTAAAGTTCCACAATTCCTTTCTCAACTTGCTCCCTGATGAAGTGATGTCGAATGTCAATGTGCTTACTTCTTGAGTGCTGGACATTGTTGCAGCAGAGTGCAATCGCACTTTTGTTGTCACAATACATGGGAATCTTGTTGCATACAAAGCCATAGTCCGAAAGTTGAGATCTCATCCATAAGATTTGAGCACAGCACGAGGACATGGCAATGTATTCAGCCTCTGTGGAGGATATTGATGTACTCATTTGTTTCTTTGAAGACCAACTAACTAGCTTATTACCCAAGAACTGAGCACCCCCATATGTACTTCGACGAGTATCTTGACATCCCGCATGGTCAGCATCCGAATAGGCTGTGAGTGCCATAGAAGTGTCCTTTGGGTACCATAGGCCCAAGTGGATTGTTCCTTTAAGATACCGAAAGACTCTCTTGACAGCTTCCAGGTGTTTCTTGGTATGTTTGGATTAATACCGAGCACACATGCAAACTGCAAATAGTAGATCCGGTCTGCTAGGAGTAAGATACATTAAGGAACCAATCATGCTTCGATACTTGGTTTGTTCAACCGGGATCCCAACATCATCTTCATCAAGTTTTGATCTTTCCATCATAGGGGTATCAACTACGTCACAGGAATCGAATCCAAATTTCTTTAAAATTTCATTAGCTTACTTGGATTGATTGATGAAGATACCATTGGGATTCTGAGATATTTGCAAGCCTAGAAAGAAGGACATTTGACCCATCATGGACATCTGGAATTCAGAACTCATCTCTTCGGAGAAATGATCACACTCTTTGGGATCAGAAGAGGCAAATATGATATCATCTACGTAGATTTGCACATGAAGAAATGTTTTGCCCGTTTTTCTGGTAAAGAGTGTAGGATCAACAGCACCTTTGGAGAACTTGTTGGCAAGAAGGAATTTTGACAAGGTGTCGTACCACGCCCTAGGAGCTTGTTTAAGTCCATAAAGGGCCTTCTTCAAGCGATACACATGGTTAGGACGTTCAGGATCCACAAATCCTTCGGGTTGGCTTACATACACCACTTCTTTAAGATCACCATTTAAAAATGCAATCTTAACATCCATCTGATAAACCACCATATTTTGACTAGCAGCATTTGCCAGAAATATTCTTATGGCTTCAATTCTAGCAACTGGTGCGAAAGATTCTTCAAAGTCAATACCCTCTTCTTGACGATATCCTTTTGCCACAAGCCTAGCCTTGTTCTTTAATACATCTCCATGCTTATCAAGTTTCACTATAAATATCCATTTGAGAGCAATGATCATAGCACACACAGGAGGCGGTACTAATTCCCACACGTCAAGTCGATCAAACTCATGAATTTCGTCCACCATAGCAGTGAACCATGAGTGTTTAGACATTGCATCCTTGAAATATTTTGGCTCAACTTTAGAGAGGACAGAATTGAAGAAGCACCACAATGCGTCGGTAGCAAGTTGCTTACGGGTTGATACCGGATGTGAGGGGTTTCCAATAATGTTGTCAATTGGGTGATCATTTGTCCATTTCCTAAGGTGTTCATGAGGTTGAGGATAGGGAACTGAGGTAGCCGTGTTAGATTCATCTGAGGATGTAGCATTATTTGACGATTCAGGAGCAAAGATGTTAACAAACGGCTCATTATCGGGTGGAGCGAAAGGATTAACTTCAAAAGAATTATCCACAGCTGTTACTCGTTGTACAGATGAAGATTGACCATTAGATGTGGTAATTGAACGACTGATGGTGGGGGCTTCAGAATCCCATGACAACGAAGTGGATGGTCCAGCATTATCATCTGGGACATTAGCTACCCCAGCTGGATGTGGAATGATTGTGGCTTCTGGAGCATCTACATTTTGAGGTTCAAAGTATTCATCAAACATGGGGTCAAATAGCTTCTTCCAATCATCACATGTAGGAGGTACAAAAGGAGTAGCAGAAGTGGGATTATGTACAAGCCTGGAGCTTATAAGTCCAGGAGACAAAAGGTTAGGTACGGGTCCAGAACTTGATTGTCCAGGAACCAGTTGCTCAGTCAGCTCATCGAAAGTAACGTGGATCATTTCCATTATGTCTCTGGTACGTTTGTTGTAGATTCTGTACCCCTTTCGCTCTGGAGCATAGCCATCGAAGAAACCAATGTCGGCCTTGGCCTTGAGCTTCCCAAGGTCTTCACTGTCATTAGTTGGATAGCACAATGCACCAAATACTCGAAGAAACGAAAGATCTGGTTTTCTGCCATGAACCAGTTCATATGGAGTCTTGCAGTGGAGAGGATGTATCAATGATCGATTCTGTGTGTAACATGTAGTTGCAATCGCCTCAGCCCAAAGAAACATAGGAGCTATGGAGAAGATGAGCATAGTCCTTGTAGCTTCAACTAAGGTGCGATTGCGTCTTTCAACAACTCCATTTTGTTGAGGAGTATGTGGAATGCTCTTTTGATGACTAATTCCGACACCTTCATAAAATTGAGTAAGTTATTTGTTCACAAACTCCGTTCCATTATCAGTACGAATGAATCTAACTGTTTTGTTGAGACGAACTTGCAACATCTTTATGAGTTTGATGATGGTTTCCGAAGCTTCGTCTTTTGATCGCAGAAACTTTACCCACGTGAATCGAGAGAAATCATCAACAATAACAAGCACATATTTCTTTCCATTGATACTTTGAATCCTCATTGGTCCACAGAGATCCATGTGAAGAGTATGTAGAACTTCCATGATGGAATTGACAGTCTTGGGTTTATGGGTATGCTTTTTGCTCTTGGCCATTTGACATGCGGAACACAAATGGTCTTTCTCATACTTAAGTCTGGGCAACCCTCGAACAAAATCCTTACGTATGAGTTCATTGATGGTACCGAAGTTCAAATGGTTTAAATGACGATGCCACAGCCATAATTTGTTCTTGGAGGCTTTAGAGAGCAAGCAAATTGGAGAGGACCGTAGAATGTCTTCGATAGAGATGGTATAAAGATTAGTGCCCCGACTCCCCTTGAGGAGATCAACACCATCTAATTCTCTAACAAAACAGGTGTGCTTTCTGAAAGTAACTTCAAGATCAGAATCACAGAATTCACCAACAGAAAATAGATTATGCTCAAGTCCTTCCACGTAGTAAACTCTGGATATCACACTGTCTCCAAAGACGTAATCACCATAACCCATTATAGATCCAAAATGGTCGTTCCCAAATCTAACCGTACCAATAAACTTTTCCACGAAATTCTTGAGCCGCGAGCGATCTTCAGTCATATGATTTGAGCAGCCTGAGTCCAAATACCAAAGGATGATTTGTACGACCTGCATTTGAAACCAGACAATGGTGGATAACTGAAAAAGCTGGAGCCCCACAAACAGTTGGGGTCCGTTTAGTTAGCACACACAAATATTGGATTATCATATGTTACAGATATCTCACTAGAATTTTCACATTTTGATGCACTAGAACTAGGAGTGGCACTAAGTGCTTCTATTTGGAACATTCTACCAGTAGGTCTCCACTTCTTAATAGGCACAACTTTGGAGTTAGTGATCCTAGTCATTGGGCACTTTTCACCTAGGGTGAATTTCCTTCCAATAGGTCTCCATTGATAACCAACATTAGTGAACACTTTTCCTGTTTTATTCCATACTTGTTTTACCCTTTTAACAATTGAAACATTCATAACTGGAGATTTCATAGTGGATTTAAGAAAGTACACAACACAAGCATCATGATTACCATAAAATAAACATTTGTTACAAGTCTTACAAATAGCACCAGAATTCGAATTAATTACATCATTGTTAACACAAATGTTTGAAACAACTCGATTCCTTTCATTAAGCATAACTTTATTGTTCCTAGAGGATTCTTCTACTTCCTTCATAAGTGTACTCTTAGCCGGCAAAGTCTTATCATTCTTTGTATTGCACCTAGGCTGTGACTTGCTAGCATTAGATACACCTTTTACTACTGTAGAAGCAATGACGGCAACATTAGTATGATTAGTTGCTACTTGTTTACCGGTGATCATGATGGTGGATTGTGACATGGTTTGGGGATAATCTAATGTAACATGTTTTTTGTCACTGTTAGAGTGCGATGCAAATGACCTATCCGACTTGTTATCATTCTTGGGGCATGATCCTATTGCATATTCTAATAATTCCTGGGCTCTATTAGTGAGGAAGCAAGCACCAACAATAACATCATCATGTGGTTTAGGTATCCTCTCATCTTCAATGGTTTCTCTAAGTATAGCCAGACAATCCTTAACATTTCTAAGATAGTTGCTATGAACTAACTTATTGTTCCTAAGGGAAAGAGAGACATTCACAGCATCGCACACATATTTCTTACAAGCATGTACATTGGAAATTGCATGATCACATGAAACGACGGGCATTTTACCCTTCACCATAGTCTTTAGATTCTCAATTTATTTTAGCAAAGAAGTGACTCTTTCATTGTTTTGGTCACGTGTTATTTTAATAGACTCAAATAATTCTTTGTAACGTTGTTTAGCGTTTGACATTTCAGCACGAAGCCACTCATTTTCATGTTGTAATTCATTGATAATGCCTTATTTCTGAAAGTTTTGAGAATCTATCGACTTCTGGTAATTGGTATTGGTCACGTCGCTTTTGTTCAACTTTAATTGTGCAATTTTGGCCCTCAACTTCCGAATCGTGTTTGAGTGAGCTTGAATTACGTCATCCTTTTTGGCTAATTCAAAACATGTGTCAAACTCAGGAGCATCCGAAGATGTCTTGGCATTTGATAATTTTATGTTTTCTTCTAGATGTTGGTATTTTAGTTGCAAGTTAAGATTATCAACTTCTAGTTTTGAAAAACTCCTGACCATGTTATCATGGTCGTCGTTTTGAATTTTGTTATTTAGTTTGTAATTCTCCCCCTCAAGCTCAATCACACGATTCTGGAATACATTTAAAGTGATCGACATTTCATGGAATTGCCGAGCAGATAGGGCTGAGCCAGTAACAGTGTAAAAGACATCTTGTGCAATGCAATTAGCAATCAAGTTCTCATTCATGATGAGAATGTTTTTTTCTGGCAATTTCACCATATTTGATATCAATAGCTAATTGGTTACCCTCATTTTCCACCTCTTTAAAAACCTTTTTCATTTGAGTCACATCATTATTAATGGTAATTTTAAGGCCTTCAAAATGTTCTTTAAGAAGATCGAAAAATGGCATGACTTCAGTTAGGTAACACTGTTTTGTTTGCTCAAAACCCCTTTCCCCTTCTGTAATCACCGTTGGTGTAATTCTTGTTTTACATGTTTTTTCAAAGTCCTTGAACAATTGACCTAGAACATATAACGCAATTAGGGTATTACACTGTGTGGGAAGAATATATGGTACTAGATGTTGGGGTGTGTGCAGGGGATAGATGGTTGGGTCAGCAATCCTAAAGATGGTACGTGTGTTACCTACGATTCTTTCAGCTTTCATTTTTTCCATGTCAATATTCCAAAACACTTTTTCAGGGAGGATTTTCTTTTGAGGGACAAAAATGGCTGAATGATTGTCATTAGTATAATCATGGTGAAACACAATATTTTTTGCAATGCACAGGGGATCCTTAAGTCGCTCAGCAAGTTTTTCCCTGGTTCTATCCTCAACCACATCAATCTCGTCATAGGGTTTCACATCAGGAGGGGCATGGTTAGGGTCAAGCATAGTGTTTGCATCATATAGCGCAGGTTGAGCACCTATACCATTTCTAAGAAAGTTGGCTTTAGTCTTAGAGGCATCCAGTTCACTAAATTCATCTCTTAGTTTCCTATGGTTTTGCATCATTTGAGCAGATTGAATGGTTTGGCCTTGCGTGTACAACTTATCTTCCAATGTGTTTTTCAACATTTTAAGTTTTGAGAAATCATTTAGAAGTTTAGTTTCTTTATCTTTGTATTTGAGTTTGATTGAAGTCAACCCCTTTTGAATTTCCTGTCTTTGTTTGACAGTTTGATCCAATTGTTTTTTTAAAGATACTAACTCCCTTTTCAATGTTTCTTGTTTGGCATTGTTTTCAGATATGTAAGTACGCATTTGCCATTCCATTTTCTGCTCACGTTCATTAAGCTCAAATTTAGCACACTGCTCGTATATGGCCACCTGATCCTTAAGGATGTCAACTCTAGTGATCAAGGAGTCATCAGGGTTGTATATAGTGTGCTCATGTAGCTCAAGTTCTCTAGAATCAACTGACGGCATGTCACTTGGTACAACTTTCATTTTATTATCATTCACATACCGTTCATATGGGATATTATTGGTATTTCCCATATTAGTGGTATCTGTGTTGTCAATATTCTTGGGTTGTACTGAGTCACATGCCCCCTGTGGATTGGTAGAGTAATTCAGATTAGAATTTAGTGGGTTTGGTACTTCAGAGATAGCAGATGTGATGGAGGAGCCAGACTGCTGTGGAGATGATGCAGCTGCAGACAGATTAGCCATGAAGATGGTTTGAGCTATGGGTTCTTCAACAACATCTGAATCAAAAGCATCACAGTCTTCAACTTGAAAGATGTTCGGATCATTTAGTGCCATGTCCAGAACAGGTTGATCAGCCACATCAGCATCAAACGTATTCTTGTCATCACCAGCTAGAAAGAGCAAAGCGTCTTCATCCAGAACAGTTCCATTCTCTTGTGCCTGCATTAGCAACATCTTGTCTTTGAAGTACTCAGAGTTTTGAGGACGCTTTGGGAGAGTGCAATTCCTAGCTATATGGCCCAACCCTCCACAGTTATAGCACTTAGGCTGCCTAGCTTGTACTTGAAGCGCATTCCCCACTCTATAATGCCCATTATCTCTACCAGCATTTCTTGGATTGACGTTTTGTCTTCCTTGCACATTCTGCACCACCACCCTTCCATCTTCAATGACTGCCTGATTCCGTGGGTTAGACGAAGTCCTGAGTTGGTTATTAGTTGGTGGAAGTACAGCTCTGAACTGTTGGACTAATAAGGAGACTTGGTTGGAGAGGTTATCAATCATCATGTCGGTATGAGAATATCCAGAGTCAAGGTGGGTGTTTAAGGCAGGTGGTGAGGGAGTTGATGATTGTCCATTAGTTGAGGTAGACCTGGATGAAGGTGTTTGAGATTGATCATTTGAAGATTGAGTGAGTTGTTGAACATTAGAGACAAAGGCAAGAGATTCATTTGTTGTTATAGGACTGAGCTTTTCTCGCATTAACCGATCATAAGCTGCATGTTTCTCATGTTGTTGGAGATATGCATAGAGTTGTTCATGATTAGTATGCCTGAGACCTTTGTTGAGTTTAACAGCTGTAACAAACCTATCCTATTCAAGTGCCATGTTATTCACGAATTTTGAATTGTGTTGAATGTTGGGCATTGTCATCTTGATGGCTCTCATGTCATTGACTAGCTTGTGAAATCTGACGTAGTAGTCAGTGATGCTTTCACCTGGATTCATTTTGAAGTGCTCGAATTCATCATATAGCTGAGACTCCCTATCTTCTTTGGTTAACTCAGACCCTGAAAGAAACATCTTCACATTATCCCAAACTGCTTTGGCTTCAGTGTTAAAGTTGATGAGTTTGTAGACATCTTTAGGAAGCCCTTGAATGACAATATTCGATGCTCTGATGTCAGCATCATAGCGTTTCTTTTCTTCATCAGAAAGTTCATTGTAGGTGCGAGGTCTTTCTGGACCGACTGCCGCAGGATGGTCATCAGTAGCTGCGATTGTGTCGCTAGTTGTGCCCATGAGGAAGGGTCCTTCATCAATGGATTTCAAGATGTTCACACCGTTTTCCTTACCCAAGCAGTATAGACGAATCCTTTGTGCCCATGATTCATAATCAGTTCTGTCCAGCATAGGAGGACGAGTGTCCGACCCTGCAGCCTGAATGTCATCAGAGGAGGTGTTTGCCATACTTGTGGAAAGTAAGTCAGTGTTAGTACTAGGTTTCAAACACAAGTGAATTTCGTGTAACGATGCAACAAGTCAAATCACAACCGCTCAACATGTACCAAGTCGAGTCGTAAGATAATCCTCACAACGTCAAGTTACTGTCGAGTTAGTCGTAACAACTTAAGTCGCAACAGCGCACAATTTTTCACTAAAGTGAATAACTCGCTAAGTACACCAACTCACTACAAGTATCAACTCGCTGGAATAGTGAAATCAACTCGCTGAAATAATAGCCTCAACTCGCTAGATATACCAAGTCGCTAGACAGGATCAACTCTCTAGATCTTGCTAACTCGCTGCACCCTGTAACAACTCGCTAGAAGCAATACCTCAACTCTCTGGAACAGTATACTCAGAGACAACTCGCTAGGATAGGAATCAACTCGCTAGAAGTGGTAACTCGCTAAACAGATCAAACCTCTAGTAATGCCAACTCGCTGGCTACTCAACTCGCTAGGCCAATAGGACAGAAACGTCACTATCTAGCGTTTTGTCTTAAAGTCCAAAAATAGCAACTCGCTAAACCTCTAACCACAACTCGCTACACAAAACTGCCAACTCTCTACCATAAGTTGTCAACTCGCTAGCAAGAAATAGTACATGAATTGCATTCAAACTCCACAATAATGATGATATTGTTAAACCAACGATTACACTTGATGCCTACAACACGTCTATATACGAAAGTACAAGAAAATACACACCAACAACCCCTAACGAGATCAAACAATTGTAAAACCTACTAACTATATTCGAACCATGCTAAACACACAAACCAATCAATAAATCCGAGCATACCATGAATCCTAAGATAGAACCATGGCTCTGATACCAATTGTATTATACTCTAATATGAGAACATGGATGGTTAAGTGTTTAGGTTGATTTAGGAGTAGATTTCTAGTGAGAAGTTAGAAAGAGAAAGAGATGGAACCTTAGAGAGAAAAGTGTGAAATGTTAGATTACAAATGAAGGTTCAACCCTTTCCTATGGGTGGAAAAGGGTATATATAGTTACAATAGAAACGCCCCTTGAAACGGGCTGTAGAGCTGGCTGACAGTGGGTAAAGACCCGACCCGACTTCACAAATACTAACTAACACTACACTACGTACTAACTAATATGATAATTACTACGAGCAACAATATGCTAAACTATACTCGGGGTGACCGAGTCTTCATATGAATATTCGTATTCCTAACACATTCAACATCTTTAAACTTAATAAAAGATTGATCTATACGAATACCAGAAGGAAAAGAAGGGGCAGACTTTTTTGGGTAGACACGAATCAAAAGAGAGGCGGCTAGGGTTCTTGAAGAAGAGAGATCAAAAGTGAAAGAGAGTGGATTGGAAGAAAAAAAAACTGTGAAAATAAATAAAACCAAGGAAACGGTTTTGTGATATAATACTTTTTTTATGGAAGAATTAAATTCCCATATTGCCCCTAATTTAATTTTTCTATCAAATTACAATACATGTATTTTTAAAAATGCCACTCATCATCTATACCATTGATTCATTCATCTAATGGTTATAAAGTAGTTTTCGCAGTTCTTGCATATAAGAGTGGTTCTCGTAAGAAAGTTATACTATATAAATATATATATATATATATATATATATATATATATATATATATATATATATATATATAACCAAAATTTTATCTAACCATTATTCTCACACTTCCATCATTTCACCTTTTCTTGATTGTTGGGAATTATACTAACAGTTACCACGGCTAGTGAAGATATGACAACTGCTAAAGAATGCACTTGCAGTGGAAACTCATTATCACTGCAAGTACATATATTACCACTGCTGTTTAGATAATTGTTAGGAAATGTGTAAATATAAATATAGAAAAGATCTTTTGTATATCTTATTCTATTTGAGTTATACTTATCTTGTAGAAGAGGACTCCTTGTGTTATAAAAGGAGGTCCTAGGTTAAAGGTTAGATATATGTTTTTCTAGAGCTTCAAGGTGTAACCCTAGTGATAAAAAGATCACTCGTATTATTATCATTAATAATATTGAAGCTTACAGTTTGTTACATACATTGTTCTCATCTATAAACAACTGTTTCATTTACAATCAAACTTCTAAGTATTACTAAGTAGATTCCGCATACTTAGTGATATAACTCAAAGTATCAATCTAACACAGTTCAAGGTGTTAAGATCCATTAAGTGGTATCAGAGACAGGCTTTGATACTTTGATTTAGAAGACCTCAAGTTCACTCAGAAGAATCAATGAAGACAGAAACCAGTCAATCAAACATTGCTGCTAAGCTTCCCAAGCTTAAATTGAATGACTATGAGATGTGGAGGCTAATGATCGAACAATTCTTTATGGTACAATACTATACACTCTGGGAGATCATTATGCTTGGTAATTCCTTCAAACCAAGTAGTACCTCAGAGATGGTTGGTGGCAAGGAAGTAGTAAAGGTTAACATTGGACCTGTCATAAATGGTGAAAGACTTCAGATGAAGAATGATCTGAAGGCCAGAGGTTTGTTGCTGATGACTCTTCCCAGAGATCAAGTTCTAGCATTCAGCAAATACAAGACTGCAAAGACTCTATTTGAGGAGATCTGTAATGTTTTTGGTGGTAATGATTCCACCAAGAAGACTCAGAAGACCCTGCTGAAACAGACTTATGAAAACTTTGGTTCAACAAGTAATAAATCTATTGATAGCATCTTCACAAGGCTACAAAATATTGTTACTCAACTCACTGTTTTTGGAATTGAAATGGAAAGGGAAGACCTCAATCTAAAGTTCTTAAGAAGTTTACCCTCTGAGTTTGGAACCAATGTTGCAGTGTGGGAAGACAAGCCAGATTTGGAGACTATGAAACTTAATGATTTGTACAATAACTTCAAGGTTATTGAACAAAGATTGAAGAAAGCTGGCAAACTAAGCACATGTTCAGAAAGTGTAGCACTTATATCATCATCTCTTGATGATATTTCAGATGGAGAAAGTGATAGTGATGATGATAATGCTAACATTGTTGTTTCCACTGGTAATGGAGGTGTTTCCACTGCTAGTTCAAAAAGACAGATTGCAGGACTTAGTGATTCTACATCACTAAATTGATCTCTAAGCTTCTAAATCTTGTCCTACTCCTTATAACGATTGTGTTTTGGACGGTTAACTTGATTAATTCAGTCCTATAACATTGTTTTTATTTGGATTCAGACCTGGTTTTCTTAGGGTTTCGGTTTTTTTAGGGTTTTCATTCAATCGCTTTTTGGTGTTTCGATTATTTCTTAACCGACTTTATTCATTCTGATTCAATCATGGAAGTCGGTTAGGATACTTGGTGCTTTATTTATATGCCTCGACTTGTTTGAGGTACACGGTTTGAAGATAGACGTTGATCTTTTGTTTTTTTTGTTATCGTTTTTAGGGTTTCGATATTAGGGTTTCTTTGTTTCGATTTTCTTTCTGTTTTCATTATGGAGAAAGGTGGCTTTGTTGAGGTTGATGTTGATAGTTTTGAAGCTAGAATGGCTAAATTGAAGAAGGATTCTCGTATATCTGATGGGAAACAGCCACGACAAGCTTTTAGGGTTCTCACAAACCCTAAATTGGATTCGTTAAACCAGGTTACAAACGATATGGCTGTTAGTGGATCTAATGTCAATGCTATGGATGCTAGGGGTGAAGTTGATAATGTTGCTGCTACGGTTAGCAGCATGGATACTGGTGCTACATGTGAGGATGGATACACGGATGAGGTATTTGGTTCTTATTTTATGTCTAACACATCTTGTATGCCTAACGTGGGGATTGGATTTTTTCCTCCTATTACTACTACTTCTAAAGATACAACCGTTGATGCTAACTTACCTAAGGGTGATGGTGTTGGTGTATCTAATATGGCGGGCAGATTTACTCTTGTTAATGATGCGACACAAGCTAAAACTAAGATCATGGGTATTTCTAATGATTCCAATCCTATTATGCATTCTGTTGATGGGAATTCAGTTCCTAAATCTTATGTTGGTGTGACTACTGGTACGAATAATGCTACTACTAAAGTGAAACCTAATTTTTGTACGGTTAAGGTGGATAATGTGTTTAAGGGGGTCGATATCTCTATTCCCCGTAAGGTCGTTCAAAATATTAGTTCGAAATTTGAGTTTACCCTTTATGGTTATTTTATTGGGAAGCGTATTGCTTTTCCCGTGGTGGAATATTTTGCTCGTAACAATTGGGCAAAGCATGGTTTAAAACGAGTTATGATGAATGATAATGGTTTTTTCTTCTTTAAGTTTGATTCCCAGGCTGGTTTGGATGCTATTTTAGAAGGGGGTCCATGGATGATTAAAAATAGCCCTATTATTCTTAAAAAGTGGACTATGAATACAAGCTTAAAGAAAGAGGAATTAACACGTATTCCAGTATGGGTTAAGCTTCATGATGTTCCATTGCAGGTGTTTTCGGAAGATGGTATTAGTATTATTGCTACGCACTTAGGTACTCCAATAATGCTTGATTCTTATACTAGTGCAATGTGTATTGATTCCTGGGGAAGAAGCAGCTTTGCTAGATGTTTAATTGAGATTGATTCTCATGTTGATCTTAAGGAGTCAATTACAGTTGGTGTCCCTCTTGTGGACAGTCTTGGATTCATATCTGAAATAATCCGGGTAGAGTATGAATGGAAACCTCCTAGGTGCGATGTTTGTTTGATATTTGGCCATTCTACAGATTGTTGTCCTAAGAAAGTTATGCCTACACCAGTTGTGGAGAAATCTAATGATGAGGATGGTTTTCAACTGGTGGGAAAAAAGAAAAATAAAAAGAAGGGTATGGTTAAGGATAATAATGTGGCTAAGGGGTTCCCTGTGGGCAAGAATATGTATTATAGACCTAAAGCTGTTGCAACTCCACCTCAACCATCAGCAGGTGCAGCTAGTACTTCTGGTCCTCCTCTTGAAAAGGTGGATGTCGCTTCATCTAGTAGTACTTTTCAGTCCAAGGAGAGTATTAGCCCGTCTCATAATGAGAATGTTACAAAAAACAACCAAACTACCAAGGTAAGTTCCTCTAAACCGAATGCTAATATTTCCACTTCTAATCCCTTTGATGCTTTGGCTATGGATGAGGGTGGTCAGGAGGATACTAAGCTTGATGAGGAGGAGGTTGTTAATGTTTTTGATGAATCTGGTAATTTATTTGATCAATCGGGGGCAAGCACCTCCGTTCTCAATGTGCCCGATGTTTAGTATTGCTTCATGGAATATAAGGGGTTTGAACCGTGCCCCTAAACAAAAAGAGGTTCGTCAGGTTGTTAATGAGAATAATCTTAGTGTGTGTGTGCTATTTTGGAGTCTCATGTGGATGCGTCGGGTGTGTTCGATACTTGTCGTAAGATTTGTCGTAAGTGGAAATGGACATCTAATGGGAATCTTTGTACTAAGGGTTCTCGTATCATTCTGGGCTGGAATGATGATATTGTTGATGTTATGGTTATGGCTTCTACTAACCAAGTTATGTATGTGCAGGTTAATGTTCGTAATGAAAACAAAACCGTTTTTTGTTCTTTTGTTTATGCAAATAATTATTATGTTAATCGGAGAGCGCTTTGGAGTAACCTTGATAGCCATGCTAAATTCATGCGTAGTAGACCTTGGGTATTATTGGGCGACTTTAATGCTGCCCTTAATTTGGAGGATCATTCGTGTGGTGGTTATGCTCCTGATATTGCTATGCGTGAATTCAAAGAATGTGTCTTGAATATGGAGGTTTCGGATGTTAATAGTACGGGGCTGCATTTTACATGGAATCAAAAACCAAGAGGCTCTAATGGTACGTTAAAGAAGATTGATAGAATAATGGGTAATTTAAAGTTTGGTGATGAGTTCCCGGGTTCGTTTGCTATTTTCCAACCATACCGTATTTCTGATCATTCTCCTTGTGTTCTTCGTATTCCTCAAGTGGCTAAGCTCAAACCTAAACCTTTCAAGTTCTTTAATTTCTTGGTGCATAAAAAAGGTTTTATTGATACTGTTACTTTGGGGTGGAATCTTGGTGTGAATGGATGTGCTATGTATCGTGTTGTTAAACGTTTGAAGGGGCTGAAATCTTCATTTCGTAAGCTCTTATATAATCAAGGGAATCTTCATGATAGGGTTAATACCCTTCGTAAGGAGTTAGATGAGGTCCAAACTGCTATTGATAAAAACCCGTTTAATTCAGCCCTTCGTGATGATCATGCTCATTACCTTCTTGCTTTCAAGGAGGCAATTTTAGATGAGGAACGATTTTTAAAGAAAAAATCTAAAGTTCAATGGCTTCAAGAAGGTGATTCTAATACGGCTTATTTTCATAATGTTGTTAAGAGTAAAAGTGCTCGTAATCGAATTGATGTGGTTCGGGATGCGGCTAATGTTTTGTATGAAGGTAATGCTGTTGCTGGGGCGTTTGTTTCTCATTATGAGCAGTTTCTGGGTATTGAAGGGGACTGTTCTCCTCTTGATGATCATACTTTATTCTCGAATGTTCTTAATCCGCAAATGGCTGATTTTATGGTGAGAGATATTACGGATTCTGAAATTCGGGAAGCCATTTTCTCGATGGGGGATGATAAAGCTCCTGGTCCGGATGGGTACACTGCTGCTTTCTTTAAGAAAGCATGGTCTGTTGTGGGGCCTGATGTTATGAGTGCTATTCGGGATTTCTTCTCAAATGGTAAGCTTCTTAAGGAAATAAATCACACAATTATATCTCTGATCCCTAAAGTGTCTACCCCGTCTAAGATTACTGATTATAGGCCTATCTCTTGTTGCAATGTGTTGTTTAAATGCATTAGTAAAATAATTGCTAATCGTGTTAAAGATAGCCTTGGTCATCTTGTTAGTATTAACCAGTCTGCGTTTGTTCCTGGGCGGCGTATTTCTGATAATATTTTGCTTACACAAGAACTGATGAGGAATTATCATAGAGGGAGAGGTCCGCCTAGATGTGCTTTTAAAGTTGATATTCAAAAGGCGTATGATACGGTTGATTGGGCATTTCTTAGGTCAATTCTGATTGGTTTTGGGTTCCATCCTAAAATGGTCGATTGGATTATGGTTTGTGTCTCTACTACATCGTATTCCATATGTGTTAATGGGGATCCTCATGGCTGGTTCCAAGGTAAGCGAGGTCTTAGGCAAGGTGACCCGTTATCTCCTTACTTGTTTACTTTGGTTATGGAGGTTTTAACCCTTATTTTACAGAAAAAGGTTGCTAATACGGCGGAGTTTCAGTTTCATCATTTATGTGAGCAGCAACGTATTATTAACCTTTGTTTTGCAGATGATCTTTTCTTATTCTCTAGAGGCCACCCTGATTCGGTTAATGTTATTATGCAAGCTTTGGAGGATTTCAAGAATGTTTCGGGTCTTGTTCCGAGTATTCCCAAGAGTACTGCTTTTTTCTGTAATGTTCCTAGTGGCTTGAAAGCAATGATTCTTCAGTCTATGCCATTTGCAGAAGGTTCTCTTCCGGTTAGATATTTGGGTGTTCCTCTCCTTTCATCTCGGCTTCTTTATAGGGATTGCAAGGTTCTTGTGGAGAAATTAGAAGGGCGAGTGAATGATTGGTGTAATAAGTTTCTTTCGCTGGCAGGTAGGCTGCAATTGATCAGATCCGTGTTGTCTTCGATGCATATTTATTGGGCTTCTGTTTTCATTCTTCCTGCTCGTATTATTCATGATTTGGAGCAGCTCATGAGGGGTTTCTTATGGTGTCAAGGGGAAATGAAAAAGGGTAAGGCTAAAGTGGCGTAGGATTCTGTTTGTATGCCTAAGAGTGAAGGTGGTCTTGGTATTCGTAGAATGGCAGATTTTAATATTGCTCTTATGACTACGCATATTTGGAGTATTTTAACTAACAAAGAGTCTTTATGGGTCCAATGGATTCATTCTTACAAACTTCGTGGAAGGAGTTTTTGGGATGTTCCTTGCTTGGGAGATGTTAGTTGGGGTTGGCGTAAGCTGCTTGCTATTAGACCGAAGGTACGTCCGTTTATTTGGCATATGATCAAAAATGGTAGGTCTACTTCTGTTTGGTTTGACATGTGGAGTGAGATTAGCCCTCTTCGCAATATTCTCACCCCTAGAGACATTAGTCGGGCTGGTCTCACTTTATCGGACTCTGTTTATGATGTTATTGTTAATGGTTCTTGGAGATGGCCTGCTGATTGGTATTCTAGATTTCCGAATTTAGCTAATCTTCCTATTCCTAATCTTGTGGATGATGCTGATGATGTTTTATTATGGAGGGATTTGGATGGTAATGTTAGGCCTTTTTCGGTTGCTTTAGCTTGGGAATCCATTCGTGCAAGAGATGTTCAAGTCGATTGGGTTTTAATTCCGTGGTTTCCTCACTGTATTCCTAGGCATGCGGTGCATTTATGGCTTGTTATTAGGCAGAAGTTGAAAACTCAAGATAGGCTGCGGGAATCTGATGTTGGGCCTAATGTTGATTTAAGTCTCCTTCGATGCCCTCTTTGTGATACTGTACCGGATTCTCACACTCACTTGTTTTTTGAGTGTCCATTTTCTTTGCAGGTTTGGTTACAGGTTCGATCCTTAGCTGGCATGGATGCTATCTCGCCTTTGCTGGATGATGCTATTGAGTTTATTATTCCTATTGCTAAAGGGCGTTCTGTTGTTAGTATTCTTTCTCGGTTAGTGCTTGCGGCTACATCATACTTCATTTGGATGGAACGTAATTCTAGGCTTTTTAATAAAAAGAAGTCTACTGTTGATGAGGTGGTCCAAGCTATTGTCTCTACCCTTCGGTTGAAGCTGGTTACCTTCAAGTTCAAGAAGTTAACCACTCGGTCTCGTCTAATGCTGGATAAATGGAAGATTCCAAGTGCTTGTTATTTTCACGAAGGGAGTGCCAGGTAAGGGTTGTACTCTTTTTCCCTACTCCAAGGTTTTTCCCTATGGGTTTTTCTTGGAAAGGGTTTTTAAGGAGGCAAACTGCCTGGGTCGCCTTGCTCCCTTCGTGCTTATGGATGGATGCGGGACGTTCGCTTGATTCAAGATTTTTCTTGTTTTTATACCTAGTTAGGTGCTTTGTAATATAGCTAGGTTTGTGATGTTTATGGCCTGTCATAAACTCTTGTTCATCAAGCTTTTGCTTGAGGTTAATGTGGTACTTCAGCCACATTCCATTTGTACTTAACGATTTTTTGGTTATATATTTACCGGGGTTAACCCCTTTACCAAAAAAAAAGATTCTACCTTTTATGCCTTTATATCAAGTCAGATGGGTGGTTCAATTCTCAATCATGAGGATTTGGATCAAATTGATGAGGATGATATGGAGGAGATGGACATTAAATGGCAGGTGGCATTACTAAGCTTAAAGGCAAAGAAGACTGGAAGGAAGATTACCATTAATGGCAATGAGACAGTAGGTTTTGACAAAAAGAAGGTGGAGTGCTATAATTGTCATAAGAAGGGGCACTTTGCCAGGGAATGCAGGAAACCAAGGAAACCTGACAACAGGTCAACTTGGTATAAGCAGGACAAGAAGAAAGAACCTACAACTGAAGAGCCAAAAGGGCTATTGGCTATTGATGGAGTGAGCTTTGATTGGAGCTTTATGGCTGAGGATGAAGAAGATGATTCAGAGTCTGCAATGGTTGCTACTGAGCTTGCACTAATGGCTTTTTTTGACTCTGAGGTACAAATTAATAATGCTTGTTCTAAAACTTGTAAGGTCTTAAAAGAGTATGAGAAAATTAAAGCACAATATGATGAACAATTGCTAGAGTTAAATTATACTAATTATAACCTAGCAAATCATAAAAGAGGTCTAGGTGTTTTAGAAACTCAATTAGAGCATTATAGGTCAAATGAATCTAAGTTCAATGATGATATTGCTAGTTTGAAAAGAGACTTAGATTATCAGGTTGCTGTAAACAAGGTTCTTAGGGAAGAACTAGAAAAGGTTAAAAGGGCTGTTGAGAATATAAAGATAACTTGTAATACACTGGATCATCAATCCAGGTGTATTGACAAAATTTGGGAAGCCTAAGTTGTGAACAAAGCCAAGTCAGGAGTTGTATACAAATCAGTTCCACCACCTCTAAGAGGTGTTCCATCACCTCCTGGCATTGACTTAGCTCACACAGGATTAGAAGAACTCTAGGAACCAACCATGACCTATGGACCAAAATTTGTTAAAGAATTTGTTATTGAAAAGGTTCAGGTTGAGGTTGATACATTTGATAGTGCTAGTGACTCATCTCTTAAAGTTGAAAGTTTGAATGTTGAGTCTAAACCTAGTGTTCCTGAGAATGTAAATGTAGATGTTAAAAAGAGTATTCCTGATGTTGTCAAAGAGAAGCCTAGGTCACAACCTAATTTCACTAGGCCCACTACTAGATATGCAGAGATGTACAGAAGTAGGTCAACAACTCCTAGGGGAAATATGAGGAGTTGGAATCATGTTAAATCTAGGCAATTTGGTAGTGACTTTGAGTTCAACAACAAACCCTGTCATATATGTGGTAGCTTTGATCATCTCTCTTATAATTGTAACTATCACATGGGTAGAAGGGAAGTGTTTGGGAATACTAGGGTGAATGGCCAGAACGCTAATAACTTAACTCACCCAAATCCACTCAGCAAGATGATTCCCAGGTCTGTTTTGCTTAACTCTGGCATAAAACCAATTTCCACTGCTAGACCAGCAGTTGCCACTGCCAGAAATAAAAATAGAGTTTACCCTAAGCCCCCTGTTACTACTTTTGTTAAATCTACTCAAAAAGGGAAAAAGACCAATTTGAAAAGAAGGTTTACAATAATCACAAGTGGATACCCAAAATTTCAAAACCAGCAGTTTCCACTGCTAAGCCAGCAGTTACCACTGCAAGGCCAAAGGTTTCCACTGGTGGGTTTATAAACAATAAGAGGGTAAATGTGGGAAATGTTGTTAAGGCCTCAGCACGTTGGGAATGGAAACCAAAAGGAACCATCACCTCAAACGATCCCAATGGTGTATCAATGACCTTTGACAGATACAATTATATTGATACAAGAGGCAGATCCAAGTCATTTGTGGCTTGGGTCCCTAAAACGAACTAATTCCTTTATTTTGTGTGCAGGAACATTCAAAAAAAACAAATGATCAAGGATACTCAGACAATGGATGTTTCAGGCACATGACTGGCAATAAGT
Source organism: Artemisia argyi (assembly GCA_030686995.1). Taxonomy (NCBI): domain Eukaryota; kingdom Viridiplantae; phylum Streptophyta; class Magnoliopsida; order Asterales; family Asteraceae; genus Artemisia; species Artemisia argyi. The sequence continues at coordinate 83,892,923 of CM060677.1, read as the reverse complement.
CCTATCTTTCAGATTTTAAACCTTATGATGGACAATTTGTCAGCTTTGGAGGAGGAATTGGTGGCAAAGTTTCTGGCAAAGAAACAATCAAGGCTGGAAACTTGTACTTTGAGAATGTCCACTATGTGAAAGAACTCACGTACAACCTTTTCAGTATGTCACAGATGTGTGATAAGAAGCATAGAGTTCTATTCACAGAAGATGAATGCTATATCTTATCTAAGGATTATAAGCTCCCTGATGAAAGTGAAATTTTGCTTAAAATCCCTAGAAAAGGCAATCTATATAGCATTGACATGAAGAACATAGTGGTTAATAATGATGTTACTTGCTTGCTTGCTTGCAAAAGCCACTTTGGATGAATTCATGCTTTGGCACAGAAGACTTGGTCATGTTAACTTCAAGACCATTAACAAGATTGTGAAAGATGGTCTAGTCAGAGGTTTACCAGAGAAAAGATTTGAAAATGACCAAACATGTGTTGCCTGTCTCAAAGGAAAGCAACACAGAGCTTCATGCAAATCCAAGGCATTCAATTCTATTGATCATCCACTTTTCGTGCTGCATATGGACTTGTTTGGTCCTACATCTGTGAGCAGCATCAATTTGAAGAAGTATTGTCTTGTTGTGACTGATGACTTTAGTAGATTCACATGGGTTTTCTTTTTAAGAACCAAGGATGAGACCACAGGCATCCTTAAGATATTCATCACTGAAGTTGAAAATCAAGTTGAAAAGAAGATCAAGATCATCAGGTGTAATGGGACAGAGTTCAAGAACAAAGTTATGGATGATTTCTTCAGAGACAAAGGTATTAAGAGAGAATTTAGTGTTGCAAGAACTCCTCAATAAAATGGAGTTGCTGAAAGAAGAAACATAACACTAATTGAGGCTGCTAGAACCATGTTAGCTGATTCAAAGCTACCGGTGACTTTTTGGGCTGAAGCAGTTAACACTGCTTGTTACATTCAGAACAGGGTTTTAGTGGTTAAAACAAAGAACAAGACACCTTATGAGTTATTCAGAGGAAGACCTCCTACTTTGGAATTTATGAGGCCATTTGGATGTCATGTTACTATTCTCAATACCATTGATCATCTGGGTAAATTTGAAGAAAAGTCTGATGAAGGCTTCTTTGTTGGATATTCTATGGTTAGCAAGGCTTTTAGAGTCTATAACTTAAGAACAAAGAAGATTGAAGAGAATTTGCATGTTGAGTTTCTTGAAAATAAAGCTAACATGGCAGGTTCAGGACCAGAATGGCTATTTCATCTTGAAACATTATCCAATACAATGATTTATGTACCTCTTACTTCAAGCACAGGAGACAAAGATCTTGAAGATTCAGAAGAATTCATTGATGAAGATGAAGCTTGCAAAGATGATGAAGATGACAAAGATCAAATTGTTATGCCACTTTGGGACTTTGTTGATAATTCTGAAAAGAAAAATGATGCAGATGGTGTGAATTTTGATGTTCTGAATATAGAAATTCCGGCTAGCAGTGGTAACTCAATTCCCACTGCTACACCAGAAGTTTCCACTGACAGTCCAAACGTGGAAAGTTCATCTCAGGAATCACCCAGTGATGATGTAGAGATCTCAAACATGCCTACAACATATGATATTCCTAGCACATCACAGACTTCAATTCACAAAGTGCATCCACTTGATAACGTTATTGGTGAACTTCAATCAGGTGTGAAGACTAGAAGACAGACAAAGAAAGATGATATTCATGGGTTCATTAGTGAAGTTTATGAGTCCAAGAAGCATAGGAGAAAGAATGAATGTTTGTTTTTCTGTTTTCTCTCACAAGTGGAGCCTAAAAATGTTTATATAGCTTTAGAAGAATCTAGCTGGGTTGAAGCAATGCAAGAGGAATTGTTGCAGTTTAAACTTCAAAAGGTTTGGGTTCTTTGTGACTTGCCTGATGGTATGAAGGTCATTGGTACTAAATGGATTTTCAGAAACAAGAAAGATGAAAGAGGTATAGTAATCAGGAACAAAGCTAGATTGGTTGCTCAAAGATACACTCAAGAGGAGGGTATTGACTATGAGGAAGTTTTTGCTCCTGTTGCAAAGATTGAGGCTATTAGATTGTTTCTAGCCTATGCATCCTTTATGGGCTTTACTGTCTATCAAATGGATGTCAAGAGTGCCTTCCTGTATGGTACAATTGATGAGGAGGTCTATGTCTCTCAACCTCCAGGCTTTGAAGATCCTCAACACCCAAATAAAGTGTATAAAGTGGTTAAGGCTCTTTATGGCTTACATCAGGCTCCAAGGAAGTGGTATGAAACCTTAGCTACTTATTTGTTGAATAATGGGTTTCATAGAGGTAAGATTGATCAAACTTTGTTCATCAAGAAAGACAAGGGTGATATTCTACTTGTTCAAGTATATGTTCATGATATTATCTTTGGGTCTACTAAACAAGAGATGTGCAAAGAGTTTGAAAAGTTGATGAAAGATGAATTTCAAATGAGTTCTATGGGAGAACTTACATTCTTTTTGGGGCTGCAAGTACAACAGAGTAAAGAAGGCATCTTTATTAGTCAAGACAAATATGTGACTGAGATTATTAGGAAGTTCAAGTTTACTGATGCAAAACCATCAAATACTCCTGCTGATAAGACCACGCATCTATTGTTGAAGAATGCTAGTGGTGCTAATGTTGATGTGCATACTTACAGATCTATGATTGGTTCTCTGATGTATCTTACTTCATCAAGGCCAGACATTATGTTTGTTGTATGTGCTTGTGCAAGATTTCAAGTGACTCCAAAGACATCACATATGACAGCAGTAGAGAAGATTTTTAGGTATTTGAAGACATATCCTAATCTAGGATTATGGTATCCAAGAGAATCCCCTATGGAATTGATCACATACTTAGATAGTGACTATGCTGGTGCAAGTTTGGATAGAAGGTCAACTACAGGAGGATGTCAATTTCTTGGATGTAGATTGGTGTCATGGCAGTGCAAGAAGCAAACTATGGTAGCTACTTCAACCACTGAAGCAGAATATGTAGTTGCTGCTAGTTGTTGTGCTCAGATCTTATGGCTTCAGAATCAATTATTGGATTATGGGTAAAATTTCATGAACACCATTATCTATATAGACAATAGTAGTACCATATGCATTATTAAAAATCATGTGCAACACACTAAAACTAAACATATTGAAATTAGACATCATTTTATCAGAGATTGTTTTGAGAAAAAGCTTATTAATGTTGTCAAAATCCATACTGATGACAATTATGCTGATTTATTAACAAAAGGGCTTGATGTGGGTAGGTTTCAGTACTTGGTAACAGGTATTGGAATGCTAAATCCATAAATCTTTGATGTCTAATATTTTTCAGTGTTGCAGGATAGTTTTTAGGTACTAATATTGTTTGTATATGTGTGTATGGTTTTCTACTAACTTGTATGCAGAGAAATTAATGCACAGTGGAAATAGTCATACAACAGTGGAAAGATTGGTGATAAAAGCAAAAGGAAAGAGTACTTTTATTAATGCAAAGGAAAGTACATTACAACCATTCAGCTAACAAAGTCACCAGAAAAACATCACAAAACATAAACCAACAACCTAACATCTAAACCTTCAGCACACCTACTCCATGGGTTTCTTCCCCTTTCCCTCATAATCATGCTTGCCTTTGGAAGCTCTCTTTCTCTTGTCATCAAAAGAAAGTTGCTTCCTTGGACAAGCAAGGCCCAGAACTTGCTTGGGAGGCTTTGGTGCTTGTGCAGGCTTCTCAACAGCAGACCACTTCATGTTGCTTATGGCAGTCTTCAATGCTGTAGTGAGGGCTTTTGGAAGTTCTTTGGAAAGATTGAAGGTCGGATCATCATCATCAGAGGAAGAACTGGAATAAAACTCCAGGGATGGAGCAGGAGAAGCTGCAGTCTTTTTGGATTTCATGTTGGATGATGTAGATGTGGCAGCACTTGGAGGAAAGTAGTCACTCTACCCTGTAGAAGGTTCCTTTGAATTTGAGCAATAGCTAATTTCCTCATCTGAGGATATGTAGACAAGTGGAAACCAGCTCATTGTGTTGATGTAGGGTTTGTGTTATTGAAGATATGTGTTGATAAAGGATAAAGGTTAATGAGCCCCCTTTTATAAGCAAAGTCAAGGTCGAATTCTAATTAATGAAGGATATTTACTCTTACCTGTTTTGATAGGTTGGAGGAGTAAATTTGGATATTATCAGGTTGACTTTGGGGAGATATTTTTGTGAATAGTAACTTGGTTAAAAAGTTACTTTGGGTTAATTTTTATGGGTTAAGTTAGGTGTTACTTAATTTTGCAGCATACAAACCCATATTGTTAGAGTCATTGGAGTTATAAGGTGTGTATCTCAGACACACAACAAATGGTTATTGATTCACCATGTCTAATCCACATAAGAATCAACTAGTCCAAAGCAAACGGCTCCTGGTAAAGACTTAACGAATCCGTTTATGGTTGATAGTTTACCAAAAACTATATGGTTATCAACTCACCATACTCCAAGTGATGAAGAGTTGGCTAGTCCATAGCAAACGGCTCATGGTAAAGACATATCAAATCCGTTGATAGCTGATAGTTTGCTAAAAACTATGATAAGAGCAGCTAATTTACATGTTTTACTTACCACTGCTCTTTGATATTTTGTGAAAATTTTACCACTGCTAGTTCACTAGTTACCACTGCAAGAGTTATTTTTCCACTGGTGAACTAGCCGTTACAACTGTTGTGTCAGTAATCTATTTTTTACTGGCCGTTGTAAATATAACCGTCTTTCCTTATTAATAGGGTAAATCTTTTGTGAATTATCTTCTTACCTATTATAATTTATTCTTTTCCAAAGATAAATCTTTCTAAAGATAATTCACATACCGCAATCTCCTCAAACCCTATTAGTATAAATTGATCATCATACGACTTGCTTTTTATCTTGATTACTAACATTTTTATCTTCTTTTCACAAATATCATGGCGATTCTAAAATTTGTCGAGGAGCACAACCAAGTGGCCTACCTACAAAAGTCAAACGAGAAGAGTGGCCCTGTTTTTCATCAGATTGTGGATTTTCTTAATACAACCCATATAAGGTATGCTTTAACTGTTAATCCCACAATCTATGTCTCTCACATCAAACAGTTCTGGAACACTGTGGAGTCCATAACTCTTGAACAGGGAGACACACACGAAACTGTGGAAGCTCTAAAAGCCACAGTGGATGGGGTAACCATTGATGTTACTGAGTCATCCTTGAGGAGAGTTCTCCAATTGGATGATCTCAATGGTATCATCACATTACCCAATTTAGATATTTTCAAAAATATTGCTTCCATGGGGTATGATACATCTGAACAAAAAGTAACTTTCAGAAAAGGATGTTTTTGTCCCCATTGGAGATTTTTAATTCACACTCTTTTACATTGCCTAAGTCCTAAGAAAACATCTTATGAACAATTTGCATCAACCATGGCTTATCCTTTGGTTTGTTTAGCTACAGATAGGACTTTCAATTTTTCAAAGTTTATTTTCAACAATATGAAAGGCAATGTAAAGAGTTCATATAAATTTTTTATGTATCCAAGGTTTGTGCAAGCAGTGTTAAATGAATTTCAACTGCAACCTCACAATAGAATTTATGAAACTCCATGTCTTAAGCCAAAATATTTTCAAAACATGTGTAAGGCTTCAGAACTTTGGAATGGGGAGTTTCATTCACTTTTTCCTCAAATGCTTGCTAAGATTTCACAGGTACAGGGTGAAGATGCAACTATCCCAGTTGTATCCCATCACACACCCAATATTGTTGTTCCACCAATTCACCATACCCCTGCAGTAACTCACACTTATGAGAGGAGGCATAAACAGCCAGCTTCTCTCATCTCAACATTGCATGTTGCTGAACCTTTTGGTTTAGGAACAAGCAGTGGTGGTTCAAGGCTTAATCCTAGTCCAACTAGAGAAGAGCCTGAATCAATGCCCCATGATACACCTCTCCCAACAGGTAACACAGTTGGAAGTGTTGAGGGTAGTGTGCAACTAACTGAATTGATGGAATTATGTACAAAATTAGTCAAGTAGGTTCAAGCTCTAGAGAAAGATCTGGCACAGACTAAACTACAACATGCCACAGAGCTGAATCAGATGAAGGCAGAGATTCAAAGGTTATAGAATGAAGTTGAGAATCTCAAGAAGAAAAGATCTGCCAAAGTTGTGTTTTCTTCTTCATCTTCACCTCAGGATGAGTTCTCTGCAGGTTCTAGTAAAGATTTGGGATATTCTTCCAAACAGGGGAGGAAAACAGATGCTGAGACTAATGGGAGGAAGATAGATTTTGGAGAAGATTATAATTTGGATACTGACGCTGATTTTGATTTTGATGATACAGTTGGAACTACTCAACCAATTTCCACTGATGAAGAACAAGTTCCCACTGCAAGTCAAAATATTCCCGCTGCAAGTGAAAATGTTCCCACTGCTAGTCAAGATGTTACCACTGCAGAGGAAGAAGCTGCCAGAATAAGAACAGTCAAAGGTAAAGCATTTGTGACTGGTTCAGAACAAGAGCAATCAAAGAAGATTTCAAAGAAAGAACAAGCTCAGATAGATTATGATGCAAGATTGGCAGAGCAATTAGCAGCATCTGAGATTGAAAAGAAGAGAAAGCAAGAGGAAGATGAAGTTGCTAGTTTTATGGAAGCAAAGAGGTTGGACAAATTGGAAGCAGTAATGGCAGAACCACTTTCAATTGTTCCACCAACTGTATTACATGAGAAACCTCCTATGTTTACCTATGTGCCTACAGAGGAAGAGATTGATTACATGATAAATCATGATCCAGTGATCAGAAAGAAGGCTATTGAGCTTATTGCAAATACAACCTTGAATGAAGAACAAAGGTCTGCTCAACTAAAAGATTTCATTCAAATAAAGAATCAACAGGCTCTTGATGATATCATTGGAGATGTAAGAAAAGGTCAAAAGAAGCCAAGGCAACCTACAAAGGCACAGATCATTGCTGAGATGAAGACTTTTTGCTGTCATGTTGGCAATATGAAGATGGCACAGTTCAAAGGAATGTCACATGATCAAATTGAAGGTATTTACTACAGGATTAAAAGACAGGATAGTAATTTCATTCCTATGGATAAAGAACCTGTAGTGATGAATTAAAAAGGTCAGGAGTGAGTCTTGGATCCAAAGATGCAAAGAAATTGAAGACTCAGGAGTCATCTCAAGCAGAAGAAGGTCCTAGCAAGTTGACAGAAGAACAAGTGACCAATATGATGTTCATAGAGACTGATGTGCTTAATATTGAACCCTTACAAACAAAATATCCAGTAGTTGGTTGGGAGATCTATTCTGATGATTTTGGAGTTGCTTGGAAGATTATCAGAACTGGAAGTGTCACAAGTATTTGCAGAGACTTTGAAGATATTGTTAGATCTTGTGATAGATAAGACTTGGATACTTTTTGGAGGATTGTTCAAGATTAGTTCAAGAAGGATGAACTTGTTGATGTCAAGGCTAAGGAGTTATGGGTTCACTTTAGAAGATTATATGAACCTGACCCAAGTGACAGACATTGGAGATTTGAAGCGCACAACATGAATAATTTGTGGAAATTTTATGACTCAAATGTTGTACATCATCTTTCTACTCAAGATGGAGTTGACGTGTTTATGCTTGCTGAGAAAGAATATCCATTGAGAGCTGGAGTCTTAACTGTGATGATGTCAGTAAAGCTTAGATGTTGGGAAAGAAGTGAAGTCATAGAAGATTTGCTGCAAAGGATCTATGATCAAAGTGTGAGAGCTGATAAAGAATTAAGAAGAAGAAGATAAGTGTTTGGAAGAATTCCCATATCCTCATGTTTACTGATTACTTGAAGAAACTTATTGATTTACATATTAATCATAAGTTTAGGGGAGGATTGTTGGGAATTATACTAACAGTTACCACGGCTAGTGAAGATATTACAACTGCTGAAGAATGCACTTGCAGTGGAAACTCATTATCACTGCAAGTACATATATTACCACTGCTGTTTATATAATTGTCAGGAAACGTGTAAAGATAAATATAGAATAGATCTTGTGTATATCTTATTCTATTTGAGTTATACTTATCTTGTAGAAGAGGACTCCTTGTGTTATAAAAGGAGGTCCTAGGTTAAAGGTTAGATATACGTTTTTCTAGAGCTTCAAGGTGTAACCCTAGTGATACAAAGATCACTCGTATTATTATCATTAATAATATTGGAGCTTACAGTTTGTTACATACATTGTTCTCATCTATAAACAACTGTTTCATTTACAATCAAACTTCTAAGTATTACTAAGTAGATTCCGCATACTTAGTGATATAACTCAAAGTATCAATCTAACACAGTTCAAGGTGTTAAGATCCATCATTGATAACACCATTTCTCTCTAATGCTTCATACACTTCTTCATTTTACTATGTGTTTTTGAAAGTTTTTCCTCCCTTTTTCTCTCTTTTTTGAACCAAACTACCATCACCACCACAAATCATCCATAAAAAATCTTGTATTTTGCAAGGTTTAAGCTCTAAAAGAGTAGCCTTGTTCGTTGATAACAAGTGTGTAGTTTTTAGCTCACCAAAACCACTCATTAGAAATCTCTAACGCCTCATCCCACTCTTATTCTTAATAATATAAATAGTTTTTTGCCAATAAAAATAAATTACATACTACTAGTATAAAAATAAATGGAACACATTCGCTAAATTTATATTTTCTTTTTTAAAGGAGTGATCGTGAGGGTCAAGAAAGATTTATAGTACATATCAATTAATTATTCAAATTATGATTGATATCATGATCGAATCTAATTGACAAGTTTTCGAGTATGGACATGAAATTGAAGTCATTGTTTGTCTAGCTTCATGATAACATCAAAATATGATGAAATATATTATCTTGAATCTACATACTCAATCACACTTGACTGTTATGAAATAATGACGTCCTCTCAAGACGAAAATAATATGCATCAGATCATAACTGTCACAACTCGTAATTTCAGGCCATTTTCCAAACTTCGACAATCTACTATTCATCATTTACTATTCACCGATTACTATTCATCATTTTACTATTCATCGTTTTTAAGGTCAATTTGATATTCTGAGAAGCGTTCAGAAATTTTACTATTCACTTGACACTATTCATTTCCGAAAGAAATTTCACTATTCACATGCATTATTCATTTCATCGTAAATTTAGTTTACGAATATTTAAATTCGCGTAACCGTATTGGTTCAGCTGCGAATTCATGCATTATCATTGGGACATTTCATACGGACTAGAAATAGTCTGCATATCATCATTATGGCACTTGCATACTATTCCACTCGTAGGATATTTAAATTAGTACTTTTGGTATAACTAACTTTTACGTTTAATTATTTCTAAATAAATGTTAACACGCGATCAATAATGTGACTAACACGTCCGACACTGTCAACTATGATCCCAATATATTTTTATATTCATTATAATAATATAAAAATTATATTATTAATTTACCCGGTGTTTTGAGACCATTGCTATATTTTACGATATACGTTAATAACTTCGTCGGATTACGATATTTCAACACGACAATTATTTTAACACCCGATTCTCATCAGGAATGTAATTTTATAATTTTTACAACATCTTTATATTTTATTTAGTACCGTTAAAATTTATTTTTAGTTAACTCGGTACCCGGTATTCCTTAAAACTATTAAAATATACATACTAATACTAATAATATACCACCTATCTTACACAAATCACATTTTTCTTCTCTTTTTTTTTCATGAAATTCCGCCCACCCCCCATTCCCCATTTATTACATAACTTGAAATTTTACCTATGCATTTATGTATCCATTATTGAGTCCAATATATATATAATATATAACTATACTTGCACAATTATTGTTCACTTCACAAAATCAACTAGAAACTCTCTTGTTTTTTTTTCTCTCTTTCTTTGGTTCGGCAAAACAACAACAACAACAAGCAAGACATATAAATTTTTTTCCAAGATCTAGTAATATTCAAGTGTAGTTAGTTGTCCTTCTCATCAAAATCTCCTTAATCTTTCAAGTAAGTTAACAAAACTCATTTCAAAATTTTTACAAGTTATTACTATGGTTATATATTTTTCTTACAAGAACTCATGCATATATTAACTTATACCACTCCATTTTTGTATATATTTAACTTTTAAGCCCTAGAAAGTGATTATAGTTAGATCCTTGTTAGATCCACTTGGTTTGTGATGTTTAGGAACCCATGACACCCTAAGAAGGTGTATGGTAAGATTAGACTAGTTTTGTGGTGATTGAAAGTGGTTTGATTGAAGTTAGAACTAGATTAGAACCCTAGAAATGATTTTTGAAACAATAGAAATACCTACTGTCCCTATTTTTATTTTGTGGGAAAATCAGTGGTTGATGGTTAATTTTTGACCAAAGATTTAGAAAATACTTTCAAAAACGAAACTTTAGGCGAAAGAACGGATTAAAACGAGCTTATAACGAAGGAGATATGATTTTTGCAAATTTAACGATGAAAACTATTTTTATAAAAACTGCTTGCTGTTTGGCAGATTTCGACGGGTAAAAAGAGGTATTAAACGTAACCTAGAGGAGCTGAGTTATCAAAAATATATTAGTACTTACTAAAACGAATCCGTGGACATAAAGAACGAGGAAAATGAGCCTAAAACGACCAAGTTATACGCGTTTTAAGATCACCAAAAATATATATATATATATATATATATATATATATATATATATATATATATATATATATATATATATATATATATATATATATTTGGTCACAAATAAAAATAATAACTTACGCACTAAATGGTATATTTTCTAGAAACGTTACTAAGGACTATATTCTTAACAAATGAATACGTACGACCCAAGAGAATATTTATACGACTTAACGACGTTATTTTAAGGTTTTCAATACGAGGAGATATAACGCTAACATTTTTATACGATATATATTACGACAAGTTTTTATAACTCTATTTGGACTTATTTTTCCTAAGTATGGAAAGTATTTTATTTGACAATAACTAGTATTTCCAAGTTACGAGTGGTATTGGTATCATGTGCATGTGCATTCATTACATCATTTCATGATCTAAATTAGATCATTATCATTCATCTTAGGTTGCGGCTAGTGTTCGCGCCTTATTGTTCCAATCATTTCACATCCTTGTATCATCATTTCGAGGTGAGTCATAGCCCCACTTTTACTTGTTTAATTACTTTATAAACTCTTTGGGGGAGATACATACTTAAATACTTGTTTTATACTTTTATACGATTTGAATTACTTTTGAAGGAGAATACGCTGCTTTAATTATTTTTGTACAATGCCAAAGTATTAAATTCCTTACATTGCTTAAGTTTCCTTATTACCACGTCTTGACAAGTCCCCTTTATTATCATGGACCGTTAATTAAGTTCCAAGCGAGAGTGAGTGAATAGATCTATTGAGGGAGACTCCTCCATCTGTGTTTGGGTTGCTCCAACAGTATTACAGATGCATTTCATGTCTTTATTATTAGAGTGTCTGGTAAACACTCATTTGGGGCCAAGTAACGTCTAGCTTCGGTTTCATGAGCTTAAGAGACAATGTAGTTTTATGACTGAAAAACTTATTACTATACTTTATACTTGGGTTATTGTACATACGATTAAAGCTAAATAATAATGGTTTTTTTTTATAAACCTTATTTCTGATTTCTTATTACGGATTTCTTATTACTGAAACCTTATTACTGATTTCTTATTACGGATTTCTTATTACTGATTTACGATGCCTTTGCATCAACTTTATTACGAATTTACGTTGTTTTTACTGGGAAATTCTTCTCTCCAAATGTTTTACCATACCTGCTTGTTCTCTAAAATCTATGAACTCACCAACCTCGTGTTGACACTTTAGCATGTATTTTCAGGTTATTAAGGTAGCTCATGTTGCATGCATTTGGACCTTCATGGAGTCGTGGAGACGACGCGTCTGACTATATTTTTCTACACCTATGAACGTTTGATCTTGTTGAACTTATTTTAACTAAAATGGCAACATCTTTTGGGACCTATGTTTTGTAAACTCTGAATGTTTTAATGATCAAACGCTGTATTTTCTAAACGACACTTTAGGTCGTTCAATATAACTGTAACTATGGTGCTATGACAGTCACCCCCAGGTATTCCATTCCGCTGCCATTCAGGTATTTTGGGGGTGTGACAATAACTCACACTTGTGATGCCATATTGAGTCTCCTTGTCCAGTGGTTGTGTTCCAAACATTAAACTAATATGTTTAAAAGATGCATAAAATATACAACTAAATAGGATTGACAACTTGTATGTTTCATCCGAAATATTCAAGTAATTTACTTTGCAATGCAATTAGTAAATATGTCATTTCCGAAAAACCAAACACGAGCAAACAAACAACATATGTAAACTTTGCTCATGAATGACTCAACACTCAAAATCACAAGTCTAGTAAAAGTGTCACACATAATATGTTATTAACTAGTATGTAAGTCATCAATCTTTGAGAATATCACATGTATTTCTATCAAAAGAGTGGCAAAGGATAACTTATATCCTATGCATCTTATTTTCTTTGTACATGAATGGTTATGTTATAAGAGAATACATTACACCTTGTTTAACAAATATAGGATATTAGATTTGAATAATAACCTAATACAATGTGTGTCATTGCATGAACAAGTAAAATTCACTCATACACTAAAATTTTTGTTTTTCTAAATACTCAAAGATCTCTTGAGGTAAATAACCTTTCCTAGATTCTTTTCTCAAGATATGCAAAGGAGCATTCTTGAAACACTCTTGATGTAGCAGATTCTACATTGTATCATGTGGAAAACTAGAAGGGGGGGTTGAATAGTTTTATATCTTTTTCGGTTTGTTTGTTATATACAAGTTAGCTTCTAAAGAGTACACGTAAGTTTTCAAAACTCTTTAACGAAAAAAATATAAATACTAGTTTATTTAGGATTTTGTATAAACACTACTTATGATTAATGTACAACTTCAAAACTCTTTAATGCAAAGGTATAGATACTCTTTTATTTACGATTTTGTATAAACACTACTTGTGTATAATGTTGGGAAAGAATTTACAATCTCATATATATATATATATATATATATATATATATATATATATATATATATATATATATATATATATATATATATATATATATATATATATATATATATATATATATATATATATATGTGTGTGTGTGTGTGTGTGTGTGTGTGTGTGTGTGTGTAAAGTGTTTTAATATAAGTTTATGTACTTGGTTTGTTTTAGTAAGATTAATGTTATGAATGAATTATAGTTTGATCTTTATGTGAAATCAATATATGCACAACACAAGCAGTAATAATTATGTATGAAATGCTAGTAAGTAAGTAATCAAAAAGTGAGAGATGGAAAGATCAAACCGAGAGACAAAGGATTTATAGTGGTTCGGCTACAAGGACACCTTCCTTGCCCTACTCCACTCCCCGAGTCACCTACTCGAGAGTTTTCTTCACTAGATCAAAAGCCTCCCTTATGGCGGAGAAAACCTTACACACCAAATTACACACCACAACTTTGTCACAACATAATCACAACTTCTACACACCTTCTTCACACCAATCTACGTCACACCAATTCTTCCTCACACCTTTCTACTTCACTCCTAGCTTCTTCACAATTTTCTACTTCGCTCCTAGCTTCTTCACAACTTACTACTTCGCTAACTCTTTATCTTCACGCCACTTGTTTCTTCACACCTTCACTACTAAGTCTTAACCACTACTCCAAGATATATATTACTTCACAACTTCAAGGCTTCAAGCTCTTCTCAACTTCTTTGTCTTCACAACTATCTCCACTTCAATATACTACTACTATTTATTTCTTCTATCACTAATCTTATCCGCCTCTACTTCTTCACTACTAGTACTATTTCACACCTTCAATAAATCTAGATCCTATATCTAAATATATCTAACCAATGTATACACAATATTCACCAAAGAATGAATGATATACAAGATGAAATGATCAAGCAACTTAGATAGCAAGATGATACTAAGTTGTAATACTTCTAGTCTTGATGAATAGAAGTATTCTTCTCTTTGCACTTGAATGAATGAGGCTTTGGATCACTTGGAAACAAAGGCTTATGAATTATATGATCAAAGGGTTTTTAAGATTGAAATGGAGATTTGAATCAGAAAGTTTCTAGTGCAAAAAGGTGAGAAAAATTACAGATTTAAGTGGTATTTATAGGCAACAGATTCTGACAGAGGAGCGTGGCCGGTCCCCTTAAATCAAGGCCGGCCCCCTTAAAATTAAGGGGACCGCCCTTTATAATTAAGGGGCCGCCCAGCTGTAACGGCCAGAATTTTTGTTTTTTAGTGGGGAAAGTTTATTTGGTGAAAAACTAATTGATTTTAGTTAAAAGTTTGAAATCATATATTTAGTATGATTAAAACATTTTTCTTTATTACCAAAAGTGTTTTTCAAAAATATATAATAAGTTTATATATTAAAATAACCTTTGTAATAATATCCCTTTGATCTTATAATGCATTAAACACTATGTTTATTCATACCTTAAGTGATTAGATGGTGAAAGTGATTATTTACTACTAAATACTTGTTTACGTCATGATCTTTGGTTTGATGTGTTTTCGTTTTGTGATTATCAAAACATAGAGATATCGAAAGATATGAATAACATTTTTAGTCATTTATTTATATCAACAATCTCCCCCTTTTTGATGATTACAAAACATAAACTCATTAAATCCAAAAATTAATTTTTAGACAAGTATTTAGTGAGTTTATATTCACTTCTCCCCCTTTTTGTAAAATCAAAAAGGTTTAAGCCAATAAGAAGGAAGCTCCCCCTTGATGCATGCTCCCCCTCGTTTGAGGGCACCAAGGGTTCGAGTATTGGAATTCTTGCAAGAAAAATATTAGAAGCACAAGCATGGTACAAGCAAACACATATAATATAATACCAACTAATAATAAGCATGGCAAAAGATAATTAAAAACACATATTAAAATCATTCATTAATAGAAAATGATTATGTCAACCCATAATCATTGTTACAAAGGCCATAACAATAGAATACTAAACTAAGTAGAGCATCCTAATATGCCAACAAGGAGTGTCACCAAACTTTCTTGAATCCCAAAATGGTTGAGGAGTTTTATTTGAAAATGAGAACATAAGCATATAAAATGCTTGGTGGTTTAGTGGAGATAAACTTTTGGTTGCATGGATGTTGGTGAGTTTGGAGATGTGGAGCTTGTAGGTGGTGGATTTGAAGTTGGGTTTATTGATTGAGGGTTTTGATGTTGTTCAAGTGATGGTGTTTGTTGAGATCTAGTAAGAAGATACTCAATCCAAGTGAAGTGCTCATTCAATGCAATGGTTTGTTGTTGAAGGAAGATGCAACAAGGGCAATTGTTAACATGCTTCTCAATTTGGTTGATGTTGTGTGGTGATGATGGTGAGCTTGATTGGGGTGGATCCAAATTGCGTTGAGCAAGATGTAATGCTAAAAGATCACTAAGCTCATGAGCCTCTTTTAGCTCCTCAACGAACTTCAAGTGTTCGGAGGAAGGTGATGGTGGTGGAACATGATAGTTGTCTTGGGTGAAGGTTTGAACATGCAACATAGGAATGGCATGTGAAGTTGTAGGATGTGGTGGTGGTACTCTTGGTGGTGGAGACATGGTTGAGCTTGGGTAGTCATGAAAACATGAAATGGGTGGAAGAGGTTCTTCATGAGTGGGTGCTGTTTTTGTTGAATGAGCAACATGTGAAGTATTGATTGGGAGATTGGGATTGTTGTTTTGGGATTGAGCATGCTCATCATAAGAAGAAGCATTAATGAGGGCATGAGTGGATGATAGGTTGTGAGATGAGTCATTAGTGTGGGTTTGAGGTTTAGTTGTTGGTTGACTTGGAAGAACATCACTTGAGTTATGGCAAGAATCAAGTTTCCTCCTCCAAACAGGTTTGACGGAGATCCTTGCGGTTCTTGAAATCTTTGGTTTTTGGTTGTTGGGAGATGACATGTTTGGGTGTGATGGCATTAATGATGAGAAGAGTGTATTTATAGTGTATGAGAAATGTGGTTTAGGAAGGTAAATTTTGAGGGATAGTATGGGACAAAATATGTTTGTGAATTTTGGGAAGTATAGGGTGAAATGGGTCAAAAAGTGATAAAGAAAACAGTATCCTCGACCATCAGATGACCGGTCCCCTTAATTAAGGGTCGGTCCCCATAAAATTAAGGGGGGCCGCCTTATATAATTAAGGGGGCCGCCCATCTGATGATTCCCAGAATGCCAGAAATGGGTTTTTGGCAGAAAATTTTCAAAAAGGTTGTGTTTTTGGATTTGGATTCAAGTAAGTTCAACTCTTTGAGGCAATATAGGGCATATTATTCATGAATGTAGAAAGTGATATAGAAATAAGTAAAGTAGACAATTAATTTCTAATAATCATGCTATCTACTAATTTATCAATTAAGATATGCAACTAAGGAAGCACTAAAGCAAATTAGTTAAATATGCAACTATATGAAGATGATAACATGTAGGCTAGTGCAAACATATTAATGATTGCTTACAAGTAACAAGTAGGAAGATATGATTATATGGACTTCAAGACTTGTTACAAACAAGATCCATATGGGCAAACTGTCACACCCCCAATTTACCTGTATGGCAGCGGAATGGAATACCTGGGGGTGACTGTCATAGCACCACAGTTACAGTCATATTGAACGACCTAAAGTGTCGTTTGGAAAAATACATCGTTTGATCATTAAAACATTCAGAGTTTACAAAACTTAGGTCCCAAAAGATGTTGCCAACTTAGATAAAATAAGTTCAACAAGATCAAACGTTTCATAAGTGCAAAAAATATAAGGTGAGACGCGTCGGCTCCGCGACTCCATGAAGTTCCAAATGCATGCCACATGAGCTACCTTAATAACCTGAGAATACATTGCTAAAACGAACACGAATGTTGGTGAATAATCATAGGTTTATAGGTAAATCGTATGTACATAAACCACAATTATAAAGTAAACCGACAAAAATGTCAAAAATGCTACATTGTCTCTTAAGCTCATGGCCCCGAAGCTAGACGTACTAAAATTGGCCCCAAAGGAGTGGTTACCAGTCACTCAAATATTAGACATGAAATGCATTCGTTTTCCTTATGGAGCAACCCAAACACGAATGGAGGAGTCACCCTCAATAGATCTATTCATTCACTCTCGCTTGGCAATATAATTAACGGTCCATGATAATAAAGGGGACTTGAAGTGGTAGTACTAACAACTTAAGCAATGTATGGAATTTAATACTTGGGCATGTACAAAAATAATTGTGCAATGTATTCTCCCCCGTGGGATTTGAAATCAAATAAGTAATTAAAACGGGGCTATGAGAACTCACCTTAGCAAAAGCAATATCCGATGGACAAAGTAGTAGTTAGAAATAAGGTCCGGGTACTCTAATCGCGACCTAAATAATGCATATGTCTTAGGTTCGAAAACAAGGTCAAACATGCAAGTCATACACTATATTATCACTTGTACATGTTGTTGAAATTTTTATTGTCAAAAACGTAGGTAATCAAAGTAATCTCGTATTTAAGTCATCCACCATTTTAGAAAACGTAGCTTGTAAATCTCACGACCAAATATTAGTCGTCTTGTAAATATATATTTTGAAAAACTCTAACGCACCTAATAAGTATACACAATGTTCTACCATTTTTATATACGTCATTTTAGCCAAATTATACTCTAAAATGTCCAAAAGTCAATTTTAAATATTCCATCAGCTTTTAATATTTGAACAAAGCTGTCAAAATTTGATGTTTCGTCACAACTTTCCTAGGCCATAACTTTTGCGTCGTAATTCCATTTTTCAAGTTCTATATATTCCCGCGAAGGTATTCAAGTATACTTTAGGTTTTTCAAGGTCTCGGCTAGTCTAGATATCATTTAACCTCAGTTTTCCTAGCTCAAAAATGGGGACAGAATCCATTTTTCAGAAAATATAGTTTTAGTCGTCAATCTTGGAAATAGCATATCTTTTTCGTTATAAGTCCGTTTTAACTTGTTCAAGCGGCTATGTTTTCGTTATTAAGTCTATTTTCTATATTTCTAGCCTAATGTGGCCACCAAGGTACTGAGTTTTCCGTGAAGGGTTGAATAGGACAGATCCAATATAAATAATGTCAAACTATATTTCCTAGTGTTTTATTTATTATCACCACTTCACAACAACTCCAAATCTAGTCCTAGTCCATCCATCAACTTCTCAACTAGTATATGGTGATCTAAACATAACTTAACAATATTCAAGATCCATGTACAAGATCATCCAAGTATATAAAACTATATATCTACTAACATATATATAAAAAGTTTTTATTATTTTACTTGTAAAGATTTTTACTAACAATTTTTCTTGAGATAAAATCTTGTTCAAAACATATTTTCTTGCTAAGAGATCAAAGTGGATGTAAAGGTTTATCAACATGTACCAAGTGATAACCAAGTATATATACTAGACAAGCATGAAACTCGTGAAAATCATGAAATATAAGTAGGGTAAATTTACTTACAAAGTGATTAGTGAGATGAGATTGGTAAAACACTTGTGTAACCCCCAAGACTAGTATCAAACCCTTGTTAATCTACCTTAGGTACCCTTGAAAGTGCCCAACAACAAGCTCTTCCCTTGCTCCTTGGTGGTGTCGAAATATGTATATAGATGGGAGGTGATATATTTTTCTTTGTAACTAAATATAAGTTACTAGTATGAGTATATATATATATATATATATATATATATATATATATATATATATATATATATATATATATATATATATATAGCAAGAGATTTCAAAGTGGTCAAAGTTTCTTGAATTGGTCCTTGTGGTCTTGCCGTATTTTTAGGGGGAAAAGGGGCAAAAAGGGTGGCTCTAGCCACCTTTATTAAATGCCATGTTTCAAGGATCTTGTCCCAAGTAGAGAAATTTGTGTTAAATAATTATGGAACTAGGGGGGGGGGCGGCACATAGCCTAAAATAGGAAGAAAAATAGATGTAATTTTTATAAAATTTATATATTAAATGTATTGGGTAGTTAAAATATGTATTGGGTATTAGTTTGGTAGTTAACGAAAGTTATACGTAATTAAACGTAAGGTGTAAAGAATTTAACTTGGACATCGGAAAATATTTTTGGGACTTTTGTATTAATTTTGGAAGTATAAAAATACTCTAAAAATAATTGTTGAGAAAGTCGGGTATGTCGAGTGTTACATTTTTGAATAAAAATTTACGTTTGTTGAATTTAAAAACGTAAGTATTTAAAGAATAGAAATTTGTGTTGTTGTATAAAATTGTGAATTGGGGAAGGAGCAAGGTACCGGAGCGTTGTGGACTACAATTAGTCTAAGTCCTAGAGTACCTAGAATTTAGTTAGAAATTCGCGTCGATTCAAGTAAAAGGGCTCACGTAAAATGTTTCAAATTAAAAGTCAATAATTTAAATTCGAGTTTAGAAAATAGTATTGACCTGGGAAATAGCGGGTTGTGACATTCTACCCCCCTAAAAGGGAATCTCGTCCGCGAGATTCAGTCAGCGTTGGTCATTGGAGTGGTATTGGTAAAGAGATGATAATATTTGAGAATTCCAACGAACTATCACGATAGGAATTCGACTTTGCTTCAACCATTCGACCTCACGGTCCATGATTTCTACTGGTTCTATTACCAGGTTTCGGTTTGTCATTGGGTTGGGTTCCTTCTAATGGAATCATAAGTGACTAATCTGAAAGTCATTTCTTAAGGTGTGAAATATGTGAAACATGTTTGTGCAATACTGCTACTCTCTAACAGGGCTCAAGTCTGAGGGTTACTGGCCTACTCTGTCTGAACTATTAAATGGTCCAGTGTATATCAGGTTTAACTTTCCAAATCTTTCCGAATAATATTATGCCTTTCCTAGGCAGAACTTTCAACATAATCCTGTCATTAACTTGAAATTCTAAGGGTTTACAACTTATTGAACTTGTAATTGATTCTTGACTTGTAAGAAATTTATGGTTATTTCATGAATGTCTACAGGAATAGTGAGTTTGGCTTTTTCCAAGTTTGGTTCGCCAATAGATGATCAGTGCTTCTTCAGGTTTATAATGTAATATGGGTAATATATGTTGCTGAACTCTGCCAGAACTCAAATCTTATATGTCAGCTGGTCGATTCTAAAATGAATCTTAAATGGTCCAATATACTAGAGGTTCAATCTCTCGTGTTACCAAAATTATACCATACCTCTCCAAGGCCAAGCTTCCAACTTAGTTCGTTCTCCCACTTGAATTTAGATGGTTTGTTGTTCAGGGATACCCAATCCGCATGATGTGTGTCATGTACCAACCTACCTCTACCAGCGTCTCGTTGCTTGTAACTGGTTCTTGACTTATGAAATTTCCTTTGTTGTTCCATAGTTTAGTTCTAGACCAGTGAATTTAACTTTCCGATTTCGGTCTGTAAATGGGTAATTGGTACTTCGACCATAAAGTGCCACAATTGATGTAGTCTCTATACTCGCGCGATAACTATGGTTGTAAAAGAATCCGATTTATGGTAAATGGTTAGTCCAACCATTTCTAGAGTCAATCATTCATACTCTGAGTATAACTTTCCTATGTTTGAATCGTTCTCTCGTTCTGACCATCGGTCTGAGGATAATAGGCGGTGTTTACATCTAATTGGGGTCCCGAAGGAAGTCTTAAAATGATAGCTAGATGTCTGAGGTGATTCGATCACCTTTATCAGGAACAATTGAAATAGGTACAATAAATCTTGTGACTAATTCCTCAACGTTACGTCTTTCGAACTCAGCATTATCTGAAGGGGATAGAATATGGGTAACAAATTTTGTTTTTTTTTTTTGTTTTTTTTTTTTTTTTTTGATTCCTTGTGTTTTGGTCTAACGGATGCTTAGACATATGTCTTTCTTCGCCTATTGGGCTATGTCTCCATTATTGACGTTTGTACTTAATGTGTGGTGTTCCTCCTAATTTCCTTCATCAAATATTCCAAGGTTCTTTGTTGTCAAGTTGCAAAAATCCTAAATGCATAAGCGATGTAGTATGGTGATTAGCTTTGGAAATTTGTCTTGCGATTGAGTTTTGGTTGAAATCCTTTCCTGAATAAATGAATTTGGAAAAATGGAGCAAATGATTTATTAAGTAATATTTTTCTTGATGATTCAAAATTCAATAGTTAGGAAATGTGATGTGGTTTTCAAACAGGTTGTGAATAGGACTGTTTACCAAAGTTTGATGTTTATATATTTCCCATTGTACAATGGTTTAGCTAAATATTGATTAAAAGGATTGTATTTGTTCAAAATAGGCAATAAAAATTTATTTTCTACGAGATATGTGATTTGTATAACCACAAATTTTAAATCAACTTTATTTA
Source organism: Artemisia argyi (assembly GCA_030686995.1). Classification (NCBI taxonomy): domain Eukaryota; kingdom Viridiplantae; phylum Streptophyta; class Magnoliopsida; order Asterales; family Asteraceae; genus Artemisia; species Artemisia argyi. The sequence goes on along the minus strand of CM060677.1, from coordinate 83,871,272 downwards.
AAAGTGAAATTACTAACAAGAATAAAATAGTAGGATAGGTAATGTTCGCATAATGCATAGATGTCTAATGTTCGGTACCTGATATTAGATGATGCCTATTGTTGGTTATCGGGCAAAACTACAAGCCTAGGTATTCAACCAACTTAAGTCTTGAGATGGTTTATCGTTGAAATTGTCATCATGTCGGCAATATGAGGGTTTCAATTGATATTATGTCGATGAATTTCCGTATTGTCTTCACATGTAGCTGGGGAGATATGCTTGGGCCTGATGCCTCTCTTGATATATAGGTGAGGTTATCTAGAATTTCTTGAGAACACAATGTCTTAAGGGAATCGATATCGATATCCTTAACTCAAATCAATTATCCTTGGTGAAACTTATTATAGGGAAGTTTGCGTTTAGATAAGGCCATGTTTAATCAAATCACTCTACAGTATCGGTTAGGAGGCTTTGTTTATTTCTATAGTGTTGCTTAGCGTACCTTTGAATGATAAAATTTGGCAACTAGGTCAGAAATGGTGATTCGGATGGTATCGTGGTATCTTAGGATTGTTGTTGAATTATGAATTTTCTTTGTCTAGGTTTAGGAGTTCCGTAATCCTTTTATTGTTTTTCTTGTATCGAGTAATCCTCCTAGTACTTGATAGGGAAAGTCTCTCCTAAAGAAGTCAATGGAAAGTCCAACTTAATGGCTAAGTGAGTGACAGGTGGGGTAAGTATCCAAGGGAAAGTTTGTCAGAAAGAGACATTTATAAAATATTTTACTTGTTTAAAACGCTTTTACATGAAGATTGTTATTAGCAATACTTAAAAAAAATAATTATTTACTTCATGGCATAATCCTTCCTGAATTATACATAGGTGATCAGGCTATGTATAATTGAGGACTAATGATGCGATGCTTGATTTAATCAAAATATCATTACTTTTCTCAAAAGTTTTAGATGATGTTCAACGCGTTGTTATTAAAAATGGTATCCTAATATTTCCTTTCAAGTAACATGAAAATCGTTTCGCGTAATAATAGTAAATACTTGGTGCAATAACGGAAAAATCAATTTATAGGGTGGTAATAAAATAGTTTCTTTTAATAATTCCGTAAAACAATTTCCCCGTATGGTAGTAAAATAGCTTGAAGTAAAATTCGTTGAATGGTTTATTGGATACATGGGTGAATCTTATGGTATGGTAATAGTCTACTAATCCACTTATTTAAAGAATGTAAGCATCTTAGTTCATAACAGGGCAGTGGTTTATGATTATGAAGTGGTCAAGAATATGGTAGTGATATTGAGAGCATGAAGGATGAACGTGTCGTTAAGGCATCTACAGTCAATTGAAAAGGATAGTCTATGTATGGAAGGATATAGGGCAGAAATTTGGTGCCAATGATTTGAAGTATTCGAGAATTTATACTAGGTAAAGTTAGCAGGTTCAAATGCGTAATCTCTCTAGGCATGACTAAAATGTATAAAGTATGGAAATTGTTGTACGGGTGATCTGAGTCAAGTAGGTACCACATCGAATGAGGTTTTGATTTGCCATGAATGCAAGCTAAATGTCTTATGGTCAGGTGGAACTTTTCGGTATCCTTTCATGAAATGAGGTCTTGTCCCAATGTGACTAAACTATATCGATCTCCGAAAAGAATATAAATTTTGTTGAGTAATTGTACCTTGATCTTTTAATCCAACGAACTTATACTAGCGTGAGGGTCTTATTATATGGAATGAGCGAAAAAGGTCGTAATTTGAAGTATTGGTGTTAAGGCATGGTGTATCAATATTGGCAATCTCTGGTAGAGGGGATTCTTTCGAATCTAAGGCCAAATAGCAAGCAGGTATAGTGGTTGCTTCTCAAGCGGCCTGTCATATATGGGTGTAGAGTATCTGAGATGTGATGGTGATAATAGTGAATGGAATACTACCCTCTTTCGCGCTAACTCGCGGCATCCAAGAGGTAAAGTTGAAGTACGCACTATGGGACGACCAATAGTGAAATAAGTAACTGACGATGGTGGTGGTACCTGAGTAGTAAGCGCCCTAATAAGCATCCTAATAAGTCCATTAAAATTAAGTCTGAATACTCTACCAAACGGCATTCTATGTATAGGTTGAATGATAGGAAAACCTTGTTCCTATAACAATTCATTGGTGTTAATGTCGGCGTAAGTGTAACTGGTAGTACAATGGTAGTGGAAGATGACAATGCATCTTCAATGTCGAAATCCGATAAAAGGATAATAGGGTGAGTATCTGAAGACATGTCACTTGTGAACCAGGTCAATATAATCATATATATATATATATATATATATATATATATGAGTATGGGTATAAATAACTCGCACAGTGTGTGCATGAAACAACATGTATAATGAATATGCACCTATGATGAAATGATGAGATGCTATGATGATGCGGTTATAGTCTAGGGTCCATGATACATCCTAGTTCGCTATAACCTTAGCTCTGATGCCAATCTGTCACACCCCCAATTTACCTGTATCGCAGCGGAATGGAATACCTGGGGGTGACTGTCATAGCACCACAGTTACAGTCATATTGAATGACCTAAAGTGTCGTTTGGAAAAATACATCGTTTGATCATTAAAACATTCAGAGTTTACAAAACTTAGGTCCCAAAAGATGTTGCCAATTTAGATAAAATAAGTTCAACAAGATCAAACGTTTCATAAGTGCAGAAAATATAAGGTGAGACGCGTCGGCTCCGCGACTCCATGAAGTTCCAAATGCATGCCACATGAGCTACCTTAATAACCTGAGAATACATTGCTAAAACGTCAACACGAATGTTGGTGAATAATCATAGGTTTATAGGTAAATCGTATGTACATAAACCACAAGTATAAAGTAAACCGACAAAAATGTCAAAAATGCTACATTGTCTCTTAAGCTCATGGCCCCGAAGCTAGACGTACTAAAATTGGCCCCAAAGGAGTGGTTACCAGTCACTCAAATATTAGACATGAAATGCGTTCGTTTTCCTTATGGAGCAACCCAAACACGAATGGAGGAGTCACCCTCAATAGATCTATTCATTCACTCTCGCTTGGCAATATAATTAACGGTCCATGATAATAAAGGGGACTTGAAGTGGTAGTACTAACAACTTAAGCAATGTATGGAATTTAATACTTGGGCATGTACAAAAATAATTGTGCAATGTATTCTCCCCCGTGGGATTTGAAATCAAATAAGTAATTAAAACGGGGCTATGAGAACTCACCTTAGCAAAAGCAATATCCGATGGACAAAGTAGTAGTTAGAAATAAGGTCCGGGTACTCTAATCGCGACCTAAATAATGCATATGTCTTAGGTTCGAAAACAAGGTCAAGCATGCAAGTCATACACTATATTATCACTTGTACATGTTGTTGAAATTTTTATTGTCAAAAACGTAGGTAATCAAAGTAATCTCGTATTTAAGTCATCCACCATTTTAGAAAACGTAGCTTGTAAATCTCACGACCAAATATTAGTCGTCTTGTAAATATATATTTTGAAAAACTCTAACGCACCTAATAAGTATACACAATGTTTTACCATTTTTATATACGTCATTTTAGCCAAATTATACTCTAAAATGTCCAAAAGTCAATTTTAAATATTCCATCAGCTTTTAATATTTGAACAAAGCTGTCAAAATTTGATGTTTCGTCGCAACTTTCCTAGGCCATAACTTTTGCGTCGTAATTCCGTTTTTCAAGTTCTATATATTCCCGCGAAGGTATTCAAGTATACTTTAGGTTTTTCAAGGTCTCGGCTAGTCTAGATATCATTTAACCTCAGTTTTCCTAGCTCAAAAATCGGGACAGAATCCATTTTTCGGAAAATATAGTTTTAGTCGTCAATCTTGGAAATAGCATATCTTTTTCGTTATAAGTCCGTTTTAACTTGTTCAAGCGGCTATGTTTTCGTTATTAAGTCTATTTTCTATATTTCTAGCCTAATGTGGCCACCAAGGTACTGATTTTTCCGTGAAGGGTCGAATAAGACAGATCCAATATAAATAATGTCAAACTATATTTCCTAGTGTTTTATTTATTATCACCACTTCACAACAACTCCAAATCTAGTCCTAGTCCATCCATCAACTTCTCAACTAGTATATGGTGATCTAAACATAACTTAACAATATTCAAGATCCATGTACAAGATCATCCAAGTATATAAAACTATATATCTACTAACATATATATAAAAAGTTTTTATTATTTTACTTGTAAAGATTTTTACTAACAATTTTTCTTGAGATAAAATCTTGTTCAAAACATATTTTCTTGCTAAGAGATCAAAGTGGATGTAAAGATTTATCAACATGTACCAAGTGATAACCAAGTATATATACTAGACAAGCATGAAACTCGTGAAAATCATGAAATATAAGTAGGGTAAATTTACTTACAAAGTGATTAGTGAGATGAGATTGGTAAAACACTTGTGTAACCCCCAAGACTAGTATCAAACCCTTGTTAATCTACCTTAGGTACCCTTGAAAGTGCCCAACAACAAGCTCTTCCCTTGCTCCTTGGTGGTGTCGAAATATGTATATAGATGGGAGGTGATATGTTTTTCTTTGTAACTAAATATAAGTTACTAGTATGAGTATATATATATATATATATATATAGCAAGAGATTTCAAAGTGGTCAAAGTTTCTTGAATTGGTCCTTGTGGTCTTGCCGTATTTTTAGGGGGAAAAGGGGCAAAAAGGGTGGCTCTAGCCACCTTAATTAAATGCCATGTTTCAAGGATCTTGTCTCAAGTAGAGAAATTTGTGTTAAATAATTAAGGAACTAGGGGGGGCGGCACATAGCCTAAAATAGGAAGAAAAAAAGATGTAATTTTTATAAAATTTATATATTAAATGTATTGGGTAGTTAAAATATGTATTGGGTATTAGTTTGGTAGTTAACGAAAGTTATACGTAATTAAACGTAAGGTGTAAAGAATTTAACTTGGACATCGGAAAATATTTTTGGGACTTTTGTATTAATTTTGGAAGTATAAAAATACTCTAAAAATAATTGTTGAGAAAGTCGGGTATGTCGAGTGTTACATTTTTGAATAAAAATTTACGTTTGTTGAATTTAAAAACCGTAAGTATTTAAAGAATAGAAATTTGTGTTGTTGTATAAAATTGTGAATTGGGGAAGGAGCAAGGTACCGGAGCGTTGTGGACTACAATTAGTCTAAGTCCTAGAGTACCTAGAATTTAGTTAGAAATTCGCGTCGATTCAAGTAAAAGGGTTCACGTAAAATGTTTCAAATTAAAAGTCAAGAATTTAAATTCGAGTTTAAAAAATAGTATTGACCTGGGAAATAGCGGGTTGTGACACAAACCATGATTCTCATGAAATGATTTGATTAAATTGTGAATGTCATTTCCACAGAAGTGTATGACACATGTGAGATAATCAAATATGTTTTAAGCAAAACGTTTTTAGTTTTGTTCAACGATGTTTTGTGTCACACCCCCAATTTACCTGACTTGCAGCGGAATGGAATACCTGGGGGTGTCTGTCATAGCACCACAGTTACAGTTACATTGAACGACCTAAAGTGTCGTTTGGAAAATACTGCATTTGATCATTGAAATAATTCAGAGTTTACAAAATGAGGTCCCCAAAATGTGTTGCAAGTTTATGAAAAACAAGTCATACTAGATCAAACGTTTACATAAGTGCATGAAATAATGATAAGACGCGTCGACTCCGCGACTCCATGAAGGTCCAAATGCATGTCACATGAGCTACCTTAATAACCTGAAATACATTGCTAAAACGTCAACACGAATGTTGGTGAATTCCATAGGTTTGTAAAATGTAATAATGTACGGCCACCACAAGTAAAAGTGCAAGATAAAAATCTCATGAAAATTGTACAATAGCCTTAAGCTCATGACACCGAAGCTATGACTGATGAAACTCTATGCCCCTCCCGAATGTTCTGCCGAAACATTCAAATGTAAAAGACATGACATGCATCCGCTTACTGTTGGTAATCACTACCACGGATGGAGGCATCACCCTCGATAGATCTATCCACTCACTCTCGCTTAACGGTAAATTAACGGTTCATGATGTTACAGGGGACTTATCACATGGCAAGGTAACTTAAGCTATGTACATGTTTGAATACTTGGGCTCGTACTAAAATAATTGATGCAATGTATTCCCCCCGTGGGATTTGAAAACAATCAAAAATGTTGAATTGAAAACGGGGCTATGAAAACTCACCTTAACTGATGAAACTGTGATGAAATGAAATGAACACCAATGAACAATTAGCTGCCGCAACCCAATATGATGGTACCATGAACATGTAATGAGCTGAAAAACAAGGCGCGCACACTAGCCGCAACCTAATATGAATGATGAATGATCTCATTTAGATCACCAAATGATGTTATGAATGTCCATGCTCATGTTCCTATACCACTCTACTCTTTGTAAAAACACTTGTGTTATCAAAATATATAATCCAAGAATTTGGAAAAATATTGCTATTAGAAAATATAATAAGCTAGTTGCAATATATATATACTTATATATATATCGTATGTTTCCATGTTAGTGTTGAAATCCTCGGGTTGTAATCCTTGAAATATCGCCTTGAAATGATGAAAATATACTTGTAATAACTAATACTTCATTAGTTATAAAATTTGGTACTTGATATTATTTCTAGCTTATAAAAGTACTACGTAGTTTTTGTGCCAATTTTTATTAAAAGCTGTCAAATAAAAATGGTTTTAGCCGATATTCAAACGTGAATATCTTTGTCGTTACTTGTCCGTTTTACTTGTTCTTTATATCCACGGTTACGTCTTAGTATGTAGTAATATATTTTGGAAAGCTCGGCTCCTCCGGGTTACGTCTAAAGCCTCTTTTTGACCAATGAAAAACGTCCAACTGCAACTATTTTCCAGAAAATACTTTTCGTCAATAATCTTGCAAAAATCATAACTTCTTCGTTATAAACTCTTTTTAATCCGTTCTTTCGCCTACGGATTCGTTTTTGAAAGTATTTTCTAAAAATTTTGCCAAAGTTCCCTTGGTGTTTACTAATTTTCCAGGTTTTCACAAAATGGGACAGCATGTCTAAAACATGTTCCAAATCAAGTTTTCAAGGTTTATAACTAATTTCTAACATCACCAAACCTCTTGTAATCACCACATAGCTAATCTAATCCTACCATACACCTTCTTAGGGTGCCATGGACTCCTAACCAAGTTATTATAGCAAGGGAATTCATAAATAAAAAGTTAGGGTTTGTATGTTCCATTTTTGACAAAATAAATGGTGGTATAGCTAGTTGTACATGGTTTTTAGCATGGAAATCATGCAATACAAGTAAATATAAGATGATTCATGAAAAAATAATGTTGATAACTTACTTGATAAAATGAGATGATTAGATGATGATTATGCTTGTTGTTCTTGTGTTTTTGTTGCTTGATTCTTGATTAGGCAAGTATAATGAACAAGTTTGGTGTTATAACTTTTGGAAAAAGATCACTTGATCTATGTATGGTGGTGAGGTCGTGGGTTGCAAGAGAGGGGAAGGGATGAGATGAAATTTTATCTTATCTAAAAAGTGAAGATATGATTTGTGATTTTTGGTTAAGTGTAGTATTTAGAGGTTTATTAGTTTAAAATGTATACATTAATGCATTAGGTTAAAGGGGTTGTCTTGGGCCGGTTTTCAAAGGGTGAAGGGGGGGGGGGGGGGGGTAGGGGTACTTGGTATATATTTAGAAATCTTGCAAGAATTATGCACTAGTTTGTGTTTTTAGTTATAATCGGGTACCGGTTTTAATAGAAATAAATGTTCACGAAGTTAACCGGGATGAAATAAAGTCATAATAATGTTGAAAATATATTAAAAATATATTGGGTACATTTACTGAGTGATCGGGTGATTATTGTTTAGTTTTCACGAAAACCGTCGTTATATTCATACGCGTACGTTATAAATAAAATAAATTTCCAAAATACTGGGTAACTGAATGTTATAACTTTTCCGGAAATGAATAGTGTTCAGTGAATAGTAAAATTTCTGAATGCTTCTCGGAATGTCAAACTGACACCAAAAATGATGAATATTAATCTGATGAATAGTGTTTTGATGAATAGTGTTTTGATGAATAGTGTTTTTCCAAAGTTCGGGAAATGACCTTAAATGACCTGAAATGGTGAGTTGTGACATTTTGAAATAAATTCAAGTGTGTATTACAATAAAATAAATTGAGTTTTGTTTCATAACATGAGAAAAAAAAAATTTCAATCTTGATTTTGATTAAAATAAAGTTATGGTAGCTTATAGTTAAACATGTTGTTTGAAGAAAAAATAATATAGATATTTGAAAGATTTTTATTCAAAGAGAGAGGTTTTAAACATGATGTTTTGATATTAATAATCAAGAAATTGCAAGTAAAGGATTTGAAATGAAAATTTATCATACTCAAGAGAATCAATTAAGCCCATTGTCACATATAATCATCTCTAATGGCAACTAAAGATATGGGAGAGAGATGGTAGATATTTATGATCTAAATGCAATGAGATAGAGAGGGACAAAGTAAATTATCTATGGATACAAGATAGACATGTGTGTGTGTATATATATATATATATATATATATATATATATATATATATATATACAAAGAACATCATAATATTAAGTTACTAACAAGTCTTAATTATAATACATCTATTAATGCAACTAGTAAGATCATATAGCCTAAATGGTAAGTATTCTACTATAGATCATAGAAGATCTTCAATATAAATGAAGACTAAGAAAAATGATAATAGACTGAACAACAAGAGGGTTAATTATCCTAATATCATATATGCGTATATTAGTATTAATGATCTAAAAGCATGGCAACTTATAAATTAAATCATATTCATATACTAATTAAAGCATACTTTAATATAATGTAATATTGGCAAGTTTTTGAAAAGAAAACTTACCTCAGGTCCAGCTTTTCTTTAAGAGTGGGCATGAGAGAAATGGAAGACATCTTAAAAGTTTGCCCAAAACATGTCGAAGTAGCAAAGTGACATTCCAACGCAATAGAAATCAAGTGAGCTTGATCCGAAATGCTTAATCAATCACACCAATCATCACAAGTCGTGAAGACTAAGAATAATTGTGCTTTGGAGCCTTCGTCTTGAAATAGTAACGGACACACCATAAAACCAATACTCCAAAAGTGAAGAACAAAATGCCGAGACAATAAATGACCGCAACAACGTCATAGGCAAATCATGTGCAGAATGTGAAACATAGTGATAGGAACCAATAGTCGTCAAAAGTAATAGAGCAAGGTGAGCAATCCAAAACGTAATAGTCTCTTCGTTCGTTAATTACCTAAACATGATAAAGAGCTTGGTACCCAGATTCTCATGGGTCCGAGTTGGTTAGTTGAGAACATCCATTGCATTTAAATGAACATGATGAGGATGTCGTCGAGAAGTACAAGAATTCATCAATAGTTTGTTTTAATCAACAAACAATGAATTTCTTGACTAGAGTAATAAATAATGAGTGTAAATAATATTAGTTCTAAATTTCTCCACTAAGTTTAACAAATTTTATTTGTTTTGATACATTTGTTGAAGGATCATTTATGGTAAATCCTAAGCCGGTTTTATCATAAAATGACTTTTGAATTTTAAGTAAATATTTTAAAGATCTAGAGCTATTTTCAAATTTTGCTAATATTTTTGCTTTTTCATTTTCCATTTTAATTTCATGTTTATAGTCTTGACAATATTTACATTTAAGATCAATTTCAATATTGCTTTCAACTCTAGACATTTTATCTTCTAAAATTATTTCCTTTTCAAAATTGTTTTCAATGAATATTGAAGATTTATTTTTAGGAATCATTTTTGAGTCAATGTTGCAAAAATGTTTGAATTTGTTTTCCAATTTTGAAAATTCTAATATAAATTGATCATAGCAAAAATGTTCGGTTTCGGATTGTACCTTATTAGTAGTTGTATAATCTTCGCATGCTATATGTTGATCAATTCCATCGTCCATGTCGCTCCATGTTTTATTTGTAGTTTCATTTAGATCTAGAAGCATGTCACAACTCACCATTTCAGGTCATTTCACAAACTTTGGGAAAACACTATTCATCAAAACACTATTCATCAGTTTACTATTCATCATTTTTTGTGTCAGTTTGACATTCAGAGAAGCATTCAGAAATTTTACTATTCACTGAACACTATTCATTGCCGGAAAAGATTTCATCATTCACGTGCATTATTCATTTCATCGTAAATTTAGTTTACGGATATTTAAATTCGTGTAACCGTATTGGTTCAGGTGCGAATTCATGCATTATCAGTAAAGACATTTCATACGGACTAGAGACAGTCTGCATATCATCAGTAGGTCATTTACATGTTATACCACTCTTAGGATTTTCAAAATTATATATATGATACATTTAACGTTTTCCTTATAATTATTTATAAATAAACGTTAACACCCGGTTTATACACGTCGAATACATCTAAATATTCCCACAATGGTCCCGACATATTTTTATATCCATTTTGTCATCATAAAAGTTATAACATTCAGTTACCCAGTATTTTGGAAATTTATTTTATTTATAACGTGAGCTTATTAATATTACGACGGTTTTCGTGAAAACTAAACAATAATCACCCGAACACACAGTAATTGTACCCAACATATTTTTAACATTTTTATGACTTTATTAAGTCCCGATTAACTTTGTTAACATTTATTTCTATCAAACCCGGTACCCGATTATAACTAATACTTACACTAAACTACAACTATTATTACACTACATTTCCTAAGTGATCAAAACCGACTTTGCTACTCTTTTTCACATTAAAAACCGGACACATGCCCTCCCCTAGACACCATGTGCTTCCTTTTAACCTCATGCCTTAATGTACACTTATAATACAATAAACCTCCTAAACATAAACATAACCATTTCCTAGAATCATAACATCACAATTTCATAAGCCAAAAAGTTTTCATCTCTTCCCTTTCTCTTCTCTAACCCACGACCCAACCAAGATCTCCATGACCAAACCATTATTTTCAAAGTACAAAGCTACAAAGTTGTTCATTTCATCATTCTAATCAAGAATCATCCAACAAAAACACAAGTAACTCAAGGTTTCTAATCAACTCAGCACCTAGAATTTCAAAGTGAGTTATCAAATTTATTTTCATGTTTTCATCTAATTAACACATGTATCTTATGGTTTTCATGCTTAATTTCATGTACAAGTTAGCTATACTACATTATTTTTGTTAACTTTTTGAACATACAAACCCTAGATTTTGATTTAGGTGTTCCTTTGTTAAATTAACATGATTACTAGTGATTAGGAACCCATGGCACCCTAAGAAGGTGTATGGTAGGATTAGTATAGATTTGTGGTGTTTGCAAGAGATTTGGTTGAAGTAGAAACTAGTTTTGAACATGAAAAATGGGTTTGTAACAAGTATTTATATATTCTGTCCCATTTTGGTAAACCCAGGAAAATCAGTAAATATAAAGTAAACTTTGGCAAAAATTTTAGAAAATACTTTCAAAAACGAATCCGTAGGTGAAAGAACGGATTAAAAAGAGTTTATAACGAAGAAGTTATGATTTTTGCAAGTTTATTGACGAAAAGTATATTTTCTGAAAATACATGCTGTTGGACGTTTTTCGTCGGACAAAACGAGACTTTAGATGTAACCCGGAGGAGTCAAGCTTTCCAAAATATATTACTACATACTAAGACATAACCGGGGATATAAATAACAAGTAAAACGGACTTATAACGACAAAGATATTCACGTTTCAATATCGGCAAAAATCCTCTATAATTGGCAGCTTTCACTAGTAATAATAATAATACTACTTCTACGTACTAAATTCTAGATTTTCTAGAAATATTAACCAAGTACCCAAATTCATAACTAATGAAGTATTAGTGATTACAAGTATATTTTCATTACTACAAGGCGTTATTTCAAGGATTTCAAACCGAGGATTTCAACATTAACATTGATACATACGATATATATATATATATATATATATATATATATATATATATATATATATATATATATATATATATATATATATATATATATATATATATATATATATATACATTTCAACTAGTTTTATTTTCTAGTTGCCATATTTTCCTAAGTCTTGGAAAATGTATATTTTTTATAACAACAAGTATTTTTTAAAAAGTAGAGTGGTATAGGAAACATGTGCATGGACATTCATAACATCATTTCATGATCTAAAGTAGATCGTTCATCATTCATATTAGGTTGCGGCTAGTGTGCGCGCCTTGTTTTTCAGCTCATTACATGTTCATGGTACCATCATATCAGGTGAGTTTTCATAGCCCCGTTTTCAATTCAACATTTTGATTTCAAATCCCACGGGGGGAATACATTGCATCAACTATTTTAGTACGAGCCCAAGTACCAAAACATATGTACATTGCTTAAGTTGCCTTACCAACCTGTTAAAGTCCCCTATTTATTATCATGAACCGTTAATTTGCCGGTAAGCGAGAGTGAGTGGATAGATCTATCGAGGGTGACGCCTCCATCCGTGGTAGTTATTACCAACAGTAAGCGGATGCATTTCATTTTGACATTTTGGGAGTGTTCTGGTAAAACATTCGGGAGGGGCATATAATTTCATCAGTCATAGCTTCGGGGTCATGAGCTTAAGGTCTATTGTACAATTTTACTTAACTTTTGTTATGCACTCTTACTTGTGGTGGCCGTACATCATTACATTTTATAAACCTATGGTATTCACCAACATTCGTGTTGACGTTTTAGCAATGTATTTCAGGTTATTAAGGTAGCTCATGTGACATGCATTTGGACCTTCATGGAGTCGCGGAGTCGACGCGTCTCACCATTATTTCATGCACTTATGTAAACGTTTGGTCTAGTATGACTTGTTTTTCATAAACTTGCAACACCTTTTGGGGACCTCATTTTGTAAACTCTGAATTATTTCAATGATCAAACGAAGTATTTTCCAAACGACACTTTAGGTCGTTCAATGTAACTATAACTGTGGTGCTATGACAGACACCCCCAGGTATTCCATTCCGCTGCAAGTCAGGTAAATTGGGGGTGTGACAAAGCATGTAGTCCTTGCCATCAATACTTGTATTCACATTTGTTTGAATATTCTCACAAGTCGTATTATCATCGTCTTCTTCGTACTTGTTGCACCATGATTTATTAACGCTCTTTCTTCGGATTTGGCTCATGTATTCTTCGTTATTGATACCTTCAATGATCACATTTGAACTAGTAGTACATGTGTTTATTTCAACTAAATATTTATCTATTAAATTTTCTAGAGTAACTATTTCTTGTGCAATATCAAGTTTATCATCTTTGGTTTTACATTTCTCTTGGTGAAACTTTAAAAGACATTTCCAAATATCATTTGCCGTTTTACAAAGAAATAATCTTTCATATTCAACTCTTGGTAGAGATTTGAAAATAAGTAATTTGGCTTTAGTATTTTTATCAATTTTGGTTTGAAGATTATTATATTGATTTTCAAAATCCATTTTGGTTGGTTTAAGATCACCAATTGAAATGATATGCCAAGGATCAAGATCTATTGATTTCACATAATTTTCAAATTTATTTTTCCATTTAAGAAAATGATCATTTTCAAATAATGGTGGTTTTTGCATAAATTCCCCTTCTAGATATTTTTCGAATTGCATAGATCGTTACAAGTTTTAAAATACAATATATTTTAAAAGTCTTGCTAGACGTGGCTCTTGATACCAATTGTGGAAATCTATAAGGGGGGTTAAATAGTTTTACGTCTTTTTCGTTTTATTTGTTTTATACAAGTTAGCTTCTAAAGAGTAGACGTAAGTTTTCAAAACTCTTTAACGAAAAAAATATAAATACTAGTTTATTTAGGATTTTGTATAAACACTACTTATGATTAATGTACAACTTCAAAACTCTTTAATGCAAAGGTATAGATACTCTTTTATTTACGATTTTGTATAAACACTACTTGTGTATAATGTTGGGAAAGAATTTACAATCTCATATATATATATATATATATATATATATAAGTGTTTTAATATAAGTTTATGTACTTGGTTTGTTTTAGTAAGATTAATGTTATGAATGAATTATAGTTTGATCTTTATTTGAAATCAATATTTGCACAACACAAGCAGTAATAATTATGTATGAAATGCTAGTAAGTAAGTAATCAAAAAGTGAGATGGAAAGATCAAACCGAGAGACAAAGGATTTATAGTGGTTCAGCTACAAGGACATCTTCCTTGCCCTACTCCACTCCCCGAGTCACCTACTTGAGAGTTTTCTTCACTAGATCAAAAGCCTCCCTTATGGCGGAGAAAACCTTACACACCAAATTACACACCACAACTTTGTCACAACACAATCAGAACTTCTACACACCTTCTTCACACCAATCTACGTCACACCAATTCTTCCTCACACCTTTCTACTTCACTCCTAGCTTCTTCACAATTTTCTACTTCGCTCCTAGCTTCTTCACAACTTACTACTTCGCTAACTCTTTATCTTCACGCCACTTGTTTCTTCACACCTTCACTACTAAGTCCTAACCACTACTCCAAGATATACATTACTTCACAACTTCAAGGCTTCAAGGTCTTCTCAACTTCAAAGCTTCAACTTCTTTGTCTTCACAACTATCTCCACTTCAATATACTACTACTACTTATTTCTTCTATCACTAATCTTATCCGCCTCTACTTCTTCACTACTAGTACTACTTCACACCTTCAATAAATCTAGATCCTATATCTAAATCTATCTAACCAGTGTATACACAATATTCACCAAAGAATGAATGATATACAAGATGAAATGATCAAGCAACTTAGATAGCAAGATGATACTAAGTTGTAATACTTCTAGTCTTGATGAATAGAAGTATTCTTCTCTTTGCACATGAATGAATGACGCTTTGGATCACTTGGAAACAAAGGCTTACGAGTTATATGATCAAAGGGTTTTTAAGATTGAAATGGAGATTTGAATCAGAAAGTTTCTAGTGCAAAAAGGTGAGAAAAATTCCAGATTTAAGGTGGTATTTATAGGCAACAGATTCTAACAGAGGAGCGTGGCCGGTCCCCTTAAATCAAGGCCGGCCCCCTTAAAATTAAGGGGACCGCCCTTTATAATTAAGGGGGCCGCCCAGCTGTAGCGGCCAGAATTTTTGTTTTTTAGTGGGGAAAGTTTATTTGGTGAAAAACTAACTGATTTTGGTTAAAAATTTGAAATCATATATTTAGTATGATTAAAACATTTTTCTTTATTACCAAAAGTGTTTTTCAAAAATATATAATAAGTTTATATATTAAAATAAACTTTGTAATAATATCCCTTTGATCTTATAATGCATTAAACACTATGTTTATTCATACCTTAAGTGATTAGATGGTGAAAGTGATTATTTACTACTAAATACTTGTTTACGTCATGATCTTTGGTTTGATGTGTTTTCGTTTTGTGATTATCAAAACATAGAGATATCGAAAGATATGAATAACGTTTTTAGTCATTTATTTATATCAACATATCACATTAAGGCATCTCTTGGCTCTATAAAACCAAATCATGTTAAAATAACATGTAACAACTCAACAAACAAAGATGTCGTCCAAGAGATCTTAAAATGCACCATCTAAACCAAATAATCTCTAAATCTCAAACACATAATTGAAACGTGTTTGCCTTTGTTAGGATATTGTGTAAGACATGTCGTCTTCTTAATCGAATTTCAAAATATGGTTAGTTGAGTCATATTAGGCCATGTGTTAGCGAAATAAGATAATATCATCTTTGCTACACTTCGATAGGAAAATATAGGAGTTTGAATTTTTCTAACATGAGAATGACTACTTGAGAACCTATCGCACTAGAAATTAAAATTGACCTAACGGTTGAATTGCTTCCAGGAGAGAAGTTGGGTTCGTGGTATAACCTGTAAAAATGGTTGTGTTTAGCTTGAATTGAGCACCACTAGTGATAGTCTCATACTCATTCTCCAACTTGAAAAAGTTTCATTCCTACATTTGACTAAAGAAAGTTTACATCGGTGAACTTTGTCTCCCATTAGGATTGCATTATGAACAAGTAGGAATTAGGATTCTCCATAACAAACCTAGATTACTTGTATCCTACATATGTGTTTGATGAGGCGAAAAATGAACCACTTTTAGGGGGTCATTTAAGCCCGGAATTGAATTTATTTGATCAAATATTGCCCTAAATCATTCCTTTTGTGATTTTAGGTACTTTGGGAGTGAAATCTGGAAAAGGAAGCAATTCGGATGTTTTTGGAGCATAAAAGTGAAGAAAACGCCAAAGACTTAATTTTCCATGCGGAGAACAGTACCTGATGGCGTCAAGAGGAAAATCATGACGGCGTCAAGAGTAAAAGTGGTGACGATCCAGTATAAACCTGATGGCGTCACAACAAAGGCGTCAAGAGTTAATTTTGTGACGGCCTGCATAAGGAGACCACATTACGGCGTCAGACCCAGATCTAGGCATTCCGAGGAACTATTTGGCGGCGAGATGACGGCGTCAGACATTTTTTCTTGACGCCGTCACCTTCTAAACTCTATATATAGTTTTCTATTTTTCATTCATAAAAAAAAACTTGTGTGGAGAAACCCTAGGGCCGAACTTTGTGAACCCTAGCTCGTATTTTACAGTATATTCAAGGGTTTTCACCCCTTGAATCCTTTCATGTGCTATTGAGATAAGTCTTCTCTTAATTCAATCAATATGTCTATGTGTTGGTTGTCTATATCTTGTGCTTGTCTTGATTTCAACATGCTAGGCTAGATTTATCTTGTGTTTGCTTAGATCTAATGAAACCTAGATGTTAATTATGTGTTGATTACTTGTTTATGGTTGTATTGGATGAATGATTTCAATGTTAGGCTTAAGAAAACTGGCAGATCTCCATTGTGTAACATGCTTGAACGTCTTAGGAAACATGAACCGATATGTACTAGGTTTTATTGGTTGTATTTAATGCATGAGTAAATTCTAATGATCCCATGTTAGGAGCTTCTTAGCCGGCTCGACATAGGAGTGAAGTAGGCACTCATAGGATTGGGGAAGTAAGTACTCCACCCCATGAATGGTATTAAGGAATACAATCCGTCATCCACGCAACTATAACAAGTAATTAACGTGTAAAAGATATCTAGGGAGTAGTGAAATGTAAGTAAACACATTTCTCCCATATATTGCTCACAACCTTAGTTTAATATAGTTTAATTTCATTTCTAGTATTTTATTTTGATTGCATCTTAGTATTGGGTTAGATGACTAGCAACTAATTCCGCCCAAATCCTTCAAACCCAAGATTTTTACTGTCTTTCTAAAAAATATAAAAATACAAAAAGAATCATCCCACATCTCTAGACCTAGTCTTTAGGTTTTCTAATCCTAGCGACACTATTCCTAGCTGAACGATCAATCCCCCGGTACTTGTCATTATACTATACTACATCGATCAGGTACACTGCCTGGTGGGGGTTGTAAGCTTCTCGAGATCCCTCGAGAGGTAAAGCCTGGTGCAATCCCCACGCATCAAGTTTTTGGCGCCGCAGCCCGGGGAATAGTTATTGTCTAGGTTAGAATCTCTTTTTATTAGGTCTACTTGCTAGATTCCTTTCTAGTAAGATTTTATTTTTATTTTTAGGTTCTCTTTAGTCTATCTTATTTCTTTGTGTTTTTGTTCGTAACTCTTCACCACCCGACATCATGGACGATAGGAACATCTTTGAACCTGTCATCCCACCACAACAAAACCCACCACTAGAACCTCTTAGGCCCCGAACCTTAGGAGAATATTCCCGACCTAGCCACCAAGGCTATCGAAACACTATTGAGCTCACAGGAGCCAATGTGACCCCCTTGCGATCCGACACCATCCGGTTGGTGCAAAGCGGATGTGCATTCCATGGACTTCTTTCCGAAGATCCAAATCAACATCTCAAGGACTTCCTTAAAATCGTAGATTCCATAGACCTAGATGTTTCAACTAGAGAGATAACCCGATTACGCCTATTCCAACTCTCTCTACGTGATCAAGCTAGTCAATGGCTTGAACGTTTACCTGCGGGATCCATCACCACATGGGATGATCTCACCACTCTTTTCCTTGCTTAATTTTTTCCACCGGGGAGAACTACCAAGCTTAGAAATGACATCTTGATGTTCCAACAACGTAAAGGTGAAACTCTTTATGAAGCATGGACTCGTTTCAAGGACTTACTCCAAAAAGTCCCTCATCATGGCATAGATCTTTGGCTCCAAGTCCAAATCTTCTATGACCATATCGATCTCTCCACAAGGCGAGTCATTGACCAATCGGCCGGTGGTAAGCTACGTGATCTAAGTGCGGAACAATCATGGGAACTCATAGAAGATCTTGCTCTCTATGACAACGAAAGTTGGAATGATCCCCGTGATTTGAACAAAACGGTCAAGGCAATATGTTTGCCTTCGAATAACTCTAGCACTCCCGACCGTAGGATCATGGAACTTGAGGACCAAGTCAAGTTTCTCATGAAATCTTA
This sequence comes from Artemisia argyi, assembly GCA_030686995.1. Lineage (NCBI taxonomy): Eukaryota > Viridiplantae > Streptophyta > Magnoliopsida > Asterales > Asteraceae > Artemisia > Artemisia argyi. The sequence continues at coordinate 83,852,551 of CM060677.1, read as the reverse complement.
CGAAGCTCCTAAGCCTTCAAGCCAAGTGAGCAAAATCACTTCTTCATGCAAATTATGTAGTGGTCCCCATGACACTCGTGATTGTGTGGAACTCCCCGGAATAGCTTTTGCGGACTACGCATCCTCGCGTACCGACGAAGCGGGAGATAAGTGGTACACTTTCAAACCCGAGCCAAACCCTTACGGTGATTCATACAACCCCTCTTGGAAAAATCACCCAAACCTTAGGTGGAAACAAAATCAAGCCAATTCTTCCAATCCGCCTAATCGTTACCAACCAAACGGTCCACCCTCCAACCGTACTTTCCACAACAATCCTTCTAACAACTATGGTAGTACCAACAATCTTGAAGGATTGATGTCTAAGTTCATGGCATCTCAAGAAGCTCGCATAGCTAGGTTTGAAACCGAATTCAACCAACAACAAACGGAGATGACCAACAAGATAGACAACTTGTTGAAAGCCCTCAACAACCAAGCGTTAACCACACCTAGGAAGGACACTAGGGACACCAATAACAGAATCCAAATTAAGGACCCCTCATCATCCAAACATGTTCACTTTGTCAATGTTGTCACCATTAAGCCAATAGATAAGAATATGGAAGAAAGTGACAAAGATGAAGTTGAAATAGAAACCGAGACTAGGGATGAAATTAGGGAAGTTGTGGTTAATAAGGGAGAGAAGTTAGAGGAAGTAGAGACTATAGAAAAGCACTTTGATAAGTTGCCCACCAAGGAAGAACGGGAATACCATAAGGATTTATTTGATAGTCCCGAGACACCATATATCCTTGGCACACCCCTTATCAAAATGCGAGACCCCTCTAACATCAACATACCATGCAACATCGGGCATATGCATATATGAAAAGCTTACATCGATCCTTGATCTCCTTTAAACATCATGACTAGGACCTATTACAGTTGGGTGATGAAGAAACAACTTGATTATAGGATGATGCCCAATAAGAATTTGATAAGTAATTTTGTAGGAAGAGTGAAGGGATTGCATGTGATTATAGGTAATTTCACTTATGAGATCGATTTTATGATAGTAGAAGACACTCGTCCTGTGATAGATGATTGCCTAAGCCAAGTAATATTCGGAAAACCATTTGTTGAGGCCACTAGGATGAGTTATGATCCGACTTTAGGGATAGTTAGATTCAAGGAAGAGAATGATGAGATTGCCTACCAAATGCCCTACAAGATTGAGCAATACCGCCTCCTTTCTAATATAGAAAAGGAACACAAACAAGAAGCTTATTATAGGATTGATGAGGATAGACGTAGAGGAGTAGAGTATGTGAAGAATAGGATGCTTGGTTTCTACAAAGAATGCTTGCAATTAGGTCCGGAATACAAAACTAGCTTAGAAGATGACCTAGAGAGTGAAATCAACGATGAGGTCACGTAGTAATCCATGACCTTGAGTCTAGCTACAAGACTCGTAAATAAAGAAAAGCGCTTCTAGGGAGGCAACCCATGTTTTGTGTGATTTTTATTTTGTTTGTTTGTTATTTGTTTCCGTATGCATGCTTTATTTTTATTGTTGGTAGATCATGTTTCTAAACTAAATAGTGGAAATACTTTATTTTGTTATTTTGCCTAGTCTTAACTTCACCCAAAGGTATTTTTGCAAAAGATAAGTGTAAGGGGAAACCCCAAATATGTTTTTAAGAAACAAACTGATCATGATTCTCCACAATATTAAATGAACATGTATATTCGTATTTGTTAGAGTCAAATGCTTGTATCGAGTCATAATGAAGTTTTGCAGGATTTTCCAGGAAGTAGAACCAAGTTTTTCCAGAAATTTTCCGGAAACTTAACATAAGAATTTCTGCATGTTACTTCTGACGGCGTCATGAGTTTACTCTTGACGGCGTCACGTGTAAAAATCTGGAAATTTTATCGGTTTTGTTTTTCTAACAGAGTCTTAAAGTTTTTGTTGAATTATTAGTTTTATAATCTCCAGGAAATCTGCAAACATCATTCCACAAGCATTATATCTTATTTTGTTTTCCGTATCATAATTACTTGACCATTTAAGTCATATTACTTGGCTAGTTAAGTCAACTAATTTTTCCCACACCTTAGCGTTGTACTCATTTTTAGTACACGAAACCCCTATTACACCCCTCCGAGCCTATCTTTTTGTTTCTAACTTTAAGCATCTTACTTAAAGGAAGAATTTGTTACACCCCACTTAAATGTACACCCAAATCGCCTTAGCCTTCCGTGTATGCACTCATCTTTAGTGCATTATTGTTATGTGTTAAACCCTAAGTTAATTATCTAATTGATTACATGGTTGCTAAGTCGAGTCATATCCTTGTACATATTATTTTGGGACAATTGGGAATCATGGGTAAAGTACTTATTTTATGGAGTAATGGGGAAGAACATCATATATTACCCCCATATATGCGTTAATCTTAAAAGTACTCCAAGTGTTTTGATTTTCTTAATTCGAGCCATTAGATTAGTTTATTATAAAGTATGTAAAGATTCAAGTGTAAGGGGAATGTTCATTCCCTATGATGTATTATTTTGGATGGTAGGGTAAGAGTGTATGCAAAAAAAAATTAAAAAAAATAAAAAATAAAAAAATCGAAAAAACAAGAAAAATAAAAGAAAAAAATAGAAAAAAGAAAAAGAGAAAAACATACGGACTACCATCCCTTTTCATTCTATGTTCATTTTATGTTTTTGTTATTTTTCATTTATTAGCTTAAGTCGAGTCTAGTCTTGGCTTAGCAACGCCATATTGTACATGTAATTAACCAAGATTGTTAACTTGCCACTAGTAAAGACTGCATATATCCAACAAAACCGTGTATTTCATATCCCTACACCTAACGTTACAACCCTTTAAAAAGACCTCTTTGATAGTTTATCCTAGGTGCTTACGCCATGTGGTGGAGGTTTGATCCTTTCCCAAGCCTATGGTAATCTATTTTGCTATGACAGGTAGTGAGAGATGTTTTACATTTCCATAATGTGATATTACTTTATTACACCCGAGAGATGTGAGTATCTAAACACTATTTGTGAGGTGCTAGTATATGACCTCCGTGCTTGTCTTTGGTCTTCAGTGGAACGATTATTTGTTGTAATTACTTTTATATTAGTGTTAAGTGACCCCAAACTTGTCTTTTGATTAGAACAAAAGCGCATTTGCTTGAGGACAAGCAAATCTCAAGTGTAAGGGTATATGATGAGGCGAAAAATGAACCACTTTTAGGGGGTCATTTAAGCCCGGAATTGAATTTATTTGATCAAATATTGCCCTAAATCGTTCCTTTTGTGATTTTAGGTACTTTGGGAGTGAAATCTGGAAAAGGAAGCAATTCGGATGTTTTTGGAGCATAAAAGTGAAGAAAACGCCAAAGACTTAATTTTCCATGCTGAGAACAGTACCTGACGGCGTCAAGAGGAAAATCATGACGGCGTCAAGAGTAAAAGTGGTGACGATCCAGTACAAACCTGACGGCGTCACAACAAGGGCGTCAAGAGTTAATTTTGTGACGGCCTGCATAAGGAGACCACATGACGGCGTCAGACCAAGATCTAGGCAGTCCGAGGAACTATTTGGCGGCGAGATGACGGCGTCAGACATTTGTTCTTGACGCCGTCACCTTCTAAACTCTATATATAGTTTTCTATTTTTCATTCATAAAAAAAAACTTGTGTGGAGAAACCCTAGGGCCGAACTTTGTGAACCCTAGCTCGTATTTTACAGTATATTCAAGGGTTTTCACCCCTTGAATCCTTTCATGTGCTATTGAGATAAGTCTTCTCTTAATTCAATCAATATGTCTATGTGTTGGTTGTCTATATCTTGTGCTTGTCTTGATTTCAACATGCTAGGCTAGATTTATCTTGTGTTTGCTTAGATCTAATGAAACCTAGATGTTAATTATGTGTTGATTACTTGTTTATGGTTGTATTGGATGAATGATTTCAATGTTAGGCTTAAGAAAACTGGCAGATCTCCGTTGTGTAACATGCTTGAACGTCTTAGGAAACATGAACCGATGTGTACTAGGTTTTATTGGTTGTATTTAATGCATGAGTAAATTCTAATGATCCCATGTTAGGAGCTTTTTAGTCGGCTCGACATAAGAGTGAAGTAGGCACTCATAGGATTGGGGAAGTAAGTACGCCACCCCATGAATGGTATTATGGAATACAATCCGTCATCCACGCAACTATAACAAGTAATTAACCTGTAAAAGATGTCTAGGGAGTAGTGAAATGTAAGTAAACACATTTCTCCCATATATTGCTCACAACCTTAGTTTAATATAGTTTAATTTCATTTCTAGTATTTTATTTTAATTGCATCTTAGTATTGGGTTAGTTGACTAGCAACTAATTCAGCCCAAATCCTTCAAACCCAAGATTTTTACTTACTTTCTAAAAAATATAAAAATACAAAAAGAATCATCCCTCATCTCTAGACCTAGTCTTTAGGTTTTCTAATCCTAGCGACACTATTCCTAGCTGAACGATCAATCCCCCGGTACTTGTCATTATACTATATTACATCGATCAGGTACACTACCTGGTGGGGGTTGTAAGCTTCTCGAGATCCCTCATGAGGTAAAGCCTGGTTCAATCCCCACGCATCAGTGTTTCAAAGTGATAACATGTTTTTGTGAGATATGACTAGATGCCTTCATGCTCTCTTAATGCTCAGTAATTACTTTATTAATTATTGAATGCATGTTTATTATAAATGTTTTGTCTTTGATTAGCTATTATATCTCTTGATATACATATCAATGATACATGATCTTAAATGCTAAATGATTATCATGATTTGCATGACGTTTGCATGTATCCCTTATGTGCATTTTAGATGATTTGCCTGTGCACCCACACTACATTGTTTTGACACATGATAAATTAGATATGTCTATCCCTATAAACTCTTAGAAGTCATATAGTCTTACACTAGTGTCAAAATCTATAAGTTAAAGTAGTTGCGAAATCATCTTAATTCCTTGATCATCATCTCACTTTCTTCCAAGTAACAATATTTTGTCGAGGGAAGGTTAGATACAAACCCATTAGAACTCGGAGTAGGTTTGACAACTTAAATATTTCTTCCGAAATGTTCAAGTAATTTAACTTGCGATCGCAATCATTAAAAGTCATATCTGAAACATCATATTCAAAGCCTTTTAACAACATATGTTAAAAACACTCATCTAAATGCAAAAAGCTAACATCAATCTTCGGGTGACAAAGGAATCACGAGTTACTACAAAAGTGATTAGTAGTTCCTTTCATCCTCGTTTGAATATACACTTCTTAAAAACAAGTATATTCATTTCCGTTAGTTCCTCTTATCCCCAAAAGTTTACCATCGTGTTTTGTCATCAAACTCACCTTATTAATAATGAGGATCAAAGTTTATCCATCGGGTTTTAAGGTATAAAACCAACGTATCATCCTATCTCGCAAAGAGTCCGTTGATACTCTCTTTATTCCGAATCTCGTCTTATGACTATCTAAATATTTCATTGGAAATATTGAAGTCATCTCAACTCATCTGATATCATTCGTCAAATCCTATCGAATTTATTCCTCAAAGAATTTATTAGGTATAAATTATTTTATCTTGTCAATAAGTCTCACTAAATCAGCGAGATTTATTCGTTAAACACTCTCATGCTTCCAATGACAACTTAAATATTTCATCCGAAATATTTGAAGTATATTTAATTTTCGAAATGCAATTAAATGTCATCTCTCGTTCTTGATCAACACTAGTCAAATCCCGTTGGATTTATTCTCTAAAGAATTTATTTGGTATAAGTTCTCTAAAACACCGAGTCTAGAAAAATCACAATATATGTGAAATTTCTTTGACGAAAGTCAAAATCTGAGTCAAAATTGACCTCAGCAGGTCACAGTACCCTTAAATGAGGAGACGGTACTGCTAAATTTAATGGTACCGTCAGACCGTTGTCTGTTGAGACAATTTATTTCGTTCTCATTTCTCACAATTTCAAAAGCCCTATCAAGACCTACTCACTGTACTCTTAAACCAGAACCATCTGCCTATCTTCTGATTCCTTAGCTTCTTTCCCTTTCACTTTCGCATGGTACTAAACACACCATATGTTTGGTTAATTCCGTATCCATCATCTTCTCAACTTATCTATAGTTCACAACCCTCGTTCTACACTACCAATGCTTACATGTCCCACTCATCTTCCATATACTTCAAGAGAAGAACCGCTAGGATAAGTTGAGATAACCCTTATTCATCAACAAAGTTTCTTCTATAAAAAATAACCCTACTAGAACCTTATCACTAACTTCACAAACTTGAAGATTCTATCTTCTTAACGCTAAGCACATTTATATGTAATCACATGCCTCAGAAGGCTCGAACTGCATGACGAATTGAGTCTAAAGATGAGGGATGATTATTTTCTTTTTTTATGTTTATTAGAAAGCAAGTAAAAAATCTCAGAGTTTAAAGAGTTTGCTTTTATACTACTAATTAAACTAATTAAAACTAAATTAAACTAATTATATAGAAAAGTAAATTGGTGAACTCGTATGATAAGTGAAGGTGTTTACTTAGAATATAATTACTCCCTAGTTATATCCTATTGATTAGTCGAATTGTCACGTCCTTATTTTAATTAGCGCGTTGCATTCCGTAATATTAGTCATAAGGAGGTGCCGAATGCCCTAACTCTATGAATGTATTGAACTCGTTAAGAACATTAATGACAGCAACTGCAATTTAACAACATCAGGAATATATAGGACTCGTTAAGACTCTTAATGTTAGCGATCCCAATTCACGCAGTAAAAATACAACGAATCTACCAACTATTGCACTATAGTGGGATGTTTAGTTGGGCGTCTAGACAAGCATCCTTCGATCAAGCAAGTTTTCCAACTCCTAACGCAATGACAACTAATTAAACAAGAGACGACAACCAATAATCAATAACTAGGTTTCATCTAATCCTAAGGAAACACTAAGTAATTTGGCCTAGCATGTTAATTGGATGAAAAGATAAACATATAATTACACAACACATAGACATATTGTAATGATTAATGGATGAATAACTTATCTTCAATAAAACATGGGAGTTTGGAGGGTAAAAAACCTTTACAATGACTGGAAAATCGTGCACCAAAAGGTCTCTCCAAAGTCTTACCAATACGTGTCACACATCATGAAAATCCTATGAAAAAAATATATATAGTATTACAACTGTGATGGCGTCACTTTATAGGTGTGACGCCATTAGCTCATCGTCATTAGGGTTTCGTCCTTTGCATCGACTTAGTTGTGACGGCGTCACCTTATGGGTTGTGATGCCATTGCGCTTCATAAATTTGGTCCTGACACTGTCAAACTAGGCATTGTCCAGAGACTGAATGGTCACTCAGACATTCTGAAACTTGGTCTTTTAACTTCAAGTGACGACGTCACTATGGGATCCTGACGCCATCACGACTCCTTTTTCAGCCTTTTTCGTGACTAAAATGACCCCTCAAGACGCATATTTTTACATATCATCAGTCACTTTTAACCATAGTAATTCCTCCTTATGTTAGGAATTCTACTATCGACCTAATGGTGGAAACTTCCATACTGAGCTTTTGCAGTGTTGTCCTTTCGAGTATGACATTGTACATGGATGCAGATCTAACTATATGAAATTGTAAAAATTGTTCTCGACAACGGGTATGTTCCTACTATGAGCTCTAAAGTAACTACTACTTTGGGGGTATGATTTGATCTTTAAACATTATCCAATATAATGAATTATGTACCTCTTACTTCAAGCAAAGGAGACACAGATCTTGAAGATTCAGAAGAATTCATTGATGAAGATGAAGCTTGCAAAGATGATGAAGATGACAAAGATCAAATTGTTATGCCACTTTGGGACTTTGTTGATAATTCTGAAAAGAAAAATGATGCAGATGGTGTGAATTTTGATGTTCTGAATAAAGAAATTCCTGCTAGCAGTGGTAACTCAATTCCCACTGCTACTCCAGAAGTTTCCACTGACAGTCCAAATGTGGAAAGTTCATCTCAGGAATCGCCCAATGATGATGTAGAGATCTCAAACATGCCTACAACATATGATATTCCTAGCACATCACAGACTTCAATTCACAAAGTGCATCCACTTGATAACGTTATTGGTGAACTTCAATCAGGTGTGAAGACTTGAAGACAGACAAAGAAATATGATATTCATGGGTTCATTAGTGAAGTTTATGAGTCCAAGAAGCATAGGAGAAAGAATGAATGTTTGTTTTTCTGTTTTCTCTCACAAGTGGAGCCTAAAAATCTTTATATAGCTTTAGAAGAATCTAGCTGGGTTGAAGCAATGCAAGAGGAATTGTTGCAGTTTAAACTTCAAAAGGTTTGGGTTCTTTGTGACTTGCCTGATGGTATGAAGGTCATTGGTACTAAATGGATTTTCAGAAACAAGAAAGATGAAAGAGGTATAGTAATCAGGAACAAAGCTAGATTGGTTGCTCAAAGATACACTCAAGAGGAGGGTATTGTCTATGAGGAAGTTTTTGCTCCTGTTGCAAGGATTGAGGCTATTAGATTGTTTCTAGCCTATGCATCCTTTATGGGCTTTACTGTCTATCAAATGGATGTCAAGAGTGCCTTCCTGTATGGTACAATTGATGAGGAGGTCTATGTCTCTCAACCTCCAGACTTTGAAGATCCACAACACCCAAATAAAGTGTATAAAGTGGTTAAGGCTCTTTATGGCTTACATCAGGCTCCAAGGAAGTGGTATGAAACCTTAGCTACTTATTTGTTGAATAATGGGTTTCATAGAGGCAAGATTGATCAAACTTTGTTCATCAAGAAAGACAAGGGTGATATTCTACTTGTTCAAGTATATGTTCATGATATTATCTTTGGGTCTACTAAACAAGAGATGTGCAAAGAGTTTGAAAAGTTGATGAAAGATGAATTTCAAATGAGTTCTATGGGAGAACTTACATTCTTTTTGGGGCTGCAAGTACAACAGAGTAAAGAAGGCATCTTTATCAGTCAAGACAAATATGTGACTGAGTTATTATTAAGTTCAAGTTTACTGATGCAAAACCATCAAATACTCCTGCTGATAAGACCACGCATCTATTGTTGAAGAATGCTAGTGGTGCTAATGTTGATGTGCATACTTACAGATCTATGATTGGTTCTCTGATGTATCTTACTTCATCAAGGCCAGACATTATGTTTGTTGTATGTGCTTGTGCAAGATTTCAAGTGACTCCAAAGACATCACATATGACAGCAGTAGAGAAGATTTTTAGGTATTTGAAGACATATCCTAACCTAGGATTATGGTATCCAAGAGAATCCCCTATGGAATTGATCACATACTCAGATAGTGACTATGTTGGTGCAAGTTTGGATAGAAGGTCAACTACAGGAGGATGTCAATTTATTGGATGTAGATTGGTGTCATGGCAGTGCAAGAAGCAAACTATGGTAGCTACTTCAACCACTGAAGCAGAATATGTAGCTGCTGCTAGTTGTTGTGCTCAGACCTTATGGCTTCAGAATCAATTATTGGATTATGGGTACAATTTCATGAACACCATTATCTATATAGACAATAGTAGTACCATATGCATTATTAAAAATCTTGTGCAACACACTAAAACTAAACATATTGAAATTAGACATCATTTTATCAGAGATTGTTTTGAGAAAAAGCTTATTAATGTTGTCAAAATCCATACTGATGACAATTATGCTGATTTATTAACAAAAGGGCTTGATGTGGGTAGGTTTCAGTACTTGGTAACAGGTATTGGAATACTAAATCCATAAATCTTTGATGTCTAATATTTTTCAGTGTTGCAGGATAGTTTTTAGGTACTAATATTGTTTGTATATGTGTGTATGGTTTTCTACTAACTTGTATGCAGAGAAATTAAAGCACAGTGGAAATAGTCATACAATAGTGGAAAGATTGGTGATAAAAGCAAAAGGAAAGAGTACTTTTATTAATTCAAAGGAAAGTACATTACAACTATTCAGCTAACAAAGTCACCAGAAAAACATCACAAAACATAAACCAACAACCTAACATCTAAACCTTCAGCACACCTACTCCATGGGTTTCTTCCCCTTTCCCTCATAATCATGCTTGCCTTTGGAAGCTCTCTTTCTCTTGTCATCAAAAGAAAGTTGCTTCCTTGGACAAGCAAGGCCCAGAACTTGCTTGGGAGGCTTTGGTGCTTGTGCAGGCTTCTCAACAGCAGGCCACTTCATGTTGCTTATGGCAGTCTTCAATGCTGTAGTGAGGGCTTTTGGAAGTTCTTTGGAAAGATTGAAGGTTGGATCATCATCATCAGAGGAAGAACTGGAATAAAACTCCAGGGATGGAGCAGGAGAAGCTGCAGTCTTTTTGGATTTCATGTTGGATGATGTAGATGTGGCAGCACTTGGAGGAAAGTAGTCACTCTACCCTGTAGAAGGTTCCTCTGAATTTGAGCAATAGCTAATTTCCTCATCTGATGAGTCATCTGAGGATATGTAGACAAGTGGAAACCAGCTCATTCTGTTGATGTAGGGTTTGTGTTATTGAAGATATGTGTTGATAAAGGATAAAGGTTAATGGGCCCCTTTTTATAAGCAAAGTCAAGGTCGAATTCTAATTAATGAAGGATATTTACTCTTACCTGTTTTGGTAGGTTGGAGGAGTAAATTTGGATATTATCGGGTTGACTTTGGGGAGATATTTTTGTGAATAGTAACTTGGTTAAAAAGTTACTTTGGGTTAATTTTTATGGGTTAAGTTAGGTGTTACTTAATTTTGCAGCATACAAACCCATATTGTTAGAGTCATTGGAGTTATAAGGTGTGTATCTCAAACACACAATAAATGGTTATTGATTCACCATGTCTAATCCACATAAGAATCAACTAGTCCAAAGCAAACGGCTCCTGGTAAAGACTTAACAAATCCGTTTATGGTTGATACTTTACCAAAAACTATATGGTTATCAACTCACCATACTCCAAGTGATGAAGAGTTGGCTAGTCCATAGCAAACGGCTCATGGTAAAGACATATCAAATCCGTTGATAGCTGATAGTTTGCTAAAAACTATGATAAGAGCAGCTAATTTTCATGTTTTACTTACCACTGCTTTCTGATATTTTGTGAAAATTTTACCACTGCTAGTTCACTAGTTACCACTGCAAGAGTTATTTTTCCACTAGTGAACTAGCCGTTACAACTGTTGTGTCAGTAATCTATTTATTACTAGCCGTTGTAAATATAACCGTCTCTCCTTATTAATAGGGTAAATCTTTTGTAAATTATCTTCTTACCTATTATAATTTATTCTTTTCCAAAGATACATCTTTCTAAAGATAATTCACATACCGCAATCTCCTCAAACCCTATTAGTATAAATTGATCATCATACGACTTGCTTTTTATCTTGATTACTAACATTTTTATCTTCTTTTCACAAATATCATGGCGATTCTAAAATTTATTGAGGAGCACAACCAAGTGGCCTACCTACAAAAGTCAAACGAGAAGAGTGGCCCTGTTTTTCATCAGATTGTGGATTTTCTTAATACAACCCATATAAGGTATGCTTTAACTGTTAATCCCACAATCTATGTCTCTCACATCAAACAGTTCTGGAACACTGTGGAGTCCATAACTCTTGAACAGGGAGACACACACGAAACTGTGGAAGCTCTAAGAGCCACAGTGGATGGGGTAACCATTGATGTTACTGAGTCATCCTTGAGGAGAGTTCTCCAATTGGATGATCTCAATGGTATCATCACATTACCCAATTCAGATATTTTCAAAAATATTGCTTCCATGGGGTATGATACATCTGAACAAAAAGTAACTTTCAGAAAATGATGTTTTTGTCCCCATTGGAGATTTTTAATTCACACTCTTTTACATTGCCTAAGTCCTAAGAAAACATCTTATGAACAATTTGCATCAACCATGGCTTATCCTTTGGTTTGTTTGGCTACAGATAGGACTTTCAATTTTTCAAAGTTTATTTTCAACAATATGAAAGGCAATGTAAAGAGTTCATATAAATTTTTCATGTATCCAAGGTTTGTGCAAGCAGTGTTAAATGAATTTCAACTGCAACCTCACAATAGAATTTACGAAACTCCATGTCTTAAGCCAAAAGTTTTTCAAAACATGTGTAAGGCTTCAGAACTTTGGAATGGGGAGTTTCATCCACTTTTTCCTCAAATGCTTGCTAAGATTTAACAGATACAGGGTGAAGATGCAACTATCCCAGTTGTATACCATCACACACCCAATATTGTTGTTCCACCATGTAACACCCCCAAAATTTGATACAGCGGAAGACTCAACAAGCTTTCGGGGTATTACGGGGATTGGTATCCAACACAAGACATAAAAGAATGAGATAAAGTAAACATAAGAAAAACACAACCAAAACGGGGTTTTAAAGTTTACATTTATCCCATCATCATTCAGAGTCAGGCCCAAAAGAAAACAAACGTAGGTCCACAATTAAATATCAGAGTTTTAGAAAATAGATCCATAAACCAGTTGCCAAAGCCAAGCCTTCAAATCCATGCATCTAAATCATCACTTAATTACCTGAGGAAATGTGCTAAAAGTCAGCTTTCGCTGGTGAGATCATAGGTTTAAATTCATAATTCAATATAGTGGACATATACGCAAAACGCTTGCTAGCTATACTAGGGATTCACTACAGCCTGCGGATACCCTCCGCTCCATCATAAATACACGGGTACCCCCCGTAATATCATAACTACTCGGATAACCTCCGAAGTATTAATAACCTATAGGTGCACACTATAGTCAACTAATCAAATCCAATCAAATCAATATGTATGCGTAAGGATACGACATACCCAACATGCGTAAGGATACGACATGTACAACTTACCTAGATCTAGTCTAGGCCTCGTTGTGTAGCTTACCTAACTCTAGGTTAGGCCTCGCTCTTCCTAGTTTTTTACGCATAGCAAGTTTTGAAACGAATATAAAAGCGATAATAGTCCACATAAATAATTTGCACGTTTCCCACCCCAAGTATTGAAAACATAGTTCAAGAGAAAAAGTGGGGCTATCACTCACCTCAAGTCCAGAAATCAGCAAGAAGAAATCAGTGGAAGTAAGATGTATAGTAACTCAAAAGACGGCAACTACGGACTCGGCACGACCTAACAATATCAACTCGTTCAGAAATCATTTCCTCAAAATCGAATATTCCCAAACCCGAACGTATTCCGTTTTATTTTCCGAAAATCCATTTCTCGTATTAGTTTGGAGTTTGACGTTTGGTATCCATACGGGTGGTGGGTCGACACAAACAAACCAAGAAGTCACACAAAAAGAATAATAAAACAATCTATAGGTCTAATATTAGCCCAATATATTATTTAAATAAATCATCAAAGTTTATCAAATCCGTCGATTTGGTAATCCCCCATATTTATTTACGTAATATACCGTTCCAAGATTATACCCAACCTAAAGCACATAGCACAAAGATTACTATATGGTATATATCGTAGTCCAATAAATTCCCTATATATATCGTCAAATTGGTCAAATTCCACGAGATATATAGTAATTTATTATCCTAATACATGTACCACAACCTATGGGCGTCGTGGGATACGATGCCCATTAATATACTCAACTTAAATAACTAAATAGCTCTTATTTAACCCGTCGATTAAATAAGTTACATAGTTATCGAAGGTGAATGTATTAATCGTCATATATCCGTGACAACACGAACGTCACAAATAATAAACCACTTGGACTCAAGTGACCACGACCCCGTATAACTCGATAGTTTTCCTCGTTTATTAAAAGATATTATTTTATTAATTATAATTATTCAACATTAAGGATTTCGTCGTTATTTATAGTGTTTAGTTATAATAACGCTCCCGACAATATTACACTACTTTCATAGTATAATATTTATAGTCTCGTTATTATTATAATATCACTCGTGATCGTTTTATTTTTAATATACGCATTTATATATCTATATATACGTTATTCACGTCTATATATTTATATAAACGTTTATATTACCAATAATATTATTACGAGTTTTATTATTTACGTTTGATTATAAATATTTATCGAGTCATACGAAATGGTCACATGTCCGAGTCATCACTCTCGGCTCATTGTCCAAGTCCAAAATAGAAATAATAATCAAGTCAAACCAAGTAATCAATCTCCGTCCAACAATTCCCAAAACACGTGCTACAACAATAGGGTCCGACTACGGCACCCGACTAACCTATCTCCGTCATTCTAGTTGACCGTCTCACAATCGGTCCCCATATTTCCTTCGACAACAACTCCTCAAAAATAATAATTCCATTGCCGAGACCACAAGGGTCTCGACCCTTCTACGCTTTCTCAGCCCATAGTAAAATACAACAACAACAACAACAACATAAAACAACAATAAGAAAGTCATCCAAATAATATGTATGTTCCGGGTCAATTTTACCAAGTCAACCCGTGTCGAGAGACCCACTTGGGTCTCGGCTACACCACGAGTCATGAGGACTCATCCCCAAGACCATCTTGGTCTCGGATTAGGCTCGTGCGAGCACACTCAAAACTGCCAAACGGACCCTAGAGGTCGCGGCACACAAAACAACAACAACAACAACAACAAATGGTCATCTAAATCCACCCAAAACCAAACTCCAGAAATTCTAACTCAAGTTACAAGATGCTAGGGTCAAAACCCATCAATAAATGGAGCCATATGGCTGGAACCACAACAAGCCGTGAGACCAAGGCTCACGGTTCACTCCACCTCCATGAAATCACCATTAAACCCGGATACCAAACTCATTTCAATATCAAAAACATTAATTCCCAACCATTTTAATTCGATACCTATAAAATCCTCCGTGTTCCCACGGATTTAATACCATATCGAGGCACCCAAGGTGCCAAAACGAGTCTACTCACCTTCTTGAACCTCAAGACTTACGGATCTAACAAAATAACAAGGAATGGTGATGGATCGATGGTGAAACTTGATGTTATGGTGGGTTTTAGGACGCGTGCTATACACCAAAAGAGAGGGGATGAGATGAGGAGTAATATGGTGGTGGCGGTGTGAAGTGGTAGCCGGCGGTGGTGTGGCGGCTGGTCGAATTATGGGGTGGCTAGGGTTTCTTAGAGGGGAGGGATGAGAGAGAGATGGTGAGGATGAGAGGTGGGTTGTGTTTGTGTGTGTTGGATGCAGAAACCACAAGGACGGTTTTTGTATCTTTACTTAAAAAAAATTATTTTTAATAATAATAATAATAATAATAATAATAATAATAATAATAATAATAATAATAATAATAATAATAATAATAATAATAATAATACTATTGTTAGTATTAAGGGTAAGATGGGTGGGTGGAAATTACACGAACCAAAACCCGAAACTCATTTCAAAGCGTTTAATATCTCGCGAAACGTTCTATAAATAAATATATATAGCCGAATTCGTAAAATCAAGACATAAAATTTTTGTTAGGTTATCCTAGTGCTGGAGTCAACGTAGTACCAAATGAGAATTTCAAAATAAATCACCACGTATATTTCCATATCGAATCATAAAATAAATTTCAAATCTCATAACGATTTTAAAATATAATCAACCACAATATAAGTCTTACAAGTTCGTTACGAATAAAATTCCAAATAAAAATTTATAAACGAACTTTAACGTAATGCGGGTTTTCAAAATGGCTCCCTAATTTGCCAGTTGTCACATCCTTCTAGTCTCAGAAGAAACCCGTCCCGGGTTTCTCTCGGAACAATCCATCTACGAGGTGAAAAGCTTCGGATATCTCTTCCGGAACTCGTCCTCACGTTCCCACGTAAATTCCGGTCCATGTCGGGAATTCCAACGAACCTTGACGAGCGGAATGCGACTTCGCTTGAGTCGTTTAATCTCTCGGTCCAATATCTCAATCGGCTCTTCCACAATATTCAGTTTCTCATCAACACGAATATCCTTCATCGGTATAACCGGCGTCTCAGTTCATGTGGTAATTCCAACCGATAAGCCACGGGCCCAATTCTTTCCAAAATAAGAAATGGTCCAATGTAGCGGGGGTTGAGTTTCCCACGTTTCCTGAAATGTATCACTCCTTTCCAAGGCGAGACTTTCAGCATCACTTTGTCCCCAACCTGGAACTCTAGGGGTTTACGTCTCTGATCGGCGTAACTTTTCTGCCTATCTCTAGCTGCTTGTAATCGATCACGAATTTGAGTCACTTTTTCAGTAGTCTCCAATATAAGCTCGGGGCCTGTGAGTTGGCTATCTCCAAGTTCAGCCCAACTAATAGGCGAACGGCATTTACAACCATATAAAGCTTCAAATGGTGCAGCTTTAAGACTTGTGTGGTAGCTATTGTTATAGGAGAATTCCGCAAGGGGTAGATATTTCTCCCAGCCTTTACCAAAGTCTATTATACATGCACGAAGCATATCCTCTAAAGTCTGAATGGTCCTCTCACTTTGACCATCGGTTTGGGGATGATATGCAGTACTCATATCAAGTCTCGTCCCCAAAGCGGTTTGAAGTGATCGCCACAAAGCTGACGTGAAGCGGCTATCGCGATCAGAAATAATCGATATCGGGACTCCAGGACGAGAAATGATTTCCTTCACATACAACCTCGCAAGTTTATCGACACTATCATCTTCACTAATCGCCAGGAAATGAGCAGACGTAGTCAATCGATCCACAATTACCCAGATAGCGTCACAACCGCTAGTTGTCTTTGGTAATTTGGTAATAAAGTCCATTGTAATCCGCTCCCATTTCCAAACTGGGAGTTCTGGTTGCGTCAATAATCCTGACGGTCTTTGATGTTCGGCTTTAACCTTAGAACATGTCAAGCACTTACTAACATACAATGCTATATCTGCCTTCATGTTTGGCCACCAATATAACTTTTTCAAATCCTGGTACATCTTGTTGGACCCAGGATGAATATAGTACCTTGACTTATACGACTCATGCATAATCAACTCTCGAATTCCTCCATATAATGGTACCCAAATCTGATCTCCAAAACATAATATTCCATCAGAACGCTTAATAAATCCTTTCTCATTTTCAGCCATTCCAAATATGTTCTCAGTAGGTCGGTTTTCTGCTTTCAACGCTTCCGTTTGAGCTTCAAATATTTGAGACGGTAACGGCGATACGATAGTCATTCCCAATGACCTAACTCGTAACGGAGGTATCCTTTCCTTTCGACTAAGAGCATCAGCAACCACGCTTGCTTTACCAGGATGGTAGCGAATTTCGCAATCATAATCGCTTAGCAACTCAATCCAACGTTGTTGTCTCATGTTGAGCTCTTTTTTATTCAAGATGTGTTGTAGACTTTTGTGGTCAGTAAATACAACACACTTGGTTCCGTACAAGTAATGTCTCTATATCCTTAAGGCAAAAACCACAGCACCTAGTTCCAAATCATGAGTGGTGTAGTTCTTTTCATGCTTCTTGAGTTGTCGGGAGGCATAAGCTATTACCTTCTATCGTTGCATTAACACAGCTCCCAAACCTTTATGCGAAGCGTCACAATAGACGACAAAGTCCTCACTACCTTCAAGTAACGCTAAGATAGGAGCACTACACAACATCTCCTTAAGTAATTGAAATGCTTCCTCTTCCTTATCTCCCCATTCGTATTTAACACTCTTTTGAGTCAATTTGGTCAACGGTTTTGCTATCTTCGAAAATCCCTCAAAGAATCTTCGGTAATAACCGGCTAATCCCAAAAATTGACGAACTTCTGTTGGGGTCGTTGGTGCAGCCCAATCTTTAATCGCTTCAATCTTAGCAGGATCTACAAGAACTCCTTGTCTATCAATCACATGACCCAAAAATTGTACCGTCAGAATCCAAAATTCACATTTTGAGAACTTGGCATACAGTTTCTCCCTCCTGAGCAATTCTAAAATAAGCCTTACATGCTCCTCATGCTCCTTCTCACTCTTCGAGTAGATTAGAATATCGTCAATGAACACGATCACAAACTTATCTAAATAAGGCTTACACACCCGATTCATGAGGTCCATGAATACCGCCGGTGCGTTAGTCAACCCAAACGGCATCACCTGAAACTCGTAATGCCCGTAACGGGTTCTGAAAGCCGTTTTCGGAATATCTTCCTCGCGAACTCTAAGTTGATGATATCCCGATCTCTGATACCAATCTGTAACACCCCCAAAATTTGATACAGCGAAAGACTCAACAAGCTTTCGGGGTATTACGGGGATTGGTATCCAACATAAGACATAAAAGAACGAGATAAAGTAAACATAAGAAAAACACAACCAAAACGGGGTTTTAAAGTTTACATTTATCCCAACATCATTCAGAGTCAGGCCCAAAAGAAAACAAACGTAGGTCCACAATTAAATATCAGAGTTTTAGAAAATAGATCCATAAACCAGGTGCCAAAGCCAAGCCTTCCAATCCACGCATCCAAATCATCACTTAATTACCTGAGAAAACGTGCTAAAAGTTAGCTTTTGTTGGTGAGATCATAGGTTTAAATTCATAATTCAATATAGTGGACATATACGCAAAACGCTTGCTAGCTATACTAGGGATTCACTACAGCCTGCGGATACCCTCCGCTCCATCATAAATACACGGGTACCCCCCGTAATATCATAACTACTCGGATAACCTCCGAAGTATTAATAACCTATAGGTGCACACTATAGTCAACTAATCAAATCCAATCAAATCAATATGTATGCGTAAGGATATGACATACCCAACATGCGTAAGGATACGACATGTACAACTTACCTAGATCTAGTCTAGGCCTCGTTGTGTAGCTTACCTAACTCTAGGTTAGGCCTCGCTCTTCCTAGTTTTATACGCATAGCAAGTTTTGAAACGAATATAAAAGCAATAATAGTCCACATAAATAATTTGCACGTTTCCCACCTCAAGTACTGAAAACATAGTTCAAGAGAAAAAGTGGGGCTATGACTCACCTCAAGTCCAGGAATCAGCAAGAAGAAATCAGTGGAAGTAAGATGTATAGTAACTCAAAAGACGGCAACTACGGACTCGGCACGACCTAACAATATCAACTCGTTCAGAAATCATTTCCTCAAAATCGAATATTCCCAAACCCGAACGTATTTCGTTTTATTTTCCGAAAATCCATTTCTCGTATTAGTTTGGAGATTGACGTTTGGTATCCATACGGGTGGTGGGTCGACACAAACAAACCAAGAAGTCACACAAAAAGAATAATAAAACAATCTATAGGTCTAATATTAGCCCAATATATTATTTAAATAAATCATCAAAGTATATCAAATCCGTCGATTTGGTAATCCCCCATATTTGTTTATGTAATATACCGTTCCAAGATTATACCCAACCTAAAGCACATAGCACAAAGATTACTATATGGTATATATCGTAGTCCAATAAATTCCCCATATATATCGTCAAATTGGCCAAATTCCACGAGATATATAGTAATTTATTATCCTAATACATGTACCACAACCTATGGGCGTCGTGGGATACGATGCCCATTAATATACTCAACTTAAATAACTAAATAGCTCTTATTTAACCCGTCGATTAAATAAGTTACATAGTTATCGAAGGTGAATGTATTAATCATCATATATCCGTGACAACACGAACGTCACAAATAATAAACCACTTGAACTCAAGTGACCACGACCCCGTATAACTCGATAGTTTTCCTCGTTTATTAAAAGATATTATTTTATTAATTATAATTATTCAACGTTAAGGATTTCGTCGTTATTTATAGTGTTTAGTTATAATAACGCTCCCGACAATATTACACTACTTTCATAGTATAATATTTATAGTCTCGTTATTATTATAATATCACTCGTGATCGTTTTATTTTTAATATACGCATTTATATATCTATATATACGTTATTCACGTCTATATATTTATATAAACGTTTATATTACCAATAATATTATTACGAGTTTTATTATTTACGTTTGATTATAAATATTTATCGAGTCATACGAAATGGTCACATGTCCGAGTCATCACTCTCGGCTCATTGTCCAAGTCCAAAATAGAAATAATAATCAAGTCAAACCAAGTAATCAATCTCCGTCCAACAATTCCCAAAACACGTGCTACAACAATAGGGTCCGATTACGGCACCCGACTAACCTATCTCCGTCATTCTAGATGACCGTCTCACAATCGGTCCCCATATTTCCTTCGAAAACAACTCCACAAAAATAATAATTCCATTGACGAGACCACGAGGGTCTCGACCCTTCTACACTTTCTCAGACCATACTAAAATACAACAACAACAACATAAAACAACAATAAGAAAGTCATCCAAATAATATGTATGTTCCGGGTAAATTTTACCAAGTCAACCCGTGCCGAGAGACCCACTTGGGTCTCGGCTACACCACGAGTCATGAGGACTCATCCCCAAGACCATCTTGGTCTCGTCTTAGGCTCGTGCGAGCACACTCAAAACTGCCAAACGGACCCTAGAGGTCGCGGCATACAAAACAACAACAACAACAACAACAACAACAACAAAATGGTCATCTAAATCCTCCCGAAACCAAACTCCAGAAATTCCAACTCAAGTTACAAGATGCTAGGGTCAAAACCCATCAAAATGGAGCCATAAGGCTCGAACCACAACAAGCCGTGAGCCCAAGGCTCACAGATCACTCGACCTCCATGAAATCACCATTAAACCCGGATACCAAACTCAATTCAATATCAAAAACATTAATTCCCATCCATTTTAATTCGATACCCATAAAATCCTCCGTGTTCCCACGGATTTAATACCATATCGAGGCACCCAAGGTGCCAAAACGAGTCTACTCACCTTCTTGAACCTCAAGACTTACGGATCTAACAAAATAACAAAGAATGGTGATGGATCGATGGTGAAACTTGATGTTATGGTGGGTTTTAGGACGGGTGCTATACACCGAAAGAGAGGGGATGAGATGAGGAGTAATATGGTGGTGGCGGTGTGAAGTGGTAGCCGGCGGTGGTGTGGCGGCTGATCGAATTAAGGGGCGGCTAGGGTTTCTTAGAGGGGAGGGATGAGAGAGAGATGGTGAGGATGAGAGGTGGGTTGTGTTTGTGTGTGTGGGATGCAGAAACCACAAGGACGGTTTTTGTATCTTTACTCAAAAAAAATTATTTTTAATAATAATAATAATAATAATAATAATAATAATAATAATAATAATAATAATAATAATAATAATAATAATAATAATAATAATAATAATAATAATAATAATAATAATAATAATAATAGTATTAAGGGTAAGATGGGTGGGTGGAAATTACACGAACCAAAACCCGAAACTCATTTCAAAGGGTTTAATATCTCGCGAAACGTTCTATAAATAAATATATATATATAGCCGAATTCGTAAAATCAAGACATAAAATTTTTGTTAGGTTATCCTAGTGTCGGAGTCAACGTAGTACCAAATGAGAATTTCAAAATAAATCACCACGTATATTTCCATATCGAATCATTAAATAAATCTCAAATCTCATAACGATTTTAAAATATAATCAACCACAATATAGGTCTTACAAGTTCGTTACGAATAAAATTCCAAATAAAAATTTATAAACGAACTTTAACGTAATGCAGGTTTTCAAAATGGCTCTCTAATTTGCCAGTTGTCACACACCAATTCACCATACCCCTGCAGTAACTCACACTTATGAGAGGAGGCATAAACAACCAGCTTCTCTCATCTCAACATTGCATGTTGCTGAACCTTTTGGTTTAGGAACAAGCAGTGGTGGTTCAAGGCTTAATCCTAGTCCAACTAGAGAAGAGCCTGAATCAATGCCCCATGATACACCTCTCCCAACAGGTAACACAGTTGGAAGTGATGAGGGTAGTGTGCAACTAACATGTATTTTGACTAGAATAAAAGCGCATTTGCTTGAGGACAAGCAAATCTCAAGTGTAAGGGTATATGATGAGGCGAAAAATGAACCACTTTTAGGTGGGTCATTCAAGCCCGGAATTGAATTTATTTGATCAAATATTGCCCTAAATCGTTCTTTTTGTGATTTTAGGTACTTTGGTAGTGAATTCTGGAAAAGGAAGCAATTCGGACGTTTTTGGAGCATAAAAGTGAAGAAAACGGCAAAGACTTAATTTTCCATGCTGAGAACAGTACCTGACGGCGTCAAGAAGAAAATCATGACGGCGTCAAGAGTAAAATCCATGACGACCCAGTGAAAACCTGAAGGCGTCACAACAAGGGCGTCAAGACTATTTTTGGTGACGGCCTGCATAAGGAGTACACATGACGGCGTCAGACACAGATCTAGGCAGTCCGAGAAATTATTTGGCAGCGAGATGACGGCGTCAGAATTTGTCTTGACGCCGTCACCTATCATAATCTATATAGTTTTCTATTTTTCATTCATTAGGGTGGAACTTGTGTGGAGAAAACTAGGGCCGAACTTTGTAAACCCTGGGTCGTATTTTACAGTATTTTCAAGGGTTTTCACCCCTTGAATCCTTTCATATTCAATTGAGATAAGTCTTCTTTCAATTCAATCAATATGTCTATGTGTTGTTTGAATATATCTTATGCTTGTCTTAATTTCAACATGCTATGCTAGATCTATCTTGTGTTTGCTTAGATGTAATGAAACCTAGATGTTAATTATATGTTGATTACTTGTTTATGGTTGTAATGGATGAATGATTTCAATATTAGGCTTAAGAAAACTGGCAGATCTCCATTGTGTAACATGCTTAAACGTCTTAGGAAACATGAACCGATGTGTACTAGGTTTTATTGGTTGTATTTAATGCATGAGCAAATTCTAGTGATCCCATGTTAGGAGCTTCTTAGCCGGCTCGACATAGGAGTGAAGTAGGCGCTTATAGGATTAGGGAAGTAAGTACGCCACCCCATGAATTGTATTAAGGAATACAATCCGTCATCCACGCAACTATAACAAGTAATTAACCTGTAAAAGATATCTAGGGAGTAGTGAAATCTAAGTAAACACAATTCTCCCATATATTGCTCACACCTCTAGTATAATTTAGTTTATTTTCATTTTTAGCATTTTATTTTGATTGCATATTTAGTATTGGGTTAGTTGACTAGCAACTAATTCCGCCAAACTCCTTCAAACACGAGATTTTTACTTGCTTTCATAAAAATATAAAAATACAAAAAGAATCATCCCTCATCTCTAGACCTAGTCTTTAGGTTTTCTAATCCTAGCGACACTATTCCTAGCTGAACGATCAATCCCCCGGTACTTGTCATTATACTATACTACATCGATCAGGTACACTGCCTGGTGGGGGTTGTAAGCTTCTCGAGATCCCTCGAGAGGTAAAGCCTGGTGCAATCCCTACGCATCAAGTTTTTGGCGCCGCAGCCCGAGGAATAGTTATTGTCTAGGTTAGAATCTCTTTTTATTAGGTCTACTTGCTATCCTTTCTAGTAAGATTTTATTTTTATTTTTAGGTTCTCTTTAGTCTATCTTATTTCTTTGTTTCCTTTGTTTGTAAACTAACTCGATGGATAACAATAACATTGATCATTTGATTCCAGTTATTCGTGTTTTGCGTCGTAGGATTTTCCAAATGCCCGTCCCAATCCCTTTAGTGGAAAATGAGAACCCACCTAACCTATCGCCTAACCATCACTTTGACAATAATTCTGAAATAGAGGAGTCTGACCACGATAATGACCATAGGGCTAGTCCTTTTTACTATTCAGACTCCGATGAGGATCTAGGTGATGGTGATGTGATTAATGAGGATAAAATGGAAGATGAAGCGAACCCTCTTAGGGTATGTCGACCCTAGAACGAGGATTGAGAGTGATAGTTCATTCAACATGCAATTTCCTTGTAACATCGGATTTAGGAGCTTTAATGCCTACCTTAACTCATCTCTCCCAATGAACATAATCTCGCGTAATGAATATAATAAAATCATGGTAGATGAGTTAGAATACAAAGGAGATAATATTATTGCTAGGGCAATATCATTGCATGTGTTTGTAGGAAGCTTTGCTTATCTTGTTGAGTTCATGGTTATGGAGAATCTAGGAGAATTTATTGATAGTAAGTTAACCCAAGTTGTGTTTGGAAAACCTTTCAAAAGGTTGACCAACCTCTATGAAAAACTTATGGAATGGTTAATTACATTCCCGGATGGGGATGAAGATTTTGTCTACCAAATGCCCCATGCACACCCTAGGTTCAAGGATTTTTCCATGGAGAAGTGTAGTAGGTATCCGCCCATAGAAATGCTAAGTGAGAATGATAAGAGAAAAGGGCTTAATATACTCATGAAAAGAATAAAAGATACTATCGCGGATGTTTAGAGTTAGGAGATGATTATAAGAAAGATGAGGCGACTATTAGATGGCTTACGCTTGGTTATGTGAGCATAAGCGACACACGGTAACCCATGACCTTGAGTCTAGCTACAAGACTCATAAATAAAGAAAATCGCTTCTTAGGAGGCAACCCATGTTTTGTGTGATTTTTATTTTGTTTGTTTGTTATTTGCTTCCATATGCATGCTTTATTTTTATTGTTGGTAGATCATGTTTCAAAACTAAAATAGTGAAAATACTTTATTTTGTTGTTTGGCTTAGTTTTAACTTCATCCAAAGGTATTTTTGCAAAAGATAAGTGTAAGGGGAAACCCCAAATATGTTATGAAAAAACAAAACCGATCATGATTCTCCACAATATTAAGTGAACATGTATATTAGTATTTGTTAGAGTCAAATGCTTGTATCGAGTCATAATGATGTTTTGCAGGATTTTCCAGGAAGTAGGACGAAGTTTTTCCAGAAATTTTCCAGAAACTTAATATAAGAATTTCTGCAGGTCACTTCTGACGGTGTCAGGAATTAATTCCTAACGGCGTCACGTGTAAAATTCTGGAAATTTTACCAGTTTTGTTTTTCTAACGGAGTCTTAAAGTTTTTGTTGAATTATTAGTTTTATAATCTCCAGGAAATCTGCAAACATCATTCCACAAGCATTAAACCTTATTTTGTTTTCTAGGATTTATTAGCATATGTAGATTGCCGCCGATTTTATGCGAGGTTGTCGTGTCTGTTTTCTCAGATTTTACAGGTTATGTATGACAAGAAGATGATTATTATTATGGAAGGGAAGCTTTGATTGTTCATTTTCTTGGAGGAAGATCTAACCTGGCCACCTTATTATCCATACCGAGCGAATCAGGGGAGTATTTGATTTCATTTGTTTTACTTATTTCACTTTTACATTCTTTACTTGAACATTGGGGACAATGTTCATCCTAAGCGTAAGGGGAGGGTAAAATGATGATACCTTACAGATACACTTTCGCTAGAGTTTGTTTGTTTGATAGTAGATGTGTAATAAAACTATGAGAAATACTTGTTAGTGTAATTTTAGCGCCAAATTTAAAATTTTTTACAACATTTGGGAGTGAAACTTTAGCCATAGCAAGCGTCTCATGGATAGGAGATTGTATGACTAGCACAAAACCGTACTATTCAGAAACATTTTCCACCCAAATATGTGAGGTTCGCCTTTAGATTTGATAGGAAAAAGCATTAATTATTAGTGCTTTTGAGTGTACCGGTAGCATTTAGATTATAGAACTTGCGTTAGTGATGCATCCCGAGACCGCTAGTGAGACTACATTCGTGTAGTAGGATTTACTACATGATAAGAGGCATTAGGATCACCCTTGTGTTAAAACCGTATTATAATTACTTGACCATTTAAGTCATATTACTTGGCTAGTTAAGTCAATTAATTTTTCCCACACCCTTAGAGTTGTACTCATTTTTAGTACACGAAACCCCTAGTACACCCCTCCGATCCTATCTTTTCGTTTCTAACTTTAAGCATCTTACTTAAAGGAAGAATTTGTTACTCTCCACTTAAATGTACAACCAAATCGCCTTAGCCTTCCGTGTATGCACTCATCTTTAGTGCATTATTGTTATTTGTTAAACCCGAAGTTAATTATCTAATTGATTACATGGTTGCTAAGTCGAGTCATATCCTTATACATATTGTTTTGGGACGATTGGGACTCATGGGTAAAGTACTTATTTTATGGAGTAATGGGGAAGAACATCATTCACTACCCCCATATGTGCGTTAATCTTAAAAGTACTCCAAGTGTTTTGATTTTCTTAATTCATGTCATTAGATTAGTTCATTGTAAAGTATGTAAAAATTCAAGTGTAAGGGGAATTTTCATTCCCTATGATGTATTATTTTGGATGGTAGGGTAAAAGTGTATGCAAAAAAAAAAAAAAAAAATAGAAAAAGAAAAAGAGAAAAACATATAGACTACCATCCCTTTTCATTCTATGTTTATTTTATGTTTTTTGTTCTTTTTGATTTATTAGCTTAAGTCGAGTCTAGTCTTGGCTTAGCAACGCCATATTGTACATGTAATTAACTAAGATTGTTAACTCGCCACCAGTAAAGATTGCCTTTATCCAACAAAACTGTGTATTCCATATCCCTACACCTAACGTTACAACCCTTTAAAAGACCTCTTTGATAGTTTATCCTAGGTGCTTACGCCATGTGGTGGAGGTTTGATCCTTTCCCAAGCCTATGGTAATCTATTTTGCTATGACAGGTAGTGAGAGATGTTTTCTATTTCCATATTGTGATATTACTTTATTACACCCGAGATATGTGAGTATCTAAACACTATTTGTGAGGTGCTAGTGTATGACCTCCGTGCTTGTCTTTGGTCTTTAGTGGAACGATTATTTGTTGTAATTACTTTTATATTAGTGGTAAATGACCCCTAACCTGTATTTTGACTAGAATAAAAGCGCATTTGCTTGAGGACAAGCAAATCTCAAGTGTAAGGGTATATGATGAGGCGAAAAATAAACCACTTTTAGGGGGTCATTAAAGCCCGGAATTGAATTTATTTGATCAAATATTGCCCTAAATCGTTCCTTTTGTGATTTTAGGTACTTTGGGAGTGAATTCTGGAAAAGGAAGCAATTCGGACGTTTTTGGAGCATAAAAGTGAAGAAAACGGCAAAGACTTAATTTTCCATGCTGAGAACAGTACCTGACGGCGTCAAGAAGAAAATCATGACGGCGTCAAGAGTAAAATCCATGACGACCCAGTGAAAACCTGAAGGCGTCAGAACAAGGGCGTCAAGACTATTTTTGGTGACGGCCTGCATAAGGAGTACACATGACGGCGTCAGACCTAGATCTAGGCAGTCCGAGAAATTATTTGGCGGCGAGATGACGGCGTCAGAAATTTGTTCTTGACGCCATCACCTATCAGAATCTATATATAGTTTTCTATTTTTTCATTCATTAGGGAGGAACTTGTGTGGAGAAAACTAGGGCCGAACTTTGTAAACCCTAGGTCGTATTTTACAGTATTTTCAAGGGTTTTCACCCCTTGAATCCTTTCATGTTCAATTGAGATAAGTCTTCTTTCAATTCAATCAATATATCTATGTGTTGTTTGAATATATCTTATGCTTGTCTTAATTTCAACATGTTAGGCTATATCTATCTTGTGTTTGCTTAGATGTAATGAAACCTAGATGTTAATTATATGTTGATTACTTGTTTATGGTTGTAATGGATGAATGATTTCAATGTTAGGCTTAAGAAAATTGGCAGATCTCCATTGTGTAACATGCTTGAACGTTTTAGGAAACATGAACCGATGTGTACTAGGTTTTATTGGTTGTATTTAATGCATGAGCAAATTCTAGTGATCCCATGTTAGGAGCTTCTTAGCCGGCTCGACATAGGAGTGAAGTAGGCGCTTATAGGATTGGGGAAGTAAGTACGCCACCCCATGAATGGTATTAAGGAATACAATCCGTCATCCACGCAACTATAACAAGTAATTAACCTGTAAAAGATATCTAGGGAGTAGTGAAGTCTAAGTAAACACAATTCTCCCATATATTGCTCACACCTCTAGTATAATTTAGTTTATTTTCATTTTTAGCATTTTATTTTGATTGCATCTTTAGTATTGGGTTAGTTGACTAGCAACTAATTCCGCCAAACTCCTTCAAACCCAAACATTAAACTAATATGTTTAAAAGATGCATAAAATATACAACTAAATAGGATTGACAACTTGGATGTTTCATCCGAAATATTCAAGTAATTTACTTTGCAATGCAATTAGTAAATATGTCATTTCCGAAAAACCAAATACGAGCAAACAAACAAGATATGTAAACTTTGCTCATGAATGACTCAACACTCAAAATCACAAGTCTAGTAAAAGTGTCACACATAATATGTTATTAACTATTATGTAAGTCATCAATCTTTGAGAATATCACATGTATTTCTCTTATCAAAAGAGTGGCAAAGGATAACTTATATCCTATGCATCTTATTTTCTTTGTAACATGAATGGTTATGTTATAAGAGAATACATTGCACCTTGTTTAACAAATATAGGATATTAGATTTGAATAATAACCAAATACAATGTGTGTCATTGCATGAACAAGTAAAATTCGCTCATACACTAAAATTTTTGTTTTTCTAAATACTCACAAGATTTCTTGAGGTAAATAACCTTTCCTAGATTCTTTTCTCAAGATATGCAAAGGAGCATTCTTGAAACACTCTCGATGTAGCAGATTCTATATTGTATCACATTAAGGCATCTCTTGGCTTTATAAAACCAAATCATGTTAAAATAACATGTAACAACTCAACAAACAAAGATGTCGTCCAAGAGATCTTAAAATGCACCATCTAAACCAAATAATCTCTAAATTTCAAACACATAATTGAAACGTGTTTGCCTTTGTTAGGATATTGTGTAAGACATGTCGTCTTCTTAATCGAATTTCAAAATATGGTTAGTTGAGTCATATTAGGCCATGTGTTAGCGAAATAAGCTAATATCATCTTTGCTACACTTCGATAGGAAAATATAGGAGTTTGAATTTTTCTAACATGAGAATGACTACTTGAGAACCTATCGCACTAGAAACTAAAATTGACCTAAGGGTTGAATTGCTTCCAGGAGAGAAGTTGGGTTCATGGTATAACCTGTAAAAATGGTTGTGTTTAGCTTGAATTGAGCACCACTAGTGATAGTCTCATACTCATTCTCCAACTTGAAAAAGTTTCATTCCTACATTTGACTAAAGAAAGTTTACATCGGTGAACTTTGTCTCCCATTAGGATTGCATTATGAACAAGTAGGAATTAGGATTCTCCATAACAAACCTAGATTACTTGTATCCTACATATGTGTTTCAAAGTGATAACATGTTTTTGTGAGATATGACTAGATGCCTTCATGCTCTCTTAATGCTCAGTAATTACTTTATTAATTATTGAATGCATGTTTATTAGAAACGTTTTGTCTTTGATTAGCTATTATATCTCTTGATATACATATCTATGATACATGATCTTAAATGCTAAATGATTATCATGATTTGCATGACGTTTGCATGTATCCCTTATGTGCATTTTAGATGATTTGCCTGTGCACCCACACTACATTGTTTTGACACATGATAAATTAGATATGTCTATCCCTATAAACTCTTAGAAGTCATATAGTCTTACACTAGTGTCAAAATCTATAAGTTAAAGTAGTCGCGAAATCATCTTAATTCCTTGGTCATCATTTCACTTTCTTCCAAGTAACAATCTTTTGTCGAGGGAAGGTTAGATACAAACCCATTAGAACTCGGAGTAGGTTTGACAACTTAAATATTTCATCCGAAATGTTCAAGTAATTTAACTTGCGAACGCAATCGTTAAAAGTCATATCTGAAACATCATATTCAAAGCCTTTTAACAACATATGTTAAAAACACTCATCTAAATGCAAAAAGCTAACATCAATCTTCGGGTGACAAAGGACTCACGAGTTACTACAAAAGTGATTAGTAGTTCCTTTCATCCTCGTTTGAATATACACTTCTTAAAACCAAGTATATTCATTTCCGTTAGTTCCTCTTATCCCCAAAGGTTTACCATCGTGTTTTGTCATCAAACTCACCTCATAAATAATGAGGATCAAAGTTTATCCATCGGGTTTTAAGGTATAAAACCAACGTATCATCCTATCTCGCAAAGAGTCCGTTGATACTCTCTTTATTCCGAATCTCGTCTTATGACTATGTAAATATTTCATTGGAAATATTGAAGTCATCTCAACTCATCTGATATCATTCGTCAAATCCTATCGAATTTATTCCTCAAAGAATTTATTAGGTATAAATTATTTTATCTTGTCAATAAGTCTCACTAAATCAGCGAGATTTATTCGTTAAACACTCTCATGCTTCCAATGACAACTTAAATATTTCATCCGAAATATTTGAAGTATATATAATTTGCGAAATGCAATTAAATGTCATCTCTCGTTCTTGATCAACACTAGTCAAATCTCGTTGGATTTATTCTCTAAAGAATTTATTTGGTATAAGTTCTCTAAAACACCGAGTCTAGAAAAATCACAATATATGTGAAATTTCTTTGACGAAAGTCAAAATCAGAGTCAAAATTGACCTCAGCAGGTCATGGTACCCTTAAATGAGGGGACGGTACTGCTAAATTTAATGGTACCGTCAGACCGTTGTTTGTTGAGACAATTTATTTCGTTCTCATTTCTCACAATTTCAAAGGCCCTATCAAGACCTACTCACTGTACTCTTGAACCAGAACCATCTGCCTATCTTCTGATTCCTTAGCTTCTTTCCCTTTCACTTTCGCATGGTACTAAACACACCATATGTTTGGTTAATTCTGTATCCATCATCTTCTCAACTTATCTACAGTTCACAACCCTCGTTCTACACTACCAATGCTTACGTGTCCCACTCATCTTCCACATACTTCAAGAGAAGAACCGCTAGGATAATTTGAGATAACCCTTATTCATCAACAAAGTTTCTTCTATAAAAAATAACCCTACTAGAACCTTATCACTAGCTTCACAAACTTGAAGATTCTATCTTCTTAACGCTAAGCACATTTATATGTAATCACATGCCTCAGAAGGCTCGAACTGCATGACGAATTAAGTCTAAAGGTGAGGGATGATTATTTTGTATTTTTATGTTTATTAGAAAGCAAGTAAAAAATCTCAGAGTTTGAAGAGTTTGCTTTTATCCTTTTGATTAGTCGAATTGTCACGTCCTTATTTTAATTAGCGCGTTGTATTCCGTAATATTAGTCGTAAGGAGGTGTCGAATGCCCTAACTCTATGAATGTATTGAACTCGTTAAGAACATTAATGTCAGCAACCGCAATTCCACAACATCTGGAATATATAGGAATCGTGAAGACTCTTAATGTTAGCGATCCCAATTCACGCAGTAAAAATACAACAAATCTACCAACTATTGCACTATAGTGGGATGTTTAGTTGGGCGTCTAGACAAGCATCCTTCGATCAAGCAAGTTTTCCAACTCCTAACGCAATGACAACTAATTAAACAAGAGACGACAACCAATAATCAATAACTAGGTTTCATCTAATCCTAAGGAAACACTAAGTAATTTAGCCTAGCATGTTAATTGGATGAAAAGATAAACATATAATTACACAACACATAGCCATATTGTAATGATTAATGGATGAATAACTTATCTTCAATAAAACATGGGAGTTTGGAGGCTAAAAAACCTTTACAATGACTGGAAAATCGTGCACCAAAAGGTCTCTCCAAAGTCTTACCAATACGTGTCACACATCATGAAAATCCTATGAAAAATATATATATAGTATTACAACTGTGATGGCGTCACTTTATAGGTGTGACGCCATTAGCTCGTCGTCATTAGGGTTTCGTCCTTTGCATCGACTTAGTTGTGACGGCGTCACCTTATGGGTTTGTGACGCCATTGCGCTTCACAAATTTGGTCCTGACACTGTCAAACTAGGCCTTGTCCAGAGACTGAATGGTCACTCGGACATTCTGAAACTTGGTCTTTTAACTTCAAGTGACGACGTCACTATGGGATCCTGACGCCATCACGACTCCTTTTTCAGCCTTTTTCGTGACTATATCATTTTCTTGTCCAATAGCCAAAAACACTTTGATTTCCAGCTTTTGCTTCCCAAGTACCTAAAACTCAAATAGAAACGATTTAGAGCAATAAATAATCAAATATGTATGACTTTAGAGGCTAAAATGACCCCTCAAGACGCATATTTTCACATATCATCAGTCACTTTTAACCGTAGTAATTCCTCCTTATGTTAGGAATTCTACTACCGACCTAATGGTGGAAACTTCCATACTGAGCTTTTGCAGTGTTGTCCTTCCGAGTATGACATTGTACATGGATGCAGATCTAACTATATGAAATTGTAAATGTCACAACTCGTAATTTCAGGTCCTTTTTCAAAAGTCAAAATTTCATTATTCATTTCGGGAAAGTTACTATTCATCATTTACTATTCACCAATCACTATTCATCATTTTATTATTCATCATTTACGGAGTCAGTTTGAGATTCCGAGAAGTGTTTCAAAATTTTACTATTCATATGATACTATTCATTCCCGGAAGGAAATCACTATTCACAATTGTCGTTCATCATTTTGTAATCTAGTTTACGGGTATTTAAATTCGCGTAACCGGATTGGTTTAGCTGCGAATTCATGCATCATCAACAGGGACACGTCATATAGACTGGAGTAGTCTACATATCATTAGTAACATCATCAGCACTTTAGGCCCTACACGGATATGCATTATTTTAATTTACGTATGCTTAATTTGTAATTAACGTTACCACTCAGTTTTTACTACTAAAGTATACCCAATACTCCCGACTATGATCCTAACACATTTTTGTATTCATATTAATGATATAAGAATTATATTATTAGTTTACCCGGTGTTTTCAAATCAATTGCTATATTTTACGGTCGGAGCTTATTACTCCGTCGGTTTACGATATTTCAACCCGATAATTATTTTAACACCCGATTCTCATCAGGAATGTGATTTGATGATTTTTACAACTTTGTCATATTTTATTTCAACTCGTTACGGTTCATTTTTAGTTAACTCGGTACCCGATAACACCCAATACACAACTAAAACTAAACAAACACATACATTACTAGACAAGTTCTTTAATTAGTCCAACCCCCTCCCACCTTTCCCTTAAAATCCGCCCCATGCCCCCCTGACTAGCCATATGCATTGATTTTTCTTTGACTACTAAATAACTACACCAATAAATTTTACCAAATATATACCTACATTATTTTACAAGAAAAATATCCAAGCAAACTCTCTCATCTTCAAGGTTCATGTGGTTCGGTTCCAACAACAACAAGAAGAAGATCCATAAAAATTTTCAAGCTCTTGTGTTTATTTAGTCCTAGTAGTAATCTAGTCAAGGTTTTGGAATAAAAACCTCAAAGATTAAATAGGTTTTCATCACCATTTCTTAATCATCACAAGTAAGTTACTAAACTTTTTACTACTCTTTAAAACTATTACTTGATGTATTTTTATGATCTAGTAAGAAAAACATGCAAGTATGTATGATTCATACCACTTTATTTAGTTTTTATTACATAAAATGGGTTTTTGCTTTTCCTATGATTATTCCCATGAAACCCACCAAGGTTGGTGATGTTTAGGACCCCATGACACCCTAAGAAGGTGTATGGTAGTTTAAGAGTTGTGTTGAAGTTGTTTGGAAGGTTTTTGCACAAGTTAGTAACTAGGAAACTAAGATTTGACAAACTTTCAAAGCTACTGTCCATTTTTGTTAAACGTGGGAAACTCAGGGTCTAGGGTGTAACTTTGGACCCCAGATTTAGAAAATACATTCCGAGACGAAACTATGGCCGAAAACGGGGATAAAAACGAGTTAATAACGAAGGAGATATGATTTTCCGAAGTTTAACGACGAAAAGTATTTTCAGAAAATATAGTTGCTGTTGGGTAACTTTTGTTGGACAAAATGAGACATTTAACGTAACCTAGACAAGCCGAACTACTAAAAATGTGATAGTACATGTTCCCACGATTCCGGGGATATAAAGAACCTAGAAAACGGGCTTATAACGACAAAGATGCAAGCGCTTGAACTTAGACGATTTTTACAAATTTCCTTCAGCACTATTATTATTATTTTTGCCACCAAACAGTTTTTGCGACGCACCACTATCTCGGCTGTTTTTTCTCCATGATTGGTATGGTTTGAGTCCGAGCCGTAGTTTTATGAAATCAAGATCTTCCAGCAAGCTTTTCAAATCAATTGGCCGTTCGTCGAATACACTTATAACGAATAAACTACAGTCTCATCTTTTTACCCGAAAATCCTTTCAAAGTTATTATTTTGATAGCTTTTACTATAATAGAATTTTTCTAAGTGTTGAACATTATATTTTCAAGTAACGACATTGGAAGCAATATTTTTTAACCATCGAGGCGCGTATGATTAAAAGTCAAATGAGAGAAAATTTAGATATGGTTACAAGGTTTTCAAAAACGCCAAGTTTCATCATTTACCCTTAACGTACAACTTTTCGCGGCTAGTTTTGCGAGGTCATTTCGGTTATATTTCAAGTTGTGAAAAGTATCATTTTACGACGAAAACACTATATTTGCCGATAGAACACCAAACAAGGATCGTGGAGTACCGTTTCAATATATTTACAAGGTAAGTGGTTATTAACAGAACGAGACGTCAAAAATGTATTTTTCGACAATAAACGTTATTTTCAAAACTAACGAGTGGTATCGATAACATACGTATTTGCATGTGTAGCATCATTTCATTTCTTACATTAGATCATATCATTCATATTAGGTTGCGGTTAGAGATCGAACCTCATTTCATGTATCCACTTTTGCCATCGTAGCCATCGCACCAGGTGAGTCATAGCCCCTACTCTTTTAATTGTTTTGCAAACTCTTTGGGGGAGAATACATGCTCGTTTTACTTAAACGCATTAATTGCTATACATGGTTGATTACTCAAATATTTTCAGCTTTATCTAAATACTTGTTTGACTATCCGAGTACAATACTATTCATTTGTTACCTACTTGCTATTTTACTCATGACATGAGTGCGTAAATTTAAACTAATTACAGATTGCCTAAGATTGCCTAAGTTAAGAACCGGTAGCTACAATTCTTAGGTATGTTTGATTACCTACATTTTTTGGGTATGTTTGATTACCTACATTTCTTGGGTATGTTTGATTACCTACATTTCATAGGTATGTGTGATTACCTACATTACTTGGGAGCGTAACCTCCTGCATATAGCTAGAAACCTTTTCGGTGTCTTGAACTTAGTGCAATCAATATTCTTTTCTAAATTGGTGCTATGAAACTTTATTCGATAAACTATTTATGCGCTTTGCTTATGGTCAGATTTATTTATATGGCAACATCGCCATGGCTACATTATCACTCTTACCTTTATATAGCGACATTGCTACACTTATCTTTGAATCTTGGTCCACATATTTCATTTGTTTACACAAACTAAATCATATTTGGTAGTGGGTCGTAAACACACAGGTTACAAATCTCTTATGGCGGGACTTGGAACTGAGTGGATTTACGATGCCTTTGCTGGGAAATCTTCATTCATATGCATTACATTCTTTTTCACAAGACTCTATGAACTCACCAACCTCGTGTTGACACTTTAGCATGTATTTTCAGGTTTTATGCAATGGCACGCTACTGGAGGTTTTGGCAGGGCATGGCATGGTCATAGAAGACTCTGATATTCATTTGGGGACCGTTTTTAACTATTTTAAGGGCCTACTTCCGCACTACTTTAAACGATGTAAATCCAATACTTTTAGTTAAACAATTTTATTCTAAATGATTGAAGTGAAAACCATTTTTGTACTTGTGTCGAGATACCAATTGAGTTACACCCCAGCTACATGTATGCTTCCGCTGGACCCGATTTTGGGGGTGTGACAGATTGGCATCAGAGCTTTGGCTATAGCGAACTAAGTGTTTTTAAAACCTAGACTATAGCTACTTTCATGAAAACTTAACCCTATGACCGTCACGTGCCTGCCTGCCAAGCTGAAGCCTCATTTGTGGTTAGTTGCTGACATAGGTGATGAGATTTGTATCTCATTACCTGGTACATTATATTCACTTATTCTAGTTGATTACTATAATTATCGTTCAAATAAGCATGTTCACGTATCATATATGTCACCGCGTTATGTTTTTCCTTGCATAGTTTCATCATTTGACATCGAGTTTGGTCACTTGCTTTAGTCTTTCAGAACGTCTTGGTATTTGTGAAGGACATAGTCTTAGTATGACTGAGCTGAGTATTTCAAAATTCATGGAACCTCAGTGGAATATAGACTGGTCATCTATATTCAACCCGGGATAGTGAGATATAGGCTGACCACCTATGTCTGACTCAGAGATGAATTTTGCAACACTGAGAATGGTTATAATAAAATTTTGTCTGGATTAAATTCTATACTCAGTTTCCAAATGTTTCATTTATGTGTGTGTATACTCTCGTTGTTGGAACATTCATACTTTTTATCACTTTGTGAATCACCGATTGGAAGCACGTCAACTGGTCATTTCATTTCATGAATCTTCACCTTTATGCACGATACACTTATATCATAGTATTTTCTTTTATCACAATCTCATTTTGTCGCAATTGTCACAGTCTTTTCCCTTCTCACCATCAATATCATTTCCTTTCCCATCCCTATTTATATAAAGAATTAGGTGATACTAAATAGTTTCCTATGTCACTCATCACTCACTACTCCCAATATTGATAATTGGATATTATCAATGACCTCCCTAGGAAAGACTTTCCATACCATCTATAAGGAGGATCCCTCGGTACATTAAGACCATTCAAAACTCAACAGAAATCTCAGGATATCACAAAACCATTCGAACCACTATCACTGGCCTGATCACCAAAAATTCTACCATCTAGAAAGTATTGGCTTGACTGAATTACAGGATTAGTTTCGATACGAGTGCTCACTAAGCAACCCCATAGAGATAAATCCAACCTCTTAACCGATACTATAGATTGAACATGTCCTCACCAATAGACTTTATTCAAACCTGTTAGGCACCTATGCATTTGTGCAGACATACATACCTGGCTATTTTATCCTCTTAATACTTTCACTTTTAAATGGATTTTTCTCCAAACTACAATTATACAAGACATATAGCTTGTAAGAAATATTTTTTTGAGGCACTTATTTTGACAAGCAAATTCCTTTTGTTTGATCTTTTACAGAACTATTGAATGTTAGGAAATTTTAAACATCGATCTTTGGTAAACCATATTATCCACCTTATGTTGAAAACTGTCCTATCTTGCATAACTACTAAATTTTGAAACATCAAGAAAAATGTTACTTAAAAAGCCGTTTGCTTAAAGTTATAAATTTATTTATTCAGGGAAGGTTTATGAACAAAACACACCATCTCAAAACAAACTTTGAAAAATCAATCAGTATATTAAATCACTTATACATTTAGGATTTTGTGATTTGATGACATAGAACTTGGGGAAAATCTTAGTAATGGAGACTAAGCATCGTAGGTGGAGAAAGACTCAATTCATGACATCCTGCGGAGGATCACAACCTCATCCTAATCTATTCTTTCTAATAACACCCATTTACGGAGTTAACCTTGTAAGTCTTTCAAACAAGATTCATGGTACCCATTTCAATTATTCCTAATAGAGAAATTTGATTCACCTCAAACTCCTAGCGATTTCATTAAGATTCCTTTGGAACCACATCACCTATCATCTGCAGACCAATGGTCAGGATTAGAGAATGATTCAAACATATGGAGATATGCCCAAATCGGGTGTGATTGATTCTTGAAAGGGTTGGGCTGACCATTTGCTATAAATTGGATTCACTTACAACAATAGATATCACGCGATCCCAAGGACAACATCATTGAGACACAATTCACAAACATGAAAAGATAAACCTGGGATACATTGGACCATTCAATATTTCAGACAGAATGAGCCTAGTGGCCTACAGACTTGAGCCCCCATCAGAGCTCAGTAGTTTACACGATAAGTATCATCATCTTTTCACCAATACCACTCTAGAGACCAACACAAACTGAACTTCGGGACGAAGTTCCTGTTAGAGGGGAAGACTGTCACAACTCGTAATTTCAGGTCCTTTTTCAAAAGTCAAAATTTCATTATTCATTTCGGAAAAGTTACTATTCATCTATTACTATTCATCATTTACAATTCACCGATCACTATTCATCATTTTACTATTCATCATTTTCGGAGTCAGTTTGAGATTCCGAGAAGTGTTTCAAAATTTTACTATTCATATGATACTATTCATTCCCGGAAGGAAATCACTATTCACAATTGTCGTTCATCATTTTGTAAATCTAGTTTACGGGTATTTAAATTCGCGTAACCGGATTGGTTTAGCTGCGAATTCATGCATCATCAATAGGGACACGTCATATATACTGGAGTAGTCTACATATCATTAGTAACATCATCAGCACTTTAAGCCCTACACGGATATGCATTATTTTAATTTACGTATGCTTAATTTGTAATTAACGTTACCACTCAATTTTTACTACTAAAGTATACCCAATACTCCCGACTATGATCCTAACACATTTTTGTATTCATAATAATGATATAAGAATTATATTATTAGTTTACCCGGTGTTTTCAAATCAATTGCTATATTTTACGGTCGGAGCTTATTACTCCGTCGGTTTACGATATTTCAACCCAATAATTATTTTAACACCTGATTCTCATCAGGAATGTGATTTGATGATTTTTACAAATTTCCTTCAGCACTATTATTATTATTTTTGCCACTAAACAGTTTTTGCGACGCACCACTATCTCGGCTGTTTTTTCTCCATGATTGGTATGGTTTGAGTCCGAGCCGTAGTTTTATGAAATCAAGATCTTCCAGCAAGCTTTTCAAATCAATTGGCCGTTCATCGAATACACTTATAACGAATAAACTACAGCCTCATCTTTTTACCCGAAAATCCTTTCAAAGTTATTATTTTGATAGCTTTTACTATAATAGAATTTTTCTAAGTGTTGAACATTATATTTTCAAGTAACGACATTGGAAGCAATATTTCTTAACCATCGAGGCGCGTATGATTAAAAGTCAAATGAGACAACATTTAGATATGGTTACAAGGTTTTCAAAAACGCCAAGTTTCATCATTTACCCTTAACGTACAACTTTTCGCGGCTAGTTTTGTGAGGTCATTTCGGTTATATTTCAAGTTGTGAAAAGTATCATTTTACGACGAAAACACTATATTTGCCGATAGAACACCAAACAAGGATCGTGGAGTACCGTTTCAATATATTTACATGGTAAGTGGTTATTAACAGAACGAGACGTCAAAAATGTATTTTTCGACGATAAACGTTATTTTCAAAACTAACGAGTGGTATCGATAACATACGTATTTGCATGTGTAGCATCATTTCATTTCTTACATTAGATCATATCATTCATATTAGGTTGCGGTTAGAGATCGAACCTCATTTCATGTATCCACTTTTGCCATCGTAGCCATCGCACCAGGTGAGTCATAGCCCCTACTCTTTTAATTGTTTTGCAAACTCTTTGGGGGAGAATACATGCTCGTTTTACTTAAACGCATTAATTGCTATACATGGTTGATTACTCAAATATTTTCAGCTTTATCTAAATACTTGTTTGACTATCCGAGTACAATATTATTCATTTGTTACCTACTTGCTATTTTACTCATGGACATGAGTGCATAAATTTAAACTAATTACAGATTGTCTAAGATTGCCTAAGTTAAGAACCGGTAGCTACAATTCTTAGGTATGTTTGATTACCTACATTTCTTAGGTATGTTTGATTACCTACATTTCTTGGGTATGTTTGATTACCTACATTTCTTGGGTATGTTTGATTACCTACATTTCATAGGTATGTGTGATTACCTACATTACTTGGGAGCGTAACCTCCTGCATATAGCTAGAAACCTTTTCGGTGTCTTGAACTTAGTGCAATCAATATTCTTTTCTAAATTGGTGCTATGAAACTTTATTCGATAAACTATTTATGCGCTTTGCTTATGGTCAGATTTATTTATATGGCAACATCGCCATGGCTACATTATCACTCTTACCTTTATATAGCGACATTGCTACACTTATCTTTGAATCTTGGTCCACATATTTCATTTGTTTACACAAACTAAATCATATTTGGTAGTGGGTCGTAAACACACAGGTTACAAATCTCTTATGGCGGGACTTGGAACTGGTAGTGGGTCGTAAACACACAGGTCACAAGACTCTATGAACTCACCAACCTCGTGTTGACACTTTAGCATGTATTTTCAGGTTTTAAGCAATGGCACGCTACTGGAGGTTTTGGCAGGGCATGGCATGGTCATAGAAGACTCTGATATTCATTTGGGGACCGTTTTTAACTATTTTAAGGGCCTACTTCCGCACTACTTTAAACGACGTAAATCCAATACTTTTGGTTAAACAATTTTATTCTAAATGATTGAAGTGAAAACCATTTTTGTACTTGTGTCGAGATACCAATTGAGTTACACCCCAGCTACATGTATGCTTCCGCTGGACCCGATTTTGGGGGTGTGACAGTAAAAATTATTCTCAACAACGGGTATGTTCCTACTATGAGCTCTAAAGTAACTACTACTTTGGGGGTATGATTTGGTTTGGGGTCTAAGGCCTGACCTAATGTATTCTGGGAGTTCTTTTGAAACAGTGCTCATACATTATGTCTACTGAACTTTCTCCGTCCATGTATATCCTGCTCACCTGTGTGAGGCTATCATTTTTGTTATGACGACTGGGTTGGATGATGGTATGAACGCATCCCACGAAAAACTTCTCAGTGGGGTATGTTTCCAGGTCTCTATGACCTCATTGCTTCTTCTTTTTATGC
The DNA here is from genome assembly GCA_030686995.1 of Artemisia argyi. Classification (NCBI taxonomy): domain Eukaryota; kingdom Viridiplantae; phylum Streptophyta; class Magnoliopsida; order Asterales; family Asteraceae; genus Artemisia; species Artemisia argyi. The sequence goes on along the minus strand of CM060677.1, from coordinate 83,811,424 downwards.
CTGAGTGCCATGATTGGATCATGTTGACACTCTATATTTGTCCCCTGAGGGGTTTTAGTTCTTTGTGGGTATTATTTTATACAAGAGGTTGTGTGTTGGGGTAGGTAGGTCGGGGTGAACCGGTTAAATTCCCTAGATATATGGTGGATTGCTTGTTATAGCCTATGAGTGAGTTAGGAGGGGATGTCAGGTTGTCTTGTTGTGTGCCATACCTAGGTGGTTCCCAGGTCCTGGTCTGGTCTAAGTGTTTTGTATGAAGTAATATGGATAAAGACAAGTGAGTTGGAATGTATTTACCTTAGTTTTTTCCTATAAGTTCGTGTATCGTGGCCTGAGTTGTACGCTTGTCAGACCCCTTTCCTTACATCCTTCGACACCCCTTACTACCCCTTGGACCCCGTATGTTTGTGGTTTTTGAGCTTGCGTGAGTGACCTGAGAGAGTAGTATCGCTCGCATAACCGTGTTGGCTTCTTAGAGAAGGATGACACGTACATGACTGGGAGGTCCTTTGACGCATGTGTCTTATTTATAGGATTCTTTTTCGTATTTCTAAGTGGCTGGTGAGTCTCCTTTTCGGGTTTTTGTTGGGGGTTTTTTTCATGCAAGGAAAGTTTTCCACTTGGATAGCTCCGAGGTGGTTTATGCTTATTTCCGAAATTTTAGGGTGTTGGTCATCAGCCATGTTTAACCGAGAAAGTAGTGGTTTTGAGAAATTGTTTTTTGATTTTTGAGTGAGAAATGAGTGTAAATATGATGCGTGGGGATTGCACCAGGCTTTACCTCTCGAGGGATCTCGAGAAGCTTACAACCCCCACCAGGCAGTGTACCTGATCGTTGTAGTATAGTATAGTGACAAGTACCGGGGGATTGATCGTTCAACTAGGAATAGTGTCGCTAGGATTAGAAAACCTAATTACTAGTTCTAAAGATGATGGATGATTATTTTTGTATTTTTATATTTTTTAGAAAGCCAGTAAAAATCTCGGGTTTGAAGGATTTGGGCGGAATTAGTTGCTAGTCAACTAACCCAATACTAAAGATGCAATCAAAATAAAATACTAGAAATGAAAATAAACTAAATTAAACTAAGGTTGTGAGCAATAAGTGGAGAAATTGTGTTTACTTAGATTTCTCTACTCCCTAGATATCTTTTACACGTTAATTACTTTTTATAGTTGCGTGGATGACGGATTGTATTCCTTAATACCATTCATGGGGTGGCGCACTTAATTCCCCAATCCTATGAGTGCCTACTTCACTCCTATGTCGAGCCGGCTAAGAAGCTCTTAACATGGGATCATTAGAATTTACTCATGCATTAAATACAACCAATAAAACCTAGTGCACATCAGTTCATGTTTCCTAAGACGTTCAAGCATGTTACCATTTAGAGATCTGCCAGTTTTCTTAAGCCTAACATCGAAATCATTCATCCAATACAACCATAAACAAGTAATCAACACATAATCAACATCTAGGTTTCATTAGATCTAAGCAAACACAAGATAGATCTAGCCTAGCATGGTGGAATTAAGACAAGAACAAGATATAGACAACCAACACATAGACATATTGATTGAATTAGAAGAACACTTATCTCAATTACACATGTAAGGGTTCAAGGGCTGAAAACCCTTGAAAAACCTGTAAAATTCATAATAGGTTCGGCCTTAGGGTTTCTCCAAACTTCTCCTTTTTTTTTGAATGAAAATTAGAAAACTATATATAGGAAATTGAGGCTGACGGCGTTAAGACCAAATAGGTGACGCCGTCATCTCGCCGCCAAAATAATTCTCGGACTGCCTTGATCTACATCTGACGCCGTCATGTGTTAGCTTCTTCCAGGCCGTCACGTGTTTACTCTTGACGCTCTACTTGTGACGCCTTCATGTTTGCACTGGGCCGTCATGCAATTTACTCTTGACGCCGTCAGGGTGTTGCTCTTGACGCCGTCACCTACTGTTCCCAGCAAGGAAAATTAAGACTTTGGCGTTTTCTTCACTTTTATGCTCCAAAAACGTCCGAATTGCTCCCTTTTCCAGATTTCTCTCCCAAAGTACCTAAAATCACAAAATGAACGATTTAGGGCAATATTTGATCAAATAAATTCAATTCCGGGCTTAAATGACCCCCTAAAAGTGGTTCATTTTTCGCCTCATCAAAATAGTTGAAAATTTTCGTAAAATTTGCGGGTATTTTGTATCATTCCCCACGGATGGCGCAATGTTTACGTAAGGTATGTAAATCAGTTTAGAGTTGGGATGGGAATGGTTTCATTGTTTGGTTTCTTGTGTTGAACGGTAAGGACCCGATGAGATTAAGGTAGATCAAGAAGTTCACCTAACACTTAAAAAAGAACCATACTTCACTGCTGTGAGGTAGTATTTGCCCAAGTGTGAGAAAAACTTATGTGATGTCATGTGTTGCTCTCTTTTTATAGAGGGACTTTGTAGGGTTTATAGGTAAACCCTTTGGGAGTGATCGATGACCGCTAGGGTGCCAAGTGTCGATAATCCGGGAGCAGACAAGGAGGACAAACGTCATTCATCCTTTAGCTCGTAGTGGTGTTTGTCATGCGTCCCCACTGTGCAATGTCAGATAGTACATCTTAACCGCTAGTAACAGTATCTTTGTCCTTATTCAGTTAGGTCTGAGAGGTCCTTCCAGGGATTTAAGCCGGGCCTTTATCAAGTGTTGATTGGGCCTTAGTGATGCGCTTGATTCAAGCATGTAATTAATGGCTTAATTCGAGCGCGTAAAAGTAGTCATTTTCTAAACCCCCAATAATGGTAGGTTAAACCCAATGGGAGGTGATTTGCACACTCTTACAGGATAAAAATGAGTAAAAGTAATGTGTGAGTATCAAAACACTTTAATTTAGAGTGTTCGAATCATTTGTGGAAGTGTGCAAATCACCGCCCAAACCGAATATAAGAGGGAAAGGTGTAGCTCGTTGTGTGAGCTCGTCACTCCTACGTGGCTCGTCACTTGGCCACGTCGCAGCTTGCCGCTGCACCTCCCCTCCCTCGCCGAAGCTCGCCGGTTGATAGCTCCTCGTCTGCACGACAAGGTGAGTTTCTGACGATATTACCAGTTTGTAGGGCCCCATATGTGAGTTTATTCCTTTTTTTTTGTTTTTTTTTTGTTTTTTGTTTTTTTAATTTATAAATGGGTTGTGGGTTGTATGTGTGAGAGTGTGTGTGTGTTGAAGAAGAATTGGTTTAAGAAGATGGGATATGAAGATGAAGAGGATAAGATTTGTTTTTATGAGGATAACGTTTTTTTTTTTTTTTTTTTTTTTTTTTTTTTTTTTTTTATGTAATACCTTTTCTTATAAAATATTTTATTTATACTATTATTTAAATAAAATGAATTTTATGTTATTTGGTAATTTGAATTAAAAAATAAAGTTGTAAGTGGTGGCCTCAAATGAATAAGTTAATGTTAGTTGTAACGAGTTGTTAAGGTGATGTGACACTCGTGGGCCCCAAATGAGGAGATGAAGCTCGTTGCCACACCTTTCCCTCTAAGAGCACACATTAAGGTCACAAGATTTTGTGGTTAAAGTTTAACCAGACGAGGTGAAGCCCTCGTTAACCATATCGTGATGGCGTGACCCAAGGTGAAGCCCTCGTTAACGAGGGGCGTTAGGAGGTTAACTTGGCGTTAAAGAGAGCTTGAATAAAAAGAAAAAAGAAAAATATTCACTTTACCGCCTCTCATTTTCACTTCTGCCCCCTAATTGAAGGAGTATTTTTATAAATTGTTATTTGGTTAAAGTTTGATTATTATAACGAGAGTTTTTGGTTAAAGTACATTGGTTAATGTACATTGGTTAATGTGACGCTGACGTGACAAATACGGATCCCTTGCAAAGTGAGAAAAAATACAAAGTGTACAAAGTCATTCATAGTGTGACACGTGTCCCCCACTTTAAATTATACATAAAATCCGCACAGGGGTAATTTGGTCTTTTGACCCGTTTTTTTCCCACCTCAATTTTCAAACGCATATATCTTTTAAACGACAAACTTTTAGAAAAAACCGATTTCACCATATTTTTTAAAATTTGATTCTCTTTAATTTGGTATAAATTTTTTTAATTTTTTTTAAACATTTTTTTTGACATATTCATTTGGTCATGATTTTCTTGATGTTTTTGCTATTTTCGACCCTATTTTTTACCTTAAAAATTGCCGAATCATAATATACTTAAAACACGAAAGTTGTAGATTTTGATTCACTCTTTACCCAGAAATTTCAATCACTCAAATCCGATATATATGAGTGAGATATCGTACGTTAAAGATGACGTTTTAGTCATATTTGTTGCACACAACGTGTTTGATGAAATGTTTAGCTTAGATTTTTTGTCTTAAAATCGAGTTAAATGCACTTATTTTTGTCTATTAATAATTTTATTAATGTAACATTCAAAAAGTGATGTTTTTTAATCATTATATTTTTAAAATATACATTTAGTTCATCAGTTAGGTTATTAGGTTCATCAATTAGGTTATGTTTTGTTCATCAGTTAAGTTATAGGTTATAGGTTCATCAGTTAGACATTTTGTTCATCGGTTACTTTGGTTCATCAATTTTTTCAGATTCATCAATTTCAGGTTCATCAAATTTGATCAAATGTTTGGGTTCATCAGTTATTGACTAATTGATAAACCTATAATTATAGGTTCATCAGTTATTGACTAATATAGGTTCATCAGGTAGGTTCATTGATTTTTTGGTTCATTAATTATAGGTTCATCAGTTAGTTTATCAGTTATTGAGTAACTGATGAACCTATAAATATAGGTTCATCAGTTAGGTTCATTAATTTTAGGTTCATCAGTTTGTTTATCAGTTATTGACTAATTAATTAACTTATAATTATTTGTCATGTGTTATGTGTTTAGGTTCATCAATTAGTCAAAAATGTTACCATAAAAACTAATGAACCAAAGTAACCTAACTGACGAACCTAATAACCTAACTGATAAACCTAATAACTTAGCTGATGAACTAAATGTATATTTTAAAAATATAATGATTAAAAAACTTTACTTTTTGAGTCTTACATTAATAAAATGATTAATAATGCATTGAGAAACAAAAATTAGTGCATTTAGCTCAATTTTAACACAAAATATATAAGCTAGACATTTCATCAAACACATTGTATGCAACAAATATGAGTTAAACATCATCTTTAACGTGTGTTATCTTACTCATATGAGATCGGATTTGAGTGATTCAAAAACCTGTGTAAAGAGTGAACAAAAATCTATAACTTTCATGTTTTAAGTTTTTAACGATTCGATATTTATGAGGGTAAAAAATAGGGCCGAAAATGACAAAAAAATCAAGAAAATCAAGACCCACTTTATACGTAAAAAAAAGTTTGAAATATTTAACAAGATTTATACCAAATTAAAGAGGATTAAATTTTAAAAATTATGGTGAAATCGGTTTTTCGTAAAAGTTTGTCGTTTGAAAGATATTTGTGTTTGAAGTGGAATAAAGAAACAAATTAAAATGATCAAAATGCCCCATAACCAAATTTAAAAAGAAAAAAATGATGAAGTGGGTGGTGGATGCTTGCCGCATGACAGCCGGTTAAACTTTTGTTACGTTACCATATACTATGCTCTAAGCCAAACGCTCCTTAAAAAGAGTATCGTGTGAGCAAAAGATACAGTAAGGCCCACAGTAATTCATAACGTGTCAAGAGAGAGATACTTTCCGTTGGGTTCACTTTAGCACTCTTCATTTCACCCTACCTACAGACTCACTCCTCCTCTCTCAACAAATTGTTTATCCACCAACTAAAAATGACAAGCGCAATCAACAACACATTTACTGTAACAAACCCTAACCCTAACCCTAACGAGCTACTATGTATAAAAAGAGGCGGTACAGTGTGTCGTTTTCGACCACGTAGCTCCGGTGTACTTACGCTTTCTGTTTCGGTCTCTGGTTATCCGCGAGGACTTGGCCTTCCAAAGCGGTCGGTTTTTGCTTTTGCGGCTGCTCATGAGGACTCGGTGCGATTTTTTTTTTTTTAATTTGTTTTAGTTGGAGATTAATAATTAGGTTTATTTTCACCAAATGTTTTATATTGTGTGTTGATTAATACATAACATTTTGGCCTAATTGTGTGTTATGCCAATGGTGGGGAAAAAAAAAAAAAAATGAAAGCTTTAGAGCATTATTTAACACATACAATTTAATCGAGAAATGTAAGGGTGGGTGTAGTTATTTCCTCTAATTTTTTAAGAGTTTGTGGAAAGCGTTTTCTTCCAACCAAATGCACCCTAAGTGTTGGATAGAATGGGAAAAAATGAAGTATGTTTTATATGATGAAAGAATGAGGAAAATCTGTTACTTGTTTGTGCGTTTAATAGTTGATAATAAAATTTTAATAGCAACATTAGAGATAGTCTCATGTTGGGTATAGATAGTATTCTTATAATTTGTGGATTTACAATCTCATATTTAGATTTGTTTCTGTTGAATCATTTTATACCTGGAAATGAAGTGTATTAATGCTTATTTGGGTTGAAAGAAGGCTGTAACCTTCCTTTTTTTTTTTTTTTTTTTTTTTAGGCTGAGGGATCATGGTTTTGTTCTAACTCTTTAGATGCCTGTCTTGTACTGACATTGGGGATAGATTAAATGGATTAATTGTTTAAAGTTGCATCATATTTGAAAATGTAATTTACTAATTGCTCACCTCAGCATGTCTCTGTTCAGAGGAAGTTAAATTGGTTTAACAGCGTTTGTATCTGGTCCTTATAAAATGTAAGGTAATGATGGTCTCTATTTGTATTTTTAGAAGCCTTCCGATGTTGATATTGATATAGAGGAAGAAGCGACTAGTCATAAAGAGAAAGCTGAAGATTCTGAAGAAGCCTGGAAACAAACTTTAGCTTCTTTCAAAGAACAAGCATTGAAAATGCTCAAGATTTCCCCATATGCTTATGAAGAGTACCTCAAGAAAGCAACAGTAGTTCTCAAGGAGACCTCAGAGCAATTGAAGATCCAAGCTGATAAAGCGAGTGAGGATTTGAGTGTCATTGCTAAGGAACTTGGTGAAGAAGGTAAAGTGTATTTGTCCGCAGCTGCAGAGAACTCCCCTGAACCAGTGAAGGATATTGTTGAAACTTTTGCTTCTTCAATGGATGACGTGAAAGATGTGTCAGAAGTGCTTGACTTTTATGTTGGTATCCCATATGGTAAGGTTATTCTGTCTTGCATATTAATTTATCCTGCAAACTGTTTTGATGTGGTTTCTAAATTCTTGATGTGTTTTATTTGTTTTCAGGTGGGTTGCTTACTGTAGGTGGTTTCCTTTCTTTCATGATTACCGGAAGCATCTCTGCTATTAGATTTGGTATTATTCTTGGTGGTACTCTTTTGGGCTTGGCTGTATATAGTTTAAGATCATGGAAAAAGGGGGAATCTTCGGCTGTGGCGTTGAAAGGCCAGGCAGGTTAGTGTCTTAATCTGTCTTTAGGATTCTATCCATCTAATGTTTGTGTATGTTTGTGATTTCCTTGTTTACTATAAGCAACAGAGTGATCTCTAGCTTAATTATGATGTGAGGATCTATGTTTGATGAGAATACAAGTATTGGCTATCTAATCAAGGTGGTCTGTCTCTTTTTAATGTCAAGTTAGGACTTTTGAGGGTTAATTATGTTTGTGTTAAACATAAATATTACAACTGTTTAGAAGAAACAATGGTAGTTTTTGCAATCCCTGTAGCTTTTTTCATTCCTGACTTACAGAATTTTTTAAATTATTATTGCTGGTGTCTTGAACAAATCGAATCACCATGTTTAGCCTAGTGATGTATCTTCTTGTTTTTCGGGAAATACATTCGACTTTTGTAGCCGCTCGCATAGCGATAATGTGTATCAGCTGGGACATACTCGTACATCTGAAAGCTGCTTGTTGGCATTATAGAGCATGTTTCTACTAATGAAAACAAGTCATCATCTAAGTAATTGTAAATCTAAGGTAGTATATGTGTATGTCTTGGTTTTAGGGATCACAATCTTTTTCGAGATAAGTTTGATGACATAAATCTTAGACAAATTTGATGAGAATGTATTGGAAAGATATTTAGAATAAGATGAATAAGGAAATTGACTATGTTGTTATTTTTGCAGTTGGTCTGCAGGTCTAAAATTTACTGGTTTTTAAGGAAAACAAGATTTCTACAATTATATATGTGGATGAACAACAGAGAAGTGTTTGTAATAACAGATGCAACTTTTTTTAAACACAAGTTACTCTATCTACGTAGTATTCATAACTATAAGAATAAGTCCACTACTCCTAAAGGTGTGGGGCTGCTTAACAAATAATAGCTTGTGAGTAGCTTAAACATAAGCAGACTTGCGCAATTTAACTTTAAATATGACATATTGTACATTTATAGATATTGCCTAGAGGCGGAATATACCAATAACGTATTTAACAGTCTTTTTATATCAACAGGAGGGTTTGGGTGTTGTTTTTATATCAACAGGAATTGCCGAGCTTCTGTCTATGTTTATAGTAGTTCTGAACAAAACCCTTGTTTGATACTTTAACGTAATCTTTTTAAATTTATACTTTGTCTAAATCACCCATCCCCTGCCTTTTAATCCATGAAGTTGGAACTATATCAACCAGTTCAGATTAATCTCTAAAGTGGATATGTGACATTGTAGCCAAAGACACAATCTACATATATTATATTTAATTTCGAAAGTAATAACATATATTGGTTGTACCTTATTTAAGCTTAATGAAGAGTTGTATATTTTGCAGCGATTGCTACAATATTGTTTTTGAGGGATCTACGCCTTGTGTTCTCGGTAAGAGTTGCATGATTGCTCTATGCTTATCAAATCAAGAACATCCGCTAAAACATTCATGCATATAAATATAGATACATATATGTATAGAGATATGTTTGTATGTTGTGTGTGACACTAACGTCTGTTACTTTTTCATTCACTACAGAGGCCAGCATTCACCAGAAACATTGCAGTTCTAATCAGGTATGAATTCACTTATGTTTACCTCTGCGTTACTATTTTTTATATAGTTTAGGATCATCTTTTTGTACCGCAATGTTATAGCTGTCTTCAGTATTATAGGCTATAGCTCTTTACTTCCTGAAAGCTGGAACAAGCTTAGGTGGTGTTTACATTTGGCTTAATTGACTGCATTGAACGGAAGACTTATTCGCTCAGTCGCTCACCCATAAAAAAAATATTTAGTTGGAACTTACGTATTAAAGTGTCTGTTCACGTGACTTTTTCACTCAGCTTTAAAACCTCACTTGCCCCCATATCTTGTTTTCCTCCAATAGTGGTCCCCAGTCTTCTACTACTACTTTTTTTTTTTTTTTTGAACTATTGTGTTTCTTCTTTTTCTCTATTCCATCGAAACAAAATTTGTGCCAAAGACTTTCATATAATAGTTTTTATTAAAGTAATATTTTTCAAGAAAGATGAGAAACCATTACCAACGATGAGATTTTTTTTGTTTAGTTTTTCAATTGTTTTTTTTTTTTTTTTTTCCTAAACTGCTAAGATTTTGAGAAATTGGCCATCTTTATATATTACCTAATCATAGTTATTGTAGAAAAATGCAAAGATATTTCCATTTTAAAATAGGTACAAAACTGAGCAACGAAAACAGTTGGTCACATGAAAGATTCATCAATATAAACTGAAGAATTTGTGGATGTGAGAATTGTTAGACGGTATGAGATAGTGTTTAATTTGATCTTTTTTTGTTAAATTGATGATGTAAATTTCTTTCTTCTATTATGACAAGTGTTTTTACTGTTACCAGACACAAATTTAAGCACAATAGTTAACAACAATGATTCATTCATTCCTTATTGACTTGTTCCATATATCTTTCATATCTACATAATCATGTATACCCATATGTGACTTGATGAAAAAAGTAAGACTAAGTAAACAAGCCCTTACAGTCTTACAACAATGGAATTGATATGAGCTGTTAAGTGTCAATGAATGAATCTAAGAGTTGTAGTTGAAGGTAAAATATAGTTATGGAAACTATTGCACATGAAGATAAAATGATGTGATTTAAGTGAAAATCCCTCGTGAAAGAGATGAATTGTTAATAGTGTTTTAATCAAATAGTGAAAGCAAGCATAAGATGTGCATGAGATTTGTAATGAATATATTTTTTGTGGTGTAAGCGGATCAGCTGCTGCTATCTGAATTTATACCATTACAATGCATTATGCCTATGATTGTCATTTTGTTGTGTTGGGTGATATGAGGTAGACCAACTATATTCGTTATGGGTGATGTTGTGGTCTAACTATTAGTTAGTTACTGCTGATTGCCGTAAATGGGTTATATTATAAGTTTATAACTCTGTCAAATGGTAAAGTTAGAGAACATAGCTCAAACGGAAACAGGTGGATGGTAACCTGATGTGTATTAAAGTAGGTAAATCTCCTAAACCGTTTTATTTTTCATTTTTTCTAAACAAGATTAATTTTCTTACTTGAATACTCAGAATTCAACTTCAAAAGAAATGGATGAAAAGGGTATCTAGGTACCTGACTTGAAGTCTATTAATAGGTACCAGTCTTGACCCAAACTTGTTATCCAACTCACCCATTTATGCTTCTTTACATCTTATGGGTGGCAGTTGATTAAACTAACATAATGTTTTTTATGAGATAATGATTGCATCAAACCCATAACATCTACCAAATGTCATAGGAGGCTTTATGGGTGACTATCGATCTATCATATATGAGAAATGATATTTATTCCTACTTCATCTTCCTACTAAGATCCTGACAAGTGGAAACATTGACGGTTTAGATGCGAGGAGATAATGAGTGGAATACACATGTCCCATTTTTTTGTGGATAGGAGGATAAGTAGGCAAATGATGTAGGAGGATATAGCAATATGCTCATCATATATTCTTTCATTTTTCTCTAAAACAAATAATCCCTTGATTTTTTCTCTCATACTCACAAAGTACAAATTTGATTCAAAATTGGTCCCACCACTACATAATCTTCCACCCTAAAAATTACTGTTATTATTAGTTAAATGAACCCACTAATCTTTTGATACCCATGCCCTAAAAACAAGCCAAACACAATTAATGAAATTGTCATACCGAATCTCAGCCACCTTTATATCAAATCTATACCTAGAGTGATTCCATGTAGCAAACCAAATACTCCCTAAGACTTTCCAAGTTCCAAGTAAGATATACGGCATTGAGATTTGAGAACCATTTTAGATATTCGATTGATAGTCATGTATCGTAACCTGGAATTGCATTCGGCATTCCCATTCAGAAAACAGATACCCTGAGTCACCTAGATCTTTTGCAGATAGAACTATGAATAAGTGAGTAAAAAGCTTAGTGATGGATAGAGCATGGATATAAGCAAACAGATCAAGAAGATAAGCAAACATATAAATCTCTATCTCTATCTCTAACTCTTCTCTATGTCTATCTGTATCTCTATCTCTTCTCTTCTCTCTTTCTCTATCTCTATCTCTACTATTTATAATGCATTTGGGACCTTTCTATTTTTAGAAATCTTAAATAATTAAGTTTAGACAAGTTACTAGTTTTAAGACAAATATGCATTACAAATTTTGTAACTATTAATTTCTGTCATTAAAACATTAAATATTCATATTTATACCATTAAAAACATTTAGTTCCATTAATAATGAAACATTCTCACAATTTAACTCCATATAAAATGTGTCAATTTATTTATTTATTATTATTTTTTTTTTCAAAAACGTTGTTAGCACATATGTTTTGTTGCACAGAAACATACAAGTCTAGCTGCAAAACCAAAATAAAAATCTATTGAATATCTCGCATGCTAAAATCTGAGTATTAGAAGAAATAAAGAAATATTATATACTAAATATCTTGACACAAAAATAGCAAATTAGCAAAATTAAAGGCGTAGTTATAATCTTTTTTAAAATGACAAGATTATAAATGATCAAAAAACATTTATCGAAAGATTATTAATTACAGGGTACCCGCCGCAACGCGTGGTTACCCTGTTAGTTGCCTTTAAGGTATACTATTATTTTTAGATAATGATAGTCTTCTTTTTAAATGATCTTTATTAAATATTATACAGGTTATTATTTTGGATATGATTAGGTATTAGAGTTAGACTAGGATAGGATTCTCGTAAAAAAAAAAAAAAAAAAATTATAGGCTTTTAAGGTTGTTACTCATGTTATGCAAAGTAGATGGAAGTGACTTTTTTTAATTGGGACAATGAGTTAAATCCTAAATATACGTCTAAAAGGAGAGCTGGTTGACTTCTCAGATGCCAACTATTACTTCGTGCTTGTTTGCTCTGTCTTATTACAGTCCCTGAAATTTAAACAGTTACTTTGCATTATTTCTGAATGATGGGTGCTTGATTTAAAAAGAGCTTGGTAAAGCTATACTTTCGTAGTGCTAGATATACAACGTTTTTTTTGTAATTTTAATGTTATAGATGCCAAATCAGTATTCTAAATCTCCAGGGATGTAAGGATTATGTTAGGTGTTTAACTCATATCGAAAGCTTTAAGTTTTCATCATCACCAAGTTGAAATATATGTTTGTTTCTAGGTACTTTGAAACTGTAGTGGGTCTTAATCCTATTGGATTTTAGTTATGTTGTGTCTAGCCTCATAAAATATTTAAGAAGGGTGGCATCATCGATTTTGTGACAGTTGGCGATGAAACCCCAACCTATCCTCTTGCATTTGGCACAGAAGCTTCCTGGTTTCTGTCCATAGACTTTTGATCTCCAAGTCTTCATATTTTTCTTAATATTAGTATTATAGTTAATTAGTTATCAAAAAAAGTCATTTGTTCTTGGACGGAGTAATTATTATGAAAGCTTATCACTCAATCTATAGAGTTGGATCAAATGATGCAGAGGTTAACAACAGTAGACTAACAGTTTTTGAATAAATAGTTTGTATTTAACTTTTTTATTTGGATCATAAAATAGTATAACATACACAAGGGTCTTGGTGGCAGAAGTGATTGTGCTACAGCCCTGTTAATGTTAATCTGTTATGGTTACTTTCTGCCACCTTCTTCCTTTTTTCTTAGAAGTGCTATAGTTGTAAGTAACAAGATTAATACGACAGTCAGATTAATAGGCGTGGCATCGAAAATTTCTAAAAGTTTAGTTCATTGGAGTTAGCTATTTGTTGCTTGTTGTAGGATGTATGGCTTGCTGGGCCAGCCATTGTTTTTTTACTTGATAATTTCATAACACAATGTCTTGTAGCATTTTATTGGTCATTAACCTTGATCCATTCCTCTTCTGTTAGAATGACTAGAATTAGTGTTTTATATTTCTTTTCATTTTGAATATGCAGTGGTGCAGCGCTGGCATTTTACATTTATAGAATCACATACTCACGTGGACAGTCAACAGGAGAATCGAGTTATGATACCAAAGCAGAGTAGCTCGATACTGTAAGGTCAGCATTTGAGTTGTATTTATGCCTTTTAACTGCTGTAATTTTTCTCTTTTGATAAAAAGATTTGCCAGGGGTCATGTTTTGGAATCTTGACATAAAGCTGATCTGTTTTTAACCCTAACAACCAACTGTTGAGAAGCAACATGACACATACATGTATGTATGTCTGCATAATATCTAAGTGAACGACTTATTTTTCATGTAATAATATCTAAGTGAACGACTTATTTTTCATGTAATCACATTATTGAAAACTGGGGATAACACCAATTCTACTAGGTTCTAGCGTCTTAGGCCAACAGTTTTCTGTCAGAATGTTACGAAGGACTTTTGTAGATTCTATACATGTGTCAAGATGGAATGGTTGGGTAACTTGTCAAAATAGGGCTGGTTGAGAAAGGTCCTTCTGTACGGATTGAAACATGCCGGGTTGAGTTGGCTTGGTTTGGATTGACCCTTTTATAAAAATGTTACTTATGATTAAACATATTATAACAATGATAAAATGATTACTATAATACTAATAAACATTAGGCTATGCACTAAGAGTAGAAATCGGTGACATGTAACTTGTTTAACCTATACCCTTTGTAGCTAATTTTTCAGTTTGACTTGTTTGAGACAAAATACAAGTCAATTCGACCATTTGGAAGTAAATGGCTTAAAATTAAACTACTTAGAGGTGGAGGAACCAAAAATTTCTTGTTCATTTTTTAATTTTCTTTTGAGGGTGGAGGTCCTTTTATAAGTCGGAGATCAATTCATTTATGATTCTTGTATCTGTGAGCTGACAATCTTAAAACATTGGTGTTCTTCATTAGATAATTGAAGGGGTGTTTGGTTTAGCTTATTTTCCGGGCTTATAAGCTTATTGATTTTTTGAATTGCCAAGCTCACCTTTAATGGCTTTATGAGCTTATCAATTTGAGCTAATAACCTTAAGTTTATAAGCTCATAAGCTATTAGAAGTGCTTATTGGCTTTTCCAAGTTATAATAAGCCCATAAACAATGTTTGAGAGATGGAAAGAGGAGGAGATGGGTTCTTATAACAATGCTAATGTCTGGATGTGCCAAAATCAGCCGGTCGGATGGGTGTTGTAATGGGTCAAATTAGGTTTGGTACAGATTGTCAGTTTTTGGTACGGGATGGGTTTTTAACCTACAAACATGTCGTCTATCCGTTTCTTGAATTCTGTAAGCAATTAATGCTATAAATGCGATTAAAAAGCCTTTTTGAACATTTCAACCCATTGACATTTCAAGCTAATGTTTGTAAATTTTGCTTGTTAGACACAAAGTAGAACAAGACATTTATGTTAATATCGTCACATGTGTAACCAGCTATTTACATTTCAGGTACGAAGTTTTATTAATGGTGGTGTCTTAAGCAGTTGTGCCCTTGTGCGATGGCTCGGATTTATTCTCAATTGCAGGATTTGTTGTATGCTGCTTCAGATTCCAAACTGCGTATGTACCTGCATGCTAGGAATTATGATTATTATAGTCTTAGAAATTTAAGAATAATACCCCACACAAAGTTCAACATTTTAGTTATGAAAATTTGCTTCCGGTAAGCGAGACATTGAAGTGTTGAACTGCTTCTATCCTTGTGGAGTTGTGGCATGATTGGTAGTGGTAAGGAATGGTATCCAAGTTTTGTCTTTGTTTTTCTTATTCGAGTGAAGGGCATGAATTTAGCTCAAGTGATCAATGTTTCATGATATTTGATAACAGTTTATCCATCTCTGCCGCTCATCCCTTAAATTTTATTTCTTTCTTGTCACGAGGCTCGGTTTTCTTAAATGTAGTGGTTTAAACAGGTTCGATTTTGTTTATTTTTCGCCTTTTAAACCAACTAGTTTACTGCACGGATGTAGAATACAAAATAAGCCAATGCTCAGCACTTTTTAAATGATTTACAGTTACTAGGTAGTGTTTGTGTACATGGTAACATGGGTATAGGGATGCAGAAATGATCTTCCTTATATGTTTTTCATATGGTAGGCTTATTATAGGGATGCAGAAATGATATTTGATAACAGTTTATCCATCTCTGCTGCTCATCCCTTAAATTTTATTTCTTTCTTTGTCACGAGGCTCGGTTTTCTTAAATTTAGTGGTTTAAACAGGTTCGATTTTGTTTATTTTTCGCCTTTTAAACCAACTAGTTTACTGCACGGATGTAGAATACAAAATAAGCCAATGCTCAGCACTTTTTAAATGATTTACAGTTACTACAGTTACTAGGTAGTGTTTGTGTACATGGTAACATGGGTATAGGGATGCAGAAATGATCTTGTATGTTTTTCATATGGTTGGATAATGTAAAGTTTACCTATGAAACCAAAAAGAAATACATAAAAGGGCAAATTGCACAAAAGTGTATCCAACTTAGCATCAATTTTAAAAGTGTATCTAACTTAGCATCAATTTTAATTTAAGGTACTCTATTATTTTTCTTCAATTTAGTGTACTCAACTTATTTTTGATTGCAATGTAAGACATATAACGAGTTTCCCAGTTATCTTATTATGGAAAATTACATGTTTTGTCCCTATGGTTTATTCCAAATAACACACGTAGTCCACGTTTCATTTAAATTACGCGAGACATATGTTTTAGTCAATTTTTATAAATTTTCATACGTTTTGTCCATTTTTTTACGTTTTTATCAGTTTTTTTACGTTTTCGATCGTTTTTTACGTTTTCATCCATATTCTTAAGTTTTTGCCCGTCTTATTAAGTTTTCGTCCGTTTTTTACGTTTTCGTTCGTTTTTTTACGTTTTTTGTATTTTTTTACGTTTCGTCTATTTTTTACGTTTTTGTCTGTTTTTTTACGTTTTCGTCAATGTTTGAACGTTTTCGCCCATTTTTTTACGCTTTCGTCTGTTTTCGCCTTTTTTTTACGTTTTGTTCGTTTTTTATGTTTTCGTCCGCTTTTTTATGTTTTCATCTGTTTCTTTATGTTTTCATCCATTTTTTTATGTTTTCGTCTTTTTTTACTTTTCCGTCTGTCTTTTACGTTTTCTTCCGGCTTTTTACGTTTTCGTCTGTTTTTTAAGTTTTTGTCCGTTTTTCACGTTTTGTCAGTTTTTTTTGCGTTTTCGTCTTTTTTTACGTTTTCGTTAACTTTTTACATTTTCGTCTATTTTTTTAAATGTATGAATACGTAAAAAATATATAAAAATAGAAAAAGTGGGCGAAAACATAAAAAACAGACGAAAACGTAAAAAATGGACAAAAACGTAAAATAAGAAATATATGTAAACATAAAAAAATTGATGAAAGCGTAAAAAAAGCAGTCGAAAACGTAAAAAAGTAGACAAAAACAAAAAAAAATTGGGCGAAAACGTAAAAACGAATGAAAACATAAAAAAGCGGGCGAAACGTAAGAAAACGGACGAAAAGATAAGAAAACGGACGAAAATGTTAAAATACATAATAAACGTAAAAAAATAGAACGAAATCGTAAAAAAAGAAGACGAAAACGTAAAAAAAATGAACGTAAACATAAAAAAATGAACGAAAACATAAGAAAATGGGCGAAAAAAGGATGAAAACGTAAATAAACAGCAAAAACGTAAAAAAAAAAAAGGTCAAAAACGTAAAAAAAACTGATGAAAACATAAAAAGAATGGAAAAACATATAAAAATGGACTAAAAGTTATATCTGGCATAATTAAAATGAAATATGGACTATGAGTGTTATTTGGGATAAATCATAGAGACAAAACATGTAATTTTTTTCGTTATAAGATAACTGGGAAACCCGATATATGTCTTACATTGCAATAAAAAATAAGTTGAGTACAGTAAATTGAAGAAAAAAAAGTAGAGACCTTAAATTGAAATTGGGGCTAAGTTGGATAGATACACTTTTGTGCAATTTGCCCTACATAAAATTGTGAAAGTTAATTGAAAACTGAGAAATAAAAGATGAGAAAGAGAATACTAAGGGTGCGTCAGTTGGAGAAAAAATTCTCTTGTTTTCTATTTTTAGTTTTATTATAATTTAGAAGGGAAATTTATATCCACAAAACATTTGAAAATATAGAAAAAGCGTTTAGTTGAAGTTTGTATTTTCTATTTTGAAGAAATGGAGGGAGAGTTGTGAGTTACAAAGAAAAATAAAGAAAACATCGAAAATATGTTTTGCAAAACAAAGAAAACAATTAAAATATTTTTTGTAATTTTCTTTGTTAAATTAGGAAATAGCGGATTTTGTGTTTTATAAAACATTTTATTGGAAAACGATTATTTGAACGCGATCTTTATTTTCCTTGTTTCCACAAAACATTTTATGAAAAGTAAGGGTGTTTCTCCCCAACTAAACGCACCCTAAACTTCCTTTTCTGATAGTTTAGAAGTGAGGCGGTAAAAATTAAACACGCAAGATGCTTTTTGTAGTTTAAGTGAACAAATGACTTAATACAAATGCTTAATTGAATACATGATGTTTGTTTGTTAAGAAGATAAGCTTGTTATTTTTGCTTGTGTTTCTGACACACAAGCATAAAAGCATACATAAAATTTTCTCTTGTGGTTGCTCATGTCCACTTGTGTACTCGTGAGTCGTGTCTCTATTTATTAAATAAAAAAATAAAGTATTACTCTTAAAATAATAAAAAAAATAAAAAAAAAAAATAACATACTTAAACGAATAATTTGCATGAGTTCACGAACAAAAAATGGATAA
This sequence comes from Artemisia argyi, assembly GCA_030686995.1. Classification (NCBI taxonomy): domain Eukaryota; kingdom Viridiplantae; phylum Streptophyta; class Magnoliopsida; order Asterales; family Asteraceae; genus Artemisia; species Artemisia argyi. The sequence continues at coordinate 83,793,194 of CM060677.1, read as the reverse complement.
GAGTGAATATCATATATATTTAATGAAACTTGAATATTTGCATATTTTTTTAAAATACAACTTTCTAATGCATATTATGCAATATTTTTTAAACGTGATTTAGAAAATATGTAAGTATTGAAGTTTCCTTAAGCCTACAAAGTGAGACATTTATTCATGTTTGTTAATTTAATTAAACAAACATAAACTATTGCTCATATATCAATAAACATCTTTTTGAATATTTGGTTCTTTTACAGTCATGTTATTAAAACGTAGAGCGTCAAATGATATTGATCCTTCTTTTCTAATAAGCAAATGAATCTTGGTTTAATTTTTAAAAATCTAATAATGAGTTTGGCCTCTTCTAGTTTCTCAATGATCTGGCCGATTTTGTAAATCAAATGTAGACAACCCCAGTTTTATTAGTTAATACTTTCAGTAATTTTTCTCTACTAGACGAGTACCCGTGCATAGCAACGGGATTTTATAGTGACATTTAATTATAATGATATTTTGGTTAAGTGGTTTGTGTAACCAAAATATCACTATAACTATCTGCCGCTATAAAATTCCGTTTCTATGTACGGCTACTAATCTAGTATTTAAAAGTTTATTTTTATATACGTGTGTATTTATTCTTAAGTTGACAAAACAATATTACTTTTTTACAAGGTTTTGAAACCCGGATCGACCCGGCCGGGTTAACCGGTTCGACCGGTTCTGGCCGAAAAAATGGGTCAAAATAACCCAGGTTTCTAAAACCGGGTTAATCGGTGACCCGACGGGTTTTGAGTGACCCAGGTCAACCCGGTTCTCGAAACCCGGCCGAGTTTCATTTTTTCAAAAAAATTTAATAAAAACCCAGGTTGACCCGGCGGTCGAACCGGTTGACCCGGTCAAAAAAATAAAATAATAATAAATTGAAAACCGGGTTGACCCGGCGGTCCAACCGGTCGAACCGGTTAACCCGGTGCCCGGTGACTTGACCGGGTCGATTTCGAACCCAGTTTTCAAAACATTGCATTTTTATGTTTTCATTTATTAATTATTCATTTAACTTTCCATGTTTTTAAGTTGACAAAAAAATTGAATGTGTAATGTAAGTTTCCATGTTTTCATTCGAGTTTTGATTAAGTTTTAAATGAGAGGTATTAAAGAGTGTTAAATGCATTAATTAAGGGTAATTTAGGCAAAACATTAATTTAAGTTTTTCACTTTTCACTTCTTGACTTTTTGACCATTTACTCTTTATAAATAGTATAGATTAAGTCACAAATAAACAGTTTCCATACAACTTACTAAATTCAGTTTTTTTTCTTTTTTTTATTCTTTTTTTTTCATATTAAATCTATTAAATCGAATTCAAACACCACGTCAACCTCAGTATTGATGCCTTTAAAAATCAGGAACCTTCAAAAATTCGGAAGACTAAAGCACTAACTTTAATAGCCTTGCCATTGAATTACATTTTCAATTTGACAGGTTAATATCACGTCCTGATTTTGGACCACTTAACATTTCTACACAAAGAAAACGTGATACATGCAATTGACCCTATTCATTAAGTTGTCGCAGAATATCAACAGGATTTGTTAGGTGACAAAATTTGTGGTTATGCTTAGGAATTTCTATATAACCGACATAGGTACCCTTTGGATATATAACCGACAACATTCTAACATAGTTTGTGTCTTCTGAATGGACCCAATTTACCCACTTATTCTAAGCAATGTATTACACATATACTACTGGCCAGATGCTATAAAATTTTATCCAACCTGAATTTTTTTTGTTTTTTTGTGAAGGCAATAAGTTTTATTTAAAAAAAAAAAAAAAAAAGAAAAAAAGAAAAATGGATACAAGGAAAAAAAAACATAAGCAATAAAATCTACAAGACAAGAGAACTAGGTACAAAAACTAGAACACTTTTAGAAAACTGAAGACCATCTAATGCAAATGAAGCACCAAGAATCCTAAGCTAATAGAAAAGAACAACATGCTATTCACCAAACTCAATTTAGACTTTGTAAGCGCTAATTGGGTCTGGAGCACCAATCCAGCCACGAAACAATGACCCTTTTAATCTTGCCGACACTCACTTATAAGAAATCACTTGAAGCTCGTCACAAAGAGTAGTAAGATTTGAAATTTTATTCTCATAAACTCGTTTGTTCGTTGCACACCATACAAGATATAGCATCGTCCAATACAACTTGATAGCTGCCCAAATGCCCAATGAGGCAAATGAACAAAGATTTAAGAAATTTCTCCCCTTGACAAGAAGGACATTTATGATTTAGAGTAAGCTACAAATACCGTTTACATAGTGTATTCATTTTTGGCACAAGCTATCTCTATCAGAAACTAATGGCATACATATGAGTTCAAAATCTAACCCTGAAAGTGATGGTTTTTGCCAAGCCTTTTGCATGAAGCGTCGAAAATATTTTTGCTGACGTTTAACCTTGAATGTTTCATATATTTTGACATAGATTGTTTGTCCTAAATTGGACAAACAACATGGGCGAATTGGCAATTTACTCTGATATTAGAATTTCATCTGTATTTTCATGATTTTGCGACCAACGAATTTGAATTGGCAATTTACTCTGATATAGAATTTCATCTGTATTTTCATGATTTTGCGACCAACGAATTTTCTGGCCGAGTAACATTCCATCAACTTTCATTCCATACGAAACATGTGAACTTCAAATCACAATATCACATTGATACATACATGAAGGTTAAAACTGGGTTTTTATTTAGTACGCTATCATAAATAAAGAACCTCAATCACAAAGATGTTTAGTCACCTAACCTGAGAATTTCATGATAGTCGAGAAAAAGTTGACATATACATAGAAAGACACAAGCATGTCAAAAAGTCATAACTAACAAACCAAAACCCTTAAATTAAATAAACTTTGGTCGTGAATCCTTAAACTGGGTGCACCCATCGTCTGGATTTGTATCTTGTTTTACATCAGCAACTTCCTTTACACATTTCCGTTAGTTCCGTGAATCTCAACTTCTGCCTGGTTGTCCAATGGCATGTACTGTGCCATGATAGCCCGGATCTCCGAATCCATGTATGTCTGCGCACAAAATTAATTTGTCATTAACCAAATAAAAATTCAGTACAAGTGTTACAAGTGAATTGGCAAAATGGACAGATTGGCAAACGGGTTGACCCGACACTACTTTTTTATCTATTAGTTTATATTTCTGATGAAAAGCCAATGCATTAGATATGATAATAAAAAGATACAGATATTTTCTGAGCAACAGAGTTGGGATCTCAGCGCACAACCATTCGGGTGATGGGGCATCTTAAATGCCACCAAGCCAAAACACTGAGTACATTACTTCTTTAGATCTTTAGCTAATTTTTTTTGGTGGTCCTATACATTAAAAATACATATTAGGCGACTTTCAGCCTACTCAAATCGTTCCTTTTTATAGCTAAAATAAATAAATTCAAAACATTTAACATACAGATTAGCCCGAATCGACTGGTTTGTAAGTAGGAAGGGTTGGAATTGTCAGTTCCAAAAATATTACCAACTTATTTCCAAGATTCAAGGAATTGATGCTTACCCGGACCCTGTACTTATAGAATGCATATCCTGCGGCTCCAGCAGCTGCCAGACCAAGAATTATGACCCATACGAATCCCCAACTGACTTCCGATTTACCATCTTTACCTATTTTGGAAGTGAAAAATCAATTACCGTGTACAACAAACCAACATCAGATGAGAAAATTTCAAGATTAAAAATAGCTGAATATGAGGACTCACTTATGCAAGTGTCATGTTCTCTCATGTAGAGCAGATTACCACTGCAACTACACTCATAACTGCCCCATGTATTCTTGCATTTACAGTTAGAACATTGGCACGCTGTCTTGTCTTTGCATTCATCAACATCTGAAATATACATAGATGTCATAACATAAACAGCGGAATTTCATTCTTGATGAAGACAAGAAGCATAACTAGAGTTTTAAATGTTTTACTGTTTCAGTGGAGAATGAAAACTGGGAATGAAAAATACCTTCACAACTGTTAACTCCGTCTCCTTTAAACCCTGGTGGACACTTGCAACCTTTGGTGTGGTCATCCTGGAAGAAATGATACAAATTTAAATCACCATTTCTATTATCGATAGACTATAAACAAGAAAGAGTGACATTATATCCTCCTAAACCTCTTTATGAAAATGTTTAGGAAGGTAAGAAATTACGCAACAAGAAATATGTGCATGCATGCATATGTTCGTATAAAAAAATCCGTTTAGCCTAGCAGTATCACGGTCATGAATCAGCCAACAGGTTGTAGGTTCATGTCTCAATTGAAAAATGCGGTGTATTGAGATGCAAGTAGTGGGTGTGAGTATAGCCTTTCACAAGAATGTATTTGTGTGTATCAGAAACGGCCACTTCCTTTATGTAATGGTCGTCTTTGATCTCACATAATTGAAAAAAAAAAAAAAAGTTCACTTGCACCAGGAATGGGTCAATTGGGACGAAAGTCACCAAGTTTCAGTTTTAACGCGAACAACCCTTTAAGTCATTTTTAATTCATGACCAGGTCTGTTAATATCATTGACAAAATAGGTGACTGCGGGTCAAACCAACTAGATATGCCTGTTTAGCTCCGTACTCATAATACACGGTTTTCAACCTGATGTAGTTAACAGACTGCTCATCTTGCCAGCTCCAATATGGATCATCGCGTATGTATACAAAACAACACATATGGCTCTATGCCTATAAATATACAACTACGCAGGTGTTGTGTGTGAGGGAGGGAGGGGGAGCACTTACGATGCAAGCAGAGTAGGTTCTGCCTTGCTGAGTGCTTTTCCAACAGCCTCCATTGTTAACTTCACAGCGGAGTGCCCCCGAAGCTGCAAGATATCAAATTTAAAAACATTAATTTCTGTGCATATACTAATATTATTCAGGGTTACTAGTGGGTGTTTGGTTTGAGGATATGGTTCTAAGGGGATGACTTCCATTCCCATTGTAGTTGTTTGGTCAGTCAGTTCATAATTGAAAATGGGAATCAAACCCTTGAAATTAAGCATTTTCTATACCCACCAAAGGTGGTGGGTTTTAAAACCCATTCCAATTACCATACCAATAGTGATTCCTGTTATAAACCAAATGCCCCCTAAAAAGAATACCTTCACAGTGTTTATAACCATCACCAACAAACTTGACACCCTGCACAACTGGGCATTCACAAACTCTCCCACGAAAAGTATCCTATACCAAATAAAAAGATGCCCATTAAATTTAAAAAAAAAAAAAAAAAAAAAAAAAAAAAAAAAAAAAAAAAAAATCGTTAATTTAAAAACCGGACATAAATTAAAGGAGATGTAGGTTATGTAATAGTACCCTGCATGCTGTAATATTAGCAGCCTTGTCCATCCAGCACCCACCATTGTTCTCTAGGCACTCATTTGTTTGCATATCTATGAACAGCAAATAACAAAGTACATTAAACATTATATATAGTATGCAGCACAACATCAACATATGTTCTTGTAGTCTGGTACTAACCATCACTCAAACATACGGCTGGCTCAGTGGTCTCCTCAAATCCTGAGCAAATGGCCTTCAGAACTGCTTGTTTTGCAAGCTTACCTGAAACAATCAACGAGATCTTCATATTAATCTATAGGATTGTAAGTTGTTATCAAAGAATATTTTTTGGTTCTAGACTACATACCCCTATATTGTCTGTTGTTTATCACAAGAGTTGGCAGTATAGTGACATCTCCGCGTGACCCTTTACCTATCTGCAGAATTACAATATCACCATCAGATGTTTACAAATTACAAATTAACCTCAAGATATTACATTTGGTGACTTAGGATGTGTAATTATACAATGAGTTTGCTACAGTCAGCTATTGATACCTGTGCTTCTTGCTCAGCCTTGAGGACTGCGTTATCAACATCAGCTTCTGTATCACCGACACATTCATTTATTTTCTTTAAATCAACACCTGACCATCATAACACAAGAAAGCCAAAATCAATTTCCGTTTCTTTTTGAAGAACTAAACAAGAAACTATATAGAATGTCTGTTGAGGAAATAATATCAAAATTAAATCAAAAGGATAACGTTTTTGAACTTACCAAGCGACTTAATAACTTCCTCCGCACACTCTTTTGTGTACTTTTGGTCTTTCATCGGACACCGGATAGAAAAATCAGTAACATAATCCCACCAAAGCCAAGGCTTTCCAGTTTCATTTGTTACTTTATAAAAACAAGCTTGCCTCAAATTTTGAACCACAACATCTTTCCCATCATACCCTTTACTAAAATCTTGCTCGGGATCCGGAGCACAATATCTTCCATGGTTGATACATTGTGATTTGCACTGTTTGCTCAATGTGAAAGCCTCAGGGCAATACCAAGTGATATAATGTGGTGTGAATTGAGTGTAGCCTTTTTTCTCAAGTATTTGAGCTGCCCCTTTAAAATCTTTCACAAAATTTATTTGACTATCACACTTGGCCCCACATTCGTCATTGCTATTGGTCCAAAACTCGTACTCTACACGCTCATCAGGGTGAGGGAGAGCTTCTGTCCAATCGAGTTTTATATTTACCAAATCGCCCTTGGTTAAAGCTTTCTTTATTGAATCCCCAAGTGCCTTAGTGATAAGTGCGGAAGGGATTGTTATGTTTTGTAAGTAATCTGCACGTGCATTTTCCTCTTCAGGCATATCCATGGTGATTAATGGCTCAGCTCTGTCATCTGCAACAAGAATAGCTGCAGCTCCAGCGTTTTGTGCGTTCCATGCCTTCAAAGTAAAGTAACAATCTGCCAAGTTAACAAATAAGATGCATTACTAGATAATTAATAGTACTAAGAGCAAATTATGGTTCTTTTTTTCTAATCCCTTCTAAAAAAGTCAACTTACTACTGCTGATGGATAGTTTTCATGAAAAAAAGCACAATGTCAGCATACTAAATAAGTTCAAGCGTTATTTCTACACTGGTTAGATTTTTGACTTTTTCGTAATAGCCACACATTAATTCATTCGGGTTCTCTAACTATTTAGGGTCAATGTACTAAAATTTGGAGAAGCACAAACAAAGCTGTAAGAAACATTATTTTTAGGATAAATGTATATTCACATAACAATCCCTATATTTAACTCACAATTAATGTGATTGTCTGATTCTAAATTTTCAAGTAGCAAACATCACTTAAACAAAGCACATCAGAACAACTGTTTCTAGTTTTTTTCTATTTTTAGCATATTGCAAGAGGCAAGTATGGAATTTCAAAAAAGTAAGCACCTTTACATACTAAGCATAAAGGTCTGTCAATTTGATAAGGTTTAGATTTTGAGACCGCATGATATGTTTATCCACAATTAATAGATAAAACATACAACAAAAAGAAGGAAAGCTTATAAAAAAAAAGCACAAATGATTGGAAATAATTTACTCTGAATGCAAACTCAAAATTTTTAAGTTTAGCGTGAGCCATGCGATTTGATACGCAGCGAAGTACAACAAAAATAAAAATTAATGATCAACTTTCTTAGAAGAAAAACTTGTGAATTTTCTATATCTTTTGGTCCCAAAATTATCAAAGAAAAACTTAATTAAGGCCCCAAATATTACTTTACTAGAAAAAACAAATAAGGTCAATTATTCACGCTTTTAACCATCTATAGATGATCTAAAAAAAGGTATCCCTTGAGACAAGCAATCTTTTAATAGCAAAAAAAAAATAATAATAAAATAAAAAAAATTGAACCAACAACAATTGAAGGCTAATAATGAAGAGAAAAGAAAAGAATGATTAGTTACCACCACGATCAAGAAGTACAAAAAGTGGAAGACCACCAGAAGCATGTTGAGATTTCAAAGAAGAATCAAAAGTTTGACAAGCCTTTTGATTGGATTTGGGATACTCAACAACACCAGTTAAAGTTCCACCATATTGGGGAACACCAAAATTACCAATCGCACATTCATATGTATCTTTTAAATTATCAGGTGATGTTACTCTCAAACTATTCTTCTCAACCACAAATCTACCCATACATCCTCCATACATAAACATCAACCAAACACATACACATATCATCATCATAAACCTCATCATAGTTGACCAATTTAAAGTCAACCCAGATCAGATTTTCAATATCCAAAACTGACCCAGATGAGCAAATCGGATTTTATGAAAAGGGTATTAAGGATTTAACTTAAAGATTAAGAAAAAAAAAAGTGATGATGTTGACGTAATTAGAGCTCTGTATTACTTATATATTTTTTATTTTTTGATAAGTGTAAAGAGGGTATAAATTTGGAAGTGTGTACGTGTTATATTTGTATTGTATGTGTTTCGACAAGTGTTGTTACAAACACATCTACATGTAAAGAAAAAAGATGAGAGAGAAGGGAGGAAGACTCGTGCAATGGAAGTATTCTAGAAAGAGATGAGATCTATCTTGTCTATATTTCAAACAGCCCTCTTTATATTCCATCTTGATCAAGTCTTTCTTCTATTATTTTTAATTAATTAATCAATTAATTACCCTAACTATACTTTAATTCCAAAGAGTTCAAAGATACTTCGGGAAATTTGCATTTTTATTACCCATGTTACCAAGTGGTGCTTGTTAAAACATCAACTTTGTTGATACAAAAGTTGGGCGTTCCTGATTACGGGCTCTTGCTCTCGTACCAATTCGCTTCTTAGTACTTATAACCTGCGCACTAAGAAAATAAACAACACCGTTAGACTTATCGTGGGATTGTCTCCCACGATTAGACTTCGGCGTGAGAGTAAGTAATCGATTTAGGGTTATCGTAAAGAGTTTAGGGTTTGTGTATCGTACCTTGAATGAGAGTTATGTCATTCCTTATATAGGCGCAGAATCCTTGTAGGGTTCGTGCTCCTTACGTTTCGCACCCATGGTGCTTATCCGGGTAAGGATATCTATTCCATAGATAGATGATCCTTATCTATACCGTGTATAAGTTATTTGGGTTTGGGCTTACGTGAGCCTGTTCCCATTATTAATGCGGCCCAAGTGACAGTAGCCCACGCATGGTGGTTTTTGGGCCTTAGTAATGTTTATCATATGGGCTCGTGGCCCATATATAGACTATACGTCATCATGTCCCCCCAATCTAGTGTGCGCGGCTTGTAGCCGCGGATGCTAGACTAATCACTGCAGCGGTAAGCGTGGCGGGAAATTTTTAAAATATTACCGCCCCTTTTTGAAGTGCAATGTACCTAGTCCGAGATATTTCAAGGAAATACCTTGGAAATTGGGGTTGTGTCCACGTGGTCCTCGTAAATCGGGAAAAAGTGCATGTACCGTTTCGGTTTTAGCCACACGTTTTTTGTGAGTGGGATCCACGTGGACATCATCTAGGGTTTTTTACTCCCTATATAATAGTCACCGCCCCTATTTTTACAAAAACACACAGTAAAAACACACACTCACCCTGCTCACTTTTTCTAAAAGCGTATTTTTGCAAAGAAAGTACTCGTTTCATTAGGTAATTTTTGTGTGCATGTCTCAGTGAGTTAATGAAAATGGTTGCCCAATTAGAGGACTTTCGCTCTGCGATGACGGAGAATGATGTTACTCAGTTTACATCTGACTACTTCATTCCTCTGGATGTGCGTCCAGAGGCTCCAGATGTGGACGCGTGTATAGCCGATTTCCCCGAAGGGAAAATAGGATTATACACGCGCTTCTTCGAGTACGCAAATTACCGCGTACCGATATCTATCTTTCTAAGCGATTTGCTCAACCACTATCGCCTCCACATCTCACAGCTGCACTGTATAGGTGCGGCTAAGGTGTCGAATTTTGAAGTAAACTGCCGTTTACTTGCGATAGAGCCGACCATAGCCTTGTTCCGTGCCTTCTACCACACAACGTGGTCAAATGGATGGGTATCTTTCTCGAAGCGCCCGGGGGCGCTTCAGTGTTACACTGAAAAGGTAGACTCCCTTAGACATTGGAGGGAGCATTTTTTCTGGGTTGATGATGTGGTATTTCCATCACCCTTTGAGTTTTATACTCAGGATACTTTGCCAAGGGATGGGCGCCCCGCACCTGGTTCCTATAGGCTGACTGATGCCCAGACTCTTGATGCCAACCGCATACCCATTAACCCTTATCCGGAGGAGTTTTTGGTGCACATGGGGTTGAGTCGCAACTACTTCGGCGCTGCTGACGAGGTGCCAACCTTTATAAGTGAGGACGACCGGGGTGGGTGTTCGTCCCTTCTACTTCAAATATGTAAGTCCTTTTATATGCGCACCTTTAATAACTAATTCTTTCTTCTTTGTTGTTTGTTTATGTGTGCAGAGATGGATCTGTTTGCCGTTGTTAAGCTGGAGAAGCCAAAGCAGGTAACGGTTGGAGTGCGACCTCTAAAGGAGGGTGAGCAGCCACTACTGGAGGCGACCGAGGGTCATTTGACAGTGCTGCCAGAGGTTGTCCCTGAGAATACGCCGCCGCTCCAGGTAATGCCTGTTCAGAGCGTGGCGCCAAACGTGGAGACGGCGCAAGAGGAGGCGCGCGCTGAATCTTCTGACAGCGTGGAAATCCTTAAGCCTGAGGAGGTGCTGAAGGAGGAGGTAGCGCAGAATATTAAGCGCAAAGGGGAGGCTGGGAGCAGTGGCCCTAAGAAGAGACGACGCTACCTTATTGGGGATGCGGAGTCGTCCGTGGAGGTGGAGACATCCGCTCCTGGCGCGGATAAGAAGGCTGCCGAGGCCTCTCCATTTCTGTAAGTATCTGCGTCTCTATTATGTTTTCTTGTATATTACTTGTCGCAATATGTGCTAACTGTCTTCGTTATGTATTGTAGGGATGATGCCACGAAGAATGATGGAGTGTTCGTGGATGTGGTTTCCTCTTCGCAGAATGAAAACAAGGAGGGGAAAGCCAAGGTTGCTGAGGGTGCAGAGGCGCAGCAGTTGATGGATGAGTTGGCTGTGACTGCTGCGCGTCAGGCTGAGCTGGTGGCTCAGTTGAAGGAGAAGTATGTCGGGGAGAGCAGTACTCTCGCCCAGAAGGATGAGGAAATAACTAAGCTCCGTGCGCAGATGGCGGAAGCGCAGGCGGAGTTGGAGTCCTCCAGGGTGTACACTGAGAAGGTCACCCATGAGAAGTTGTTCGCACTGGCTGAGGTGCAGGAGGCACGCGGGCAGCTTCATCATTATAAGTCTGACATGACTTGGGCTGTGTGGTTTTTGGAGGAGAAGAAGGTGGAGCATTATGCTAGTATCACCAAGTTTAAGGAGAGTATGGAGAAGATCATCCAGGCTCAAGAGAACAAGCTGCGCGGCCTGAGCATCGAGTACGATGAGGAGTTATACCCTCATTTGATGTCGACCATTGCTGAGCGCAGGTATTTCCTTTTTACTCTTCTTCTTTATAATATTTTTTGTTGCTATGCCTTTTCCTAACACAAATTGTCTTTGTTGATGTAGGTGGTTGATTAGTCACGGGCTGCGCCTGGCAGCTATGGGCACTCTGGAGTCTCAAGAGGTGTTGGATGCTTTTGGGAAGGTGGTTCACTGTGCGGTGGCGCTTGGGAAGTCGCAGGCTATGGAGGATCTCCATGAGGCCAAACTTCTGAGCAAGGACTTGGCAGAGGTCCCTGGCTATAATGCGGCTGCATACGATGAGTTGATGCAGGCTATGGCGGGGTTGAAGGTCCTCGAGCTGCCGCACATTGGAAGGTTGGAGCGCGACCAAGACAACCCCATAGATGTAATTATGGCGGGGTTGACTTTGGAGCGCCACCTTTTAGAGGATGCAGAGGCGCAACCAGATTACTTCTTGAAGCCTGATGTATCGCAGCTGCAGATTCCCGTGTTCGCGCAGCCTCGCCACATCCTTACCCCGTTTGCTCTTGAGAGGGAGATTCCCTTGAAAGAGGTTCTAGAGAGCCACGCGCAGAGGGCTGCCCAGAAGAGAGACATTAAGGGCAAGGCAGTGTTGTGTGGCGTGGGTGCTGCACACATCCCCAGGTCTGATGGGGTTCCCGTGAGTGTTCCTACCATTTCTCCCAAAGACGCCTTGATTCTGAGAAAGCTTCAGGAGGCGGGGAGTTCTACTGCTCCGGAGGATAGCCCTGAGCATCGCCATAGCGTGTAGGCTTTTTGTATATGTAGTATGTAAATAGTGAAGTGTATCTTTCCTTGTAATTTTTGTGAAAAAATGTCGAATAAGATACCTTTTTGTTGATTAAGTGTGTGACTTAAGAAATATACTTGCATTGTTTGCTAAGTTTAATTACTTGACCAAGTGTATTGGCTGTGTGATTTTAAGAAACATACTTACATTGTTTGCTAAGTTTTATTATTTGACCAAGTGTATTGGCTCGTTATTTGCTAAGCTTGTACGGTGTACTTAATATTTGCGCACCCGTCGTGGGATGCGCACATGAAACTTACCTCGACGTCTCAAAGGTAAGGTGCTTAGCAAGGATACGTGATCCAATGTTGATGGGTTTGCAACCCTCTTACTCAACGAGTGAATTAGTGGGTTTACTCATCCTTTTATGCCTTCGTGGGTCTTTAATTAGTGCATGCACGCCATGTAGGTGAAAATATAAGATAACAATATTGACATATGTAAGTATGTATGCAATAAAGTGAAATGCTATGGAGTTAGCTAGAAACCATAACATTTTATTGATACTTGCAAGTTTTTTGAAAAAATAAAAATACAATTCCTAGGAAAGAAAAGAAAAACAAACACTTATTGGGCACCTCTTAGGGTGCAAAGGTGTCTGTTTAATGGCCGTAGCTTAAAAGTAACATCTTTTAAGATTGCAGATGTTCCAAGTGCGCGCTAGGTCGTGACCTTCCATATCGCGCAGTCTGTATGTACCATTGCCGAGTGCATCTGTGACCTCGTAAGGTCCTTCCCATTTTGGTCCGAGCTTACCTATGTCTTATGCGTGGCTTGCATCGTTGGCGCGGTATACAAAGTCTCCTGGTTTGAATGAAGTGTGTTTGACCTTTGCATCATAACACTTCTTCATTTTTGCCTTAGCCTTTGCTTCACGTATAGCAGCGCGTTCACGCCTTTCTTCCAGTAAGTCCAAGTCTATGCGCCTTTCCTCGTCATTTGTTGTGACGTTGACCTCTGCTGTTCGTATAGTTGGCATTCCTATCTCAGCTGGTATGACGGCTTCTGTTCCGTAGACGAGGGAGAATGGCGTGTCGCCAGTACTGGTTTTGATTGTTGTGCGATGCGCCCATAAGACATGCGAGAGCTCGTCCACCCACCTTCCTTTGTGTCTGTCAAGGCGCGCTTTTATTCCTTCCCCTAGACTGCGGTTTGCGCGCTCAACTAGGCCATTGGTTTGTGGGTGTTTTACTGAAGCGAAGTGTTGCGTGATGTTCAATTGCACGCACCAATCTTTGAATGGGTTATCACAGAATTGTTTTCCGTTGTCTGATATAATCTCTCCCGGTAGTCCGAAGCGACAGAAAATGTTGTCCCAGACAAAGCGTTTGACTTGGTTTCCTGTGATGTTCACTACCGCCTTTGCTTCAATCCACTTCGTAAAGTAGTCTATGGCTACGATGAGGAACTTTACTCCTCCTGCTGCAACTGGAAAGGGTCCCGCGATGTCAATGCCCCATTTATAAAATGGCCATGGTGAGGTAATGGGTGTTAGCTCTTGTTGTGGTCGGCGCGGGATTGGCCTGTGTACTTGACAATTGCTGCATTTCTTTATCAGATCGCGTGCGTCGCGATGCATGGTTGGCCAATAATACCCTGACCTTAGAGCGCTTGCCACCACAGATCGCGACCCTGAGTGCATACTACATGATCCAGCGTGGATTTCTCTGAGTACGTAGTATGCTTGAAGAGGTCCAACACATCTGAGCCAGGGTTGTAGGAAAGAGCGTCGATAGAGTATGTTGTCTCGTAGTTCAAATCGTTGCGCTGTGCGCCGCACTCTTCGAGCGTCCTTGTGGTCGTGTGGTAAGACTCCCTTGCTGATGAATTCAATGATAGGTGTCATCCATGTAGGATCTTGTTCATCTATCACTGTGGATATCTCCATTTCCAAGATTGACTTATTTTTTAGAGTTTCCACCAATACCTGTTTTGACAGGTGCGCGAAACTTGTGGATGCGATCTTACTGAGCGCATCAGCCTTCTTGTTGTCTCCTCTGGGCACCTGTTTTATTATGAACCTATCAAAGTTTTTGATTAACGATTTGGTCTTTTCCAGGTATTGGATCATGTGGTCATCCTTGGCTTCATATTCACCTAGCACATGGTTAGCGACTAGCCGAGAATCTACATTTGCTTCCAAGTTTCGTACACCCATTTGGATTGCGATGCGTAGTCCGGCTAGTAGGGCTTCGTATTCTGCCTCATTGTTTGTGGCCGTGAATTCAAAGCGCAGCGCATAGGTGAATTCTATACCTTCTGGATTTGTAAGAATAAGGCCTGCGCCTGATCCATCTACACATGAAGACCCATCTGTGAACAGAATCCAGGGTTCCTGTAGATCTGTTTTTGTTGCAGATGTTGGACTGTCGGTATCTGGCTTCTCCACGATGAAATCGGCTAAGATTTGTCCTTTGATTGCAGTGCGCGGTCTATATGAGATGTTATATTCACTTAACAGTACACTCCATTTTTGTAATCGTCCTGATGTGTCAGGTTTAGAGATAACTTGTTTGATTGGCTGATCGGTGATTACAGCTATTGGATGCGCTTAAAAGTATCTGCGCAGCCTTTTGGCTGCGAATATTAGAGCTAAGACCAGCTTTTCCATGGCGCTGTAGTTAGTCTCTGTCTTCTTCAGGGCTTTGCTTACAAAGTATATGAGTGTCTGGACGGAGTTCCTATCTGTTAATAGTACTGCGCTAACTGGTCCATGAGTTGCCGATAAGTACATGATTAGCTCTTCCCCTGGTCGCGGTGCGACAAGTTTGGGAAGAGATGCCAGATGGTGTTTGAGTTGTTGGAAAGCTTCCTCCGCTTCTTCGGTCTAGCGAAAATCTCCCTTTATTGTGCACTTCGTGAGTGTTTTAAAGAGAGGAAGCGACTTGTCCGCTGATTTAGATAAGAAACGGTTTAGCCCTGCTAGCTTTCCATTCAATGACTGGACTTCTTTGAGTGTGCGCGGTGAGGGGAGATCAATAACAGCCTTTGTTTTTTCAGGACAAGGCTTGATTCCATCAGGTTCTATTAAGTATCCAAGGAACATGCCTTCGGTTGCGCCAAAGGTGCACTTCTTGGGGTTTAACTTCGTGTTTATTCGTCCCAATGTTCTGAACGTTTCCTCGATGTCGCGCACCAACTCATCCTCTGTGTGGCTTTTGATGACAAGGTCGTCGATGTAGACTTCCAAGTTGCGGCCTACTTGTTTTTCGAAAGCTGTGTCCACCAACCGTTGGTATGTTGCGCCTGCGTTTTTTAAGCCAAAAGGCATTTTTGTGTAGCAGTACACTCCTTGACTGGTGTGGAAAGCTGTTTTTTCTTCATTTTTGACTGCCATCTGAATTTGATGATATCCTTTGTATGCGTCTAGGAAGCATTTGAAAGGGTATCCGCACAGGGATTCTACCTTCCAGTCTATTTCTGGCAGTGGATAGCAGTCCTGTGGACATGCTTTGTTAAGGTCCGTGAAGTCCACGCACATTCTCCAACTGCCATCGCTCTTCTTTACCAGAACTGGGTTAGAGAGCCAGTCGTGGTAGTACACTTCGCGCATGATGCCTGCGTCTACGAGCTTATGTACTTCTTCCAGAATAGCCTTTGCACGATCTGGGGCCTGGCCGCGCTTCTTTTGTCGTATTGGGGGATATCCTTGTCGGATTTGTAGCTTATGTTCTGTGATAGAGCGTGGCACTCCTGTCATGTGTTTTGGTTCCCACGCGAAGATGTCCAGGTTCTTCTGCAAGAGTGCGCATACGGCTGCTTTACCTTTGTCAGATAAAGATCCACCAATCGAAACTTGTTGTTCCGGGTAATCGGGATGAATAGCGACTTTTAGGTTTGGTGTTTTTTCTGTACGCTGTTCTGGAATAGTCTCTACTTCAGTTGTTACCGCATTGCATTCTCTTGGTGGTACTGTTGTGTTATAGAGGGTGACAACTCCTCCTTCCACTGGAAACTTAAGCATTCCGTGCGCTGTGGATGGTACAGCGCGCATGGATGATATTCCAGGTCTCCCAATGATACCATTGTATGGTGAGGGAGACTTTATTACCATGAAATTTATCCATGTTGCGGTTGAGTGTTGTTCATCTCCTACGACCACTAGCAAGCGTAACTACCCCATGGGCCAGATCTTTTCTCCTGTGAATCCAGTCAATGACGTTGTTGCTGGTATCAATTGACTTTGGATTTCAGGTCGCAGTCTTTTGAAACAATGATCATACAGGATATCTGCGGATGCTCCTCCGTCAATGTACATGCGGTGGATATCATGTCCTCCCGTATGTATTTCAGTAGTTAGAGGTTCTACAACTGCGTTGTCCGCAGCTAGAGTAGGGAAAGATATCTCTTTTTCTGGAGAGAATTTTTGGCTGACTTTTTGCTTTATCTTGCGCTGCCATGACTGTATCATGTATATGGTCTCAGCTTTTTCTTTGGGGGGTTCTTTCTTACCCCCGTTCCTCTGTTTATCTTTTCCCTCTTTGATGTTTTTTACAAGGTGGTCCATTCTGCCTTCTCTTACTAACTTTTCAATTAGTTGTCTTAGCTGGACGCACTCGTTAGTTGTATGGCCTTTTTGACCATGGTACTCGCAGTATCCATTCCCTATGCTCTTTTCTTCTGCGGTGCGCATTGGTGGTGGTTTTGGGAAGTTTGCACCTTCTGTTACAAATATTTCCCTCGGAGTTTTTGTGAGAGGGGTATACTTGTCATTGTCTCTTCCACTGCGGTAATTCCTGCTGCGGTTGTTATTCTGATCGTTGGATTGTCTCCTAGGCTGCTCTTCCTGCCTATAGTTCGAATAACCCTTTTTACTGTCCGCAGCAGCTGCTTCTCCTTGTATAAAGGATCTGGTGCGCTTTGTTAGCTCATCGAAAGTCTGGGGAACTTTGTCATTTAGCTTTCGGATAAGTTCTGGGTTATTAATCCCATTCATGAACCCTGAATTTTTTAGGATTTTAGGACATGCTTTTACTTGTATGCACTCATCCTTGAAGCGTTCCATAAAAGCGCTGGTTGATTCCCCTTGGCGCTATTTCACTCTTGCTAGTTCAACAGGATTTTTAGCGCACTTCTTTCTCTGGGTGAAGTTGAGACGGAATGCTTTCCGTAATTCCTCGAACCCACCGATGCTCCTGCGTGGGAGTTTGCTGAACCATGTGCGCGCGTTCCCTACCAACGTAGAATTAAACATATGGCACCACACAGGCTGTGGCCAGTTTTCGATAGTGGCAGCTGATTCAAAAATTTTTAGGTGATCATCAGGGTCACCTGTTCCATCATATGTTTTTACGTTAGTGGGCATGCGCCTGCGCTTGCGGTCGGAGTAATCACTGATGCGTCGTGTAAACGTATCAACTTTCTGGCGACGCCATGGAAGAGACATATCTTCATTTTCTTCCTCGCGACGTCTACCTCTTGACTTCCAGTGTCCTGTTTCTCTATCGTCGTTGTCCGAGGAGTCACTGGAGGAAGAGTAGTCTCTTTTTCGGCGCTTGCGCCGGCTTCTTTCAGAAGAAGAGCTTAAGGGACTCTCACTTGGGGATATTTTTTCCCCAATCTGTCGTGAATCCTCTTACTCCCAGATTTGGAGGACCCTTGGCTTGGTGAATTTTGAGGTCCTAATCGGTCTTGAATCCCTCGACTGCCAAGTCTGGAGTGGACATTAGTACGCCTCTCGATGTCTTCTGAG
Source organism: Artemisia argyi (assembly GCA_030686995.1). NCBI lineage: Eukaryota > Viridiplantae > Streptophyta > Magnoliopsida > Asterales > Asteraceae > Artemisia > Artemisia argyi. The sequence continues at coordinate 83,775,307 of CM060677.1, read as the reverse complement.
TACTGTGAATTAGATGTCGTACCCAGCCTATCGTGGATGGTAGTACGTTCTGCGCGCCTTCCTCGTGGGTGGCGCGGTGATAATGGTCCGTGTTCAGGACCAAAATTGAGTCGAGCTTGTAGGCTCGTACTTGACCTTCTCCTTGCCTCTTCTTGCATGAGGGCAGTTAGGGTTTCTTAATTTTGGGATACAAAATTTCCCAAGGTTAGGTTGGGTGTGTCCTCAGTTGCTGCAAGGATGTCCGCCTCAGTATTAGGCACCCTATCTCGGTTACGCGCGCCTGGAGGCACAGTGTTGTTCACTGTGGGTATGGTTTGGTGAAGAGTAGTGAAGAGGGTGCGCTGGAGTTCCTCAGCGCTTGGGACCACTGGGGTGATTTGGGTAGTCCTTACAGGTAGTTCTACCTCTGGAAGAGGTTGGGTTGTTCCCGCCTCTTGGTGACCAGGTGCGCTGGTTGTCCCAGCAACCTGCCTAAGGGTCGAATCTTGTTGATTCTTCCTCTGGGGGTCACGTCTTTCTGACTGCGGAGTCCGCTGGCTTGAATTCTTATTCTTTGTCATTCTAGTTCTTAGTTCTTAGTAGGGTCCCACGGATGGCGCCACTTGTTGATACAAAAGTTGGGCGTTCCTGATTACGGGCTCTTGCTCTCGTACCAATTCGCTTCTTAGTACTTGTAACCTGCGCACTAAGAAAATAAACAACACCGTTAGGCTTATCGTGGGATTGTCTCCCACGATTAGACTCCGGCGTGAGAGTAAGTAATCGATTTAGGGTTCTCGTAAAGAGTTTAGGGTTTGTGTATCGTACCTTGAATGAGAGTTATGTCATTCCTTATACAGGCGCAGAATCCTTGTAGGGTTCGTGCTCCTTACGTTTCGCACCCATGGTGCTTATCCGGGTAAGGATATCTATTCCATAGATAGATGATCCTTATCTATACCGTGTATAAGTTATTTGGGTTTGGGCTTACGTGAGCCTGTTCCCATTATTAATGCGGCCCAAGTGACAGTAGCCCACGCATGGGGGTTTTTGGGCCTTAGTAATGTTTATCATATGGGCTCGTGGCCCATATATAGACTATACGTCATCAAAGTTATAGGAGAAAATTCTTGAAATGGTATAATTTCTTGAGTCTTTTCTCAAAAGAGTACAAAAATAATATCTTCTCCCAAAAGAGTCATTATACGAATGTGCGAACGTGCGATTCCACTAAATATTTGACACGTGTCAAGATTAGTAGTACCAAACCAATCATTTGTACAATTTGTCTGGACACAATGCATGACTCTTTTGGGAAGAGCTATCTTTGATGAATCACAATGCATGTAGGTTTTGAAATGACAAAAATACACTGTTGGTCCCTAAACTTTTCACAAAACATCACAATGCACCCTAAGTTTTGAAAATCGTCGTGGTGCGTCCAAACCTCAAGGTTTTGAGGCCGATTTCGTCCTTTGACCTGGAATTCTAAGGTCAACACCCATTTTTAGTTATATCATCAAGGGTATAATAGACCAAACACATTTTCAACTATATCTTAGTTAAATCTAACCTAAACACCTTTATACACCATCATTCATCCATGTAAAGCTGATCATTTGTAACAATTGCAGCAAGAAAGAATGGAGAAGGAAGCTGAGATCAGGAGGGTGAGTGAGCAGTTGCTACAAGAAAACAGAGATAAAATTATATTATGGAGAAGGAAGCTGAGATCGGGAAGCTGAGATCAGGAGGGTGAGCTGAGATCAGAAGCTGATCCATGTAAAGCTGATCGTTTGTAACAATAGTACTCTTACATGTTAATGGAAAAAGTCACCTCCTAATACCATAATCATTAGATGGATTGACCTGGTTGTACAATGATGAGCATTTGAATTAACTTAATGAACCTTTCCCTTAAACGAAGTTGGGGTTTCTATGAACAAGTGAGATTATGTCAAAGTTTTGTAAACGTGAACGAGTCATTAGGTAACTTTTAAGTAAACATTACTCCAACCATATAAATTGCTGCAGTGGTATATGGATATATTATACCATTGTAATGGATTATAGCATTGGTTTTGTATGAATGTGGCAGAGAAAAAACCATGGATGGACAAACTGAAAGTACTACACAAACTTACATCTGAATCAAAATCATCTGCTAGGATTTTTAAAGCTATTGCAGATTCACCTACAACAAGCTTTCAGCGTCTAAAGGTTTGCATAGTTGACAATAATTCATACTCTATACTTATACATTGTGAGGAGTGGCTGAATGTAATGGAGCAAAATGTAGATTATGATCAGTCGGCAACCTTTCAATATTTTTGGATGTTTTAGTTTTCTCCAAGTGATAAATGTTGTGTGCAAGTGTGTCCACCTGACATAGATAACATGTATCTTGTATCATTTTGTTATTATCTATACAGATATTGTAGATTATAAGAAGTAATTATATGTGTGGTAAATTAGTAAAATATAATATTAATAGAAGCTCATATTAGAAATAAATGGAGTAAAAGAAACATAGAAAAATTAATAACTGTAGCTAGAAAATACAATAACAAGTTGAAGGCAAAGACATAGAGTATCGCATCCAATGATACAAGCATCTTAAGGTCACGCTCTTATGCAATAGGTTCACGTTCTCTGTTTTCTTGCTCACTCACCCTCCTGATCTCAGCTTCCTTCTCCATTCTTTCTTGCTGCAATTGTTACAAATGATCAGCTTTACATGGATAAATGATGGTGTCTAAAGGTGTTTGGGTTAGATTTAACTAAGATATAGTTGAAAATGTGTTTGGTCTATTATACCCTTGATGATATAACTAAAAATGGGCGTTGACCTTAGAATTCCTGGTCAAATGACGCAATCGCCTCAAAACCTTGAGGTTTGGACGCACCACGACAATTTTCAAAACTTAGGGTGCATGGTGATGTTTTGTGGAAATTTTAGGGACCAACAGTGTATTTTTGTCTTTTGAAATAAAATAGAATGATAATGGATATGAATAACTTGAATCATGAGATAGTTTATTTTGGATTTTTTTTTTTAAATTGTGCCTTAGATGCACAAGTTAAGCACATCAAAAATTATTCAGAGACTCACACAAAAGTACAAAAAAAAAAAATATTTTTGTGTGAATACTTAAATCCATTTTCGTGGGTCCTATAGTAATTTTTTTTTAACATAATGTGACTTTTATCATTTTCATTAGATTTTGGTAGCAATATGAAAACAATAAAAATAAAAAATCTAATAAAAGACAATAAAAATGAGAGACAAACTTTTTTGTGATATAAAACGGTGAGAAAAAATGTGGCCCGGTTATTAACTATCAATTGTCACCTTCTTGGTGACTTTGATGTATGACGAATATTTATATATGAATTTGTATCGCCAAACTAAAGTTTTTGTAAAAAAATCATAGATGACACTATTTCCTGATTTTGATTCCGGTATTCCAAATGCATCCTTAAGCTTGGGCTTATATATAATAAATATTTTGTAGCTCTGATGCGTGGTTTTGCAACCTTGCAAAAGGTTTTACCTCTTAAGGGATCTTGAGAAGCTTGCAATTCCCACCAGGCGTACCTGACCGTTGTAATATATTATAGTGACAAGTACCGGGGGATTGATCGTTCAACTCAAAGAATAGTGTTCTCTAGGGTTAAAACTCAATTAAACTAGGTCTAGAGGTGAGGGATGATTCTTTTTGTATTTTTATATTTTATGGAAAGCAAGTAAAAATCTCGGGTTTTGGAAGAATGGGCGGAATTACTTGCTAGTCAACTAACCCAAATAACTACAAATGCAAATAAAATAAAATGACACTAAAGTAAATGTGAAGAAAAACAATAATAAGAGAAAATGTGTTTACTTAGATTTCACTACTCCCTAGCTATCTTTTACTAGTTGATTAATTTGTTACAATTGCATGGATGATGGGTTATATTCCTTAATACCATTCGTAGGGCCATGTACGATCTTCCCCAACTCTATAAGCTTCTACCTCTTCCTATGTCGAGCCGACTACTAGCTCCTAACATAGCCTCCTTAGTAGTTACTTATTCATTAAATATAACCAATTAATCGTAGTACACATCCGATCATGTTTCTTAAGACGTTCAAGCATGTTACCAATTGGAAGTCTGCCAGTTTTCTTAAGCCTAACATCGAAACCATTCATCCACAACAATTATAAACAAACAAACAACCAATAATCAATAACTAATTTTCATTACATCTAAGCAAACACAAAGAAAACCTAGCCTAGCATATTAAAGTAAAGACAAGCATAAGATGGAATCAAACAACACGTAGACATATTGAATGATTATTGGAAAACTTATCTTCAATTAAACATGGATAAAACAAGGGTTTGGAACCCTTAAAAATAAGGTAAAAATCGTGCTAGGGTTTCTCCAAAGTTCTCCCCTCTTAACAAATAAAAACTAGAAAACTATATATAGATTTTTGAGTCTGACGGCGTCACGTGTAAATCCTGACGCCGTCAACTCGCCGCCATAAAAACTCTCGTATTGCCTAGATCCAGATCTGACACCGTCATGTGTAACTTGTCTCTTGTATTTTGTACGTGACGGCCTTGGTGACACTGTCACGTGTAAATCCTCTAAAAACATTATGGCGCGTCACGTGTAACTTGATTATCCACCTCTTTGTCAATGAGTGACGGCGTCACATGCAAATCCTGACCACGTCAGGTACCAAATTCAACATGATTTGGAGACTTTGTCGTTTTCTTCACTTTTTCGCTCAAAAAAAGTCCAAAATGCTTTATTTTCCAGATTTCTTCTCAAAAGTACCTAAAATGACAAAAGAAACGATTTAGAGCAATATTTGATCAAATAATTTTGACTTTGGGCTTAAATGACCCCCTAAAAGTGGTACACTTTTCGTCTCATCACACTCGTATATAATTGAGTCTTAAGCTCACTTAAAATTAATAATGTTTGAGTTAATTTGTTATAGTTAAAGAGCTACAATGATTATAGATATGGGATAATGATCCCTGCTATTGCTGCAGCATACTGTTATGTGTATTTTATGTTCATCCGTTAACTTTGACCATAAAATTATATTCAAACTAATAGCCCAATGATTTCTCAATGGCCCATAAGTTCATGTTTTATCATAATTTCTTCCAAAATTTGTGATTCACTCATAAATGAATTGCTTTTGTATTTTTTATTTTATTATTATTTTTATTCTTTTGCAAAAATAAAGTTTGCAGTAGAGAACTTTTCTTCTGTTTGCAGCAAAGATCATATGCCCTATAGATATATGTATATGTATGAGCATATTTAAAGCTAGTAGTCTAGAAGCCTCTTAATATCAAATGGACACATCTCATCTTTCCATTTCATTTTGATTTAAAGAGTGTCATAGACTTCCATATCAAGGGAAACATTGTCCGGTTAAGAATACACACCCGGCCACTAACAAACACACACACACACACGAAATTTATCATCAAGTATGCTTACAAAACAATCTATAATTACAGATAGCATCATATATCTTCGTCTTTGATCATAGTTTATCGTAATTACGAATCAAAATCAGTTCCTTTTTGCTATTTTAAGTCTGAATCGACCAATTGACACTTGATTTGCTATTTTACTTCAAACCTAAAGATGTTTAAGAACATCATTACTTATGATTTTTAGCAAATATCTTAAATTTTTTTAAAGAAATGAAAAATTGACTATCTAATATATATATATATATATATATATATATATATATATATATATATATATATATATATATATATATATATATATATATATATATATATATATATATATATATATATACTAGTTTCAAAGCCCGCCCAATGGGCGGGCATGACTTGTAATTCTACATTATAATTTTATAATTTACGGATAATAGTAATCTTTTTTTGTTATTTGTTATTTTTAACTTGACGTGTGTTGATGAATTGTATTTTTAATTTAATGTTGTACGGTTAACTTATAAATTTTGCATTGTAATGTGCATAATTTCATCCATTGATAGTGTAATCTTTTATGCAAGAGTTTAGAAGCGTGTTTAATGTGTATGATCAAAATTTTTTATGCAAGTGTATCGAATGATGTATTTAGGTCATAGTCGTATGATCCAACTTTTATAAATTGCATAATGAGTCTATTTGGAATAATGTTAATTTGTGCAGTTTGACTTGTTAGACAGTCAAAATAACTCAGCCGTTTTGAAGGCATATCATTAAGCATATAACTAAATGCAAATTATAAAGATTTATAATAAATTGAAATAATGGAAAGTGCATTTATACTCTATTTAGCCTTGTTTGAGAATACATATATACATCATGAAAGCCAAAAATATACATGAGTGTGTAAGTTGTATGGTTGAAAGTGATCAATTTAGAGGTCCCTTGACACTGTCATGATGGGTCTATAGAGTTTTGAAATAACATTTTTGGCAGAACACACTCTTTTATATACCTTTAAGAACAATTATGAATATAGTAAACCACAATGCTGATACACTACCCACAGCAAGTATATCGATTGAAAAGAATACAAATTTGAGCCTGAAAACATGACTTCAGGTTTGAATAACCTGCACAAAAATAATCATTTTCGTAGTCATCATTATAAAAATGACAAAGACTCTATTGACTCTTAAAAATTGAAAGAGTCAAGTACAATGAGCATAGTATAAAGAAGTCTAATGCATTTGGCCTACGAAAGATTCATATGTTCAGTGCAATAATAGGCGTGATTTGCTGCTGCATTGGTTTTGTATGATGAGAAATTGAAAAGACATACATAACATATAGCTGTTTAATTTATCTAAAACCGTTATTTCATAATCCTGCATATTTCAGTTGAATTACAACCATCAAAAAAATTTGTAATTCTAACAAACATGAAATATTGGTATTGTCTTGTTGTTTGCATCTTCATTATGCAGTTCGTAACGGAACAGTTTGATGCGCATCATTTTTCCTTCTTCAAATCCACATTCTAGTCCAAATTGTTTCCAATTGCCTTCCATCACTAACGACTTGATCTTAAAAGGGTTACTTGTGTCAGCAATTACCTTCAACTTTATTGAATATGTCAAGTCCATGTGAACAATCTTTCCTTTTTTGTAAGTATATATGTTTAAGTTATCCCATATATCTGATTCTATTATCTATTTGTTGAATGCATAATTTGTTAAGTATGACATGGTAATTATAATATTTCGTTGGTGATTTTGGCCCAATTAGTTTAGATGACTTACCAATGGATAGTGATACCCAGCGTCTGGTTTGAACTTTGTGTAGACTACCCTTTCTTCATTGACATGAGCCGAGTGGTGGTACCATGTGCAGATATGATGCATTCTTGGATCTGCAATAAGAATTTTAAGTATAGTTTACGATATTATGAAAAAATTATAGTTTTTAAATTTTCTCTTTGAGGATTTATGAATCACAATGCATGTAGGTTTTGAAATGACAAAAATACACTGTTGGTCCCTAAACTTTCTGTTGGGAATTATACTAACAGTTACCACGGCTAGTGAAGACATTACAACTGCTGAAGAATGTACTTGCAGTGGAAACTCATTACTACTGCAAGAACATATATTACCACTGCTATTTAGATAACTGTTAGGAAACGTGTTTAGATAAATATAGAATAGATCTTGCGTATATCTTATTCTATTAGCATTATACTTATCTTGTAGAAGAGGACTCCTTGTGCTATAAAAGGAGATCCTAGGTTAAAGGTTAGATATACGTTTCTAGAGCTTCAAGGTGTAACCCTAGTGATACAAAGATCACTCGTATTATTATCATTAATAATATTGGAGCTAACCGTTTGTTACATACATTGTTCTTATTCATTAAACTGTTTCATTCACTCACAATCAAATTTCTAAGTGTTACTAAGTAAATTCCGCATACTTAGTGATATAACTCAAAGTATCAATCTAACACAGTTCAAGGTGTATAGATCCATCAAGTAGTATCAGAGCCAGGTTTTGATACTTTGATTTAGAAGACTCTAGTTCACTCAGAAGAATCAATGGAGACAGAAACCAATCAATCAAACATTGCTGCTAAGCTTCCAAAGCTTAAGTTGAATGACTTTGAGATGTCGAGGCTAATGATCGAACAATTCTTTATGGTCCAAGACTATACACTCTGGGAGATCATTATGGTTGGAAATTCCTTCAAACCAAGTTCTACTTCAGAGATGGTTGGTGGCAAGGAAGTAATAAAGGTTAACACTGGACCTGTTACTAATGATGAAAGACTTCAGATGAAGAATGATCTGAAGGCAAGAGGTTTGTTGCTGATGACACTTCCCAGAGACCAAGTTCTAGCATTCAGCAAGTACAAGACTGCAAAGACTCTTTTTGAGAAGATCTGTAATGTTTTTGGTGGTAATGCTTCCACCAAGAAGACTCAGAAGACCCTGCTGAAACAGACTTATGAAAATTTTGGTTCAACAAGTAATGAATCTATTGATAGCATCTTCACAAGGCTATAAAAGATTGTTACTCAACTCAATGTTTTTGGAATTGAGGTGGAAAGGGAAGAACTCAATCTAAAGTTCTTAAGAAGCTTACCCTCTGAGTTTGGAACCAATGTTGCAATGTGGGAAGATAAGCCAGATTTAGAGACCATGAAACTTAATGATTTGTACAATAACTTCAAGGTTATTGAACAAAGATTGAAGAAAGCTGGCAAATTAAGCACAGGTTCAGGAAGTGTAGCACTCATATCATCATCTCTTGATGATAGTTCAGATGAAGAAAGTGATAGTGATGATGACAGTGCTAACATTGTTGTTTCCACTGGTAGTGGAAGTGTTTCCACTGGTAGCTCAAAGAGACAGATAGCAGGACTTAGTGATACTACCTTTTATGCCTTTATATCAAGTCAAGTAGGTGGTTCAATTCTCAATCATGAGGATTTGGATCAAATTGATGAGGATGATATGGAGGAGATGGACATTAAATGGCAGGTGGCATTACTAAGCTTAAGAACAAAGAAGTTTTGGAAGAAGACTGGAAGAAAGATTAACATCAGTGGCAATGAAACAGTAGGTTTTGACAAAAAGAAGGTGGAGTGCTATAATTGTCATAAGAAGGGGCACTTTGCCAGGGAGTGCAGGAAGCCAAGGAAATCTGACAACAGGTCAACTTGGTATAAGCAGAACAAGAAGAAGGAACCTACTACTGATGAGCCAAAGGGGCTATTGGCTATTGATGGAGTGAGCTTTGATTGGAGCTTTATGACTAAGGATGAGGAATATGATTCAGAGTCTGCAATGGTTGCCACTGAGCTTGCACTAATGGCTTTTTCTGACTCTGAGGTACAAATTAATAATGCTTGCTCTAAAACTTGTAAGGCCTTAAAAGAGTATGAGAAAATTAAAGCACAATATGATGAACAATTGCTAGAGTTAAATCATACTAACTATAACTTAGCAAATCATAAAAGAGGCCTAGGTGTTTTAGAAACTCAATTTGAGCATTATAGGGCAAATGAATCTAAGTTCAATGATGATATTGCAGTATTAAGAAGAGACTTAGATTATCAGGTTGCTGTAAACAAGGTTCTTAGGGAAGAACTAGAAAAGGTTAAGTTGGCTAGTGAGAATATAAAGATAACTTGCAATACACTGGATCACCAATCCAAGTGTATTGACAAAATTTGGGAAGCCCAAGTTGTGAACAAAGCCAAATCAGGAGTTGGATACAAATCAGTTCCACCACCTCTAAGAGGTGTTCCATCACCTCCTGGCATTGACTTAGCTCACACAGGATTAGAAGAATTCCAGGAACCACCTATGACCTATGGACCAAAATTTGTTAAACCAGTTGTTATTGAAAAGGTTCAGGTTGAGGTTGATACATTTGATAGTGCTAGTGACTCATCTCTTAAAGATGAAAGTTTAAATGTTGAGTCTAAACCTAGTGTTCATGATAATATAAAAGTGGAGGTTAAAAGAAGTATTCCTGATGTTGTCAAAGAGAAGCCTAGGTCACAACCTAATTTCACTAGGCCCACTACTAGATATGCAGAGATGTACGGAAGTAGGTCACCAACTCCTAGGGGTAATATGAGGAGTTGGAATCATGTTAAATCTAGGCAATTTGGTAGTGATTTTGTGTTCAATAACAAACCTTGTCACATATGTGGTAGCTTTGACCATTTGTCTTATAGTTGTACCTACCACTTGGGTAGAAGGGAAGTGTTTGTGAATACTAGGGTGAATGGCCACAATGCTAATAACTTAACTCACCCAAATCCTCTTAGCAAGATGATTCCCAGCTCTGTTTTGCTTCATTCTGGCATAAAACCAATTTTCACTGCTAGACCAGCAGTTACCACTGCCAGCAATAAAAACAGAGTTTACCCTAAGTCCCCTGTTACTAATTTTGTTAAATCTAATCAAACAGGGAAAAAGACCAATTTTGAAAAGAAAGTTTACAATAATCACAAGTGGGTACCCAAAATTTCAAAACCAGTAGTTTCCACTGCTAAGCCAGCAGTTACCACTGCAAGGCCAAAGGTTGTGAACAATAAAAGGGTAAATATGGGAAATGCTGTTAAGGCCTCAGCACGTTGGGAATGGAAACCAAAAGGAACCATCACCTCAAACAATCCCAATGGTGTATCAATGACCTTTGACAGATACAATTATATTGATACACGAGGCAGATCCAAGTCATTTGTGGCTTGGGTCCCCAAAAGGAACTAATTCCTTTATTTTGTGTGCAGGAACATTCAAAGACTACAAAAGATCAAGGATACTCAGACAGTGGATGTTCCAGGCACATGACTGGCAATAAGTCCTATCTGTCAGACTTTCAACCTTATGATGGACAATTTGTCAGCTTTGGAGGAGGAATTGGTGGCAAAGTTTCTGGCAAAGGAACAATTAAGGCTGGAAACATAGACTTTGAAGATGTGCAATATGTGAAAGAACTCAAGTACAACCTTTTTAGTGTGTCACAGATGTGTGACAAGAAGCATAGTGATGAGGCAAAAAATGATCCGTTTTTAGGGGGTCATTTAAGCCCGAATCCGACTTTATTTGATCAAATATTGCCCTAAATCGTTCTTTTTGTGATTTTAGGTACTTGGAGAGTGAATTCTGGAAAAGAAGCCATTTTGGACGTTTTTGGAGCATAAAAGTGAAGAAAACGGCAAAGTCTCAATTTTCCATGCTGGAAACAGTAGGTGACGACGTCAAGAGTAATGCCATGACGGCGTCAAACATCAAGAATTAAAATCCGTAGTTCATGAAGGCGTCAAGAGTGTTCCTGACGGCGTCAAAAGCCCAAGAATAAAAATCCGTAGTTGATGACGGCGTCACACAGGGCGTCAGAAGTAGATCAAGGCCATCCGAGGAAGTATTTGGCGGCGAGGTGACGGCGTCACATTGTTGTCTTGACGCCGTCAGCCCTATTTTCCTATATATAGTTTTCTAGTTTTTCACATTTAAGAAGAGAAGTTTTGGAGAAACCCTAAAGACGAATTTGGTGCAACTTTTACAGGTTTTTCAAGGGTTCCAAACCCTTGATACCTTGTATTGTAATTGAGATAAGTGTTCTTCTAATTCAATCAATATGTCTATGTGTTGGTTGTCTATATCATGTTCTTATCTTAATTCTATCATGCTAGGCTAGATCTCCTTTGTGTTTGCTTAGATCTAATGAAACCTAGATATTGATTATGTGTTGATTACTTGTTTATTCTTGTCTTGGATGAATGATTTTATATGTTAGGCTTAAGAAAACTGGCAGATCTCCAAATGGTAACATGCTTGAACGTCTTAAGAAACATGAACCGAGGCGTACTAGGTCTTTATTGGTTGTATTTAATGCATGAGCCACTGTTTACAATCCCTATAGTTGTGCTGAGCATGGTGTAGGAGGAGATAAGAGCTCATAGAATTGGGGAGTTATGTATGCCACCCCATGAATGGTATTAAGGAATACAATCCATCATCCATGCAATTATAACAAGTAATTAACATGTAAAAGATATCTAGGGAGTAATGAAATCTAAGTAAACACATTTTCTCCAATTACTGCTCACAACCTTAGTATAATTAGTTTATTTTCATTTTTAGTATTTTATTTTGATTGCATCTTAGTTTTGGGTTAGTTGAATAGCAACTAATTCCGCCCACTCTTCCAAAACCCGAGATTTTACTTGCTTTCATAAAAATATAAAAATACAAAAATAATCATCCCTCACCTTTAGAACTAGTAATTAGGCTTTCTAATCCTAGCGACACTATTCCTAAGCTGAACGATCAATCCCCCGGTACTTGTCACTATACTATACTACAACGATCAGGTACACTGCCTGGTGGGGGTTGTAAGCTTCTCGAGATCCCTCGAGAGGTAAAGCCTGTTGCGATTCCCACGCATCAAGTTTTTGGCGCCGCTGCCGGGGAATAGTTATTGTCTAGGTTAGGATTTCTTTTTATTAGGTCTACTTGCTAGATTCCTTTCTAGTAAGATTTTATTTTTTATTTTTAGGTCTTCTTTAGTCTATCTCATTTCTTTGTGCCTCTGTTAGTAAATTAAACTCATTGACTATTCCGTTGACCATTATGGAAAACGCGAATCCACCCCTGTCCCCTAGAGAAGTGGCTGTGTTACGTGAACAAATTGAGAGTGAGATTAGGGAGCTTAGAGAGCTTAATAGGTTGATTAAAATTGAACTCGAACATACATTTAGTGACCTAGCAACCACCTTGTATTCAAATAAGGACCTAGGGCCTAATGACTTTGTGAATGTTGTTGTGGGACTAGAAGAGGAGGAAATAGATCCGAAGCTTAATGACTACTTTAATCTATACCCCACTAAGGAGGAGATTGCATATTATAACAATCTTATTGATAACCCGCGATCTCCTTTCACCATAATTGAACCTAAGATCAAGAGAGGCGATCCTAAGAATGCTAAGATACCATGTATGATTGGATATAGGCACATTAGCAATGCTTACATTGACTTTAAATCTCCAATCAACATTATGTCCTCAACGGTTTATAATGATATAGTGAAAACAAGACTTGAACCTAGAATGGATCCCAAGTACCCCGGTGGAGTTTGTAACTTTGTCGGGAGAGTTAAAGGTTTACGTGTCTTTGTTGGTAATTTCACTTTTGTCACCGACTTTATGATTGTGGAGGATCTTGCTAATGTTATTGATTGTCGATTATCCAATGTTGTGTTTGGCAAACCATTTGTTGAGGAGTCTAAGTTAGAATATGATGAGGTAGAAGGCACGATCCGATTTGCAAGTAACACCGATAGTATCACTTATAGGATGCCCAATAGGATGAAAGAATTTCGCTTTATATCTCGTTTTGATAAGGACAACGTTGGTGCTTTTAAGGATATTGATGAGAAGGATAAGAAAAAGGGCATGGACTATGTATGGGAAAAAAGGAGTCTTTACTACAAAGATTGCTTGGCCCTTGGACCAAGGTATAAAGTCGATGAAGAATTTGCCCAAATGATTATGGGGGCGGTTGAGAAAAAGGTGATTGGTTTCTACAAGGAATATCTACAATTGGAAAGTGGAAACAATGATGAAATCACGTAGTAACCTATGACCTTGAGTCTAGCTACAAGACTCGTAAATAAAGAAAAGCGCTTCTTGGGAGGCAACCCATGTTTTGTGTGATTTTATTTGTTTGATTGTTATTTGCTTCCGTATGCATGCTTTATTTTTATTGTTGGTTGATCATGTTTCTAAATTAAAATGTGGAAATACTTTACTATGTTGTTTGGCCTAGTCTTAACTCCAACCTAAAAGTATTTTTGCAAAAGATAAGTGTACGGGGAAACCCCAAATATGTTTTTAAGAAACAAACCGATCATGATTCTCCACAATATTAAATGAACATGTATATTCGTATTTGTTAGAGTCAAATGCTTGTATTGAGTCATAATGAAGTTTTGCAGGATTTTCCAGGAAGTAGGACCAAGTTTTTCCAGAAATTTTCCGGAAACTTAACATAAGAATTTCTGCAGGTCCATTCTGACGGCGTCAGAGGTTTACTCTTGACGGCGTCAGGAGTTAAAATCTGGAAATTTTACCAGTTTTGTTTTTCTAACGGAGTCTTATGGTTTTTGTGAATTATTAAGTTTTATAATCTCCAGGAGATCTGCAAACTTCATTCCACAAGCATTATATCTTACTTTGTTTTCTAGGATTTAGTAACTTATATAGGATGCCGCCGATTTTACGCGAGGTTGTCTTGTCTATTTTCTCAGGATTTACAGGTTATGTATGACAAGAAGATGATTTATATTCTGGAAGGGAAGCTTTGATTGTTCATTTTCTTGGAGGAAGATTTAACCTGGCCAACCTATAATCCATACCGAGCGAATCAGGGGAGTATTTGATTTCATTCTCTTTACTTTTTCACTTTTACATTCTTTACTTGAACATTGGGGACAATGTTCATCTTAAGTGTAAGGGGAGGGTAAAAATATGATACCTTACATATGCACTTTCGCTTGAGTTTGTTTTGTTTGATAGTAGATGTGTAATAAAACTATGAGAAATACTTGTTAGTGTAATTTTAGCGCAAAATTTAAAATTTTTTACAACATTTAGGGGTGAAACTTTAGCCATAGCAAGAGTCTCATGGATAGGAGATTGTATGACTAGTACATAACCGTATATTCAGAAAAATTTTCCACCTAAAAATGTGAGGTTCGCCTTTAGATTTGATAGGAAAAGCATTTATTATTAGTGCTTATGAGTGTACCGGTAGCATTTAGATTCTAGAACTTGCGTTAGTGATGCATCCCGAGACCGCTAGTGAGACTACATTCGTGTGGTAGGATTTACTACATGATAAGAGGCATTAGGATCACCCTTGTGTTAAACCCGTATCATAATTACTTGACCATTTATGTCATATTACTTGGCTAGTTAAGTCAACTAATTTTTCCCACACCCTTAGCGTTGTACTCATTTTTAGTACACGATACCCCTAGTACACCCCTCCGAGCCTATCTTTTCATTTCTAACTTTAAGCATTTTACTTAAAAGAAGAATTTGTTACACCCCACTTAAATGTACAACCAAATCGCCTTAGCCTTCCATGTATGCACTCATCTTTAGTACATTATTGTTATTTGTTAAACCCCAAGTTAACTTTCTAATTGATTACATGGTTGCTAAGTCGAGTCATATCTTTGTACATATTGTTTTGGATGATTGGGACTCATGGGTAAGTACTTATTTTATGGAGTAATGGGGAAGAACATCACTTATTACCCCCATATGTACGTTAATCTTAAAAGTGCTCCAAGTGTTTTGATTTTCTTAATTCGAGTCATTAGATTAGTTTAATGTAAAGTATGTAAAAATTCAAGTGTAAGGGGAATTCTCATCCCCTATGATGTATAAAACTTCCTTTATCCAACAAAACCGTGTAATTCATATCCCTATACCTAACATTACAACCCTTTAAAAGACCTCTTTGATAGTTTATCCTAGGTGCTTACGCCATGTGGTGGAGGTTTGATCCTTTCCCAAGCCTATGGTAATCTATTTTGCTATGACAGGTAGTGAGAGATATCTTCCATTTCCATAATGTTATATTACTTTATTACACCCGAGAGATGTGAGTATTTAAACACTATTTGTGAGGTGCTAGTGTATGACCTCCGTGCTTGTCTATTGGTCTTTAGTGGAACGATTATTTGTTGTAATTACTTTTATATTAGTGTTAAATGACCCCTAACTTGTTTTTTGAGTAGAATAAAAGCGCATTTGCTTGAGGACAAGCAAATCTCAAGTGTAAGGGTATATGATGAGGCGAAAAATGATCCATTTTTAGGGGGTCATTTAAGCCCGAATCCGACTTTATTTGATCAAATATTGCCCTAAATCGTTCCTTTTGTGATTTTAGGTACTTGGAGAGTGAATTCTGGAAAAGAAGCCATTTTGGACGTTTTTGGAGCATAAAAGTGATGAAAACGGCAAAGTCTCAATTTTCCATGCTGGAAACAGTAGGTGACGGCGTCAAGAGTAATGCCATGACGGCGTCAAACATCAAGAATTAAAATCCGTAGTTCATGAAGGCGTCAAGAGTGTTCCTGACGGCGTCAAAAGCCCAAGAATAAAAATCCGTAGTTGATGACGGCGTCACACAGGGCGTCAGAAGTAGATCAAGGCCGTCCGAGGAAGTATTTGGCCGCGAGGTGATGGCGTCACATTGTTGTCTTGACGCCGTCAGCCCTATTTTCCTATATATAGTTTTCTAGTTTTTCACATTTAAGAAGAGAAGTTTTGGAGAAACCCTAAAGACGAATTTGGTGCAACTTTTACAGGTTTTTCAAGGGTTCCAAACCCTTGATACCTTGTATTGTAATTGAGATAAGTGTTCTTCTAATTCAATCAATATGTCTATGTGTTGGTTGTCTATATCATGTTCTTATCTTAATTCTATCATGCTAGGCTAGATCTCCTTTGTGTTTGCTTAGATCTAACGAAACCTAGATATTGATTATGTGTTGATTACTTATTTATTCTTGTCTTGGATGAATGATTTTATATGTTAGGCTTAAGAAAACTGGCAGATCTCCAAATGGTAACATGCTTGAACGTCTTAAGAAACATGAACCGAGGCGTACTAGGTCTTTATTGGTTGTATTTAATGCATGAGCCACTGTTTACAATCCCTATAGTTGTGCTGAGCATGGTGTAGGAGGAGATAAGAGCTCATAGAATTGGGGAGTTATGTATGCCACCCCATGAATGGTATTAAGGAATACAATCCGTCATCCATGCAATTATAACAAGTAATTAACATGTAAAAGATATCTAGGGAGTAATGAAATCTAAGTAAACACATTTTCTCCAATTACTGCTCACAACCTTAGTATAATTAGTTTATTTTCATTTTTAGTATTTTATTTTGATTGCATCTTAGTTTTGGGTTAGTTGAATAGCAACTAATTCCGCCCACTCTTCCAAAACCCGAGATTTTACTTGCTTTCATAAAAATATAAAAATATAAAAATATAAAAATAATCATCCCTCACCTTTAGAACTAGTAATTAGGCTTTCTAATCCTAGCGACACTATTCCTAAGCTGAACGATCAATCCCCCGGTACTTGTCACTATACTATACTACAACGATCAGGTACACTGCCTGGTGGGGGTTGTAAGCTTCTCGAGATCCCTCGAGAGGTAAAGCCTGTTGCGATTCCCACGCATCACATAGAGTCCTATTCACAGAAGATGAATGTTATATCTTATCTAAGGATTATAAGCTTCCTGATGAAAGTGACATTTTGCTTAAAATCCCTAGAAAAGGAAATTT
The DNA here is from genome assembly GCA_030686995.1 of Artemisia argyi. Taxonomy (NCBI): domain Eukaryota; kingdom Viridiplantae; phylum Streptophyta; class Magnoliopsida; order Asterales; family Asteraceae; genus Artemisia; species Artemisia argyi. Next base: position 83,757,956 of record CM060677.1, on the reverse strand, counting down.
GTATAGCATTGACATGCAGAACATAGTGGCTACTAATGATGTTACTTGCTTGCTTGCAAAAGCCACTTTAGATGAATCCATGCTTTGGCACAGAAGACTTGGTCATGTTAACTTCAAGACCATCAACAAGATTGTGAAAGATGGACTTGTCAGAGGTCTACCAGAGAAAAGATTTGAAAATGATCAAACTTGTGTTGCCTGTCTCAAAGGAAAGCAACACAGAGCTTCATGTAAGACCAAAGCATTCAATTCTATTGATCATCCACTCTTTATGCTGCATATGGACTTGTTTGGTCCTACTTCTGTGAGCAGCATCAATTTGAAGAAGTACTGTCTAGTTGTGACTGATGATTTTAGTAGATTCACATGGGTTTTCTTTTTAAGAACCAAGGATGAAACCACTGGCATCCTTAAGACATTCATCACTGAAGTTGAGAATCAATTTGAAAATAAAATCAAGATCATCAGGTGTGACAATGGGACAGAGTTCAAGAATAAAGTTATGGATGATTTCTGCAGAGACAAAGGTATTAAAAGAGAATTTAGTGTTGCAAGAACTCCTCAACAAAATGGAGTTGCTGAAAGAAGAAACAGAACACTAATTGAGGCTGCTAGAACCATGTTAGCTGATTCAAAGCTTCCAGTGACTTTTTGGGCTGAAGCAGTTAACACTGCTTGTTACATTCAGAACAGGGTTTTAGTGGTCAAAACAAAGAACAAGACACCTTATGAGTTATTCAGAGGAAGACCTAATACTTTGGAGTTTATGAGGCCATTTGGATGTCATGTTACTATTCTCAATACCATTGATCATCTGGGTAAATTTGAAGAAAAGTCTGATGAAGGCTTCTTTGTTGGATACTCTATGGTTAGCAAGGCTTTTAGAGTCTATAACTTAAGAACAAAGAAGATTGAAGAGAATTTGCATGTTGAGTTTCTTGAAAATAAAGCTAACATGGCAGGTTCAGGACCAGATTGGCTATTTGATCTTGAAACATTATCCAATACAATGAATTATGTACCTCTTACTTCAAGCACAGGAGACAAAGATCTTGAAGATTCAGAAGAATTCATTGATGAAGATGAAGCTTGCAAAGATGATGAAGATCAAATTGTTATGCCACTTTGGGATTTTGTTGATAGTTCTGAAAAGACAAGTGATGCAGATGGTGTGAATTTTGATGAATTGAATAAAGAAATTCCTACTAGCAGTGGTAACTCAATTCTCACTGCTACACCAGAAGTTTCCACTGACAGCCCAAATGTGGAACATACATCTCAGGAATCATCAAGTGATGATGTAGAGATCACTAACATGCCTACAACATATGACATTCCTAGCACATCACAGACTTCAATTCACAAAGTACATCCACTTGATAATGTTATTGGTGAACTTCAATCAGGTGTGAAGACTAGAAGACAGACAAAGAAAGATGATATTCATGGGTTCATTAGTGAAGTGTATGAGTCCAAGAAGCATAAAAGGAAGAATGAGTGTTTGTTTTTCTGTTTTCTCTCACAGGTGGAGCCTACGAATGTTTATATGGCTCTAGAAGAATCTAGCTGGGTTGAAGCAATGCAAGAGGAGTTGTTGCAGTTTAAACTTCAAAAGGTTTGGGTTCTTTGTGACTTGCCTGATGGTATGAAGGTCATTGGTACTAAATGGGTTTTCAGAAACAAGAAAGATGAAAGAGGTATTGTAATCAGGAACAAAGCTAAATTGGTTGCTCAAGGATACACTCAAGAGGAGGGTATTGATTATGAAGAAGTTTTTGCTCCTGTTGCAAGGATTGAGGCTATTATACTGTTTCTAGCCTATGCATCCTTTATGGGCTTTACTGTCTATCAAATGGATGTTAAGAGTGCCTTTCTGTATGGTACTATTGATGAGGAGGTATATGTCTCTCAACCTCCAGGCTTTGAAGATCCTCAACACCCAAATAAAGTGTATAAAGTGGTTAAGGCTCTTTATGGCTTACATTAGGCTCCAAGGAAGTGGTATGAAACCTTAGCTACTTATTTACTGAATAATGGGTTTCATAGAGGCAAGATTGATCAAACTTTGTTCATCAAGAAAGACAAGGGTGATATTCTACTTGTGCAAGTATATGTTGACGATATTATCTTTGGGTCTACTAAACAAGAGATGTGCAAAGAGTTTGAGAAGTTGATGAAAGATGAATTTCAAATGAGTTCTATGGGAGAACTTACATTCTTTTTGGGGCTGCAAGTACAACAGAGTAAAGAAGGCATCTTTATAAGTCAAGACAAATATGTGACTGAGATTATTAGGAAGTTCAAGTTTACTGATGCAAAATCTTCAAATACCCCTGCTGACAAGACCACTCATCTATTGTTGAAGAATGCTAGTGGTGCTAATGTTGATGTGCACACTTACAGGTCTATGATTGGTTCTTTGATGTATCTTACTTCATCAAGGCCAGATATTATGTTTGCTGTATGTGCTTATGCAAGATTTCAAGTGACTCCAAAGACATCACATATGACAGCAGTGGAAAAGATTTTTAGATACTTGAAGACTTATCCTTATCTAGGATTATGGTATCCAAGAGAATCTCCTATGGAATTGATCACATACTCAGATAGTGACTATGCTGGTGCAAGTTTGGATAGAAGGTCAACTACAGGTGGATGTCAATTTCTTGGATGTAGATTGGTGTCATGGCAGTGCAAGAAGCAAACTATGGTTGCTACTTCAACCACTGAAGCAGAATATGTAGCAGCTGCTAGTTGTTGTGCTCAGATCCTATGGCTTCAGAATCAATTATTGGATTATGGGTACTATTTCATGAACACCATTATCTATATAGACAATAGTAGTACCATATGCATTATTAAAAATCCTGTGCAACACACTAAAACTAAACATATTGAAATTAGACATCATTTTATTAGAGATTGTTTTGAGAAAAAGCTTATTAATGTTGTCAAAATCCATACTGATGACAATTATGCTGATTTATTAACAAAAGGGCTTGATGTGGGTAGGTTTCAATACTTGGTAACAGGTATTGGAATGCTAAATCCATAACCAATTGATGTCTAATACTTTTCAATGTTGCAGGATAGTTTTTAGGTACTAGTATTGTTTGTATTGTATGTATGGTTTTCTACTAACTTGTATGCAGAGTTATCAAGAGCACAGTGGAAATAATCATACATCAGTGGAAAGATTGGTGATTAAAGCAATAAGAAAGAGTACTTTTACTTATCTTGAAGAGAGTACATAACAACCATCTAGAAAACATTGTCACCAAAACAGAAAACCATCAAAAGACATAAACCTACAACCTAACACCTACTACATAGGTTTCTTTCCCTTTCCCTCATAATCATGCTTGCCTTTGGAAGTTTTCTTTCTCTTGTCATCAACAGAAAGTTGTTTCCTTGGACAAGCAAGTCCCAGAACTTGCTTGGGAGGCCTTGGTGCTTGGGTAGGCTTCTCAACAGCAGGCCACTTCATGTTGCTTATGGCAGTCTTCAATGCTGTAGTTAGGGCCTTTGGAAGTTCTTTGGAAAGGTTGAAGGTTGGATCATTGTCATCATCAGAGGAAGAACTGGTATAGAACTCCAAGGATGGAGCAGGAGAAGCTTCAGTCTTTTTGGATGTCATATTGGATGCTGTAGATGTGGTTGCACTTGGTGGGAAGTAATCACTCCACCCTGTTGAAAGATCCTCTGAGTTTGAGCAATAGCTGATCTCCTCATCAGATGAATCATCTGAAGATATGTAGACTAATGGAAACCAGCTCATTGTGTTGATAAAGGGTTTGTGTTATTGATGATGTTTGTTGATGAGAGATAAAGGTTTTTGAGCCCCCTTTTATAAGCAAAGTCAAGGTCGAATTCTAATTAATGAAGAATACTTACTCTTACCTGTTTTGGTAGGTTGGAGGAGTAAATTTGGTTATTATCGGGTTGACTTTTGGAAGATATTTTAGTGAATAGTAACTTGGTTAAAAAGTTACTTTGGGTTAAATTTTTATGAGTTAAGTTGAGTATTATTTTGTTCTGCAGTATACAACCCATATTGTTGGAGTCATTGGAGTAATAAGGTGTGTATCATAGACACACAACAAATGGTTATTGATTCACCATGTCTAATCCACATAAGAATCAACTAGTCCAGAGCAAACGGCTCCTGGTAAAGACTTATCAAATCCGTTTATGGTTGATAGTTTACCAAAAACTATATGGTTATCAACTCACCATACTCCAAGTGATCAAGAGTTGGCTAGTCCATAGCAAACGACTCATGGTAAAGACATATCAAATCCGTTGATAGCTGGTAGTTTGCTAAAAACTATAATAAGAGCAGCAAATTTTCAAGTTTTACTTACCACTGCTCTTTGATATGTTGTGAAAATTTTACCACTGCTAGTTCATTAGTTACCACTACAAGAGTAATTTTTCCACTGATGAACTAGCCGTTACAACTGTTGTGTCAGTAATCTATTTTTTACTAGCCGTTGTAAATATAACCGTCTTTCCTTATTAATAGGGTAAATCTTTTGTGAATTATCTTCTTACCTATTATAATTTATTCTTTTCCAAAGATAATTCTTTCTTAAGATAATTCACATTGCGCAACCTCCTCAAACCCTATTAGTATAAATTGATTAACATACGACCTGATTTTTATCTTGATTACTAACAATTTTATTCTCTTTTCACAAATATCATGGCGATTCTAAAATTCTCCAATTGGATGATCTCAATGGTATCATCACATTATCCAATTCAGAAATTTTCACTAATATAGCTTTAATGGGGTATGATACATCTGAACGAAAAGTAACTTTCAGAAAAGGATGTTTTTGTCCCCATTGGAGATTTTTAATTCACACTCTTTTACATTGCCTAAGTCCTAAGAAAACATCTTATGAACAATTTGCATCAACCATGGCTTATCCTTTGGTTTGTTTGGCAACTGATAGGACTTTCAATTTTTCAAAGTTTATTTTCAATAATATGAAAGGCAATGTAAAGAGTCATTATAAATTTTTGATGTATTCAAGGTTTGTGCAAGCACTGTTAAATGAGTTTCAACTGCAACCTCACAATAGAATTTATGAAACCTCCAGTCTTAAGCCAAAAGTTTTTCAAAACATGAGTAAGGCTTCAGATCTTTGGAATGGGGAGGTTCATCCACTTTTTCCTCAAATGCTTGCTAAAATTTCACAAGTACAGGGTGAAGATGCAACCATCCCAGTTGTATCCCAAAACTCACCCAATATTGTTGTTCCACCAATTCATCATACCCCTGCTGTAACTCACACTTATGAGAGAAGGCATAAACAGCCAACTTCTCTCATCTTAACATTGCATGTTGCTGAACCTTTTGGTTTAGGGACAAGCAGTGGTGGTTCAAGGCTTAATCCTAGTCCAACTAGGGAAGTGCCTGAATCAATGCCCTATGATTCACCTCTCCCAACAGGTAACACAGTTGGAAGTGTTGAGGGCAGTGTGCAACTACCTGAATTGATGGACATATGTACCAAATTAGTCAAGCAGGTTCAAACTCTGGAGAAAGATCTGGCACAGACCAAAGTACAACATGCCACAGAGCTGAATCAATTGAAGGCAGAAATTCAAAAATTGCAGAATGAAGTTGAGAGTCTCAAGAAGAAAAGACCTGCTACAGTTGTGTTCTCCTCTTCATCTTCACCTCAGGATGAATTTTCTGCAAGTTCTAGTAAAGATTTGGGAGATTCTTCCAAACAGGGGAGGAAATCAGATGCAGAGTTTAAGGGGAGGAAAACTAATTTTGATAAGGAATTTGCTGAGTTAACTGATTCTATGATGCAGCTGAAACTAAGGGGAGGAAGTTAGATTTTGAAGATGTTGATGCTGATTTTCACTTTGATGATACAGTTGGAACTACTCAACCAATTTCCACTGATGTAGAACATGTTCCCACTGATAGTCAAAATGTTACCACTGCAGAGGAAGAAGCTGCCAGAATAAGATCAGTCAAAGGTAAAGCAATTGTGACTGGTTTAGAACAAGAGCAAACAAGAAAGATTTCTAAGAAAGATCAAGCTCAGATTGATTTTGATGCAAGATTGGCAGAGCAAGAGCAAGCAGCAGAGAATGAAAGGAAGAGAAAGCTAGAGGAAGATGAAGTTGCTAGTTTTATGGAAGCAAAGAGGTTGAATAAACTTGAAGCAGTAATGGCAGAACCACTTTCAGTTGTTTCACCAACTGTCATACATGAGAAACCTCCTATGTTCACTTACGTGCTTACAGAAGAAGAGATTGACTACTTGATTAATAATGATCAAATAATCAGAAAGAAGGCTATTGAACTTATTGCAAATACAACCTTGAATGAAGAACAAAGGTCTGCTCAACTAAAAGACTTCATTCAAATGAAGAATCAGCAGGCTCTTGATGAAATCATTGGGGATGTTAGAAAAGGTCAAAAGAAGCCAAGGAAACTTACAAAGGCACAAATCATTGCTGAGATGAAGACTTTTTGTTGTCATGTTGGCAATATGAAGATGGCTCAATTCAAAGGAATGTCACATGATCAAATTGAAGGTATTTACTACAGGATTAAAAGATAAGATAGTAATTTCATTCCAATGGATCAAGAACATGTAGTAATGAAGACAAAAAGGTCTGGAGTGAGTCTTGGATCAAAAGATACAAAGAAGTTGAAGACTCAGGAGTCATCTCAAGCAGAAGAGGGTCCTAGCAAGTTGACAAAAGAACAAGTTACAAATATGATGTTCATAGAGACTGATGTACTTAATATTGAACCTCTACAAACAAAATATCCAGTTGGTGGTTGGGAAATCTATTTTGATGATTTTGGAGTGGCTTGGAAGATCATTAGAACTGGAAGTGTCACAAGTATTTGCAGAGATTTTGAAGACATTGTTAGATCTTGTGATAGAGAAGACTTGGATACTTTGTGGAGGATTGTTCAAGATCAGTTTAAGAAGGATGAACTTGTTGATGTCAAGGCTAAGGAGTTATAGGTTCACTTCAGAAGATTATATGAACCTGACCCAAGTGATAGACATTGGAGATTTGAAGCTCACAACATGAATACCTTGTGGAAGTTTTATGACTCAAGTGCTGTGCATCATCTTTCTACTCAAGATGGAGTTGATGTGTTTATGCTTGCAGAGAAAGAATATCCATTAAGAGCTGGAGTATTGACTGTGATGATGTCAGTAAAGCTTAGGTGCTGGGAAAGAACTGAAGTCATAGAAGATTTGCTGCAAAGGATTTATGATCAAAGTGTGAGAGCTGATAGAGAGTTAAGAAGAAGAAGATAAGTGTTTGGAAGAATTCCCATATCCTCATGTTTGCTGAATACTTGAAGAAACTTATTGATTTGTTTATTAATCATAAGTTTAGGGGAGGATTGTTGGGAATTATACTAACAGTTACCACGACTAGTGAAGACATTACAACTGCTGAAGAATGTACTTGCAGTGGAAACTCATTACTACTGCAAGAACATATATTACCACTGCTATTTAGATAACTGTTAGGAAACGTGTTTAGATAAATATAGAATAGATCTTGTGTATATCTTATTCTATTAGCATTATACTTATCTTGTAGAAGAGGACTCCTTGTGCTATAAAAGGAGATCCTAGGTTAAAGGTTAGATATACGTTTCTAGAGCTTCAAGGTTTAACCCTAGTGATACAAAGATCACTCGTATTATTATCATTAATAATATTGGAGCTAACCGTTTGCTACATACATTGTTCTTATTCATTAAACTGTTTCATTCACTCACAATCAAACTTCTAAGTGTCACAACTCGTAATTTCCGGTCATTTTCCAAACTTCGACAATCTATTATTCATCAGTTACTATTCACCGATTACTATTCATCATTTTACTATTCATCGTTTTTAAGGTCAATTTGATATTCTGAGAAGCGTTCAGAAATTTTACTATTCACATGACACTATTCATTAACGGAAGAAAATCACTATTCACGTGCATTACTCATGTCATCGTAAATTTAGTTTACGAATATTCAAATTCGCGTTACCGTATTGGTTCAGGAGCGAATTCAAGCATTATTATCAGGGACATCCCATACGGACTAGAAATAGTCTGCATATCATCATTAGGGCACTTGCATACTATTCCACTCGTAAAATATTCAAATTAATACTTTTGATACATTTGACTTTTTACGTAGGTTTATTTTTAAATAAACGTTAACACGCGACCAATAATGTGACTAACACGTCCGACTATGATCCTAATATATTTTTATATTCATTTTAATAATATATAAATTATATTATTAATTTACCCGGTATTTTGGAAATTTATTTAATTTATATCGTACGCCTAATTTAATTACGACGATTTTCGTAAAAACTAAACAATAATCATCCAAACACTCAATACTTGTACCCAACATATTTTTACAATTTTTATGACTTTATTATGTCCCGATTAATTTCGTTAAAATTTATTTTTAGTTAACTCGGTACCCGGTATCCCCTAAAAATACATAACACTCACAATTAGGGGACAACATATTTAAATAGCCAACACACTTTTTCTTTTCTTCCTTTCTCTCCTTGATTCACGCCAGCCCCTCCTCTCTTTGTTCTCAATTGACCAATCTTTGACCATGAAATTACACATTAGCCATCACAAGTAGATATTTTGTTACAAACTTCTAATATACTCTTCATTTGCACATGTTCTTAACAAATAAGCTAGCAACTATCATTTCTTTCTCTCTTCTTCATGGTGCTCAGCCAACAACAATACAAGAAACCATCTCCATTAATTTTTCAAGATCAATATATAAACAAGTTCATTTAGTAATCCTTGTAAGGGTTTTGAAATATAAAATCAAGGTTTATTAGGTTTTCATCATCAAAATTCACAAATCCTTCAAAGTAAGTATATCAAACTCATTTTTATAATTTTACCAAGTTTTTACAAGATTTATATGATATATATACTAGATCTACATGCATATGCTATTTATATCACTCCATTTTATACATATTTAACTTTTGAGCCATAGAAATGGATTATAGTTAGATCCTTGTTAGATCCACTTGATTTATGATGTTAGGAACCCATGACACCCTAAGAAGGTGTATGGTAGGATTAGACTAGTTTTGTGGTGATTGAAAGTGGTTTGGTTGAAGTTGGAACAAGTTTGAAACTAGGAAAATGATTTTGGAAAATATATAAATACCTACTGTCCCTATTTTGAAAACGTAGGAAACTCAGGAACTCATGGGTAAATTTTGACCAAAGATTTAGAAAATACTTTTAAAAACGAAACTTTTGGCGAAAGAACGGACTAAAACGAGCTTATAACGAAGGAGATATGATTTTTGTAAATTTAACGACGAAAACTATTTTTCTGAAAAACTGCATGCTGTTTGACAGTTTTCGACGGGCAAATAGAGACGTTAAACGTAACCTAGTGGAGCCGAGCTATCGAAAATATATTAGTATATACTAAAACGAATCCGTGAATATAAAGAACAAGTAAAATGAGCTTAAAACGACCAAGTTGTATACGTTTTAAAATCATCAAAACTATATATATATATATATTTAGTCCCTACTAGAAAATAATATAACTACGTACTAAATGATATATTTTCTAGATTTCTTATTCAAGGAGTTTATTTTTAACTAACAAAGTACGTACGACTCAAGGTTTATTACGCGACTACTAGACATTATTTTAAGGTTTTCGAGACGAGGAATATAACACTACCATTTTTATACGATATATTACGACAAGTTTTTATAACTCTATTTGGACTTATTTTTCCTAAGTATGGAAAGTATTTTATAACTAGTATTTCCAAGTTACGAGTGGTATAGGTATCATGTGCATGTGCATTCATTACATCACGGCATGATCTAAATTAGTTCACGATTATCCATTTAGGTTGCAGCTAGTGTTCGCGCCTCATTGTCCCGACTACTTTACCATCGTTGTACCATCTTTGTACTATCACTCCAGGTGAGTTTTCATAGCCCCGTTTTTAATTACTTATTTGAATTCAAATCCCATGGGGGAGAATACATTGCACCAATTATTTTTTTACATGCCCAAGTATTACAAATTCCATACATTGCTTAAGTTGCCTTACTACCAAGTTAAGTCCCCTTATATATCATGGACCGTTAATTATATTGCCAAGCGAGAGTGAGTGAATAGATCTATTGAGGGTGACGCCTCCATTCATGTTTGGGTTGCTCCAATGGGACGAATGCATTTCATGTCTTAACAATTTGAGTGTCTGGTAAACACTCTGGTGGGGCCATTACAAAGTCTAGCTTCAGGGTCATGAGCTTAAGAGCCAATGTAGCATTTTTGACATTTTTGTCGGTTTACTTTATACTTGTGGCTTATGTACATACGATTTAACTTACAAACCTATGATTATTCACCAACTTTATGTTGACCGTTTTCGCAATGTATTTCTCAAGTAACTAAGACATATGCCTCATGACATGCATGGAGTCATTTCTTTGAGAATCAAGGATGACGCGTCTCATTTTGGATTTCATGCACTTATGAACTATCGTTTGATTGTACTAAACTTATTTACTTAAACTTTCCAACTCTTTTGGGACCTATGTTTTATAACTCTGAATATTTTGAATGAATCAAACGATGTATTTTCAAAACAACACTTTAGGTCGTTCAATATATCCTTGTTGTGATGCTATGACAGTTACACCCTCAGGCATTCCATTCCGCTGCAAGTCAGGTAAATTGGGGGTGTGACACTAAGTGTTACTAAGTAAATTCCGCATACTTAGTGATATAACTCAAAGTATCAATCTAACACAGTTCAAGGTGTATAGATCCATCACTTTCCACAAAACCTCACAATGCACTCTAAGTTTTGAAAATCGTCGTGGTGCGTCCAAACCTCAAGGTTTTGAGGCCGATTTCGTCCTTTGACCTGGAATTTAAGGTCAACACCCATTTTTAGTTATATCATCAAGGGTATAATAGACCAAACACATTTCCAACTATATCTTAGTTAAATCTAACCCAAACACCTTTATACACCATCATTCATCCATGTAAAGCTGATCATTTGTAACAATTGCAGCAAGAAAGAATGGAGAAGGAAGCTGAGATCAGGAGGCTGAGTGAGCAGTTGCTACAAGAAAACAGAGATAAAATTATATTATGGAGAAGGAAGCTGAGATCAGGAGGGTGAGCTGAGATCAGAAGCTGATCCATGTAAAGCTGATCATTTGTAACAATAGTACTCTCACATGTTAATGGAAAAAGTCACCTCCTAATACCATAATCATTAGATGGATTGACCTGGTTGTACAATGATGAGCATTTGAATTAACTTAATGAACCTTTCCCTTAAACGAAGTTGGGGTTTCTATGAACAAGTGAGATTATGTCAAAGTTTTGTAAACGTGAACGAGTCATTAGGCAACTTTTAAGTAAACATTACTCCAACCATATAAATTGCTGCAATGGTATATGGATATATTATACCATTGTAATGGATTATAGCATTGGTTTTGTATGAATGTGGCAGAGAAAAAACCATGGATGGACAAACTGAAAGTACTACACAAACTTACATCTGAATCAGAATCATCTGCTAGGATTTTTAAAGCTATTGCAGATCCACCTACAACAAGCTTGCAGCGTCTAAAGGTTTGCATAGTTGACAATAATTCATACTCTATACTTATACATTGTGAGGAGTGGCTGAATGTAATGGAGCAAAATGTAGATTATGATCAGTCGGTAACCTTTCAATATTTTTGGATGTTTTAGTTTTCTCCAAGTGATAAATGTTGTGTGCAAGTGTGTCCACCTGACATAGATAACATGTATCTTTTATCATTTTGTTATTGTCTATACAGATATTGTAGATTATAAGAAGTAATTATATGTGTGGTAAATTAGTAAAATATAATATTAATAGAAGCTCATATTAGAAATAAATGGAGTAAAAGAAACATAGAAAAATTAATAATTGTAGCCTAGAAAATACAATAACAAGTTGAAGGCAAAGACATAGAGTATCGCATACAATGATACAAGCATCTTGAGGTCACGCGCTTATGCAATATGTAGCACCCCCAACTCAAAATACGGCAGCTAACATGTTGGGGGCACTACGCAAATAGAAACCAAGCACATTTATAGCTAACGACCACAACACGGGACGTTTATAAATGTTGCAAAACATATCATTCGAATTATAAACCATTTAGAGTACAAGGACTCTTAAATCAAAGTAGCAGCGGAAATAATAAAATAGAGTTTGCAGCGGAAAGTTTACAAAGTTTAGCAGCGGAAAACATTTAACAAAGTTTAGCAGCGGAAATAAGTAAGACACCCCAAGGTTTTACGAATGATATGAAAGTAAATATAGTAAAGATAATAAAGCTGCCTTGACAAAAAGATTCCATCGACCTTGCCACTCCACCAAGCCCATATCATAAAGCTCCAAAACTAATTAGTAGTAGTACCTGAGAAACACATGCTTAAAAGTCAACACAAAGGTTGAGTGTAATCCATATGTTTAAAATAATAAGTTGAGCACAAGGGTTTGAATTATATGATATAAGCAACAAATGCTAATACCAGGGTAATCAAGGTAACACCCAATATGTAGAGGCATCCCAGTGCATACATACGGTTGATGATACTAAGCTCATGACACACAAACGTTAACCAAACCAATCGTCAGTAACACTGTACTAACATAAACAATAACCGCGGAATTTCATAATATAAGTGCCTCCGAGGCCGGGTACTTGCCAATACCCAGCAAAATCGAAAATAGTACATCCGCATGTCAAGCCCTTGACAACTACGAATGGGATGGTCAATCCTATAAGCCTATAAACTAAGTTCGCGTTCACTCGCAAGTGATTAATGGCTCATGATCTGAGGGTATTTCCGGCAAGACAAGCTACTTAGCACATCGTCAGGAATTATATATATCATTCAGGAAAAGCATACCAAAAATTCTTGTGCTCAGAAAACATTTAAAGCATGTGTCTCACTCTAAGGGTTTATAAACAATTAAAATATAAAAAGCAGAGCTATGAATCACACCTTAACAATAGCAGTAGCATGAAACGAGATATAGTAACCAATCAAATAATGCGTCACAGCAAATGAACTTCAGCACAACCTAATCAATATAAATGGCATAACTCAGAACTATACTCGAATATCTCAATAAACAATGCTTGAGTAAAAGATTTATAAATACAATGGCAATTGAAAGAAATAGATTTCGTAAAGTCTCGTGTGGGAGACAAGAAAGTTTAGAAAGAAAATAAGTCGGCGAATCAACCAAATATGCAAGAAAGACGAAAGAACTCCTTGAAGAAAGTCGTCGAAAAGAAATGAAAAGAAAAGAAATAAAGAAATGTGGAAAACTCACTCAAATAAAATAAATAATAACACGTAACAATAAGTTTCGGATTTTACCCGTTTTCCCAAAACAATGTTGAAATAAAAGGTTTTGAAATAATAATAATGTTTGGTAAAATAATTTGAGTTTATAAAGAATTTTATAAAATTTTGGCATGACCTACTCGTTTATATAACATTTCCCGAGTTAACGACTCTTTATTTTTAAACAATATTAATATATATAAATAAATATGATTAGATATATCATTCGCGTAGTCCATTAGTTGTTTAGGTTTTATTGACCATTTTGTATTTGTTCGGGTTCCAGGTACATTAAGATCTTTACTAGGGCTGAGCAAACGGACCGGATGGACCGGACCGACCGACAAAACCGACCGGACCGGACCGGACCGACCACATTCGGTCCGGTCCTCGGTCTAAGCTTTTTGGCTAATTCGGTCCTCGGTCCGGTCCGGTCCGGTCCGGACCGACCAAAAACCCGAAAAAACCTGCCAAATCTTGCCTAATTGGACCGGACCGACCGAAGACCGACCGGACCGAGACCGGACCGACCACATTCAGTCCGGTCTCGGTCTATGGTTTTTCCGGTTCTCGGTCTTCGGTCCGGTCCGGTCTTGGTCGGTCCGGTCCGGTTTTTGGACCGTGATCACCCTTAATCTTTACGGGCCTAACGTACCCTACCGTCTCGTGTACCAAAGGGTCCATAACATCCAAATAACCAAGGCCGTAAATCCAATACGTCCAATTCAAGCTCACAATGTCATAATACGGAATCATGTCCGATATCAAGTCCACTTAACTATAACAACTTATTTTATATATATATATATATATATATATATATATATATATATATATATATATATATATATATATATATATATATATATATATATATATATTATCCGTTTTATTATTAGTAGTTACCGTTTATAAAGCAATATGTCCCGAGACTTGTTAACCGATACTCAAAAATAATCACAACAACAATAACAACGACTCAAATCAAACCCAAGTAAAAATTAAATCAACTCGAAACTAAACCAAATCTAAACCGAGCCTCACCCCTTCTCGGCTCAAACCAAAACCAATCCAATTCCGATCCCAAACACTAGCTAGTCCAATCCATACACTCAAAATAACAACAATAACAATATATCATCATCCCCACCACCACCCGAGTCTCGGTGGTGGTGGCTCCCGGCTGTCGAGACACAACACAACCAAACGGACCCGCAAATATCCAACAACAACAAGAAATATACACTCCCTTCATCACCAAACATCAACAACAATAATAATATCAAAACCCTCACCGAATCACGAGTTGACTCGGTGAGTCCATACCGAGCCGCGGCCAACGGGTCAAACGAAAAATCAAATGAGATCCCATACAAGTTTTTGAGTTTAAAACATTTTTATAAAAGATTTTTATAACAAAAATCGGATTTAGTATAAAAATTAAAATGAGGGTTTTAAAATAAAAAGAAAATAAAGAAAAGGGGCGGCGGGGGTGTGTTTTACCGGTGGTAGGAAGTACGACGGTGATGGTGGTGGCTCTCGGTGGTGATCGGTGTCGGCGGTGGTGGCGCGTGAGAGCGCGTAAGGGTGATTGGGGTCGCGGGGGTGGTACGGTGGTGTCGGGGGAGTCCTGATCTAAAAGATGGTGTAAAGAAAAGGGTGGCCGGAAAATATTCCGGCTGTGGTCGGCCAGAATCTGCTGCTGCACGGCGGTGGCGGCGGCTGGAAAATTCAAGGGAGGGAGAGAGAGATTTTTGTGAAGTGTGTGTGTTTTAATATATAGAAATGGGGAAAAAATGGGGTTAAATGGGGTATATATATGGGTGAATAAGTATAGGGTGTGTTTAATAATAAAGAAAAGTATAAGGTGAAATGAATTGGGTAAATTAAGGGACCAAAACTGCTAATGGAGTAAACTTTTAACGATAAACCCTTCGGGGCTCGAACGACATAGCAAACGGACTCAAAAATTTACGAAACTTGCGCCATTGTTCACGAAATAATTTTTCCAATAAAATCAAGCATAAACTTCAGAGTTTTTTCAAAACTCAAAATAATTCAAATAATTTGGCAAATGCAATACAATTCGAGTGTTCTAGGTTGTGCTGAGTCAATCAAGGAATAAAGTTCTCGTTTTCAATATATCTCACGTTTCTCAAGCCCAAATAGTCACAAATAAAAGTTTTAATGTGTCTCAGGTACGAAAATAAATATTTTTGCTAGTAATAAGTTTAGAAAAAGTACCGGGGGTTACACAATAGGTTCACATTCTCTGTTTTCTTGCTCACTCACCCTCCTGATCTCAGCTTCCTTCTCCATTCTTTCTTGCTGCAATTGTTACAAACGATCAGCTTTACATGGATGAATGATGGTGTCTAAAGGTGTTTGGGTTAGATTTAACTAAGATATAGTTGAAAATGTGTTTGGTCTATTATACCATTGATGATATAACTAAAAATGGGCATTGACCTTAGAATTCCTGGTCAAAGGACACAATCGGTCTCAAAACCTTGAGGTTTGGACGCACCACGACAATTTTCAAAACTTAGGGTGCATGGTGATGTTTTGTGAAAAGTTTAGGGACCAATGGTGTATTTTTGTCTTTTGAAATAAAATAGAATGATAATGGATATGAATAACTTGAATCATGAGGTAGTTTATTTTGATTTTTTTTTTAAATTGTGCCTTAGATGCACAAGTTAAGCACATAAAAAATTATTCAGAGACTCACACAAAAGTAAAAAAAATGTATTTTTGTATGAATACTTAAATCCTTTTTCGTGGGTCCTATAGTAATTTTTTTTAACATAATATGACTTTTATCATTTTCATTAGATTTTGGTAGCAATATGAAAACAATAAAAATCAAAAATCTAATAAAAGACAATAAAAATGAGAGGCAAACTTTTTTGTGATATAAAAAGGTGAGAAAAAATGTGGCCCGGTTATTAACTATCAATTGTCACCTTCTTGGTGACTTTGATGTATGACGAATATTTATATATGAATTTGTATCGCCAAACTAAAATTTTTGTAAAAAAAATCACAGATGAAACCATTTCCTGATTTTGATTCTGGTATTCCAAATGCATCCTTAAGCTTGGGCTTATATATAATAAATATTTTGTCGCTCTGATGTGTGGTTTTGCAACCTTGAAAAAGGTTTTACCTCTAAAGGGATCTTGAGAAGCTTGCAATCCCCACCAGGCAGTGTATCTGACCGTTGTAATATAGTATAGTGGCAAGTACCGGGGGATTGATCATTCAACTCAAAGAATAGTGTTCGCTAGGGTTAAAACTCAATTAAACTAGGTCTAGAGGTGAGGGATGATTCTTTTTGTATTTTTATATTATATGGAAAGCAAGTAAAAATCTCAGGTTTTGAAAGAATGGGCGGAATTACTTACTAGTCAACTAACCCAAATAACTACAAATGCAAATAAAATAAAATGACACTAAAGTAAATGTGGAGAAAAACAATAATAAGAGACAAATGTGTTTACTTAGATTTCACTACTCCCTAGCTATGTTTTACTAGTTGATTAGTTTGTTACAATTGCATGGATGACGGGTTATATTCCTTAATACCATTCATAGGGCCGTGTACGATCTTCCATAACTCTATAAGCTTCTACCTCTTCCTATGTCGAGCCGACTACTAGCTCCTAACATGGCCTCCTTAGTAGTTACTTATGCATTAAATATAACTAATTAATCGTAGTACACATCCGATCATGTTTCTTAAGACGTTCAAGCATGTTACCAATTGGAAGTCTGCCAATTTTCTTAAGCCTAACATCGAAATCATTCATCCACAACAATTATAAACAAACAACCAACCAATAATCAATAACTAAGTTTCATTACATCTAAGCAAACACAAAGAAAACCTAGCCTAGCATGTTAAAGTAAAGACAAGTATAAGATGGAATCAAACAACACATAGACATAAGTAAACTTCAAAATACATCCCTGTGCTTTGCCCAATTTGACACCATACATCCCTCTCGAAAAAGTTAGGACAATTACATCCCTCCGTTAGTAAAAGTCAAACAATATACATCCAAAAGGACCAACGATGCAAATGTTGTGTCGTTAACTTGGACACGTGGCACTTTACTAAGAGTTAGTAAGGGTATTTATGTCATTTAACACTTCCCTCTTCTTTTTTTAACCCTATTTCTTCCCTGCTTCACTCAAATGTTACGCATAATCAAAATCAAAAACCACAAACACAAATCAGAAACACAAGGTTACAGAAATTCAAAACACAAACACAAATTATTTGAAACCCTAATTGATTGAAACCCCTAATTTTTGGTACATTGTTTGCAATGGTGGTTGCTGAATGGCGTATTCGTGAGTATGAGGATCCAGTGAACGAACAAGAAGCTTATAGTAAGTGTTAATCATTGTAATCATATTATTTGAAACCCTAATTGATTGAAACCCCTAATTTTTGGATACTAATTTTGGCATTGCAGGTAAATATCCAAACATGTTCTCACTGAAGATACATCATGGTGGGTTCTTTACTGAAAGTCCAGGTAGAAAGTACATAGAAGGGAGCTACAATTTTATAGACTTTATAGATATAGACCTGTTTTCAGTAATAGAAATCCATGATATGATTGAAAAGTTAGGTTACAAGAGGAAAGATTGTGTAATGTACTATCATTTCAAAATACCTAACAATGATTTGGATTATGGGTTACAAGCACTAGGAAATGATGGTGATGTGTTGAACCTAGTTAGGTATGTTGATAAGTACAAACTTATTGAACTTTACATTGAGCATGAGCATACAGTATTGGAAACTTATTGGAAATCACCACAGAGAGTGATGATTGAGGAAATAGTTGATGAAGGTCCTAGTTCAACATTAGTTAGAAAGCCCTTTAAGAAGCCTGCTAAGAAGATAAATAGGATGCCTCTATTGCTTGATATGGGAGAGGGTTCTGATAATGCTGATGATGTATATGGTGAAGGTGCTTTAGTTGTTACTACAACAGTTGAGGAAGGTCCTACTAAGAGGCCTGTTAAGCTACCTGTTAAGAGGCCTTTTAAGATACCTGCTAAGAAGACAAAGCCAATGCCAGTCCCTATGGATGAGGTAGACAGTTCTGTGGAAGCAAGTTTATCTGAGTATGAGAGTAGTAGTGAGTCTGATGATAGTGAAGATAGTGACTATATACTGGATGAAGAACATGTTATGAATGATGTAGATGTGGATATGAAAGACTATTATCAAAACATAGACAAAGATGCAGAATGGATGGGATCTCATTCTGATAATGAGGAAGTTCCAGATGACAGTCATGTTGAAGAAGCATTTGGTTTGGATGATTTTCATAGTGCAAGTGATTCTGAAAATGATAGTCAAAGAAAGAAAACTTTGAGAAAGTTAAGGAAACAAAGAGCAAAAGAGGGTAAGGGAATTGATGCAAGTAATTGCAGTGATACATTCTTTGTAGGGAGAGAGTTTGGAGATAAGAAAACTATCACAGACCTTGTGGCTGCTCATGCTATTGCTACTAGAAGGCAGTTATATATATGGAAAAATGACAAAATGAGGGTGAGGGTAGTATGTAGAGGAAAATGCCCTACTTTTAGATACCCTAATGAGGGCCCAAAGGCTAGTGGGCTAAAATGTGGTCCAAGTCCTAGTAAGTTAAAATGTATAGCTGGAAAAATGGTAAAGTCAAGTACATGTGAGACAAGTGCATGTGGAAAAGGAATAAATGAGGTGGGTGGAAAGAGAATAAAGGTTGGTGGCATAAAAGGTAATTACAAGTATGAGATTATCACATGTCCATATACTGTGCAAATATCCAAACAAAATAAAGGCAGGGAAGAAACCTGGACTGTCTCTACTCTTACTGATGAGCATACTTGTTTGCAAACTAGAGATGTGAAGCTGCTCACTAATACTTTTCTTACTAAAGAGGTTGAAGAAAGAATCAAGCTTAACCCTAACATCCCTATTAGAGCCCTGAAAGAGCAATTACAACAGAAGTATCAATTAGGTATAACTACAAACAAGGTAACTAGGGCTAAGGCTAAATCACAGATGAAACTTAAAGGTGATTTCACAGAACAGTATTCAAGGTTAAGGGATTATGTGCTAGAGTTGCAAAGAACCAATGAAGATACGACTGTGAAAATAGATCTAGAAAGAGATTTCAATCCAAATGAAACAACAAGACAGTTCAGAAGGATCTATGTATGCATTGGTGCTTTAAAGAAAGGGTTTAAAGCTGGCTTAAAGGATTTGCTTGGATTGGATGGGTGTTTTATGAAAGGTCAATACCCTGGACAACTACTTACAGCAGTTGGCATTGATGCAAACCATGGGACATATCCACTTGCATATGCTGTTGTGGAAGCAGAAACAACAAGCTCATGGTCTTGGTTTTTAACTTGTTTAGGGGATGATCTGGATTTGACACCTATGTCTAATTTTACATTTGTTTCTGATAGACAAAAGGTAATCATTTTAATTCTAACTTTGATGTTTATTCTAACTTTGCTGTTAATTCTAAATTTCTTATTTGTTTGTAGGGCATCATACCAGCAATCTCAAAGATATTCCCATGTGCTGAGCATAGGTATTGCTTAAAACATATATATGACAATATGAAGCAACAATGGAGAGGTGAGCAATACAAACTATTGCTTTGGAAATGTGCATCTGCAACAACTGTGCCAAAGTTTGAAAGGGCAATGGAGCAGTTAAAGAAGTTGAGTCAGGAAGCTTATGATTGGCTGAAAAAAATACCACCACAGCATTGGACAAGATCCCATTTCAGTGGTATGTTTTATCCATTTACTTAAGCATATAAGATGTATTGCTGTGAATTATATTCTAGTTCATTGACATAGATTATTATCCCTGTTTACAATTGTAGGTAGGCCACACTGTGATGTTTTACTTAACAATATGTGTGAGGTATTTAATAGACAATTATTGGATGGAAGAGATGTTCCTATTATCACATGTCTAGAGTATGTTAAGGATTACTTGACTAAAAAGATTGTGAATGTTAAAAAAGTAATTGCAAAGAGTCAAGGTCCTTTAACACCAGCTGCTACTGTGCTGTTTAATGCAATCAAGACTGATGCTAGCTCATATCAGGTAAAATGTTATGTTCACTCACTGCTCAGTTTGGTATTTTTGATGTGCTATGCCTAATACATGTTAAGTATATGAAGGTAATGTGGAATGGGGGAACCAAGTATCAAGCAAGTGGTCCATGGGATGATATTTGTGTAGTGGATACCCAAGAAAAGAGTTGCAGTTGTAGAAAATGGGAATTAACTGGAATGCCCTGCAAGCATGCAGTAGCAGTGTTAAATGATATGGCACTAAATAGGGTTGAGGTTGGTTTGCCAGAAACTTGGGTCCATGCTTGTTATTGGCTTGTAACTTGGGAGAAGCAATACAGCTACACCATTAACCCATGCAATGGACCTAACATGTGGACCAAACACCCTAGCCCTTACACTATCATTCCACCAAAGATTAAGCCACAAATTGGAAGGCCACCAAAGAAAAGAAGGAGGTCTGCAGAAGAGATATCAACTAAAAAGATGACTGCAAATGGTAAACTTTCAAGGGCTGGCAAAACTGTTACATGTCTTAAGTGCAAGCAAACAGGTCACAACAAAAGGACATGTAAACAACCTTCTGCATCTGTTGGTGGATCACAGTCTTCAACATTTGGTGGTTCAAGAAAGGCCAGTCAAAGTGCATCAGTTGGTGGATCACATTCTTCAAAAGTTGGTGGATCAAAAGGTGCCAGTCAAAGTGCATCTGCCAAGGGGAAGAAAGTGCATAAGTAATTTCAGTATTCCACTTGTTTATGCTTTTGGAACCATGTATGCTTTTGGAACAATGTAGTAGTTTATTAGTTGACTTTTAAGTTATGTATTGGTTGTGAATGTAAGGGATGCTTTTCAGTTGACTTCTGTTAAAATGCTTTTCACTTGACTTCTATCATGCTTATTTAAGTCTTTTTCTTAACTTGTGTATTCTGTGTATTGGAACCATTTAATGCAAATGATCACTTTTGGAATGCAAATGCTCACTTTTGGAACCATTTACTGCAAATGGAACCATTTACTGCAAATGGTCACTTTTGGAATGCAAATGCTCACTTTTGGAACCATTTACTGCAAATGGAACCATTTACTGCAAATGGTATCTTTTGGAAATCAACCTTGTGACTGCAACTGGTATTTTGTCCATTTCAACCCATTTGACCCATTTTAACAGAATTTACCCCATACCACAACACAATTCACCCCATACTACAACATTTCAACCAAACCCAATTGACCCATTGCAATATTTCTTTTCAGGCTTATGAGCTTACCATTTACTGCAAATGGAACCATTTTTGTGGCTTATGAGCTTACCATTGACTGCAAATGGAATTTTGTCCATTTCAACCCATTCCAACACAATTCACCCCATACCACAACATTTAAACCCATTCAAACACAATGATAACAAAAACACACTAATTTAAGATGAAAAGCAAACACACTTCATTGATATTCAAAAGATTACAATACTACACTTAAACAAAATAGTGCTTAATTTTACATAACCATCATCATCATCAGTACTTGCTGCAAACAGAGACAAAATATTACTATCACTGTTTTCACAACATTAGATACACAACAAAGAAGACCCAACTAATCACTAACATCCACTTCAATCTTCTTGCTTTTAACAGATTTTCCCTTGATGAATCTTGTAGCCTGTTCATGTTGTTCAGCAATCCAGGAATAATCGCTATTGATCTTTCACACATGGGTGGATCGTACCAATCCAAAAACCCACAGTTTGGTTCCTTCAAAAATTTATAAATCAAACCCACAGTTTACTCTAAATTAATAAACAATCACATATTATTCGAGACTTACAGGTTTGGGACAACAATAAAAGCGTCTTCCTGGATTTCTTGGTTTCCATGATGTTTTAACAATTGTGGGATACCCACATTTACAAGTTTTTTGGTGGTACATTGTTGTTTTTGTGTTAGGGTTTTCAATTTATGGTTTTCAATTAGGGTTTTTAAATTTGGGGGTAATTTTGGGGAGGATTTGTAATCACTGTGTGTGTGTGCGATTTTAAATTAGGGTTACAAACTTTATAACAGGTATATAAGCTGGGGTAAAGAAGAGGGAAGTGTAAAATGACATAAATACCCTTACTAACTCTTAGTAAAGTGCCACGTGTCCAAGTTAACGACACAACATTTGCATCGTTGGTCCTTTTGGATGTATATTGTTTGACTTTTACTAACGGAGGGATGTAATTGTCCTAACTTTTTCGAGAGGGATGTATGGTGTCAAATTGGGCAAAGCACAGGGATGTATTTTGAAGTTTACTCTTGAATGATTATTGGAAAACTTATCTTCAATTAAACATGGATAAAACAAGGGTTTGGAACCCTTAAAAATAAGGTAAAAATCGTACTAGGGTTTCTCCAAAGTTCTCTCCTCTTAACAAATGAAAACTAGAAAACTATATATAGATTTTTGAGTCTGACGGCGTCACGTGTAAATCCTGACGCTGTCAACTCGCCGCCATAAAAACTCTCGTACTGCGTAGATCCAAATCTGACGCCGTCATGTGTAACTTGTCTCTTGTATTTTGTACGTGACGGCCTTGGTGACGCTATCATGTGTAAATCCTCCAAAAACATTCTGGCGCGTCATGTGTAACTTGATTATCCACCTCTTTGTCAATGAGTGACGGCGTCACATGCAAATCCTGACGCCGTCAGGTACCAAATTCAGCATGATTTGGAAACTTTTTCGATTTCTTCACTTTTTCGCTCCAAAAACGTCCAAAATGCTTTCTTTTTCAGATTTCTTCTCAAAAGTACCTAAAATGACAAAAGAAATGATTTAGGGCAATATTTAATCAAATAATATCGACTTTGGGCTTAAATGACCCCTTAAAAGCGGTACACTTTTCGTTTCATCACGCTCGTATATAATTGAGTCTTAAGCTCACTTAAAATTTATAATGTTTGAGTTAATTTGTTATAGTTAAAGAGCTACAATGATTATAGATATGGGATAATGATCCCTGCTATTGATGCAGCATACTGTTATGTGTATTTTTTGTTCATCCGTTAACTTTGACCATAAAAATATTTTCAAACTAATAGCCCAATGATTTCTCAATGGCCCATAAGTTCATGTTTTATCGGAATTTCTTTCAAAATTTGTGATTCACTCATAAATGAATTGCTTTTGTATTTTTTATTTTATTATTATTTTTATTCTTTTGCAAAAATAAAGTTTGCAGTAGAGAACTTTTCTTATATTTGCAGCAAAGATCATATGCCCTATAGATATATGTATATGTATGAGCATATTTAAAGCTAGTAGTTTAGAAGCCTCTTAATATCAAATGGACACATCTCATCTTTCCATTTCATTTTGATTTAAAGAGTGTCATAGACTTCCATATCAAGGGAAACATTGTCCGGTTAAGAATACGCACCCGACCACTAACAAACACATACACACACACGAAATTTATCATCAAGTATGCTTACAAAACAATCTATAATTACAGATAGCATCATATATCTTCGTCTTTGATCGTGGTTTATCATAAGTACGAATCAAAATCAGTTCCTTTTTGCTATTTTAAGTCTGAATCGACCAATTGACACTTGATTTGCTATTTTACTTCAAACCTAAAGCTGTTTAAGAACATCATTACTTATGATTTTTAGCAAATATCTTAAATTTTTTTAATGAAACGAAAAATTGACTATCACACACACACACACACACACACACACACACATATATATATATATATATATATATATATATATATATATATATATATATATATATACACACACACTAGTCTCAAAGCCCGCCATTTGTAATTTTACGTTTTATTTTAATTTGTTGTATATACTGTAAACCTCTTGTAAGAAATCTCCATCATCCATAAATAGTGCTCTTGAAGGTCCAACCATCATTTCGCCTGTTGTCACTCGCTTTTTTTGCCCTCCAGATATTACTCTGAACATTTCGTCTCCTACTATCCTGTTTTCGCTATGCATCCACCATGCCTAGATACAAATGTAGAAATTATCATTAGGTAGTAGAGTAGAGCACTCTATTTTCATATCAAGCAACTTACATGCCCAATTACATTATTGCTATGCTCGATACGACTAAATCCCCTATTTCTCTGCCCGCTAACAATCTCCAGCACCATGGCACATACTCTAGTGCAATTATCTTTTATGGAGAAACGGTTCAGGTCTAGGTATATCTTACTTTCATGAATTTTATTCTTTCTGAAACTGATGCTCATTTGAAAAGACAAGAAAAAACTTACGATATATATCATTCCACCCGGAGAAGATTCTGAAGCGTGTTAGTCATACCTGAGGATGAGGAACAAGGATGGGAAGTACAGCCTTATGTTTGAGGTATGTATCTTTTCTAAAATCTTAACTTTCCGGTACGGATTATAGTTTGAATAATTAGTTTCATTCTAGTTTGAATAATCAGTTTCATTCTAGTTTTCTTCTAGTTCACATGGTTTGTTTGAAAAAAAAAGTGAGGCAATAACAGGTAGTTGAAAAGTGGTCGCATTTTGAAATAATAGTGTCATCCTTGTTGATTTTCACATACAAATTAATGTTTATACAATCATGAATTTTTCTGCATAAACTATGTAGTATTAATACCACCGAGCCAATGCAACTCTTTTCAAATGAGGGTTCGGTGCAGATAGGCGACCCGTTGGGATCCCTTCAGTCTGTGGGTAACTCCTAGTGTTTAATATGTAAATATGTATCAACTTTCGGATCCTTACCAAATATAAATGAGTCTAAGCTTCTGTTTGGCATGTATTCATAGATCAACAACTTCTCGATTCCCTCAATGAAACATCCGACGAGCTTCACAATATTTTGGATATGAAGTTTTGAAATACAGATGACTTTGTTCTTGAACTCGTCAGTTCCTGGACTGGAAGTCATTGAGAGACGCTTAGCTGCAATTTCTTGCCCTTCTTCCTATATACCCTGAATATTATTTGATTATGTGAAACGTGTACAAACTTCAAAGGTAAATTCCAACTGTAATAAGCTGCATTACCAAGATACAGATGCTCACAAAGTTAAATTATTATACCACAAAGTTAAGGCTCAAGTGAACACCCTCTACGAACATTGATTCTTCACGCTCTTCCCATGATGTGATGAGTCGATCAAGACTATCAATGACCATCTCATTTTGTGCTTTAAACCCTTCGATTGTCATTTGTTTTAGGCTAATTAAGTCAACTGTAGCAGAAGTATCTTTAACTGATGGTTCAGCAACTGAAACCGCAATTTGATTGTTGTTAGACCACATTGGAGACTGGAACTGATATGGCTGCCCAATGCTTTTTGGAAAATTATTAACTGGTAGCACAGATTGTGAATTAGTGACTAAAACAGAAACTGCAAACTGAGAACTACCAGCATGTTAAGATATGCAAGTTCTTACTACTTCCTATTTGTCAACACAACAAATGCTTATCACTTTACATTATCTAACTATCCACAACTGATGAGATGAGTTTTATATTATTGTAACAACAATGATCTCACAACAGATGTGTTTCATCTTATTTATGTGGAGCACATACAGTCATAGAGACGTTAAAATTAGAATTAAGTGACTTACTTTCACCTAGGGCTTTAAAAGAGTGGACCTGAAGTCTATGAGCATAGGCTAAACAAAATTTCAGATTGATATTTAGACATAGTACATGCTCAAACTTGTGTTGGAACACTCGAATAAACATATATAAACTATATATTGAATCGTACTTCAAGTATTTAGAAAGGTCATATCAGATAATCAGATTCATTTTAGATCTATATATAACTAACAGCAAAACATTGAACAGGAAAGAGTTTAAAGAGCCTCAAATCTCATTTTGAACCTCATACCAACAGAAAGCTTATGATTTCTAGCTTCAAGGCTGACAATAAACCCTGATAAAGATTCCTATCAATCACATGTGTGCAGTGTTAGCGAAAATAAAATTCCACAATAACAAAATATGAAAATGCAAAAAGAAAACACAAACCTATCAAATAACCAACAATGATAATGTTCAAATACCAACCTAGACTTTGTATAATCTGTTAAATTCTCAACTCCCGCTATAACATCAGCAAAATCAGACATATACGCAACATAAATGAGCCCAGCATTTAAATTCTAATGTAAAGGAAACATGTCACACACCATAGTTGCTTATTTTCATATGTACAATATGAAATACTGTAATGTAAGTTTGTGTTGCTGATTTTATAGGGAGTTGCTATTCCCAAAAAGATCGTTAATTTGGATGCTCTGGGGCTCACAGGCTGCCTTAGCTCATTAGTGACAATTTCTATCCGTGTTGCCGTCTTTATTATTTTACGGCAATGTGTTCGTCTTTCCCCTTGATTTTTCTTTTTAACAATTGTAGAATCTGTTTTTAGCCAATCATTGTTAAGCAATTTATCTTTAAAGGTCATGAACTTAGTAGATAGGTATTAAGGTATACCAATGTAAGGATCATCCTTGTCTTTGGATAGTATTAGGTCATGAAAAATAATGCAAATATACAACTCGATTATATCGGACGTGCCTTGTGAGTTTTCAAAGAAAATGCAAAGTAGAAATGAATCACTAACTTCCCTTTCATGAATGGTCTTCCAGGTGGCATTCCCTCGTCATTGATTCCTTTGTATGAATCTGTGTTTTAAAAAAAAGGTCAGAAGAGAAATGTTAAAAGGAGCTAAAATTTGAGGTAAAAGTGTATAAAATCATTAGTAATTAGTTTTTTTTCTTTCAAAACATCACATTTATGTTTGATTCCTACTACGTGTTACCCACTACACTTCAACTAATTGAAAGATCTAAAGTGGAGGTGGCAATGTGTCGGGCGAGCTGGATAACAGTTCATTATTGGTTCAAGTTGGAATGACCAAACGGGTAATTTTCAGTATGGGTTGAATGGACCACAATAGCACACTTTTTCGTGTTTGCCCATATTTAAAATACTTAATGAGTAATCAATGGAGTATTATGGTTTTTAAAAACAAAACTATTGCAATAATGATCCATTAAATATAATTCGAGCAACTTTTAACTAATTTGCCTGTTTCAGCCAAAGTTTATAATTTCAATTATTTGTTTGGTCAATGTTTCTCATGCACATAACTGCACTACTTTAGAATATATACGTGTAACAAATAACTTGAAATTTTAGGCTTTAAGCTATGGTGGCCACATTAGTAAACATGAATTGAAAGCTTGCCTTTTATTCTTTGTGGAAAAGGTCCCTCCAACATGATGCTTTTCAGCTTCATAATAACCCGCCATGTGAATTTTCAGTAATATTTATTATAATAAGCAAGTCCCACATAATTGGAAGAGTTGTTCTTGGTTGATTTGAGGTAAACGTGTATCTGAACCTTCAAGTAAATGGATACTTGACCCCGATGTAACCCTCCTGGACATTCATTTTGGCACTGATCAAATATGTAGTGAAGCGAATTATAAATTTTTGTATAAAGTTTGTGAACCTGATTATGAAACCTTGGTCCTTGAGAACCAGGATTTGTATGTGTACTGGTCAATGGGTTAGAACCAGGTTGTTGGAAATAATGGGAATTGGCATTTTAAGAATTTGGATAATAGTTCATCTGATGAGGCTGGGGGAATGGTGGAACCACCTGAGACTGGGGTTGTCTTTGAGGGCGTGGCCTTGAACCTGATTGCCCACCATTTACAAACCCATATGCCCGTTTGTCTAACTGCAGCTCCTCATGAGTGTTTGGGTGAGTAATCTTTACTGTTCGTCGTGCACCACTAAAATTTGCCATCGGTTTACAAAGCAATAAATAGGACCTGATATCTGCCTATAAAAACATCAAATATGATCAATCAAACAAATGAGCATAAACGGAAAAGCATGAGTAAATAAAGAGCAAAGTACCTTAAGCGAATAGTTGTTGGTAGGAGGAACGAAAATGAAAGTAAGTACCCCTCCAAGCATGATAGAAAACTTTCATTTTGATTTCTTCCATTGTCCTCAGACCAAGGTCATCTTTGATACTCTAAATATACAAACATTACAGTCTGTTAATAATAGGAAAAACAACAGGTTGGGTAACGGACTAACGGGTCAAAAACACAAAAAAAAAAAAAAAAAAAAATTGCATCTGCTCTAACGGGACGACTCGAGCCACATGGACCAAGAAAACTTATTTGTCAAAGATATAATCTATCAATGATAGCCTCATTATCTGAATAAAATAAAAACAGTTTTTTTTGCATTGTAATCACACTTTGGAAGACTTCTCGACCCGTTTCGCCTGCTTTTTGAAGCCTGTAGAAAGAAAGAAACCAGCAGTTGTGGAAGTTGGAACTCACCAAACACGAGAGCTACTATTCCTTGTACTCCTGCTGACAAATCTGCTATGATTTTGTTTTCTTTTTGTATTAGGAGCAAACATGCATAAGTTTTTAAAACTAATATTCTATGTAAGAAATGACTATGCAACTTATGCAATGGGATACTCAATATGATTTGAGGGGATGGTTCTTTCATTTGTCAAGGTTTAGCGAGTGTAAATTTTGAATTGTAATTCGAGTCATTAAAATCTTGTTCGAGTCACTAAAAGATGGTTGTAAATTGAAATGATTCAAATGGGATATCGAACCATCTTTTTAATGACTCGTATATAAAAAATTAAATTAATGACTCGTACATACAAAATTAAAGTATGGTGACTGAAACACAGGACAAATGGAAAAAAAAAAAGAACTGTTATTTAATGTATGCAAACTCCTTATCGACTTTATAGTAACTGTATGAAATTTGCATTTTGTTAATACCTTATAAACAGGTCCAAATCCACCCTATCCAATTTTATAATCTGGTGAGAAGCTGGCAGTAGCATCAACTATTGTAGAGAAACTAAATAATGGTATCACCATTGCTTCTTGGCTTTCAAATTAATTCAATAGTTTTCCTAGACGGTGAAAAAAAAAAAATACTTCATTGTTGGAGAATTTGTGATAATACACGATGATTTTGATGTAGTACCCTTAACCATTTGACCAACATGATTCTTTTTCACCCGTGCATACCATAAGTCCATAACAATAGAATGCTGAAGCCTATAAGAAGAATCCCCAGAATAATTGTGAGTAAAATGATCCCCGGAAGTCTCGGTTGACAAATTTGAGTTGTGGCTGTTTGTTTTTTTGAGAGCAACTCCAATATAAAATGATAATTTGAGTCAGAATTATGAACCATCTTTTTCTTTTTCAATAACCATCTTTCTTTTTTTGATGAACCATCTTTTATAATCACAAAACAATGTTATCACAACTCAGTCTCAATCTCTAAATAAAACAATTTCAGAAAGCTATGTGCATTGAAAATAGACTTTGGAATACTTTAAACCCGTTCCCCTTTTTACTAAGTCTTCTGATTTGACCAGTTTGAAATATAACAAAATTCAAAATTTAAGTCAAGGAAATTTGTATTAGAGAGCGGTAATAACCTCGAATCTGAGGAGTCCACGCCTAGCAAAAGTATGTTCGCTTTTGTGCAAAGAACTCTCATAGCTTGATCCTATGAATGACAATATGACACAGTATGAAATGATATCTCCCATCCTATTTCAAATCAACTTAATATCATAGTAAAACGTTTTCAGTATGCTCCCAAAATCATTGCAAAGTGAGATGTAGCCGCTGAACCAAGCTATATTGCTCCACTGCCCTCCTGGAAAAAAAATTAAAAAAAAGAAAAGAAAAAGAAACAACTTAGCAAGTCACAAAATCTTAGAGACAATACAATCAGACCATTACAAAATCTAAGGTAAACCGAACTTATCCGCAATCCCAATTATAGTTAACGTATGTATTTGTGCATTAAGTGGACAAAGTAAGCAATCCTAAACACCCAGTTATTATTTGCAGGGTGCTTTGCGGATTACCTAAGCACGGGACAAATGCTTGTGTGGCCCCACTATTATGTAACGAATGGACATTAAAGCATTCTGAGATAGCTTTCCGCCAGTTGCTTAATCCTTACTATATCATTAGACCTAATGATTCATGTTATATTACCTAGAACCCGTTTGCTCTTGCGCCAGACCATGGCGACAACATATAAGAAGATGCTACATGTGGTACAACCACCAATAGTCCATACCATATAAGAAGATGCTACATGTAAATTACCTGTGGTATTACTATTGCGAGGTTCAAAACTCTAATTGCCAATCCTACATAGAAGATGCTACATGTGCAACCACAAACAAACCCACTATCAATGTTTCAGTAGTCAACATAACACCCATTTGCAGACGATGGGTCTGCTTGTCATCCAACATACTCCTTCAACTGCATACAAACATATATACTCCATTAGATCAGTTGATTTAATTGTCGGAGGTGTTTAGCATTGCATTCTAAAATTGATTATCTGATTATCTTGTTTTTAATATCCAGATAATTTGTTTCAAATGTTTGGGACAGAGTGAGACCACATATGACTCTACATATATATCTGATTATTACTGCATACGTAGGTAGTTTCATACATCATCACTAACCTATTACACCACAACACGATATTATTTTGTACAGTCGATTCGTTGATAGTTATTTGTAGAAAGCCATAGTTACTGTGCAAAGTTAGAATGTTTGGGCCGGTACCTGTGACCACGCAGGAGAAAAAATAAGTACCACCTTATCGATGACACATGGGAATCTTATTTCTATGATGACACTATTGATATGGGCAGTTGATATAACATTAGCAAAAATGACATTTTTCTATGTTTTATACCTATGTTTCATGTCTATGGGTTAGCGTCTTTTGGCTTTGGATTGCTATGTTCGGGGACAAGAACGGTCTTAATGCAACAGTTTGACTTCCAAGGTATGTTAGAAGCAATACACACTTACAAAGTCAATAACATACCAGCTGTTACTCCTGTTATACTTGGTTTGGTGAAGTATAATGGAGATGGGTATGATTTGTCTTCTTCGACTCAAATTACCTTGACAATTAGACGACAATTTGTCTTGAATAAATTACAATATCAACACAGATAACTATAGAGTTGTAGGAAGATAGAAGTACCTTGCCGCCATATTTAAAAAACTTTTGAGCAGCTTTTAAGCAAACACTACATATAGGGACCTCAATGCCTCGTCACAGTTTTTAAACAAAGAGGGATAAAGGGGCTTAATTGAGATACTGACATTTAACTGATAGTCATTCTAATGTTCTTCTATACTCTTTGGTAGCTCCTATGCCTCTTCAGACCCGTCGCTTCATCCACTGCACTCTTTACAATAACTATTTCTAAATTAGCAATGTCAATTAATTGATGCAAGTGTAAACTTATATAATAGTAATCACAAATGTCGTAACCTTTGAATGTAGTTTTTGTTCTACTGTCACTGGACCTAAGTCCTTAACATTAGGTATCATCTTCTATGCAAGTTAATTTTTAATTAACATGCTAAATTTTTAATAGTAACAGATAAACAATTTAACTCGTATGCATATGTAAACCCACAGAATCTCAGATATATAACGCTGACTTGTACCGTCCTTGTGTGTTGCCTAATTAGGTATCAACTAGTCGTGCTCCGGACCGCCGCGTTGCGGCAGGTCATTATAGTTACCGAAGCTTTCAATTGCAGTATAAAAGCTAACTTATTTGTCAGGCTAAAAGTTGGTTCATGTAAGAATTATAGTATATATAAACTGATTAGAGAAGCTTTCAATTGCAGGTTACATATATGGCCAAGGAAGATGACAAAATAAAGCATGCAACAATAACCAAATGGTCAACGATAGTAGAACCTTTAAGGATTATTTCTACACATTTTTTTTTTTTTTTTTTTTTTTACAATGGGCCACAGTCCGGTCAAAATGGCATTGGGCCATTGGATATGTAGCAGGCTATGCAAGTGGAAAGGGACCCAACAGCAAAAACGACACCGTTTGTGACGCTCTATTATATATATATATATATTAATGTCTATGCAAGTTACTAATATTAAATAAAACTCATAACAAAGATATTAAACAATAACTAACATTCTGAATTTTTAGCTAATAATCACATTAAACAATAATCCAAACACTATATGTTACAAGTATAATTTAACCTCTATGTATTTGTAAACCCCAAGACTCACTGACTCAGAATATAAACAACGGTCACTCATAAAAGTGGCCGTGATACGTATCTTTTATCATTTTCTTGCTCGTCTATATAGACAAACTAATAATAATAATAATCATAATATATAATGTACTTTTCTTTAGTCCAATTCAATAACCTAAAAGCAATCCAATCAATAAACATCAATTAAACAATAAAGATGGTTTGTAAAAGTGGCAGTAACACTATTCTTTATCGTATTACACAAACTAATGTCTAACACTAATAATAATACTAATAACTACTCCGTAATAGCTAAAAGCAATCCTATGAATCAGCTTCTAACATGGATTAAACCTATAATTTAACACCTAATAATCACATCACATTAAACAATAATCCAAGCTACCCGTGGCTCTTAAAAGTGGTCGAAATACTATTCTTTAATCACTTTTGTGTTCCATCTATATTCACTCACCTTTTGATAAAGGATTGTCAGTATCAATTGTACATAGGACTATACACAGAAAAATTAATTAAAAAAATAAGAAATACGTAGTACCTTAATTCCAAGAGAGTATGCGATCCCTGTTAGAAAATTCACATGGGCACCATCGAGTTGACGGGTTCGCTCACCAAGTCAAAGTAAATGAGGTAAACAATCATACTATAATCAAGAAGTTGAATCTACTCGAGTAAGAGATTGTTCATAAGGAAAGTGAAAGCATATATATTAACTTCAAGATAATGTATGAGTTACCTTCATTCCTTCTTCAACCATAAAAGAAGTTTCACTTGATGAGGAAGATTCGATAGAAATTATCTCATCTTATCAATCGCATCAGCAATTAAGTTTCCAATAAACTCATCCTTTCCAGCTGAAATGGAAGCTACAACTGCACAACAGAAACACGCTTAGAGTGACGCTTTTCATGATTAAGAAAGTATAAAAAACATAAACTTAATTTACCTTTTATATCATCGCTTTTTCTGACCGGGATCGCTTTACTCTTCTATACTTTAATTAATTCTTTTACAGTCCTCTCCATTCCTTTCGTTAAAGAAATGGGATTTTCTCCAAATGCGACAGCTAATAATCCAGTTTTAATCATTTGTCTTACGAGAACAACATTTCGGCTTGCACAAAACACCATAACGTTAACATTTCGG
This sequence comes from Artemisia argyi, assembly GCA_030686995.1. Lineage (NCBI taxonomy): Eukaryota > Viridiplantae > Streptophyta > Magnoliopsida > Asterales > Asteraceae > Artemisia > Artemisia argyi. The sequence continues at coordinate 83,724,089 of CM060677.1, read as the reverse complement.
CCTGCACAAAACACCATAAGGTTTAGGACTATGATTTAAAGGAAATAACTTGAACTTCATGACAATAATTGTGACAAAGCAACATGTTTGAGCATGTGGTTTTGAATGTGATTTTCCTATAGTGTTTCGGTATAGTGAAATTGAATGCTTCCCTGGGGTTCAAATGACAATTTTAGCAACCTATCTGTTACACTAACACGTCAAATCAGTTATAAAATCATCAATCAAACAATTTTCCCACCATCATGAAAAGACTTAATTGCATTGGTTAAGAGCTCAGATGGCATGGGTAGCCTGTAGTAGAGTAATCTTGCACCGGTTTATGCAGCAGTTTCTCATTCGATAAGCTTCCAACACAACTGAAATTATATTGTTTATATAGGAAACAGCACTTCCAACTAAGTTTTTATCGGAAAGTTGTAAAATTCTACTCCATTTAATATGCTTCACCAAAGAAATGCTACAATGAAAAAGATAGTAAACAAACAGTATATACTCATCATTTTCTCAATGGCAATTTATACCAACCTTAGCTATTATTTCATATGATGGCATTCCTAGAACATTAGTAATTAGGGCATCCACTATGGTGGTTTATGAAAAGGTTTATAAGATTATGAAGAGGTCTAAAAACTTGTAAACCATAGTGGACATCTATTTCATGCTTATGTGTCATGAAGATGTCTAAGATATTGGACCTTTTCATAATTTAATGCATTTAAATTATGTGAGATGTTGATAAAACTTGAAAAGGTTTATACATAGTGGGAATAGGTTTATAAAACAAAAAGGTTTCATAAATTAATGTAATAACACAATTATAAACATTTACAAAGGTTTACCATAGCGGATGCCCTTAGGTCCAACTGATGCACAACTTTATTCCAAGGAAAGGGGTTTCCAACTTAATATCTTTGCAAAAATGCAACGAATACTCCATATGTCTATAACTGGTGTGACCTGCCAAGGAAAAAGTTATTTAATACAGGAATTTCAGATGGCTTGGTTCTTTGAACTGAATCAAAGACCTTCTTTCAGAGTTTAGATTGGCACTGAAGCAAGTATGTATCTGACTCACAAAGGCATATAATTGCAGAATTAGCTTTCACCTTACGATAAAATGATCCACACAGTTCAGGAGCCTGACTTCTATGGAGCTATGAAAAGAATGACTAAAATACTGAAATCAAGAGATTAACGTGCTAGAAACATAATTAAATTTGCGCGTTTGAATTTTTCCGTTCGCATAATCTTTTCTATGTCTTTTTCTAGTGAGATTAGCAGTTTATAGTCAAATCCTTTGCCCCTCGTGTTTTGAGGGTTGTCAGGTTAAGTGTAAGCCTAGTCAGGTACTTCATGTTCTTCCATGCGACGAGCGGTATCCCTCTTTCTGTCTTCTTTCATCATCCATTTTCTCAAAAACCCAATACTCCTCTTCTGATCAGGCTATAGATGATTGATTTCTCTCTCGCTTGGTGTATCTGTTCCAAGGGAACCTTTATGCATGATCTCTTCAAGCATTTCTCTCTTTTCTTTAGTTTCAATCGCAAATAAATAAAACATCAATTTCAGCAAGGTGGCAATTTTGTTTAACTTAAATAGTTAATTATGAATTGGTCAATTTGGGTAATGTTTTATTTCACGAAATCTTGAGATTTAGCTATAGGATAATGAATTGGAAATCCGCTCAAAAGTGATGAGGCGAAAAGTGAACCACTTTTAAGGGGTCATTTAAGCCCGAATTCGAGATTATTTGATCAATTATTGCCCTAAATCGTTCCTTTTGTCATTTTAGGTACTTTTGGAGAGAAATCTGGAAAAGAAAGCATTTTGGACGTTTTTGGAGCATAAAAGTGAAGAAAACGACAAAGTCTCAATTTTCCTTACTGGAACAGTACCTGACGGCATCAAGGCTCTCCACATGACGGCGTCAAGAGTTACAAAAGAGGTGGATGTGGAAAATACACGTGACGATCCAGAGAGTTTTTAAGCATAGGAGATGACGGCGTCACCCAAGGCCGTCATGGTCCAGTTACTAGTGACGGCCTAGAGTAATTCTACACATGACGGCGTCACAAATAGATCTAGGCAATACAATTTTATTATGGCGGCGAGTTGACGGCGTCACAACTTAACACATGACGGCGTCCAATTTTCATTTATTAGTGTGCAACTTTGAGGGAATAAACCCTAGTCCGAATTTTATCAGCTTTTCAAGGGTTCCAACCCCTTGAATCTTTCATGTTCAATTAAAGATAAGTACTCTTTCAAATCATTCAATATGTCTATGTGTTGTTTGATTATATCTTACGCTTGTCTTCTATTTAACAAGCTAGGCTAGACTTCTCTTGTGTTTCCTTAGATGTAGTGAAACCTAGATGTTAATTATGGGTTGATTGTTTGTTTATAGTTATTACGGATGATTGTATTCGATGTTAGGCTTAAGAAAACTGTCAGACTTCCATTAGTAACTTGCTTGAACGTCTTAAGAAACATGATCGGAGGTGTACTATGATTTTTGGTTGTATTTAATGCGTAGGAGAATTCTAATGATCCCATGTTATGAGCTTCTAACGGCTCGACATAGGAGTGAAGTAGGATCCTATAGAGTTAGAGAATATTGTACATGGCCCTACGACTAGTATTAAGGAATATGACCCGTCATCCATGCAATTGTAACAAGCTATCAACCTGTAAAAGATATCTAGGGAGTAATGAAACCTAAGTAAACACAACTTTTCTCATTATTGTTTCCACCACACTAGTATAATTAGCTTTATTTTCATTTCTGTTATTTTATTTTGATTGCATTAGTAGTAAATTGGGTTAGTTGGCTAGCAACTAATTCCGCCTACTCTTTCAAAACCCAAGATTTTACTTGCTTTTATAAAAATATAAAAATACAAAAAGAATCATCCCTCACCTCTAGACCTAGTTTAGTAGGCTTTCTAATCCTAGAGACACTATTCCTGAGTTGAACGATCAATCCCCCGGTATTTGTCACTATACTATACTACAACGATCAGGTACACTGCCTGGTGGGGGTTGTAAGCTTCTCGAGATCCCTTGAAAGGTAAAACCTGTTGCGAGGGTGGGATCCCCACGTATCAAGTTTTTGGCGCCGCAGCCCGGGGAATAGTTATTGTCTAGGTTAGGATTTCTTTTTATTAGGTCTACTTGCTAGATTCCTTTCTAGTAAGATTTTATTTTTATTTTTAGGTTTTCTTTAGTCTATCTTATTTCTTCGTGTCTTTGTTCGTAACCTTTACCATCCGACATCATGGAAGGTGGTAACCTATTTGAACCCATCAACCCACCACAACAAAACCACCCATAAAACCCACCACTAACAAACCAACCTCTTAGGCCCTGAACCTTAGGAGAGTATTCCCGTCCTAGCCACCAAGGCTATCGAAACACTATTGAGCTCACTCAAGGAGCCAATGTTTCCCCCTTGCGATCCGACACCATCCGGTTGGTGCAAAGCGGATGTGCATTCCATGGACTTCATTCCGAAGATCCTAATCAACATCTCAAGGATTTCCTTAAAATCGTAGATTCTATAGACCTTGATGTTACAACTAGAGAGTCGACCTGATTATGCCTATTCCAATTCTCTCTACGTGATCAAGCTGGTCAACGGCTTAAACGTTTTCCCGCGGGATCCATCACCTCTTGGGATGATCTCACGTCTCGTTTCCTTGCTCAATTTTTCCCACCGGGGAAAACTGCGATGCTTAGAAATGATATCTTGATGTTCCAACAACGTCAAGGTGAAACCTTCTATGAAGCATGGACTCGTTTCAAGGACTTACTCCAAAAAGTCCCTCACCATGGTATAAATCTTTGGCTATTAGTTCAAATCTTCTATGACCATGTCGACTTTCACACTAAACACACCATTGATCGAGCCACCGGAGGCAGGTTGCGTGATAAAGACGCCGAGGAATCTTGGGAAATCATCGATGAGCTTGCCTTCGACAATCAAGAGTTATGGGAAGTTACTCATGTTATAAACTTGGCTATCAACTCAATCTCGAAACCTGGAGAAACCAATCAAATCTCCGAAGAACTCCTGTGCAAACTTGAGACAAAGGTTGACTATCTCATGGAAAAACAAAAGAGACCTTTAAGTCCTAGACGGGCAACAGTCAATTCGGTCTCAAATACGATTCCGACACCGTTGTCTGAGTCACCCTCTAGAGAGAATGTCGAAACCTTTCAAAATTATACTCCACCTTATTCACCTCCTCAAAGCCGTAGCCCAGAATTCAAAGCTTGAATGAGAGAGTACATGGCAACCCATTCTGAGCGGCTTGCTAAATTCGAGGAAGCTGTTTATAAACAAAAGGAGGAAATGCAAGAGAAAATGAAGGGGATGATGAGCCTAGTGGAGGAATACGTAAACCAAAAGACCCCAGAAATGATGTTACTAAGAAAAGAAAGCACTACCCCCACTACCCGATTTGTTAATTCTATCATAATTATCTACGAGGATAATGAGGAAAAAGAAACCCCTAGTGAACAAACCATTAAGGAACCGCCAAAATCCCAATCATTAGGTTACTACCTAAAACATGATATAAACGAGAATACCATAACAAATTGGATAAAGGGTGACGGGCGTAACCAATCCTCCCAATAGGTTTCAAAGAAGGAGAAAGAGGGGAAAGATGAGTATGATACATTGCCTGGGGGACCGGTATTCGAGAAGCTACTTATACAAAAAGTGGCTACTAAGCAGATGGCTTGTGGGAACTTTGAGATACCAGCCAGCATAGGGAATTTGCAATATTTGGATGCTTTCGCCGATCAAGGATCGAAAATAAATCTTATGCCCCTAACTATTTATACCCAACTAACCACAGAAATGCCGGCCACCACCCGTGTTAGGCTATCCTTCGCTGGTCACTCTTATGTATACCCTTTGGGAATTGCAGAGGATGTACTGGTCAATGTTGCAGGGTTCATGTATCCCGTCGATTTCATGATCATCAATGATAAATGAGGTGGGTGCATGCCAATAATCCTTGGAGCACCATTCCTCACCACCGCTAGAGTTGTCATTAGGTATGAAAAAAGGGAAATCGAACTTAAGTCAGGAAAAAGAAAGATTACCTTTCCTATGACCCCACGATATGTGCAAGAGAGCTAGATGAAAAGAAAGCTCAAAAACAACATTGACACATCGCATAATCATGTTCAAGAAAAAATTCTTGCATGGGAAACAAGAATTAAAAGCTACAAAGAAACTAAGCCTGAGAGAGGCAAAAGCTGCAATAAAATTCATGTCAAGTTTGAATATAGTCAACCAACGGAGAATCATGTACCATTCGCAAAAGGAGACTTGGTACTCTTAAGACACTCAGAGATAACAGTACCTCCCGACAAGCCAAGTCCCTAGTGGTATGGACCATTCACAATTGAAAGCATACGCCCAGATGGGATAGCTACCTTGAGCAGTAAAGGAGGAGGGGAGGTGACTGCGAGTGTCGATCGATTGAAACATCACCACCACGATAGTGAGGATCATAATTATATGGGAAACGTCATCTCGAGAGATGAGGTCACATAATTGCTCATGACCTTGAGTTTAGCTACAAGACTCGTAAATAAAGAAATGCACTTCTTGGGAGGCAACCCATGTTTTGTGTGCTTTTTATTTGTTTGAATGTTATTTGCTTCCGTATGCATGCTTTATTTTTATTGTTGGTAGATCATGTTTCAAAATAAAATTGTGAAAATGCTTTATTTTGTTGTTTAACTTCGTCTTAACTTCATATAAAGGTATTTTGCAAAGGTTAAGTGTAAGGGGAAACCCCAAATTTGTTTCTAAGAATGAAATTGATCATGATTTGCCACAATATTATATGAACATGTGTATTAGTATTTGTTAGAGTCAAATGCTTGTATCGAGTCATAATGATGTTTTGCAGGATTTTCCAGGAAGTAGGACAGAAGTTTTTCCAGAAATTTTTCGGAAACTTAACGTAAAGATTTCTGCAGGTCACTTCTGACGGCGTCAGGAGTTAACTCCTGACGGCGTCATGTGTAAAATTCTGGAAATTTTGCGAGTTTTATTTTTCTAACGGAGTCTTAAAGTTTTTGTTAATTCTTTAGTTTTATAAACTCCATGAAATCTGCAAACATTCATTCCACAAGCATTATATATTAAATTGCTTTCTAGGATTTGTTAGTATATATAGATTGCCGCCGATTTTACGCGAGGTTGCCTTGTTTGTTTTCTCAGGTTTAACAGGTTATATATGACAAGAAGATGATTTATATTTCTTGAAGGGAAGCTTTGAAGGTTCATTTTCTTGGAGGAAGATCTAACCTTGTTGCCACACTATCCACACCGAACAAATCAGGGGAGTATTTTCTTTCATTCTTTTACCTATTCTACTTTTAGATTCTTTAATTAAGCATTGGGGACAATGTTCATCCTAAGTGTGAGGGGGGGGGGGGGGGGTAAATGATGATACCTTATAGGATACAATTGCACTTGAGTTTGTTTGTTTGATGGTAGGTGTGTAATAAAACTAAGAGAAGTACTTGTTAGTGTAATTTTAGCACCAAATTTAAATTTTTTTACAACATTTAGGAGTGAAACTTTAGCCTTAACAAGCGTCTCATGGATAGGAGTTGTATGACTAGCACAAAACTGTACCATTCAGAAAAATTTTCCACCCAAATATGTGAGGTTCGCCTTTAGATTTGATAGGAAAAGCATTCATTATTAGTGCTTATGAGTGTACTGGTATCATTTAGATTCTAGAACTTGCGTTAGTGATGCATCCCGAGACCGCTAGTGAGACTACATTCGTGTAGTAGGATTTACTACATGATAAGAGGCATTAGGATCACCCTTGTGTTTTAACCCGTATCGTAATTACTTGACCATTTAAGTCATATTACTTGGCTAGTAAAGTCAATTAATTTTTCCCACACCTTAGCGTTGTACTCATTTTTAGTACATGAAACCCCTAGTACACCCCTCCGAGCCTATCTTTTCGTTTCTAACTTTAAGCATCTTACTTAAAGGAAGAATTTGTTACAACCCACCCAAATGTGCAACCAAATCGCCTTAGCCTTCCGTGTATGCACTCATCTTTAGTGCATTATTGTTATTTGTTTAAACCCTTAGTTAATTATCTAATTGATTACATGGTTGCTAAGTCGAGTCATATCTTGTACATATTGTTTTGGGAAGATTGGGACTCATGGGTAAAGTACTTGTGTTATGGAGTATTGGGGAAGAACATCATATATTACCCCCATATGTGCGTTAATCTTAAAAAGTACTCCAAGTGTTTTGATTATCTTAATTCGAGTCATTAGATTAGTTTATTGTAAAGTATGTAAAAATTCAAGTGTAAAGGGAATGTACATTCCCTATGATGTATTATTTTGGATGGTGGGGTAAGAGTGTATGCAAAAAAAAAAAAAAAAAAAAAAAAAAAAAAAAAAAAAAAAAAATCGAAAAATTAAGAAAAAAGAAAAAAAATAGAAATAGAAAAAGAGAAAAAACATACGGACTACCATCCCGTTTCATTCTACGTTTGTTTTATGTTTTTGTTATTTTTGATTTATTAGCTTAAGTCGAGTCGAGTCTTGGCTTAGCAATGCCATATTGTACATGTAATTAACCAAGATGATTAACTCGCCACCAGTAAATATTGCCTTTATCCAACAAAACCGTGTATTCCATATCCCTACACCTAACGTTATAACCCTTTGAAAGACCTCTTTGATAGTTTATCCTAGGTGCTTACGCCAAGTGGAGGAGGTTTGATCCTTTCCCAAGCCTATGGTAATCTATTTTGCTATGACAGGTAGTGAGAGATGTTTTCCATTTCCATATTGTGATATATACTTTATTACACCCGAGAGATGTGAGTATCTAAACACTATTTGTGAGGTGCTAGTGTATGACCTCTATGCTTGTCTATGGGTTTTAGTGGAACAATTATTTGTTGTAATTACTTTTATATTAGTGTTAAATGACCCCTAACTTGTATTTTGATTAGAATAAAAGCGCATTTGCTTGAGGACAAGCAAATCTCAAGTGTACGGGTATTTGATGAGGCGAAAAGTGAACCACTTTTAAGGGGTCATTTAAGCTCGAATTCGAGATTATTCGATCAATTATTGCCCTAAATTGTTCCTTTTGTCATTTTAGGTAATTTTGGAGAGAAATCTGGAAAAGGAAGCATTCTGGACGTTTTTGGAGCATAAAAGTGAAGAAAACGGCAAAGTCTCAATTTTCCTTGCTGGAACCGTACCTGACGGCGTCAAGGCTCTCCACATGGCGGTGTCAAGAGTTACAAAAGAGGTAGATGTGGAAAATACACGTGACGATCCAAAGAGTTTTTAAGCATAGGAGATGACAGCGTCACCCAAGGCCGTCATGATCCAGTTACTAGTGACGGCCCAGAGTAATTCTACGCATAACGGCGTCACAAATAGATCTAGGCAATACGATTTTATTATGGTGGCGAGTTGACGGCGTCACAACTTAACACATGACGCCGTCACACTATGTAATCTATATATAGTTTTACAATTTTCATTCATTAGTGTGCAACTTTGAGGGAATAAACCTGTAAGGAATTAAATATTCCATAGATTTGATAGATTTGATGATCTGAAACAAGAAGAATGAAACATGAAGAATACTGAAATGATAAGCAAAATACGCTAAGTGCATTCCTGCTGATGAGCCTGCTAGTGCAGAAAAAGAGCCTGTTAGTGCAAAAGATTCTGCTGAAGAGCAAAATGTTTCCACTGATGGATTCTGCTGAAGCGCAAAATGTTTCCACTGATGGATTCTGCTGAAGAACGTTTTCCACTGATGGATTCTGCTGAATGACACTGCTGCTAATCAATGAGTCATACTACTGAATGGATAAAGATGAAAGAAGATATTATGTGCATAAAAGTCAAGTATATCCTCAAGATAATATCTTTCATAAGTCATCAAATTGAACACTCCAAGTGAGTTGTAAACATAGATACGTGTTGTATCTTAGATGACTTGACATCCTAGTCATAAGCTAGATAGTAGATGACTAAGCTTATCAAATTTGTAATGATCTCCTTTATTCTATAAAAAGGAGATCACACCCCTTTAGATAGATGTGGTGGTGAGTGCATGATTCACAGTGAAACAAAGTGAACGTCACCTCCAAGGTGCTTCGTACTTAGAAATTACAATAACACCAAGTGTGTTAAAATGTAAAGCATCTAAAAGAGTGTGTGTGGGAACATCAGACGAGGGGTCTGATGAACATTAGACATGGGGTCTTTTGTTGTTAGGTTTGTTTAGCCTCAAGGATCTTTGATCCCTGTTAGATGTAAACCGTGCTATACTTGATCACATAGCATTGGGGCTAGTTAGAATAACAAACGGAAAAGTTGGCAAAACCTTGTTGTGATAGTATTGTTTCTTTCATAGAATATTCCGTCAATATTATCATTGTGCTCGAAATAGCCAAATTCCTAGATCAAAGGTGTAACAACCTAGAGCTCATAAACGATAAGTAAAAGCTTTTCTAAAATAAGTTTTTCACAAAACCCTTGTCCGAATTTTATCAGCTTTTCAAGGGTTCCAACCCCTTGAATCTTTCATGTTCAATTAAAGATAAGTACTCTTTCAAATCATTCAATATGTCTATGTGTTGCTTGATTATATCTTACGCTTGTCTTCTATTTAACATGCTAGGCTAGACTTCTCTTATGTTTGCTTAGATGTAGTGAAACCTAGATGTTAATTATGGGTTGATTGTTTGTTTATAGTTGTTACGGATGATTGTATTAGATGTTAGGCTTAAGAAAACTGGCAGACTTCCATTGGTAACTTGCTTGAACGTCTTAAGAAACATGATCGGAGGTGTATTACGATTTTTGGTTGTATTTAATGCGTAGGTGAATTCTAATGATCTCATGTTAGGAGCTTCTAACGGCTCGACATAGGAGTGAAGTAGGATCCTATAGAGTTAGGGAATATTGTACACGGCCCTACGACTAGTAATATGGAATATGACCCGTCATCCATGCAATTGTAACAAGCTATCAACCTGTAAAAGATATCTAGGGAGTAATGAAACCTAAGTAAACACAACTTTCCTTATTATTGTTTCCACCACACTAGTATAATTAGCTTTATTTTCATTTCTGTTATTTTATTTTGATTGCATTAGTAGTAAATTGGGTTAGTTGGCTAGCAACTAATTCCGCCCACTCCTTCAAAACCCGAGATTTTACTTGCTTTTATAAAAATATAAAAATACAAAAAGAATCATTCCTAACCTCTAGACCTAGTTTAGTAGGCTTTCTAATCCAAGCGACACTATTCCTGAGTTGAACGATCTATCCCCCGATACTTGTCACTATACTATACTACAACGATCAGGTACACTGCCTGGTGGGGGTTGTAAGCTTCTCGAGATCCCTTGAGAGGTAAAACCTGTTGCGAGGGTGCGATCCCCACGTATCAAAAAGCTTAGTTCGGAAAGATAGATACCACGTGGATTCCAGTTTGTAGTTCTTTTGTAGTATCTCTTGTTTCTAGATGCAATCGGTCAGTTGAGTTCATAATCTGTCAAATCCAAAGCCATATTCTTAAGCGTCCATCGGCTGTATTATGGTGCTTCTTGTGCAGTTCCTTTTGAGACTATGCTCTATCAGGAAAAACATAAACTTCTCACAAAAAGCATAACAAAAAGACAAAGAAAAGTTACCAATATACACTCATCAGTAGTCCTGATTCACAAGAGTCCATGATCGACTTTGTCTAAAGCACATAGATTTGTGGTGCTTAGATTTCAAAGTTCTTATTTGTAATATACGTTATGTTTCTAGGTGACATAGAGCTGCAAAGGTGCTTGGAGTACAAATAGAATCAAGATATAATAATAAGCCAAAAAGCATTATTATTGATAATCTTAGGTACGAAATTCCTCCACTTTATAACTTCTGCAAATGCAATTATGTTTTGGATCAAAACTTATTCAAAACGTCGGGTTGTCAAAAGGTTCAATTGTTCAGTCGAAAAAGGTTCTATGCGACAGGGGCTATAACAGCAGCCACTATGTATTAAACTATACCTTTTTTACCTGTATTAACGGGTCGGATTAATCAAGGGATCGTTTGGGCGCTGTTAACTATTTAAAGTGCTGAGTAAGCGGAAACAGAAAATTATTACACATATAAGGATTCCATTAAATAGTCCATGTTCTGCTTATTAATTGAATTCTTTAATTCTTATAACACCTGGTAAGAAAATTTCATGTAAGCCAATATTAATTCTCATACCATATTGTTTTTGTCCATGCTAGGGATTGAAAATAAAGAGGTAGCAGGGAAGCAAACCGAGACTGCATAAACAACAGAGGATGGAGACAACATTAGGAATTTTCCAGAAAAAAAGATTAGGAATGTACTCAATAAATTAAAAAACTGATAAAAACTGCAAAAACAGAGAATGGAGACAATGGTGTAATGAACTTACGATCATATGAAAAATGATTAGGAATTTGCCAGGGAATGAATGGTGCATGAATGAAAAAGAAGGACATTAGGGTTTTCTGGAGAGGCTGAGAATTGAAACGGTTTTTTTAGAGAGGGTGAGAATTTTAATTAGATATATGTGGTAGTAGAAATAATTGATTGAAAGGTTTATAGATTTGGAGTTGCAGAATACCAACAAAAAATGGTTGTGGTTCAACGGTTAACATACCACATAATATACGTGTGGTCTTGAGTTCGAATCCATGTAGTTGATTTTTTGTTAAAGAAAATATACAGCCGAATTACTCGAATTTTGGAATAAAAAAACATAAATTAAAAATGATGACATGTAAATCAGAAAAATATAAATTGATGACATGGAGCAAAAAAAATGATGACAAGGCATTGACCATGCTTATTTGGCATTAAATGGTCAAACGCCTCCTGTTATATATATATATATATATATATATATATATATATATATATATATATATATATATATATATATATATATATATATATATATATATATATATAACACATCACAAATCTATTACACATGTTACAAACGAAGTTTAAACCTACAACTATCTTGTTGAGACGCACCAGATTAGGTACTGTTAGGCTATGAGTCCTTTGGTAATTGTCCGGCCTACTATTAAAACCAAAAATCTAAGAATAGCAAACATGTAAATGACAAACCTTTCATCTTAAATCTTTTCAAATATGAAGCATTCTTATGCTCTTAACATTCTTTTTCCATTTCATCTCCACTTTTAGCTTTCTTATCCTTAAAAATACAATAACATGATTTATATATGATCCATAACATTAACATAGGATTTAGTTTAAACGAGTGGAGTACCCGCGCGTTGCTGCGGGAATGTTGTGTTTAATCTAAATTCGAAATGAAACAATTACCCAAAAAATATTTTTGGCATTAAGGACTAAATATGAAAAAGATTGATAACCGCAAGTACTATGTTCGTAAATTATTTTTGAAAATAGTATGATTTTTTTTTACGAAAAATGTCCCTAAAGTTATTGGCACTTTGCAGAGTTAGTCCGTAAAATAGCAAATTACATTAAACTTGAAATAAAATCAAGTTTCTAGAAGCATGGTCCCACCACCATGTGAACTCCATTTCACCAAATGAAATACCCAACGTCACAATTCCAAAAAAGAAAAAGAAAATAAATAAATAAAAAGAATTTGTAATTGGTTATATGGAGCTTTTTCATTGCGTGTCATGTGGAAATTTTATATAATGGATTTTGATTCAAAGTGAAGGCCAGCGATTGCAAACAACTCTCCGCAAATAATTCACACTGGCGCGTGCGGTCCCTGCACCACTCTCATCCAACTATCTAAGATTCGGCCAACCAATTCTTCCACGTGGCCTCTTTTTCTTTTGATAGTTCGATACAATATTGATTGCTGAAAATATGTTGCAAAAATAATTGACATGAATAGTGGAAAACAGTACAAAACAGTACATTTACTATTCATGAGCACTGTAGCTAAGTAACGCAATTAACTCTTCTATCCAATAGCATCTTGCCTCTTGTCATAAAACACCAATAGCATGCGGAATTAACATTTTAATCACTCTTTAATTACATTGTTGTGGACCCCGCACCCCAATCATATTTAGTATATAGTATAATTTGTGATTAAACTTAATTATTTACCTTTTGTATATCTAGGTTCATATGTTGTTCATCTTTTTCTCTTAACGGTCGAATCCTCTGATATACAAATGACAATGAATATTCAATACAAAACTACGATTCACATGTTCAATTAATTATTCCACCTTACATTGCATAAAGATCTAAACTGAAATAGAAGATCAGCTTCTGTTTGAAGCGCCTTTTGCGTCTTAATTTTCTGATCGATCTCTTTAACCTTCGTTTCCAACATTAATCGCCTCTCTTCTAACATCTTTTCCGTCTTCTCTTTGTCTAATCTCAACCTCTCCTCCTTCCCCCATAACATTTTCTTTGAATATCTTAATATATTGGAACATTGAATTATTGTAGTTAATAAATGTTTCTTACCAATTAAAATACGAGGAGATGTTTGTTTATATGAGACTAGGTATCAATATGATCCCAAATCAATGTTTGCTTCTCAAAAGGTATAGAAAATACATGTGGTTAATGTATAGATGTTATAAGACATGCATTTTTTTATTGTTATATATAGCTATAAAATGACTGACATATTAGAAAGGAAAGTGCAGATATGTGGAGATGGTTGTTTATGAGAGAATTTGGTATTAACATTGCCATCAATTAACGCTTATTTTCAAAAAGATACAAATTATATATATATATATATATATATATATATATATATATATATATATATATATATATATACACTAGTTTTCAAAGCCCGCCCGATGGGAGGACATGACTTATAATTATCGCTGACATATTTTACTATAGGGAAAGAAGGTGGGTAAAAAATGGCTGAAAAATGTCCAATGAATAAATTAAGTAATAGTTAATGAATTACGAACATCGTAAAATTTTTATACAATGAATAAAGAACAAAACTAAGTTAATGGTAATCCGATAAGAGTAAAGAAAAGTTAATAAATTACCCGCCATTACAAACTATATGCTTTTAGTTTAAATACATTCCTAGAATGAAAATGTTATTTGCTAGTCTCTTTTACAACACTATAGTTTGTCTTCCAACAGAACAAAATCAATTATTAAGTTACATTGTATAATGGGACCTATGCGTAACTCTACTGTGGTATTTTTTGTAAAGCATGGTGAGCTTAGGATACTTTGCATTTGAAAATCCCTTGTTTCAACCCTAAAACAAATAAAACATAATCAATAACACATTTATACCGCTAACACTTAAAACGAAATAATATAAAGGGTAAAGGGAAAAAGTTATTTACCCTTTGGAAGCAACACAAACAATACAAACAACCTTTCCGTTTTAAATGCTCAAATCCAATTCTTCACCTTTGTTATCCTGCACCAAATAATCAATATATTGGTACACATGAAATGTTGGTTGAGATTATAAGTGGCAATAAAGCTGAAACCATACTTTCTGGCCACTATGCAAGTGTTGGTTATTATTATTATTATTATTACCATCTACTCGCGCATTCGCCAAAATATAAAGTCGTTGTCGATAAACAAAGGTTTAAAGAGACTCATTTTTCACAACTATCTATTGTATGGAAGCACCAATAAATGATACCTGAGTTACAAATAAAGAAAAATAGTTATAATAAAGTTATATTACATCTAATTATATGCTTATAGTGGGTGATGTTAGATCATATCATAACCATTTGATGCAAAACTTCAATAAAAAATGCATAACGAGCCCTTTGATGTATTGTTTTCGAGGAACCATTGAAATTCATATTTTGAAAAGAAACTGGATGACTTTTATATTGCAACATGGTTAAGTCTATTCACTTCCCCCAGACGTGTCTATTGTTTTCGGAAATCCCTGCATACTTAACGCTAAAGGTATGAGACAATCCTGAACTTAATCTTTTTAGGCTCCTACCATCCATAGTTTATTAGCAACATAGCCTTTAAATTTTGACGACATTTGAATTCTTCCAAAGTTTGATCTTAAATGAGGTACACAATAAACATGTGAAAAACAATAGCACAATAAGCCACAAAGATTAAAAGATCGGGGTAAAATGGAAATAGAGGTTCTGAGTCTAAAAGGGCTATGGGTACTTAATAACAATGTTTACAAAAGTTTATTACCATGGCTCCATCTTTAGTATACCATTGAAGCTTACTAACTCTATGTACACACGACGGAAATGGGACATATAGCAAGATTTTTCTTGGGCGTAACAACGAAATTAAAACTTAAAAGTTGATGTGTTGTTTGCTTCTGCTAATACCTATGATAACTAAAAAGATTGAGCAAATATAGCTTAGACACAATAAGTTGAAGCTAAATGAAGCAATGTAAAAGCACAAAGACAAAAAATCATAAATAAGCACATGTATACATTCTGTCAGTTAGTTTGCAAAAAATCAAAAGTGACCAAACCATATATAAACATCCCTATTAATTATTATCTCTGAAAATAACCAAAGATTTATCAATTTAACTAATTTTTAGGAATTGATATAAGCAAAGATAAATACATAATAGTCATTACAAATATATTACCTTTGGACGGAAAGCACAATGTATATACGTCAATAGCACCATGTATAGTATAGCTAATATAATGAAGACATTTTATCAAATGCCTATGATGTTGATAATAAGCATAATTATTATTTGATAAATCAAAAAGTTATACAACTCTAGACATCCATCGAAACAGATAAATATGTCATTAGTCCATAAATAATTATAATGACATCAGTGATACCTTTCCAAACCTGGAAGAGCTCCTCCTTGACAGATGAACCAACTACGTCTTTTATTATTTCGTCTACTCTGCTGAGGGGAGCATTCTTCAAATGGCCGAATTACTCTTCACGCCATTTACGTACCGCTTCAGCAATGGCATAGAGTTCTCTTGTATAAGCAAATGACGACTGCATCCGGGGTCCCCTTTTTTTGCAAAAGAAAACAATTGGGCGATCAGCTTGGGATACGACAGCCCCTATCCCTGTACCTGAGGCGTCAGTGGTAACCTCAAATGATTTTGAAAATCTGGTAAAGCCAACGCTGGTATAGTAGTCATGGCTCATTTGAGACTTGTAAAAGCATTGGTTGCGGTGTCCGTCCATGCAAACTTTTTTCCTTGCAAAAGATCAGTAAGTGGAGTGGCCACAGTTGCATAGTTGCGAACAAACCGACGATAATATCAAGTAAGACCAAGGAACCCACGAAGTTTGGAAAGGAATTTGGTGTTGGCCACTTGAGTTAAAACAAAATTTAGTTTTAATAGAGGAAAGTACCACTGGAAATGTCACAAGACTTTCTTATTCCAAGCATTGCTGCAAAAGTAGAAATCATAATAAAAGAAAAATGGTGTCCTTACTCAGAAAGTGTACAACGTCTTCCATCACCTATTAAGGGGAGTTTCGTATTTGTTTCAGGTTACCAAAGTGTTCCATTAGCAGGGAAATGCACTATCCAGCCCACTTTTTATTTTTAAAACTCGTATATATAACCAGATATAAAATACCAAATTTCCAATACCTGTTGATGCTATCACATGTGAAAAGGTGATGCAAGTTGTAGATAAGTGAATTAATGTTAAGATGCAAAATTCTCTTCACATAAGTAGCCACAAACTTGTATAGAAAACAAACAAACAGTCGCTTGAGAAAGCCAAACGAACTCATTTTTGTGTCTAAATGCGGGCACATAAGCCCGCTGCTGACGGTCATGACTTGTGATTATTCTTTGAGTGTATTACTTTTTGAATAGCAAGATATATGTGTGCAAAGGTATTAGTTATCGGTAAATAAAATATAAAGAATTATTGTGGATCATTGGTCGCAACTTGGACAAGATGATAGACCTACGTCACCCACCTTCATATTTTTGTAGTTTGTATAAGGATTTTTTTTTGTATTACTTTACGGGTATTTGTGTAGTTTATTAATATGTTATACTAATAAATTATATTTATAATAAGAACATGTTAGTTTTTTACCGTTGGGTGGTCATGTTTTGTGAATACCGTTTAGTTAAAATTAAGTAATAATCACATTGGGAATGAAAGTCATTCTTTCATTCCCATACCCTCTAACCAAACACCCCCTTAATTTACAGTAGTATTAGTATCTAAATGAGTAAATGTCGATTAGGATAAACAAATATTCCTAACTTATTAGGCATTATGTCAGTTCATTATTTGATGATAACCTTCACAATGCCGACATTTGACTTAAAAACGGGGGTATGGGATTAACTCTTTTTTTTCATAAGCAAATAGGGACTTGCTTATTTTCTTATTTTGGGATCATTGTAAGTATTTACCTAATTTTTTAGCCACACCCCTTTAAAAAGACACATCTCTAATGTTCTTATTTCAAAATAAAAGTTAAGACATATGTGACATAAGCAAATGCAAACTCCAATTACTGATGTGCTTATTTATTATGTGAAAATTATACGTAAATGTTGTTTCACTCATAAAAAAATACAAAAATAACATATAATAGGTATAGTACCTTAGTTCTATGACCTCATGAGTTGATCTGTCACACATATTATCAGATGGGGAATCTCCATTTGGTCCTTGCAGTGAAAAGCCAACTCAATAACAAAGTTATATAGAAAACATGTTGAAAAAAATTCACATAAAACTACTTTTAAACTATAGTAACAAAACTACTTCGTAGGTTATCATCATGTTGCACAGACAACCTTGAGTCAATTACAAAAAGACCACACAGAGAACACCCGTTGCATTAGATTCTTTAAGCACTATCTAACAATATCTTGAAAAGCTAATATACACTTAAAATAAGCTTACCAAAACATCCCCTACTAACTCTAAATATAGCGGAAAATGACTTTCTTACCTTTTATTGTCATATGTTTATTATTAGAACATAAAACATAAACATAAAGTGATGAATCAAAGCCCGTCCTATAACTTTCTCCCTGACTTTAAATCATAAATTAAAGTAGACATTAGTCGAAAACTATACAGATTCAAGGGAAATACGGTAACATATAGATAGAAAAAAGATGTATTGATTGTCATTTGTCAATGTTTGATCTTTTACGCACATAGCGTCAAGGTAAGAGCAATCAAGACCGACTCTATTAAAAGCATTTTTTATGACAACAATTTGAAATTTTGTACCTTGATACATTCTTGTAACACTTATGATGAAGCAAACGCAAAAGGAAAAACAAAAACAAAAACAAAAACATAAACAAAAGCCTATCTCATAGCATCACCGACATAAGACGGTGTCAAAAGATTATTTACTTTTTTTTTTATTTCAAGCTTACACAATCTCATCACGATGATTTCTAGAGAAGGCTATAATAATGCACTTCATTCTTGGTTATGAATACATCAAGAGTTGCTCATTAACTGATGTGGGACAAAAGTTTTGTACACAATCTTTGTAAAAAAAATGTTGTATACGATCCAGTAGTTATATTCTAAAAGAAATACTATTAACAAACATGGATAAAGAAGTATGTTAACTGGTGCTGATATTTTTAACCACCAATCAGTTTCATAAGGCAAAGCCAAAAATCCCTCAAGGCCTAAGATTTAGCAAAGGGTAGTATTGTTTCACCAATCGTTTACTGTAGTATACTCTAATATGAGAACATGGATGGTTAAGTGTTTAGATTGATTTAGGTATAGATTTCTAGTGAGAAGTTAGAGAGAGAAAGAGATGGAACCTTAGAGAGAAATGGTGAAATGTTAGATTGCAAATGAAGGTTCAACCCTTTCCCATGGGTGGGAAAGGGTATATATAGTTACAATAGAAATGCCCCATGAAACGGGCTGTAGAGTGGGCTGACAGTGGGTAAAGACCCGACCCGACTCCACAAATACTAACTAATACTACACTACGTACTAACTAATATGATAATTACTACGAGCTACATTATGCTAAACTACACTTGGGGTGACCGAGTCTTCATATGAATAAACGTATTCCTAACAATCTCCCCCTAAGGGAGGTCACCCCGGAAAATAACTGTTGAATCATAGCATTAAGGTCTTTGACGACATCTTTGTAGCTCGAAGCCTTTTAATTCTTCATTGTTGAGATCTTTGTGCTTTAAGTGGTAGACTCTAGATGACACCTTCAATATGACGGATGATCTTTGGAAATTGTTTCAGCTTCATCATCCAAATGAATGTCAGCGGGTCATCTACGAGCAGTAACGTCTCCATGTGATATGAGCATCTTTGTGTTGACATGCTCACACTTTTCAATATCATGATCTTTTGCATCAGAGTTGTGGAAGAATATATGAGGCCCAATTAATGATCATGATTTCTTAGATTGTGAAGTTGAAGTGTGAGCATGTGTTGATGGATCAACATCTCTTCAGCAATCAACCGCAACCGTCAGAAATTCCTGCAAGTAGACAGTTAGCAACAAATCTGTAACACCCCCAAAATACCGCAGCGGAAGACTGTATCATAGGAGTGCTACTTCATAATACAAAGTAGAAGTTATAGAAAACGAACTCTAAATGAGACGTTTTGAAAAGTTACCATTCGATTAATAAATTCCGAGTTACAAACTTGAGATTCCAAAGTATGATACATAAATGTATACAAAGTTTTGAATGGTAAATGATAAAAAGCATAAGTCTTCAGAATATGCAGCTTGACTCTAAGTTCCACGCACTAGCTATCACCTTACTAACCTGAGATAAACATGCTAAAGTGTCAACACAATGGTTGGTGAGTTCATAGAGTTTGTCTTAAAATAGTTGAAAAGCCTTAAAGAATATTCGCACAACAAAGGCATCGTGAATCCACTCAGTTGCAAGTCCTGCCATAAGAGACTTGTAACCTGTGTGTTCACAACCCACTGCTAAAAGATAGTTTACATAATGCACCGGATTATATTCACCCAAGGTCAAGAATAGACACAAGGGCGGGGCATCTTCCCAAATAGTACTACGTCATCCAAGGTCAAGTATAGACACAAGGGTAGGGGCATCTTCCCATGAGTACTACCAATACCTCTCCGACAGAATAGAGTATTATGTATGCACATAAATACGAATCTTGTATTTAAATTAAGCAAGTATAGTGTAACAAGTATGTATAACGCAATCAAGTATAATGCCAATCAAGTATAACACAATCAAGTATAAATGTTTAAGAGTATTTGTACAAGTAAGCAAGTAGTTTTGCATGTATCTCCCCCAAAGAGTTAAAACAAGTATGAAAAGAGTAGGGGCTATGACTCACCTTAAGCTTATGTAATGAAAAATGAAAGTGGTAGTCGAATCGCGAAAGTCTCTAAGAGCAGCCTATAATAGAACGTTGCGACTTAGGTTTGGAGTAACGTCTAAGAATACGAAGAATTGCCTATATATGTCTTGCATAATGTTCATGATGTAGTACTTAATATATAGTGTAAGTCTTTGAATATAAATGGTTTATGAAACATGTTTAGGTTGTATATCTCCTACTACCGTTCGGGCCGACATAATTCAGAAGTCATGGAGTAAACGTTCGAGGAGCCAGGACACTTTAATTCGTAAATCCACAACTCGTCTCGACGGCTTACTTAATGAACTCCTCACATGAGGCTCCCTACTATTGTAGTATTTGATAACATATATATAAGTTTTGATCTTTAAGAGTTACATGGTCTTTAGCCGTGGCTTTGCCGTGACCTTGGTCATTGTTACCATGGTCTTGAGACTCAACCTTGGCTTTAGCCATGGTTGTGGTCTTGGCTTTAGGTCATTAGACCTCTTGGTCTCATCTAATTATAACCATTATATAGTTACTTTGGTCTAAAAATGGGCTGTTAAGAATTTGAAGAAAATTATCACTCAGAAAGCGTTTTCAGGGCTCGAGCTTCTTTGTCCCTGAACGAAAACGTCGTTCCGGACAACTTTCGTGTTTTAACTTTTTGATGAATCGGACCAGAAGGGTGACTTTCAAAATGGCAGAATGCAAAACAGTAGGGTATAGGCAGTTTCGGCGTTTTGGTTTCGCTAACTTCTTATGGCCATAAATTTTGACTCGTGTACTCATTTTGGGTGATTCAAATTGCTATGTTTTCCTTTTGAAGTCCTTTATAACAGTAAGTAAGTGTCAAATATCATAGTTGTACTATTTTGGTCGTGGTTCTCCATAAAAATCACTAGTTTGCTTGTTTACTTGTCATAAGTTAACATATGTATACAATAACTTGTTTTATTCATTTTTAAACATCATGAACACAATAACAAGAACATATATAGCATGAAAGGAACACAAAGAGCATGAAAATGATAATTAAGCAAGGTGTATGTTAGGGTTTGCTTACAACTTTTGGCTTTCTCTTAAGAAAGGAAGTCAAGTATGAACTAGGACACTAAACCTATGCTTGTAAACCCTTCACCATAACTCTTGTAACCCTAGCTAGCCTTGATATAACCCTTGTGAAAACCCATTAACTTCAGCCCTAGTAACCTTGTGTAGCTCCTAAATCAACCATGGAATCACCAAACAAACTTGAGAACTAGGTAGAGAATACTAAGACCTTGAACTCTTATGTGTAACTTATAGTTTGAAGATCAAAGGATCATGGTGCTAGGGATTTGTTGTGTGTCATTTGGATTATGAATAAAGGAAGGAATGAGCTTGTTTTTATACTAAAAATGAGGAGGTTAGGAAGGTAACTAGGAAGGTGCCTAAACTTGGTGACCAAGTTTAGGATTAGGAAGCTTATCATGGAAGTTTAGACACTTGTAATGATCTAAAGAAACAATGGTCAAAATTTAACCACACATGGTGACTCCCCCCTAAGTCGGTTCACAAAGGATAAGGGTGACTAGATAAGTAGTCATGGTCTTTGGATGATAATATCCTAAGTATGTAGCTAGTTTTGACTCCGTAAGTTGCTAACCGTAAGTTTTTAGGCCACGAAACGTAAAACCGGGTATCCTAAAAATATGAAACTTATAAATATGCTAGAACTTATCAATATACTCCATAATAAAATATAAAATGAGTGGTAGGTTCTATTGGGTGCTAAAACCCTGCTAAAAACTGGAAACACAGGTCTAAAACGCGTAATTCGCGTAAAACGCTGAACTGAAAAACGTAAAATTCCAAAACTTTTGGAATTGTCCTAAAATGAGAGAAAATCATATTTCTATTGTTTATAATGTTTTATGGACATATCGGGATGCTGGAATGACGTTTAAACCTAAAAGTAAATCTCGGACACGGCTTCGTGATTTTTGTAGAAATGATCCGACGAGTGTCAAATTCTCGGATTATCATTAAAATAATTTAACTTACGAGAATATGAAATAAAATTTTTTGATGTGAATAGTAAAAAGTGAATAGTAAAAAGTGAATAGTGAAATTTTCAGGAATAAAAGTTAACCTGAAATTGCGAATTGTTACAAAATCTTCCGGTACTTATAGGTTTGGAATTAGAGATTGTCAACAACATAGTGTGAAGACTCCTTCTAATCCTTACCAAGACCGTTCCTAATCGAAAAACCCTGAAAGGATTTACACGACCTACCTAAGTAGATCAATGATTGAGTGAGTCGCTGGAGATCACTCCACGACTGTTGACCGTTATTAACCATCGCGACCACTAAGCATAATCCACAAGGAATTACCTAAGTGACCTGCTTTCAGGGCTGCTTGATGTTGACCCTGGCAGGAATTTCCATTTAATCACTGGGAGTTACTAAAGTAACATCCCTCATAAATGTTCTGGCAGATTGCTAAGATCTGCGTAGGACTCATAGTTTACCACTGGTGTCCTTAATGTTGAACAACCAGGGTAGAAGTAGCACGTGTTCCTATGAGATCTTTTTATGTATCTCAAAGCTCTAGACTCAATAAGTGCATTTGGTTTTCCTATGCGGAGATTAGGGAGAGGTCTCCTGCTTCAATATCAACTATCTCTAAGAGATATGTCGATAGATTACACTGGTTCCACGTGAGAATGAAACAAGTTCTTTTAAGAGAACTTGAGTGGCTAGAAGGTTTAGTACATTGCGTCACTGGGTCCATGACGTCTTGTCTTCAATACCGATGTTGCCTTAGCAACCATCAGTAGATTATGAATTTAACCCGGTTTCTGCCCTAAGGTTGAATAATTGGAGGGCTATTTCTTTTCACCCTTTCTCATTTCATTTCTTTTTAACTCTTCAACCCCTTCTTTCTCCATTCTCACATTTCTCCTTTTTTTCATAATCATACCTACGGACTTTCTAATACTATCTATTTGGTATTGTCCATGGGTAGATCCCTCTGGCTCTGGCGGATCATAGGACGGTTTTCCTAACCTTAGCCACCATATAACTTCATGACTATCCTATGTTGCCATACACCAAATCATTGAAGATTCTCTCAATGTGTTTATGATTAAGAAACACATTTTGTTAACACATTGAGAGTTTTGTTATTTTCAAATTCTCCCCTTAACATGTGCTCATAAGTATTGATTTGAAAATTTGCACATGTCGGGAAGAGTTGCACTTTTGAATTGATCTACCTTGAGTGAACATGACCGGGCATTCGAGACACGCTTACATCACTAGTTTAACTAGCTTGAAGTTATTACCCGACCCGATCAGATTTACCTAAGGTTTCTCGAAACGGTACACTCTACTTAAACTAGTCCTCTTCGAGACACGCTTATATCACTGGTTAAACCAGCTTGAAGTTATTACCCGTCTAGGACTAGTCCTTTCGATTCAGGACAATTGTGTTTCGTCAATTCATGAGTCAAGACTGAGATGCACTCATGTGAGACGCAAGGATCCTTTTACACAAACCATTTTGCTCCCCCTCAATATGTGCATTGATATATGAAAGAGTTTGGCACATAGGAAAGAGCAAATTTTTGTTTTCAGGTTCAAAACATCATGTTTTAATTAGTTTTTCATATTTAAATCACATCTTCTCCCCCGATCAAAAATTTCAAACCAATTGAGATTTGTGATCCCAAGTGATTTAAATAAGTTTAAAGTTTTTGGAGAAAGATGTGACATTTTTAAGAGTGTCTGATTTTGAGACAACATTTTGCTCCCCCTCAAACCTTGAGGGAGTATGTTATGTGTTAGAGGTGATGAGTTTATAAATAATGTTGAGTTTAGCGAGAGACTCATGAAAAATTTATATACTAACACATAACAATTACATTTAATCCACTTGAGTTATGCACAAAGATCTTGTTTTGATGATATATAGTTTTTGAAATCGTTCTCCCCCTCAATCGATGACACATTTAAAATTAAACATTTTGCATAAAGGACTAATTCTTATAGCATCGATTGAGTGGCACATTTTAAACCACATTTTGAGTTTATTTGATCTTCAAAAACCATGGTACCACCAAGTTTGGAACTAATATTTTCCCGAAGAATCATTGAAGGAAAAATATTTGAGATGCAAAGAAGACTTCTCTTCTTTTACCATAAATGATGCACTTAAGCGTACATCAAATTGGAAAGGCACGAATGTAAAGTAATTCATGCTTTTGTTAGGAACAGTCGTCTTTTTGTCGACGAACTTTCCCCAATATAAAGACCGGGTTGCTATCTGAAGTAATAGCAAACCATGTTGAAAATCATAAAATCAAGAACATAGCCACACACAAGTCCACATGATAATATAGTTACAGACCATAAAGTACATAAACAATTGTTACATATCATAGTGACACAAGATTAGATGGTACGTTCCATGAGCCTATAGTCCCCTTCACGAATTCTTCCACCAACAAAGCATTCTAAACTACGGAAGATGCGTCTTTCAAGCAAGAGTTTCCTGATGGCATGAAGAAAGTGCTTGTTTCTTTGGAACACCTCTGCAGTCCAGAAGGCAGTGTACTTCCCATCCTTTGCAATTCTGTATTCCTTATCCCTGACATCCAGAGCAGCTTCCACCTGTGTAAGCGTTCCATCACTGAAGTGGTGAATTTCATCAAGTCTCATAAGCATTCGAGTGTTGAAGCAATCAGTAAAGACCACTGCTCTAGGTGACTCAATGACCGAGCAATCTTTCTTGTATTCCATGTCTCTGGCTTCCCATCGAGGTCTAGTGAGATTGAGTTGAGTCTGATAGCTTCCAATACCTAGCTGGAAGTCTTTAACTCTTTGTCTGACGACAAGCCCACGGATCCACTGAGTGATGGCAGAAACAAGAGTTTTTCTCTCAAGTGCAGGAAGGTGATCCAGTTTACCCTGGAGATGTAGCAAGTACATATCTTCGAAGTCATTAGGATGTAGATGCTTAAAGTCACCTTCAGATATGACATGTTCCCAGTAGCGCGAACGTCTCAGAACAATATTTTTCAAGTAATTGTATCCACATGTGGGGAAGAGCTCAACTCGAATTACACTTAGAATCTTTTTCTTGGAGTAGGCGGCTTTGGGATCACCAGCTGCAGTTTGTCTTGCAATGTAGAACTCACGTTTTTTGAACCACCAGTGAGAAATACCAAAGGATGCATCGATGTCATATTTGCACTCTTCATCACACCACATTGTATCTGGTACCATCTGTTCAAGATCAAAATTGGTATAGCGAGCAACTTTCATCTTGGTGATGGATAGTGCAATTTTCTTTCTAGACCGAAGATACTGAAGGTCTTTGTTGAAGAAGAAATCAGCTTGCAGAGTGTGATGACCCGGAGATCCTCCAAGAGGGAGTGGTTTACCGAGATTGTAATCCAGGATGTCGTCTTCAACTTGATCAGTAAGCATTTTGTGACATTCTTCCATTTGATACTATAGATGTACAATATCAGGATGAAAGGCTTTGACAATTTCGTAAGTGGGTCCCTCCAAGTCCTTTTTGGTGAGTCAGGAGATTCCTTGTTTCTTGCAATACCATTGAATGAACGCACCCATATCTCCTGTCTGAGCGAGTAGTGAGTTTGTGGGAGGTGGAACACAATGATCAGCTACAACATAAGCCCAGTTGTTGTCGGGGACAGATAGATCATCGGAAGTGATCATCCATTCAGGTTCAGGAGTATGAGATTCTTTTTCAGCTTCATCAGGTTTCCACCATGTATTGATGACATCCTCAGTAATGGTTACAGGAGTACTAGGAGACCCTTCAATGCGTGTGAACAATTTCCACCATTGATCTCGTTTAGACTTGTGATGGACATTATCATCATTGTCATCATCTTCCTCCTCATCAGACGAAAGGTCATTGTCGGGTAATTCAGTATGATGTCCTATATCAGGTGCCTCTGTGTCTGCTGATGCATGTCTCGTTTCTGTTGTCGTCCATGCTTTGTTGGTGGTGTGTTGGGAAGACTTGGGATGACTAGATTCAGTTGAAGGGTGAGGCTGACTCTCCTGTGACGATGGTTGCTGTGCATGAGGAGGTTGCATGGATTGGAGTGAACCAATTCCACTAGATGACCTTGGTGCACCAGCAGATCCTGAAGGAGGTGGAGGAGGAGGAGGTTTAGGAGGATCTCCTGAAGGTGGTTTAGGGATGTTCGGCTTATGCTTCTTTCTCCTTCGTTCCTCAGCCAAGTCTTTCTCAAATTCATTGGCATTGCCAATCATCATATAGCGATCCAGTGACTCATACAACTGTTGGTGTGCCTCATGTTCTTTGTAATGTTCAGTTTCAAAGATTCGTTGAAGTAGTAGATCTTTCATGTCAAAGGTGGACAAGTCTCTGAACCTTGCTTTGAGTGGTGCATCCATGGCTCGTTTAACAACATCTGACACTTGATCTTCAACAGCTTCACTTACCAATGTATTAATGTTGAGATTTTCGAGCTTAGAGATTTTGGACGATTGATGGTTGATGACTTGGTGAAGATTGAGCTTTTGGAGGTCTTTAATTGCATCACGATGCTTTTCAAGTGTAGACCGGATGTCAAGAATAACAACATGAGCTTTTTCAGCAGAAGACAGGGCCCTTTTGACTTGAGATGACAGATTTACATGAGTACTTGATAACGCTCAAAGTTAACATGTTTTTATAAGCGTTATTAGTGTTTTTGTGTATGTTATTTGGTTGTTTTTATATGCTTTTACCACTAAATCATATCAAAGTATGTTTTTGTAGCATATGTAGCCAAATGCAGGAAAAATGGAGAAAAAATGAAGGAAATGAAGTATACGCGATTACACGAAGATTCCCAAGCTCAAAATTCCAATCTATGAAGTAATTCATATGAGAACCTAAGTTTTGTCATCTCAAAGTTCCAAATTCATAAGTTAATCAAGTTTGGATAGTACATAAGGAGCTACACAAGTCAAAGTCAAAGTCCAAAGCTGCCAGAAATTACCATCCGATCGGTTGGTGTGAAACTGATCGGATGGTCATAAGTACCCTTCACCAACCGATCGGTGCCAACCCGTAACCGATCGGTTGGTCAGCTCTGCATGTTTTTGCCATGAATCTTGGTCTTTTGTCTCAAGGTTCTAGGCCCTTTTTAGTGTCTTATTGTCCAAGTTCAAGCATTTAAGTTCTTATTTATGACCAAGAGTGTTGGACAAGCCTATGGGGGACTTCAAAAGTGCATAACTCAACACCATTCAACATACAATTGAAGATACCATTTACTCTCATTACTACATACAGTTATTATCATCTTCTAGCTCTCTAAGGAGGAGAATTCGTACAGAAAGAACCAGGAACTTTGGAGGATCAAGGACGCAACATTTGGAGTCCGAAAATCTCAAGAAATCATCACCAACTCTAAGGTTATCAATACCTTGTCATTTGTTATCAATTTCAAAGCATTGTAAGACTTATAACCATGGATTCTTATGTTAAATATTCTGAGTTTATTTGCATGTTTGCCATGAGTGGCTAGTAATCTTTTTACACTTGTTTTGATGATGTTTTATACTTAGTGATAGTGATGATTGTGATAACATGTTTTAATTCAATTTGAAGTCAATCCTAAGAACCAATTGTACCTTAAGTTTCATCGTGACATTTGTTTAGCCAAGGTTAACTAATTGATAATAGTTTCAAAGGTCGAAAGATTTGTTATTACTCAACTAGTTATAATCATTTGTCTATGAATGATTATTTTTCACCATAATTATTCTTGACTAAACAAAGAAACAAGAAGTATGATTGTAATAAGAATTCTTTTATAACGTCAAATCGGATTGTTTGTAAACCTTTAGTAGGACGAAAGTTTAAATGTTTATAAACGATTGCGACCTTTTTGTCTATGAAGAGGTTACCTTTTGTATTGACCATTTCTTAAGAGTATTTGATCGGTAATAAAAGTTTATCTTGTGTTTAAGATATCCACCATACCTTATGAACCTTGGATAGATCTTGAATTGATTGGTTTACACCTAAAGCTTGTTTTTATGAACTAAAATCTTGACGAAGGTTTAACTTGTAGAAACAATAGATTAGATCACCATCTAATTATCTCAACCAACATGTCATCAAAAGTTATCACAATCATGTGTGTCATTAAGTAGAAAACTAGTCTAAACAAGTGTAGTTTT
Organism: Artemisia argyi; assembly: GCA_030686995.1. Lineage (NCBI taxonomy): Eukaryota > Viridiplantae > Streptophyta > Magnoliopsida > Asterales > Asteraceae > Artemisia > Artemisia argyi. The sequence goes on along the minus strand of CM060677.1, from coordinate 83,695,462 downwards.
TAATTTATTGAATTTACTTATTATCATATTTGCGTACATTAGAGATTTACTTTTAGACTTATATTTCGATTCACTCACAAATCCCTGCGAACGATCCTGACTTACCATCATATCTTGCTATAACGGACGAGTACACTTGCTCGTATGTGTTGTTTCTAGATTTGGTAATTCACTCTTATAAATTTAAAACTTGCACTAACAAACACCGCATCAAGTTTTTGGCGCCGTCGCCGGGGATTTTGATCGTGTTTCTTTAAGTTTTAAAGTCTGTTTCTTTTCGTGTTCGTTTAAAAAAAAAAAAAAAAAAAAAAAACAAAATTCCGTAGCGACAAACCGATTGGTTTCTCATCCAACCGATTCGGTTTCTCAAATTTTAATTTTACCGTAGCGTCCAACCGATCGGTTTAGCATCTAACCGATTCGGTTAGAATTTTCTGTTTTTATTTTTCTTGTTCTTTTGTTTAGGTAATTAATTCGATTCTCTTGATAGTTGTATGAACACTCGTTCTGCTACTAAAAAGCTTAGTACACCTTTATCCGATCCCGAAAGTTTGTTTCGTAAGAAGAGATCTTCAACTATTCTTTATTGGTTTGATAATCTTTCCGAAGAACATCCGATTTCTAATCTTTTTGAACCAATACCCATGGCTGACGAATTACCCATGTGGGCCGCCAATAGAACCGTAGCACCCACTCCTGGAGCTGCTATTGTTGTCGCCGACCTTGGTGAAAACTTTACCGTTAAAGGTCACCATCTTTCTATGATCAAAGACCGTCAATTCGATGGCCGTTCGCGGGCCGATCCGCATAAACACATTGCCGAATTCATTGAAATTTGTGGCATGTTTCATTATGGAGACACTAATGTCGATGCTATCAAGCTCAAACTTTTTCCATCATCAATCGCCGGAGATGCCAAAGTATGGTATAACGAATTAACCCCAGGAACTATTAATACTTGGGAGGAGATGAGGCAAGCTTTTGTAAGCCGATTCTTTCCACCTGCCATGTATGATAGGTTAATGGGAGAAATCCGTGCTTTTTCACAAAATCCTAATGAATCTCTTGTTGAAGCTTGGCTTCGCATGAAAGATTTGCTTCGTAGTTGTCATGGTTATAATTTAGGACGAGGAACAATAATCCAAATCTTTTATCATGGTCTTGATGAAGCATCTCAAGCAATCCTTGATGCCGGAGGAATTTTCCTTTACAAAACACCAAATGAGGCATATCAACTTCTTGAAGATCGAGTACTTCTTAAACTCTATTGGTCAAAAGATTCCAAAACCAAACCCTTACGAAAAACCGTTGCTTTTGTCGAAAGTTCAGATAATTCAAAATTCATGGACAAAATAGAAGCCTTGTCTTCTAAAATGGACTTGCAATACAAAGATATAAAAGGAGAAATAAAAGAAATGCGAGATGGCTGTAATAATTGTGGAGGAAATCACACATCATCCGAGTGTGATGACCAATCTATGAATGGACCCAACGAAGGGGAAGCCAACTATGTCCAAGGAGGATATCGTGGAGGAGGTTTTCGTGGTAATTATTATGGAAGAAGTTCTGGAAATTGGCAAGATCGCCAACAAAGGGATAACAACCGTGATTTTCAACCTCAAACAGAAAATCCAAACCCAACAAATTCAGATAAAAAGGAAGAATCTGATTTCGAAAAAATGATGCGAGAATTCGTAAATGCTCAAAGAACCACAAATGAGTTTGTAAAAACTCAATTTTTCAATCTCAAAACCAAAGTTGAGCAAGGTCAGAAAAATCATCAAGCTTCTATTCAGGATCTTGAACAAAAATTTGGTAGACTTTCTGATCAATTTTCTTCTCGAATTCCTGGTACATTACCAAGTAACACCCAATCCAATCCAAAACCATCTGGATCAAACGATAAGAATTATCATCCACCACACAACAGAAACGAGCATATCAATGCTGTATTCACTCGAAGTGGTCTCTCATATGATCCACCACCCATTCCTACCGATACTACTCTTATTCAAGAAAAGAAGGAAGAAGCTGAAGAGGAAGAAGCAATTGAAAAAGAACCAACTCAAAAACCAACCGTTTCACCAATAAAGCCTTATACATCAAAAATACCATATCCACAAGCCCTAAGAAAAGAGAAAAGAGAGGAGCGAAATAAGAAGTTTTTAGAGATGATTAAAGAAGTTAGAATTAACGTACCCCTCGTTGATGTTCTAGCTGGAATGCCCAATTATGGGAAATTTTTGAAAGAACTTCTTAATAATCGAAACAAGTTAGAACAAATTTCTGCTATCGTTCTCAATGAAGAATGCTCTGCTATAATTCAAAACAAAATTCCACCAAAACTTGGAGATCCGAGAAGTTTTCTTATACCATGTACATTAGGAAACAACATCACATGTGATGCTTTAGCCGATTTAGGTGCAAGTATCAATTTGATGCCTTATTCGTTGTATTCTAAACTTTCCATCAATACATTGAAACCTACTAAGATGAGTATACGATTAGCCAACCATACATACCAATATCCTGTTGGGGTTGCTGAAAATATGCTTGTTCAAGTTGGTAAATTTGTTTTTCCTGTGGATTTTGTCATCTTAGAAATGGAAGAAGATAGTCGAGTACCCTTAATCTTAGGAAGACCTTTCTTAAACACTGCTGATGCAATGATTAAAGTTAAAGGTAAAGAACTAAATCTTGGAGTAGGAGAAGATCGAATCACATTCTTAATCGATAAAGCAATGAAATATCCAAATTCCAGTGATGATACATGCTATAACATCGATGTAATTGACGAAGTCACTGAAGAAGAATTGGATGCATTACTTGACGATTCAAAACCATTCATGACTACTTTAGAAAAGATTAGTGAAACAGATTCTGATAAAGAATTTGAGGAATTCATGGAAATAAAAGTAGAAGAAGAGGAAGAAGAGAAATTTGAAGATATCATTGATAAAGATCAATTGAAAATCAAATCATCTCTGGAAGAACCACCCACTGATTTGGAACTCAAAACCCTTCCCAATAATCTCGAATATGCGTACTTAGTAGAAAATTCACTTCTTCCAGTAGTCATATCGTCGTTGCTCAAAACAAATAAAAAAGAAAGACTCGTTTCTGTTCTTAAGAAGCATAAACGCGCTTTTGCGTGGAAAACTTCTGATATTCTAGGAATTAGTCCTGATTTTTGCAAACACAAAATCAATTGTGAAGAAGGTTCTAAACCCGTTGTAGAAAGACATCGTCGACTCAACCCAAATATGAAAGAGGTTGTTAAGAAGGAAATCATTAAACTTCTTGACGCAGGAATTATTTATCCTATCGAGGATAGTCCATGGGTGAGTCCAGTTCATTGTGTTCCAAAGAAAGGAGGAATGACTGTAGTGACAAACGAAAGGAATGAGTTAGTTCCTACTAGAACTGTCACTGGATGGCGAGTATGTATTGATTACAGAAAACTTAATAAAGCCACCAGGAAAGATCATTTTCCTTTACCATTCATGGATCAGATGCTCGAAAGATTAGCAGGGAACAAATACTTTTGCTTCCTTGATGGTTTTTCGGGATATTTCCAAATTCCTATCGATCCAGCCGATCAAGAAAAAACCACATTTACATGTCCTTTTGGAACCAACGCTTACCGGCGTATGCCTTTTGGTCTATGTAATGCACCTGCAACTTTTCAAAGGTGTATGATCGCAATATTTCAAGACATGCTTGAAACATCTATGGAAGTTTTCATGGATGACTTTTCAGTTTTTGGTGATTCTTTTGAAACCTGTCTTTCCAATCTCGATAAAATGCTTGAAAGATGTGAAGCTGTACATCTAGTTCTTAATTGGGAAAAATGTCATTTCATGGTGACCGAAGGAATTGTGTTAGGACACAAAATATCAAGTTCAGGGATGGAAGTAGACAAAGCTAAAATAGATGTTATCACCAAATTACCACCACCAACTAACGTTAAAGCCGTTAGAAGTTTTCTAGGACATGCCGGTTTTTACCGCCGATTTATCAAAGATTTTTCAAAAATATCACGTACTATGACTAAACTTTTAGAAAAAGATTCTGTATTTGATTTCAATGCTGACTGCATTAAAGCTTTCGAAATATTGAAGAGTCAATTGACTAGTGCCCCAATTATGGTTGCACCTAATTGGTCACTACCATTTGAAATCATGTGTGATGCAAGCGATTTCGCTGTTGGAGCTGTTTTAGGACAACGTGAAGGAAAACATTTTCGTCCTATTTACTTTGCTAGTAAAACACTCAACAATGCTCAACAAAACTATACGGTTACGGAGAAAGAATTATTAGCCGTAGTTTTTGCATTCGACAAATTCAGATCTTATCTTGTGCTTTCAAAAACGATAGTTTTTACTGATCATTCCGCACTCAAATATTTGTTTAACAAACAAGATACAAAACCACATCTTATCAGATGGATTTTATTATTGCAAGAATTTGATATCGAAATAAAAGATAAAAAAGGAGCAGAAAATCTTGCAGTTGATCATTTATCACGTCTCGAGAATCCAAATTTGGAAGAATTAAAAGAAAATGAAATTAATGATTATTTTCCAGAAGAAACTCTCATGACGATAGATAAAGACGATGATGAGGAAATACCATGGTTTGCAAATTACGCAAATTATCTTGCAGGAGACATTCTTAAAAAAGGAATGAGTTACTACCAACGTAGTAAGTTCTTTTCAGAACTAAAACACTATTATTGGGAGAAACCTTATCTTTTTAAGATGTGCAAGGATGGAATGATACGAAGATGTGTTTCGGGTGCCGAAACAAGAAAAATTCTTGATGAATGTCATCATGGCCCAACTGGGGGACATTATGGTCCTTCCACTACAGCTAGAAAAGTTTTTGATGTTGGATTCTATTGGCCTACAATTTTCAAAGAAGCGTATACTCTTGTTCAAAATTGTGATGCGTGCCAAAAATCCGGTAACCTTTCTCGAAGAGACGAAATGCCTCAAAAGAGCATTCAAGTCTGTGAAATATTCGATATTTGGGGAATTGATTTTATGGGACCCTTCCCTGAATCACACAAATACAAATATATCCTCGTTGCAATCGATTATGTTTCTAAATGGGTTGAAGCTGAAGCTCTTCCTACTAACGATGCACGAGTTGTTGTCAACTTTCTCAAAAAGCTTTTCGCTCGCTATGGAATTCCTAAAGCTTTAATAAGTGATAGAGGATCCCATTTCTGTAATAAACAAATGGAGAAAGTAATGAAACGATATGGAGTTCATCATCGTTTTGCTACAACTTATCATCCACAAACTAGTGGTCAAGTTGAAAATACCAATAGAGCTATAAAAAGAATACTTGAAAAAATGGTTAAAGACATTCCTTCCGTTTGGTCAAGGAAATTAGATGACGCTCTATGGGCATTTCGTACGACATATAAGACACCAATTGGTACGACACCGTACAAACTCTTGTATGGGAAAACATGTCATCTACCGTTCGAACTTGAACACCGTGCTTACTGGGCGTTAAGAAGCTGTAATCCTGATTTAAAAATAGCTGGAGAAAAGAGATTTTTGCAATTACATGAACTTGATGAGTTAAGACTTCAAGCTTATGAAAACTCCAAGCTATACAAAGCAAGAACCAAAGCTTATCATGATAGGAAGCTAAGAATTCAAAAACAATTCAAAGCTGGAGATAAAGTTCTGCTTTTCAATATGAAATACAAGTTTAAAGCTCCGAAACTCAAACCAAAATGGTTTAGACCATATATAGTGAAACGTGGATTTCCATCAGGTTATGTTGAACTTTATGACAAACATGGTGGAAGTTTCATTGTAAATGGGCACCGAATTAAACTCTATTATGATAAGGAGCAATTAAACATGATTTCTAATGAGGAAATTTCATCCGAATTTGAATATGAAGCTATCACATTCATGGCTCCACACAAGGAAATGGTTCCTTGGGCACACAGTAATGGTTTTATCTATGATGCTCTTCCTAGTGCATGGGAAAATGTTAAATTGGAAAACATAGATGAAACAGGAGAGGGAATTGTGATAGGAAATGTGTTGTATATACCTAAAAGGAAACATAACACTAAAACTTCATAATCTATTTCGAAGTTTGAGTCCGGCTGAGGACTCATTAATAAAACAAGCGCTTCTCGGGAGGCAACCCGTGTGTGTGTGTGTGTGTGTTTTTTTTTTTTTTTTTTTTTTTTTTTTTTTTTTATTTTGATTTTCAGTGTTTTTACCCCAAAGTTTTACTACTTGGTCGAACTTAAGTGTGGGGGTGTGCCACTAATTTGAATAAAAATGCAATGCTTTTTGTTTGTTTGTTTTTTCTAATAAATACAGGTGTTGACTACAAGAAAAAGAAGATTGGATAACACTGGATATCCCGGTTTATTTTCTCATTTTCCCTACTTTTATGCTTTTTCGTTTATCACATTGAGGACAATGTTTAACTTAAGTGTGGGGGGATGAGTAGGTAAAATAAGAAATTAAGTCTAATATCGATTTAATTTTTAAATTTTGTTTGTCCTTGTAATCTAGTTGTTTTCACGCTTTTAGGAATAATATATTAGAATAACTGGATCAATCCAATGGTAAAAATTAGTAATTTTTGATAAATTTGAGATGTGTCCCGATTAATATTGCAATCCATTCTGGGATTGATAACATTTGCTAGCGCATATTATAACCCTTTCCACTAAATTGTGAGGATTTGAGCCTATTTCATATCTAGCATACATCTTTTGTGCTTAAATCTTTTGTTATGAGTGTGCTGGTGATTTTATTTATTCTAGAACTTGTGCTTGTAAATCATTACGAGACCGTTGTGAGATTACATTTTTGTAATATAAGTATACATATATGATAAGAGGCAACCTTAGGATTTTAACCAAATAGCCTTCATTATTGATTTTTAGCTAGTCACATTGATTAGTTAATTTCCAATTTTTAACCCTTTTGTTAGCGTTCATTTTTAGCGCTAGATACCCTTAGTTACACCCTTTGAGCCATCCTTTTCGTTTTTGATAAATCCAGAAAAATACAAAAAGATTTTACACTTTAAACCTTAGCCTAACCATTGTCAAAGTCTAAATGGTGGGTTGCTAGTTGCTTGGTTGTTGGATAGTTGTGATGATTATTAGTTAGCCACACTTCACCAATCATGTGTGTGCCATTCCGACAAAGACGGAGACTGCAGCTTCTTATTTGTATTGTTGTGGTGATGCTTATGCGAAGTGTGAGGGAGTTTATGTTGCAAAAAAAAAAAAAAAAAAAAAAGTCATCGTAACGATAAGGTGACAACTATAGAAAATGTGCTATATATGTGAATAAAGGAAATCTTGTGATATGTTGTTAGCCGATGTGCTAAGAATGAAGAATATTGTTATGGCGAATCGATGTATCATTATTTGAAGAAGAGGGAGATTGTAACTATAATCATTTATGGGTTCGTGGTTTGTTTAGTGACTAGCAACAATGGGACATAGACTTTATTTTATTTTTCTTTAAAACCAATTTCGTAAATATTCCCATGCCTTATCCCTACCCTTACCAAATTACTTTATCTATCCAGGTATTGTAATGGCTTTGTGAGAATGTCAAGTGCAAGAATATCGTAGTGACCATCCGGTTTTTGAGTAATCAAGAACTCGCGCCAGTAATCTATTATGTTTTTGTATGACATGTTTAAACATAAGCCTGGTACAACCCTAAGCCTTACATTATAACCCGAATAAAAGACCTCTTTGATATGTAGACTTGGTGCTTACGCCTTTGCGGTGTAGCTTTGTTTCTTGTACAAGCTTATGGTAATAATTAGATCATGACTGAGCAATGAGTGTGATTTATCTTACATATACTCCACCACCTAAATAATGAGTGATTGAGAGAATTATACTTCGTTCCTTTTTCGTGAGGTGTTTAGAAATGTTAATCAAGCAAGAAAATCATTGGGTATTGTCAAACATCTCGATTTTTCACTACTAAAGCTTAAAACGATGAATCATATCTTGTACTTGTACTTGGTGGATTTGCATCATATTTTTCTAATCATTTTTTGGTTACCATTTGGATATTTAGTTTTCTTCTAGATTTGCTTGAGGACAAGCAAAGTTTAAGTGTGGGGGATTTGATAACGCTCAAAGTTAACATGTTTTTATAAGCGTTATTAGTGTTTTTGTGTATGTTATTTGGTTGTTTTTATATGCTTTTACCACTAAATCATATCAAAGTATGTTTTTGTAGCATATGTAGCCAAATGCAGGAAAAATGGAGAAAAAAATGAAGGAAATGAAGTATACGCGATTACACGAAGATTCCCAAGCTCAAAAGTCCAATCTATGAAGTAATTCATATGAGAACCTAAGTTTTGTCATCCCAAAGTTCCAAATTCATAAGTTAATCAAGTTTGGATAGTACACAAGGAGCTACACAAGTCAAAGTCAAAGTCCAAAGCTGCCAGAAATTACCATCCGATTGGTTGGTGTGAAACCGATCGGATGGTCATAAGTACCCTTCACCAACCGATCAGTGCCAACCCGTAACCGATCGGTTGGTTAGTTCTGCATGTTTTTGCCAACTTTTGTGCACGAATCTTGGTCTTTTGTCTCAAGGTTCTAGGCCCTTTTTAGTGTCTTATTGTCCAAGTTCAAGCATTTAAGTTCTTATTTATGACCAAGAGTGTTGGACAAGCCTATGGGGGACTTTAAAAGTGCATAACTCAACACCATTCAACATACAATTGAAGATACCATTTACTCTCATTACTACATACAATTATTATCATCTTCTAGCTCTCTAAGGAGGAAAATTCGTGCAGAAAGAACCAGGAACTTTGGAGGATCAAGGACGCAACATTTGGAGTCCGAAAATCTCAAGAAATCATCACCAACTCTTAGGTTATCAATACCTTGTCATTTGTTATCAATTTCAAAGCATTGTAAGACTTATAACCATGGATTCTTATGTTAAATATTCTGAGTTTATTTGCATGTTTGCCATGAGTGGCTAGTAATCTTTTTACACTTGTTTTGATGATGTTTTATACTTAGTGATAGTGATGATTGTGATAACATGTTTTAATTCAATTTCAAGTCAATCCTAAGAACCAATTGTACCTTAAGTTTCATCGTGACATTTGTTTAGCCAAGGTTAACTAATTGATAAGAGTTTCAAAGGTCGAAAGATTTGTTATTACTCAACTAGTTATAATCATTTGTCTATGAATGATTGTTTTTCACCATAATTATTCTTGACTAAACAAAGAAACAAGAAGTATGATTGTAATAAGAATTCTTTTATAACGTCAAATCGGATTGTTTGTAAACCTTTAGTAGGACGAAAGTTTAAATGTTTATAAACGATTGTGACCTTTTTGTCTATGAAGAGGTTACCTTTTGTATTGACCATTTCTTAAGAGTATTTGATTGGTAATAAAAGTTTATACCTTATGAACCTTGGATAGATCTTGAATTGATTGGTTTACACCTAAAGCTTGTTTTTATGAACTAAAATCTTGACGAAGGTTTAACTTGTAGAAACAATAGATTAGATCACCATCTAATTATCTCAACCAACATGTCATCAAAAGTTATCACAATCATGTGTGTCATTAAGTAGAAAACTAGTCTAAACAAGTGTAGTTTTTAATTTATTGAATTTACTTATTATCATATTTGCGTACATTAGAGATTTACTTTTAGACTTATATTTCGATTCACTCACAAATCCCTGCGAACGATCCCGACTTACCATCATATCTTGCTATAACGGACGAGTACACTTGCTCGTATGTGTTATTTCTAGATTTGGTAATTCACTCTTATAAATTTAAAACTTGCACTAACAAACACCGCATCAGTACTTGGAGGGATGGTGGAAGTTGGTGTAGCAGCGGAAGTATCTCTTGGGGATGCGATGGTAGGAATCGGTATAGTCATTGTGGGAACAGTAGACACATCTTGTTCAATGGGAAAATTTACCATAGAGATAACTTCACTCTCATTGGTGGGTTTAGAGGCATCCTTCCCCTCAGGATCATCATCAACATCGAGATCCCCGTAGGTGAAATCCTGATCCAAATGTTTGAGTGAGGAAAGAATTTCCGTTGAAGTGTCAGGTTCAACAAGTAGCTTTTGTTCGTCAGATTTCATCTTTAAGTTCACTTGAACCCCAGGATAAATCAATGCCACAAAGTCATCTTGTAAAGTAGGGTGAGGTTCACCAGTGGGTGCAAATTCACGAGGAGGAGAGTCCTTAGATGACTTATCACTGGTGGCAGTTACAGGAGCTTTTTCTTCATTCTTAGAAACATTCAAATCGGACTCTGAATCACTGGATTCAATAAAGAGTTCATGACTTTGAGGTTGCTCCTGTGTGTCTTCAGATTGCACCTCCTTAGGCTTAGATGGTTCAGGGGATCGTTTCTTGAATTCGTACTGAGGTACTTTAGATTTAGAAGCAGGTGATGAGATGTGAAGGAGCGTATGTGCAGCTTGTACTTCAGTTACTACACTCTTTCCTTTCCCGATAGTATCCGGTAATTTCTCAAGTCTCCCAGGCTCCGGCTCTTTAGTGCTGACACCTGTCAATGGGGGACCAGGGTGTGTCTCCCTGTGTTTGAGACTTTCTTCAACAGCCTTCTATATGTTAGCAGCTTCTGTTGGTGAAATTGTTTTAAGTGGGTTGTCATTGGTAGCTGAAGCTTGTGCTTTCATGGTTTTCTTGGATCCGGATTTACTTGTGGTTTTGGTGCGTTTGTGTTTCTTAGTCCTACTGGATGCCACTTCAGTAGTAGAAACTTCTTTGCGTTTCTTAGATACTGGTTTGTCCGTTGAACTCTTAGTGGTTGATTGTTTGCGATATGCAGCAACTTTATTCAGATAACTCTTGTAGTATGGTGCATCAAGTATATTTCTGGTGATGAGAGCATCCGGTATGTCCATTCCAAACATTTCCTGATCCGTACCTTTCGCAACAAACTTGACGTTACCTACACAGTGTTCATCGGATGCCAAATGTACTGAGGATTCCGGTTTGGGGTGTATATTGTGAGATTGTTGAAGGTAAAGAATAATGAGCTTGGTGAATCTGATACTTGGAATTAAAGATTTGGATTTCCATTTCTTGCTTTTTTGTGAGTTTCCAGCTTCATCCTGTCTTCTAAGAAGGTATTAATGGAGTGAGCAAATTCTTCCCAGATTCGTTCGGCAAAGTCTATATTTTTCCCTTTTACAATACCCCACAGTATCTGTAGTGCAGGGGCCCGCAGCCTCTCATGTCCAGATGTCTTCCCAGTGAGACATAAGTTAATAAGCGTGATCAGCACTCTCCATGGTTGATACATTTCATTGGTGGACATGGATGATAATGTGGTGACTTCCTTAGGATATCTTAGATTGTTGACGAACTTAAGAAGAGCCTCAGGATTTGGTGGAGATGAGAATGGTTTGTCTGGAAGGATTGGGTTGATCTGTAGAGCATTCTTGAGCGTTTCTTTGTTGATTATAAACCATTGTTCATCGAGTTGACAACGATACGTGTTGTCATCCTTGTTGTGGGTCATGGTGTTCCAAAATTGCTGGATATAAATGGATGGTATAGATGATGAGACAGTGAAAGCCTTAAAGAAAGAAGTGTTTCTCAAAATATCTACAACAATCTTGTAGGTGGGGTTATTCTGAGGTTTATCAATGTCAATGTAGAGATTGCTCTTCCCAGTAGAAACCCATTCATTGTATGGTAATATCTCATCATCTGTGCGTATGGGTGGTGGCGTAACTGACCCCAATTCAGTTGGTAAATTAGCATCCGCCATTTATCTGCACAATCACCATAACACACCACGATAGGCACACATGTATAGTTAGTGGTTAGACAACTCATCAGTTAGAGATACACAATCAATGACATAGAGAGTAGCTAAGCATGGAATGAGACAAGCAAGTAGTGCATGTAACAAGTGATAACGGTACACATCACAGATGAATGACACGTAAGACATTCATGCCAATAATCGACACACATCCTTTAAATACTACACATACATAAAATGTGTAACCACACAAAAATTGAGACATATATTGGAGAACAACAGATGGCAACACATAGACAAGGACAGCATGCAATATGAAGTTACTCACAACACGCTAACTGAAATTCCTGTCTACACGCTAACAAGAGCTTTAGTTCAACACTTAGACAACGCACTAGCAGTCAATACGCTATAAACAAAGTTTTCCATCAACTCGCTAAGATTGAAAGTTAGTCACCTCGCTATCGGGAATGACTGTCAACACGCTACTAAGAGATATGTCAACTCCCTAACAAGAATTTCATCAACTTGCTATAATACTGAATAAGTCAACTCGCTACCAGAGGATTGATCAACTCGCTAGAAGGTAAGTCAATCAACTTGCTATGAAGTGAATCAGTCAACTCGCTAAATGAAGAGTCAGTCAACTCGCTACCAGAAGATTGATCAACTCGCTATAAGTTGGGTCAATCAACTCGCTATGGAGTAAATCAATCAACTCGCTAAATGAAGAGTGTCACACCCCCAATTTACCTGACTTGCAGCGGAATGGAATGCCTGAGGGTGTAACTGTCATAGCACCATAACAAGGAAATATTGAACGACCTAAAGTGTTGTTTTGAAAACACATCGTTTGACTTATTAAAACATTCAGAGTATATTACATAGGTCCCAAAAGTCATGAAAGGTTTACAGAAAACAAGTTCAGGAAAATGTCAAACGATAATTTACACATGTGCATGAAAAATCCAAAATGTAGTGCGTCATCCCTGGCACACCCTAATGTGACTCCATGCATGTAATATGATAATGCCTTAGTTACCTGAAAATACATTGCGAAAACGGTCAACACGAATGTTGGTGAATAATCATAGGTTTGTAAGTTAAATCGTATGTACATAAGCCACAAGTATAAAGTAAACCGACATAAATGTCAAAATGCTACATTGTCCCTTAAGCTCATGACCCCGAAGCTAGACTTTGTAATGCCCCAACAGAGTGTTTACCAGACACTCACTTGATAAGACATGAAATGCATTCGTCCCGTTGGAGCAACCCAACGCGAATGGAGGCGTCACCCTCAATAGATCTATCCACTCACTCTCGCTTAGTACTTGAAATTAACGGTCCATGATATTGAAAAGGGGACTTGTTATGATATGGTATAAAGGCAACTTAAGCAATGTATGGAATTTGTAATACTTGGGCATGTACGAAAGTAATTGATGCAATGTATTCTCCCCCGTGGGATTTGAAATCAAATAAGTAATTGAAAAACGGGGCTATGAAAACTCACCTCAACTGATGGTACTTGAAATGAAATGAAGTGAACAATAATGATCGGTTAACTGCCGCAACCTATAATGAATGATGCATGATCTCGTTAAGATCACCAAATGATGTTTATGAATGTCCATGCTCATGTTTCTATACCACTCTACTCTTTGGAAAAACACTTGTATTGTCAAAAATATATAATCCAAGACTTTGGAAAATATTGCTATTAGAAAATATAAATGGCTTGTTATAATATATATACTTATATATATATAACGTAAGTTTCCTTGTTAGCGTTGAAATACTCGGGTTGTAATCCTTGAAATGATGAAAACATACTCGTAATAACTAATACTACGTTAGTTATAAAGCTCGGTACTTGATATTACTTCTAGCTTGAAAATGTACTTCGTAGTTTTTGCGCCAAATTATATAAAAGCTGTCAATTAATAAAGGGTTTTAGCCGATATTCAAACGAGTATATCTTTGTCGTTACTTGTCCGTTTTACTTGTTCTTTATATCCACGGTTTCGTCTTAGTATGTAGTAATATATTTTGGAAAGCTCGGCTCCTCCGGGTTACGTCTAAAGTCTCTTTTTGTCCAATGAAAAACGTCCAACAGCAAACATTTTCTGAAAAATACTTTTCGTCTACAATCTTGCAAAAATCATAACTCCTTCGTTATAGACTCTTTTTAATCCGTTCTTTCGCCTACGGATTCGTTTTTGAAAGTATTTTCTAAAAATTTTGCCAAAGTTTCCTTGGTGTTTACTGATTTTCCAGATTTTTACAAAACGGGACAGCATGTCTAAAATAGGTTCCAAATCAAGTTTCCAAGGTTAAAAACCAATTTCTACCATCACCAATCCTCTTGTAATCACCACATGACTAATCTAATCTTACCATACACCTTCTTAGGGTGCCATGGACTCCTAACCAAGTTATTAGAGCTAGGGGATTCATAACAAGAAAGTTAGGGTTTGTATGTTTCTTTTTAGCTAAAATAAAGTGTAGTATAGCTACTTATACATGGTTTTTAGCATGATTCTTATGTAATACATGTAAAAATAGGATGATCCATAAAAAAATAAAGATGAAAACTTACTTGACAAAATGAGATGATTATTGGATGATTATGCTTGATGTTCTTGTGTTTTTGTTGCTTGTATCTTGATTAGACTTGTAAAATGAACAACTTTTGTGTTTTAATTTATGGAAGAAGATCACTTGATCATGGGGATGTTTTTGGGTCGTGGGTATGAGATGGGGAAGAAGAGAAAGATGAATTTTGTTCTTAGATGAAAAGTAAGATTATGATTTGTATAAATTTGGTAAAGTTAGTTATTAAGGTTTATTAGTATAAAACACTTAGGAGTTAATGCACTAGGTTAAGGGGTGGTCTTGGGGCCGGTTTTCATGGGGTGAAGGGGGGGGTTAGGGTACTTAGGAATTAATTAGAAACCTTGAAAGAAATTTGCACTAGTTAGCGTTTTTAGTTACGATCGGGTATCGGTTTTATTAGAAATAAATGTTCACGAAGTATACCGGGATGAAATAAAGTTATAATAATGTTAAAAACATATTAAAAATATGTTGGGTACATTTACTGAGTGATCGGGTGATTAATGTTTAGTTTTAACGAAAACTGTCGTTATATTCGTACGCGTACGTTAAAAATAAAATAAATTTCCAAAATACTGGGTAACTGAATGTTATAACTTTTATGATGTTAAAATGGATATAAAAATATGTCGGGACCATTGTGGGAATATTTAGATATATTCGTCGTGTATAAACCGGGTGTTAACGTTTATTATAATTACGTATACGTAAAAACGTTAAATATACTGAATATGGAAATTTGAAAATCCTGAGAGTGGTATAACATGAAAATGCTGTTATGATGATATGCAGACTATCCCCAGTCCGTATGCAGTGTACTTAACACTAATGAAATGAATTCGCACCTAAACCAATCCTGTTACGCGAATTTGAATACCCGTAAACTAAATTTACGATGAAATGCGTAATGCAAGTGAATGGTGAAAATTTTTCCGGAAATGAATAGTGTTCGGTGAATAGTAAATTTTCAAAAAGTTTCTCAGAACATCAAACTGACCTCGAAAACGATGAATAGTAAAACGATGAATAGTGTTTTGATGAATAGTGATTTATGAATAGTAAAAAGTCGAAGTTTGGGAAAATGACCTGAAATGGTAAATGACGTGAAATGGTGAGTTGTGACATCCGCCCACCCAAATAGGAATTCAGTCCCTGAATTCAGCTAGTGTTGGTCTCGGTAATAGGTTTGGTGAAAAGGTGTGGATACTTGCGTTGCATTTGGTCCTCTCGTTCCTAAGTAAACTCGGGTCCTCTTCGAGAATTCCAGCGAACCTTAACGATCGGAATTCTACTATGCTTTAACTGTTTGACCTCTCGGTCCATGGTTTCAAATGGTTATAAGTTTGTCATCTAACTGTATCTCTTCTAATGGTATAACGGATGACTCATCTGAAAGGCATTTCTTAAGGTTCGAGACAACTAATCCATACTGATAACAACGTCAAAACTTCCAAGTTCTACGGGCATAAGGTCTATATTGTATGGGTGATTTAGGAAATTGATGGTGCAACCACGGATAACGGTGTTGGTGTTAACTAAAGACCTATCGGTTAATTCAACAATATAGGGAATGTCTAAAGTAGTTGGTTCTATGTTAAGTAAAGGTGCAAATGTAATAGATATAAAACTTCTATCCGCTCCTGAATCAAATAAAATGGATGCATAACGATTATTAACGAAGAACGTACCCGTAACAACATTCGGGTCCTCACGGGCATCTTCTCCTCCCATAACATAAGCCCTTCCTCGAGCTACTCCTCCTTGATTTCCAGCTCCTTGATTCTTCCTCTTTGGGCACTCACTCCTATAGTGTCCAATTTCTCCGCAGTCGAAACATGTTACTGGTGGTTTCTGATTTCCACCCAAGTTTGGATTCCAGCAATCCCTGGTGTAGTGACCAGCCTTCTTGCAGTTGCCACATATATCTGGGCAACGTCCTGGGTTATGATGTTTCTGACACTTATCACATTTGGGTAGATTTCCAGCATACCCTCTCCCTTCAGTAGGTCCTGCAGCATAGGCCCTTGCCACTTCCTGCCTCTTAGGTGCTGGTTGTATGGTATTTCCACCTTGGTTATCGTCAAACCTCCTTTTGTTGTTGTTATTGTTGTTTGGGTTGTTGTTTCGGTTGTTGTTGTAGTTGGTGTTGTTGGAACGGTTATTGTTGTTACTTGCAGCAGACTTTCCTTTCAACACTTGGACCATAAGTTTCTGAGTTATACGAATGGCCTCCTCCATTGTTTGTGGGTCGAAAGACATCACATCCCCTCGGATGCTTTCGGGTAATCCCCCAGTAAAGTTCTCCATCTTTTTCTCATCGTCCGGAACCATAGTTGGACACAGTGTAGCCAACTCCTGAAACTTCCTGATATAAGTTTCAATATCATCTCCTTGAGTTACCAACTGGTAGAATTCTGTTTCTAGCTTTTGCACCTCAGTACGAGGGCAAAACTTCTTGGTCATCAGCTTTTTGAATTCAGCCCATGTGAGTTTGTAAGCATTCTCCATGCCAATGGGCTGAGCATACGAATTCCACCAAGACATGGCTTCATCCAGCAGCGTACCTGTAGCGAACTTTACCTTGTTAACCTCCTGACAACCACACATGAGAAAAACGTTCTCAGTCTTCTCAAACCAGCGGATTAAAGCAACCGCTCCCTCATTGCCCTTATACTTGATAGGATCACTAGTCTTGAAATCCTTCCAAGTACATTCACGCCTAGTAGTGGGTTGAACCACTTCAGTAGTAGGTGGAACCTCAGCAGTCCTAGCAGCAACTTCAGCTCTCTCAATCTCTAGAGCTTCTGCTATACTATCCCTGACCAACTTGCGGATAGCTGCTTGTGTCATAGCGGGTGTTTCCGATGTAGCCTTTGCCTTCTTTGGCGCCATACTTCTGATAAATAATAATCGACAACAACCATGAGAAAACTATAATAGAAATAGTCATCGTACAAAAATATACGCCCACAACATGTATATATACAACCACAACAAGTATAAATACAACCACGACATGTACGAGTATAACCACAACCTGTAATAATATAACCACGACACGTATAGATACAACCACAACAAGTATAAATACGTTCACCATAAAGAGCAACCATGAAACATCATAAATATAATCACAACACATGAATATAATACATGAAAATTTCGGCAAACATAGACCGATATATATATATAGCACAACATTTCCAACATAGTAGAGTCGCACTTGATATATTTGTTTGTACAACAACAAAAGACTACAAGTTCTTGAACTACGTCCCACACCTCGGGACTAGGAAATAGTAAAAGCTAATATAATACTAGTCTATGTCTATGCTCCTCCAGGTGCTCTAGACGGTCCAGGAGCTCCAGGCTCTCCCCTCAAGCGGCGAATCTCACGATCCATCGCAACCACGATTTCCTCCAGATGCTGAACTCGTAACTGAGAAGAAACATCCCTGCCCTCCAAAACGACCAACCTCTCTCGAAGCAATGCTAACTGATCTACCTGCTCCCATTGAGTCTCCTGCGTAGCCTGAGCTCTACCTCTAATCTCAGGTAACTCATCCTTAAGCAGATTGAGCTGCTCCTGATGCCTCAACTGCCGGGCCTCAAGTCCATGGTATGTCGTATCAATGCCAACCCTGCCCTGCACTAGATCCTCCACCTGCTCCTCGACAGTCTCAAGTCGAGTAGTGATGATCTCATCAACTCTATATCCCAACCTATCTACTTGCTCCTGCTGAGCACCCAACTGATCCTCTAAAGTGACAGCCGTAGGGCTCCTAGCCGCAGCTGCTCTAGAACTCTCACCTACGTGGTATACTGGTGGCGGTTCTGCTGATTCTGACTCTGTAGTGGTAGGTGAATCTGGAGTGGTAAACCTAACACGCTTCCTAAGCGGTAACAGTGAAGTCGATATGCATGTAGTAGCAGGTATGGCTGGTGGTGTAGGTAACATAGGAATAGTGGGTACCTTAAAGGTAGATGTAATAGGGCAAACTCTCTTCCTAGGACCTATAGTAGTCTTACTGCGTGGAAACATAAGTCTAGGTTCTGATGGAACAGTGGTAGCAGGGGATGATGTATCAGCGGGTGTACAGGTAATCTCGGGTGGTGCAGTAGGGGAAACATGAGGAATAGGTAATGGTGAACAGGCAGTAGAAGACACAGAGTCTTCACTATCAGAATCTGTGATGGTGTACAGTATAACATTTGGGTTTGCAGACATGGTTCTGTGATAATCAAGGTGAAATAAAATGAATAACTCGAAATGAAATCACCATAAACAATGAACATGCACATATGATGAAATGATGAGATGCTATGATAATGTGGTTATAGTCTAGGGTCAATGATACATCCTAGTTCTCTATAACCTTAGCTCTGATACCAATCTGTCACACCCCCAATTTACCTGACTTGCAGCGGAATGGAATGCCTGAGGGTGTAACTGTCATAGCACCATAACAAGGAAATATTGAACGACCTAAAGTGTTGTTTTGAAAACACATCGTTTGACTTATTAAAACATTCAGAGTATATTACATAGGTCCCAAAAGTCATGAAAGGTTTACAGAAAACAAGTTCAGGAAAATGTCAAACGATAATTTACACATGTGCATGAAAAATCCAAAATGTAGTGCGTCATCCCTGGCACACCCTAATGTGACTCCATGCATGTAATATGATAATGCCTTAGTTACCTGAAAATACATTGCGAAAACGGTCAACACGAATGTTGGTGAATAATCATAGGTTTGTAAGTTAAATCGTATGTACATAAGCCACAAGTATAAAGTAAACCGACATAAATGTCAAAATGCTACATTGTCCCTTAAGCTCATGACCCCGAAGCTAGACTTTGTAATGCCCCAACAGAGTGTTTACCAGACACTCACTTGATAAGACATGAAATGCATTCGTCCCGTTGGAGCAACCCAACGCGAATGGAGGCGTCACCCTCAATAGATCTATCCACTCACTCTCGCTTAGTACTTGAAATTAACGGTCCATGATATTGAAAAGGGGACTTGTTATGATATGGTATAAAGGCAACTTAAGCAATGTATGGAATTTGTAATACTTGGGCATGTACGAAAGTAATTGATGCAATGTATTCTCCCCCGTGGGATTTGAAATCAAATAAGTAATTGAAAAACGGGGCTATGAAAACTCACCTCAACTGATGGTACTTGAAATGAAATGAAGTGAACAATAATGATCGGTTAACTGCCGCAACCTATAATGAATGATGCATGATCTCGTTAAGATCACCAAATGATGTTTATGAATGTCCATGCTCATGTTTCTATACCACTCTACTCTTTGGAAAAACACTTGTATTGTCAAAAATATATAATCCAAGACTTTGGAAAATATTGCTATTAGAAAATATAAATGGCTTGTTATAATATATATACTTATATATATATAACGTAAGTTTCCTTGTTAGCGTTGAAATACTCGGGTTGTAATCCTTGAAATGATGAAAACATACTCGTAATAACTAATACTACGTTAGTTATAAAGCTCGGTACTTGATATTACTTCTAGCTTGAAAATGTACTTCGTAGTTTTTGCGCCAAATTATATAAAAGCTGTCAATTAATAAAGGGTTTTAGCCGATATTCAAACGAGTATATCTTTGTCGTTACTTGTCCGTTTTACTTGTTCTTTATATCCACGGTTTCGTCTTAGTATGTAGTAATATATTTTGGAAAGCTCGGCTCCTCCGGGTTACGTCTAAAGTCTCTTTTTGTCCAATGAAAAACGTCCAACAGCAAACATTTTCTGAAAAATACTTTTCGTCTACAATCTTGCAAAAATCATAACTCCTTCGTTATAGACTCTTTTTAATCCGTTCTTTCGCCTACGGATTCGTTTTTGAAAGTATTTTCTAAAAATTTTGCCAAAGTTTCCTTGGTGTTTACTGATTTTCCAGATTTTTACAAAACGGGACAGCATGTCTAAAATAGGTTCCAAATCAAGTTTCCAAGGTTAAAAACCAATTTCTACCATCACCAATCCTCTTGTAATCACCACATGACTAATCTAATCTTACCATACACCTTCTTAGGGTGCCATGGACTCCTAACCAAGTTATTAGAGCTAGGGGATTCATAACAAGAAAGTTAGGGTTTGTATGTTTCTTTTTAGCTAAAATAAAGTGTAGTATAGCTACTTATACATGGTTTTTAGCATGATTCTTATGTAATACATGTAAAAATAGGATGATCCATAAAAAAATAAAGATGAAAACTTACTTGACAAAATGAGATGATTATTGGATGATTATGCTTGATGTTCTTGTGTTTTTGTTGCTTGTATCTTGATTAGACTTGTAAAATGAACAACTTTTGTGTTTTAATTTATGGAAGAAGATCACTTGATCATGGGGATGTTTTTGGGTCGTGGGTATGAGATGGGGAAGAAGAGAAAGATGAATTTTGTTCTTAGATGAAAAGTAAGATTATGATTTGTATAAATTTGGTAAAGTTAGTTATTAAGGTTTATTAGTATAAAACACTTAGGAGTTAATGCACTAGGTTAAGGGGTGGTCTTGGGGCCGGTTTTTCATGGGGTGAAGGGGGGGGTTAGGGTACTTAGGAATTAATTAGAAACCTTGAAAGAAATTTGCACTAGTTAGCGTTTTTAGTTACGATCGGGTATCGGTTTTATTAGAAATAAATGTTCACGAAGTATACCGGGATGAAATAAAGTTATAATAATGTTAAAAACATATTAAAAATATGTTGGGTACATTTACTGAGTGATCGGGTGATTAATGTTTAGTTTTAACGAAAACTGTCGTTATATTCGTACGCGTACGTTAAAAATAAAATAAATTTCCAAAATACTGGGTAACTGAATGTTATAACTTTTATGATGTTAAAATGGATATAAAAATATGTCGGGACCATTGTGGGAATATTTAGATATATTCGTCGTGTATAAACCGGGTGTTAACGTTTATTATAATTACGTATACGTAAAAACGTTAAATATACTGAATATGGAAATTTGAAAATCCTGAGAGTGGTATAACATGAAAATGCTGTTATGATGATATGCAGACTATCCCCAGTCCGTATGCAGTGTACTTAACACTAATGAAATGAATTCGCACCTAAACCAATCCTGTTACGCGAATTTGAATACCCGTAAACTAAATTTACGATGAAATGCGTAATGCAAGTGAATGGTGAAAATTTTTCCGGAAATGAATAGTGTTCGGTGAATAGTAAATTTTCAAAAAGTTTCTCAGAACATCAAACTGACCTCGAAAACGATGAATAGTAAAACGATGAATAGTGTTTTGATGAATAGTGATTTATGAATAGTAAAAAGTCGAAGTTTGGGAAAATGACCTGAAATGGTAAATGACGTGAAATGGTGAGTTGTGACAAAGAGTCGGTCAACTCGCTACCAGACATTTGATCAACTCGCTACCAGACTTTTGAACAACTCGCCATTATGATCATTGGACAACATGCTAAATAGAGCACTCATCAACCCGCTATCAAGATAATACCAACTCGCTTATAAGAATTTTCTCAACTCGCTATTAAGAAACACAACAGCCCGCTAGCAAGAACATACTTAAATGACCCCAGTCAATTAAACAGAAACGAAACCCATATTAGTCATCCAATGCCCCAGTAACCCAAATCGATACTACCCCTAAACATATCATATGAGGTAATCCGAATATCTAACCCCAAGATCAAAACGCGTGAGACCCAAGATAGCACTAAATCACTCAATAGGCCAACACGCGTAGATAATAGGAGGGGGCAAAATGTGGGAAAACGTCATAACGGATAAACAATCAAAACCCCGCACAGATTTCAGGTCTGAAACCCACAATTGCAAAGATATGCCACATAATAGCACAATAGATGCAAAGATATGCATTTAAGAATAACAAAGTCATCAGGTCTGAAACCCACAATTGCAAAGATATGCCACATAATAGCACAACAGATGTCAAGGCAAGAAGCATGCATGCATAAGTCAAGAAACATGCATAGGTTAAACGTGCATAGGTCAAGAAACATGCATAAGGCAAACACATAAAACACTCTCCCCCTCAATCAATGACCTTGGTGTGAAAACCAAACAGAGGTTGTTGATTGATAGAGGGATGCATGAATATAAGGAGAAAGAGCGGGTTGCTATCAGAACTAATAGCAAGCCAAGATGGCAAGCTTTAAACTTCTGTTCGAACTTCATTTAAAGACCCGTGCCATTATTGAATGACATTTATAGGACCGTAAATGTTATCGATGCCAGAAGACTTGCCAAAGCAAAAATTGTGAAAGCACAAGTATTTAAGAGTAATCTATTACTACATTGAACTGAATATGTGTGTGTATATATATATACACAAAGGATACTGAATGAACGAGCACAGTCGTTCTAACACATCACCATCACTGAAGTCCGAGTCCTGATATTATAGTGACCAGGAGTCATCATGCATTGTTCAACATTGTCTGATCGTCTGACTTCCTGTCTCTGTAGAGAGATAGCATTTAGGTCGCCAAAATTTCTGTTTCTCTGAATGAGATCATGCACATAAACCAGAATACCCTACACCAACAAGAAGATAGTGCTTGTTTTGATATGAGTTAGTGTAGGTAGAGTCCCGTACAGTGGTGGTCACATGGTTAACGTCAGGGTTTTCAGTAAACCTCATTGGAAGCCACCTACGACCAATCAACTTAAAGATTCTGCCAGTAGGGACCCATTTAAGGCAAGTTTTGGGGTGCTTATAGTCTGACCTTCCAAGTCCACTGGAGGACTGCTTTATAGATAGTGAACTAAGCCCAATGAGATGTTTGTTCTTATGGACTGGTATTCTACCCACAGTTGGGATTCCAACATTGGCTACACAGTCTTCTCTGATGGGGTTCTTGAGATACGACACAACCTTATGATGGTGTTGTGAAGTGACTGGTTTTGATAATTCTTGTTTAGTGTCAGTTTGGGAAACACACCTTGATTTATTAAACTTGGATCTATTCGTATGAAAAGCAGACAATTGCCTAGTAGATCTGAATTTTCTAAGTGACAGGTCCAAAGGTGCTCCTATAGTGCAAGATTTATCAAACTTAGTGTTCACATCTTTCATGGTCAGTTTGCACAATTCGTGTTTTAATGTGGTTATCTCAAGGTTTTTCATCTGAAGTTTAGTATTGACTTCATCATTGTGTGCAATCAGAGACTTTGTGTGTGCGACAATTTTTGATTTCTCTTCTTTGATAAATTCATTAAGAGTTTTTCTGTGTCTTTTCAAAGATTCATTTTCATTCTGCAACACTTTTACCTTGTGTACTAACTCAGCATAAGTTTTAGAGTCAGTGTTGTAATCATGTGTGGTATTGACCTCAAGGTTACCACACATGGCATTCATCACATTAATATGTTGCTTGAGGCGGTTGATTGTCAGATCTTTGGTTTCAATTTGATCTTTTAACTCGTTAATCATGAAATATTCGTGAAGTTCAGGAAGTTCTGATTCCTTGCATGGTTGGTTGATTAGAAACTGTTCTTTATTTTGTTGCATTGCAAGTTCAAGAGAAATGCAGTGCTTTTCCAATTGAGAAAATCTGTTGGACAATTATTTAAAATCATGTATGTCAACCGTTTCAATTGATTTTGTGAATTTGTTTGAAACCAAAGGATTTGACACATCACCTACTGTGGCATCCTGATCACAATTCTCCCAAACAGGATTCGTGTAGATTGAATTAGACGTGACATTATTATCAGTCGCTTCCAATGGGCACGAATCATAAATGTGTAAATCTTGATCAGGATCCTTGTCACAATTAGAAACATGAACCTCTGATGATGCAGGATGTTGTCTTGTGACCTGTTGGTGTGAAGCATCTACCTCATGTGTAGAGAGTATATCAGGAGATTCAATAAAATTACATTCAGCAGCAGCAGTCTCACTTGTTGATAGGAGGTGTGCACGTTCCTTGATAAACTCCTTGATACTCCCTGTAATCTGAAGCAAGGTGACTCTGAAGACATCCACATCTAATCCAGTGTGATCGACAATTATTTACTCGTCATATGGGAGTCATAGTCATACTCCATTGTGAATCTTGAATCAATGAATGCTTGGAGTTGTTTAAGAATCACCCCGAATGCTGCAGTACAACTACTTTTAGAGAAGTCAGCTTTGTTTATTTGTAGTTGCAGTTGATCCAAATACAGAGTCATGGTGACTGTGAACGATTCAATGTCATGTCCAAAGAGTGTCACAAATGCACGTTGGTAACCTCCAGAGTAGCCTGATTTTTCAAAGAGTCTTTCAATGTAGGAGTGAAGTAGCTTGAAGCATTCAGCACTTCCTTCAGAGATTTGAGGCAGCCCAGTTGAATTCAAGGCAACACCAGATTTAACACTAGACTGAGTACTTGTCATGTTGAGGTGAGTAGAAAGGACTTAGTAGCACAAGTCACACAATTTAGATCAGCAACTCGCTACTATTTACACCAACCCGCTGGATATGATCAACACTCTAAAGAACTCAACTCGCTACAGGTGTCAACACGCTAGACAAATAGCCTCAACACACTACACTTGATCATCCCTCTGACCACACCAAGTCGCTAGAACTGATAACTCGCTAGACAGATCAAATCGCTATCCACACTAACTCACTAACTTCAACAAGTCGCTAGAAATGGATGTCATAACTCGCTAGACTAGTAGGACAAAGATGTCACTATCTAGCGATTTGGCATTATATCCCGAAATAGCAAACCGCCAAACCACTATACCAACTCGCTACTGAAGTTATCAACTCTCTATAATGAAAAATGTCAACTCGCTAACAAGAATGGAGCCACGAATTTCCACCACAGCCCACACAAACGATGAAGTGACTATACCAAAGTCACCACAAGGTGTCTACACTACTTCTAAGCAAGAAAGTACAAGAGGAATGCTATGGAAAACTGCTAACAAGATCAATAAGGTGAGAAAACTACTAAACCCATTCGAAACCAAGCTAAACATGCAAACCAATCAATAAATCCGAGCATACCACGAATCCTAGGATAGAACCATGACTCTTGATACCAACTGTAGTATACTCTAATATGAGAACATGGATGGTTAAGTGTTTAGATTGATTTAGGTATAGATTTCTAGTGAGAAGTTAGAGAGAGAAAGAGATGGAACCTTATTCTGTTACAAATTTAAATAACTGACCTCGGATTCTTCCCTCACAGTTGCGTTGGTGTAATTTTATCCTAATTTTAGTTTTGAAATAAAGCATACAGCTCTGCAAACTGCTTCTGTTAGAAGCCACATGTGACTGGAATATGTCTGCATTTTCAGAAATGTTTGGTGGCTACATTAATAATAAGAGGGC
This sequence comes from Artemisia argyi, assembly GCA_030686995.1. Lineage (NCBI taxonomy): Eukaryota > Viridiplantae > Streptophyta > Magnoliopsida > Asterales > Asteraceae > Artemisia > Artemisia argyi. The sequence goes on along the minus strand of CM060677.1, from coordinate 83,669,622 downwards.
AGAATATCGAATGAGCTACAATTATTTGACACAATCAAGTACCTTGTCGTTGTAAACCACCACAGTTGGATTTACTGTATGAATGTCACCTGAAACAATTACAGTCAGCAAAAGAATCTATACATGTCACTATAACTAAATCCAAAAATAACAGGCTTAGCACTATAGTGAAGATGTGAAAGAAATAAACAATGAAATAACCTTCGATTGGTAGTGCATCGTCTAGCATGTATGGCCCTGCCAGAGGGCATCTCAATTAGAAGAAAATTTATGTAGGAAAATCTAAAATGCGCTCTCCATTAATATTAATAAGCTGCAAACATTCCAATAGCGAAAATGTTTGACAAATAACTGATCTACTTATAAACCTTTTTCATACATAAACTGTTTGCAAAAGTAAACTTATAGAAAAAGAAACAGTCACTTGAGAAAGCCAAACGAACTCCTTTTTGTGTCTAAACGCTGCACTATTTTGTAAAAGTATACAGAAAGTGAAGGCATGCATATATTGATCGAGTACTTTATGAAAGAAGCACCTGAAAAGAAGATGAAGTGTCAGTTGCAGACACTTGAATCTTTAGAAGCTCACACTCAAGTTCGGCTTCAAGCTGATCCATTTCTAGCACATTCTGCTACAATTCTTCTGTAAGAATGCTACTTGCATATCTAACATCAATATCATCGTTCTCCATGCTTGATTTCTTGAGAAACGATTGATCTGGTTTCATATCCACCCCTTTCTGATATACAGTTGCTTCAACCATGAAATCGCCAGATGAGTTTCTTTTGTAAATCTCAGCTTTTAATTCTTGAACGACCTTGGCAGGCTCGTCTACTACTGTGTTTAGCCTATTGATTTCGGCTTTTCCAGCTTGCATCATGTGCATTATACCAACTCCAACTCATATCCAAATAACGTATGTACATCTGTAAATACTAAAAATCCCTTGAAAATTATCAAAACCATGAAAAATATGTTATGCCATACACAATACTATCAAGCTATCTGATTCAGTAATACATGTTAGTTTATAGTTATTATGTGCAAGTAACATGTGAATGCCATGATGTTAAGATTCAAGAAAAGAAACATAACCTGGTGAGAGGAAACTTGGAAGAAAATGCGTTATGATAAGCTCACTCTTGTGATAGGAAGAGACACTGTTCCTAACCCCTAATCAACTTCAAACAATGTAAAAGTGCCTCTAGCCAGCACACGAGATGGACATGATAGGATCGGGTCAAGTATGCGGAGATCGCAAGCGGGTAGTCCTGTGGCCTTTTTCCGTAGACCAGGCCCTCCAATGTTCAACTGTTGTGCAGTATGGACAGTGTCAAGCATGTCGTCTTCCAGTGTGGCTGATACGTGGGAATCGCACCAGGCTTTACCTCTCAAGGGATCTTGAGAAGCTTACAACCCCCACCAGGCAGTGTACCTGATCGTTGTAGTATAGTATAGTGACAAGTACCGGGGGATTGATCGTTCAGCTAGGAATAGTGTCGCTAGGATTAGAAAACGTAAATACTAGTTCTAAAGGTGAGGGATGATTATTTTTGTATTTTTATATTTTTTAGAAAGCAAGTAAAAATCTCGGGTTTGAAGGATTTGGGCGGAATTAGTTGCTAGTCAACTAACCCAATACTAAAGATGCAATCAAAATAAAATACTAGAAATGAAAACAAACTAAATTAACTAAGGTTGTGAGCAATAAGTGGAGAAGTTGTGTTTACTTAGATTTCACTACTCCCTAGATATCTTTTACACGTTAATTACTTGTTATAGTTGCGTGGATGACGGATTGTATTCCTTAATACCATTCATGGGGTGGCGCACTTAATTCCCCAATCCTATGAGTGCCTACTTCACTCCTATGTCGAGCCGGCTAAGAAGCTCCTAACATGGGATCATTAGAATTTACTCATGCATTAAATACAACCAATAAAACCTAGTGCACGTCAGTTCATGTTTCCTAAGACGTTCAAGCATGTTACCATTTGGAGATCTACCAGTTTTCTTAAGCCTAACATCGAAATCATTCATCCAATACAACCATAAACAAGTAATCAACATATAATTAACATCTAGGTTTCATTAGATCTAAGCAAACACAAGATAGATCTAGCCTAGCATGATGGAATTAAGACAAGAACAAGATATAGACAACCAACACATAGACATATTGATTGAATTAAAAGAATACATATCTTAATTCACATGAAAGGGTTCAAGGGCTGAAAACCCTTGAAAAACCTGTAAAATTCGTACTAAGTTCGGCCTTAGGGTTTCTCCAAAACTTCTCTTTTTCTTTATGAATGAAAATTAGAAAACTATATATAGGAAATTGAGGCTGACGGCATCAAGACCAAATTGGTGACGCCATCATCTCGCCGCCAAAATACTTCTCGGACTGCCTTGATCTACTTTTGACTCCGTCACGTTATAACATTTTCCAGGCCGTTACGTATTTTACTCTTGACGCTCTACCTTGTGACGCCTTCAATTCTGTACTGGGTCGTCATGAAAATTACTCTTGACGCCGTCAGAATTTCCTTCTTGACGCCGTCACCTACTGTTCCCAGCAAGGAAAATTAAGACTTTGGCGTTTTCTTCACTTTTATGCTCCAAAAACATCCGAATTGCTTTCTTTTCCAGATTTCTCTCCCAAAGTACCTAAAATCACAAAAGGAACGATTTAGGGCAATATTTGATCAAATAAATTCAATTCCGGGCTTAAATGACCCCCTAAAAGTGGTTCATTTTTCGCCTCATCATATACCCTTACACTTGAGATTTGCTTGTCCTCAAGCAAATGCGCTTTTATTCTACTCAAAATACAAGTTAGGGGTCATTTAACACTAATATAAAAGTAATTACAACAAATAATCGTTCCACTAAAGACCAATAGACAAGCACGGAGGTCATACACTAGCACCTCACAAATAGTGTTTAGATACTCACATCTCTCGGGTGTAATAAAGTATAAATTACAATATGGAAACGGAAGATATCTATCACTACCTGTCATAGCAAAATAGATTACCATAGGCTTGGGAAAGGATCAAACCTCCACCACATGGCGTAAGCACCTAGGATAAACTATCAAAGAGGTCTTTTAAAGGGTTGTAACGTTAGGTGTAGGGATATGAAATACACGGTTTTGTTGGATAAAGGAAGTTTTACTGGTGGCGAGTTAACAATCTTGGTTAATTACATGTACAATATGGCGTTGCTAAGCCAAGACTAGACTTGACTTAAGCTAATAAATGAAAAATAACAAAAACATAAAATAAACATAGAATAAAAAAGGATGGTAGTCCGTATGTTTTTTCTCTTTTCCTTTTTCTATTTTTTTCTTTTCTTTTTCTTGATTTTTTCGATTTTTTTTTTTTTTTTATTTATTTTTTTTTTATTTTATTTTTTTTTGCATACACTCTTACCCTACCATCCAAAATAATACATCATAGGGAATGAACATTTCCCTTACACTTGAATTTTTACATACTTTACAATTAACTAATCTAATGACTCGAATTAAGAAAATCAAAACACTTGGAGCACTTTTAAGATTAACATACATATGGGGGTAATAATATTATGTTCTTCCCCATTACTCTATAAAATAAGTACTTACCCATGAGTCCCAATCGTCCCAAAACAATATGTACAAGGATATGACTCGACTTAGCAACCATGTAATCAATTAGATAGTTAACTTAGGGTTTAACAAATAACAATAATGCACTAAAGATGAGTGCATACACGGAAGGCTAAGGCGATTTGGGTGTACATTTAAGTGGGGTGTAACAAATTCTTCCTTTAAGTAAAATGCTTAAAGTTAGAAACGAAAAGATAGGCTCGGAGGGGTGTACTAGGGGTTTCGTGTACTAAAAATGAGTACAACGCTAAGGGTGTGGGAAAAATTAGTTGACTTAACTAGCCAAGTAATATGACTTAAATGGTCAAGTAATTATAATACGGGTTTAACACAAGGGTGATCCTAATGCCTCTTATCATGTAGTAAATCATACCACACGAATGTAGTCTCACTAGCGGTCTCGGGATGCATCACTAACGCAAGTTCTAGAATCTAAATGCCACCGGTACACTCATAAGCACTAATAGTGAATGCTTTTCCTATCAAATCTAAAGGCGAACCTCACACATTTGGGTGGAAAATTTTTCTGAATATACGGTTTTGTGCTAGTCATACAATCTCCTATCCATGAGACGCTTGCTATGGCTAAAGTTTCACTCCTAAAGGTTGTAAAAAATTTTAAATTTGGCGCTAAAATTGCACTAACAAGTATTTCTCATTGTTTTATTACACATCTACCATCAAACAAAACAAACTCAAGCGAAAGTGTATTTGTAAGGTATCATCATTTTACCCTCCCCTTACACTTAAGATGAACATTGTCCACAATGTTCAAGTAAAGAATGTAAAAGTGAAAAAGTAAAAAGAATGAAATCAAATACTCCCCTGATTCGCTTGGTATGGATAATAAGGTGGCTAGGTTAAATCTTCCTCCAAGAAAATGAACAATCAAAGCTTCCCTTCCGGAATATAAATCATCTTCTTGTCATACATAATCTGTAAATCCTAAGAAAACAAACAAGACAACCTCGCGTAAAATCGGCGACAACCTATATAAGTTACTAAATCCTAGAAAACAAAATAAGATATAATGCTTGTGGAATGAAGTTTTCAGATTTCCTGGAGATTATAAAACTTAATAATTCACAAAAACCATAAGACTCCGTTAGAAAAACAAAACCGGTAAAATTTCCAGATTTTTAAACGTGACGCCGTCAAGAGTTAACTCGTGACGCCGTCAGAAGTGAACTGTAGAAATTCTTATGTTAAGTTTCCAGAAAATTTCTGGAAAAACTTGGTCCTACTTCCTGGAAAATCCTGCAAAACTTCATTATGACTTGATACAAGCATTTGACTCTAACAAATACGAATATACATGTTCATTTAATATTGTGGAGAATCATGATCGGTTTGTTTCTTGAAAACATATTTGGGGTTTCCCCTTACACTTATCTTTTGCAAAAATACTTTTAGGTGGAGTTAATACTAGGCCAAAACAACAAAGTAAAGTATTTCCACTATTTAATTGAGAAACATGATCTACCGACAATAAAAATAAAGCATGCATACGGAAGCAAATAACAAACAAACAAAATAAAATCACACAAAACATGGGTTGCCTCCCAAGAAGCGCTTTTCTTTATTTACGAGTCTTGTAGCTAGACTCAAGGTTATGGGTTACTACGTGACCTCATCGTTGGTTCCACTCTCTAGGTCGTCTTCTAAACCAGTTTTGTACTCTGGACCTAGTTGCAAGCATTCTTTGTAGAAACCAAGCATCCTACTCTTCACATACTCTACTCCTCTACGTCTATCCTCCTCAGTCCTATAATAAGCCGCTTGCTTGTGTTCTTTTTCTATATTAGAGAGGAGGCGGTATTGCTCAATTTTGTAGGGCATTTGGTAGGCAACTTCATCACTCTCTTCCTTGAATCTAACTATCCCTAGAGTCGGATCATAACTCATCCTAGTGGCCTCAACAAATGGTTGTCCAAATATAATTTGGCTTAGGCAAGCATCTATCACCGGACGAGTGTCTTCTACTATCATAAAATCGATCTCATAGGTGAAATTACCTATAATCACATGCAATCCCTTCACTCTTCCTACAAAATTACTTATCAAATTCTTATTGGGCATCATCCTAAAATCAAGTTGTTTCTTCATCACCCAATTGTAATAAGTCCTAGTCATGATGTTTACGGGGGACCCAAGATCGATGTAAGCTTTCCATATATGCATGTGCCCGATATTGCATGGTATGTTAATGTTAGAGGGGTCTCCCATTTTGATAAGGGGTGTGCCAAGGATATATGGTCTCTCGGGACTATCAAATAAATCCTTATGGTATTCTCGTTCTTCCTTGGTGGGCATCTTATCAAAGTATTTCTCTATAGTTTCTACTTCCTCTAATTCCTCTCCCTTATTACCCTCAACTTCCCTACTTTCATCCCTAGTCTCGGTTTCTACTCCAACTTCATCCTTGTCACTTTCTTCTATCTCCTTATCTATTGGTTTAATGGTGACAACATTGACAAAGTGGACATGTTTGGATGATGAGGGATCCTTAATTTGGATTCCGTTATTGGTGTCCCTAGTGTCCTTCCTAGGTGTGGTTAACGCTTGGTTGTTGAGGGCCTTCAACAAGTTGTCAATCTTGTTGGTCATCTCCGTTTGTTGTTGGTTGAATTCGGTTTCAAACCTAGCTATGCGAGCTTCTTGAGATGCCATGAATTTAGACATCAACCCTTCAAGATTGTTGGTACTACCATAGTTGTTAGAAGGATTGTTGTTGAAAGTACGGTTGGAGGGTGGACCGTTTGGTTGATAACGATTAGGCGGATTGGAAGAATTGGGTTGATTTTGTTTCCACCTAAGGTTTGGGTGATTTTTCCAAGAGGGGTTGTATGAATCACCGTAAGGGTTTGGCTCGGGTTTGAAAGTGTACCACTTATCTCCCGCTTCGTCGGTACGCGTGGATGCGTAGTCCGCAAAAGCTGTTTTGGGGAGTTCCACACAATCACGAGTGTCGTGGGGACCACTACATAATTCGCATGAAGAAGTGATTTTGTTCACTTGGCTTGAAGGCTTAGGAGCTTCATAGGATTTCATGAGAAACTTGACTTGGTCCTCAAGTTCCATGATCCTACGGTCGGGAGTGCTAGAGTTGTTCGAAGGCAAAGATATTGCCTTGACCGTTTTGTTCAAATCACGGGGATCATTCTAACTTTCGTTGTCATAGAGAGCAAGATCTTCTATGAGTTCCCATGATTGTTCCGCACTTAGATCACGTAGCTTACCACCGGCCGATTGGTCAATGGCTCGCCTCGTGGGGAGATCGATATGGTCATAAAAGATTTGGACTTGGAGCCAAAGATCTATGCCATGATGAGGGACTTTTTGGAGTAAGTCCTTGAAACGAGTGCATGCTTCATAAAGAGATTCATTTTGACGTTGTTGGAACATCAAGATGTCATTCCTAAGCTTAGTAGTTCTCCCCGGTGGGAAAAATTGAGCAAGGAAACGAGTGGTAAGATCTTCCCATGTGGTGATGGATCTCGCGGGTAAACGCTCAAGCCATTGACTAGCTTGATCCCGTAGAGAGAATTGGAATAGGCGTAATCGGGTTGTCTCTCTAGTTTCAACATCTAAGTCTATGGAATCTATGATTTTAAGGAAGTCCTTAAGATGTTGGTTTGGATCTTCGGAACGAAGTCCATGGAATGCACATCCGCTTTGCACCAACCGGATGGTGTCGGATCGTAAGGGGGTCACATTGGCTCCGGTGAGCTCAATGGTGTTTCGGTAGCCTTGGTGGCTAGGTCGGGAATACTGATGAGTGTGTAAATACTCATCATTTTTACCATTTCTGAGCTGCCAAAACATCTAAAAATACTCAAATATGAATCAAAATAGTGAAAATATCCCAGGAAAGTGTTTTACATGTTTCAAATGCAAAAATATCAAAAACAGATGAAAAACACACAAAGTTTGCATAATTGGCAGTTTCAGTCCCCCAACTTTCAAAAGTTGTCAAATCTAGTCCCTGGTTATTCTAAAAACTTGAAAAAGTCACCAAAGGTCCTTTTAAATCAAAAAGTGACATAATTAGTCCTTTGGTGAAAAGTTTCACAAAATGTCAAGTTTAGTCCCTGAACTTTGAAAATTGTCAAAAATGATCCCTGGGATATTAAAAACTTTGAGAAAAACAAATTTTGTCCTTGCACTAACCTTTTATGGCAGGATTGGTCCTTGGTGGAAAGTTTGGTGAAAATTACACAAATGGTCCCTGAATTTTGCAAGTTTGGCAGTTTTAGTCCCTGGTGAAAATAAATTGGAAAAGTCAACCCAGGACCTTATACTATTCATAGATTGGCATAATAGACCCTTGGAAACAATTTGGAAAAATGCCAAATCTCACCCTCCAACTTTACCAAAATTGCAAAAATGGTCCGTGTCAAACCTAAAAACCAAACCGGACCCTATAATAATAATACTACTCCAAACTTAACCTAAACCCAATCCATTCCTAAGCCCACCCCCTTCCTAATTTTGGGCCCATTTCACCTCAGCCCACCAAAGCCCCCAAAGTATTATACGGGGTCAAATATTTGACCCTTGGTCAAAACCGGTCAAACACCACCCTCTTCCCCTTTTTCCCTCTCACCACAATACCACCAAACCACCCCAGGTTTTGCAGCCACCACCACTTGCAGTGTCACTTCCACCGCCCAAAACCCACATCCCTACACCTACCTCACATCAACATTAAATGCACCTCCCCCAATTGTCTGAGCACCAAAACCAATTTGCAAATAAAAGTTTCCCGCCAAATACGTGGCATCAAATCAAAGGGCTTGCAGTGATCCAATGGCTGAGATAATTGGTGGGAAATGATCAGAGGCTGAAGAAAACCCTAAAGGAAGGCTATAAAAGGGAGAAGAAAGCAAGGATTGTAGTGTGTAGTTTTTAAGTTAAATTTAGTGTCGAATTAAAATAGTTTTCCAAATTCAGTTGTATCTTTCTTAATTCAAGTATTGTAACATCTTTATCATTGTATTCCAAGTCTTTTTAAGTTATAAAAATCAAAGTTTCAATTCTGTCTTGTGTTCTTGCCATTTACTTAATTTCTGAGTTTTTACTTAAGCTTAAGTGTCACTTATATTAATAATCATGGACTGAGATAGTGTCATTTAGGTTCCAAAAAGCTTATTGAAGCTTTAGAGACAACTAAAACTCAGTTATACTAGAAGAAAACCAAAAATAAAAAAATAGTCAACTATAGTCAACTGTCTTGGTTCTAACTTGTTTTCAGGTGTTAAGAAGGATTGGTGGGCAAGAATTGAGTTGAAGTTGGCCTATCTAAAGATAGGCTTCATAGGAAAACCCTCTGTTCATGCTGAGGGTATTCTTGTAAGATTTTGCTCATTTAAATTTTCCACTAAAATTCCTAGTTCTTATTTTCTGATTGCTTGTTGTTGTTGCCAATCTGTGTTTGTTTGTGTTTCTTTGAGTATTGTTTAGTTAATTTATAACCTAATTAATATAACTTGTTTGTTAAAGTTAGTAGTTACTTTAAATCCTAGTTTTATCAGTCAAAGTAGCTTAAGTGAGAATCTTGTGTAATTGTCATTATACTTTGCTCCTAAATGCTTATTTGACCATATTGCATCAGTATATGCCCTTGTGGATAGTTCTCATAAGCTGTTATAGCCTTTTACTCCTTAAAACTCAAAACAGTTCAACAATAAGGGGTGTTTGGATTTGCAAAATTGGTTGTGTTGTTGTTGATCTCAGAAGGCAACCATAGCTCAAACAGCTTGCCTTAGGTTTCATTTGGTAGTTTAGACCATAAAATCCAGTCTTGTTTCACACAAAAGTCAAAATCTCAAAAACTTGTCTCTCACAGTTAACTGTGAGAGTTTTGGGTACTCAAATCCATCAAAGTAGTTACATAAGTTATTAATATAGAGTAATCTAGCTTTAATATATCTCATAACATCATCTTTAATCAGTAAGGGTTAGTATAAATTCAAATAAGTCAAATCTTGTGTTTTCCACAAAAAGTCAAATTGCACCATCTCAGATTTTTGCAATAGTTACAAGATGTTTTGTGATTTATGTTTTTAGATTGAGGATCAGAAATTCATTGTAGTTAAACTTTGCCACCTCAACTTCATTTTCCCAGGGGTTCTTTAATTTTGTGAAATTTTCTTGTGGACTGAATTGCCCTTGGAAGTGGACTGCAGGGCAAGCCTTTGCCCTGTGCACTCAGACCCATATCACTCAGCCCACTTTGGTGGCTGTTGTAGACCAACCCAGTGGGCCCCAGTGGTTCCATTTGGTTTTTCCCAACCCCCCTCCTACCAGGGAACAAGGGTTGACCCTTTGTTTGACCTAGAATCAAGTGGACCCCACCTGGAATCCACCCATAAGTCTGTCCCATCTCTGTGTTCAAACTCAGTTTGCTTAAGTGCTTATTTGTTCCCATACAGCTTATTTGTGCTTCATGCTTGTTGTTTCTAGCTTATTCAAGCTTGTTTAACTTATTTGCACCCATTTTCACCCTTGTGGACCCCACATATAGTCCTGTGTGCTTATTTGTCCATCCAGTCAACAAAAGTCAAGTATTTAAGCAAAAGGGGGTGCATACAGCTTATAAATTGGCTATTTCAAAAGTGTTTTCACAAAAGTTTTCTATTTTCAGTAGTAAAGTAAGTTTGTAAAAGAAAATCCAAGAAAAACCAATTTATTTTTAAGTGATAGTTTCTATTTAATTTAATTTAAATTTTATTTTTCATTTTTAGATTTTTATTAAGTACTTAGTATTTTTATATTTTTATTAATTACCTTATATAGTAAAGTAATTTTAGTAAATTTTTCAGATTTTTATTCTGCCATTTAGTATTTATTAGATTTAATTTTAGTTTTCTTAATTATTAATTAATATTAAGTTTTAAATAGCATATTTAGTTTTTATAAATCATAACCTAGTTTTTATATTTTTTATAGCTCTTATATAATATATTAGACTTTTAGAAAATATATTTTTAATTTCTACTGTTCATTTTCCATTTTTCTTATTTTAATTGTTTAAATTAGATTTAAGTTGATTAAAAGGTAATTAATTAGTGGATTAGCCTTAAACATAATTTTTAGAAGTTTTTATAATTTTTTAGGATTCCTGTGATGGTTAAGTAATTTTATAAATTTTCTCATAATTTTCTAAGTTAATTTAGTATTAATATTAATTTAAAGTAGTTTAATTAGTTTAATTAAGTTAAATAGTTTTTAATTAATAGAAAATCCATAAAAAGACAAAAATATTTATTTTTATTTTTTATACTTTCTTCAAGTTCTAATTTAAGTTTAGAAATTATTTTTACAAGTTTCTAGGTTAATTTGTAACATTTGTCATTTTTAAGTTAATTTAAATTAAGATTTAAATTAGATTTTAATTAGTTAAATTAATTAAATAATATTTAAATAGTAAAATATTCACTTTTATAATTTCATTTTCATTTTCATTTTTCTTTTTAATTTTAAGTTTCAAAAGTTTCTAAAGCACCCCCTGTAGTTTGTTAATTACCAAAACCCACTTTTCCTGTTATGTGAATCCTGGTTGTGAATTTGTGCATATATCTGAGTATCTGATTTTTGTGAATATTATATCTGTGTACCAACACCAAAATAACATTAGCAAAATCAATTCCATATCATCTGGGCTACTATCCTCAGTGCCACTCACTCCTAAACGATTTCAAATAACACCATTTCAATCTCGCTGGGACATAACGACCCTGGGACACACTATACTATCCACGGAGCATTGGGATAAGCTGTTTTTGACTAGTTGACCTTGGTCAATTATATCTGACTGCTTTCACACCAATCAAAATTTGGCGCCGCTGCCGGGGAGGTTGTTGCGTGTTTTAAAAATCGTTTTAAGTTTAGTGGTTTTCAAAAACCCTCCCTGTACAAATTTCACACAAATTTGTAAAAAGTTTTTGTAAAAATATAATCATATCAAAAAAGTTCATTAACACTTTTCCTAAAGTGTTAAAAACACCAAAAAAATCAAAAACAACAAAACAAACTGTGAAGTTAAATTACTTCGTTTTCTTTAAGATTACAACCTGAAACAGTTGGTTTAAGGTAAGTTCTGACATTAAATTGCGAACTGAAGAGGAAACCTATTTACTTCCTCCCGCCAGCCTGCGAGTAATCTTAAAAGAACGATTTCGGTTAATGAATCAGTTCCAAAAATATTTCCCAAGTTTTCTGCACACACACCCATAAGCCTAAAGCAGTTTTTCAAATTAATAAATACATAAAATCTTACCACCGCAAACCAATGCTAAACACCTACCAACTGGGGGTGTGAACATAATAAGTTCCCAAACGTAAAATAAAAACTTGCCTTTATATCCCTGTGAGTGGTGTACCTTTTTTAAAGAAGCCAATCACTTGTGATAATTGGTTTAAGTTCACTGTGGTTTTGCCTCGATCTTGTTTTGAAAAATTGTTTTTAGTGCATGCGCACTCGGTCACAAACAAAACGTAAAAATCAGAAAAACGTACCCGAGCTACGTTCTGATACAGAAGAACCAAAGACCGAAATGGCCGTTGGGCCACCACCACCATTACCACCCCCTGACCCTCCCAGGGTTGTGCCAGCTCCCGATCTCTGAACGATGGAGGAGCTGTGCCAGCCTACCATGCAAGGACGGGGTGGGCCTATTGCACCACTCACTAATGAGGCTACGGACTTCGGCCTCAAGCACCATATGATCCAACAAGTCCAGAATTCGTGTCAATTTCACGGATTACCGGGTGACGATGCCAACAAGCATCTTGACAAATATCTCACGGTCACCCAAAGCATGAAACAGCACAGTGTCACCGATGATGCCCTCCGGCTGTACCTCTTCCCCTATTCTCTCACTCATCATGCCACTGCATGGTTTGACCGACTCCCAAAGAATTCTATTCACACCTTTGATGAAATGGTAACCAAGTTTTTAGCAAAATATTTTCCACCTTTCATGGTTACCAAGTTACAAAATGATATCAGCAACTTCCGACAACGTCCCGATGAGTCTCTTTTTGAGGCTTGGGAACGTTATAAGCTAGCTATTGATCGGTGCCCTAACCACAATATGTTGCAAGTTACCATCATAGATACCTTCTATAATGGTCTGACATTGAGGCACCGGGATATTCTCAATGCTGCTGCTGGTGGGACCTTTATGAAAAGGCGTCCCGAGGAGTGCTATGACTTAATTGAGAACATGACTGCCCACCATAACTTTTAGGATTCCTCTGCGGAGAGGGATGCGTCATGTAATTCCGTTACTCCTTCATCATCATCTCCTGAAATAATTGCTCTTACCAAAAAGATGGATGATATTTCTACGGCTGTGTTGAGAATGAACCAAACGATGCGAAATCAGGTTCAAAATCAACAAGTGAAAGCCGTGGCCAGAAGTTGTGAAACTTGTGGGGGCCCTCATCTATATTCCGAGTGTCCAGCTACTGCTGGCTTTCCTCAAGAGAACGTTTATGCTGCTCACGGTTCCTACAATACGGGGGGTAATTCTTACCAACCGCAAGGGGACCGTAATCTCTTAAGCTATCGTTCCAACAATTTTCTCGAACCTCCCGGTTTTAACCAAAATCAAAACCGTAACTCGAATCAGAATTTTAACCAAGGTCAAAACTCAAATTTCCAAAACCCGAACCAAAATCAAGGCCAGTTTAATCAAAACAATTTTCAAAATGGCAATCAAAATCAAGGTTTTCAAGGAAATTTTCAAAGAAACCAAAATCAAGGAAATTACAATCAGGGTAATTTCAATCAGAGAAACAATTTTCAGGGTAACAACAATCAAAATCAAGGGAATTTTCAAAACAACCGTGTTCAAAATCCTCCTCAAAACGTTGTTCCACCCTCGTCTTCCTCCGATGAAGTGCTAAAACAATTCATGAAAGCACAAGAGGAAACGAATCGGTTATTGATCAGCAAGATCTCTGAGCTTCAGAAGTCTTTAAATGATCGACCCTCGAGCTCGGGTACACTACCAAGCAACACGATCGCTAACCCGAGGGGCGATGTCAAAGCGATGACCACCCGAAGTGGGGTATCTTACAATGGACCCTCGATTCCTTCTACCTCTTCTTCTCCTCCTAAGGTAGCGGAACGTGAACCTGAGGTTACCACGGACACGGTACTGCCTACTAATAACGGAGGTACCAACAACGTCCACCCTCAAGTTGTCCCGGTCCCAGCTCGTAAGCCGAACGTTGTATGTGATCCCCCTGTGAGTTCTGATGAAATCCCAAAGAATGATCCTAAGCCATCAATTCCATATCCTTCACGTTTGAATGATCAAAAGAACCGCGAAAGAGCTAATCATCAGATGGAAAAATTTTATCAAATTTTCCAAGAATTACACTTTGATATTAGCTTCGCGGACGCTCTTCTTCTCATGCCTAAATTTGCTTCAACAATCAAAAATCTGATAAGCAACAAAGAAAAACTCTGTGAGATGGCAAAAACTTCACTCAATGAACATTGCTCAGCAGTGCTCTTGAAAAAGCTTCCAGAAAAGCTTGGAGATCCCGGGAAATTTCTCATTCCTTGTATTTTCCCTGGGATGGTTGAATGGTTTGCCTTGGCCGATCTTGGCGAAAGCATTAACCTGATGCCTTACACAGTCTGGAAAAGACTCTCTCTTCCTGCTCTCACTCCGACCTGCATGACACTCAAACTTGTAGACCGTACTATATCCCGCCCTCTCGGCATTGCCGAAGATATCTTCGTGAAAGTAGGAAAGTTCCATTTTCCGACAGATTTCGTGATTGTTGATTTCGATGTTGACCCAAGAGTTCCTCTCATTCTCGGGAGGGGATTCTTAAGAACGGGTCATGCTCTAATCGATGTATTCGAAGAATAAATCACTCTACGTGTTGGTGGTGAAGCCATCACATTCAATCTTGATCAGACTTCAAGATACTCCTCCAACTATGACGCTGAAACGGTTAACCGAATTGACATCATAGATGTTGCGTCTGAGGAGTATTCTCAAGAAGCCCTTGGTTTCTCATCCAGTGGCAGTACCACTCCTTCTACTGATCCTATCATTTCCGACTCTTCCCCTTCCCTCACTCCGTTTGAGGGAAGTGACTTCCTTCTGGAAGAGGTCGAGGCTTTTCTTGCTCAAGATAGCTCAATCCCAAGTGGGGTTGATGAAAACTATCTTGACCCGGAGGGGGACATTCTTCTCCTTGAAAGATTGTTAAATGACGATCCTTCACCCTCTCCGTCTCCAAAAATACTTCATAAAGCGGAAGTCAAAAATGTTGAAATAACTGAAGACTTTCCCGAGGTTGAGCTCAAGGACTTGCCTCCTCATCTAGAATATGCATTTCTGGAGGGTGATAATAAATTACCCATCATTATTGCTAAAGACTTGAAAGATGAGGAAAAGGCTGCACTCCTAAAGGTTCTTAAGGCAAACAAGCAAGCAATTGCTTGGAAACTCTCCGACATTAAGGGCATAAGCCCGGACTTTTGTACATACAAAATCTTAATGGAGGATGACTTTAAGCCAGCAGTGCAACAACAGAGAAGGGTAAATCCCAAAATCCACGAAGTTATCAAACAAGAGGTTCTTAAACTTCTTGATGCGGGATTGATTTATCCTATATCTGACAGTCCTTGGGTTAGCCCAATTCATTGTGTTCCTAAAAAGGGTGGCATTACCGTTGTCACCAACGAGGATAACGAGTTGATTCCAACTCGTTTGGTCACGGGTTGGCGAGTATGTATTGACTATCGAAAGTTAAATGAAGCCACCCGTAAAGACCATTTTCCTCTCCCTTTTATGGACCAGATGCTTGAAAGACTTGCGGGGAATGAATACTACTGCTTCCTTGATGGTTTTTCGGGTTACTTCCAAATCCCCATTGATCCCCAGGATCAAGAGAAGACTACCTTCACATGCCCCTACGGAACTTTTGCTTACAGACGTATGCCTTTCGGCTTATGTAATGCACCAGGCACGTTCCAGAGATACATGATGTCTATCTTTTCCGAAATGATCGGGAAAACCATGGAGGTATTCATGGATGACTTTTCAGTCATCGGGGATTCATTCCAGTCTTGCCTCTCCCACTTGGAACAAATGCTTAAACGTTGTAAAGAAACGAATTTGAGTCTCAACTGGGAGAAGAGCCACTTTATGGTCAAGGAGGGCATTGTCCTCGGCCATAAAATTTCAAAAAACGGGATTGAGGTTGACAGAGCCAAAATCGATGTCATTGCTAAATTACCTCATCCCACCACCGTTAAAGGTGTTAGGAGCTTTTTGGGTCATGCCGGCTTCTACCGTAGGTTTATCCAAGATTTTTCTAAGATTGCCCGGCTTATGACCCATCTCCTCGATAAGGATGCTCCTTTCATCTTCTCTCCTGAGTGCATCGAAGCTTTTGAAACATTAAAGAAAAAGCTTACCGAGGCACCGATTCTTGTTGCCCCCGATTGGGACCTACCTTTTGAGCTTATGTACGATGCTAGTGATTTTGCCATAGGTGCGGTCTTGGGTCAACGTAAAGCAAAATACTTTCAGCCTATACACTACGCAAGCAAAACTATGACTGAGGCTCAAGGTCATTACACCACCACCGAAAAAGAACTCCTAGCTGTGGTGTATGCCTTTGAAAAATTCCGGTCATACTTAATCTTGACTAAATGCGTAGTGTATACGGATCACTCGACTTTGAAGTACCTATTTGCAAAGCCGAGGCTTCTCCGTTTGGTTCTCCTCCTTCAGGAATTTGATATCATTATCCGTGATAAAAAAGGAGCCGAGAACCTTGCTGCTGATCATCTCTCACGATTAGAAAACCCTCATCAGGATGTGTCCGAGAAAAAGGAAATAAATGAAACATTTCCTCTCGAGACACTCAATGCGGTTGCTTTTCGTGGTGACTCTACTACCCCATGGTTTGCCGACTTTGCAAATTACCATGCGGGTAACTTCATCGTTAAGGGGTTAACGTCCTAACAGAAGAAAAAATTCTTCAAAGACGTTAAACATTACTTCTGGGACGACCCCTATCTCTTCAAAATCTGTGCCGATCAAGTCATCAGGCGATGTGTATACGGACAGGAAGCCGCTGATATTCTCAAGGCTTGCCATGCTGGACCCACCGGGGGCCACCATAGTCTTAACTACACCGCCAAAAAGGTGTTTGATTCCGGTTTTTATTGGCCCACAATCTATAAGGATGCCCACGAGTTAGTCAAAGCCTGTGATGCTTGTCAGCGTCACGGTAATATTTCACAAAAGAACGAAATGCCACAAAATGCCATTCAAGTTTGTGAAATCTTTGACGTCTGGGGCATTGACTTTATGGGGCCATTCCCATCTTCTCGTGGAAACAAGTATATTCTCGTGGTTGTTGACTACTTGTCAAAATGGGTTGAGGCTAAGGCCTTACCCACTAACGATGCCCGAGTTGTTGTGAAATTCTTGAAATCCCTCGTTGCTCGTTTTGGAACTCCACGTGCCATCATTAGTGATCGCGGTACTCACTTTTGCAATGATCAATTTGCAAAAGTCATGCTTAAGTACGGTGTTACTCATCGTCTTTCTACCGCGTATCACCCACAAACAAGTGGGCAGGTGGAGGTTTCCAACCGTGGTATAAAATGGATTCTTGAGAGGACAGTAGGTGAAAACCGTGCTTCCTGGTCGGATAAACTAGATAATGCACTCTGGGCCTTCCGTACAGCTTACAAAACACCCATCGGGTGTACTCCATACAAGCTTGTATACGGGAAGGCGTGTCATTTACCGATCGAGCTCGAGCACAAAGCCTACTAGGCCTTGAAACATGCTAACTACGACCTTCATAAAGCGGGAGATCACCGTAAGGTTCAACTCAATGAATTAAACGAACTTCGTGATCAAGCCTACGAGAACTCTTTGATCTACAAAGAAAAGACAAAGAAGATTCACGACTCTAAGATTAAGAACCGCGTTTTCAACGTCGGTGACAGAGTCCTTCTTTTCAACTCAAGATTGAAGATCTTCTCGGGGAAATTAAAAACCCGATGGACTGGACCATTCACTATTGCTAAAGTATATCCATACGGGACTGTTGAGTTATCTCAACCCGAAGGTCCCAACTTCAAAGTGAATGGTCATCGATTGTAACATTATTTTGGAGAGGACATACCACCCATGGTTGTCCCGGAGCTCCAAACTTTCCCCATGGACCAATGAATTCGGGGATCGAGTCACGCTAGTGACTCGGTGAACAAAAATTAGCAACATATATGGGTTTTCACCCGTATTTCTGACTTCTTTCTACTTTCTACCACCCTAGTGTGGGGGGGGGGGGGTGGCCGTCCCCCACCTTTTGAAAAGTAAATATGTATATAAGTTTCAGTTTAAAAAAAAAATGAAAAAATGAAAAAAAATGTGTGATTGTATGTACAGATAAATAAAGTGAAAAATAAAATCGATATTTCCACAGTTAGATTCGAATATTAGCTTTTTCCGTTCAGAGATTCGGCATAATAGCCGGGACTTTAAATATTGAGGACAATATTCAATTCTAGTGTGGGGGGGGGGGGGGGGGGGGAATTCTTACGAATTTTATCACAAAACTTTCTAAGTACCCCCATTTTTAGGCCTAAATTTTTCAAAAATTTTTCACTTTATTTCAAAATTTTGTGGTAATCAGTCCGCCAAAGTCTAAATGACAAATGGATTGGCTAGTCCAGGAGCAAACGGCTCTTGGTAAAGACATCTCAAACCCGTTGATGGCTTGCAATTTGCCAAAAATTGTATGGTTCCTCAACTCCCCATATCCCATAAAGCAAATGAGTTGGCTAGCCCACAAGATTATGGCTTGTGGTAAAGGCCGTGGAAAATCTATAATTGGTAATCAGCTCACCAAGATGTTGACTTAGTCCATCAAGATGCTGGCTAGTCCAGAAGCAAACGGCTTTTGGTAAAGACTAATCAAATCCGTTTACAGCTGGTGGTTTGCTCAAAATCACACAGTTATCAGGTGTGCCACAGTTCTTACACTTGGCTACTCCAGAAGTGATGGCTTTTGGTAAAGAGATTTTCAAATCCATCAGGTTTTTCTCAAAAGATTGGTAGGGACTAGCAATGTTTTAGTGTGGGGGATTGATGAGTGTGTAAATACTCATCATTTTTACCATTTCTGAGCTGCCAAAACATCTAAAAACACTCAAATATGAATCAAAATAGTGAAAATATCCCAGGAAAGTGTTTTACATGTTTCAAATGCAAAAATATCAAAAACAGATGAAAAACGCACAAAGTTTGCATAATTGGCAGTTTCAGTCCCTCAACTTTCAAAAGTTGTCAAATCTAGTCCCTGGTTATTCTAAAAACTTGAAAAAGTCACCAAAGGTCCTTTTAAATCAAAAAGTGACATAATTAGTCCTTTGGTGAAAAGTTTCACAAAATGTCAAGTTTAGTCCCTGAACTTTGAAAATTGTCAAAAATGATCCCTGGGATATTAAAAACTTTGAGAAAAACAAATTTTGTCCTTGCACTAACCTTTTATGGCAGGATTGGTCCTTGGTGGAAAGTTTGGTGAAAATTACACAAATGGTCCCTGAATTTTGTAAGTTTGGCAGTTTTAGTCCCTGGTGAAAATAAATTGGAAAAGTCAACCCAGGACCGTATACTATTCATAGATTGGCATAATAGACCCTTGGAAACAATTTGGAAAAATTCCAAATCTCACCCTCCAACTTTACCAAAATTGCAAAAATGGTCCTTGTTAAACCTAAAAACCAAACCGGGCCCTATAATAATAATACTACTCCAAACTTAACCTAAACCCAATCCATTCCTAAGCCCACCCCTTCCTAATTTTGGGCCCGTTTCACCTCAGCCCACCAAAGCCCCCAAAGTATTATACGGGGTCAAATATTTGACCCTTGGTCAAAACCGGTCAAACACCACCCTCTTCCCCTTTTTCCCTCTCACCACAATACCACCAAACCACCCCTGGTTTTGCAGCCACCACCACTTGCAGTGTCACTTCCACCGCCCAAAACCCACATCCCTACACCTACCTCACATCAACATTAAATGCACCTCCCCCAATTGTCTGAGCACCAAAACCAATTTGCAAATAAAAGTTTCCCGCCAAATACGTGGCATCAAATCAAAGGGCTTGCAGTGATCCAATGGCTGAGATAATTGGTGGGAAATGATCAGAGGCTGAAGAAAACCCTAAAGGAAGGCTATAAAAGGGAGAAGAAAGCAAGGATTGTAGTGTGTAGTTTTTAAGTTAAATTTAGTGTCGAATTAAAATAGTTTTCCAAATTCAGTTGTAGCTTTCTTAATTCAAGTATTGTAACATCTTTATCATTGTATTCCAAGTCTTTTTAAGTTATAAAAATCAAAGTTTCAATTCTGTCTTGTGTTCTTGCCATTTACTTAATTTCTGAGTTTTTATTTAAGCTTAAGTGTCACTTATATTAATAATCATGGACTGAGATAGGGTCATTTAGGTTCCGAAAAGCTTATTGAAGCTTTAGAGACAACTAAAACTCAGTTATACTAGAAGAAAACCAAAAATAAAAAAATAGTCAACTATAGTCAACTGTCTTGGTTCTAACTTGCTTTCAGGTGTTAAGAAGGATTGGTGGGCAAGAATTGAGTTGAAGTTGGCCTATCTAAAGATAGGCTTCATAGGAAAACCCTCTGTTCATGCTGAGGGTATTCTTGTAAGATTTTGCTCATTTAAATTTTCCACTAAAATTCCTAGTTATTATTGTCTGATTGCTTGTTGTTGTTGCCAATCTGTGTTTGTTTGTGTTTCTTTGAGTATTGTTTAGTTAATTTATAACCTAATTAATATAACTTGTTCGTTAAAGTTAGTAGTTACTTTAAATCCTAGTTTTATCAATCAAAGTAGCTTAAGTGAGAATCTTGTGTAATTGTCATTATACTTTGCTCCTAAATGCTTATTTGACCATATTGCATCAGTATAAGCCCTTGTGGATAGTTCTCATAAGCTGTTATAGGCTTTTACTCCTTAAAACTCAAAACAGTTCAACAATAAGGGGTGTTTGGATTTGCAAAATTGGTTGTGTTGTTGTTGATCTCAGAAGGCAACCATAGCTCAAACAGCTTGCCTTAGGTTTCATTTGGTAGTTTAGACCATAAAATCCAGTCTTGTTTCACACAAAAGTCAAAATCTCAAAAATTTGTCTCTCACAGTTAACTGTGAGAGTTTTGGGTACTCAAATCCATCAAAGTAGTTACATAAGTTATTAATATAGAGTAATCTAGCTTTAATATATCTCATAACATCATCTTTAATCAGTAAGGGTTA
Organism: Artemisia argyi; assembly: GCA_030686995.1. Lineage (NCBI taxonomy): Eukaryota > Viridiplantae > Streptophyta > Magnoliopsida > Asterales > Asteraceae > Artemisia > Artemisia argyi. The sequence continues at coordinate 83,648,629 of CM060677.1, read as the reverse complement.
GTATAAATTCAAATAAGTCAAATCTTGTGTTTTCCACAAAAAGTCAAATTGCACAATCTCAGATTTTTGCAATAGTTACAAGATTTTTTGTGATTTATGTGTTTGGATTGAGGATCTGAAATTCATTGTAGTTAAACTTTGCCACCTCAACTTCATTTTCCCAGGGTTTCTTTAATTTTGTGAAATTTTCTTGTGGACTGAATTGCCCTTTGAAGTGGACTGCAGGGTAAGCCTTTGCCCTGTGCACTCAGACCCATATCACTCAGCCCACTTTGGTGGCTGTTGTAGACCAACCCAGTGGGCCCCAGTGGTTCCATTTGGTTTTTCCCAACCCCCTCCTACCAGGAAACAAGGGTTGACCCTTTGTTTGACCTAGAATCAAGTGGACCCCACCTGGAATCCACCCATAAGTCTGTCCCATCTCTGTGTTCAAACTCAGTTTGCTTAAGTGCTTATTTGTTCCCATACAGCTTATTTGTGCTTCATGCTTGTTGTTTCTAGCTTATTCAAGCTTGTTTAACTTATTTGCACCCATTTTCACCCTTGTGGACCCCACATATAGTCCTGTGTGCTTATTTGTCCATCCAGTCAACAAAAGTCAACTGTTTAAGCAAAAGGGGTGCATACAGCTTATAAATAAGCTATTTCAAAAGTGTTTTCACAAAAGTTTTCTATTTTCAGTAGTAAAGTAAGTTTGTAAAAGAAAATCCAAGAAAAACCAATTTATTTTTAAGTGATAGTTTCTATTTAATTTAATTTAAATTTTATTTTTCATTTTTAGATTTTTATTAAGTACTTAGTATTTTTATATTTTTATTAATTACCTTATATAGTAAAGTAATTTTAGTAAGTTTTTCAGATTTTTATTCTGCCATTTAGTATTTATTAGATTTAATTTTAGTTTTCTTAATTATTAATTAATATTAAGTTTTAAATAGCATGTTTAGTTTTTATAAATCATAACCTAGTTTTTATATTTTTTATAGCTCTTGTATAATATATTAGACTTTTAGAAAATATATTTTTAATTTCTACTGTTCATTTTCTATTTTTCTTATTTTAATTGTTTAAATTAGATTTAAGTTGATTAAAAGGTAATTAATTAGTGGATTAGCCTTAAACATAATTTTTATAAGTTTTTATACTTTTTTAGGATTCCTGTGATGGTTAAGTAATTTTATAAATTTTCTCATAATTTTCTAAGTTAATTTAGTATTAATATTAATTTAAAGTAGTTTAATTAGTTTAATTAAGTTAAATAGTTTTTAATTAATAGAAAATCCATAAAAAGACAAAAATATTTATTTTTATTTTTTATACTTTCTTCAAGTTCTAATTTAAGTTTAGAAATTATTTTTACAAGTTTCTAGGTTAATTTGTAACATTTGTCATTTTTAAGTTAATTTAAATTAAGATTTAAATTAGATTTTAATTAGTTAAATTAATTAAATAATATTTAAATAGTAAAATATTCACTTTTATAATTTCATTTTCATTTTCATTTTTCTTTTTAATTTTAAGTTTCAAAAGTTTCTAAAGCACCCCCTGTAGTTTGTTAATTACCAATACCCACTTTTCCTGTTATGTGAATCCTGGTTGTGAATTTGTGCATATATCTGAGTATCTGATTTTTGTGAATATTATATCTGTGTACCAACACCAAAATAACAGTAACAAAATCAATTCCATATCATCTGGGCAACTGTCCTCAGTGCCACTCACTCCTAAACGATTTCAAATAACACCATTTCAATCTCGCTGGGACATAACGACCCGGGGACACACTATACTATCCACGGAGCATTGGGATAAGCTGTTTTTGACTAGTTGACCTTGTTCAATTATATCTGACTGCTTTCACACCAATCAAAATTTGGCGCCGCTGCCAGGGAGGTTGTTGCGTGTTTTAAAAATCGTTTTAAGTTTAGTGGTTTTCAAAAACCCTCCTTGTACAAATTTCACACAAATTTGTAAAAAGTTTTTGTAAAAATATAATCATATCAAAAAAGTTCATTAACACTTTTCCTAAAGTGTTAAAAATACCAAAAAAATCAAAAACAACAAAACAAACTGTGAAGTTAAATTACTTCGTTTTCTTTAAGATTACAACCTGAAACAGTTGGTTTAAGGTAAGTTCTGACATTAAATTGCGAACTGAAGAGGGATCTTGTGAAGCTTATAACCCCCACCAGGCAGTGTACCTGATCGTTGTAGTATAGTATAGTGACAAGTACCGGGGGATTGATCGTTCAACTAGGAATAGTGTCGCTAGGATTAGAAAACGTAAATACTAGTTCTAAAGGTGAGGGATGATTATTTTTGTATTTTTATATTTTTTAGAAAGCAAGTAAAAATCTCGGGTTTGAAGGATTTGGGCGGAATTAGTTGCTAGTCAACTAACCCAATACTAAAGATGCAATCAAAATAAAATACTAGAAATGAAAACAAACTAAATTAACTAAGGTTGTGAGCAATAAGTGGAGAAGTTGTGTTTACTTAGATTTCACTACTCCCTAGATATCTTTTACACGTTAATTACTTGTTATAGTTGCGTGGATGACAGATTGTATTCCTTAATACCATTCATGGGGTGGCGCACTTAATTCCCCAATCCTATGAGTGCCTACTTCACTCCTATGTCGAGCCGGCTAAGAAGCTCCTAACATGGGATCATTAGAATTTACTCATGCATTAAATACAACCAATAAAACCTAGTGCACGTCAGTTCATGTTTCCTAAGACGTTCAAGCATGTTACCATTTGGAGATCTGCTAGTTTTCTTAAGCCTAACATCGAAATCATTCATCCAATACAACCATAAACAAGTAATCAACACATAATTAACATCTAGGTTTCATTAGATCCAAGCAAACACAAGATAGATCTAGCATAGCATGATGGAATTAAGACAAGAACAAGATATAGACAACCAACACATAGACATATTGATTGAATTAAAAGAATACTTATCTTAATTACACATGAAAGGGTTCAAGGGCCGAAAACCCTTGAAAAACTTGTAAAATTCGTACTAAGTTCGGCCTTAGGGTTTCTCCAAAACTTCTCTTTTTTTATGAATGAAAATTAGAAAACTATATATAGGAAATTGAGGCTGACGGCGTCAAGACCAAATTGGTAACGCCGTCATCTCGCCGCCAAAATACTTCTCGGACTGCCTTGGTCTACTTTTGACGCCGTCACGTTATAACATTTTCCAGGCCGTCACGTATTTTACTCTTGACGCTCTACCTTGTGACGCCTTCAATTCTGTACTGGGTCGTCATGAAAATTACTCTTGACGCCATTAGAATTTCCTTCTTGACGCCGTCACCTACTGTTCCCAGCAAGGAAAATTAAGACTTTGGCGTTTTCTTCACTTTTATGCTCCAAAAACGTCCGAATTGCTTCCTTTTCCAGATTTCTCTCCCAAAGTACCTAAAATCACAAAAGGAACGATTTAGGGCAATATTTGATCAAATAAATTCAATTCCGGGCTTAAATGACCCCCTAAAAGTGGTTCATTTTTTGCCTCATCAGTGGCGGTGTACGCGACGACTATAGGAGGATGAGTGACCTTCATAGGGTTACAATCTTGATCAAGCAGCAGGCAATCATCGTCACTGACACTGACAAAAAAAGCATGTTATGACTTGTTTCTTTCAACAAATTTACAGTTATTAACACTTATAAATTAATAATATCAATTATGTTTAGAAATATCTTCCAACGTAGTAAGTCACATGGAACTTAACTCACTCTAGATGTCAAGCTGCAGAATAATATCCTCCTATGAATGTCAATTACTTGAATCAGATTTTGCATGGTATATATGATATAGTCAATAATTGTACGCCATATAGTCAAGAATTGAATCTATGCACATACTAATCAAGAGAGACCCACACCTGCAGCCTAACGGAATGGGATGCCTATCTCAAAAGTTACCCCTTAACAAAACTGCATATATATGTAAAATGGCATACCAAATACAATGATAATATATTTGCATTACAAAAACCTGCAAAGAAACCAACATATGCATACAAAGTAACAAAGTCTCAACATTAGGGTTTCGAGGGAAAAGAGGTGTACCTTTTTCCTGTGTGTAACAAACCGTAATAGAGAAGATGAGCATTAGAAAAAAAAATGTTTGGTGAGACGGGAAATACGGGATTAGGGTTAGGGTTTTGAAAAAGAGGTTTGGCATTATTTTTTTTAGGTTTATATGTTTGATAAGGACATTGAGATGTTATTTAGGATATCATTTTAAGCATGTCATTAATGTTTTCAAAGGTTTATCACAAAATCCTGTGTAGTGATGCGTGGGAATCGCACCTTGCTTTACCTCTCGAGGGATCTCGCGAGGCTTACAACCCCCACCAGGCAGTGTACCTGATCGTTGTAGTATAGTATAGTGACAAGTACCGGGGGATTGATCGTTCAGCTTAGGAATAGTGTCGCTAGGATTAGAAAACCTAATTAATAGTTCTAGAGATGAAAGATGATTATTTTTGTGTTTTTATATTTTATGAAAGCAAGTAAAATCTCGGTTTTTAGAAGAGTGGGCGGAATTAGTTGCTAATCAACTAACCCAAAGCTAAGATGCAATCAAAATAAAATAATAAAAATGAAATTAAACTAATTAAACTAAGGTTGTGAGCAGTAATTGGAGAAATTGTGTTTACTTAGACTTCATTACTCCCTAGATATCTTTTACATGTTAATTACTTGTTACACTTGTATGAATGACGGGTTGTATTCCTTAATACCATTCGTGGAGTGGCATACATAACTCCCCAACTCTATGAGCTCTTATCTCCTCCTACACCATGACCCAGCACAACTATAGGGATTGTAAACAGTGGCTCATGCATTAAATACAACCAATAAAGACCTAGTACGCCTCGGTTCATGTTTCTTAAGACGTTCAAGCATGTTACCATTCGGAGATCTGCCAGTTTTCTTAAGCCTAACATATAAAATCATTCATTCAAAACAAGAATAGACAAGTAATCAACACATAATCAACATCTAGGTTTCATTAGATCTAAGCAAACACAAGAGAGATCTAGCCTAGCATAGTAGAATTAAGATAAGAACAAAAGATAAACAACCAACACATAGACATATTGATTGAATTAAGAGTATACTTATCTCAATTACAATGCAAGGTCTCAAGGGTTTGGAACCCTTGAAAAACCTGTAAAAGAGGCACCAAAATCGTCTTTAGGGTTTCACCAAAACTTCTCTCTTTTTAATGAAAAAACTAGAAAACTATATATAGGAAAATCGTCCTGACGGCGTCAAGAGTTAAATCTGACGCCGTCAACTCGCCGCCATACACTTCCTCGGACGCCCTAGATCCAATCGTGACGGCCTATGTGACGCCGTCACCACCCACGGTAAATTATTCTTGGCCACTTTGACGCCGTCACCTCTCCATCTGACGCCGTCACCAGCTACGGTAAATTATTCTTCATGTCTGACGCCGTCAAGAGCAAACCCTTGACGCCGTCACATTGTATTTCCAGCTTGGATTTTTGGTACTTTGTCGTTTTCTTCACTTTATGCTCCAAAAACGTCCAAAATAGCCTCTTTTCCAGAATTCAATCTCCAAACACCTAAAATCACAAAAGGAACGATTTAGGGCAATATTTGATCAAATAAATTCGGATTCGGGCTTAAATGACCCCCTAAAAACGGATCATTTTTCGCCTCATCATATACCCTTACACTTGATATTTGCTTGTCCTCAAGCAAATGAGCTTTTATTCTACTCAAAAGACAAGTTAGGGGTCATTTAACACTAATATAAAAGTAATTACAACAAATAATCGTTCCACTAAAGACCAATAGACAAGCACGGAGGTCATACACAAGCACCTCACAAATAGTGTTTAGATACTCACATCTCTCGGGTGTAATAAAGTAATATAACATTATGGAAATGGAAGATATCTCTCACTACCTGTCATAGCAAAATAGATTACCATAGGCTTGGGAAAGGATCAAACCTCCACCACATGGCGTAAGCACCTAGGATAAACTATCAAAGAGGTCTTTTTAAAGGGTTATAACGTTAGGTGTAGGGATATGAATTACACGGTTTTGTTGGATAAAGGAAGTTTTACTGGTGGCGAGTTAACAATCTTGGTTAATTACATGTACAATATGGCGTTGCTAAGCCAAGACTAGACTCGACTTAAGCTAATAAATGAAAGATAACAAAAACATAAAATGAACATAGAATAAAAACGGGATGGTAGTCCGTATGTTTTTTCCCCTTTTCTTTTTCTATTTTTTTTCTTTTTCTTGATTTTTCTATTTTTTTTCGATTTTTTTTTTTTTTTTTTTTTTTTTTTTGCATACACTCTTACCCTACCATCCGAAATAATACATCATAGGGGATGAGAATTCCCCTTACACTTGAATCTTTACATACTTTACATTAAACTAATCTAATGACTCGAATTAAGAAAATCAAAACACTTGGAGCACTTTTAAGATTAACGTACATATGGGGGTAATAAATGATGTTCTTCCCCATTACTCCATAAAATAAGTACTTACCCATGAGTCCCAATCGTCCCAAAACAATATGTACAAGGATATGACTCGACTTAGCAACCATGTAATCAATTAGATAGTTAACTTAGGGTTTAAAAATAACAATAATGCACTAAAAATGAGCGCATACACGGAAGGCTAAGGCGATTTGGTTGTACATTTAAGTGGGGTGTAACAAATTCTTCCTTTAAGTAAAATGCTTAAAGTTAGAAACGAAAAGATAGGCTCGGAGGGGTGTACTAGGGGTTTCGTGTACTAAAAATGAGTACAACGCTAAGGGTGTGGGAAAAATTAGTTGACTTAACTAGCCAAGTAATATGACTTAAATGGTCAAGTAATTATAATACGGGTTTAACACAAGGGTAATCCTAATGCCTCTTATCATGTAGTAAATCCTACCACACGAATGTAGTCTCACTAGCGGTCTCGGGATGCATCACTAACGCAAGTTCTAGAATCTACATGCTACCGGTACACTCATAAGCACCAATAATGAATGCTTTTCCTATCAAATCTAAAGGCGAACCTCACATTTTTGGGTGGAAAATTTTTCTGAATATACGGTTATGTGCTAGTCATACGATCTCCTATCCATGAGACGCTTGCTATGGCTAAAGTTTCACTCCTAAATGTTGTAAAAAATTTTAAATTTGGCGCTAAAATTACACTAACAAGTATTTCTCATAGTTTTATTACACATCTACTGTCAAACAAAACAAACTCAAGCGAAAATGCATATGTAAGGTATCATCTTTTTACCCTCCCCTTACACTTAAGATGAACATTGTCCCCAATGTTCAAGTAAAGAATGTAAAAGTTAAGAAGTAAAGAGAATGAAATCAAATACTCCCCTGATTCGCTCGGTATGGATTATAGGTTGGCCAGGTTAGATCTTCCTTCAAGAAAATGAACAATCAAAGCTTCCCTTCCAGAATATAAATCATCTCCTTGTCGAACATAACCTGTAAATCCTGACAGAACAACTACAAAAACCCAAAGCATCAAGCCGAACAAAGATAACTCACAACTAGATGTAATTCCAGACTTAGGAATAAAAACAAAACAATTAAAGATATAATGCTTGTGGAATGAATGTTTGCAGATTTCCTGGAGATTATAAAACTTAATAATTCACAAAAACCTTAAGACTTCGTTAGAAAAACAAAACCGGTAAAATTTCCAGATTTTTTTAACTCCTGACGCCGTCAAGAGTAAAACTCTGACGCCGTCAGAATGGACCTGCAGAAATTCTTATGTTAAGTTTCCGGAAAATTTCTGGAAAAACTTCGTCCTACTTCCTGGAAAATCCTGCAAAACATCATTACGACTCGATACAGGCATTTGACTCTAACAAGTACTAATACACATGTCCATTTAATATTGTTGTGGTTCATGCTCAATTTCGTTCTTATAAATAAATTTGGATCTCCCTTACACTTATCTTTTGCAAAATACCTTTATATGCAATTAAGATGAAGTTAAAAACAAAATAAATCATTTTCACAATTTACTTTGAAACATGAGCCACAAACAATAAAAATAAAACATGCATACGGAAACAAATAAAATCAAACAAACAAACAAACAAATAAAAACACACAAAACATGGGTTGCCTCCCAAGAAGCGCTTGTTTTTGTTCGAGTCACGAGCCTGACTCTACCCTTATTTAACGGAAATAGCGGAGGTTCTCCCTACACTTAGGATCAAGTGTGGGTGAAAGTAACGATACACACCCTTAGGGTGTGAATATGCCACGTGAGGTGAAGGGGGTGAGTGAATGACTTCCTTCATCCTAGAACTACCCGGATAATATTGGTTGATGGGTGGGTCGGTTCCTCTTTTGTCTCCTAGAAATAAATCTAAGGATGGGAAGTTGTGTAAAGGTTGAGGTTCCAGTTCATCAACATTAGGAAATTCCCTAGAACTAGGAGTAGGGTTATCACTACAAGTGTTCAAACCTATATCCTCAAGTGGTGCCTGGTCCAAGGGTTCTACCTCCATTGGAATTCCTAAAGTTTCTTCTACTTCTTCCGGGTAAGTCACGGGCGGTGCGTGTGCCTCAAATGATGGTTGAGTATTTTGTGGGCTTATGTTGTTCACCTCATCATTCCATGTATCAGGATCTAGCCCTAACATTCTCCCAAGTATCTCACGTGCTTCTCTAGGCATCTCAACTTCTATGTCCGAATCATAAGGATCATCTTCAATATTCTGACTGCTATATACAAATTGCCCAAGAGATTCATCATCTGTTTCTTGAGATTCATCATCATCAATCATAGAACCTAGGTCTTTTTGATCAATGTGATCATGCTTGGCTAAATCCTCCTCAATTGTATTCTTAGGTAGTGATAATAGCAAACCTAGTGCTTCATCCAACTTATGATTTGTTGCAATGGCTCCCTCCATAATTCCTTGGCAAACTAGGTCGCATTTCCTATTGGCCTCACTAAAACTAGATCTTAAACATGGAGGTTGTTCATAAGAATCTATCCTAGGTGAAGGCTCATATGATTCATAGGTGTCTCTAAATGAGGTATTTTGAACTCTTTGGTGTGTTAGCCACTCAATCCTATCTTGTAATCTTAGAAGTCTAAGTGTAAAGTCCATTTGAAGCAAAATACAAACAAAATCACAAAGAAAAGATAGACTACGAGAAAGCTACAAAGTAAAAAGAAAAAATCTCACTTGATAGGAATCTAATGAGTAGACCTAATAAAAATCAAATTCAACCTAAACAATAACTATTCCCCGGCAGCGGCGCCAAAAACTTGATGCGTGGGAATCGCACCTTGCTTTACCTCTCGAGGGATCTCGCGAGGCTTACAACCCCCACCAGGCAGTGTACCTGATCGTTGTAGTATAGTATAGTGACAAGTACCGGGGGATTGATCGTTCAGCTTAGGAATAGTGTCGCTAGGATTAGAAAACCTAATTAATAGTTCTAGAGATGAAAGATGATTATTTTTGTGTTTTTATATTTTATGAAAGCAAGTAAAATCTCGGTTTTTAGAAGAGTGGGCGGAATTAGTTGCTAATCAACTAACCCAAAGCTAAGATGCAATCAAAATAAAATAATAAAAATGAAATTAAACTAATTAAACTAAGGTTGTGAGCAGTAATTGGAGAAATTGTGTTTACTTAGACTTCATTACTCCCTAGATATCTTTTACATGTTAATTACTTGTTACACTTGTATGAATGACGGGTTGTATTCCTTAATACCATTCGTGGAGTGGCATACATAACTCCCCAACTCTATGAGCTCTTATCTCCTCCTACACCATGACCCAGCACAACTATAGGGATTGTAAACAGTGGCTCATGCATTAAATACAACCAATAAAGACCTAGTACGCCTCGGTTCATGTTTCTTAAGACGTTCAAGCATGTTACCATTCGGAGATCTGCCAGTTTTCTTAAGCCTAACATATAAAATCATTCATTCAAAACAAGAATAGACAAGTAATCAACACATAATCAACATCTAGGTTTCATTAGATCTAAGCAAACACAAGAGAGATCTAGCCTAGCATAGTAGAATTAAGATAAGAACAAAAGATAAACAACCAACACATAGACATATTGATTGAATTAAGAGTATACTTATCTCAATTACAATGCAAGGTCTCAAGGGTTTGGAACCCTTGAAAAACCTGTAAAAGAGGCACCAAAATCGTCTTTAGGGTTTCACCAAAACTTCTCTCTTTTTAATGAAAAAACTAGAAAACTATATATAGGAAAATCATCCTGACGGCGTCAAGAGTTAAATCTGACGCCGTCAACTCGCCGCCATACACTTCCTCGGACGCCCTAGATCCAATCGTGACGGCCTATGTGACGCCGTCACCACCCACGGTAAATTATTCTTGGCCACTTTGACGCCGTCACCTCTCCATCTGACGCCGTCACCAGCTACGGTAAATTATTCTTCATGTCTGACGCCGTCAAGAGCAAACCCTTGACGCCGTCACATTGTATTTCCAGCTTGGATTTTTGGTACTTTGTCGTTTTCTTCACTTTATGCTCCAAAAACGTCCAAAATAGCCTCTTTTCCAGAATTCAATCTCCAAACACCTAAAATCACAAAAGGAACGATTTAGGGCAATATTTGATCAAATAAATTCGGATTCGGGCTTAAATGACCCCCTAAAAACGGATCATTTTTCGCCTCATCATGTAGTCTAATGGTTAACACGCTTGTATGTGGATGCCTAGGCCAGAGTTCAAACCCTGCAAGTGACAAAATTTTTAATAATTTCCGAATTTTAGCTTTATAAATGCTTGGAGATTTTCGAAATTAATTATAAAAATACAAAATAAAATAATTTAAATGCAAATAAAATAAATTTAAAAAATTGCTTACATGGCGACAATGTAATGACATGGCTGATAATGAATTTCTGGGCAATGACTGGACAATGAGGTGGCATATTCTTCAAACGCCTCCTGTTATATATAATGTGTGTATATATATCTATACTACATATAAAGCATTTTAGACCCTCTTTTATATTTTTTAAAGATTTCTGATAGCGTATCATTATTAGTGGCCCAAGCCCACTAAACACAACCAAAACCTCAAGAACTTCACTCACTAGTTATGGACCACAAGGCTTAGTATCTGTTCGTTTTACTTTCAACATCTATGAAACTTAAGTACTTCCATAGCACAACAAACCTCTACATAACCACATCTTTATTAAGACACACTAGAAGACTTACCACCTAGCTAAACCAATCCACCATTCTTACCATCGTTTGAATTCATTGAGTGCATTGCTCAAAAAGCCTTTGTTGAAACACTCAACCATACCTTACCACCTATAGGATTAGAACCTTTACCATCAAATGAGCATGAAGCTCACATTCAGTTACACTAGGTTTAAGTAGTACCACTTTCAGAAGTTATCAAAGTATTGGTAATACTTTTAACTTTTGCATAAGTTTCAATAAACCTTAAATCAACATCTTAACAACATATGTTAAAATGCAATCTCAAAGCTAACCTCATTTACCCCGAGCAATAATAACTCTTGAGGAGTATACATATGAAACTTGAGTTAATTCCTCTTGTCATCATCTAGTATAATCTTGAGACCATGTATATTTAGGATAGCAATATCCGATTCAAACACTTTAGCTTCATACCTTCATCTAGAAAAACATGATGTTTTGGAAAAACATTATGCACAATTAATCATGAGTTTTTCATCTTGTTAAAAGGATAATGTATATCCTATGCATCACTCTTTCCTTGCGACATGAACGGTTGTGTTACAAGAGATTTCATTTTACCTCATTGGGTAAATGATCTTAAATAAACATCTGCAAGTTCTATGAACTAGAGCTTTCTCATCATCTTGCCATTTGTGTTTTCAAAAGCATGATGACTTTATTCCACGTAATAATTCTACTTATTGAAAGACACTATAAGTGTCTATTTCCTTTCAAACGTTCATCATAACCAAACCTTGCTCATAACCTACTTCAAACCCTATAACTAGAGCATACACAAGATCTATTGAAGTTGGTAACTTCACTTAGATTGCTGTTCCAAAGAGCTTTCTTGAGAACGTTCTTATCATATTCCTTTATCACACACAAACACATCTCTTGGTCTTGGATGACCAAATCACTTGCGTAACTGATGCGTGGGATTGCGCCCCTGCAAAAGGTTTTACCTCTCAAGGGATCTCAAGAGGCTTGCAATCCCCACCATCAAGTTTTTGGCGCTGCAGCCCGGGGAATAGTTATTGTCTAGGTTGAAATTTCTTTTTATTAGGTCTACTTGCTAGATTCCTTTCTAGTAAGATTTTTATTTTTATTTTTATTTTTATAGGTTTCTTTAGTCTATCTGTTTCTTTGTTTCCTTTGTTTGTAACCGTTGCCATCCGCCTTCATGGAAAGTGGTAATCTCTTTGATCCCATTAACCCACCATAACAAAACCATCCACAAAACCCACCACAACCAAACCAACCTCCTAGACCCCGAACTTTAGGAGAGTACTCCCGTCCTAGCCACCAAGGCTATCAAAACACCATTGAGCTCACTCAAGGAGCTAATGTGTCTCCCTTGCGATCTGACACCATCCGGTTGGTGCAAAGCGGATGTGCACTCCATGGACTTCGTTCCGAAGATCCTAATCAACATCTCAAGGATTTCCTCAAAATCGTTGATTCCATAGACCTTGATGTTGAAACTCGAGAGATGACCCGATTGCGTCTCTTCCAATTCTCTCTACGTGACCAAGCTAGTCAATGGATTGAGCATTTACCCGCGGGATCCATCACCTCTTGGGATGATCTCACCACTCTTTTCCTTGCTCAATTTTTCCCACCAGGGAGAACTACTAAGCTTAGAAATGATATCTTGATGTTCCAACAATGTCAAGGTGAAACTCTCTATCAAGCATGGACTCGTTTCAAGGACTTACTCCAAAAAGTCCCTCATCATGGCATAGATCTTTGGCTCTATGTACAAATTTTCTATGACCATATCGATCTCTCCACAAGGCGAACCATTGACCAATCGGTCGGTGGTAAGCTACGTGATCTAAGTGCGGAAGAATCATGGGAACTCATAGAAGATCTTGCTCTCTATGACACCGAAAGTTGGAATGATCCCCGTGATTTGAACAAAACGGTCAAGGCAATATCTTTGCCTTCGAATAATTCAATCACTCCCGACCGTAGGATCATGGAACTTGAAGACCAAGTCAAGTTTCTCATGAAATCCTACGAAGCTCCTAAACCTTCAAGCCAAGTGAACAAAATCACTTCTTCATGCGAATTATGTAGTGGTCCCCACGACACTTGTGATTGCATGGAACTCCTCGAACAAGCTTTTGCGGATTATGTATCCTCGCGTACCGATGGAGCGGGAGACAAGTGGTACACTTTCAAACCCGAGCAAAACCTTTATGGTGATTCATACAACCCCTCTTGAAAAAATCACCCAAACCTTAGGTGGAAACAAAACCAAAACATGCCCCAAAACAATTCTTCCACTCCACCTAATCGTTATCAACCAAACGGTCCACCCTCTAACCGTACTTTCAACAATAATCCTTCCAACAACTATGGTGGTACAAATAATCTTGAAGGACTGATGTCTAAATTTATGGCATCTCAAGAAGCCCGCATAGCTAAGTTTGAATCCGAATTCAATCAACAACAAGCGGAGATGACCAATAAAATTGACAACTTGTTGAAAGCCCTCAACAACCAAGTGCTAACCACACCTAAGATGGACACCAGGGACACTAGGGACACTAGTAGCAGAACCCAAATTAAGGACCCCTCATCATCCAAACACGTCCACTTTGTCAACGTAGTCACTATTAAACCAATCAATAATAATAGGGAAGAAAGTGATGTAGATGAGATTAAGGAAGTTGATGATAAAAAGGAAGAGAAAGTTGAGGAAGTAGAAAATGTAGAGGAATACTTTGATAGGTTACCTATGAAGGAAGAATGGGAATACCATAAGGATCTATTCGATGACTCCGAGACACCATACATCCTTGGTTCACCAATCATCAAAGCGGGTGATCCCTCTAACATCAACATACCATGCAACATTGGGCATGTGCATGTGTGGAAAGTCTACATCGTTCTTAGATCCCCCATAAACATTATGACAAGGACCCATTACAATTGGGTAATGAAGAAGCAACTTGGACATAGGATGATTCCCAACACGAGTTGGATGAGTAACTTTGTGGGAAGAGTGAAAGGATTGCACGTCTTTGTAGAAAACTTTACTTATGTTACCGATTTTGTGATTGTAGAAGATATTCGTTCGGTAATAGATGGTTGCCTAAGTCAAGTAGTGTTCAGAAAGCCGTTTGTTGAGACTTCTAAGATGAATTATGACCAATCTCTAGGGATAGTTAGGTTCAAGGATGAGAACGATGAGATAGCTTACCAAATGCCCTATAAGATTGAACAATTTCGTCTTTTATCAAACATCGAAAAGGAACACAAGCAAGCGGTCTACTATAGGAATGATGAGGATAGACGTTGAAGAGTAGAGTATGTTATGAATAGAATATTTGGTTTTTACAAGGAATGCTTGCAACTAGGTCCGGAATACAAAACTAAAATCGAGGATGAGCTAGGAACCGTGACCAATGACGAGGTCATGTAATAGCCTGTGACCTTGAGTCTAGCTACAAGACTCGTAAATAAAGAAAAGCGCTTCTTTGGAGGCAACCCAAGTATTATTTGTTTTATTTGATTGTTTGTTTGTTTGATTTTATTTGTTTCCGTATGCATGTTTTATTTCTATTGTTTGTGGATCATGTTTCATAATAAATTGTGAAAATGCTTTACCTTGTTGTTTGTCTTAACTTCATAAAAAGGTATTTCGTAAAAGATAAGTGTAAGGGAAATATAAATTTGTTTCTAAGAATGGAATTGAACATGAACCACAACAATATTAAATGAACATGTATATTAGTATTTATGTGAGTCAAATGCTTGTATTGAGTTTTAATTATGTTTTGCAGGATTTCCAGGAATTAAGGCATGAGTTTTTCCAGAAATTTTCTGGAAACTTAACATGAGATTTCTGTCAGAGCACTCTGACGACGTCAGGATCATAACCTGACGGCGTCAGGTGTAAAAATTCTGAAAAATTTTGCAAGTTTTGTTTTTCTAATGGAATCTTAAAGTTTTTGTTAATTCTTTAGTTTTATAAACTCCAGGAAATCTGCAAAAATTTTACGCGAGGTTTGCCTTGATTGTTTTATCAGGTTATATTGGACAAGAAGATGATTTATATTTTTGGAGGGAAGCTTTCAACGTTCATTTTCTTGGAGGAGGATTTAACCATGTTATCCATTTATCCACACCGAACGAATCAGGAGAGTATTTGTTTCATTCTTTTACCTTCATTACTTTTACATCCTTTTTTTTTTGAACATTGGGGACAATGTTCAGCCTAAGTGTAAGGGGAGGGTAAATGATGATACCTTAGAGAATGCAATTGCACTTGAGTTTGTTTGTTCAATAGTAGGTGTGTAATAAAACTAAGAGAAATACTTGTTAGGGCAATTTTAACGCCAAATTAAAATTTTTTTTACAACATTTAGGAGTAAAGCTTTAGCCTTAATGAGCGTCTCATGGATAGGAGTTGTATGACTAGCACAAAAACCGTACCACTCAAAATTTTCCACCAAAAAATGTGAGGTTCGCCCCTAGATTTGTTAGGAAAAGATACTTATGAGTGTACCGGTAGTACTTAGATTCTAGTTGCGTTAGTGATGCATCCCGAGACCGCTAGTGAGACTACATTCGTGTAGTAGGATTTACTACATGATAAGAGGCATTAGGATCACCCTTGTGTTTAAACCCGTATCATAATTACTTGATCAATGAAGTCATAATTACTTGACTAATAAAGTCAATTAATTTTCCCACACCTTTGCGTTATACTCATTTTAGTACACGATACCCCTAGTACACCCCTCCGAGCCTATCTTTTTCGTTTCTAACTTAAAGCATTTTACTTAAAGGAAGAATTTGTTTACAATCCACCCTAAAGGTTTTACTTGATGCGTGGAATTGCGCCCTCGCAAAAGGTTTTACTTCTCAAGGGATCTTGAGAAGCTTGCAATCCCCACCAGGCAGTGTACCTGACCGTTGTAGTATAGTATAGTGGCAAGTACCGGGGGATTGATCGTTCAACTCAAAGAATAGTGTTCGCTAGGGCTAAAATTCAATTAAACTAGGTCTAGAAATGAGGGATGATTCTTTTTGTATTTTTATATTTTAAGGAAAACAAATAAAAATCTCGGGTTTTGAAGGAGTGGGCGGAATTAGCTGCTAATCAACTAACCCAAACAACTACAGATGCAATCAAAATAAAATAAAATGAACTTAAAGTAAATGTGGCGAAAACAATAATAAGAGAAAATGTGTTTACTTAGATTTCACTACTCCCTAGCTATCTTTTACCGGTTGATTATGTGACATTTCTAAAATTTCATGTCATTTATTTTAACAATTTATTATTCAACTATTCTATTTTTAACAAATTAACTTCGTCGGAAGTTATCCGCGTACGTCATAACGCGTTCAATTTATTCAACCACTACTATACTATGTCTACTCTACACTTTTTATGCATTTTTTTGTTTCCTTACAATCCTATTTTAAAAGTCATAATCCACTTTTTCCATTTTTACGTAAACCTTACTCCTTTTACGTTTTACGCAATTTAAATTTACGTTTTATGGTTTTAACAACATGAACCAACCTTAGACTATGATAATTTTACATATGTTATGCATTTTAACCTCTTTTCATGTTTACAAGTGAGTTTTATACTTGTCGTTTCATTTTTATAGTTTACGCACATTTATCAAAAATCGGTGTCACTAAACGCGTTTTTAACTCGGTTTCAATTTTAACTATGTTTAAACCCTCCGATGAATTCACCACTCATCTAAACTACTCAAATAGGTCATGATAACAAGTTTTAATATTTTTAAAAGTTTTACATTTTTATTTCTACCCGGTATTACGTTACGCGTCTTAATAAACCTACTTTATAATTACCGGGAGTAAAATACACTACATAACACATACTATAACCAAATTAAACTACAAAATTATCCCAACACCCTCCTACCCCCTCCCTTACATGTTCTAACCACAATGAGAAGTGCCTTTGTGGGTGGAGCTTCATCCTTACACTTGTTACACACCTTGGATACTTGAAAAACCAATTTGCATGTTACCACCACCTAAACTAACCACAACAACACTCATACTCTTTCAATTTAATAAAAGAAAACTCACACTCTTTGTTTTCTCCCTCTTTGAGTCGTTCACAACACAACCCCAAAACCATCACACTTTGATTTTTGTTACTAAGTCCATCCTACCTATTTGGAAGTTAGTATTACTAGCTTGAGATCCTTTGGTTATTTTTCTTCTTCAAGCCTTCCTTATCAAGGGTTTTGTTGGTGATTTTTCTATGGGTTTTCAAGGGTTTAAGGGCTGTGGATTTTCAAAGTTCCTAGAGTGGTGATTCTCAAGTTCTTTCAAGAGTGATGGTGACAAGATTAGTGATCATGGATTAGAGAAAAGGTACAAGTAATGTTACCTTAATCTTGATCTATACTTTCCTCTTGTAAATATTCTTCCTCCTACATTTATTTAGCTCATAAAATGTTTTTATGGCAGTAGGTTGAAGCCTTATATGGTTCTCCAAAAGCTCTCCTTGGTGGTCTCAAGATTTCCCTTTGGTGGTGTCAAGAGATAGATCCAAGTCCTTCATTTCTTGTTATTTTTTTTTACTTGCCCAAATCTTTTGTAAGAAAAACTCCTCCACTAACTTTCAATTTATTTTTATATTCACTACTTTAAAAATGATATATATTGATGTAATTGTATAGTATATAAGTTATAGGGCTTGGTTAGGCTTGGTACATGAAACTAGATCACTAGAAACACTAAAGGACTAGACATGCTTCTGTGATTTCTGAATCAGGGGCAAAGATGGAATAAACTGTACTAATCAGTAAACATTGAGACTAAACTAAAAATATGGGGTTGTAGGTCTATGTCTTGTGGTCATTTTGACGGGTATTTCATTAAATAACTCATTACGATGATTAAACTAGAAATATTTTCGTAAAACATGTCCAGTTCTGAGTAACAGATTTGAAACGTGTAAAAGTCATTTTTTTTTTGTGAATAACCCTCTGTTACTCAAAGAATAAAAGTTTTAGATAACATCTTAACTTAAACGTGGCCGAAAGCGGGGAATTAATTGGACTTGTAAAACTCTAGATATCGCATTTTTCGCGGGACTGTTGTAATTTTGAAAGCTGATGGACTGAATAGAATGGATAACTTGATAGTTTTACTAATATTATTTAACTTTTGGCTTAGTAAACCCCACAAGACTAGTTAGTACAGGTAAATACCTTTCTGGAAATATAAAGAACTTAAACTTTTGACTTACGGTTTAAAAGTAACGAATCTTCTAAATTGCGCAAATTATAAAAATGTTAACAGATTTTGACTTTAAAAGTATAAAGGATTCAAAAACTCATATGATTATATCTTTATAACTTTATTTTGAACACTTTATATAGATAGGGATTATGTACCAAGCGTAGACAAGATAATAACTTATATATGTAGCTAAGTTGCATCAATGTTTATTTTCAAAAACCTAAGACAAGCCTATATATGTTTAGGTTCTTCGTAGAGCTTCGCGGCTATCTTTCTTCGCTTGCTTGATTGTGATTATTCCTCTTTGTTCACGGTGAGTTCATAGCCTCGCTTTTACTTACTTCAATTATTTTATAAACCTCGCGAGGGGGATACATGCTAGTTTTACAAACCGAATACAAGTAGTTTTTGGTATGCTTGACCCGATTACATGTGATGAGGTGAAAAATGATCCGTTTTTAGGGGGTCATTTAAGCCCGAATCCGACTTTATTTGATCAAATATTGCCCTAAATCGTTCCTTTTGTGATTTTAGGTGTTTGGAGAGTGAATTCTGGAAAAGAAGCCATTTTGGACGTTTTTGGAGCATAAAAGTGAAGAAAACGGCAAAGTATCAATTTTCCATGCTGAAGACACTAGGTGACGGCATCAAGAGTTACACCCTGACGGCGTGAGACATCAAGAATAAAACACCGTAGTTGATGACAGCGTCAAAATCCATCCTGACGGCGACAAAGTCCCAAGAACAAAATACCGTAGGTGGTGACGGCGTCACATAGGCCGTCATAAGTAGATCAAGGCCGTCCGAGGAAGTATTTGGCGGCGAGGTGACGGCGTCACATTCTTGTCTTGACGCCGTCAGCCCAGTTTTCCTATATATAGTTTTCTAGTTTTTTCATTAAAAATAGAGAAGTTTTGGTGAAACCCTAAAGACGAATTTGGTGCCTCTTTTACAGGTTTTTCAAGGGTTCCAAACCCTTGATACCTTGCATTGTAATTGAGATAAGTGTTCTTCTAATTCAATCAATATGTCTATGTGTTGGTTGTCTATCTCTTGTTCTTGTCTCAATTCAATTATGCTAGGCTAGATCTTTCTTGTGTTTGCTTAGATCTAATGAAACCTAGATGTTGATTATGTGTTGATTACTTGTTTATTCTTGTTCTTGGATGAATGATTTATATGTTAGGCTTAAGAAAACTGGCAGATCTCCAAATGGTAACATGCTTGAACGTCTTAAGAAACATGAACCGAGGTGTACTAGGTCTTTATTGGTTGTATTTAATGCATGAGCCACTGTTTACAATCCCTATAGTTGTGTTGGGTCATGGTGTAGGAGGAGATAAGAGCTCATAGAGTTGGGGAGTTATGTATGCCACCCCACGAATGGTATTAAGGAATACAATCCTTCATCCATACAAGTATAACAAGTAATTAACGTGTAAAAGATATCTAGGGAGTAGTGAAGTCTAAGTAAACACAATTTCTCCAATTACTGCTCACAACCTTAGTATAATTAGTTTAATTTCATTTTCCGTATTTTATTTTGAATATATATTAGTTTTGGGTTAGTTGAATAGCAACTAATTCCGCCCACTCTTCCAAAACCCGAGATTTTACTTGCTTTCATAAAAATATAAAAACACAAAAATAATCATCCCTCACCTTTAGAACTATTAATTAGGTTTTCTAATCCTAGCGACACTATTCCTAAGCTGAACGATCAATCCCCCGGTACTTGTCACTATACTATACTACAACGATCAGGTACACTGCCTGGTGGGGGTTGTAAGCTTCTCGAGATCCCTCGAGAGGTAAAGCAAGGTGCGATTCCCACGCATCAAGTTTTTGGCGCCGCAGCCCGGGGAATAGTTATTGTCTACGTTAGAATTTCTTTTTATTAGGTCTACTTGCTAGATTCCTTTCTAGTAAGATTTTATTTTTATTTTTAGGTTTTCTTTAGTCTATCTCATTTCTTTGTTCCTTTGTTAGTAAATTAACCTCATTGACTATTCCGTTGACCATTATGGAAAACGCGAATCCACCCCTGTCCCCTAGAGAAGTGGCTGTGTTACGTGAACAAATTGAGAGTGAGATTAGGGAGCTTAGAGAGCTTAATAGGTTGATTAAGATTGAACTCGAACATACATTTAGTGACCTAGCAACCGCCTTGTATTCAAATAAGGACCTAGGGCCTAATGACTTTGAGAATGTTGTTGAAAGAATAGAAGAGGAGGAAATAGATCCGAAGCTTAATGACTACTTTAATCTATACCCCACTAAGGAGGAGATTGCATATTATAACAATCTTATTGATAACCCGCGATCTCCTTTCACCATAATTGAACCTAAGATCAAGAGAGGCGATCCTAAGAATGCTAAGATACCGTGTATGATTGGATATAGGCACATTAGCAATGCTTACATTGACTTTAAATCTCCAATCAACATTATGTCCTCAACGGTTTATAATGATATAGTGAACACAAGACTTGAACCTAGAAGGGATCCCAAGTACCCCGGTGGAGTTTGTAACTTTGTCGGGAGAGTTAAAGGTTTACGTGTCTTTGTTGGTAATTTCACTTTTGTCACCGACTTTATGATTGTGGAGGATCTTGCTAATGTTATTGATTGTCGATTATCCAATGTTGTGTTTGGCAAACCATTTGTTGAGGAGTCTAAGTTGGAATATGATGAGGTAGAAGGCACGATCCGATTTGCAAGTAACACCGATAGTATCACTTATAGGATGCCTAATAGGATGAAAGAGTTTCGCTTTATATCTCGTTTTGATAAGGACAACGTTGTTGCTTTTGAGGATATTGATGAGGAGGATAAGAAAAAGGGCATGGATTATGTATGGGAAAAAAGGAGTCTTTATTACAAAGATTGCTTGGCCCTTGGACCAAGGTATAAAGTCGATGAAGAATTTGCCCAAATGATTATGGGAGCGATTGAGAAAAAGGTGATTGGTTTCTACAAGGAATATCTACAATCGGAGAGTGGAACCAATGATGAGATCACGTAGTAACCCATGACTTTGAGTCTAGCTACAAGACTCGTAAATAAAGAAAAGCGCTTCTTGGGAGGCAACCCATGTTTTGTGTGATTTTATTTGTTTGATTGTTATTTGCTTCCGTATGCATGTTTTGTTTTTATTGTTGGTTGATCATGTTTCTCAATTAAAATGTGAAAATACTTTATTATGTTGTTTGGCCTAGTCTTAACTCCAACCTAAAGGTATTTTTGCAAAAGATAAGTGTAAGGGGAAACCCCAAATATGTTTTCAAGAAACAAACCGATCATGATTCTCCACAATATTAAATGAACATGTATATTCGTATTTGTTAGAGTCAAATGCTTGTATTGAGTCATAATGAAGTTTTGCAGGATTTTCCAGGAAGTAGGACGAAGTTTTTCCAGAAATTTTCCGGAAACTTAACATAAGAATTTCTGCAGGTCCATTCTGACGGCGTCAGAGTATTACTCTTGACGGCGTCAGGGGTTAAAAATCTGGAAATTTTACCGGTTTTGTTTTTCTAACGGAGTCTTATGGTTTTTGTGAATTATTAAGTTTTATAATCCCCAGGAAATCTGCAAACTTCATTCTACAAGCATTATATCTTATCTTGTTTTCTAGGATTTAGTAACTTATATAGGATGCCGCCGATTTTACGCGAGGTTGTCTTGTCTATTTTCTCAGGATCTACAGGTTATTTTTGACAAGGAGATGATTTATATTCTGGAAGGGAAGCTTTGATTGTTCGTTTTCTTGGAAGAAGATTTAACCTGGCCAACCTAAAATCCATACCGAGCGAATCAGGGGAGTATTTGATTTCATTCTCTTTACTTTTTCACTTTTACATTCTTTACTTGAACATTGGGGACAATGTTCATCTTAAGTGTAAGGGGAGGGTAAAAAGATGATACCTTACATATGCACTTTCGCTTGAGTTTGTTTTGTTTGATGGTAGATGCGTAATAAAACTACGAGAAATACTTGTTAGTGCAATTTTAGCGCCAAATTTAAATTTTTTTACAACATTTAGGAGTGAAACTTTAGCCATAGTAAGCGTCTCATGGATAGGAGATTGTATGACTAGCACATAACCGTAAATTCAGAAAAATTTTCCACCCAAAATTGTGAGGTTCGCCTTTAGATTTGATAGGAAAAGCATTCATTATTAGTGTTTATGAGTGTACCGGTAGCATTTAGATTCTAGAACTTGCGTTAGTGATGCATCCCGAGACCGCTAGTGAGACTACATGCGTGTGGTAGGATTTACTACATGATAAGAGGCATTAGGATCACCCTTGTGTTAAACCCGTATTATAATTACTTGACCATTTAAGTCATATTACTTGGCTAGTTAAGTCAATTAATTTTTCCCACACCCTTAGCGTTGTACTCATTTTTAGTACACGAAACCCCTAGTACACCCCTCCGAGCCTATCTTTTCGTTTCTAACTTTAAGCATCTTACTTAAAGAAAGAATTTGTTACACCCCACTTAAATGTACAACCAAATCGCCTTAGCCTTCCGTGTATGCGCTCATTTTTAGTGCATTATTGTTATTTGTTAAACCCTAAGTTAACTTTCTAATTGATTACATGGTTGCTAAGTCGAGTCATATCCTTGTACATATTGTTTTGGGACGATTGGGACTCATGGGTAAGTACTTATTTTATGGAGTAATGGGGAAGAACATCATTTATTACCGCCATATGTACGTTAATCTTAAAAGTGCTCCAAGTGTTTTGATTTTCTTAATTCGAGTCATTAGATTACTTAAATGTAAAGTATGTAAAAATTCAAGTGTAAGGGGAATTCTCATCCCCTATGATATATTATTTTGGATGGTAGGGTAAGAGTGTATGCAAAAAAAAAAAAAAAAAAAAAAAAAAATCGAAAAAACAAGAAAAAGAAAAGAAAAATAGAAAAAGAAAAAGAAAAAAAACATACGGACTACCATCCCGTTTTTATTCTATGTTCATTTTATGTTTTTGTTATTTCTCATTTGTTAGCTTAAGTCGAGTCTAGTCTTGGCTTAGCAACGCCATATTGTACATGTAATTAACCAAGATTGTTAACTCGCCACCAGTAAAACTTCCTTTATCCAACAAAACCGTGTAATTCATATCCCTATACCTAACGTTACAACCCTTTAAAAGACCTCTTTGATAGTTTATCCTAGGTGCTTACGCCATGTGGTGGAGGTTTGATCCTTTCCCAAGCCTATGGTAATCTATTTTGCTATGACAGGTAGTGAGAGATATCTTCCATTTCCATAATGTTATATTACTTTATTACACCCGAGAGATGTGAGTATCTAAACACTATTTGTGAGGTGCTTGTGTATGACCTCCGTGCTTGTCTATTGGTCTTTAGTGGAACGATTATTTGTTGTAATTACTTTTATATTAGTGTTAAATGACCCCTAACTTGTCTTTTGAGTAGAATAAAAGCTCATTTGCTTGAGGACAAGCAAATCTCAAGTGTAAGGGTATATGATGAGGCGAAAAATGATCCGTTTTTAGGGGGTCATTTAAGCCCGAATCCGACTTTATTTGATCAAATATTGCCCTAAATCGTTCCTTTTGTGATTTTAGGTGTTTGGAGAGTGAATTCTGGAAAAGAAGCCATTTTGGACGTTTTTGGAGCATAAAAGTGAAGAAAACGGCAAAGTATCAATTTTCCATGCTGAAGACACTAGGTGACGGCGTCAAGAGTTACACCCTGACGGTGTCAGACATCAAGAATAAAACACCGTAGTTGATGACGGCGTCAAAGTCCCAAGAATAAAATACCGTAGGTGGTGACGGCGTCACATAGGCCGTCATAAGTAGATCAAGGCCGTCCGAGGAAGTATTTGGCGGCGAGGTGACGGCGTCACATTCTTGTCTTGACGCCATCAGCCCAGTTTTCCTATATATAGTTTTCTAGTTTTTTCATTAAAAAGAGAGAAGTTTTGGTGAAACCCTAAAGACGAATTTGGTGCCTCTTTTACAGGTTTTTCAAGGGTTCCAAACCCTTGATACCTTGCATTGTAATTGAGATAAGTGTTCTTCTAATTCAATCAATATGTCTATGTGTTGGTTGTCTATCTCTTGTTCTTGTCTCAATTCAATTATGCTAGGCTAGATCTCTCTTGTGTTTGCTTAGATCTAATGAAACCTAGATGTTGATTATGTGTTGATTACTTGTTTATTCTTGTTCTTGGATGAATGATTTATATGTTAGGCTTAAGAAAACTGGCAGATCTCCAAATGGTAACATGCTTGAACGTCTTAAGAAACATGAACCGAGGCGTACTAGGTCTTTATTGGTTGTATTTAATGCATGAGCCACTGTTTACAATCCCTATAGTTGTGCTGGGTCATGGTGTAGGAGGAGATAAGAGCTCATAGAGTTGGGGAGTTATGTATGCCACCCCACGAATGTTATTAAGGAATACAATCCGTCATCCATACAAGTATAACAAGTAATTAACGTGTAAAAGATATCTAGGGAGTAGTGAAGTCTAAGTAAACACAATTTCTCCAATTACTGCTCACAACCTTAGTATAATTAGTTTAATTTCATTTTCAGTATTTTATTTTGAATATATATTAGTTTTGGGTTAGTTGAATAGCAACTAATTCCGCCCACTCTTCCAAAACCCGAGATTTTACTTGCTTTCATAAAAATATAAAAACACAAAAATAATCATCCCTCACCTTTAGAACTATTAATTAGGTTTTCTAATCCTAGCGACACAATTCCTAAGCTGAACGATCAATCCCCCGGTACTTGTCACTATACTATACTACAACGATCAGGTACACTGCCTGGTGGGGGTTGTAAGCTTCTCGAGATCCCTCGAGAGGTAAAGCAAGGTGCGATTCCCACGCATCAACATGATTATAGTCAATTGAGTATATTTCTTGCCAATTAAGTCCCCATCATGAACCGTTAATTCCGTGGGAAACGCTAGTATTATGAATATGCATATTTGGCTTGGCGGGCCTGACCGGGTGAGTAGCGCTCATACATCAACGGTCACATAATATTGAGAGATTACGTGGTAAATGGCAAATCTTACCTTTTCGGGGCACTATTAATCTAGGTCAAGGTTCGGTTTCATGAGCTCAATACTATAAATCTTATTTCCCGACTTGTATTTGTTACATGTCAACTTAATTATGGGCGTATAACAACGTAGCCCATCATATTTTAAACTGAATTATCTTGTATTCAACTGATTACTTAATTAAACTCTATGAATTCACTCAACTTTATGTTGACTTTTTAGCATGTATTTTCTCAGGTATTATTGGCTAGCTGAGCATTGGGAGCAATCGGAGTCGCGTGGATATCAAACATTGAAGGACTTGTCTTTTTCACATTCGATAATTATTTTCTTTAAATATGCAAATGAGTCATTTTTGAACTCTTGTAAATTAAGTTTTAAATATAAATTGTTGGGACCTTTGTACTCTGATTTATCAAATTGAATGTGACATTTTATTAAACGTCTCTTTTGAGGTCGTTTTATGTAACTTGTTTTTATGAACTATGAAGTGACACCCAAATTGGTATTCCGATGCGTTGTAAAATTTTGGGGGTGTCATAGATTAGTTTGTCACAATTGCATGGATGACGGTTTATATTCCTTAATACCATTCGTAGGGCCGTGTACAATTTTCCCTAAGTCTATAAGCTTCTACCTCTTCCTATGTCGAGCCGACTACTAGCTCCTAACATGGCCTCATTAGTAGTTACCTATGCGTTAAATACAACCAATTTATCGTAGTACACCTCCGATCATGTTTCTTAAGACGTTCAAGCAAGTTACCAATTGGAAGTCTGCCAGTTTTCTTAAACCTAACATCAAAATCATTCATCTACAACAATTATAAACAAACAACCAACCAATAATCAATATCTAAGTTTCATTACATCTAAGCAAACACAAAGAAAACCTAGCCTAGCATGTTAAAGAGAAGACAAGCATAAGATATAATCAAACAACACATAGACATATTGAATGATTGTTGGAAAACTTATCTTCAATTAAGCATGGATGAAACAAGGGTTTGAAACCCTCAAAATTGCAGTAAAATTCGTCTAGCGTTTTCTCCCTTCAAAGTTTCACACAATGAATGAAAACTAGAAAAGTATATATAGATTTTACACTCTGACGGCGTCAAGAGTAGGGTCTGACGCCGTTAACTCACCGCCAAAATAATACTCGTATTGCCTAGATCCACTTCTAACGCCGTCACTCTTTGTATTTTCTGGGCCGTCTCTCTTTGTGATAATACGTGACGGCCTTGGAAACCCTAAAGGGTGACGCCGTCATGACTCCTTTGGAAAACTCTCTGGCGCGTCACGTGTAACTTGATTTATCCACCTCTTTGTCAAGTCTTGATGCCGTCACTAGTAATACTTGACGCCGCCAGGAACAATTTTCAGCATGATTTTGAGACTTTGTTGTTTTCTTCACTTTTTTGCTCCAAAAATGTCCAAAATGCTTCCTTCTACAAACTATAACGTGATGCCATCACTTTTTCGCATAACTATAATCCCTTCACTCGCATATAGTTTTAATGCTAATAGGATTGAGTCTTAGAGATTTGAAATTTGTGTTTGGATATCTTTCAATCGACTTCTTTCCAAATCATATTATTGCTTCCAATTTTCAAAAATCACTTCCATCACTATTTAGCTATAACAATACTCTAATCGTTTCCACCTCCTCTGAGAAAACCACATGCCTACTCATGCGATCATCTCGCATTGATAGAGAAGAGCTACGTGACTTCATGGATGAAGTTCTTTGTATGCTAACCAACATCCGCAAAAACATTACTAAGCTCATTGCTTTCATTAACCTTCAACCTCCCAAACACTTTATCGTCATTCTTTATATGACACATTACACAATATGTTGGATGTCCACCGATTAAGGCGGAGAGAATTTCATTCACATATTTGTAGTTTGTCAAAATGTATTTAAAGAACATCTACTCATATTTCTTGCACCCTAAAATACCAACACCTAGGTACACACCATTTAGTTCAAATATGTTCACAAAACTACAAGTGTTTCAAGCCTTTTAACCCAACATCACTAGTTTGTACCAATATCTCATCAAGTGAAAAACACATCATGTGTTTGACAAAGTTCTTCATCTCCACAACCAACAACTAATGGAGTCTAGGATCTTTCTTAAACTAGGACTTCACAACTTCATTTTCTAGAACACCATCATAGGGTCTCATCCTTTCGTACTCAACACATATCATGCACGTTATTGTCAGTGCAATTGATATATTAATCAAAACTGTCATTCCCAACACTTTCTTAACACATCGGTTTAACCAACACTCTCCCATCACATAATTTCATTCTCATCCTCATATAGGGTCTTAGTATTCTTTATTCCTTTCTTATGAAATGTTTGTTCCTAGGTGCTTATTGTCTTCACTTTTGTTTGAATCCATTCAAGCATATGTTATGGCATGATACATCATCTTTGGTAGATGATAATGTCATTAAAGGTCATGTAGGACTAAACCATGTTAGTACTCTTTCATCCATTGTCTTTCGATATAGGTCATTATTTCTAAACGTATTTCTTTTTCATTAGTGTCAATCCTAATCGATCAAATCATAACCTGTAGTCGTCATTGAATATCAATGTCCATTCACATTT
Organism: Artemisia argyi; assembly: GCA_030686995.1. Lineage (NCBI taxonomy): Eukaryota > Viridiplantae > Streptophyta > Magnoliopsida > Asterales > Asteraceae > Artemisia > Artemisia argyi. The sequence continues at coordinate 83,620,392 of CM060677.1, read as the reverse complement.
TCCTTTTCTCTTAACATACGTAAGTCATATTCCTTTATCCCTTTAAGTTGTGAATTTTAGATTGCATAAGTCCATATGTTCAATCTTTATATTCGTTATAGCATTTGCTATACATACAAGTTTCTAAATTCATGCATTATAACCACCACCTTTCATCAACTCTTTCACTAATCATAACCACCAAGGATTAGCGTAAAACCTACTTCTATCAGTCTTTTGATGTTGTCAAATTTTCAATACTTGATGCGTGGGAATCGCACCTTGCTTTACCTCTCGAGGGATCTCGCGAGGCTTACAACCCCCACCAGGCAGTGTACCTGATCGTTGTAGTATAGTATAGTGACAAGTACCGGGGGATTGATCGTTCAGCTTAGGAATAGTGTCGCTAGGATTAGAAAACCTAATTAATAGTTCTAGAGATGAAAGATGATTATTTTTGTGTTTTTATATTTTATGAAAGCAAGTAAAATCTCGGTTTTTAGAAGAGTGGGCGGAATTAGTTGTTATTCAACTAACCCAAAAACTACTTTGTAACTAATTAAACTAATAAAAATAAAATTAAACTAATATTAAACTAAGGTTGTGAGCAGTATTTGGAGAAATTGTGTTTACTTAGACTTCATTACTCCCTAGATATCTTTTACATGTCAATTACTTGTTACACTTGTATGAATGACGGGTTGTATTCCTTAATACCATTCGTGGAGTGGCATACATAACTCCCCAACTCTATGAGCTCTTATCTCCTCCTACACCATGACCCAGCACAACTATAGGGATTGTAAACAGTGGCTCATGCATTAAATACAACCAATAAAGACCTAGTACGCCTCGGTTCATGTTTCTTAAGACGTTCAAGCATGTTACCATTTGGAGATCTGCCAGTTTTCTTAAGCCTAACATATAATATCATTCATCCAAGAACAAGAATAGACAAGTAATCAACACATAATCAACATCTAGGTTTCATTAGATCTAAGCAAACACAAAGGAAATCTAGCCTAGCATAGTAGAATTAAGATAAGAACAAAAGATAAACAACCAACACATAGACATATTGATTGAATTAAGAGTATACTTATCTCAATTACAATGCAAGGCCTCAAGGGTTTGGAACCCTTGAAAAACCTGTAAAAGAGGCACCAAAATCGTCTTTAGGGTTTCACCAAAACTTCTTTTTTTTTTAATGAAAAAACTAGAAAACTATATATAGGAAAATCGTCCTGACGGCGTCAAGAGTTAAATCTGACGCCGTCAACTCGCCGCCATACACTTCCTCGGACGCCCTAGATCCAATCGTGACGGCCTATGTGACGCCGTCACCACCCACGGTAAATTATTCTTGGCCACTTTGACGCCGTCACCTCTCCATCTGACGCCGTCACCAGCTACGGTAAATTATTCTTCATGTCTGACGCCGTCAAGAGCAAACCCTTGACGCCGTCACCTTGTATTTCCAGCTTGGATTTTTGGTACTTTGTCGTTTTCTTCACTTTATGCTCCAAAAACGTCCAAAATAGCCTCTTTTCCAGAATTCACTCTCCAAACACCTAAAATCACAAAAGGAACGATTTAGGGCAATATTTGATCAAATAAATTCGGATTCGGGCTTAAATGACCCCCTAAAAACGGATCATTTTTCGCCTCATTATATACCCTTACACTTGAGATTTGCTTGTCCTCAAGCAAATGAGCTTTTATTCTACTCAAAAGACAAGTTAGGGGTCATTTAACACTAATATAAAAGTAATTACAACAAATAATCGTTCCACTAAAGACCAATAGACAAGCACGGAGGTCATACACAAGCACCTCACAAATAGTGTTTAGATACTCACATCTCTCGGGTGTAATAAAGTAATATAACATTATGGAAATGGAAGATATCTCTCACTACCTGTCATAGCAAAATAGATTACCATAGGCTTGGGAAAGGATCAAACCTCCACCACATGGCGTAAGCACCTAGGATAAACTATCAAAGAGGTCTTTTAAAAGGGTTATATCGTTAGGTGTAGGGATATGAATTACACGGTTTTGTTGGATAAAGGGAATTTTACTGGTGGCGAGTTAACAATCTTAGTAAATTACATGTACAAGATGGCGTTGCTAAGCCAAGACTAGACTCGACTTAAGCTAATAAATGAAAAATAACAAAAACATAAAATGAACATAAAATAAAAACGGGATGGTAGTCCGTATGTTTTTTTTTTTTTTTTCTATTTTTTTTTTTTTTTTTTTTTTTTTTTTTTTTTTTTTTTTGCATACACTCTTACCCTACCATCCAAAATAATATATCATAGGGGATGAGAATTCCCCTTACACTTGAATCTTTACATACTTTACATTTAACTATTCTAATGACTCGAATTAAGAAAATCAAAACACTTGGAGCACTTTTAAAATTAACGTACATATGGGGGTAATAAGTGATGTTCTTCCCCATTACTCCATAAAATAAGTACTTACCCATGAGTCCCAATCGTCCCAAAACAATATGTACAAGGATATGACTCGACTTAGCAACCATGTAATCAATTAGAAAGTTAACTTAGGGTTTAACAAATAACAATAATGCACTAAAAATGAGCGCATACACGGAAGGCTAAGGCGATTTGGGTGTACATTTAAGTGGGGTGTAACAAATTCTTCCTTTAAGTAAGATGCTTAAAGTTAGAAACGAAAAGATAGGCTCGGAGGGGTGTACCAGGGGTATCGTGTACTAAAAATGAGTACAACGCTAAGGGTGTGGGAAAAATTAGTTGACTTAACTAGCCAAGTAATATGACTTAAATGGTCAAGTAATTATAATACGGGTTTAACACGGGTAATCCTAATGCCTCTTATCATGTAGTAAATCCTACCACACGAATGTAGTCTCACTAGCGGTCTCGGGATGCATCACTAACGCAAGTTCTAGAATCTAAATGCTACCGGTACACTCATAAGCACTAATAATGAATGCTTTTCCTATCAAATCTAAAGGCGAACCTCACATTTTTGGGTGGAAAATTTTTCTGAATATACGGTTATGTGCTAGTCATACAATCTCCTATCCATGAGACGCTTGCTACGGCTAAAGTTTCACTCCTAAATGTTGTAAAAAATTTTAAATTTGGCGCTAAAATTACACTAACAAGTATTTCTCATAGTTTTATTACTCATCTACTATCAAACAAAACAAACTCAAGCGAAAGTGCATATGTAAGGTATCATCTTTTTACCCTCCCCTTACACTTAAGATGAACATTGTCCCCAATGTTCAAGTAAAGAATGTAAAAGTTAAAAAGTAAAGAGAATGAAATCAAATACTCCCCTGATTCGCTCGGTATGGATTTTAGTTGGCCAGGTTAAATCTTCTTCCAAGAAAACGAACAATCAAAGCTTCCCTTCCAGAATATAAATCATCTTCTTGTCACAAATAACCTGTAAATCCTGACAAAAGTAGACAAGGCAACCTCGCGTAAAATCGGCGGCATCCTATATAAGTTACTAAATCCTAGAAAACAAAATAAGATATAATGCTTGTGGAATGAAGTTTGCAGATTTCCTGGAGATTATAAAACTTAATAATTCACAAAAACCATAAGACTCCGTTAGAAAAACAAAACCGGTAAAATTTCCAGATTTTTAACTCCTGACGCCGTCAAGAGCAATTGCCTGACGCCGTCAGAATGGACCTGCAGAAATCTTTATGTTAAGTTTCCGGAAAATTTCTGGAAAAACTTTGTCCTACTTCCTGGAAAATCCTGCAAAACTCCATTATGACTCGATACAAGCATTTGACTCTAACAAATACGAATATACATGTTCATTAAATATTGTGGATAATCATGATCGGTTTGTTTCTTAAAAACATATTTGGGGTTTCCCCTTACACTTATCTTTTGCAAAAATACCTTTAGGTTGAAGTTAAGACTAGTCTAAACAACATAATAAAGTATTTCACGTTTTAATTGAGAAACATGATCAACCAACAATAAAAATAAAACATGCATACGGAAGCAAATAACAATCAAACAATTAAAATCACACAAAACATGGGTTGCCTCCCAAGAAGCGCTTTTCTTTATTTACGAGTCTTGTAGCTAGACTCAAAGTCATGGGTTACTACGTGATTCGGGTGAGTTCCTCATTGAGGACATCTTTGGGATCGAACTTAGGTTTCAACTTTCTATTGGTTCCCTTAGTGTGGTATGACCTTTCAAACTTTTCTCCATCCGGATCATACAAGGTCATTCTAATATGCCATGACCCGTTACCTTCTTTAGGTGGCTTGTCCCACCTCCATTTATACTTATCTCCATCTCTTTTCCATTTATTCAACTCTATATTAATAGGCATTACGCTCAAAAACTCAATCATCTTTCTAAAGACTAAGGGGTCCTCAAAGGGATCTAGCTCCTCATCCCTAGCTATGAGTTGTTCTACCGAATGTGTCTTCTCAATGAAATCCTTTTCTAGATAAAATGGGCATTGAGGTCCTATGAAGTTCCTTTCTATCCAAGGTCCATATCTAGATGGTCTCCTATTCATCTCTACCCAATGCGGTGTTGGTTCATCATCACAATCATAACTATGCTTCTTAACATCATACACCGACCAAGTATCGCCTTCTCCTACCGCTATCTTGGATTCCTTGCAATCTATCATGGCACTAGCGGTTGCTAAAAATCCTCTTCCTACCAATAATGGGCATGTAGTGTCACTAACCATGTCTAGAACGTGAAAATCCGCTAATATAGTTAACCTTCCTACGTGAACAACTACATCCTTAATCATTCCAACAGGGTGGGCAATACTTCCATCCGCTAGCCCTATCAATACCTCCGTTTCCTCTAACTTTCCTAGCTTAAGAGCGGTGAATAAGGATAAGGGAATCAAGTTGAGGCTTGACCCTAAATCGGCTAGTGTGTCGAAAGCTTCGGATCTTACTATCTTACAAGGCAAAACAAATATACCCGGATCATCAAGCTTTTTAGGCAACTTGTTTTGAACGAAGGCGGTCCCATTTTTACCTAGCTTATACTTCTCATATTTTTCTAGGAGGGCACTATAGTAAGGAGCACGCGCTAAGACATCAATGACGGGGCGTTCGAGGTGAAGTTCTTTGAATTCATCGTCAAGGTCTTGCGTAAGAGGTGTTTCAACTATGCTTTTGACCGGCTCTATAGTGGGTGTTTTAGTTGATTGGTCCTTTTGGGGAACTTGGTGTTGTTTGAAACGCGTGCTCGTTGATTTAACCGAGTAATATTGTGGACACGAAGTGGGTGACGAAACTGAAGATATGGCATTAACGTTTAGTTTCGGATTCTTGATGGTGTCGCTTGGGAGTGCTCCCATTTCTCGGTCATTGAGAACTTTCAACAATGCATCAATTCTATTGGTCATCTCGCTTTGATTTTGTTTGAAATCGGCTTCAAACTTAGCTATGCGGGCTTCTTGAGATGCCATGAACTTTGACATCAATCCTTCAAGATTGTTGGTACTACCATAGTTGTTAGAAGGATTGTTGTTGAAGGTACGGTTGGATGGTGGACCGTTTGATTGGTAACGATTAGGCGGATTGGAAGAATTTGGTTGATTTTGTTTCCACCTAAGGTTTGGGTGATTTTTCCATGAGGGGTTATATGAATCACCGTATGTGTTTGGCTCGGGCTTGAAAGTGTACCACTTATCTCCCGCTTCGTCGGTACGCGTGGATACGTAGTCCGCAAAAGCTGTTCCGGGGAGTTCCATACAATCACGAGTGTCATGGGGACCACTACATAATTCGCATGAAGAAGTGATTTTGTTCACTTGGCTTAAATGCTTCGGAGCTTCGTAAGATTTCATGAGAAACTTGACTTGGTCCTCAAGTTCCATGATCCTACGGTCGGGAGTGCTTGAATTATTCGAAGGCAAAGATATTGCCTTGACCGTTTTGTTCAAATCACGGGGATCATTCCAACTTTCGTTGTCATAGAGAGCAAGATCTTCTATGAGTTCCCATGATTGTTCCGCACTAAGATCACGTAGCTTACCACCGGCCGATTGGTCAATGGTTCGCCTCGTGGGGATATCGATATGGTCATAGAAGATTTGGACTTGGAGCCACAGATCTATGCCATGATGAGGGACTTTTTGGAGTAAGTCCTTGAAACGAGTCCATGCTTCATAAAGAGATTCATTTTGACGTTGTTGGAACATCAAGATGTCATTCCTAAGCTTAGTAGTTCTCCCCGGTGGGAAAAATTGAGCAAGAAAACGAGTGGTGAGATCATCCCATGTGGTGATGGATCCCGCGGGTAAACGCTCAAGCCATTGACTAGCTTGATCCCGTAGAGAGAATTGGAATAGGCGTAAACGGGTAGTCTCTCTAGTTTCAACACCTAGGTCTATGGAATCTACGATTTTGAGGAAGTCCTTAAGGTGTTGGTTTGGATCTTCGGAACGAAGTCCATGGAATGCACATCCGCTTTGCACCAACCGGATGGTGTCGGATCGCAAGGGGGTCACATTGGCTCCGGTGAGCTCAATGGTGTTTCGGTAGCCTTGGTGGCTAGGTCGGGAATATTCTCCTAAGGTTCGGGGCCTAAGGGGTTCTAATGGTGGGTTTTGTTGTGGTGGGATGATGGGTTCAAAGATGTTACCACCTTCCATGATGTCGGATGGTAAAGAGTTACGAACAAAAGCACGAAGAAATAAGATAGACTAAAGAAGACCTAAAAATAAAAATAAAAAATCTTACTAGAAAGGAATCTAGCAAGTAGACCTAATAAAAAAAATCCTAACCAAGACAATAACTATTCCCCAGGCTGCGGCGCCAAAAACTTGATGCGTGGGAATCGCACCTTGCTTTACCTCTCGAGGGATCTCGCGAGGCTTACAACCCCCACCAGGCAGTGTACCTGATCGTTGTAGTATAGTATAGTGACAAGTACCGGGGGATTGATCGTTCAGCTTAGGAATAGTGTCGCTAGGATTAGAAAACCTAATTAATAGTTCTAGAGATGAAAGATGATTATTTTTGTGTTTTTATATTTTATGAAAGCAAGTAAAATCTCGGTTTTTAGAAGAGTGGGCGGAATTAGTTGTTATTCAACTAACCCAAAAACTACTTTGTAACTAATTAAACTAATGAAAATAAAATTAAACTAATATTAAACTAAGGTTGTGAGCAGTATTTGGAGAAATTGTGTTTACTTAGACTTCATTACTCCCTAGATATCTTTTACATGTCAATTACTTGTTACACTTGTATGAATGACGGGTTGTATTCCTTAATACCATTCGTGGAGTGGCATACATAACTCCCCAACTCTATGAGCTCTTATCTCCTCCTACACCATGACCCAGCACAACTATAGGGATTGTAAACAGTGGCTCATGCATTAAATACAACCAATAAAGACCTAGTACGCCTCGGTTCATGTTTCTTAAGACGTTCAAGCATGTTACCATTTGGAGATCTGCCAGTTTTCTTAAGCCTAACATATAATATCATTCATCCAAGAACAAGAATAGACAAGTAATCAACACATAATCAACATCTAGGTTTCATTAGATCTAAGCAAACACAAAGGAAATCTAGCCTAGCATAGTAGAATTAAGATAAGAACAAAAGATAAACAACCAACACATAGACATATTGATTGAATTAAGAGTATACTTATCTCAATTACAATGCAAGGCCTCAAGGGTTTGGAACCCTTGAAAAACCTGTAAAAGAGGCACCAAAATCGTCTTTAGGGTTTCACCAAAACTTCTTTTTTTTTAATGAAAAAACTAGAAAACTATATATAGGAAAATCGTCCTGACGGCGTCAAGAGTTAAATCTGACGCCGTCAACTCGCCGCCATACACTTCCTCGGACGCCCTAGATCCAATCGTGACGGCCTATGTGACGCCGTCACCACCCACGGTAAATTATTCTTGGCCACTTTGACGCCGTCACCTCTCCATCTGACGCCGTCACCAGCTACGGTAAATTATTCTTCATGTCTGACGCCGTCAAGAGCAAACCCTTGACGCCGTCACCTTGTATTTCCAGCTTGGATTTTTGGTACTTTGTCGTTTTCTTCACTTTATGCTCCAAAAACGTCTAAAATAGCCTCTTTTCCAGAATTCACTCTCCAAACACCTAAAATCACAAAAGGAACGATTTAGGGCAATATTTGATCAAATAAATTCGGATTCGGGCTTAAATGACCCCCTAAAAACGGATCATTTTTCGCCTCATCAATACTTTTACTAAATTATAATGAAATCATTAGCCCTCGTTCAAACTCTATCGGTACGTGTGTTTTTACTTGCATCTTTGTCATTTCCCAATCAGATTTAATAACGTGCTTCTGTCTTAGGAAAAATTATGGAATTAGAAAATCGTTTCGACCTTCGAAAAGGTGGTCTGTTAAGAATTTCAGTCTGGCGGAAATGGCGGAACCAAATTTTGGGTTCCGCCAGTGTAATTTCTGGGTATTCCCAGTTTTGGCCCAGCGGACCAGACGGAACCAAAAACAAGGTTTCGCCCGTGTAATCGTTTGGTGCCGCCAGTAACCTGCAAAATTTTCTATATTTTTCTCAATTTCGCATTCTTTCAAACACCAACACGTGCACCACTCACCTTAACTCTTAATATTTCAATTTCCCTTCTAGGCATTACTTTGAGGGATTTTATCATATTATATTCGCATTTTTATTTTAATTGTAATTCTTATTAGAAGAATACACCTTATTTTTCTTATTTTTCTTAGATGAAATATATTGCACTAATCTTTTCATTGTAGGTTCACCATCATATACACTTGGTTGTATATGACATACGTGTCCTCTAACAAAGCTTCTAGTCTACTAATATTTGGTTTGTAGGTTTATATTGATGCCTTACAATAAGGGGGAGCTTCCGTCAAGCATTTATTGAATGCTTATTATACTATCTTGCACTAACCTTTATTTTGTAGGATTCTTCATCCTTGCATCATATACGTTGGTACCCTAGCAATGGGGAGTATTGATCAAGGGGGAGATAATCATGAACTAACCTTTATTTTTGTGTAGCTTTCTTATTTCTTGTATCTTATACGTTGGAACCCTAGCAACGGGGAGTATTGATCAAGGGGGAGCTACAGTATAGGGGAAGCATGCACGCATTCATTTTTATTCTCATTCTTCAACACACTTCTGTGTTTTCACAAAAAGAAGGAGATAAGTCAACATAGTCCAACATGCATCTCATTCATCATGCAATTTTCATATACTTTTTATGTTGCACAACACTAACCTTGATGTAGGTTTAAGCTCTAATTTGATCCATGGATCGCTAACAACCTAAGGGACGCAACAACCATAGGAAATTGGAGTGGGAAACTTAACTTCACTAAGGATGATGCAAGCTCGCCATTTCGAGGAGAAATGAAGTTAACTCTAAGGACACACCCTTTTTGTTTCGACAAAAGGGGAAGAAGAGTGTAAACGGAGAAGGAAATGTAGAAGGTGTTACGGATACAAGTAAGTAATACGAACATACGTAACTTTTTACATTTTACTATCTATCACGTTTACATATTTTGTCATCATCAAAATGGGGGAGATTGTTAGTGCAAATATTACGATATTTAATCTATACAGTCTCGTTTGTTTTGATTGATGACAAACATGTAACTTGATACATAACGTAAAATGTACAAGTTACTTGTAATATTATCTTGTCTCAACATACATTCAACACCTCTCAATGTCTCGAGTCCTCGTATGCTACAACACAGGTTCGTACATGTTTGTTATTTGACATTATGATCAAACCCTTTGACCAACCATTTAGAATGACTAAAATACTTTTAGAGTCTTTAAGTATTTTAGGTGTCAAAGTGCACTTTAGGTGTAAAATAGAATAAGTGCCACTTTAGATGTTAAAGTAATAATAGTAAGTTTTACAAATGATAAAAATGTAATGACATTAGGAATCAAACATTTTTAGTAACTCATTAACTTACTAATGACATTAGGAATCAAACATTTTTAGTAACTCATTAACTTACTAAAACAACATTACTTAGGTAATATATACATTTTACAAGTTTACTTTGATATATATCTTAATCTAAAAATAGAAATATATATATGACATCATGGCATGCATCATGTGCAATCTTAGAAATATTTCCAAAATCCCTAAGTTGACTTTTGGAAGATATCTTACACTTATGGAAAGATTTTTACACAAACTATTTTAAAGTTGACTTTGAGAATCTTGATTTGACATGTCTACACTTGGAAAGATTCTTGTAAGATATGTCATAGATTTTGTTTAGACTTACACACTACAATCTTGTAGTTGACTTAAAAAATCTTGATTAGACTAGAGATAGATATGGAAAGATATTTGGAAGATGTATTTGTTAGTTTTGAAAAGTAGCTCATGGTTTATGCACATGGTTTTATGTCTTTGGTAGTTTACCTACATATAGTAGTCCATGGTTTTCTCATAACTTGATGATGGACGATGAAAAACCACACACATATAGATTAGTAGAAAACCATGTAGAAACATCAATGAATCACCCTTTCCATAATGATCATAATGTTAATAACTCTCATTATGTTGTAAGCATACTTCATGATCCACCAAGAAGGTTACAAGATCTTGAAGTCATCATTCATGTAAGCATACTTCATGATCCACCAAGAAGGTTAGAAGATCTTGAAGTCATCATTCATTCAAGCATACCGACATATGAAGATTCAAGGGCACTTGACATCCTCAATGGTTGAAGACTTCTTATTCAAGAAGTTCATGTAGATTAGTCATTCATATCCATTAGACTTTTATGTCTTGGATCATCATTGTATCATCACAATCTATTCACCAAACTAGATTTGATGGTTTATGTGTTTGTGCCATAAAACACAAGGTTTTTATGTCGGGCCACAAAACATAGCGTGAGTGGTTGTACCCTTGGGAAAGAACTCGACATCTAGCTTAGTGTCGGAAATATTATAGGCAACGATAGGAGTGGTTGTACCTTTGTAAAAGAACCCGGTATTTAGCTTTGTACCGGATAAAGTGTAAGCGACGATTGTAAGGTTTTCTCCACTGAGAAGGGAGCTTGTTTATCTAGTGAAGTAACTCTTGAGTTGGGTACTCGAGGAGTGGAGTAGGGAGGAGAGGAGATCCGTGACCGAACAACTATAAATCCTCGTGTTCGGTTTGCGCTTTCTTTTACTTATTGCTTTACTTTAATGTTTGCATTATGTGATTGCTTGTGTTGTGACTTGTTGATTGTACTTGGGTGATAACATGTTTTAAGTTATGCTAGTCACTAACTACACATAACATCTTTCATATTAGAACAAGCTAAAAAAGAGATATTTGATACAATAAGTTTAACGTTTTTAAACGGTAACGTATTCACCACCCCCCCCCCCTCTACGTTTTCACACAAGTGTTACTTATAAGTGTTTTATAAAAGTGGTTTTGACTTTATATAGTATTTTAAACATTCTAAAAGGTTTGTTAGGTGTTTGATCATAACGCAACATAACAAACCCGTGTTGTAGCATACGAGGACTCGAGACGTCGAATGTATGTTAAGACATAATATTATTACGGTAACTTATAAATTTTACGTTATGTATTACAAGTTACATGTTTGTCATCAATCAAAATAAACGAGACTCTATAGATTAAATATCGTCATATTTGCACTAACAAGATCTTCATTCCTTGATGTGAATGTAATAATATATTGGTTGGCCTATAAATCTTCATTCCCTCAAGTGAATATGATAAAATGATCGACATAATATCTTCATTCCTTCAAGTGAATGCGATAATATAATGATCAATGTAAAGATCTACATTCCCTCAAGTCAATGTGACTAAATGATCAATATAAGATCTTCATTCTCTTATGTGAATAAGAACATAAAGAGATAAACTAAAGATCATTTATCATGATCATGAATACGGTCGAAATAATATAAAAAATAAAATGGTGCAAACAGAAAATGTGATATATGCTAAATACAAGTGTGTCAAAGAAATACACACTAGCTTCATAGATGTAAGAATCTATGCTAACACATTTTGAAATTTATATGAATGCTCTGTAAAAGACAGTATAAGATTTTCATGAGGAACGAAGTTCAATATTAATGATGCATTATATAATTTTGTATTTTCCTCAACATGCATATATTAGTGGAAGATAACCACTAGCCATAGCATGAGTTTATGTGCCATTAACTTTTTTTGTTATGATTGGTTATACCATATTGAGTCATTAATGGTGCGAAAATTATAAAAGAATAAAATTATTCAATCTAAGGTTGTTTTCTCTCAAAGGAAGTTAACTATTCACCCTAGGGTTGAGCATTGCAGACTCAAAATCGACCGAGACAGAGAGGACTGACCGAAAACCGACCGAACCAAAGGACTAGCGGTCCGGTCTCAGTCCGAATTTTTTCCTTATTTTGGTCTCGGTCCGGTTCGGTTCAGTCCGGTCTGACATATAAACCGACCATTTTGCCTTCTTGGACCGGACCAACCGAAGGACCGGACCGGACCAGACCAACCCGGACGGACCGAACACATTATGTCCGATCCTCAGTCTAGGTTTTTAGGCTATTTCAGTCTCGGTCTTGGTCGGTCCGGTCTGATCTTAGACCAATGCTCACCCCTAATTCACCCATAAATTAGATTGGAGGCTCAGTCCCTCAATCATTTGGAAAGAAAACAAGTGGATATATGTCGGCATACACATCCACTATGTGCGCTATTTAGATTTTAAAATTGATGCATCGTCTAAATGGTCATCAAAATCGCAACCTCAAGTTTGTATGATTAATAGTTCAAATCATTAAAATATGAGCAATACATTCCAGATTATGTGTTTCCTTATGAAAATATGGTAAATTTCTTCCAAACTTTCAATAATAATGAGAGAAAAACTATATGTTGGTGTATGGGGTCGTGATATAATATACACAACAACAAAATTAGCATCATCCCAAACTGTCATTGTAAATCCTCCATTTTAGAATTGGTTTTGGTTAGAAACCAAGTATCTTCCACTTCATTTTCTTTTGTGCAATGCATACTCAAATTACTCCACTTAAATGCACATATAAGGGATATAGAAGAAGATAATTCCTTCAGGAGGAGAGAAAAGTAGCTGCGAGTTCATAATGAATTGTCATATTCTATTGATCCTCTCAAGAAATATTATGAATCTATAATTCATTGGATAATCCAATAGCCATATATATACATTGAGCCAAAACAAAAATTCTCCAAGTTATACTTTGTCCCTCAAGGACATTGTTTGTTATGACATGCCTCAAGCTTGATTGAATGATCGATTCCATTTATAATCCTCGATAGAAAATATAGAGCATGAAAACAAGATGGTTGGTCGAGGTATAAAAGACCCCATGATAGTCTCATAAAGAGACACTAGACATGAAGGTTCCATAAACCTCGGATAGCGAATGAGATCTCACTAAATTATATCATGTCTAAAGTTATATGGAATTGAAACAAAATGACGTTGATAAGTTTCTTTGCATACAATGCAGTGCTTGTTATTATGCATAGTGAGGATCATAAATAAACTATTATTCAAAACTGTGCTCAACGAAATGATTGGCCAACATGAAAAGACGCAATCTCATGCAAAACGAGAAGTATTAGGACATGAAGTCCATACACATGAATGTGTAAAATCTATTGGATATACATCAGTCTTTGTGTGAATGTGAAAAAGAGTTCTAAAGTTATATCCTTAAAGACATGAATTATGGAATAAATAAATTCACAAAAACATGAAGTTGATTATTAAAAGCCATACTGTCTCAAGGTTGATGTAAATATCTTATTGATATTTTATGAGACAGTTGATATAGAAGCATTTAATTCGTTCTAAATGAGTTTTATTAGAGCTCACATATTCCATGAATGATTTGTAATGGCTCAAGCATGCCTAAAAACTTTAACTTCTAAAAGCAATTAATAGAGTTCTCAAGAACATTGTTTAATCAAATAGAATGAATCCTTATATGGATAAAAAATAATATCTGGACGCTATATTGCTTTTGCATATGTATTTAAGAAATGATTGGTCCTCATGTATAATACATATGTGCAACTGAGGTTTTAATAATTAATATACGTCTTGAGAGTGTATTTTTCTTTGTTAAAATTTATATTAGCAATGTATAACTTCCAGCCAATGCATATGATATTGGCTTGGAAGCTACATGTATTTTGTCATCTTTGCAGGACATATTTTTAATAACAATTATTCAATAGACTTTATTACAAAATCTTTGCCGACAAAAGTGTATGCTTTAGAAGATTGATATTCGAAGCTTGAAATATATACATTAAATTGAGGAAGAGCATTATGCGCATCACATTATTTTTCCCTTCATCAAGTTTTTTATCCCACTGAATTTTTCTTGATAAGGTTTTTAATATGAGCAAACCTAAACAACCAAAAACACCCTAAATCTATAGATCAAGATTAAGCTTGTTTAGACTAATTTTAAACATGAAATTTTGAAAACTCAACAAAAGGCAATGGAACTTTCTAAATTTACTAAAAACTGATAGAAAGCTATTTGTAGAACTAAAGTAAAGTTGAATGAAGTTGAACTTTTTTTTTATCAAAGCTTGCTAAAACCAATCTTTACCCAATCTAAAACCCCAATCCAAACACCCCCTTAAGTATTTGAAAGTTCTTTTTAGACTGATTTAACCTTAACACCTTTAAAAGAGTTTGAAGAAATCTTATTAAAATGAATATTTAGAGATATAAAAGAAGATTGAAACTAATTTGAAACTGAAATATCTAAACTAAAACAGATCTATTAAGCACATATTAAACAGAAGAGAAACAAATAAGCAGTAATAGAAACAAATAAGCAGTTGACTAAGCAAATAAGCAAATAAACAATAAAATAAGTTGGAAAACTAAAAGAGTAGAACTTACCTAACCCTTTGCTCTAAACAAGGGTATTAAAATAATCTACAAGCTGCTTAGATAAGCCCCATAAGCCCTTCCAAATATGGCTTATCTTCCATTTGGGCTTATTTTGACTTTTTGTTGACTTTATTTGACTTTTATGAATTATCGCAATTAAAACAGTAATTGGACAATGATAAGTTCACAATAAGCTATAAGAGCTTATCTGAGCTTATTGGGATAAAATTAAGGACTTAATAAACCAATAAACAACTTAAGTAAAGCTTAAAGTAAGATTTGACAAGGAATTAAAGTAAATTACAGAACTGGAAATTAAAGCATTACAGAATTTAAAGGATTACTATTCAGAAAGCAATAAGACACTAAAACCTATGGACTCAATTCTATTAATTGGACGAATTTGTGAGCTTGTGGAGGTCTCCTATTTATAGCCAACTGAGGAGTGCAAATTAGGGTTTGGGGAAGGTCCTAGATCCTTTCTTCTCTGCCTTGGATCAAATCCCACCATGATAAGCTTAATCCACAGCCCTTAGATTTTACTATTGAGGTGTTTTAACCAATCAATTGCTTCCTTTCTTCCAGCATGCATTCCCTTGAGTCATCCATTCCCTGACATGTTAGATAGCTTCTAGAAACAATTAAATGAAGGTAATTTTGCAGGGTAGAGAGGAAGGGTAGAGTGAATAGTGACTGGGGTGTAAAAAGGCGGGTAAAAGGTTTTATGGTTTGACATAGTTTAATGATTTTGACCGGGTATTGGGTAAGGATATGGGTAGGATACGAGTTATGGTAGGGATGTTGGATTTGGGCCCGTGTTAAGTTAATAAAGGGTGTGGGATTTGTGTTTTGGTTGGACTGGATTTGTGATAAAAAGAGAGTGGGTTTTTATTTTTAGTAGTAGTGAAATTTGGTAGTTAACCAAGTTAGGATAGGGACCAATTATGCAAAACAAGGACCAATATTGCAAATATACTTCAAGGATTATTCTTGAGAGTAAATGTGATCCAGGAATTGAGAAATCCTTCCCCAGCCTCGGCTTTTTAATCCTCTTTCCATTCTCGTGCCCGGTTGTTGCCGTTTTCTCTTTGATTTTGTCCATATTCACAATATCCGTACCTGCACATGCATAAACACAAAAACACAACATATTTTCCATTTTTGGTTAGTTTTTGGTCTTTTTGGTCCTTTTTTGGTCTAATAAAGGTATGTGATTAAGCACATAGCAACTTTCATTATAGTCGATGAAAATAATTTGAGTGTAATAAAGAAAGAGAAAATAAAAAATGAAAATATAAAGCA
Source organism: Artemisia argyi (assembly GCA_030686995.1). Taxonomy (NCBI): domain Eukaryota; kingdom Viridiplantae; phylum Streptophyta; class Magnoliopsida; order Asterales; family Asteraceae; genus Artemisia; species Artemisia argyi. The sequence goes on along the minus strand of CM060677.1, from coordinate 83,604,127 downwards.
GACGAAGATAAATTGATTAGATAATATCCGTTGTGTAATCGTCATGAAGATATGGGAGATAGGAGCAGAAGCAGCGAGGTTGTGGTGGTATAGCAGGCGAGGGACTTGTTGATGGAGCAGTAGTAGTAGGGTTTTTGGGAGTGAAGAAAGGATGGCAGTGTAGGGTGGTGGAGGTTGATCACCATTCGTCACTATGAAGGTGACGAAGATGTAGAAAAGAGGAGGGAGGAGAAGTTGTGAATCGTTCTTAGGGTTTTTAGAGGATCAAACCCTCTGATACCATGTTAACCGGTATATGGATTATATAATTTCCCACACTCAAGTTACGCTTTATTGATACGATATATATAGATAAATACATAATGAAACCATAATAGACTACAAACCAACAAGTTGGGCTTGGGACGAATATCTCGTCTAACATAGACCTCCTATTTCACCAGTAATACCTCCCATACATTCCGTTTTTTATTATTATTATTATTATTATTATTATTATTATTATTATTATTATTATTATTATTATTATTATTATTATTATTATTATTATTATTATTATTATTATTATTATTATTATTATTATTATTATAAAACTATGAAACGAAAAGTATAGAATAAAAAATATAAGTTTAACACGTTAAAAATCTTAAACTGATAAAAAAAATATGTAATAAAACTGATAAAAAAATAACGTTATAAGAGTGGAAGTTGTTGAAATATTACAAAAGAGGCGGGCATATTTTAATAACACTACACTTGTTTAGAGGGGAAGGTGTGGCTCGCCACCATCCTTGAACGTGAATAATAACCTACGAACGGGTCTGTATATATTTGATTCAAGCACTAACATCAATTGACGATCTTGATTATATGTGTCAAAGAGTTCATGTTATTTGAATTATTAGTTTCAATTTACAATTATTTTGTTTCGATTCAAATATATGATATAATTTCATTCATTATTGAGTATTATCTTTATGTTATTTCATTGATATAATTCAGATTTATGTTTATGATTTAGACATGATTCACACACTACAACAATTTTTATGTCTTTTTTATATTGTCAATTTAATTTTGTGCAAATTCCATTTAATATATTCGCTTTGATTAAAGAATTAAGGATATTTGATGCGTGGAATTGCACCCTCGCAAAAGGTTTTACCTCTCAAGGGATCTTGAGAAGCTTGCAATCCCCACCAGTCAGTGTACCTGACCGTTGTAGTATAGTATAGTGACAAGTACCGGGGGTGTAACAATTCGCATTTTCAGGTTAATTTCTATTCCCGAAATTTTACTATTCATGGTTACTATTCACTTTTCTATTCATCGTCACTATTCATCTCCAAAATTTTTATTTCATATTCTCGTAAGTTAAATTATTTTAATGATAATTCGAGAGTTTGACACTCATCGGATCATTTCTTCAAAAATCACGAAACCGTGTCTGAGAATTACTTTAAGCTTTAAACATCATTTAGGCATCCCTATATGTCCCCACAAAATCACAAACAAGAGAAATGTAAGTTTTTCACCTTCCCTAACATTCTCAGGAATTTTGGAATTTTACGTTTTCCAGTTCAGCGTTTTACGCAAATTACACGTTTTCAGATTACGATTTCCAGTTTTAACAGCGTTTAAGCAACCCGATGGAACTTACCACTCATTTTATATTTTATTATGGAGTATAATGATAAGTTAAATCATTCCTACAAGTTTCATGTTTTTACGATACCCGGTTGTAAGTTTCATGACTTTGTGACTTATAGTTAGCGATTAACGGGACCAAAACTCACTCCGTAAAAGCAAGATAACATCAAAAATCATATCTAGTCATCTAAGGTAAGCTATGAAAGAAATTTATGGCTATCAACAAGCCTTGTTGGCTTGAGATAAAGCCTTGATAAGTCTTGAACTTTAGGATTTCATACATGTGTCTAAACTTCTTCACTAAGCTTCCAAAATATCCCAATACTTGCACCTCCTCATTTTAGCTTATATATATCCTCATTCATGACTTAGAAAACACATTTATCTTCATCTTTTCATCACCAAAACCGAACACCCTATAATCCCTAGCACCATGATCCTTTGATCTTCAAACTACAAGTTACACTACAAAGTTAAAGGCCTAGTTAACCTCTACGTGAAACTAGTGTTTCATTGGTGATTCCATGGTTGTTTTACTAGCTACACACGGTGATTGGGGGCTAATATATTCTTACAAGGAATAGATCAAGACTAACAAAGATTAGCAAGGGTGGTTAAATATTGGAAGCTAGGGTTTCTAATACTTGTTCTAGTAATAGCTCATGATTTCCTTTCATTAGAAAGCCAAAAGTTGTAAGAAACCCTAATACACTTTCTTTCTCAACATCATTTTCATGCTTATTATACTTCATTTATGCTATATATGGTCTTTATATTGTGTTCATGATGTACAAAAACCTTTAAAACAAGTTAAGGGAACCATAAGTTAGCTAAATGGACATAAACAAGAAAACTAGTGATATATATTGTGAAATTCGACCAAAATAGTATAACCATGATATTGGACACTTACCTACTGATAAAGAGGACTTTACAAGGAAAACTTAGCAATTTGAACCACCTAAAACGAGTATACGAGTCAAAAGATACGGCCAAAAGAAGTTAGCAAAACCAAAATGCCGAATCTGCCAATTTGCATTCTGATCAAATTACAACATTTTTTCAAGGCCTTCTGGTCTATTTCATCAAAAAGTTAAAACACGAAAGTTTTCTGGAATGACTTTTTCGTTCAGGTATAAAGAAGCTCGAACCCTGAAAACGCATAATGAGTTATATTTTCTTCAAATTCTTAACAGCCCCTTTTGAATACCCAAATGACCATGTATTGGTTATGGCTAAGTAAAACCAAGAGGTCTAATGACCTTAAAGCTGAGACCACAGCCATGGCTAAGGCCAAGGATGAGTCTCAAGACCATGGTAGCCATAAACAAAGTCACGGCAAGGCCACGGCTAAGACCTCAAGGCTTTCTAAGCCGAAACCATTAACTAAAGCATTAAGACTTAACAAAACAACCCAAAACAATTTGGATCTACTCCATCGATGAACCATGAAAGTTTACAAGTAATATCACATCCATACTAGACTTATAAAGATAACAATCTTCATTCAAAATAAACTTTCCTAAGTTTATTCATTTATTCGGACATGTAACTTTTTGGATCAAAAACTTATATATTTTTATCAAATACTACAACATTAGGCAGCTTCATGTGAGGGGTTTCATTTAGGTAAATGGATCGACGAGTTGCTGGATTTACGAATTAAAGTGTCCTAGCTCCTCGAACGTTTACTGCGTGACCTCTGAATTATGATGGCCCGAACGGTAGTAAGCGATATACAAACTATACATGTTTCATAAACCATTTTTATTCAAAGACTTACACTATATACTAAGTACTACATCATAAACAATATGCAAGACATATATAGGCAATTCTTCATATTCTTTGACATTACTCCAAACCTAAGTCGCAATATTCTATTATAGGTTGCTCATAGAGACCTTCGCGATTCAACTACCATTTACACTACTTACTACATTACTCACAGTGAGTCATAGCCCCTACTCTTTTAATTGTTTTGTCAACTCTTTTGGGGAGAATACATGCTTGTTTTTACATAAATGCAATACTTGTTTTACTTGAACATGCTACTTGTTTCCTTAAACACCAATTGCCTTACTCAATGTTTGTGGTTTACTCAAATGCTTTATGTGTGTTGGGTTTTGACCAAGTAACACTGCTGCTAAGTAACTCTGCTGCTGAGTAATACTGCTGCTACAATGAAACTGCTGCTAGTGTTAATGACTTTGCTGCTGAAGACAATCTGCTGCTTGGTGAAACTACTGCTGAAGGGATTAACATTGTATACGATAGGATAATTATGGAATAGATTCTTTGTATAGTTTATCTATTTAGATTATTCTTATCTTGTAGAGAAAGGTATTGTAAACCTAGTAGGACTCCTTGGCCTATAAAAGGAGGATCCTAGGGTTAGATTATGTACGTATTTATTCACTTCAAGGTTGTAAAACCCTAGCATTATTGAGTGCTCGTATTAATAAATATTGAAGTGTTGAAAGAGAATTCTTAATCTTCTTAAGTTAAGCTTTTATATTCCGCGTTTAAGCTTAAGTATTTGTTTAAGTTAACTTCTATATAAGATCGTATTAGCTCAACTGGGATCAACAAGTGGTATCAGAGCTTGTGATCTAGAAGTTATAATCAAGAAGATTTTGTTTCTTTAAAGTTTGCTGTTCCAAATCGTTTGCATAAGATGGGTGATGAAACTCATATGGTGACTGCTTCAAGGGTTCCCATGCTCAATCCTTCTGAGTATGAGCTATGGAAGAGGAGGATCAGACAATACATTCGCATGATCGACTTCAACATGTGGAATGTGATTGTTAATGGTGATTCTGAACCAGAGAAGAGTGCTGATGGTAAGGAGATACCAATCAAGTCTGCTGAAGCTAATGCAACTAGGAAGCTGGAAATCAAGGCTCATAGTATTCTCTTAATGGGAATACCTAATGAATTTCAAATGGACTTTGATGATTGTGAAACAGGAAAAGCATTAATGGATGCAGTAGAATTCAGGTTTGGAGGGAATGATGCTACTAAGAAGTCCAGAAAGAATATGTTGAAGCATCAGTTTGAAAACTTTACTTCTGAACCTGGAGAAAAGATAATTGGCACATACAACAGGCTAAATCAATTAGTTAGTCATCTAAAGCTTGTTGGTTATGTTGTTCCACAGGAAGATGTGAATCTCAAGTTCCTAAGAAGTCTTGCACCTGAATGGAGTATGCATACAGTGGTGTGGAGGAATAAGCCTGACTTTGAAACCATGAAGTTGGAGAGCCTCTACAACAATTTAAGGGTCTATGAATCTGAATTGGCTACTTCTTCTACTTCTAGTACACAAAATCTTGCTTTTGTTTCTTCAAAATCCAAAGAGACACAAGATACTCACTCTACTGCTTATGGAGTATCTACTGCTGATGGATCTGGATCTGCTGCTAGCTCAAATGACAAGATTTCTACCAGTGATGTTGCTTTATGTGCATTCTTGGCTGAGCTTACTACAACCATAAGATCACATGTCATAAATCAAGATTTGGATCATATTGATCCAGATGATCTTGAAGAAATTGATCTCAAATGGCAAATGGCAATGTTGACTTTAAGAGCAAGAAAGTTCTGGAAAAAGACTGGAAGAGAAGTCAAATACAAGGCTAAGGAGAGTCCAGGGTTTGACAAGTCTAAGATTGAATGCTACAATTGCAACAGGAAGGGACACTTTGCTAGAGAGTGTAGATCTCCAAAGAAGAATGCTGAAGTTCCAAAGAAGACTGAAGAATCAAAGTCTGCAATGGTAGCTTGTGATGGGCTGGGAGAATATGACTGGAGTGATATGGCTGAAGAAGAACCAAATTTCTCTTTGGTTGCTGCTGTTCAACCCAAAGTGCATAACTTTGCACTTATGGCATATGGTTCATCATCAGGCTCTGACTCTGAGGTATCTAATGATTCTGAATCATCTGGATGTTCTTTTAAATCTTGTTCTGACACTATAGAAGTTCTTAAGGCTAGGAATGAGAGTTTAAATAGAGAAGTTGAACACCTAAAACTTGATAACTTAGGTTGTAAAGTAGGTATTCAAAATGTTGAGAGAAGGTTAGAATATCTCAAAGAGTGTGAAAAGGAATATGTAGAACAACTTAATCTCAGAGATATAGAAATTTTTAAGAAAAATAGTGAAGTAGAAGTTCTTAAAAATAAGTTAGAAGAAGCTGAAAAAGAAAAAGAAGCTGCTTTTGCTGAAAAAGAAAAACATGTAGTGAGAGTACAAAAACAACAATTTGCTTTTGATATGGTTAATAAGTCAATAGAGAGCACCTTGATGAGAAAAGGCAGTGGAATAGGATATAATGAAGTGGCTCCTCCAGTCAAAAGTGCTTATGCTCCACCAGGCAAAGAGCTATCCTTCATTAGTGAGCTAGAAATTGGAAAACCTGTAGGTGAATGTAGTACAAGTAAAATTGAAACACCTAAGGTTGAGGATAGAAAATTTCCTGAAGCTCCAATTATTGAGGAATGGTATAGTGATAGTGATAGTGAAGAGGAACAGGTTAAACCAAAACAAAGTTTTAAAAAGGAAGAAATTCCTACTCAGGTTAAGCCTAAGGTGGAACAGGTAAAGTTTGTTAAACCTGTGTTAGGAAATAACTTTTCTAGAAAACTGGTAGAGTACAATGAGATACCTAGAGAACAGATGGAAAGGTTCAATAATAAGCCTAGGGGTAACCAAAGAAACTTTAATAACCTAGTTTCAAAAAGATTAGGTGATCAGTTTCAATTACAAAAGAAGGCTTGTTATAAGTGTGGTAGCTTTGACCACTTGATTGTTAGATGTCCTGAACACCAAAAGCCTGTTTGGAATCAATACACTAGGGTGAATCACAAATATGTAACTAAACAAACTCACCCACATCCTAATAGAAACATGGTTCCAAGAGCAGTTTTGTTGAGATCTGGTGCTACTAGATCTATTTATGCTGCTAAATCAAATGGTGTTTTCAAATCAACAACTAGTTCTTCAAATGGCTCTACTGCTAGTAAGCACTCTGCTGCTAGAATGCATTCTGCTGCTAGTAAGCAATCTGCTGCTAGTTTAAAACTTTCTACTTCTGAGCCAAAACATCTTCCAAATACAGTTGTTGGTAATCACTATTATGCTGTTAAGGCCTCAGCTTGCTGGACTTGGAAACCAAAAACAAATGTTTCAAACTCTGTTTCCAAGAATAGTAGTGCATCAAGTGATTTGAAGAAATTTGATTATACTGATGCACAGGGCAGATCCAAGTCAGTAATGGCTTGGGTCATCAAAAGAAACTGATTTCTTTATTTTTCATGTGCAGGTCAATCTACTGGATGAGCTTAAGGATATGGTTATTGTTGACAGTGGATGCTCTGGACACATGACTGGGGATGAATCTCAACTTGAAGATCTTGAGGTTTTTGATGGTGGTTATGTAGCTTTTGGAAATGATCCAAAAGGTGGAAAGATTGTTGGTATTGGAACTCTAAGGACTGGTAATTTGGACTTTGAGAGGGTGTTTCTTGTGAAAGGACTTAAGTTTAACCTTTTTAGTGTCTCACAAATGTGTGACAAAAAGAATTTTGTTCTTTTTACAGACACTGAGTGTATGATTCTTTCTCCTGATTTTCAATTACCAGATGACAAATCTGTGTTACTGAAGGTCCCTAGAAAGGAAAATATATACAGTGACCATATTAAGAATATTATTCCTAAGAGGGCTTTGACTTGTCTAATTGCAAAGGCCACTATTGATGAGTCCAAATTATGGCATAGAAGACTGGGACATCTGAACTACAAGACTATGAACAAATTGGTGAAAGGAAATCTTGTGAGGGGTATGCCTACAAAGATTTTTGAGAATTGTGAAACTTGTGTTGCATGTCAAAAGGGTAAACAACACAGAGTTTCTTTCAAGTCCAAGATTGTAAACACAAATACTGTGCCACTACACTTGCTACACATGGATTTATTTGGGCCTGTATTTGTAAAAAGTCTGAACAAGAAGTCATACTGTTTGGTTGTCACTGATGACTTTAGCAGGTTTACATGGGTATTCTTTCTTGCCACCAAAGATGAAACTCCAGGAGTACTCAAAGCTTTCATTACAAGAGTTGAAAACCTGCACAATCACAAGGTAAAGATTATCAGATGTGACAATGGTACTGAGTTCAAGAACAGTGAGATGAATCAATTTTGTGTGGGAAAAGGAATACTTAGACAGTACAGTGTAGCAAGAACTCCACAACAAAATGGTGTTGCAGAAAGAAGAAACAGGACACTTATTGAGGCTGCAAGAACTATGCTATCTGATTCAAAACTACCTGTACCTTTTTGGGCTGAAGCTGTAAACACTGCATGTTTTGTGCAAAACAGAAGTAAGGTAGTCAAGCCTCATAACAAGACTCCATATGAGCTATTTCATGGAAAGAAGCCAATGATTGATTTTCTCAAACCATTTGGATGTCCTGTTACCATTTTAAATACAAAGGATCAGCTAGGCAAGTTTGATGAAAAAGCTGATGAAGGTAATTTGGTTGGTTACTCTGTAAATAGTAAAGCCTTCAGGGTTTATAATAAGAGAACCAAACATGTAGAGGAGAATCTGCATATCAAGTTTAGTGAGAACACATATAATTCTGCAGGGAAAGGACCAGAATGGTTATTTGATGTTGATATTCTTGCCAAAACAATGAACTATGTTCCTGTTATTGCCAGTGTTGATAAACCACAGGAAGAGTTTGTTGTGATTGAGAAATTGAAGATTGGTCCAACCTTTGTACCCTTTCAGAAAGATCACAGCCCTAAAGATGATGTTGTTTCTCATGATAAACCTAAGGAAACTGAAGAAGGTATTGAAATACCAATTGAAGCAGAAAAAGATAGTAATGAGCCTCTCAAAGTAGTTGTTGATGTCTCTCCTACAAAGCCAGAAGACTCTGCTGCTGACTCAGAAGAATCTACTGCTAGGCCAAAAGTTACAACTACTGCTCCACCACATTCTGCTTCCAAGCCTACTAACTCTACTGTTACTTCAATGTTTCCTAATTTGGACTCTCAGGGCAGACCTATTGCTGAATCTATCTATCCTGACGATCCAAATATGCCTCCTCTAGAGAATATTTATTATGACACAGATGATGATGCACTTGATGGTGAGTTATTTGGAGCTGCTGCTGATGTTACTAACTTGGAACTCATTATTCCTGTTAGTCCTACACCTACCACAAGAATACACAAGGATCATCCAAAAGATAAAATCTTAAGTGATCCACATTCATCCATTCAAACTAGGCAGATGACTAAAGCCTTGAAAGATCCTCAACATCAAAGTTTCTTTGCCAGATCTCTGCATCAAAGAAATAGTCATAAAGATCTTCAAAATTGCCTGTTTGCATGTTTTCTTTCTCAAATTGAACCCAAAAACACTTACAAAGCCTTACAAGAAGCAAGTTGGGTAGAAGCAATGCAAGATGAGCTTTTACAATTCAAGCTGCAAGAAGTATGGACTTTGGTTGAGCTGCCAAATGGTAAAAGAGTGATTGGCACAAAATGGGTTTTCAGATGCAAAAGAGATGAGAGAGGAATTGTCATAAGAAATAAGGCAAGGTTAGTAGCACAGGGATACACACAACAAGAAGGCCTTGATTATGATGAAGTATTTGCACCAGTGGCAAGAATAGAGGCTATTAGAATATTCTTGGCTTATGCTTCATACAAAGACTTTGTAGTGTATCAAATGGATGTGAAGAGTGCTTTTCTGTATGGGACCATTACTGAGGAAGTTTATGTGTCTCAACCACCAGGCTTTGAAGACCCTGATCATCCTGACAAAGTCTACAAGGTAAATAAAGCAATGTATGGTCTACATCAAGCTCCTAGAGCTTGGTATGACACCTTGTCAACCTACTTGCTAGAGTCTGGGTTCAGCAGGGGCAAGATTGATAAAACTTTGTTCCTCAAAAGACAAAAAGATGATATTTTGCTGGTTCAAATTTATGTTGATGACATCATCTTTGGGTCTACAAACCAAGCTATGTGTGTTAGTTTTGAGAAGCTTATGAAGGACAAGTTTGCTATGAGTTCAATGGGAGAACTCACCTTCTTCTTAGGTCTGCAAGTTACACAGAAAGAAAATGGCATCTTTATCAGTCAGGATAAGTATGTCAATGATATTTTGAAGAAGTTTGGATTTGAAGATGCTAAGCCTGCCAAGACTACCATGGAAAAAGATAAGCCATTGCTGAAGGATGAACATGGAAAGGAAGTGGATATACACTTGTACAGGTCTATGATTGGATCATTGATGTATCTTACTGCATCAAGGCCTGATATTATGTTTGCAGTATGTGCCTGTGCAAGATTTCAAGTGTGTCCCAAGGAATCACATCTCCATGCAGTGAAAAGAATTTTTAGATATCTGAGGTATCAACCAAAATTGGGCCTTTGGTATCCTAAGGATTCACCATTTGATTTGGTATCCTACTCAGATAGTGATTATGCTGGAGCTTCTTTGGATAGAAAGTCTACAACAGGGGGTTGTCAATTTCTTGGAAGCAGGTTGGTGTCATGGCAATGCAAGAAGCAAACAGTGGTGGCTAATTCAACAACAGAAGCTGAGTATGTGGCTGCTTCAAGTTGCTGTGGACAGGTCTTATGGATGCAGAATCAATTATTGGATTATGGGTACAATTTCATGAATACTAAAATCCATATTGATAACAACAGCACACTTTGCATAATTAAAAATCCTGTGTTTCATTCTAAAACAAAACATATAGAGATAAGGCATCACTTCATAAGGGATTGCTATGAAAAGAAGTTGATTTAAATTGTTAAAATTCATACTGATAACAATGTTGCTGATCTTCTCACTAAACAGTTTGATGTGGGGAGGTTTCAATTTTTAATTGCAAACATTGGTATGATTAATCTTTGAAAAACTTATCTCTTTGTTTTTGTTAAAGTTTGTAATGCATGTGCTGCTTGTTATTCTGCTGCTTGTTAATATGTATATGTTTGAGATATAATGTACTATGTTGCTCATTGATTTTCTAACTCTACTGCTAGTACATATGTTGGTTGTTTGCTTTGTGGTGTTTGGTCTAACATTTTGCAGATATATGAATGGTGATTTGCAAGCAATTAATCAAGACAGATCTTATCATTCATTCATTCCAGAAAAGTACTAAGATCAAACATCAAAAGACAAAATACAAAAGCTGAAATCATAACCTAACACCTAAACCTACATCTTCCTAGGGCATGGAAGCCCAAGCACAACCTCTCTATCCTTTGGGAGAGGAGGGTTTTGTCTTGATGGTCCAAGAGAAAGACCAGGTGATGGTTGTGGCCTCGACCTTGATGATTGTGGCCTTGGCCTTGACGATTGTGGCCTCTCAGGAGTGGCGGGTGGATTGGTTGGTGGTTCTTCCTCGTCTTCATCTGATGATGTGTAGATGAAAGGGGATACAAGCTCTTTTGGGGATGGTTGCCTAACAGGGATCCAAGCTGTATCTTCTGAAGACTCTGAAGATGATGGAGATTGTGGGGTCATCACAGCTTTACCCCTGGAAGTGCTAGGGGTTTGATTCAAATTGAGGAGATCTTTGAACACCGGAAGATCATGTTTTCTCTTCTTTGCTTGCTCTTTGGTTCTACAACCACCATGAGGAGGACGGAATGGCGGTACATAGGTTTCAAATGGGCTCTCATCTTCGGATGATGAATCGGATGAGATATTGATAATTTCGGGTGTTGATTTCATTGTGTGATGATTTGATTGCAAAGATGGATAGTATTAATTGTTTGTGAGGCGTTTTTGAAAGAGATTAGGGTTTGATTGCATAATTTGGGGAAAAGATCTCGCCGGTTTTATAGGGATTACGGAGTGATATGTGCATTAATTGTTATGAATTGTTGACCAAGGTCGATAGTCAACTCTGCTGCTAGCTCCAGTTCACTCTGCTGCTAGTTCTATCACTCTGCTGCTAGTTGTGAATGACATGGTTCTGCTGCTATGGTCGTAAGTAAGAGGGTGTTATGTGTAACTTTCATCCATCAGTTTAAAACCTAATTGACCTTCATAGTTGGTTTTCATATGTTCTCAATTGAAGTTATCACAAACCCTTACACCTAATCATTCCAATAATCACAAATCCCCAAATTCACTAAACCTAATTCATGGAGCTACAACGTACCTGGGTTGAGCAACACAACAGTGTGGTCGTTTTGAATGAAGAGTTAGTTCCTGAAGGTTTCACAGACATGGTAAAGTTTTTGAATGCTACTTCTCTTAGGTATGCACTCACTGTGAACCCTACTATATATGCTTCCTACATCAAACAGTTTTGGTTTACTGCCAAAATCAAAACTATGAATGGGGAAAAACATGTCAGTGCTTTTGTTGATGGGCAAAAGGTTCGTGTAACTGAATCATCAATAAGGGAATTTCTTCTCTTAGATGATGAGACAGAGACCACTTGCCTTGCCAATGATGCTATTTTTGCTGGTTTAAAAGAATTGGGATATGAGGGGAAACATACAAATTTAAAATTTCAAAAAGCTCTCCTCTGTCCTCAATACAAGTTTTTGATCCATCTATTCCTTCATTGTTTGAGTCCTAAAACATCTGGGTGGCATGAGTTCAGTACTACCATTGCTTCTGCAATGATATGTCTGTGCAAAGGTCAACCATTTAATTTTTCAAAAATGATATTGGCTGGGTTGTTTAAAGGTGTTGAAGATGGTTCTTATTTGCTATATCCAAGATTTCTTCAAATCTTTATTGAAAAACAAATTTCCAAAACAAGAACCCATGTTTCTGAATATGATGCTCCAAAATTGGCTTCAAGGACTTTTACCTTTTTGAATAAACATGGCAAAGGTTTTTCTGGTGCACATACAAATCTTACTTCTTTTATGGAACAAATTGTGCACAACAACCAGGGTGAAGGATCAGGAAATCCCACTGATTCCCATCACACACCCAATGTTACTACATCTGTTACACAACCTACAAAACAATATACACGTAGGAAAACCAAAAAGGACACTAATCTACCTCAGGATAGTGTTAGTATGGCTGTACCAGATGAGGTTGTCCTAGGTGATGGAGAGGACATGTTGGCAAGGGCTGTCACTACTGCTTCTAGCTTAGCAGCAGAGCAGGACAGTGATAACATCATTAAGACCTAAACCAAGGCAACATCTAGAGAAAAAGATTCTTATGAGTCTGATTCTCAGGATGGTAACCCTAGCCAAATGGAAAACATAGGGGGCTCAGATGATCAAACTAGGTTTGATACTGAGTTTTTGTCCCAAGATTCACCTCTCGGACCAGGTCACACAGGTCGAAGTGATGAGGACAGGCCAGTGACTCATGAATTGACGGATCCACTTGTACATGATGACAATGTCAGTGATTCACCTCTCGGACCAGGTAATACAGGTCGAAGTGATGAGACTACAATGGAACTTATAAAAGAATTGACGGCTACTTGTACAGCTTTGGGGTTGAAATGTGAGTCTTTGGAAGATAAGGTTCTTAATCTATCTGATGTTGTTGCTGGTCAAGCCAAGGTCATCATCAAAATGCGAAAACAGATTAAGAGCTTCAAGAAATCAAAATCTTCAACCTCATTGCACAGATTGAAGAAAGTGGGGACTACTCAGGTTGTAAGTTCTTCTGAACCATCTACTCATTTGGAAGAGGATGCTTCCAAACAGGGGAGGAAAGAGATTGTCATGGATTCAGGGGAGGTAAGTCATGAAAAAATTGATAAAGTTCAAGATATGGATGCTGGAATAGTTTCAGGGGAGGTTCCAGTGATGGAAGATATGGATGTGGATAGTCCTCAGAATGATGAAGATTTTGTGGTTGCTGATAAGTCTGGGAATGAAGTTGTTATGGAAAAAGTGGCTGCTGCACAAGAAAAGGTGGTAGATACTCTTAAAACTTTGGAGTCTGAGCAACTTGTGAAGGCAACAGGGTTGATGGGTAATATGTTAAAGACTTTGGAAGATTCAGTGGTAAAACATGTTGAAAATGCTGCTATTGCTGACTCTACTGCTGTTCATGTTTCTGCTGCTAAGAATGTTGATGGTTCTGCTGCTAGTAGAATAGTGAATACTGCTGAAGTACAAGACTCTGCTGCTGGATCTATGGACAATGCTGCTGCAGAGGCAATGGTCTTGCTAAGTAAGAAGACTACTGCTGAGGCTCATACACCACAATTACCAACTCCATCATTATCACAACCTATCACAACAACAAACATAACATCAACAACAAGAAAACCTCAAAAAGGAATAACAATTAGAGAACCTGCTGCTACTCAAAAGAAGACAATCACATCATCTTCTACTGATAAGGGTAAAGGCAAGCAAGTTGATGTTCAGAGGTGGATATATAAAGGGGTTGATTTTACTAATGTGCCTTTTGATTCTTGGCCTAAGCCATTGCAAGTTGAACATGATGAAGCTGCTGCTATTAAAACACAAGAGTTGTTTAATTTGGAAGATCAGCAGCTGGCTGAGAAAGAGGCTGAAGGTTTAAGAATGTATGATGAATGGGATGATGAAAAGATCAGAATTGCTGCTGATATTGAATTAAACAAGCTGATCAAGATTGAAGAAAATGAAGTTCCAAATTTTAATGTGCAATCTTGGTATAGTAATTTTGCTTCTAATAAGAGAAAAGAGAATGCTGCTGCTAGAAGAAAAGTTAAAGTATTCAAAGGTCCAACAGTTAAACAGCAAAGGAAAGAATATGAAAGGTATCTAAAGAATATGGGTGGATGGACATTGGTGCAGTTGAAAGCTTATTCTGACAAAGAAGTTTTTGATTTGTATCAACAAACAAAGAAAAGAACATATACTTTTTATACTATGGGATGTGCTGAGGACTTGGAACATATTGCTCAGATGAACAAGAAGTTGGTGCCTGAAAAGATAGTTGAAGCAGAGCAGATACAAGAAGCTAATGTTGTTGAAAAGATTGAAAGTGATGCAGCAAAGATTACTTCTTCTGTGCAGGGTGATAAAAGAAAAGGTGTTATTCATAAGTCAGTTGCAAAGAAGAAGAGAAAGATTGGAGAAGGAAGTAGTTCTATGCCTGAAGGAGATGAGTTTAAATATGGTATTGATCACATTCCTTCTGAGCATCAAAAAGAACAATTGAAGAGTTATACTGTGGTTGGAAAGATGGAAGATCCTGAAGTGGTTGATGCTAAACCATTAGGAATCAAGTATCCTATTATCAAAGTAACTACAGGGTATGATACTAACATTGGAGCATTTCATGATGTCCAGAGATCTGATGGTAAGACTCATAGATTTCTTAGATTTCAACAGATGTTACACTACTTTGATAGAGAGGATGTTGAAGACTTGTGGAAGTTATACAAGGCAAAGTTTGGAGCTAAGAAATTTGATGGTAAAAAGTATGAGGTAGATCAAATTGATCATATCTTAACTGCTTCTGATAATGTTATGTGGAGAGCTCTTAAACTTATGTTTGAACCTTCAATGGATGATTCTGAATGGACAGAGATAGTAGAATACAAAGTAAGAAAATGGAGACTCTTTCAAGATTCTGGAGTTCATGTGCTAGAAATTGGACCTATTATTTTGTATATGCTAGCTGAAGTAGATTACCCAGTGGTAAAATACTGGAATATTGTCAATCAGATGGTTAATGGTGATAAAACACTTAAGCTGCAGAAAGATTATGATTCTGATGATCAAGCATTCAATTTGCTGTCAAAGTATAAGAAGATATTTGATCAACTGAATTTTCAAGAGATGAAGTGTTTGGAAGCATCCTCCAAGTGATTAATTGAGCTTTGAAGAAACTTGAATATTTAGAAATAAATATTAAGTTTAGGGGAGGATTGTTGGGTTTTGACCAAGTAACACTGCTGCTAAGTAACTCTACTGCTGAGTAATACTGCTGCTACAATGAAACTGCTGCTAGTGTTAATGACTCTGCTGCTGAAGACAATCTGCTGCTTGGTGAAACTACTGCTGAAGGGATTAACATTGTATACGATAGGATAATTATGGAATAGATTCTTTGTATAGTTTATCTATTTAGATTATTCTTATCTTGTAGAGAAAGGTATTGTAAACCTAGTAGGACTCCTTGGCCTATAAAAGGAGGATCCTAGGGTTAGATTATGTACGTATTTATTCACTTCAAGGTTGTAAAACCCTAGCATTATTGAGTGCTCGTATTAATAAATATTGAAGTGTTGAAAGAGAATTCTTAATCTTCTTAAGTTAAGCTTTTATATTCCGCGTTTAAGCTTAAGTATTTGTTTAAGTTAACTTCTATATAAGATCGTATTAGCTCAACTGGGATCAACAATGTGTTTACATGCTACATACTTCATTATCTTCCCATTGCACTAGTATTCAAAAACATAGTATTCTGGGTTCCACTTCATTGTCATCATTATTTATATGGCATCATTGTCAAAATTGTTTATATAACGGTATTGCTACATTTATCTTTGAATCCAGATACAAGTATTACTTTTGTTCACATAAACCAGATCATATTTGGCAGTGGGTTGTAAACACACAGGTTGCAAGTCTTGTATGGGCGGGGCTTGGAACTGAGTGGATTTACGATGCCTTTGCTGGGAAATCATCATTCAAATGTTTTACATTACATTTTTGTCACTAAACTCTATGAACTCACCAACCTTGTGTTGAAACTTTAGCATGTATTTTCAGGTTCATAATGAACAAGGCTGGCACGGAGGAGCACAGATATTCAAGAGGGCTATAAATCTTATTATCATTCGAAAACTCATTTAATGTAATTTGTAAACATGGAACCATCTAGGACCTCATTTTGAAATCTCTGATATTTATATAATTTGAATGATAAATCTTTTAAAAAGACTCAATTAGAGATCGTTTTCTATTAATATGACTGTTGTGCCATCGAGTAACACCCAGTTTGAATTCCGCTGCCTATCATAAAATTTGGGGGGGGGGGGGGGTTACAGATTGGTACCAGAGCCATGGTTATAAAGAAACGGGTCTAACTGAGACCTAAACTATAACCACACTTACAAGCAAAAACGTTTTATAGCCTTCCGCTCTCCGTGCCTTCCATCCTCCAGACGATTATGGACATTTTAGACATTTTATACAACGCAAACATTTTAGCATATTGATATATGTACCCTTAGTATAATTGAGCATTTCCCCGTAAGTTTTAGAATTGTTTTAACATTGTAATTCTTCTCACAAAATCATGTGCGCACCCACTTCTCCCGATTATGTTCCCACTCTACCTAATAACTTCCAAGTCTTACCACCCTCGCCCGAGTTCGGATTTAACTTCGTAAATTCCTTCGCTTCTGATGACGAAGAAGAACCTTTCGAAGATTTAACCGATGAAGAAGAGGAGGAACCAATGCCAACTAATTTTGCGTCGAATACTTCTAATTATTTTGAACAAAATTGGGTTGAGTCAGACTCCGAGGAGGATGATGAATACGAATATGTACTAGCACCATTATCACCACCACTATCACTTCATTTTTATATCCCTACATGTGATGAGTTGGATCACTCATTATGTATCGTATCACGACCACCATTGATCCAACCAGAAAGTCAGCATGGACACTATAGCCTCTCAAACTTCATCGACTCGTACCTCCATGACACACTAAACCAAGAAGTTGCCAATCAATCAGAGCTGCTAGGACCTTCTAACCCGCAATAGACTAGTGTAATGATACTAGTTATCTTTTGTACTACTAAACTGAATAGACTCAGTTAGTAAACTCTGTAGAATCCATGTAATAGCTAGCAGTAGTTGTAAAACGTTGTAATTACTAAACTGAAAGTATCAGTTAGTAGATTTTGAAGAAACTTGTAATAAGTTTCAATCTTGTAATCAATCAACGTTATATGAATAAAACTCTTGCTTTATGCTATCATGTGTTATGATTCAAACCTTCAACGTTATTATTCTATCATTTCCCCATCAAAAATCATGCTTATTTCACAACTCTCTACTCACCAACTATTTTGAATACTATGTCAATTTCCCCCGATTATCTTACTCTCCATCTCTGAAGATGAGTATGAATATTCATTTCATACTTTTGGAACACCAGTATCATCTCGTAATACACTACCTTGTAACTCACCGGCTAAGTATGAATGTTGTGTCAGGAATTCTTAAGTAGGATGATTTATAATGTCCTTATTTAAATGGATTGGGATGCCTTTTCATTTAAATAAAGAAATTGTAAATCACCGAACCATAAGTTTATATTCCTTTATTTACATTGTTTGGGATGCCTCTCTATGTAAATAAAGAATTATAAACAAGTGGCCTTATTTGTATCCGAAATAACATAAGTATGAAGTAAATAAAAACTAGGTACAACAACAGATTACCTACTAGGCTATGATTGCAACAACTATCCCAATTTCCATTAGTACGAGATTTACATTTTGGTTTTCATAATGATAGTGAAATAACAAACAGAACTCATTGCGAGGCCATGTAGCCATATGCATGGGCAGCCGTACATAACTCATTACGGGGCCATGTAGCCATATGCATAGGCAGTCGTACAGAAATCATTGCGAGGCCATGTAGCCATATGCATGGGCAGCCGTACATAACTCATTACGGGGCCATGTAGCCATATGCATGGGCAGTCATACAGAACTCATTGCTTGGCCATGTAGCCATATGCATGGGCAGTCGTACAAAACTCATTTCGGAGCCATGTAGCCATATGCATGGGCAGCCGTACAATTCAAACAGGACTTGGTCCAACCACATGTTCAACACTTATTCCATTATTCGATTCCTATGTCAATTGCTATTGATATTTAACTACTATATAAATTTCTGTTCAACTACTATATCAATTTCTATTAATATTCGACTGCTATATCAATTTTCTTTGATATTCGACTATTATGTGAATCTCTATTGATATTCAACTATGTTATCAATTTCTATTGACACACCGTATTCTGAGACAAATCAAACTACATCACTGGTAGTTCCAAACTCTAGTCCTCATAAGTAACCACACCTCTTCAACGACACCACTACAACATATAACACACACAGAACTTCGGGAGGAAGTTCCCTTTAAGGGGTAGGTACTGTAACAATTCGCATTTTCAGGTTAATTTCTATTCCCGAAAATTTTACTATTCATGGTTACTATTCACTTTACTATTCATCGTCATTATTCATCTCCAAAATTTTTATTTCATATTCTCATAAGTTAAATTATTTTAATGATAATTCGAGAGTTTGACACTCATCGGATCATTTCTTCAAAAATCACGAAACCGTGTCCGAGAATTACTTTAAGCTTTAAACGTCATTTAGGCATCCTGATATGTCCCCACAAAATCACAAACAAGAGAAATGTAAGTTTTTCACCTTGCATAACATTCTCAAGAATTTTAGAATTTTACGTTTTCCAGTTTAGTGTTTCACGCGAATTACGCATTTTCAGATTACGATTTCCAGTTTTAACAGCGTTTAAGCAACCCGATTGAACTTACCACTCATTTTATATTTTATTATGGAGTATAATGATAAGTTAAATCATTCCTACAAGTTTCATGTTTTTACGATACCCGGTTGTAAGTTTCATGACTTTGTGACTTACAATTAGCGATTAACGGAACCAAAACTCACTCCGTAAAAGCAAGATAACATCAAAATTCATATCTAGTCATCTAAGATAAGCTATGAACGAAATTTATGGCTATCAACAAGCCTTGTTGGCTTGAGATAAATCCTTGATAAGTCTTGAACTTTAGGATTTCATACATGTGTCTAAACTTCTTCACTAAGCTTCCAAAATATCCCAATACTTGCACCTCCTCATTTTAGCTTATATGTATCCTTATTCATGACTTAGAAAACACATTTATCTTCATATTTTCATCACCAAAACCGAATACCCTATAATCCCTAGCACCATGATCCTTTGATCTTCAAACTACAAGTTACACTACAAAGTTAAAGGCCCAGTTAACCTCTACATGAAACTAGTGTTTCGTTGGTGATTCCATTGTGGTTTTACTAGCTACACAAGGTGATTAGGGGCTGAGTAAATAATATTCTTACAAGGAATAGATCAAGACTAACAAAGATTAGCAAGGGTGGTTAAATATTGGAAGCTAGGGTTTCTAATACTTGTTCTAGTAATAGCTCTTGATTTCCTTTCATTAGAAAGCCAAAAGTTGTAAGAAACCCTAATACACTTTCTTTCTCAATATCATTTTCATGCTTATTATACTTCATTTATGCTATATATGTTCTTTATATTGTGTTCATGATGTACAAAAACCTTTAAAAGAAGTTAAGGGAACCATAAGTTAGCTAAATGGACATAAACAAGAAAACTAGCGACATATATTGTGAAATTCGACCAAAATAGTATAACCATGATATTGGACACTTACCTACTGTTAAAGAGGACTTTACAAGAAAAACATAGCAATTTGAACCACCTAAAACGAGTATACGAGTCAAAAGATACGGCCAAAAGAAGTTAGCAAAACCAAAACACCGAATCTGCCAATTTGCATTCTGATCAATTTACGACATTTTTTCAAGGCCTTCTGGTCCATTTCATCAAAATGTTAAAACACGAAAGTTGTCTGGAACGACGTTTTCATTCAGGTTGAAAGAAGCTCAAACCCTGAAAACGCATAATGAGTGATATTTTCTTCAAATTCTTAACAGCCCCTTTTTAATACCCAAATGACCATGTATTGGTTATGGCTAAGTAAAACCAAGAGGTTTAATGACCTTAAAGCTGAGACCACAGCCATGGCTAAGGCCAAGGATGAGTCTCAAGACCATGGTAGCTATGAACAAAGCCACGGCTAAGACCTTAAGGCTTTCTAAGCCGAAACCATTAACTAAAGCATTTAGACTTAACAAAACAAGCCAAAACAATTTGGATCTACTCCATCGATGAACCATGAAAGTTTACAAGTAATATCACATCCATACTAGACTTATAAAGATAACAATCTTCATTCAAAATAAACTTTCCTAAGTTTATTCATTTATTCGGACATGTAACTTTTCGGATCAAAAACTTATATATTTTTATCAAATACTACAACATTAGGCAGCTTCATGTGAGGGGTTTCATTTGGGTAAACGGATTGACGAGTTGCTGGATTTACGAATTAAAGTGTACTAGCTCCTCGAACGTTTACTGCGTGACCTCTGAATTATGATGGCCCGAACGGTAGTAAGCGATATACAAACTATACATGTTTCATAAACCATTTTTATTCAAAGACTTACACTATATACTAAGTACTACATCATGAACACTATGCAAGACATATATAGGCAATTCTTCATATTCTTTGACATTACTCCAAACCTAAGTCGCAATATTCTATTATAGGTTGCTCATAGAGACCTTCGCGATTCAACTACCATTTACACTACTTACTACATAACTCACAGTGAGTCATAGCCCCTACTCTTTTAATTGTTTTGTCAACTCTTTTGGGGAGAATACATGCTTGTTTTTACATAAATGCAATACTTGTTTTACTTGAACATCCTACTTGCTTACTTAAACACCAATTTCCTTACTCAATGTTTGTGGTTTACTCAAATGCTTTATGTGTTTACATGTTACATACTTCATTATCTTCCCATTTCACTAGTATTCAAAAACGTAGTATTATGGCTTCCACTTCATTATCATCATTATTTATATGGCATCATTATCAAAATTGTTTATATAGTGATATTGCTACATTTATCTTTGAATCTAGATACAAGTATTACTTTTGTTCACATAAACCAGATCATATTTGGCAGTGGGTTGTAAACACACAGGTTGCAAGTCTTGTATGGGCGGGGCTTGGAACTGAGTGGATTTATGATGCCTTTGCTGGGAAATCATCATTCAAATGTTTTACATTACATTTTTGTCACTAAACTCTATGAACTCACTAACGTCGTGTTGACACTTTAGCATGTATTTTCATGTTCATAATGAACAAGGCTGGCACGGAGGAGCACGGATATTCAAGAGGGCTATAAATCTTATTATCATTCGAAAACTCATTTAATGTAATTTGTAAACAGGGAACCATCTGGTACCTCATTTTGAAATCTCTGATATTTATATAATTTGAATGATAAATCTTTTAAAATGACTCAATTAGAGATCGTTTTCTATTAATATGACTGTTGTGCCGTCGAGTAACACCCAGTTTGAATTCTGCTGCCTATCACAAAATTGGGGGTGTTACAGGGGGATTGATCGTTCAACTCAAAGAATAGTGTTCGCTAGGGTTAAAACTACAAAAACTAGGTCTAGAGATGAAGGATGATTCTTTTAATATTTTTATATTTTAAATGAAAGCAAGTAAAATCTTGGTTTTGGAAGAAGTGGGCGGGAATTAGTTGCTAATCAACTAACCCAAATAACTAACGATGTAATCAAAATAAAATAAACTAAACTTAAACTAAATTATGGCGAAAACAATAATGAGAGAAAATGTGTTTACTTAGATTTCACTACTGCCTAGCTATCTTTTACCGGTTGATTAGTTTGTTACAATTGCATGGATGATGGGTTATATTCCTTAATACCATTCGTAGGGCCGTGTACTATCTTCCCTAACTCTATAAGCTTCTACCTCTTCCTATGTCGAGCCGACTACTAGCTCCTAACATGGCCTCATTAGTAGTTACCTACGCATTAAATACAACCAATATATCGTACTACACCTCCGATCATGTTTCTTAAGACGTTCAAGCAAGTTACCAATTGGAAGTTTGCCAGTTTCTTAAGCCTAACATCGAATTCATTCATCCACAACAATTATAAACAAACAACCAACCCATAATCAATATCTAAGTTTCATTACATCTAAGCAAACACAAAGAAAACCTAGCCTAGCATGTTAAAGAGAAGACAAGCGTAAGATATAATCAAACAACATATAGACATATTGAATGATTTGATGAAAGACTTATCTTCAATTAAGCATAGATGAAACAAGAGTTTAAAACCCTTAAAATATCTGTAAAATTCGTCTAGGGTTTACTCCCTTCAAAGTTGCACACAATGAATGAAAACTAGAAAACTATATATAGATTTTGTATCCTGACGGCGTCAAGAGACAGGTGTGACGCCGTCAACTTGCCGCCAAAATAATACTTGTATTGCGTAGATCCACTTCTGACGCCGTCACTCTTTATGGACTCTGGGCCGTCTCTCTTTGTATAATACGTGACGGTCTTGGCATTTTATAACGTGATGCCATCACGAACTCTTTAGAAAACCTTCTGGCGCGTCACGTGTATTTGATTTATCCACCTCTTTTTCAAGTCATGATGCTGTCACTTGCAACCTGTGACGCCGTTAGGTATAATTTCCAGCATGATTTTGAGACTTTGTCGTTTTATTCACTTTTTCGCTCCAAAATGCTTCCTTTTGTAAATTTCCTCTCAAAAGTACCTAAAATGACAAAAGGAACGATTTAGGGCAATATTTGATCAAATAATCTCGACTTTGGCCTTAAATGACCCCCCAAAAGCGGTACACTTTTCGCTTCATCAAATACCCTTACACTTGAGATTTGCTTGACCTCAAGCAAATGCGCTTTTATTCTAATCAAAATACAAGTTAGGGGTCATTTAACACTAATATAAAAGTAATTACAACAAATAATCGTTCCACTTCAACCAAAAACAAGCACGGAAATTATACACTAGCACCTCACAAATAGTGTTTAGATACTCACATCTCTCGGGTGTAATAAAGTGCATACACGGAAGGCTAAGGTGATTTGGGTGTACATTTAGGGTGGATTGTAAACAAACTCTTCCTTTAAGTAAAATGCTTAAAGTTACAAACGAAAAAGATAGGCTTAGAGGGGTGTACTAGGGGTATCGTGTACTAATAATGAGTACAACGCAAAGGTGTGGGAAAATTAATTGACTTTATTAGTCAAGTAATTATGACTTCATTGGTCAAGTAATTATGATATGGGTTTAACACAAGGGTGATCCTAATGCCTCTTATCATGTAGTAAATCCTACTACACGAATGTAGTCTCACTAGGGGTCTCAGGATGCATCACTAACGCAAGTTCTAGAATCTAAGTACTACCGGTACACTCATAAGCATTAATAATGAATGCTTTTCCTATCAAATCTAAAGGCGATCCTCACATATTTGGGTGGAAAATTGTTTTTGAGTGGTACAGTTTTTGTGCTAGTCATACAACTCCTATCCATGAGACGCTCATTAAGGCTAAAGCTTCACTCCTAAATGTTGTAAAAAAAATTAAATTTGGCTCTAAAATTACCCTAACAAGTAGTTCTCTTAGTTTTATTGCACACCTACTATTGAATAAACAAACTCAAGTGCAATTGTATTCTCTAAGGTATCATCATTTACCCTCCCCTTACACTTAGGCTGAACATTGTCCCCAATGTTCATTAAAAAGGATGTAAAAGTAATGAAGGTAAAAGAATGAAAACAAATACTCCCTGATTCGTTCGGTGTGGATAAATGGATAACAAGGTTAAATCCTCCTCCAAGAAAATGAACGTTCAAAGCTTCCCTTCCAGAAATATAAATCATCTTCTTGTCCAATATAACCTGTTAAACCTGAGAAAACAATCATGGCAAATCTCGCGTAAAATCGGCGGCAATCTATCTATATAAGGATATAATGTTTGTGGAATGAATGTTTGCAAATTTCCTAGAGTTTATAAAACTAAAGAATTAACAAAAATGTTAAGACTCCATTAGAAAAGCAAAACTTGTAAAAATTTTCAAAATTTTTACACCTGACGCCGTCAGGGTTCTGACAGAATTCTTATGTTAAGTTTCCGGAAAATTTCTGGAAAAACTTACGCCTTAATTCCTGGAATTCCTGTAAAACATCATTATGACTCGATACAAGCATTTGACTCAAACAAATACTAATATACATGTTCATTTAATATTGTTGTGGTTCATGTCCAATTCCCGTTCTTAAAACAAATTAGGTTTCCCTTACACTTATCTTTTGTGAAATACCTTTTTTTGAAGTTAAGACAAACAACAAAGTAAAGCATTTTCACAATTTATTAAGAAACATGATCCACAAACAATAAAAATAAAGCATACATACGGAAGCAAATAAAATCAAACAAACAAACGATCAAACAAATAAAACAAATAGAACATGGGTTGCCTCCCAAGAAGCACTTTTCTTTATTTACGAGTCTTGTAGCTAGACTCAAAGTCATGGGCTATTACGTGACCTCGTCATCAGTCCCGGTTCCTAGATCATCTTTGATTTTAGTTTTGTATTCCGGACCTAGTTGCAAGCATTCCTTGTAAAAACCAAATATTTTATTCATAACATAGTCTACTCCTCTACGTCCATCCTCATCATTCCTATAGTAGACCGCTTGCTTGTGTTCCTTTTTGATGTTCGATAAAAGACGAAATTGTTCAATCTTATAGGGCATTTGGTAAGCTATCTCATCGTTCTCATCCTTGAATCTAACTAACCCTAGAGATTCGTCATAATTCATCTTAGAAGCCTCAACAAACGGCTTTCCGAACACTACTTGACTTAAGCAACCATCTATTACCGGACGAATATCTTCTACAATCACAAAATTGGTAACATAAGTGAAGTTTCCTAGAAAAACGTGCAATCCTTTCACTCTTCCCACAAAGTTACTCATCCAGCTCGTGTTGGGCATCATCCTATATCCAAGTTGCTTCTTCATTACCCAGTTGTAATGGGTCCTAGTCATAATGTTTATGGGAGATCTAAGACCGATGTAGGCTTTCCACACATGCATATGCCCAATGTTGCATGGTATGTTGATGTTAGAGGGATCACCCGCTTTGATGATTGGTGAACCAAGGACGTATGGTGTCTCGGGGTCATCGAATAGATCCTTATGGTATTCCCGTTCTTCCTTGGTAGGTAACCTATCAAAGTATTCCTCTACATTTTCTACTTCCTCAGCTTTCTCTTCCTCTTTCTCCACAAGTTCCTTAATCTCATCCATATCACTTTCTTCCCTATTATTATCGACTGGTTTAATAGTAACTACATTGACAAAGTGGACGTGTTTAGATGATGAGGGGTCCTTAATTTGGGTTCCGCTACTAGTGTCCCTAGTGTTCTTCTTTGGTGTAGTTAGCACTTGGTTGTTGAGGGCTTTCAACAAGTTGTCAATTTTATTGGTCATCTCCGCTTGTTGTTGATTGAATTCAGATTCAAACTTAGGGTCCGCTTGGTTCAAAGTGTGGAAAAGTAAAGGTAAAGGGAAAGAGAAAGAGAATGCAAAGGATTGAGTGAAGTGGGTAATCAATACATTACCCCTCAATTTACTCTATAATGTTGATTACCCACTACGGGGTAATCAATACATTTGCACACCCCTAACCAAGCACCTAATTTGAGTGAGGTGGGCCCTTTTGAATTCCTTACCCATTCCCCACCCCCCTTAACCCCCTTACCAAGCACCCCCTTAGCTATGCGGGCTTCTTGAGATGCCATAAATTTGGACATCAATCCTTCCAGATTATTGGTACTACCATAGTTGTTGGAAGGATTGTTGTTGAAAGTACGGTCAGAGGGTGGACCATTTGGTTGATAACGATTAGGTGGAATGGAAGAATTGTTTTGGGGTGTGTTTTGGTTTTGTTTCCACCTAAGATTCGGGTAATTTTTCCAAAAGGGGTTGTATGAATCATCTTAAGGATTTTGCTCTGGTTTGAAAGTGTACCACTTGTCTCCCGCTCCGTCGATACACGAGGATGTGTAATCCGTGAAAGCTTGTTCGGGGAGTTCCATGCAATCACGAGTGTCGTGGGGATCACTACATAATTCGCACGAAGAAGTGATTTTGTTCACTTGGCTTGAAGGTTTAGGAGCTTCGTAGGATTTCATGAGAAACTTGACTTGGTCTTCAAGTTCCATGATCCTACGGTCGGGAGTGCTTGAATTGTTTGAAGGCAAAGATATTGCCTTGACCGTTTTGTTCAAATCACGGGGATCATTCCAAATTTCGTTGTCATAGAGAGCAAGATCTTCTATGAGTTCCCATGATTCTTTCGCACTTAGATCACGAAGCTTGCCACCGGCCGATTGATCAATGGTTCGCCTTGTGGAGAGATCGATATGGTCGTAGAAAATTTGGACTTGGAGCAAAAAGATCTATGCCATGATGAGGGACTTTTTGGAGTAAGTCCTTGAAACGAGTCCATGCTTCATAGAGACTTTCACCTTGACGTTGTTGGAACATCAAGATGTCATTTCTAAGCTTAGTAGTTCTCCCCGGTGGGAAAAATTGAGTAAGGAAACGAGGGGTGAGATCATCCCAAGAGGTGATGGATCCTGCGGGTCAACGCTCAAGCCATTGACTAGCTTGGTCACGTATAGAGAATTGGAAGAGACGCAATCGGGTCGTCTCTCGAATTCCAACATCAAGGTTTATTGAATCTACGATTTTGAGGAAATCCTTGAGATGTTGATTAGGATCTTCGGAACGAAGTCCATGGAATGCACATCCGCTTTGCACATACCGGATGGTGTCGGATCGCAAAGGAGACACATTGGCTCCTTGAGTGAGCTCAATGGTGTTTCGATAGCCTTGGTGGCTAGGACGGGAGTACTCTCCTAACGTCCGGGGTCTAGGAGGTTGGTTTGGTTGTGGTGGGTTTTGTGGATGGCTTTGTTGTGGTGGGTTGATGGGATCAAAGAGATTACCACCTTCCATGATAGCGGATGGCAAGGGTTTCGAACAAAGGAACGAAGAAAAAGATAGACTAAAGAAACATATAAAAATAAAATAAAAATCTTACTAGAAAGGAATCTAGTAAGTAGACCTAATAAAAAGAAATTTAACCTAGACAATAACTATTCCTCGGGCTGCGGCGCCAAAAACTTGATACGTGGAATTGCACCCTCGCAAAAGGTTTTACCTCTCAAGGGATCTTGAGAAGCTTGCGATCCCCACCAGGCAGTGTACCTGACCGTTGTAGTATAGTATAGTGACAAGTATCGGGGGATTCATCGTTCAACTCAAAGAATAGTGTTCGCTAGGGTTAAAACTACTAAAACTAAAACCCTAGTTTTCTCTCTCTAGTGTGGGCGATTTTCTGCCTCCCCTCCCTAACAAAATCCGGCCATAATTCTTTCTATCTCATGCGTTTTTCTTTGATTTGTCTATGGATTAACTGAATACTACGTATAGATTGGATTTGTTAGGGTTGGGGAGGGGGTTTTTCTTCTGTTTTATCCTTTAATCGCTCACTTTATATGATACCCTAAGTTTTTGGGGTTCTTTAAATCGATCCTAATCACTTGATTCTATAGTCGGTTATTCCTAATCGATTACTTATATGATCGATCCCTTTATTGCTGCTCATTGTTTTAGTTTCTTCGAAATCCAATTAGGGTTTCGATTTTATTCTGTAGCAAAAGGGTTTTTGGTTGACATGGTATCCTTATCGCAATTCTATTCGTATGTTTCTTAGGTCAATTTAATAACAGATCGACTATATTTATCCTTTGCGACTAGGGTTTGCAGATCGCATATCAATTTCTTTGCTTAGGTCGGTCATTATTATTCTCTATTTATTAGGGAATTGTTTTGGTCGATTCTATCACATTACTATATGTGCGATCTATTTTAATTGGTTTGTGTTTTGCTTGCTGCTGTTCTACCTTCAAGTTTTATTTGAAACCTTTTTTGGTTTCTGATTTAAGCGTGCAAGTTGTATCTGGTTGAACCCTTTGCTAGGGTTGGTTTTGCTGGCAGGTTAGATGTTGGGGTAATGGTTTCTATTTGGAAGTCTCTTCGATGATGCTAGTGACTTTGTTTGGGGTTATGAGAGAGATGGTAGACAAGTTTGTGAGGGTACCTTGTTCAAAAACCCTTGGTTCGACTCAAGACCTGCTCATTCAAGTTACACTAATCGGTCTTGTTATTGTTGGTGCTGATTTTCAAGTATAGGGATCCTTGTTCATCGTTCATCATCATGTTGCCACTCTTACTTAATCTTGGGATCGATGCTACAGGTTTCTATGGAAGTTAAGGTTTGCTGCGTATGCTAATAACCCTTGTGTTAGTCTATGGCAGTTATGATAACATCGGTTTGCATTATGATCTTGGTTGCATTTGGCAGCTTATTGGTATTCTAATCATGTCATAGTGTTGTTGTGATCACTCGCGTATGAAGGGTTGGTGTTAGATACATGATTACTTAGTTCAGTATTTGTGTGATCATGGGAGGTGTGGTGCCATTGGACTTGATCCTTGTTGGTCTACATGAGTTTCACTCAGATTGTATTTGAAGATTGGTTCAAGTTATCATATGTTGGAAGTTAGGGTCGCTAATACCATGTATATGGTTCAAATTCGATTTGCTATGGATTCCACTCTTATCAGGATATTAGATTATGCTTCTTGTATAATACTAATAGTATTCGCAAATGGATTTGTTTTGGAATATGCACTTGGAAGGCGGGGAAACTTTGGTATGGGTTCCTTCATGTACAAGATCTGGATCACTAAGATGACGAAGAAGACTCAAGAGTTTATTTGAGTTATGATGTATTGTATTTTTATTTTTACTCATTGTTAGCTGTATTTGGTTTTGTAAGTTATAAGAATGGCCTGTCATTCTTATATATTGATTAGGTCGTGTCCTAAGGGACTGAGATGAGGGACTCACTCTCATCCATTGTACTTCAATGTTTTTGGTTAATATACTTTACCAGGGTGCAGGATTACTCCCCTTTACCCAAAAAAAAACTACTAAAACTAGGTCTAGAGATGAAGGATGATTCTTTTTGTATTCTTATATTTTAAATGAAAGCAAGTAAAATCTCGGTTTTGGAAGGAGTGGGTGGAATTAGTTGCTAATCAACTAACCCAAATAACTAACGATGTAATCAAAATAAAATAAACTAAACTTAAACTAAATTATGGCGAAAACAATAATGAGAGAAAATGTGTTTACTTAGATTTCACTACTCCCTAGATATCTTTCACCGGTTGATTAGTTTGTTACAATTGCATGGATGACGGGTTATATTCCTTAATACCAATCGTAGGGCCGTGTATGATCTTCCCTAACTCTATAAGCTTCTACCTCTTCCTATGTCGAGCCGACTACTAGCTCCTAACATGGCCTCATTAGTAGTTACCTACACATTAAATACAACCAATATATCGTAGTACACCTCCGATCATGTTTCTTAAGACGTTCAAGCAAGTTACCAATTGGAAATCTGCCAGTTTTCTTAAACCTAACATTGAATTCATTCATCCACAACAATTATAAACAAACAACCAACCCATAATCAATACCTAAGTTTCATTACATCTAAGCAAACACAAAGAAAACCTAGCCTAGCATGTTAAAGAGAAGACAAGCGTAAGATATAATCAAACAACACATAGACATTTTGAATGATTTGATGAAAGACTTATCTTCAATTAAGCATGGATGAAACAAGGGTTTGAAACCCTTAAAATATCTATAAAATTCGTCTAGGGTTTACTCCCTTCAAAGTTGCACACAATGAATGAAAACTAGAAAACTATATATAGATTTTGTATCCTGACGGCATCAAGAGATAGGTGTGACGCCGTTAACTCGCCGCCAAAATAATACTCATATTGCCTAGATCCACTTCTGACGCCGTCACTCTTTATGGACTCTGGGTCATCTCTCTTTGTGTAATACGTGACGGTCTTGGCATTTTATAACGTGACGCCGTCACGAACTCTTTAGAAAACCTTCTGGCGCGTCACGTGTATTTGATTTATCCACCTCTTTGTTAAGTCATGACGCCGTCACTAGCAACCTGTGACGCCGTCAGGTTCAATTTCCAGCATGATTTTGGGACTTTGTCGTTTTCTTCACTTTTCGCTCCAAAATGCTTCCTTTTGTAAATTTCCTCTCAAAAGTACCTAAAATGACAAAAGGAACGATTTAGGGCAATATTTGATCAAATAATCTCGACTTTGGCTTTAAATGACCCCCCAAAAGCGGTACACTTTTCGCTTCATCAATATTCCCATTATGTTATCCTGGATTTTGATTTAAAAGAGTTAATATATATCTATATTTTTGCTTTCATTGGCTTCCAAGAAGTGACAACTAAAGAGATTGCCGCAAGTGAGACCTAATTCTTCAAGTTGCTTGGAAAGAGATTAACAAATTTAGCCGCAGTTTTGGATGCCTTCCTGTTTACCATTTTAGATTGAATAGAAAAGTGGTTGATCATCTAGAAATAAGCAATAAAAACAATTCTTAAGTCTTTAGAGTCTTGATGTTAATTTTGTTTTATAGGTTTAGGAATCGTTGCACGACCGGGATGGGGAGCAGGAGAGCTTGAGGTTAAAATATGGATCTGGAACTTGAGCTTATGAACTTAAACAAGCCAAATGCTCAATATGATAAGATCAAAAGCTGCAAAAGAAGGAGTTTTTCCAAATTCAAATAAGCCTATAAGCCCAAAAAATAAGCTTTTGTGTCTTTAGTAGTTGTAAATTTTGATTTTAATTTTGGGTTTTTGTAGAAACTTGCCTTAGATGGAACTTGGAGGCGGGATATTACCAACCATTGGTACACTGAGTAGATTGCAGATGTTGTAAGCATGTATTTTTAACCTTTTAGTAACTCTAAACTTAATAGTTTTCGTGGAACTCATGATTTTGAAGTACGAATGTTTTTTTTTTTTTTATCAGGGTTCACTTCACCATAACAGATTGCATGGTCTTGAAGTAAAAGTTTTTAGTAAATGTGTTGAACTCAGGGATTTGATGTAATTTGGATCTCCTTTCTTCTTTATCGGTTTTTACTTTTGTGTTTTAATTTACATCCAATAATGGAAATTGCAGGGTCTATGGGCAGTAGCCGAACCAATATCATGTAATCTTGCACAACTTGAGGATCGTCAAGGGAGCTATTCATTAATTTATGACCCGAAAATAAATACAACGATGTAAGTATGCATGTATATCGTGATGAGCTGTTTCTTGCTGATTTTGTTTGAATGCAATTTGATTTCCAGGATGTTGTCAGTCGGAAAATCAACTTGGACACAATTGTGTATTTTGTTATGGTACAAGGCTCCTACTGCGTTTTCATTACACC
Organism: Artemisia argyi; assembly: GCA_030686995.1. Taxonomy (NCBI): domain Eukaryota; kingdom Viridiplantae; phylum Streptophyta; class Magnoliopsida; order Asterales; family Asteraceae; genus Artemisia; species Artemisia argyi. The sequence continues at coordinate 83,572,285 of CM060677.1, read as the reverse complement.
TCAAGATATTAGGTAATCGCATATCCTATACGAAGGTCGTTATCTGATTTTGCATCCAAATTACACTTTGAGCTTCTTGCTTTTTGGTTTCGTTAATAATACCCGTTAAAGATCAGGTCTAGCCCGAATTGACCCGCTATTGTGCTGATATTTAAAGCACCAAAATTCTGTATTTTACCTTGCTCTGGTGATGGAAACATTAGCTTTTTGAAATGCAGAAAGAAAACCAATCGACCTACTCCCATTCCCGGTTACAATTGAAATTATAATCACGTCCTCTTCACAACCTTGTAACTTATCTGCTACAAGTGATTTTTTGATAGTTGATCTTTAATATAGCAAGCTCTGAACTGATTTTCCTGAATTTGTTGTTGGGTTTAATGTGATGTTGCATATCCTATACAAAGGTCATTATCTGATTTTGTATCCAAATTACTCTTTGAGCTTCTTGCTTTTTGGTTTCGTTAATAATACCCGTTAAAGATCAGGTCTAACCCGAATTGACCCGCTAATGTGCTGATATTTACAGCTCTAAAATTCTGTATTTTACCTTGCTCTGGTGACAACAACATTTGCTATTTGAAATGTAGAAACAAAAAACCAACAGACCCACTCCCATTCCCGGTTACAATTGAAATTATAATCACGTCCTCTGCACAACCTTGGAACCTATCAACTACAAGTGATTTTTTGATAGTTGATCCTTAATATAGCAAGCTCTAAACTTATTTTCCTAAATTTGCTGTTGGGTTTACTATGAAGTTCGCACCAAACTTTTTTTAAGCAATATTATTGTACACCATGTGTTAGATCTCTTCATATCAGTTGTTATGTTCCAATTGATTAGGTGGCAGACTCCGGTTTACATCAACAAGACTTGGTTCCGATTTCCTTTACCAATATCATGAAAATGATCAATTTTAAAAGAATCAAAGGTGAGGAGTAGTCTAGACTGTCTGAGGTAGAAACAATGTGTGTCAAATCCAAAAGGTGTAATTGATCTCTTGATTTTGATACATGCATATCTCATGTATGTTATATTGTCTTGTGTTGTTGGTTTTAAATCTTTAATGTCTACTTTGTATATTTTAGTGTTATAGTTATCATCTTTAAAGCATTGTTGTTTTTGTTATGTACAGCTCACCCGAGTCATAATTGGTGATTTGGTGTCGCGTCTTTTCAAAAAAGCTATGTATCTCCAAAAGGTAAGCTCGCACGCACTCTTTTTAGTAGCTTCATTGTCATAGAACTAAAAAAGTTTACACATTGTTTATTAGGATTACTTGGCGTAGAATTGACTTTCGTTGATTGTGATGAACTAAATTTGTACGACTGTATTTGTTAACAGAATGAACAAATAAATTCTTTCGTGCATGAACTTCCAAGTTAATAGTATCTTATCGACACAATCTTAGGGTGATTCAAGAGGAGTGACAACGGGCAGATCTTCCATTGGCCTCTATATACCAGGAGGCAATGCAGATCGATGTTGCGAGCCAAGGCCGGGCCAACATTGTGCCAAGCGGTGTTGCTATAACAGAAATTGGTTAGGTAATGGATCCTAACTAGAGTGTTAAGGGTATTTGGGTAAAAGGTTATATTTGGTGCATATTAGCTTCAGATAGGAAAAGCATGAACACGTGTTAGCATAAGGTCAAATCAACAGGAAGTTATGCACCAAATCAACAGGTCAAATCTTTGTAGGAAGTTATTGATATGTGCGACTTTGTAGTGAGGCTAAGCCGATAGTTGAATGGATCAGTTATAACTTCTGAACATAAGCTTTAATTCTTACTCATTTAATAGTATTGGAGCTTTAGAAGTATAGCAAGATTACTACATTTTCTTTGTCGATGATAATGAGATTGTCGCTAGATGTGGCAATACGAACCCATTTTTTGAGCCAGTTTTTTAGCATGCACCTTTATCCAGTGGGTCAAATGGGTTAAGTTTAAGTTATTGGCTGAAAATGAAACATTTGAGCTAGTTAAATGGGATGAAAGTCGGCAAAGGGTTTTCTAATATTTACACCTCACTAAGTCGGCTTATTAAAGAAAGTTTAGATTATTTTCAATAGTATTTTATAATCATAGTTAATGTTATCATTATTCAGAAAATTAAGAAACGAGGGACACCAATAGTATATTAGTATGCCATACTAACACAACCCATTTTGACATGTTAAAACTTGTCTTGGGATTTTGAGATGATTTTTTCAAGTTTCATTGTTGATCCTTAAAGCTATTTAAAGTAAAAACTATGTAATTAGCTCGATTAGGCTATCACAGTTCCAAACACCCTCGAAGCTACTTATCGGCCTTCTTTATGTTATTTAGGTGTTTTGGGCATTTCCTTCTAAGGTGGCATGAGATGATTGAATTTTAAAGTTTAAGCTTAGCTAATTATAGATCTCTGATTACTTGGGGGTCATAATCTCTTTATGTGTAAATCTATGATGCATTAGCATTCTCCAATCACCCTATCACAACTTTAAACAAGAGTCTCTTGCAAGTTGGTTGACCGGGTGACCAACTAACAGTACGCCGAAAACTAAAACATTATTGTTATGGATCATTGGTGGTCTTGTTCGTTGTTTAGTAGCTTTTGGTGTTGTTCCTTTGCGTTTAACTTCCGGTAGGAAGAATCTTTAAAAAAATCATCATTCTTGGAACAAATGTATGCGATTTAGCTATAGGTTAATCATATCAGTTGGGGTAAAGATCGGTATAAAAATGTGTAATCTTGATTGTTTAACTTTAACCGAAATTCCATAGTTCATTTTTTATGAAAATTGAGCTTATGATGCCTTATACGTTCTTAACAATAAGTCTAAAAAATCCATCTAAAAAACAGTTACAACCTACATTTGAAAAAGAAAGTAATTTCTTCCTACGCATTAATCACAATACTCGTATGACATTTTTTGTAATGTAGGAAACACATGTCGTAAAATAAATCTTCAAAATAAGTACTCTTAACAATTTATGGTAAGCTGCCATATTTATTATTTTTTCACGGCACTAATTTATGAGTATGACCCGTTGCATACATAATATAACCCAATAAACTCCATATTGACCTGTATTTAGCCAATTGGATAAGGAACGATACAGTCCCCTACAATGTCTCTTTGTTTCTAATAAAGTATAAATATAAACTATGTTTATGGTGTTTGTAGATTTGGATGTTGAAGTATTTATAGTGTTTGTAGATTTGGATGTTGAAGTAAGATTTGGATGTTAAAGTATAACATTAATATCTGCACTCACGAATACAGAAACAAAAATTGAGATGTTGCTTTGCTTTATGAGGATTCTCTGGTAATAGTAGGTTTTAGCACTACATTGTTTAATCAATGTTATGTGTGTTGATGCCAAATTTATGTAAAATCCATATTAGTGCTACTTATGTAAAAGCTCTGTGTGTGCACGAGGTTCAATAACACCAACAGATATACCATGAAGGTAGCATGGCCGCTGCACTACCAGCATTATTTTAAAGAAGTGCTTTGTAGGATTTAAAGAATTCATTTTTTTCCATGTTTGTGTTTTTGTTTGAATAACTCATGTTCATGCTTTTCTTTTCGGCAATACATATTTATTTTCTATTTTCGTTATGCAAAAGTTATCAAGTTGGCATACAAAGCTTTCTTAAGAACTCATGTTGAGGTTCGTATGGTCTTTTCAATACTAAAAGGCCAATGCTGAAAGTTATCATATAAATTCTTCACGTATTTACTTTTCTGTATATTTACATTTAATTAATCTATTTGGCCACCGATTAGTTAGATAACAATAATCTTTTGTGTATCTTCCAAACAATTCCATCCTATGCTAATTTTATTGATTTTGTATGTTCAACCCGAGAGAGGTTAAACATTACCCAGATTAACCCATTCATAACTAAATGGGTCACAAGAACCACCTCTCAATTTATGCAATACGTGGAGTAACGATAAATGGCATTATAGAGTTATTATAAACTTATACGAGAATATCTTTTCTTATCACAAGGGCCACCACCTATTAACATTACAAATATTAGTCAAGTAAAGAGAAAAAAATGATGTCATCAAGTGTAGAATAATTATCAGGCAGTTAATCTATTTTTAGTTAGGCTAGCACTAAATATGAAAGGTTGTATTGTTCTCTCAGGCCATATCATAACTTGAAAAAATGCTTAATTATCTAAAGGTTATATTGTCACAAAAAAAGTGCTTAATTATCTAAAGATAAGCCTAAAAAAATGATTACCCAAACACCCCTTTAGTTACCTTTGGATAATTGTAATACACTTGCATAGTTGCATGAATATAGATGTAGAATTATGAATCTTAAATGGGGTCTAAAGCCATGTGGACCAAACGAAGCATTTACCATTTTCTGCAAAACCATAGCAGAGGACGAAAATAAGTGAGGCCTTGGAACCAAGAAATTATATGTACGAATGTTTATTCTTGATGTTTTGATAAATGCTTTGATAAAGGTAGAAGTATGGCTAACTGGAATAATGCTTTGATATAGAATCTAAGTTGCGACGACATTGATAAAAAGTTTGAAGGTTGTTGTTTCTTATGTGGATGGTAATTTATAAAAAAATTACTACAAATGTAGTATATAAAGAAGTTCTTCAATGTTTATGATCAATGTTCAATAAGTATGTACAATATACATATGACATGTTTTATGCCATTTTTATATTTACACTTATTATTAATCACAAACTTCTTTTACTCACAAATTTTTAAAACTTATTAGGTGTTCACGTAATGGATATTGGGTTGAAGTGTTACAATGGCCACTACATACATTTGCTTCTCAAGACCATCAAAATTGGAGATCACGAGGCAATAGACGTTTATTACATAGATATTTACAAGCATAATAGTTTATAGTATCATTGACTTATAACTTATTATTCCGTTACAAGAAAATCTCATAACGTTTACATTCGTTGTTATTTCTTACTTTATTCACGTACTTACCTTTTTTAATTAAAAAAAAAAAAAAAAAAAAAAAAAAAAAAAAAAAAAAAACCCTCTAAAATCCTGTGGATTCCACGGGTCTATAAGCTAGTGAATGGAATAAATGATGTAATGGAATGAATGGCGCAATGTAATGATTCATTAGTGTTATTAATCATGTTTGGTTGGTAAGATAGGACGTAATGAAATCAATAAAAAAAAGACTAAAATGGCTATTGATGATTGAGTTTTCTTAACTACTTATAATGGAGAAATGGTCAAGTGAAATGTTGAGTTTTCAACACTTAATCAAATGAGAGAGAAAGTTACTAATCAATGGTTTCCTAAAACTAAATTATACTGTAATTAATACTCTTATTAAAATACCTCATTACTTAAAAGTACAATGATTTATTCACATTGTACAACCAATTAAAAGCATATATACCAAATTAAATACAACCAATTAAAACACCACTTACGAAAAAGTACAATAAAATTTTCATAATGTACAATTTAAATAAGCTACAACATAATACATATGAAATAATTAAACAAATTAATTAATGTTATTTTCAAACACTCTAAAATAAAAAATACATGTTATTATACACATTATATAAATTAATAAAACACACAAAGATTCATACAACCTAACAAGTTGATGGTACATATAGTTTTGAAAACTGGACGGGACCAACGGGTTCAACTTGGAACTGGTGTCGCCACCGGTTCGGCTAACCAATAAAAACCATCCGAAAACGAACTAGAGAGAACCCGTTGAAACCGATACAAACTGGTGAATCAGGTCTCATCGAGATCTATTTCTCCGGTTAATCGTCACAGGATACCCGAAAGAAAAACTGAAAAGTGAAAAGTTGAAATTAAAAAAGGAAATATTGAAAACATATATTTCAAAAGGAAACTATTAATACAAATCACAAACTGGGTTGACCTGTGACGCTTCAAACCCGGCGGGTTGACCATGTATAATTTGACCTGTTTTCGACCAACCTAGCAAGTTGAACTGGTTTAAATTGACTTATTTTTCGATCGGAACGGTTCGATTGGTTGAACCACCGAGTCGAACCGGGTTTTAAAACATTATGTTTAATCCCCAAATCTTCAAAACTTTTATTATTTTTTTTATAGCCTATAAACTTTTTTTTATTAATAAATTATTTGTCGTTATAAAATCTCGTTGCTATGCACGGTTTATTACAATGATTCGGAAAAGATTTTATGTTAATTTTAAAACCGTGTCCCAACAATTCCTCTGTTCTTCTGTCTTTTTGACTATTTATTTGTTTTGCAGCAAATCATCTCTTCTTATTCTTTGACCCTTTCTTTAAATCCATGAATTAAATAAACTTCATTGATCATCTTCAAATATTATTTCAGGTAACACTTTTAATTATAAGTTTATAACCCATCTTTTTTCAATTATTGATTGTGTTTATACATTTGCATATTATTTCACGCGTTTTTACTACTGTAGTAGGAACATAAAACCCTTTGATCAATCTTGTATTAATTGTCTTGTGTTTGTTTTTATGAATCCTTTACAGCTTTGAATAATGAGAAATCCCAATAAGCATCATCATCATCCAGTGGTCTTTTTTTCCTGTTTTTTGCTACTGATTCGTGTCGTTTTTGGTGCGAATTATGTTCCGGCTGATAACATATTACTAAACTGTGGTGCAAATGGTGAAACAACTGACGATGATGGTCGAAAATGGGAAACTGATGTGAGTTCAAAGTATGGTTTATCAGGTGCGAATTCGGTTGTTGCGGATGCTGCTATACAAAAGCCTTCTGTTCCCACGATTCCTTATATGACTGCGCGTATATTTACATCTGAATTTACTTATAGTTTTCAGGTTGGGTTGGGTAGGAAGTTTATTCGTCTTTACTTCTATCCTGCAGCTTATGGTAATGCTGTTGATAGAAACGGTGTCTTTTCTGTTCATGTTGGACCGTATGCTCTTTTGAAGAATTTTAGTGCTTATGATACTGCTAATAATTTAAACTATGATTTTGTTTCTAAAGAGTATTCTGTAAATGTGGAAACCGGGACTTTGAATGTGACGTTTACGCCTTCTCCAAATGTAAATAATTCCTATGCATTCGTTAATGGGATTGAAGTTGTGTCTCATCCTGATATTTATTCTTCTGAAGGAACTTCTACGATTATTGTTGGTACATCAACGCCTTTTGATATTGGTAATCAAACTGCCCTTGAGAATGTATATCGATTAAATGTTGGTGGACAGGCTATTTCGCCTTCTGGGGATACTGGCCTTTTTAGGCAATGGGATGGGGACATAGCTTATATATACGGTACGGCTATTGGAGTTTCTGTTGCTACTGATCCAAACTTGACGATTAGTTATCCTTCTCGCATGCCAGGTTATGTTGCACCGATTGATGTGTATAAAACGGCTCGATCCATGGGTCCGACTGCACAAGTTAACCTTGGGTTTAACTTAAGTTGGTACTTTGATGTTGATACCGGATTTTCGTATCTTGTTAGGCTTCATTTTTGTGAAATAGCTCCGTATATAAGTAAAGTTAACCAAAGGGTGTTTGAAATATTTATCAATAATCAAACTGCAGAGGATGAAGCAGATGTTATTCTCTGGGCAGAGAAGAGTAAGGTTCCTTTTTATAAAGACTATGTGGTTTCTCTTCGTGTCGGGAGTCCTAGACAAGATCTTTGGCTTGCATTGCACCCCAATACTTTTATGAAGCCAAATTACTTCGATGCCATCTTGAACGGAGTGGAGATTTTCAAAATAAATGCTAGTGATGGAAATCTTGCGGGCTCACTTCCAAATCCAATTCAAAAACAAACTATCATTGACCCGACTAGAGTATTATCACATGATTCAGGTAAATCCAATAATAAAGGAGCGATAATTGGCGGGGCGGTTGGTGGTGTTATTGCTGCTATCTTTATTGTCGGATTCCTTGTTTGCTTTATTTCACGTAGAGGGAAACAAAAGAATCAAAACTCAAGTGACGCGACATCTAATTGGATACCACTTTCTTTATATGGAAACTCACACACTTCTGGCTCTACTGCTCAGACAATTGGAAGTTATGCTCCATCTCTTCCTTCGAGTCTTGGTCGCCGGTTTACTTTTGCAGAGATTAAAGCTGCAACTAATAACTTTGATGAGGCCCGACTTCTTGGTGTTGGTGGTTTCGGGAAGGTTTATGAAGGGGAAATGGACAATGGAAAGAAATATGCTATTAAGAGAGGAAACTCACTCTCTGACCAAGGTGTAAATGAATTTAGAACTGAGATTGAAATGCTTTCAAAGCTTCGGCATCGTCACCTTGTTTCCTTAATTGGTTATTGTGAAGAAGGAACCGAAATGATACTTGTGTATGATTACATGGCTAATGGGACACTAAGAGAACATCTTTACAATACAAAAAATAAACCGTTAACATGGAAGCAACGGCTTGATATTTGCATAGGTGCAGCTAAAGGTCTGCACTACCTTCACACAGGTGCCAAACACACCATTATCCACCGTGATGTCAAAACAACCAACATCCTCTTGGATGAAAAATGGGTTGCTAAAGTGTCAGATTTCGGGCTATCAAAGACAGGTCCCACCATGGATCACACTCATGTAAGCACTGTTGTGAAGGGTAGTTTTGGATATTTAGATCCTGAATACTACCGAAGGCAAAAGTTGACGGAAAAGTCAGATGTCTACTCTTTCGGGGTTGTTCTCTTTGAGATCTTATCTTCCCGGCCAGCCCTAAATACGAAACTTGAAAAAGAGCAAGTGAGCTTAGCCGAATGGGCGTTACACTGTCATAAAAAGGGCATTCTTGATCAGATTCTAGACCCTAATCTGAAGGGGAGAATATCTCCTGATTGTTTCAAGAGAGTGGCAGAAACTGCAATTAAGTGTCTTGCTGATGAAGGGATTGATAGGCCATCAATGGGGGATGTTCTGTGGAACCTAGAGTTTGCTCAGAAGCTTCAAGAGAGTGGCGAGGAAGAGTCTTTGGTGGATATGGATGAGGAAGTTTCTGATGAGATGCCACTCAAAGGAAAGACTTTTGATGTAAATGCGACGGAATCAACAAGTAGCAATGGGTTATCAACGAGCATAGGTGGTCGAAGTCTTGCAAGTGAGGACTCGAATGGAAATAGTTCAGTTTTCTCACAGCTTATGCAACCTGGTGGACGATAGCTGGAAATGATGATTTGGCGCCTGTTTTACTAGATCTCCGGTAAGGTGACATACTTTTGAATTGTTGAGTGAATACATTATAAGATAGAATATGTATTTAAAGTTATAAGAGTTGTCTGCGTTGTCCTTTCCTTTTGACGTTATATATGATCATTGAATAGAGGTTTTGTGTTCTGGAATACTTGTGCACGTGTGTAGGATTAAATTATTATAAATAGGTCAGTTTGAGTTATATATATGCCATCTCTACCGGAGTAAATGGGTCGGAATTAATTTTTGCTAATATTGAAATGGGTCAAACAGGTTAAATGAGTCAATAAGAACGGAAGTAGTTCCAAATATGTTCAAAATGAATAATAGGAATCAGTTTATGTAAAATGTATGTTATAGTTATATTTATATTATCTTTAAGTCGTATATACTGTGTTTGTTACTTGGAAGAAGACGTAAACTCTGTGCGGATCGACTCGACTAAACTCATTTTGAGCCATTTGAAATAAGTATTTGTTTTTACTTGAGTTGTTCCTACACTGGCACAGCTAGCTTATATTCTCTCCTCTAACAAGGATGCTTAAGTGGTCAAGGTTGTGGGTTGGGGGTTGAGTATGGTTCAGAATCGTCTGTCTTAGTTGCACTGTTTTATTAAATCCACTGCAAGTAGATCAACGGCGGAACTTATAAGGGGCAGGAGAGGGTTCCGGCCCCCCAAAAGTTGAGATTATTAATGTAAATAAGTGAACTCTCAAGTAGATGTAGATCGATAGATATGAAGCTTTTACAGAAATTTCATTAAGAAGAAGATGTTAGAGGAAGTGATAATATTTAATGGGTGATGATTTGCACACCAAATTTTTTTATTCTTGCACCACATTCTATGCATTACAGTGTTGTACTGTTTACTCTCTGTGTATTACAGGGTTGTACAAAATAGTGTGTTTATAAAAGAAAGTGTATGTGAATCAATCCTCATATTTAATATGTGAAACTCTTATTTTATTTTAGTAGTGGGGTCACCCACGTTAGTAGGAGACTAAACATATAACGTTTGATATAAAAAAAAGTCCAGGTACTATTGAAACTATTTTGTATTTTCAAAAAAGTGTGTCAGTAACTTTTTCTCATTAACTCATTAAAATGTTATATAAAAAATCAAGTAAATGACTTACTTGTAATATTCTTGAATTATTGTACATCTTTAGTATATATGGAGTATATTAGTATACGTCTATACGACAGTTCAAAATTTTTTTATGTACAAATAAAATTCTAAACATTTAGCGATTCCGGCCCTCCCACAGAAAAAGCTCAAGTTCCGCCAATGAAGTAGATTGATTGACATGCATGTCAAAATCAAAGCTAAGTAAGAAGAGTAAGAAAACGATCAATAAATGCTTTAAAACTTTAACGAATGAAGCATATAATAAGTTAGTCAAAGCACTTTTCTAAAACCATGTTTGAGAATCAAGAGAACTTAAAGAAGTGAAATGTAAGTTGAAATGGTAGAGGTGTTGTAACTGTTATCACAATTGTTTTATTTGAACTACAAATTAAAGAATTTATGCATACATGTTTTCACAATTAAGGTGTGCACTTAAAATTAACCATCTGATTCGTGAAGACTTTTAATACAAGTTAGATAATCCATGGCTACAGAATCGTGAATACAAGTTACTACTAGTTATGAATTGTGAATATTAATAGAACAAAGTATATACTACTATTAAATGATATTTGAATCTTATATGGGAAATAAAGTTGTATTTCTTTGTAATTGTGATATCTTAAACTAGTGGTAATAATGACCAACTCAGCGCCACATCAATTTCTCTCTCTTTAACCAACATGCTACCAATAACAACAACTTACTCAATCATGTCGGAGCGAGGTATGAGGAGGTGAAATAGACAGATCCTACCCTACCTCATGAAAACCCGAGAGCAAAAAGACTGCTTCCGAGAAACCAACATCACTACCAATATAGTATAATAAGAACAACTCACCACCAACTTCTATGCTTTTCTTTTTTTTTTTTTTTTTTTTTTTTTATTTTTTTAAACACTAAAATTAAAATTCCATTAATAATTAAAAATCCATTAATACTTAAAAAACGATCAACATACGCTTACATGTTATTATTAGTTATAATCATTATCCGAACCTATTTGCGTTTAATAACCCATGCTAACACAGGTTAAAAAATATGATACGAATAACAATAAATAATTTAATTGTAATACCAAAATCTTTATATGCACTAGATTATAAGTATTAAAATGAAAACACGATCTATAAGTACACATCAAACAAATTTATTAAAAATATAATTTTAGTTGTACTTATCAGTGTTTTAAAAGGCACGCCTTGGTGCCGCAAAGGCGCGAGGCGTCACCTCCACGCCATGCAATAGACCAAGGCATCGTCTTAAGACTTGGCATGAGATGAGGTGCGATAAGGCGTGATAAGGTGTACTGGTATTTGAGACGTTTAGGGGATTTACTAGTAATTGAAATTTGGGCATCGTATTTGAGGTTACTGGTATTTGGCGTTTAGGGGTTTACTAGTATTTGAAGAAGATTATAAATGTAAAGAGAGTTTCTTGACTTAATTGCTTATGTATAATACTTTTTGTAAACTCATGTATATGAAATATGATATACTAATGAAATATAATATAAATCTATAAATTTATAAATATTTTTTGCCGCCTTAATTCACGTCTTAAAAACGCCATGCCGCCACGCCTCACGTTAAGGCTTGAGGCTTGACCTTGCCACCACGCCACGCCTCACACTATTTATAACCTTGGTACTTATATTCTGCACCCCGTGCATGAAAATATCGTAGTTACAAAATATTAAGCGGTGCTAAATTCTTGTATCCCCGTATATCCAATTAAAATTTTAAAATAAATTTGACTCATGTATAAATCTTGTGCGTGTACGATACTTATAACTAGTTGTTTTAGAAAGGCAAATTGTAAATTTTGGTTCAAGAAATGACACCTTATAAAACAGCAAACTAGTAAAATAAAAAAGGAAACAATAATATTCCACACATATATGCTTTTAAATAATAATAATAATAATAATAATAATAATAATAATAATAATAATAATAATAATAATAATAAGAGCGGTGCTTTTATTGTCAGCAGCCACTCTAACAATGTTAAGAGCGGTGCTTTTATTTTTCATCGTGTTAGTTTCTGTATTCAAAAAGGAGTGGGAGCACAGATAGTGTCAAGACTCCCCTCCAATTTCATGTAATTTCCATGGTTTCAATGAAAAATCATTACAATAAAAAAAAAATATAATAATAATAATAATAATAATAATAATAATAATAATAATAATAATAATAATAATAATAATAATAAATTCCTCACATATATCCTCTTATTGTGTGTATGGCGCAAAGCTTATCAGTGTTTATAAAAGCTTAAACTTTTGTTTAATATGCAAATTTTTAAAAGCTTTTAATTTTCTTATTTAGATTTAGCTTTTAAAAGAGCTCGAACTTTCGAGGATGTTAATTAATTTGTTTATCCTTTTTGTGGTTTAATAATTATAAGTTTAGGCTCGAATCACTTCACCATAGCTACAACTCTCATAAACTATAATTACAACAAATTTTGTCAAGCAAACTTTTAAGTATTAGTATCATTTTTTATTGTCTCTGATGATACTATTATTTGTTTTTCGAATAGAGCCATCCACATTGTTTAACATGCTGTCTCAGGTTTAAACACCAAATTGCTATCCTTATTCTCAACAAAAGCCGCACCCAAATGATGGGGAATCTCAAAAAGTTGAACAAGCTCGCACCTCACTACACAAGGTCCATCTTCACGCATATACTTTCCAAATGTACCGTTATAGTACTTGAACTTAAAATATTACTCGTAGAATACCTAAACTTGGGGAAGTGATGGACACATTTTAAAATTTTATTTGGACACTCAATATACAAGCAGTTAAAACAGGTTATATTTAAAGTACAATTAATTACTGCATACAATGAAATGTCCCAATAAAATTTTAAAGTGTGCCAATCACTGCCCCTAAACTTTTGTGCTCATTTGCCTTTTATGTAAATGGTTACACGTACCAACGTTTTATAAATGGCTACACTACATTTTTAAAGAAAATTACACGTTCATTAATACATACCTCAATAGAACATGTAAAAAAAAATGAACAAAAAAATATCAACTATTGTATAACTTAAGTATTAGATGATATTTATTAAGCTCAAGCCCGGTTTGTTGGCTTAGGGTTCATTAGTGTTTAGGTCCATTAGGGTTTCTAGATGTATTCCCATTATAAATATCGTATCAATAATACAATATCTCTTACCGGGTTGTGTAACATTGCATCAGAGCGGATCTTATGCTCAGCACTATGTGGCTACGTTGAGCCGCCGCCCCGGCACCATTATATATCCCAAAAAAAATAATAAATAAATAAATAAATAAATAATAAAAAGAATCTTTTTACTTATTTGTTTTTTCTTTGTTTGTATTGTTTTCACTAGTGCAGTTTGAAGATTTGTCTTCGCACGCTGGCGGATTTCTTAAACAACATATTATGTTTGGTTTAATGTTTTTACTTATGTTGCATGTTTATGTTTCTTTTGATGATGTTTGATGATCTGTGCCCTTCATCGACAATCTATTATTGCTTTAATTTTAATTCAATCCGAGCTTTTATAATTTCGCCGCTCGAATTACGAGAGAGTATTAGACGATATATTAGTAAGCCTAAGCCCGGTTTGTGGTCTTGAGGTTCATTAACATTTAGGTCAATTAGGGTTTCTAGATGTATTCCCATTATAAGTATCGTATCAATAATACAATCCTCTTACAGGGTTTTTGTTGTCTAACATAATAAAACGGGTTACCCGTGAGGCCGTGAGTGAACATCATTCGGATTTTCAGAGGCTTATTAGGTGTGAATAAAATTTAATTAGACTTTCTGAATTATCAAAAAGGTTATTGTATGCATTCCATTATTTGAACTTTCATATAAATAAATAAATTTGAACATTCATAATTTACTCTACTAAGTTTTCAAAGTGTAGTTCAGAGATTGAATCCATAATAGAATAGATAACTAAACCAACACAGAGGATAAATGTATTTGCAAAAACATAAGCCACTCACAAAATTACAAACATATTGTATCTTAAATTTCGCATAAAACATAGATAACTCAGGGAAAAGAAATGAAAAGTTATGTACCAATGCACTACTTGATAAATTTGGCAAGATAACACCATCAAGTGGTTATATATGGCGGCCAGATTCCGAGTCGACAATACCATTTATCTTTTTGAGGAGCTCGGGCTTGTTGGCCCCCACAAGCTTATCGAATTGGTCTCCATCTTTCAGAAAGAAGAACGTTGGAGTAGCTTTTATATCCCACTGTGTACTAAATTCCTGTATCATCACACAAGCAATCATGGGTCACGTGCCTACTCTGAATTTCACATTCAAAGTACTGTGATTGATGCATGAGGTACAAAACCATTAGTTTAGAGAGTTCTGACATCACTGTTTATCCGAATGCAAGCTGAACTTGAACTTCAAAATTAAAACAAATGACCTTCATGTTTATCAACGAATTTCAAAAGTGTGCATTGGACCATCTTATAAACAAATAAGAGACCATACAAATGTAATATTTGCAGCAGGACATTACTAATCTAGACGTCAATGCTATTGTGGAAGGAATTAAATAGCAAGAGACCTAAAAGTAGTGCACAGGTATAGTGAAATTGAACAAGGAAGATAAAAGGATCTAAATGGAAATTCATATATTGTAAAGAGTAAATAAAAATCGTCCTTGTGTTTTGGTCAAATTGCATGTATCATCCGTATGGTTGTGCACGCGGCTTCCCTGTGGGGAACCCTTGACTTCACTTACGTCCTTGGTGAAACCGAAATGACTAACACAAATTTCATGACATCATATAAACATCCTCAAATCTATAATTGTCACTTTACCCAAATTGAATATCAAACCATCATCTAACACCCACAACTAAATCATGACCACAAACATACAAACTTAAACCAAGCATCAATCAAACACACACACACACACACACACACAGTTGGCACCAAATTAAAAGGATACACACACTATAGAAATCGCATACCAAAAGCTCAACAATACTATATATCAAACATACACATAAACCGATCACAACCACCACCACATTGTGGTCGATGCCGCCTTATCTACACGAACTAAAACCTAAATCGCTTCTGAATCTCCATAAGTCGTATTTGTTTTATGTTTAGTGGGGTTTGTGAATAAAGGTGTGGGGATTTTAATTTTTAAGTAAAATATGTGAATAAATGTGTGGTTTGTAGATGAAGGGAAATGGGATGTTGAGAATCTAAGACTTAAGATAGAAAACATAGGATCTCTAGATCAAAGATATGAATTGAGGTGGGTAATAAAAGGTGTTTTGAAAGATCTAACGATACTAACCGAGTTTTTAAAAATGGGTTTTAGGATTTTGAAGATAGGTAATGAATTTAGTTAACACAGGGTTGTGTTTTTTTTCTTCATAAATCTGTTTTTTGGTTAAATAGGATGAACACATGATGAATTTAATATAAAAGAAAGTCAAAGAGGATGAAGACAAGGGTATTTTAGTCATTTTAGTTTCACCAAGGACGAAATCGGACCCAAGGTTCCCCACAGCAAGGCCGCCTACACTTTCCGAACCATGCGGACGAAACATGCAATTTCACCAAACCACAAGGACGATTTTTGCAATTTACTCTATTGTAAACATGTTTAACAAATTTATTACTGTCAATATCGATGATAATAAGACCTTTAACCATAATCTATATGTGCCAAGTTAAAAAAAATATATATATTACGGAAATGATAAGTACACATATAGCCTGGCATTTTCAAGTTATTTATAATAATGTATATGCGAATAAAAAAAGAAATCAACAGTAATATATTTTTATAAACTTACTGCTAATTCATCAACATCCACGGACAAAAACATTAGAGAAGGATGTTTCTCCGACAGCTCAATGTAATATGGTGCAATCATTCTACAGGGACCGCACCAGGCTGCACTGAAGTTGGCGATCACCTGTAGGCAACACAAACATATAGTAGACAGTACAATGAGTAGTTGTGATAACATGCACTCCCTCTTTTTGTTACATGTCACAACAATTTCTATTTATAGTTGGCCTATAGAAAGTGCAAAACGTACCACATGAGTTGAGCTATTTCTTGTGTTATTCAAAGGTATGTTAGATATTTGATGTACTGTTGAACACTCTTTTGCCATATAGTGGGATAGGCAGGGCTTTTTACTATGTGATTAAAATCGAGTTACATCCCAATTCACAATCTAACAAATCATCTTTTACTATGAAACATCTAAACATGAGTTATTTGATGTTCCCAATGACTCAATTCAAGAACTATTTCTAGCAGGCAATTTGTACCCATTTACTAAGGTATGGGTCGATCTGGTTTATATTATCTATCTCCTAAGTGATTAGAGGCAAAAAAAAGAAAGATAGCATGAAAGGAAACGAGTCAGACAGACTGAGCAGGTCAAAAGTCCCTAAAACTGAATTTCAATCTATGAAACCACTTCATTTATTTTACTCAAATAATTAGATATTAATGAAATATACATAATTTTTGAAATCACATTTGACACGCAAACTATTTGCAAGACTTTTGGTCATAGTGTCCAATCCCGCCCGACTGCTTTAAATCTGTGCCCAAAACAATCACACCAGTTTTGGTCGGCTACTCAACCCGTCCAATCAGTTCAATTTTGTCACTCCTACAATCTAGCAGAAGCATATAAAAGGTAATTTATGATATCCACTTATGACCAGTTACTTACTATTTTGTGTTCCCTCTTTGCTTCTGACAGCTTTTGATCCCAAGCATCCTTGGTAGTGATAAGAGTCACGTTACCTCCCACAAATTCAGCATTATGATCAGACTCATCCCCATCATTTCGATTCTGAAAATATTATTCAGATTAAACTCTATGTTTCTCATATTACAAGATATATTAAGCTAAGATAGTTGGGCAATCAAGTTTAACAATCAGAGTGGATCACTGGCTTTTGGTTTGCCATGTATTCATGCATCTATTTGTACATGATAGTAATGAATAATCATATGTTCGTTCAAAAACCAAATGTTTATACTGGTTTTGTATATCCTTTTTTGGGATCTCTTGTTAATGATATTTCTCAGCTTTTCAAAAAAAAAAAAAAAGTTTATACTATATTCTTTGGCAGCAAGATTGATGTATCATGGTGCTTGCATAAGCTCAAGCAATAATATTCTGCAGCAAGAATCTCAGGGCACGTTTCGTAGAGAGGAATGAAATTAATGAGAAATCCGATGGTCTCATTAGTTTTAAACGACTTAGAAATTTGTATGAGATACGAGTAAGAAGGTCAATTCCTTTGTTTGGATGAATTGAATGAGAAATGACTAGTAGTGGATTGTTCTTCACAAGCAAATGCGATTGCTCCTACATGACATGTCTGTATATTTGATTTCATATAGTAGGGCTGCAAAACAGTTAACCATGTTAGTACAAAATTCGGGGTGGTTATTAGAGATGGCCGGACTTGGTTTCGAGGAAGTCTAGGGAACTTTGGACTAAGTGAAATATTTGTGATCTCTGTTAGTCTCACCGTGGGAAGGGGACCACACGATCAGCCTCGGGTGTGAGAGATTGTACATATATCAATAACTCATATAAATTACAGTATCCTTTACTACTATTTAAAGTTCTCACATATGCTTAACAAGTCTATAAGACAACATTAAAACGGGTTACAATGCAACGACCCATTATATATCCGAAACTTATTAATGTTACAACATGCAATAACAAAATAAATACCGAAAAAATTCCATAAGTTCCGTATATTAAACTAAAATTTCAAACTAAATTTGATTCATGTCTAAATCCCATGCGTGCACGGGACTTGTAACTACTAACTAGTTATTAGGATAAAGCACAATATGGAGGTACTCATGGCAAAACGGCCCAGTCGAACTAAGCCAGCCATAAATTCTTCTAAGAGAGGATGAAGTTATGGTGAAATTTTGTAAATTGTGGTATGCTTCTTCAAGCCACCTATTTTATTGGCCTTCTCCCATCAAGCCCCAGCCCAAATTAGACTGATGTATTTTTATTTCCTTTTTTAATCCTTAAGGTTATACCTGATGTTTTCAAGTTTCACATGTGTGTTTTCATATCTACACATACATAGTTTTTACCGTAATAACAAACAAAATTTTCATCTCATCTACAGAAGCAAAACATTATTGACTAACTTACTATCACCTGGTTTTATCCTACGATTCCTCTCTCAAAGTTGTATATCCAGGCAAAACTGATTACATCTTCTAGAAATGGGTATGCATCATGAAGAACCGATTCAACAGGTGCGAATATAGCTTCATTCACGAATATATCTCCCACTAAGCATATTAAGTATCACGCTATAACATTATCAAATGAAATGATCTTACTTGCAGTAAAATCCGTATGATATCAAGAGATTTTAAAAACTCCAGGTAATAGAAAAAGGCCACATAATTCATGAAATATACCAAGACGACAGAAAAACAATGGCAGTCAATTTGCACATAAATGTTTCAAACAAACACGTGGAAGTATCAACATATGAAAAACAAAGTATTCACCACTCTGTGTTAACTTAATTGGCAGTGAACAAGGAAAACTGACCGAAGAGAAGCATATTCCCATTCTGATGTACAAAAGTGTTGTAACAGCAACCGGGTCGTAGTCTGAAAATGATGACAGTTGAACATGAATAAGCTTTACAAAAACTGCCAAGAGTATTGGTATTATATACTGCAAAATAGCATTTACTATTTCCTATAGCATTCTAAACTGGTGACTGGACTTTAAAAATCGCTACTAAAACAACCCAACTTTCATAGTATACCTTAAAAAAAACAAAACAAACAAGTTGTTAGACATGCCCCGTGCAGAAAGTACATAGACCAACACCAAAACTGATTCGGATCAGATCATTTATGCAACCAGTTTCTTGTTTGTACTTTACCAAATGAAAATACCCTCATTTGATCAAAGTATCATTTAACAATTAAAACCAACAAATAACCCAAAATTCAATTAGTTAACCAAAAGTAATAAACTAAACCCTTAATTGAATATGAAACTGATTTTAATTTTCATACAGTAATAAGACTGAAATACCTGAGAATTGATTTTAATTTGCAGTTCGTTTGGTACAATGAATTACGCAGAGACAGATGTTCGCCCAAAAAGAAAAGAGAAAAAGAAAGTGGTTAATACTGCCAGCAGGTGATTCCTGTAGGCTGTATTAAATCTGCCTCATGGGATAATTTTCTATTAAAATACTACTATTTTCTATCCAAAACTATATTTTTTTTCTTTCTTTTTATTATTATTATTTTTTTTTAATGTGCTTCGGCCGGTTTAGCTAGAACGTGGAATTCTTTTGGTGTTTTTACACGTGAAGGAATCGGGACGAAAAAATCTATAATTTGGTGAAAAAAATTAGTGTTCACACCATCACTCCTTAAAGCTGACGTTGTCAAACCGGCGTAGACAGAAAGTTGCCTATAAATACAATATTATAACTTCACTTTTTGTAGGCCTCAAACCCTAAGTCCGATTCTAGGGTTAAAGTAGGTGTTTTTCTAGTAACTTAGAGGGTTTTAATCACTCCATAAACATCTTGTATTGGTTTGTTAAATCTACCTTAATTCATGTCTTCAATTATCATTATTGTCGCTTGTTCTTCATTAATTATGCTTGGCTAATTCACCTATGATTGTATGAAACTTGTTTATAATTAATTAGATCTCATTATTTCTCAATGAATCTAATTGGTTTAGTTTATAATTCTTGCTTCCTATTGTCTCTTGTTTAATTGATTGATTCATCTTAGGTCTAAGAAAACTGGCCAACCTCCTATATGGTAATAGGCTTGAATGTCTTAGAAAAGGCAATCGGATGTGTACTACGGTTTTATTGGTTGTTTTTAATGTATAAGTGACTATTAAGGAGGCCATGATAGGATACTAAACGTGTCGTCATAGGAAGAGATATAAGCTTATAAAGTTGGGGAAGGATGTACACGCCCCCACGACTGGTATTAAGGAAGGCAACCCTTCAGTTACAACAAGGCATAATATTCAATAGGTAGAATTGGATAGCTAGCAAGAAGTAATATATCATAGATAGATACGCTTCACTCACCTTGTAGAACCCTAATTTATTTTTCTTGCACATTAGTTTAATTAGTAGTTTTTGGGTTAGTTGATTAACAACTAATTCTGGCCACTTCTTTCAAAACCGAGATTTTACTTGCTTTCATAAAAACATTAAAAAATACAAAAAGAACCATCCCTCACCTTTAGACCTAGTGACCTAGTTCTCAATCCTAATGACATTATTCCCCTAGAGAACGATCAATCCCCCGGTACTTGCCACTCACTATACTACATCGGTCAGGTACACTTCCTGGTGGGGATTGCAAGCTTCTCAAGATCCCTTGAGAAGTAAAACCTTTTGCAAGGTTGCAAAACCACGCATCAACTATGCAGGTACGTGCATCCACTATTTCCCCTTCTATATAAACCAAGCTAAGTAGAGATTCAAACATAGAAAATAATACAAAGTATTATAGTTAGGATCCTCCTCTCCTAGTAACAACAAAGCAAAGCTAGTTGCCTCTTGTTGTTTTAATTTGGAGAGTTAATCATTCATCAACCAGGATAGTTTTCCGTAAGCTATCCCTTGTAAATCTTTAATTCATTTCTAATAAGATTTATAAGGTTGAAAATTAAAAATGGTGTTATTTGCCTGTATGATTCATTCTCAAGCAAACCCAACCTCAATGTCGATGTTCATTAGTTTTTGTCACTTGCTTAAACTATTGTTCTTATCATTCATGGTTTGCATGAGCATGTGCAAAGCGGACCCAACAAGTGGTTCCAGAGCAGGTGGGTTTTTCTTAATCCAGATCCGTTCTTGATTAAACGCTATAATATATAGCCGTTCTTGAATGATGGCTAATAACACATTTTCAAAACCGTCCTCTCCAATCCCCACCAAAATATACCCTTCACACCAATAGTCCTGCTTTATTTCTACAATATCGGGTAATATTACGATGATCATGTGTATAATGAAGCTTCATCTACCTAGTCTCCAGCACTTAAACACCCTCTCCTCAGTAGTACATCCTTGCAAGTCCTTTCGTTCAGGAATAAAGATTTACTAGGACATAGCGTCCTTTTCATCCTGAACTCCCTGTTCAGAGGTACTTGGGAAAGTGTGGGTGTGTTTATCTCACAAACTGAGAATAGTGGTTATGATAGATGAAGAATGGTTATTATCAGCAGTAACAAAGATATGGTTAAAGGAGCATCAAGGACTATTAATAAGGCATTTGAGGACGTTGTTGAGGGGGAGCATCAGGGGATGGATGGTATATCTTCAGTCCGCGCTGAAAGGTTGCATCGGGGAATGTTCACTGAGTCTTGCAGTTCCCGTTCTTCAACAAACTTGACTGAAGACAATCACAACAAAGGAACAGTCTTCAAAGATTTTTTTCTTTGTTTTTGGGTAAAGGGTTTCCCCGATAAATGTATTACACCAATAAAAATGTTTAAGTACAAAAGTTGTAGGTGAAGTCCTACAACCCAGCCAGTAACATGGGTAAACAATAACACACCAATGTGCAAAAACAAAAAAATGACATAAGAATGACACATCATTCTTATGACTACCAAAGAAAAAAGCACAAGCAACTTCCTGAACGTAAGCCATCAATGTAGCAATACAAGCTTCTGAAACTACTCGTCAATGGCTAACACACAATATGTATTAACTCTTAAAACCTTGATAATAAGCAACATCCATGTACTTTTTTAGTATCACGTTTCAATAGCCTATATAGCTAACTTCCATAACAATGAACCAAGAGACGTCTTAACTGTGGCTACAAAACCACAAACAAGCAACGGCACCATCATGAGTGAACCATTTTAAATGAATCATCTGCATTAACCACAAGGTATGCGGATACCGTGCTCTTCATGCACACCCGTAAATTAGCCGCAACATCCATTCTGAGCAAAAACCTACTAGGAAACTAACACATAAACCCGAAACCAAGGGTTTTGAAACAATGAACGATCCAAAGATAAACCATCATAGCAACGCGATCTCGACAGCCTCGGCACAACCCTAAACTTAGGGTTTCGAGACAGCCATACATCAAATCCAAATCTTCACATGATGAGTAAATGCATTAGTGATGAGGCGAAAAATGAACCACTTTTAAGGGGTCATTTAAGCCCGGATTCGTGTTTATTTGATCAAATATTGCCCTAAATCGTTCCTTTTGTCATTTTAGGTACTTTTGGAGAGAAATCTGGAAAAGGAAGCATTTTGGACGTTTTTGGAGCATAAAAGTGAAGAAAACGGCAAAGTCTCAATTTTCCTTGCTGGGATCAGTACCTGACGGCGTCAAGAGTCTCCAAGTGACGGTGTCAAGAGTTACAAAAGAGGTGGAAGTGGAAGATACACGTGACGGTCCAGAGTGTTTTCAAGCATAGGAGATGACGGCGTCACCTAGGCCGTCATGGTCCATTTGTTAGTGACGGCCCAAAAGAAATTCCTACATGACGACGTCAAAATCAGATCTAGGCAATACGATTTCATTATAGGCGGCGAGTTGACGGCGTCACAAATTCCTTCTTGACATCGTCACCCTGTGTAATCTATATATAGTTTTCCAAATTTCATTCATTAGTGTGCAACTTTGAGGGAAAAACCCTAGGTCGAATTTTCCAGCTTTTTCAAGGGTTTCAACCCTTTGAAACTTTCATGTTCAATTTGAGATAAGTACTCTTTCAATTCATTCAATATTTCTATGTGTTGTTTGAATATATCTTACACTTGTCTTCAATTTAACATGCTCGGCTAGATTTCTTTTATGCTTGCTTAGATGTAGTGAAACCTAGATGTTAATTATGGGTTGATTGTTTGTTTATAGTTGTTACCGATTGTATTCGATGTTAGGCTTAAGAAAATTGGCAGACTTCCATTGGTAACTTGCTTGAACGTCTTAAGAAACATGATCGGAGGTGTACTACGATATTTGGTTGTATTTAATGCGTAGGAGAATTCTAATGATCCCATGTTAGGAGCTTCTAACGGCTCGACATATGAGTGAAGTAGGATCCTATAGAGTTAGGGAATATTGTACACGACCCTATGATTGGACCCGAACTAGTCAACTCTTATTAGTCAACCACTTGTGAATGGTCAACCGTAAAAGTCAAACTAATCAAGCCAATTCTCCGTGGATAGTATAGTGTGTCCCCGGGTCGTTATATCCCAGCGAGATTGAAATGGTGTCGTTTGAAATCGTTTATGAGTGAGTGGTACTAAGGACAGTAGCCAGATGATATGGAATTGATTTTGCTACTGTTATTATGGTATTGGTACACAGATATAATATTCACAAAAATCAGATACCAGATATATGCACGTATTCACAATTCAGATTTACGCAATCGGACTGAAAAAGTGGGATTTGGTATTTAACAAACTACAGGGGGTGCTTTTGACACTTTTTCAAACTTTAAAATTAAAAATGAAAATGAAATTATAAAAAGGATTAAAATATTATTTAAATACTATTTAATTAATAAAACTATTTAAAATCTAAATTAAAACCTAATTTATATTAACTAATAATTATAACTATTACAATTTAAACTAAAAATTGCAAAAATAATTTCTAAACTTAAATTAGAACTTGAAGAAAGTATAAAAAATAAAAATAAATATTTTTGTCTTTTTATGGGTTTTTTATAAATTGAAAACTATTTAACTTAATTAAACTAATTAAACTACTTTTAATTACTATTAATACTAAATTAACTTAGAAAATTAAGAGAAAATTTATAAAATTACTTAACCATCACAGGAATCCTACAAAATTATAAAAACTCTAAAAATTATGTTTTTAGATTAATCCACTAATTATTTACCTTTTAATTAACTTAAGTCTAATTTAAACAATTAAAATAAGAAAAATGGAAAATGAATAGTAGAAACTCTAATTATATTTTCTAAAAGTCTATTATACTATATTAATGCTAGGAAAAATATAAAATCTAGGTTTTACTTTATAAAAACTAAATAAGCTATTTAATACTTAATATTTATAAATAATAAAGAAAACTAAAATTAAATCTAATAAATACTAAATGACAAAATAAAAATCTGAAAAAATTACTAAAAATACTTTGCTATATAAGGTAATTAATAAAAATATAAAAATACTAACTACTTAATTAAAATATAAAAATAAAAATTAAAATTAAATTGAATTAAATAGAAACTATCACTTATTTTAAATTGGTTTTTTCTTGGATTTTCTTTTACAAACCTACTTTACCACTGAAAATAGAAAACTTTTGTAAAACCACTTTTGAAAATAGCTTATAAATAAGCTATAAGCACCCCCTTGGCTTACACAGTTGACTTATGTTGACTGTGTGGTCAAATGAGTGAAGGTGGGGTCCACAATGGTAAAAATGAGTACCAACAAGCTTAACAATCACAAATAAGCCAGAAACAACAACACTTGATCACAAATAAGCTGAATAAGTCCAAATAAGCACTTAGCAAATCTGAGTTTCACTCAGATTATGGGACAGACTTTATGGCTAATTCCAGGTGGGGTCCACAATGTTTAAGGTCAAACAGATGGTCAATCCACACTCCCTGGTAGGAGGGGGTTGGAAAAGGTCAAATGGAACCACTAGGGCCCACTGAGGTGGTCTGCAACCACCACCAAAGTTGGTGGTGTGATGGGGGTCTGATGTGCACAGGGCAAGCTCTTGCCCTGCAACTCACTTTGGGGGTCTGTGGGACCCACTTAAACTTCCACAAAAATTAAGCAAAAATTTGAGCTTAAAGATCAGCTGATGGACTCTAACCATAACAAATTTCAACCCTTAATTTCCATCACTCAACTCACAATTTAATTTGGAAATTTAGCAAAAATCTGAGAGGATGAAGTTTTGACTTTTAGAGAAATCACAAGTTTTGACTTTTATGAATTTCTACTGGCTTTTACTGATTATCAACTAAGTAATAAGCTATATTTGAGCTAAATTACTCTATCTTAACAACCTATTTAACTAATGTCAATGATTTGGCCACCCAAAACTCTCACAGTTGACTGTGAGAGGTGAAATTTGAGATTTTGACTTTTAACCAAACCAACCCTTGCTTCTATGCTCAATATGGTATACTGAGGACCTAGTAAAGCTATTCAAACCATTTTAGAACAAAGAAACACAGATATCACAGATGAAATCTATTAAACCAAACACACCTTTATAAGATTGTTTTTATGATTTATAAAACTAGCATAGATTTAACTGATGAAATCACCAATTTAGCTTGTAATCTGATGTGTTAGACCTATTTAAGCACAGAAACACAGATAATGATGACTAATACACAAGATTGTACTATATTAGCTACAATGGCAGTCAAAAACAAAGATAATGAGTGAATAGAGAAAACTTGACTACAAACTCCTATTTTAAAACACAATCTTAACTACTAGCACTTAATAAACACAAAGAAACACAGAAATATAAGCAAACTACACAGATCACAAGTTATCAAGTTTTGAGAGGAATTTCAAAAATGAGCAACTCTTACAACTTATCCCTAGCATGAACAAGGGACTTCTCCACAGAAGCCTATCTTTAGATAGGCCAATTAAGCTCCAAGCTTGATCACCAATACCTCTTAACACCTGAAATCAAAGATTAAGCACAACAGTTGACCATGGTTGACCATTTTTAGGTTTTTGATTTTTCTTCTAATATAACTGAGTTTTAAAATCTCTAAAGCTTTAATAAGCTTATGGGAGCCTATATGATCCTAACTCAGTTCATGAAACAATCTTAAACACTAGCAGCCTATGATCATTCTAATGTATGAGAATTGAAATTTGCATAAACAAAAGAAATAGAAGAAACTTGTTTATATTAGCTTGAAAAGAGTAATAATACACTGAATTGCTTAAAACAAATGCTTAAAAGCTTCTTGTTACACTACAATTGAAAATTAAGCTTATACGACTAATACTATACTAAAAAAACTACACAGCTTCCTCTTGCACTCTTCTTCTATTTATAGCCCTTGATTAGGGTTCCCAGCACCCTTGCCATCATTTCCCACCTCTTTCTTCAATCTTTGGTCCACTCAAATGCTTCCACGTGTTTTGGCGGGAAAAGACGTTTTTGCAAATTGCTTCTGATAGCGTGCAACTGGGGGAGGGGCATTTATTGTGAGTGGCTTGGGTAGGTGTAGGGGGGCTTTGGCTTGTGATTGGTGGAGAAAGGAGGCTGAGAGGGTGTGAGGGAGGCTGAGAGGGAAAACGGGGAAGGTGGTTTTTGGTTGTTTGACTGGGGTTGACCCCGGTTTAATAACTTTGGGGTGAGATGGGCTAAGGTGTGGACTGGATCAGTTTTAGGCCCAAGGTTTAGAAATGGGTGGGCTATGGATTAAGGGATTGGGTAATGGAGTAGTATTTATTTGTTTTGGATCTGGTTTGGTTTTTTGTATTAACACAAGGACTAATTTTGTAAGTATGGGAAAGTTTGAGGTGTGGTCTTGGCATGTTTCCAAATTATTTCCAAGGGTGTATTTTGCCAAATCATGAATAGTATAAGGTCCTGGCATGAATTTTTCAATTTATTTTCACCAGGGACTGAAACCGTCAAACTTTCAAACTTCGGGGACCATTTGTGTAATTTTCACCAAACTTTCCACCAAGGACCAATCCTGTCATAAAAGGTTAGTGCAAGGACAAAATTTGTTTTTCTCAAAGTTTTTCATATCCCAAGGACCATTTTTAACAATTTTCAAAGTTCAGGGACTAAACTTGACATTTTGTGAAACTTTTCACCAAAGGACTAATTATGTAACTTTTTGATTTAAAAGGACCTTTGGTGACTTTTTCAAGTTTTTTAGAATGATCAGGGACTAGATTTGACGATTTTTGAAAGTTGGGGGACTGAAACTGCCAATTATGCAAACTTTGTGCGTTTTTCATCTGTTTTTGGTATTTTTGCATTTGAAACATGTAAAACACTTTCCTGGGATATTTTCACTATTTTGATTCATTATTGAGTGTTTTTGGATGTTTTGGCAGTTCAGAAATGGTAAAAATGATGAGTATTAACACACTCATCACCCTACGACTAGTATTAAGGAATATGACCCGTCATCCATGCAATTGTAACAAGCTATCAACCTGTAAAAGATATCTAGGGAGTAATGAAACCTAAGTAAACACAACTTTCCCTATCATTGTTTACACCACTAGTTTAATTAGATTTATTTTCATTTCTGTTATTTTATTTTGATTGCATCTTTAGTTATTGGGTTAGTTGGCTAGCAACTAATTCCGCCCACTCTTCCAAAAACCGAGATTTTACTTGCTTTTATAAAACATAAAAATACAAAAAGAATCATCCCTCACCTCTAGACTTAGTTTAGGAGACTTTCTAATCCTAGCGACACTATTCCTGAGTTGAACGATCAATCCCCCAGTACTTGTCACTATACTATACTACAACAATCAGGTACACTGCCTGGTGGGGGTTGTAAGCTTCTCGAGATCCCTTGAGAGGTAAAGCCTGGTGCGATTCCCACGTATCAATTAGGTCCAAAGAATCAGAATGATGAGAAACTCCAAGATGCATGGTCGCAAAGAACCACACAAGAAAACAAAGACGAAAACCCTAATTTAGGTTTTGACCAGCCATCAACTCCAATAATGGAGAATACAGATCGATATCTAGCATCAGTCCCTAGATTGACGACAAGTTCATAGGGATAGATCCATATCAAATACCAACACCACACAACGCTAGATCCATAAAGATATAAGATCGCAATAACATTGATCGAAACCCTAAAAACTTAGGGTTTCAATAAGACAAAGTGTCACGACTAGATGAACCCACCAAAAACAAAAACATAATACGAATCTAATTGCTAAAAACCTAAATCAGATCATAAATGAAACGATTTAAGGATTAAAACAAGAAGAATGAACTTTGGATTGATAGGAATAGGTTTTTGGTGGCCAACGCATATAATCGAAACCCTAATGAAAAGTTTCGAAGAACAATAGGATAGATTAATCATAAAGATCAAATGCTCCAAATCCCTAAACTCATAATATGTTATAGGGTTCCAAGATGAATCAAAAGGGTATGGATGGCATCCAAAAATAACATAAAATGTTGTGATGTTGGCCGTATCTAGGTTTTCTCTCCGCAAGGGAAGAGAAAAAACCCTTTATCACAATTGAAGTTGCATAAAACTTCATACTTCATCTTCAAATATTTTTCCCTTTCTTCTCCTTTGTTATAAAATTCAGTTTTAAGAAGAAGCCTTTATGCTCAATTACAACTGACTTAATTCTAGCTATCTTTGTATTTAAATAGGAGACTGTGAGGTAGTATTGCTGACCCATCCATCTTTTACTAGTTTTAGATAGCCAGTTACAATACTAGAGTGCTAAACCACTAGTGAATCAGACCATTAACTATGGCAGTTCAAGGTCTGCGAGTCCACCATTTCTTGTTCAGCAACAATGTGGAAAAAGATTATGCTTATAGATAAAGATTTATTTGATACACTTTTAGGGGGTCATTTAAGCCCTAAATCGTGTTTTTATGGTCAAATATTACCTTAAATCGTTTCTCTTTTTTATTTTAGGTACTTGGGACATGAATTCTAGAAAATGGAGCATTTTGGAGCTTGTTAGACGTTTTTATGTTGGGAATTATTTGTAAACAGACTTAAGTCTGTTAGTTAAGTCGGGTAGATAGTTAAGTCTGCCAGGACTAAGTCAAGTCTGGCAGACCTAGTTAAGTTTGTCTATGTTTTTAGCTAGTTAAGTCTGTCTTCTTCAACAAGAATAGATAAGTTAGGAGATATTCTAGGAAAGGATATGCACACGGTTATATATATTAGGAAACGATACGTATGCATCCTTTCACACGTTTTGTATAGTTAGGGTTAGGATTTTCCTTATAGTATAAAAGGAACCCTACGGCATTGTGTTCTATGCCAAGTTTTCAAGTTTAATAGAAAATATAAAGTTAGTAATTCTCTGTGTTGTTCTTACTGCTTGTGTTAATATTCCGCGTTAACATCAAGTATACATTCTTTAGAGTTTCTCATATAGATAGTTTGGATTTATCCAAGGTGTCTATTATCTTACGAAGGCTGCTTAGATTCAGAACTTTTGGACCTACAAGTGGTATCAGACTCACTATTTCATTAAACAAATAGAAAACCAGCTCAGTCATAAGGTTAAGATTATCATAATGATAATGGTACTGAGTTTAAAAATAGAAGCATGCTTGAGTTTTGTGGTAATAAGGGCATAAAACAAGAATACAGCTCTGGTAGAACTCCACAACAAAATGGAGTTGCTGAGAGGATGAATAGGACCCTTATTGAGGCAGCTAGGACTTTGCTAGCAGACTCACTCTTACCAACCACCTTTTAGGCTGAAGCAGTAAATACTGCTTGCTATGTTTTTAATAGGGTTAAAGTTACCAAACCTCATAACAAAACTCCTTATGAGCTTATATTTAGCACTAAACCAGAAATTAGTTACATAAGACCTTTTAGGTGCCGTGTTACCATTCTGGATACCCTTAGTTTGATAGGAAAGTTTGATGGCAAGTCTGATGAAGGTTTCTTGGTGGGTTATTCACTAACTAGTAAAGCCTATAGGGTATATAACTTAGTGACAAAAAGGGTGGTGGAAACTCTCCATGTTTGATATTGATTATCTCACTGATTCTATGAACTATATTCCTGTCTCTTTGGAAAATCAAGCTAACCCTCATGCAGGTTCCACAGACGAAACTAACAATACAGGTACCCCAAACACTTCCAATGCTAATGAGGAAAAAGATGAAGTTGAGTAGCTTCCTATGGTACCTACTGAAATTCAGCATTGTGCACATGGAACCAAGACAACTGTCAATAAACAAGAGACTATGGCAAAGCCTAAAGAACACAACATAAAGGCTTCTCCTAAAATTCTTTCAGAAGATATTCAAGCATTCGGAAAGGAAGTGGATGCTCTTTCTCAAAAGCATCTTGGAGCAGTACTTGAAAACAATGCTACCAGTATTAACCCTATTAATACTGTTAGGGAACCTGAAGAGCTCGATCCATCCCCATATTCTGAGTTTGATGACTCAATCATACTAGAGCCTGACATCTCTGATACACCTGATGAAGGGATCTTTACTAAAGCTTTTTATGATAAAAAAGGTGTGATCACAGATTTCAACAACCTACCAACAGAGGTTGATGTGAGTCCTCTTCCTACACTTAGGATTCATAACATTCACCCCATGATTCAAATTCTTGGTGATCCTAAGTCCAATGTTCAGACAAGGAGACAAGTACAACAACTAAAGGGAGCTCATGCATTCATAAGTTTTATGCAGAAACAACAAAGGACAAATCACAAAGATCAACAACATTGTCTGTTTGCTTGTTTTCTCTCTCAAAATGAGCCAACCAAAGTTTCTGAAGCCTTAGAAGAAGAAAGTTGGGTAGAGGCTATGCATTATGTGCTTGTTCTAGATTTCAGGTTAACCCCAAGACTTCACATCTTCATGCTATGAAGAGAATCTTTAGATACCTGAAGGGCAAACCCAATTTGGGCCTTTGGTATCCTAGAGAATCATCCTTTGACCTGGAAGCCTATTCAGATAGTGACTATGCTAGTGCTAGTCTTGATAGGAAATCCACAACAGGTAGATGCCAAATTCTTGGAAGAAGATTGATCTCATGGCAATGCAAAAAGCAGACCATTGTGGCTACATCTACAACTAAAGCAGAGTATGTTGCTGCTACAAATTGCTGTGATCAGGTATTATGGATTCAGAATCAAATGTTGGATTTTGGTTTGAATTTTATGAACACTAGAATCAACATTGATAATGAAAGCACAATTTTCATTGTTAATAATCTAGTGTATCACTCTAAAACAAAGCACATAGAAATCAGACGTCACTTCATTAGGGATTGCTTTGAAAAGAAGTTAATTAGAGTGGAAAAGATACACACAGACTTTAATGTAGCAGATCTATTTACTAAAGCTTTTGATGGACCAAGATTTAACTATCTGGTGGTTAATATTGGTATGGTAAACCCATAGCTACATTTAAGGGGAGGTTAAATGTATAGTTTGTAATATTTTAGTTCTGGTTTCAAGTTAATTCTGTAGCATGTCACTTAATCCTGGTATTAGAATTCTATTAAGTCTAGTTGTGTTTGTATATATTTGTGCGTTTTCTTGGTTTCAAATTAACTTTTCATGAATTGCAAGGATTTGAATGGATGATTTGCTGATCATTTTGGGTTAAAAATGGTTGACCAAGAGTTAAGTCTGGTGTGTTACCATCAATATTGGTTTACTTTTAAGTCTAGTCATGATTAAAAAGCAATTAATTTTTAACTGTTGGTCTGATCCCTCGCTTAATGATTTTTACTATTCAAATAGTTCCGTTACTCATTAATTTGGCACCAAGAGTTGTATATCAATCATTTTGATTCACTTTTCAACTTTATTTAAATTTTTCTTCCACATTGGCGATATTTGCAATAATCCTTGTTTTTAACCACGGTTACTCTATTTTTACAAATTTGTACTTTCACCTCATATTCACTATGGCTCATCTCTCATATAGTGATAGGCATAATCAAGTTGGTTACTTAAAGAAATAACTCAAAAGCTCAGGCTTTGAGCAGATAGTGGACATCTTAAATAGTTCTTATATCAGGTATGCCTTTACTTGCAGCCCCACTATCTATGATTCCTTAGTCAAACAGTTTTGGAAGACTGTTACTTTTGAAACTCTTGCTGATGGGAACCTACAATTAAGAGCAACTATTGACAATGTTGAGTATACCCTCATTGAAGCATCTATTTGAAGTTGTCTTCACTTGAATGATGCTTCAGGGGATTTTAAGTTGCCACATAAATTGATGTTAGAGGGTATGAATCATATCGGATATCCCACTAATGGTACCCTTACTTTCTTAAAACAAAATCTTTCCCCTCAGTGGTTTCTTCGCTCACCATCTGCTTCAATGTTTAAGTTCCAAGAGTGGAGGCTGGGATCAATTTGATGGCATAATTGCCTCTGCAATGGTCTGTCTTTCACTTAGAAGAACTTTCAATTTTTCTAAGCTAATTTTTAATGAACTGGTGAGTAATGTGAAAAGTAAACATAAATTTTAATGTACCCTCATTTTCTGCAAATGGTTTTGAATATTGCTACAACAAGCAAAATACCTTACCATATTGTGCCCCTCAGAGAAAAGGTTTTTCGCAACATGAAAAGTGGTTTTGAAGGGGTTTATATGCCATTATTGGTAGCTGTGTTGTCTGCTTCCTCTAACATTCATGTAGGTACATCAGCTTTAACTAAAGCTCAGTTTGCTCCAGTCCATACTCTTGAACTTTGCTCCTCTACATCACCACCCTTAGCTCCTGAAGAGCCTTTCACAATGAGTATGGATGATCTTCTTCGGCTAGTTCCATCCCTACTACAAAGAATAACTGGCTTGGAGCAGGAGCTGACCAAGACCAATAAGAAAGTTAAGAAGTTGGAACACATTGTGCCAAATCTAGGAGTTCATTTAGCTGAATCTGAGGATGATGAGTCAGATAATTCATCCAAACAAGGGGTATTTGGATCATGCAACAGAAAGCAAATCCTCTGAGGATACTAACATTAGTCCTTCAGAATTAGAAGCAACAAAGTTGATTATTAATCTTAGTAAAAGTAACAAGTAAAGGACAAGATTAAGAAAGAGATCTACTACAAAGGAAGTTAAGTCTGCTTTAGTAGTTAAGTCTGCTCATCAAGTTCATTCTGGTACTGGTCAAAAGCAAGGCAAGCAAATTATTCAAGAAACTTCTCAACCACAGAAAACTAAGAAGTAACTTAGAGAAGAGAATGATAGTCTAGTTGAGATTGCGAGAATTCATAATGAAGAAATAGGCAGGACTACACCCCTTAAACGACACAGAAAGATTTAAAGTCTCTGCTTGGTTGCTATGAATCTTTGGCTATATTTGAATGAATTTTCAAGGGATTTGAGAAAGAAGTCTTATTTGGTGAAGGTGACAAATGGTTATCAGACCACCATGTCTAATCCACATAAGGACTAGCTAATCCAAGAGCAAACGTCTCTAGGTAAAGATATCTCAAATCCATTTATGGCTAACAATTTGCCAAAAATTGTATGGTACTCAACTCACGATATCTGTGATAGTGAAGAGTTGGCTATCCCACAAGATTATGGCTTGTGGTAAAGGCTGTGAAAAACCATATTTGGTTATCAATTCACCAAGGTGATGAATGCATTCCTCCAAAGAATTGGCTAGTCCAAAAGCAAACGGCTTTTGGTAAAGAAAAATCAAATCCGTTGATAGATGATGATTTGCTAAAAATCATATAATTATCAATGTACCATGGTTTCTTAACCAAAACATCGGCTACTCCAGAGTTAATGGCTTACTCGTAAAGAGACATCAAATCCATTAAATTTTTCAATGATTCACCTCTCACAGGAGTTAACACACCTGGATATGATGAGAATAGTATGAAACTTTACGGATTGATGTACAAATGGTCAATGTTGCAGTAAAGATCAGAAGAATAGATGTTGCACACATCAGCTACTCAAGAATTTTAAAGTGTTGCAGAAAATATTTAAAGAATTGCAGTTCAAAAATAATTCCAATAAGATAAGGTTCAAAATCCTCAGGAAGCTTTGAAGAAAGGAACTTGAAGTTCATGGGCTATGAAGATCAAGTGAGGGGGGGATTGTTAGGAATTATTTGTGAACATACTTAAGTCTATTAGTTAATTCTGGTAGATAGTTAAGTCTGCCAGGACTAAGTTAAGTCTGGCAGACCTAGTTAAGTCTGTTTATGTTTTTAGCTAGTTAAGTTTGTCTTGTTCAACAAGAATAGATAAGTTAGGAGATATTCTAGGAAAAGATATGCACATGGTTAGATATCTTAGGAAAAGATATGTATGCATCCTTTCACACGTTTTATATAGTTAGGGTTAGGGTTTTCCTTATAGTATAAAAGGAACCCTACGACATTGTGTTCTATGCCATGTTTTCAAGTTTAATAGAAAATATAAAGTTAGTAATTCTCTGTGTTGTTCTTACTGCTTGTGTTAATGATGCGTGGGAATTGCACCAGGCTTTACCTCTCGAGGGATCTCGAGAAGCTTACAACCCCCACCAGGCAGTGTACCTGATCCTTGTAGTATAGTATAGTGACAAGTACCGGGCGATTGATCGTTCAGCTAGGAATAGTGTCGCTAGGATTAGAAAACCTAAATACTAGTTCTAAAGATGATGGATGAATATTTTTGTATTTTTATATTTTTTAGAAAGCAAGTAAAAATCTCGGGTTTTAAGGATTTGGGCGAAATTAGTTGCTAGTCAACTAACCCAATACTAAGATGCAATCAAAATAAAATACTAGAAATGAAAATAAAACTAAATTAAACTAAGGTTGTGAGCAATAAGTGGAGAAATTGTGTTTACTTAGATTTCACTACTCCCTAGATATCTTTTACACGTTAATTACTTGTTATAGTTGTGTGGATGATGGATTGTATTCCATAATACCATTCATGGGGTGGCGCACTTAACTCCCCAATCCTATGAGTGCCTACTTCACTCCTATGTCGAGCCGGCTAAGAAGCTCCTAACATGAGATCATTAGAATTTACTCCTGCGACATTAACTAATACATCTTCTACAATTCCTAGGGGGTATACGTACGAGTGTCCAGCGAGGGATAACCTTACACGAGTGGTGCTGGCATTTTTGACGTTAGTTGGATGTAAATAGTTAGGGGCATAAGATTTACTTCCGATCCTTGGTCGGCGAAAGCACGAAGATATTTCAAATCCCCGATGCTAGTCGGTATCTCAAAGTTCCCACACGCTATCTGCTTAGTAGCCACTTTTTGTACCAATAGCCTCTCGAATATTGACCCCCCAGGTAACGTATCATACTCATCTTTTCCCTTTTCCTTTTCCTCAGAACCCTGTTTGGAAGGTTGGTTACGCCCGTCACCCTTAATCCAATTTGTTATGGTGTTTTTGTTTATATCATGTTTCAGGTAGTGACTCAAGGGCTGGGATTTTGGTGGCTTATCTAAGGTCTGTTTAGTATAGGATTCTACCTTCTCGTCATCCTTGTGGACAATTGTGATGGAATTAACAAATTGGGTAGTGGGGGTGACGCTTTCTTTCCTTAGTAGCATTCTTTCGGGGGTTCTCTGGTTGGCATACTCCTCCAGTAGACTCATCATCTCATTCATTTTCTCTTGCATCTCTTCTTTTTGCTTATAAACTGCTTTCTCAAATCTAGCAAGCCGATCTGAATGAGTTGCCATATATTCTCTCATCCTAGCTTCAAACTCCGAGCGAAGCTCCTTCGGAGGGGAATAAGGTGGGGCATAGTTTTGAAAAGTCTCGATGTTTTCTCTAGAGGGTGACTCTGATAATGGTATTGAAGTCGGTTTCGAGACAGAATTGACAGTAGCCCGTCTAGGACATAAAGGTCTCCTTTGCCTTTCCTCAAAATAGTCAACTTTTGCCTCGAGTTTGCATAGAAGTTCATCGGGAATTTCGGTGGTTCCTCCAGATGTTGAGACTGCATTGATGCCCGCTTTTATTGTATGATTAAAT
Organism: Artemisia argyi; assembly: GCA_030686995.1. Lineage (NCBI taxonomy): Eukaryota > Viridiplantae > Streptophyta > Magnoliopsida > Asterales > Asteraceae > Artemisia > Artemisia argyi. The sequence goes on along the minus strand of CM060677.1, from coordinate 83,536,178 downwards.
TCCCACATCTCTTGATTATCGGCGGCGAGCTCCTCAATAATTGCCCAGGACTCCTCGGCGTTCTTATTACGCAGTTTACCTCCCGCGGCCCTATCGATTGTACGTTTAGTGTGATAGTCAACATGGTCGTAGAAAATCTGAACTAATAACCAAAGGTTTATACCATGATGAGGGACTTTATGGAGGAGATCCTTAAAACGGACCCATGCTTCGTAGAAAGTTTCACCCTGATGTTGTTCAAACATCAAAATGTCGTTTCTAAGCATTGCAGTCTTCCCTGGTGGGAAGAATTGAGTAAGGAAGCGATTGGTGAGATTATCCCATGTGGTGATGGATCCCGCGGGTAAACGCTCAAGCCATTGACTAGCTTGATCCCGCAGAGAGAATTGGAATAGGCGTAATCGGGCTGTCTCTCTAGTTTCAACACCTAGGTCTATGGAATCTACGATTTTAGGGAAGTCCTTAAGATGTTGGTTTGGATCTTCGGAACGAAGTCCATGGAATGCACATCCGCTTTGCACCAACCGGATGGTGTCGGATCGCAAGGGAGTCACATTGGCTCCGGTGAGCTCAATGGTGTTTCGATAGCCTTGGTGGCTAGGTCAGGAATATTCTCCTAAGGTTCGGGGCCTAAGGGGTTCTAGTGGTGGGTTTTGTTGTGGTTGGATGACGGGTTCAAAGATGTTCTCGTTGTCCATGATGTCGGGTGGTGAAGAGTTACGAACAAAAACACAAAGAATTAAGATAGACTAAAGAGAACCTAAAAATAAAAATAAAATCTTACTAGAAAGGAATCTAGCAAGTAGACCTAATAAAAAGAAATTCTAACCTAGACAATAACTATTCCCCGGGCTGCGGCGCCAAAAACTTGATGCGTGGGAATTGCACCAGGCTTTACCTCTCGAGGGATCTCGAGAAGCTTACAACCCCCACCAGGCAGTGTACCTGATCGTTGTAGTATAGTATAGTGACAAGTACCGGGGGATTGATCGTTCAGCTAGGAATAGTGTCGCTAGGATTAGAAAACCTAAATACTAGTTCTAAAGATGATGGATGAATATTTTTGTATTCTTATATTTTTTAGAAAGCAAGTAAAAATCTCGGGTTTTAAGGATTTGGGCGGAATTCGTTGCTAGTCAACTAACCCAATACTAAGATGCAATCAAAATAAAATACTAGAAATGAAAATAAAACTAAATTAAACTAAGGTTGTGAGCAATAAGTGGAGAAATTGTGTTTACTTAGATTTCACTACTCCCTAGATCTGTTTTACACGTTAATTACTTGTTATAGTTGTGTGGATGACGGATTGTATTCCTTAATACCATTCATGGGGTGGCGCACTTAACTCCCCAATCCTATGAGTGCCTACTTCACTCCTATGTCGAGCCGACTAAGAAGCTCCTAACATGGGATCATTAGAATTTACTCATGCATTAAATACAACCAATAAAACCTAGTGCACATCAGTTCATGTTTCCTAAGACGTTCAAGCATGTTACCATTTGGAGATCTGCCAGTTTTCTTATGCCTAACATCGAAATCATTCATCCAATACAATCATAAACAAGTAATCAACACATAATCAACATCTAGGTTTCATTAGATCTAAGCAAACACAAGATAAATCTAGCCTAGCATGGTGGAATCAAGATAAGAACAAGATATAGACAACCAACACATAGACATATTGATTGAATTAGAAGAACACTTATCTCAATTACACATGTAAGGGTTCAAGGGCTGAAAACCCTTGAAAAACCTGTAAAATTCGTAATAGGTTCGGCCTTAGGGTTTCTCCAAACTTCTCTCTTTTTTATGAATGAAAATTAGAAAACTATATATAGGAAATTGAGGCTGACGGCGTCAAGACCAAATAGGTGACGCCGTCATCTCGCCGCCAAAATAATTCTCGGACTGCCTTGATCTACATCTGACGCCGTCATGTGTTAGGTTCTTCCAGGCCGTCACGTATTTTACTCTTGACGCTCTACTTGTGACGCCTTCATGTTTGCACTGGGCCGTCATGCAATTTACTCTTGACACCGTCAGGATGGTACTCTTGACGCCGTCACACACTGTTCCCAGCAAGGAAAATTAAGACTTTGGCGTTTTCTTCACTTTAATGCTCCAAAAATGTCCGAATTGCTTCCTTTTCCAGATTTCACTCCCAAAGTACCTAAAATCACAAAAGGAACGATTTAGGGCAATATTTGATCAAATAAATTCAATTTCGGGCTTAAATGACCCCCTAAAAGTGGTTCATTTTTCGCCTCATCATATACCCTTACACTTGAGATTTGCTTGTCCTCAAGCAAATGCGCTTTTATTCTAGTCAAAATACAAATTAGGGGTCATTTAACACTAATATAAAAAGTAATTACAACAAATAATCGTTCCACTAAAGACCAAAGACAAGCACGGAGGCCATACACTAGCACCTCACAAATAGTGTTTAGATACTCACATCTCTCGGGTGTAATAAAGTATAAATTACAATATGGAAACGGAAGATATCTCTCACTACCTGTCATAGCAAAATAGATTACCATAGGCTTGGGAAAGGATCAAACCTCCATCACATGGCGTAAGCACCTAGGATAAACTATCAAAGAGGTCTTTTAAAGGGTTGTAACGTTAGGTGTAGGGATATGAAATACACAGTTTTGTTGGATATAGGCAGTCTTTACTGGTGGCGAGTTAACCATCTTGGTTAATTACATGTACAATATGGCGTTGCTAAGCCAAGACTAGACTCGACTTAAGCTAATAAATGAAAAATAACAAAAACATAAAATAAACATAAAATGAAAAGGGGTGGTAGTCCGTATGTTTTTTCTCTTTTTCTTTTTCTATTTTTTTTTCTTGATTTTTTCGATTTTTTCGATTTTTTTTTTTTTTTTTTTTTTTTTTTTTTTTTTTTTGCATACACTCTTACCCTACCATCCAAAATAATATATCATAGGGAATGAAAATTCCCTTACACTTGAATTTTTACATACTTTACAATAAACTAATCTAATGACTCGAATTAAGAAAATCAAAACACTTGGAGTACTTTTAAGATTAACGTACATATGGGGGTAATAAATGATGTTCTTCCCCTTTACTCCATAAATTAAGTACTTTACCCATGAGTCCCAATCGTCCCAAAACAATATGTACAAGGATATGACTCGACTTAGCAACCATGTAATCAATTAGATAGTTAACTTAGGGTTTAACAAATAACAATAATGCACTAAAGATGAGCGCATACACGGAAGGCTAAGGCGATTTGGGTGTACATTTAAGTGGGGTGTAACAAATTTTTCCTTTAAGTAAGATGCTTAAAGTTAGAAACGAAAAGATAGGCTCGGAGGGGTGTACTAGGGGTTTCGTGTACTAAAAATGAGTACAACGCTAAGGGTGTGGGAAAAATTAGTTGACTTAACTAGCCAAGTAATATGACTTAAATGGTCAAGTAATTATGATACGGGTTTAACACAAGGGTGATCCTAATGCCTCTTATCATGTAGTAAATCCTACTACACGAATGTAGTCTCACTAGCGGTCTCGGGATGCATCACTAACGCAAGTTCTAGAATCTAAATGCTACCGGTACACTCATAAGCACTAATAGTAAATGCTTTCCCTATCAAATCTAAAGGCGAACCTCACATATTTGGGTGGAAAATTTTTCTGAATATACGGTTTTGTGCCAGTTATACAATCTCCTATCCATGAGACGCTTGCTATGGCTAAAGTTTCACTCCTAAATATTGTAAAAAATTTTAAATTTGACGCTAAAATTGCACTAACAAGTATTTCTCATAGTTTTATTACACATCTACCATTAAACAAAACAAACTCAAGCGAAAGTGTATCTGTAAGGTATCATCATTTTACCCTCCCCTTACACTTAAGATGAACATTGTCCCCAATGTTCAAGTAAAGAATGTAAAAGTGCAATAAGTAAAACAAATGAAATCAAATACTCCCCTGATTCGCTCGGTATGGATAATAAGGTGGCCAGGTTAAATCTTCCTCCAAGAAAATGAACAATCAAAGCTTCCCTTCCAGAATATAAATCATCTTCTTGTCATACATAACCTGTAAATCCTGAGAAAACAAACAAAGCAACCTCGCATAAAATCGGCGGCAATCTATATAAGTTACTAAATCCTAGAAAACAAAGTAAGATATAATGCTTGTGGAATGAAGTTTGCAGATTTCCTGGAGATTATAAAACTTAATTATTCAACAAAAACTTTAAGACTCCGTTAGAAAAACAAAACCGGTAAAATTTCCAGATTTTTACACGTGACGCCGTCAAGAGTAATCTCGTGACGCTGTCAGAAGTGATCTGCAGAAATTCTTATGTTAAGTTTCCGGAAAATTTCTGGAAAAAACTTGGTCCTACTTCCTGGAAAATCCTGCAAAACTTCATTATGACTCAATACAAGCATTTGACTCTAACAAATACGAATACATATGTTCACTTAATATTGTGGAGAATCATGATCGGTTTGTTTCTTAAAAACATATTTGGGGTCTCCCCTTACACTTATCTTTTGCAAAAATACCTTTAGGTGGAGTTAAGACTATGCTAAACAACAAAGTAAAGTATTTCCACTTTTTAGTTTAGAAACATGATCTACCAACAATAAAAATAAAGCATGCATACGGAAGCAAATAACAAACAAACAAAACAAAATCACACAAAGCATGGGTTGCCTCCCAAGAAGCGCTTTTCTTTATTTACGAGTCTTGTAGCTAGACTCAAGGTCATGGGTTACTACGTGACCTCATCCCTTGAGATGATGTACCTCATGTAGTTGTGATCATTACCATTGTGGTGGTAGTACCTCAATCTGTCGATACTTGCAATCACCTCTCCACCTACTTTACTTCTCAGGTTAGCCGTCCCATCTTGGTTCATGCTCTCAATTGTGAAAGGCCCATACCACCAAGGACTTGGTTTATCGGGTGGTATTGTTGTTTCCAAGTGTCTTAAGAGCACCAAGTTCCCTTCCTCGAATGGGATATGACTTTCTGCTGGTCGATTATGTTCGAATTCGACATGAACCTTATTACTTTTGCTTCTTTCATATTTAGCCTCCTTGTAGCTTTTGATTCTTGCCTCCCATGCAAGAATTTTATTCTGAACGCGAATGGGTGTCGTGTCAATGTTGTTTTTGAGTTCTCTCCAACTCAAATTCTCATGTCCACTTCACGGAGTCATGGGGAAGCTAATCTTTCTTTTTCCAGCTTTAAGCTCAATTTTCCTGCCTTCATACTTAATGACAGCTCTAGCGGTAGCGAGGAATGGTGCCCCAAGGATTATTGGCATGCATCCATCTCCCTTATCATCGATGATCATAAAATCAACGGGGTACATGAATCCTGCGACATTAACTAATACATCTTCTACAATTCCTAGGGGGTATACGTACGAGTGTCCAGCGAGGGATAACCTTACACGAGTGGGTGCTGGCATTTTTGACGTTAGTTGGATGTAAATAGTTAGGGGCATAAGATTTACTTCCGATCCTTGGTCGGCGAAAGCACGAAGATATTTCAAATCCCCGATGCTAGTCGGTATCTCAAAGTTCCCACACGCTATCTGCTTAGTAGCCACTTTTTGTACCAATAGCCTCTCGAATATTGACCCCCCAGGTAACGTATCATACTCATCTTTTCCCTTTTCCTTTTCCTCAGAACCCTGTTTGGAAGGTTGGTTACGCCCGTCACCCTTAATCCAATTTGTTATGGTGTTTTCATTTATATCATGTTTCAGGTAGTGACTCAAGGGCTGGGATTTTGGTGGCTTATCTAAGGTCTGTTTAGTAGAGGATTCTACCTTCTCGTCATCCTTGTAGACAATTGTGATGGAATTAACAAATTGGGTAGTGGGGGTGACGCTTTCTTTCCTTAGTAGCATTCTTTCGGGGGTTCTCTGGTTGGCATACTCCTCCAGTAGACTCATCATCTCATTCATTTTCTCTTGCATCTCTTCTTTTTGCTTATAAACTGCTTCCTCAAATCTAGCAAGCCGATATGAATGAGTTGCCATATATTCTCTCATCCTAGCTTCAAACTCCGAGCTAAGCTCCTTCGGAGGGGAATAAGGTGGGGCATAGTTTTGAAAAGTCTCGATGTTTTCTCTAGAGGGTGACTCTGATAATGGTATTGAAGTCGGTTTCGAGACAGAATTGACAGTAGCCCGTCTAGGACTTAAAGGTCTCCTTTGCCTTTCCTCAAAATAGTCAACTTTTGCCTCGAGTTTGCATAGGAGTTCATCGGGAATTTCGGTGGTTCCTCCAGATGTTGAGACTGCATTGATGCCCGCTTTTATTGTATGATTAAATTCCCACATCTCTTGACTATCGGCGGCGAGCTCCTCAATAATTGCCCAGGACTCCTCGGCGTTCTTATTACGCAGTTTACCTCCCGCGGCCCTATCGATTGTATGTTTAGTGTGATAGTCAACATGGTCGTAGAATATCTGAACTAATAACCAAAGGTTTATACCATGATGAGGGACTTTATGGAGGAGATCCTTAAAACGGGCCCATGCTTCGTAGAAAGTTTCACCCTGATGTTGTTCAAACATCAAAATGTCGTTTCTAAGCATTGCAGTCTTCCCCGGTAGGAAGAATTGAGTAAGGAAGCGATTGGTGAGATCATCCCATGTGGTGATGGATCCCGCGGGTAAACGCTCAAGCCATTGACTAGCTTGATCCCGTAGAGAGAATTGGAATAGGCGTAATCGGGTTGTCTCTCTAGTTTCAACACCTAGGTCTATGGAATCTACGATTTTAAGGAAGTCCTTAAGATGTTGGTTTGGATCTTCGGAACGAAGTCCATGGAATGCACATCCGCTTTGCACCAACCGGATGGTGTCGGATCGCAAGGGAGTCACATTGGCTCCGGTGAGCTCAATGGTGTTTCGGTAGCCTTGGTGGCTAGGTCGGGAATATTCTCCTAAGGTTCGGGGACTAAGGGGTTCTAGTGGTGGGTTTTGTTGTGGTTGGATGACGGGTTCAAAGATGTTCCCGTTGTCCATGATGTCGGGTGGTGAAGAGTTACGAACAAAAACACAAAGAATTAAGATAGACTAAAGAGAACCTAAAAATAAAAATAAAATCTTACTAGAAAGGAATCTAGCAAGTAGACCTAATAAAAAGAAATTCTAACTTAGACAATAACTATTCCCCGGGTTGCGGCGCCAAAAACTTGATGCGTGGGAATTGCACCAGGCTTTACCTCTCGAGGGATCTCGAGAAGCTTACAACCCCCACCAGGTAGTGTACCTGATCGTTGTAGTATAGTATAGTGACAAGTACCGGGGGATTGATCGTTCAGCTAGGAATAGTGTCGCTAGGATTAGAAAACCTAAATACTAGTTCTAAAGATGATGGATGAATATTTTTGTATTTTTATATTTTTTAGAAAGCAGGTAAAAATCTCGGGTTTTAAGGATTTGGGCGGAATTAGTTGCTAGTCAACTAACCCAATACTAAGATGCAATCAAAATAAAATACTAGAAATGAAAATAAAACTAAATTAAACTAAGGTTGTGAGCAATAAGTGGAGAAATTGTGTTTACTTAGATTTCACTACTCCCTAGATATCTTTTACACGTTAATTACTTGTTATAGTTGTGTGGATGATGGATTGTATTCCATAATACCATTCATGGGGTGGCGCACTTAACTCCCCAATCCTATGAGTGCCTACTTCACTCCTATGTCGAGCAGGCTAAGAAGCTTTTAAGATGGGATCATTAGAATTTACTCATGAATTAAATACAACCAATAAAACCTAGTGCACATCAGTTCATGTTTCCTAAGACGTTCAAGCATGTTACCATTTGGAGATCTGCCAGTTTTCTTAAGCCTAACATCGAAATCATTCATCCAATACAACCATAAACAAGTAATCAACACATAATCAACATCTAGGTTTCATTAGATCTAAGCAAACACAAGATAAATCTAGCCTAGTATGGTGGAATCAAGATATAGACAACCAAAACATAGACATATTGATTAAATTAGAAGAACACTTCATGTAAGGGTTCAAGGGCTAAAAACCTTGAAAAACCTGTAAAATTCGTAATAGGTTCGGCCTTAGGGTTTCTCCAAACTTCTCTCTTTTTTATGAATGAAAATTAGAAAACTATATATAGGAAATTGAGGCTGACGGCGTCAAGACCAAATAGGTGACGCCGTCATCTCGCCGCCAAAATAATTCTCGGACTGCCTTGATCTACATCTGACGCCGTCATGTGTTAGGTTCTTCGAGGCCGTCACGTATTTTACTCTTGACGCTCTACTTGTGACGCCTTCATGTTTGCACTGGGCCGTCATGCAATTTACTCTTGACGCCGTCAGGATGGTACTCTTGACGCCGTCACACACTGTTCCCAGCAAGGAAAATTAAGACTTTGGCGTTTTCTTCACTTTAATGCTCCAAAAATGTCCGAATTGCTTCCTTTTCCAGATTTCACTCCCAAAGTACCTAAAATCACAAAAGGAACGATTTAGGGCAATATTTGATCAAATAAATTCAATTCCGGGCTTAAATGACCCCCTAAAAGTGGTTCATTTTTCGCCTCATCAGTTAATATTCCATATTAACATCAAGTATACATTCTTTAGAGTTTCTCATATAGATAGTTTGGATTTATCCAAGGTGTCTATTTTCTTACAAAGGCTGCTTAGATCCAGAACTTTTGGACCTACATTTTATGCTCAAGAATGAAGAAAACAATAAAACCAAGAAAAGTTTGGAAATAACACCAGACAGCATCAGGCTTTGGAGCTGACGCCGTCGCCTTATGAAGTGATGCGATGGAATTTTACACTAGGCGCCCCGAAAAAGAATTTGAAAATTTATACGGGACTGCGTCAGGCACAAATGAGTTGAGGCTAACGGGCTTTACACTTAAACGAGGTGGCCCAGAAGTATTATAATGGGACGGCGTCAGAAGGTCTCTTGGGCGATACGAAACCTTAAAAGCGGCGACCTGACGGCGTCAGGACTTATAACTCGACACCGTCAGCCTTGTAAATCTATATAGAGTTTTTACTTTTTCATTCATAAGAGGTGGAACTTTGTGTACAAACTCTAGTCCAACTTTTGCAGTAATTTTAGGGTTTCAAACCCTCTTTTCTTCCATGTTCAATTAAAGATAAGTTCTCCTTTTAATCGTTCAATATGTCTATGTGTTGTTTGATTAATTGTTTGTCTTTTCTTTACATTAACATGCTAGCTTAGATTTTCTAGTGTTTGCTTAGATCTAATGAAACCTAGTTATTGATTATTGATTGTTGGTTTGTTATTGATTGTTTGGTTGATTGACTAGCGTTAGGCTTAACAAAACTGGCTAATCTCCTATACGGTAACAAGCTTGAACATCTTAAGAAATGTAATTGGATGTGTACTACGGTTTTATTGGTTGTATTTAATGAATGAGTAACTATTAATGAGGCTATGATAGGATACTAAACGTGTCGTCATAAGAAGAGATAGAAGCTCATAGGGTTGAGGAAGGATGTACATTCCCCCACGAATGGTATTAAGGAATACAATCCTTCATCCAAACAATCGTGACAAATCAATGAATCAGTAGGAGATAACTAGGGATTAGTGAAATCTAAGTAAACACATTTTTTCTCTTATAAGTAATCACCATCATTTATTTTATTGTTATTTTATTTTATTTTGTCTATTATTAGTTTTTGGGTTAGTTGACTAGCAACTAATTCCGCCCAATCTTTTAATACCCGAGATGTTAATTGCTTTCATAAAAATACAAAAAGAATCATCCCTCATCTCTAGACCTAGTTGACTAGTTTCCAATCCTAACGACACTATTCCCCTAGAGAACGATCAATACCCCGGTACTTACCACTCACTATACTACACCGATCAGGTACACTGCCTAGAGGATTGCAAGCTTCTCAAGATCCATTGAAAAGTAAAACTTTTGCGAGTTTGTAATCCCGCATCAAAGTTTTTGGCGCCGCTGCCGGGGGAATAGTTATTGCTTAGGTTGAATTTTTATTTTAATTAGGTCTAGTCATTAGATACCTTTCTAGTGAGATTTTTATTTTCTTTTTCATAGGTTTTCTTTAGTCTATCTTTTTCTTCGTGTTTTTGTTCGTAATCCACATCATCAACCATCATGGAAGGTGATAATATCCTTGAACCCGCCATTCAACCAAACCACCAAAACCCACCCGAACCACCTAGAGCCCGCACTTTAGGAGAATACTCCCGACCTAGCCACCAAGGCTATCGAAACACCATTGAGCTCAACCAAGGAGCCAATGTGTCTCCCTTGCGATCCAACACCATCTGGTTGGTGCAAAGTGGATGTGCATTCCATGGATTTCGTTCCGAAGATCCAAACCAACATCTCAAGGATTTCCTTAAAATCATTGATTCCATAGACCTTGATGTTGCCACTCGAGAGACGAACCGATTACGTATCTTCCAATTCTCTCTACGTGACCAAGCTAGTCAATGGCTTGAGCATTTACCCGCGAGATCCATCACCTCTTGGGATGATCCAACCTCTCGTTTCCTTGCTCAATTTTTCCCACCGGGAAGAACTACCAAGTTATGGAATGACATCTTGATGTTCCAACAACGTCATGGTGAAACTCTTTGCGAAGCTTAGACTCATTTCAAGGACTTACTCCAAAAAGTCCATCATCATGGCATTGATCTTTGGCTCCAAGTCCAAATCTTTTATGATCATTTCAATCAATCCACAAGACAAACCATTGACCATGCAGCCGGTGGTAAGCTACGTGACAAGAATGCGGAAGAATCAAAGGGAATCATAGAAGATCTTGCTCTCTATAACAACGAATGTTGGAATGATCCCCGTGATTTGAATAAAACGGTCAAGGCAATATCTTTGGCTTTAAATAATTCAAGCATTCCTGGCCATAGGATCATGGAACTTAAGGACCAAGTCAAGTTTCTCATGAAATCCTACGAGGCTCCTAAACCTTCAAATCAAGTGAACAAAATCACTTCTTCATGTGAGTATTGTAGTGGTCCCCATGACACTTTTGATTACATGGAACTCTCCGAACAAGCTTTTGCGGATTATGTAACCTCACGTGCCATTGGACCCATGAATTTTAATGAGGTTATGGAGGCATGGAAGGATAAGCCGTATTTTAGTTGGAGTCGAACTCAAAGCATATCATTCAATGACTCCCCTCCACTCACCTGGTCTGAACATTACCCTCCCCAAAACTCTCCTCAACAGCATAGCCAGGAGGGAGTGCTGCAAAAATTTATATCCTATCAGGAGACGCAACTTTCCAAACTCGAAACCCAATTCAGGCAACAACAAGCTGATTTGGACAACAAGATCATTAATCTGTTGAGTATCATCAATAGTCAAATCGCTAACACGTCAACCAAGGAGCTGACCCGGACTAAAGAAGTCAAATCCGTCACCGTCACTAACCAAACACCACCTTTTATGATAATAAAAGATCCTAGCCATATCCACCTTCCGATTCAAGCCATATCCACTTCGTAAACACCATCATCACAATACTTGGCCCAATAACGGCAAAAGGTCATAAGTTGACAGATAAAAAGGGTAATGGAGTTGAAAAACAAGTTCTTAACAAGGATCCTGGTGTACCGAAGAACCCCTCAGACTCGCTTGAAAGTTCAGATGATGGTAAGTTCAATGACAGGGAAGAGTCTGAAAACCCAAAAGAATCTTTAGGAACATTGGATAGCTCCCTTATGGAGAAACATGAGAATGGTACGGTGAAACTTTCCAGTGGATTTAGAAACAGAATAGAGGAGAACGATCCTAGTGTTTTTAAGATCTCATGCACAACTAAGAGGAAGTCTACTGGTGCATATATCGATCCCGACTCTCCAATGAATGCAATCTCCCTTTCTCTTTACAACGAGATCTTCACCGAACAGGTTACTTATAAGGGTTTCAATTTCGTTGGGATAATTAGAAAAGCACCAATTATGGTTGTGGGGGGGGGGGGGGGGGGGTTCATTTACAACATTGACCTAACTGTGATTAATGATATGGACTCCATCATTAGCCCAACGTTAACCAACCTGGTCTTCGAAAAACCGTTCGTCGAGGAAACGGGAGTGACTTTCAATGAGAGTGATAGTAGTGTATTGTTCACCGATGGTGTTAGGAAAGTGATCTTTCGGGACGGCAATGAGGAGTGTGAAAGTATCGACCACAGTCAGCTGGAAATACAAGAGAGTTACAAGCTAGGAAACCTGGTAGGATAAAGCGACGTGACCCTAATAACCTTAAAATACCTTGTATGATTGGTCACATCTATTTTTATAATGTATACATAGACGTAGGCTTACCCATGAACGTTATGTCTTTGTTTCATTATAATAATATTTGTAGATGGGGGTTAATAAACAAGGAAGAAAATATTGTTGGTAGGGACCATGACGTGCAGGTGTTTGTTGGAAACATGACATTTACGATGAGCTTTACAATCGTTGACAACATTGAGGATTACATTGATCCTAGGTTATCACAAGTTGTTTTCGGGGCACCTTTTTGTATGATCACTAACTTAGTGGTCGATGAACATAATGGGATTATGACTTTCACCAACGGGATTAAAACAATCTCGTATCAGACACCTTACAAATCATGGGATTTCAGAGAAATAGATTGTGATGGGTTGAATAAGTTGGGTTCACAACTCATATTAACTGACAATGACGTAAGGAGAGGATGTAAGAGTACCTTTGAACTTTCATGTGGATTCTATAAGGATGTTGGTAAGCTTAGTTCAAAATATAACAAGGACATCTTCGAACTTGAAGATCTGAAATATCTGCATTATGAAAGTGCTTCTGATGAAGAAGGAGAGGATGACTTGGAGAACGTGATGAATGATGGAGTCACGTAATAGGGTGTGACTTTGAGTCTAGCTACAAGACTCGTAAATAAATAAAAGCGCTTCTTTGGAGGCAACCCAAACTTTATTTTATTTTGTTTGTTTGTTTGCTTATTTGTTTTTATTTGTTTATGTATGTATTCTTCATTCATATTGTTTATTGTTCATGTCTCAAATAAATTCATAAAAATGATTTATCTTGTTTTTAACCTAGTCTTAATTACATATAAAGGTATTTTGCAAAAGATAAGTGTAAGGGAATCTCATATTTGTTTTAAAGAACGGATTGAACATGAACAATTACAATAAGATATGAACATATATATTAGTACTTGTTTGAGTCAAATGCTTGTATCGAGTTACAATGAATGTTTTGCAGGGATTCCAGGTCTTAAAACATAGATTTTTCTAGAAATTTTCCGGAAACAAAATATAAAAATTTTGCCAGGTCCATTCTGACGGCGTTAGGAGTTAACACCTGACCACGTCAGACTTTATTTTCTGAAAAAAAATTCAGATTTTGTTTTTCCGTCTGAATTGTAAAGTTTCGTAAAATCTTAAATTTTTGAAATCCAGGAATCTGCAAACATTCATTTTGCAATCATTATATCCTTTTAATTCCTAGAAAGCAACGTAAGATATATATGCTCTTTTTTCTAGGATTTACTTTTATTTATAGAGTTTATCGCCGATTTTACGCGAGGTTTCGTGTTTGTTTTCTTTGTTGTTTAACAGGTTATATTGGACAAAAAGATGATTATATTTCAGGAGTGAAGCTTTACACGCACATTTTCTTGGAGGAAGATCTAACCATGTTACCATATTTTCCATACCGAGTGAATCAGGGGAGTATTAGTTTCTTTCATTCTCATTTATTTTTACTTTTACATCTTTTAATTGAACATTGGGGATAATGTTCGACTTAAGCGTAGGGGGTAAATTGGGATACCTTAGAAACTACAACTTTGCTTGATTTTTGTTTTGTTTAATAGTTAATGTGTAATAAAACTAAAAGAAATATTTGTTAGGGTAAATTTAACACCAGATTTAAATTTTTTTGCAACATTTAGGAGTGAAACTTTAGTATTAATATGCGTCTCATGGATATGAGTTATATGACTAGCACAAAAACCGTACCACTCAAAAATTTCCACCCCAAATATGTGAGGTTCACCTTTAGATTATTAGGAAAAAGCATTTATCTTTAGTGCTTGTGAGTATACCAGTAGTATTTAGGTTCTAAACTTGTGTTAGCTGATTCCGAGACCACTAGTGAGACTACATTCGTGTAGTTAGGATTTACTATATGATAAGAGGCATTAGGATAACCCTTGTTTTAAACCTGTATTATAATTACATTGACTTCATTGGTCAAGTAATTTTCCCACACCCTTGCGATGTACTCATGTTTAGTACACAATACCCCTAGTACAACCCTCAAAGCCTATCTTTTTCATTTCTAACTTTAAGAATCTTACTTAAAGGAAGAATTTGTTTACAATCCATCCCAAATGCACACCTAAATCTCCTTAGCCTACCTATTATGCACTCATCTTTAGTGCATTATTGTTATTTGTTTAAACCCTTAGTTAGTTGTCTAATTTATTACATGGTTGCTAAGTCGAGTCATATCTTGTACATATTGATTTGGGACGATTGGGACTCATGGGTAAAAGTATTAGTGTTATGGAGTAATAGGGAATAACATAATTTATTACCCCCATATATGCGTTAATGTCTTAAAGTACTCCAAGTGTTTCAATTATCTTGATTCAAGTCTTTATTCTTAATTATGTAAAAGTTCAAGTGTAAGGGGAGGGAACGAGCCCCCTTGATGTATTATTTTAGATGGTAGGGCAAGAATGTATGAAAGAAAATAGAAAAGGAAAAGTAGAAAAACATATGGACTACCATCCCGTTTCTTTTATATTTATGTTGGTAATAGTTAGCTTAAAGTTGAGTCGAGTCTTGGCCTAGCAACGCCACATTGTACATGTAATTGACCAAGACAATTGACTTGCCACCAGTAAAATATCCCTTATCCAACAAACCGTGTTTTTTTCATAACCCTACACCTAACGTTATAACCCTTTGAAAGACCTCTTTAATAGTTTATCCTAGGTGCTTACGCCAAAGTGGTGAAGGTTTTTGATCCTTTACCAAGCCTATGGGAATCTATGTGCTATGACAGGTAGTGAGAGATATCTTTTCCATTTCCATTTGTGATATATAAATTTATAACACCCAAGAGATGAGTATCCAAACACTATATGTGAGGTGCTAGTGTATAGTTTCAGTGCTTGTTCTGACTAAGGTGGAGCGATCATTTGTTGTAATTACTTTTATATTAATGTTAAATGACCCCTAACTTGTATTTTGATTAGTATAAAAGCTCATTTGCTTGAGGACAAGCAAATCCCAAGTGTAAGGGTATTTGATAAGAATTCATTTGATACGCTTTTAGGGGGTCATTTAAGCCCTAAATCATGTTTTTATGGTCAAATGTTACCTTAAATTGTTTATTTTGTCATTTTAGGTACTTGGGACATGAATTCTGGAAATTAGAGCATTTTGGAGCTTTTCGGACGTTTTTATGCTCAAGAATGAAGAAAACAAGAAAACCAAGAAAAGTCTCGCCTTATGAAGTGATGCGATGGAATTTTACACTAGGTGCCCCAGAAAAGAATTTGGAATTTTATACGGGACGGCGTCAGGCACAAATGAGGCAAGTCTGCCTGGCTTTACACTTACATGAGGCGGCCCAGAAGTATTATAAAGGGACGGCGTCAGAAGGTCTCTTGGGCGATACGAAACCCTAAAAGCGGTGACCTGACGGCGTCAGGACTTATAACCCGACGCCATCAGCCTTGTAAATCTATATATAGTTTTTGCTTTTTCATTCATAAGAGGTGGAACTTTGCAGTAATTTTAGGGGTTCAAACTCTCTTTTCTTCCATGTTCAATTAAAGATAAGTTCTCCCTTTAATCATTCAATATGTCTATGTGTTGTTTGATTAATTGTTTGTCTTTTCTTTACATTAGCATGCTAGCTTAGATTTCCTAGTATTTGCTTAGATCTAATGGAACCTAGTTATTGATTGTTGATTGTTGATTTGTTATTGATTGTTTGGTTGATTGACTAGCGTTAGGCTTAAGAAAACTAGCTAATCTCTTATACTGTAACAAGCTTGAATGTCTTAAGAAACGTAATCGGATGTGTACTACGGTTTTATTTGTTGTATTTAATGCATGAGTAACTATTAATGAGGCTATAATAGGATACTAAATGTGTCATCATAAGAAGAGGTAGAAGCTCAAAGGGTTGGGGAAGGACGTACACGCCCCCACGAATGGTATTAAGGAATACAATCCTTCACCAAACAATTGTGACAAATCAATGAATCAGTAGGAGATAACTAGGGAGTAGTGAAAGCTAAGTAAACACATTTTTTTCTCTTATAAGTAATCCACCATCATTTATTTTATTGTTATTTTATTTTATTTTGTCTATTATTAGTTTTTGGGTTAGTTGACTAGCAACTAATTCCGCCCAATCTTCCAATACCCGAGACTTTAATTCCTTTCATAAAAATATAAAAATACAAAGAGAATCATCCCTCATCTATAGACCTAGTTGACATAGTTTTCAATCCTAAGGAAACTATTCCCCTAGAGAACGACCAATCCCCCGGTACTTGCCACTCACTATACTACACCGGTCAGGTACACTGCCTGGAGGATTGCAAGCTTCTCAAGATCCCTTGAGAAGTAAAACTTTTGCGAGTTTGTAATCCCGCATCACTTGTTAATTTTTCCTTGTTGTAAACTCAGTAAGTAAGAAGAAGTCGTTATGCTCACTTACTATTCATAATTAGTCTATAGAGGGGATTGTTGGGTCTGAAATCGACACTAATTATCTCTGACAAATGTTTAAACATAAAATAACCTAATACGCCCTCTGAAGGTGAGTGAGCATAAAAGTCTCTGATGAAGATCTGAGAGAATGTCACTTTATAACTATCATATGAACTTGATTATTATTCAGAAGGTGTTACTCACTGATAAAAGAAATCGGTGAGTGTTGCATAAAGCTCAGCCAATTATCTAGCTTCAAAGACGTCAAATACCATTTGAAGAAAACACTTCACAAATTGATGCGTTGTTAGGGAGTGATTTACAAGGAGCTACAAACAACAACAGAGTCTCTGAGATTTGACAAATGTTTCTCTAACTCTGAAGATTTAATTTAGTTTAAACAACCTCAATCTTTGAAAGCATGTGCGGGAAAATCTCGGGAAAGATAAGTTCAAGTACTTATCAATATACGAGAAAAAGCATTTGGATTATAAGTTGTCAAATCGGGTAAACTGAAAGTATGCTCAAGACTAGCTTACTAGGCATGTGCCTATCTATAGCTAGTTGACAAGTTACTATGCACCCATGTACATCCACTGTTTACCCTTCTATATAAACCAAAGGTTGTAACCGAGCTAAGTAGAGATTCAAACTTAGAAACTAATACAAAATATTATAGTTAGGATCCTTCTCTCCTAAGAACAACAAAGCAAAGCTAGTTGCCTCTTTTTGTTTGATTTTGGAGAGTTAATCTGTCATCAACCGGGATAGTTTTCCATAGGCTATCCCTTGTAAATCTTTGATTCATTTCTAATAAGATTTGTGATGTGGAATTTTGCAAAACCATTAAGTTTTACAATTCTTCTAGGCAGTGTACCTAACCGTTGTAGTGTAGTATAGGTAAGACATGGGGGATTGATCGTTCTCTAGGAGAATAGTGTTGTGAAGGCCGAAATATATAACGAATTAGGTCTAAAGGTGAGTGATGATTTTTTTGTATATTTATACTTTTTAGAAAGCAAGTAAAAATATCGGGGTTTGAAGAGTTTGGTTTTAAACTACTAATTAAAACTAAATTAAACTAATTATGCAAAAAAATAAAGTGGTAAACTTCTTATGATAGGTAAAGGTGTTTACTTATAATCTTATTACTCCATAGTTATCTCCTATTGATTAGTATAAACTAAAGAACATTAATCATTAAATAAATAGGTTCATAACAAGGCAAGCACAAAAGGCTTAGCCTTCCATGACAAATGATAAGCAAAGATTATTCAGAGTGGACAAGATAATCAAAATCATAATAAAAAAACTGATAATCTAATGTTTATGATGGGTAAAACCTTCACTCTTTGTGTCTTCTCTTCTTTTGTGGCCTCCTTAAGCAAGGTTATAAATAGCGTCAAAAGTATATCAAAATAACTGTCTACTGAAAGGTAAAAAAAAATTCTTATCATGATGGTGTATTTTTTATTACTTAACGATTTACTATTTGCAAGATTATTTATTTTTAAATAAAAGATGGAAAGTGCCTTTTTTATATATTAAAAAAAATTGATGAAAAAAATGAGTGATCAGGATTTGTTCATTAGGTCTTTAGATAATATAGGGCCACTGAACTAAACTCATCTATCGAATGATGTTTTAGTATTTAACAACACTTAAAATCTTCATCATTGCATTATAAATAGCATCATGTTTTAGTATTTAACAACACTTAAAATCTTCATCATTGCATTATAAATAGCATCAATCCTGATCTTACGATTTTATGATATCACAAATAAAAAATCATCTATTCAAAGACAAAAAAAAACTCTCGTTCTTGATAGTGTATTTTTTTCTCACTTAACGATTTACTGTTTGCAAGACAATTTATTTTAAATGAAAGGTGGAAAGGGTTTTTTTTTTTTTTTTTTTTTTTTTTTTTTTTTTTTTTTATTTTGATGAAAAAATGAGTGATCAGGATTTATTCCTCGGGTCTTTAGAGAATATGAGGTCTTTATGAACTAAACTCATCTATCAAATGATATTTTTGTAATTTAACCACACTTAAAATTTAACATATCATCCGTGCATTATAAATAGCATCGATATTGATCTTACGATTTTATAATATCACAAAGCAAAAACGATCCGGACCATACGTAGGATCTTGACAAGCTTAAAATCTTATAAGATCTCAAACTTGACAATAGAATCTAAAGATCTAATTTGATCCGATTTTACTTTTCTTGAAGCACAAAGTAAAACACTACAAAGTTATGGATTATGTTTTATAGAACACAAAAATCAACATGTTAATCTTTTTAAACATTTCATATTCATAAATGAGGACAAAATTTTGTGTTTATGATATATAATAATTTGTATATTTGAATAATAATAAAAAGACTATTAAGAAAATGACATTATAGATTTATAGTAGGATTTTAGGATTCCGATCTAATTTTATGATTCCAATTTTGCAAAAACGAAAACAATTCTGAGTAGGATCTGGATCTTGAAAAACCTTGATAAATAGAAGCTTTTTATTTTGCATCTTGCTTCACTTTTCTTTCATTTTTATTTCAACACAAATTGCTTGTTACCTTTCCTCCTTGTGATCTCTAGTGAGGTGACTTAGTCTTGGTCATTGAAGCATAAGTTACTCTACTCTAGTATATAAACAATCAATCAACGTACGCAATGAACGCATTGTTCCAGAAACATGTAAAAGCAAATGATGAATAATGATTTCTATAACAAACATTATACAGTTACGTGTTGTCAATTTCTAATGAACAAACGAGCAAGTAAAAGAAAGATAATACTTGTGCAGCTGCACATACGGTTGCATTGCACTCTTCTTAATCATGGCGTTTGGCTTGATGATTGGCTTCTCAGGTTGTTATCTGGCATCCTGATTTCCTCTATCATCCTAACCACTTGATCCATTTTTGGTCTCGTTTCCGGGCTTTTCCCAACACATGTCATGGCTATCTGAAGCATTTGCACCATTTCTTCTTCTACATTTTGGTACTTCATAAGCTCCACATCAAACACCTCAGCGGTCCACTCTTCTCGAACCACAGATTGGACCCACCTCGGGAGATCAACCACCTCATCTTGCCCTGCTGCTGACTGAACTGGTGCTTTCCCTGTCAGCATTTCAAGTAATAGAACACCAAAGCTGTAGACGTCCGATTTTTGAGTGGCTTTTTTGGTATCAATTACTTCTGGTGCATGATAGCCTGATGTTCGAGGAGGGAGTGTAGGAATGCCCATAAGTGGAGTTAACCCAAAATCAGTTACTCGACCATCATTGTCTTGGTTGAGAAGGACATTGGAGGATTTGATGTTTCCATGACTTAGTTTTCCTCCATTTCCAGAATGAATATGAGCAATCCCTTTTGCTGTTCCAAGAGCAACTCTTAATCTGGTTTCCCAATCGAGCCTTCTTCCTGAACCTGTGTTACCTGTTTCATAGATGAGAATGGTATTAAATTTTTCTTATCAATGTTTTACTCTAGACAGGTAAAACAGTAAAAGGTTAGTTAAAAGGGGAAATAAACATGTCAAATGAGTCAAAATTCGCTCAATGATGTAATTGTAATTGTTTTGGTTTCTTAACAAATTTCTGCAGGTTTTTTTTATTTTTATTTTTTTTTATTTTTTATTTTTTTTATTTTTTTTTAATTCAAGTGACAGTTTTATTTTAAAAAAAAAGAGAGGATATTATAGTAATTTTTTTGCTGAAATATTAAGTAATTATTAAAAATAATAAAAAACAAAAGCATCCAAAAAACCAAAACCTATGTGCCGTTTCAAACAACGATTTTTTACTATTTATCCAACCCATGTGACAACCCATATAGCCGCCAGCATATTAGACCATATAGCTTCAATTTGTGCAGGTGAAACATAAATTTGGACATTGTGGAAATGTTAATGCAAAGTTTCGACGACATACCATGTAATAGAGATGAGAAGCTGCCAGATGCAGCGCAATCATAAATCAATAGCTTTTCATCCTTGGAGTAGTAATAAGCAAGAAGAGGAACCACATTTGGATGTTTTGCTACACTCCCAATAATCTCCATTTGTTGTTCAAATCCTCGTTTCCCAACGACCACTTCTTTCAACCTTTTAACAACAACAATTGTTCCTTCTCCCAAAACCGCTTTATAAGTAGTACCGTAACCCCCTTTTCCCAGAACTTCAGCAGAGGCTCTAAGCAAGTCCTCAAGATCAAACTTATAAGACGATCCATCAAAGAAAACTAATTTGTTTCTCCCATTTTCTTGCAACCCACTACTAAAATCTTCTCTAGGTGTCTCGATCCTCCCAATGCTTAAGGCTTTAGCTTTATTACCACTTGCTGCGCTTTCTTTCTTCTTTGCACAAAATACAAGTGTTAGAAGCAACAGCAATAGCGCAGACGAAGACACCACTGAAATGGCGACGACAGCACCTTTGCTTAATTTCTTATTTTCTTTTTGTTGAGAGGGTAGCCTTTGGGCAGGAGGAGCGAGCATTCGTGGAGGAGGTAAGATTGGATTGGTTGAGGAAGAAGGCGAGAATGATGATGGCGTAGGTGAAACTGAAGGTGAAGGTGAAGGTGAAGGTGAAGGTGAAGGCGAAGGCGAAGGCGAAGGTGAAGGCGAAGGTGAAGGTGAAGGTGAGGGGGAAGGTGAAGGTGAAGGGCATTTGTTAAGCGGTGCTCCACATAGCCCGGAATTCCCTCCAAAAGAGGAAGCAGGGAACTTTTTTAACGATGACGGGATTGATCCGTCAAGTTGATTGTTGCTCACATTTAAATTCTTAAGATTCGGAAGCTGGAGATTAGGGACGGATCCAGTGAGGGAGTTTCTCTGCAGGTTTAGTGTATTGAGGTTTGTCAAATTTTGGATCGAAGTAGGAATGTTTCCACTGAAAGAATTAGAAGAAAGATCTATTGTTACAAGTTGGGAAGATAGAGCAGAGGGTATTTCACCAGAAAACGAGTTTTTGTTGAGGTAGATGTTGCTGAGAGAAGGGAGCGATAGAAGATCAGAAGGAAGACTCCCATTAAGGAAATTAGAATGAAGACTAAGAATAGTAAGTGCATCAAGGTTCCCTAAAGTGTTTGGCGGGATAGGACCATAAAGTCCCATACCAGGCAAGCGAAGTATAGTTACACGTTTACCATTGCAACTAACACCAGCCCACGATGTGCAAACTGAAGTCTTGCTTCTCCAGTTGAGTTTTCGACCTTGAGGCACAGAAGCAGCAAAGTTAAGAAGCGCAGTTTTGTCCGAGCTTAAATCAGCAATACTCAGTGGCAGGATCAGAAGAAAGAGTAAAAGCAACGACAAGGCTTCACCAGGATACAGCTTCATTGTGCAGAATTTAAAAATTTTCAAAGACGATCATGTACACTAGTCCTTTCAGTCACTTTTATCTACGTCCCTAAGAAAACCAATGTGATAAATGCATTAAAAACAAGTTAATATGAAAACAAGAACTAAGAGATCTATACTGGTATAAACATCAGCAATAAGTCATGGGAGCTGGCCTTCTAAGGAGACTAATTCATGATAGTGCTAAGTAACTAGAGTCCAATTGGCATATAGAGGAGTTATACATTTTGAAGGAAAAAAATAAAGAAACAAATGTGATAATTTTTCAATAAACAAATGGACACATTTATGGTTTCTAAATTCAAAGGTGTCCAAAATATTTGTGTCTGTTACATAAAACAAGACCTTTTGTTTTTATTTTTATGTAGTAGTTAAAGAAAGTTTGACAATCTATTTTTTTTGGTAATTAAAGAAAGTTTGACATTTTGGTGAACAACTAAACTAGCCCTGCTTAAAAAAAATATTAGGACCACAAGCCATAAAACTAACAACGTAACACATAAGATTACATCATGTTTTACACATCAGATTACAATCAAAATAAATTGCAGAGTTGGATAATCATTAAGGTGGGTTGTGTTAGCTACATATAATTACATTTTCATAGAATAATAAAAATCGCCTAAAGTAGCTAGTTAACAATCCACAAATGGGTTAATGATAAGGCGACTGACTTTTTCACAAGAGGTCTAGCCGTTTAGGGTTCAAACTTCACTAGGTGCTCATTTAAGGGTGGCCAGATAAGGGTCGGAAACAGTAACGAGAATATCTTGGTTATAAGGCGTAAATGTGAGTAAAAAACTCACCCTCCCCCTGTAAACCTGAACAAGGAAATCTCATCCGTCTATTTAACCATTTGAATGCATGTCTTCTATTGATCTAGGCCGACCTCTCCATATTTCCGGTATATCTAAAGCTAAGCTAATTAATGATATATCCTCTTAAATTATCCCACAAACTCTTTTGCTAACCAAAATATCATGACATTTGCTAAATATCAAACATCCAAAAATCCTTGATAAACATCCTTGTACCAGAAAAATATATATTGTGAAACTAGTGCTAAAGATTCAAATTATTGCTTACAAATAAAAATTATTGTTCTTAATTTGCCGATTCATCTAATACAATCATGCATCTTTCTTTAGACCCATGTACAACAGAAATAAAAACATTTCCATTGTCAACAAAACTAGAGATAGAAAATACTTGCAACTAAACGCACCCTTAGCTTTTCACACATATTGTCAATACAAGTATAAAAAGCATGAATGTACCTTTGAAGATTATGAAGAACAAGAAACACTTTTAAACTACACACGCATACTATACATGTGTGTGTGTGTGTTTTTCTGTTGGTAAACAAAATGTGGCACTTCGTGAAGTAAACGGAAGGTTACTACACACTAGCTAGCACTAGTTGTATATAAACAAGAACACAGATCTCGAGATTTTTTTCTTTTTCTCTCTTTCACATACACAAAATGTGTATGTGTTTTGTTTTTGAGAAGATAATAAAAATAAACAAAGGGAGCAGAAGCAACTGCTCTGTTGACAATGGTATGTTGGGTACAAAGCACACCAACATTATGGAAAGAGTTGTCACCTTGATGACTCGTTTTATATGGGATTAGCAAAAAAACAAAACACAAATAGTATATTTTTAGTTGTCATGGGTTTCTTGACAAATACCTCTCCATAAACATGTATCTAAATGAATAACAAGGAATAATGTTAAATAGCTACTAAATAGAAAAGTAAAACTTCTAGCCTATTGGTATCATATGATGGCATGAGACGTGTTGTGTGAGAAGTTCCCTAACTAAATTGGTGCATGTTCAAGTCATGTTTAGGACATGTGAGATAATTTGTGGTTGTATATTGTGAGATGCCGTTAAAATAATATATTTGCGTTGTATATAGTGATTTTGCACTATGTTGTTTTTAAAAAGAAAAAAATAATTAGAGTTTATATTAAATTTCCATACGGACGACGCCGTTTTACCGGCTGTTTTCCCGCCAAAAAAAGTCCAGGTGGTTGGCCCATAGTTTCGGCCTGTTTCTTTTGCCCAGTTGGCCCATAATTTTGGCATGTTTCTTTTGCTATAGTATATCTGCCTAATTATAAGTATATCTGCCTAATTATACAAGATATGCACCTTTAAATACAAATACAAATGTGCAAATACAAAATACAAACATATAATTTACAAATTACAAAGTATGGTCTGATGAAACGTGTCAATGATCAAGAGCCTTATCCTTGAGGTTTTCACCAAACCATGAGACTTTGTTGAGATTTTGTGGTGGATTTTCTTGCACAAGTACATGTAGTGAGTAAGGTGCACGTGTGGTTTGACTCCAAGCACTATTAGAACCTTCCATTCCACCCTGCAAAAACAGAAAATCTTCACAGTAAAGGAAACAAAATTGCACCAGAGAAAAATCATACTAGAGAAAAATCATACCAAAAAGTGCATCCAAAGAGAAGGCAGTGACACTTTCAAGAGGTTTGTGTGAGTTTTTTTTTTGTGCACCTATGCATAGCCAGATGATCCTTTGCTATGTTTTTTTTTTTTTTTTTTTTTTTTTTTTTTTTTTTTTTTTTTTTTTTTTGCTTTGCATGCATGCAGTGTTAAGAATGGTTGAATGTATATGTGTTTGGTTTATGTATGATGCTAATAGATCTGCTATTTTACAGAAAAGCTTCACAGTAAAGGAAAAAAATTTGCAACAGAGAAAAATCATACCAAAAGTGCATCCAAAGAGAAGGCAGTGACACTTTGAAGAGGTTTGTGTAAGGTTTTTTGTTGTGCAACTAATGATCCTTTTCTATGTTTTTTTTTTTTTTTGCTTTGCATGCATGCAGTGTTAAGAATGGTTGAATGCAGTGTTAAGAATGGTTGAATGTATATGTGTTTGCTTTATGTATGATGTTAATAGATCTGCTATTTTATGATACATATGTGATTTGCTGCTGCTTTTTTGTGGCTTACATGTTTGTCAAAATCACTACCATAACATCTGTAGAGTATGAAGAGTAAAAAAAAGGCCGTTCGTAGGGTTACCTCTGTACTTCATTTAGAACCTATGCAAGTTAGTAGTTTTGATCAGCAAGCAGAGTCTCATGCCCTGCATTTACAGCCAGAGGCCATTGTAAGTGATCTAGGTAGTGCCGATCTCCTTTTAAACTCAGTTAGTCAGAGCTCATGTAAGGCTAGCCTTAGTACCGGTGATCTTTGCACTGCTGCTAATTATAGAGAAAAAACAAGCACAAAAGGTGCAAGAGAAGATGGTACCTTTAGTATAAATTATGAATGCTGCTACCCAAGCCCCATGTTTGTGGATCGGTCTTCTCAGAGTAGTCCACATGCCCGTGATCTGTGCATCGGTGCAGCTGTACAAAGAACAGGTGCGTAGCATGTTGGTTATGCTTTGATGCCTGTGTTGTGTTCATTATCTTTTGAAAACTTACTGTTTTTTAAAAGCTTAATATGATTGTGTTTTAGATGGGTGCAATGTGCAAGGAAGCCAGGAAAGAAGCTTTTCTAGCCTACGTGGTTCTACAACTTCTGTGGATAAAGGAAAACGGAAAGTGTCTGACTTTTCTAATGAAGATGGGTTTTGTTCTAGGAGGTCTCACCTTGCAAGACTTTCAGAGGCTAGTGAGGCACAATTGCAATGTAATTTGCATTTTCTTTACATGTTTTGTTTGGTGTCCTAAATTTTGGCCTGTGGGGTAATGGCATGTACTTTATATTTATTGCAGGTGATGAAGACATGTTTCTTATAAATAATACTAGAAGCAGAGTTATACCTGAATATCTTGCAGATGGTTCGACAGCGTCCAGTCTTGCCCCTTCGTCTCATGAAACCTCTCAAAACTTTGGTACACGAACAGACCACTGTAATGTGAACCTACCAAGGAATGATCGTCAGAGGCGTTCTCAAGGTTTGATTGCTTTGAGATACAAAATATAGAGGTATGGTGTTTTAAATAGATTTGCATTTGCTTACAGTATTACCTTTTATCTCTTGCAGTTAGGATGCGTCGTTCATCGGAGAGTACCCAGGTCCCGCCTCATGTGCACAGCAGAAATCGAAGGTCTAGGCAAGGTGTGCTGCTGCGCTGCTTTGACCTGTTTTACATGCACAAAATGATTAGCCATTGTTCTATTTACCAGGGGACTGCTAAAAGTTCTGTTTCCTGTGTCTAATGCAGGCCCTCCCGATACATATGTGCATATGGGCAGGTGTGATCAGGCCTGCCGTCATTGCAATGCAAAGTTTTGGTATGATGAAAGGATTTTTGTGGGTAATAGCAGGCGTGTGGATTACCATAAATGTTGCAGTGCTGGCAAAGTTAGGTTGCATGATCAGGGTGAATACCCACAGTATATAAAAGACCTTTTCACTAATCGGCTTTTTTTGGAGAATATTCGTGCTTACAATCAAATGTTTGCAATGACATCATTGGGTGCAGAAGTGGACAACTCTATAAACATGGGTGGTGGTCCTTATGTGTTTAAGATTTCCGGTCAGCTTTACCATCGAATAGGTTCTCTTTGTCCACAGCCTAATACACGCCCACAATTTTTGCAGCTGTATATCTATGACACACAAAATGAAGTTGCAAATCGTTTGGAACACTTTCAAAGAAATGGCCAAAGTCTGTGTCCAGATATTGTCGAACATTTGATTGAGCTGCTAGACGAGCACAATCAATTAGTGCAGTTGTTTAGAACTGCCAGGGATAAAATGGCAGAGGCCGATATTCCAGAATTCAGTGTCCGTTAATTTGGTTTTGTCGGCTCAAGGCAACATGAACTGCCTACAGGCGACTCTATTGGTGCAATTGTTTTTGAAGGTGGTCCAGACGTGGAGACTGAATCTGATGTGGTCGTGGAACAACACGATCATCAGTTACAATATGTGAGTAAGTTAAACGCATCTTATATGTCAATCCAATTCCCATTGGTTTTTTTCTTTGGTGAAGATGGGTACCATTTGGGTCGCGTGTTATTGAGCAGGCATACATATGTCAATGAAAATGTACTATGCGTACAAGCTACACGACCGTTTCAATGAATACCGACTTCTCCCAAGGAGTGGCAAGCTTTTCCAACAGTATGTTGTCACAGCCTACTGTAGCATAGAGCAATCACAGATTGACTTTATAAGAGAGCATCAAGATGATATTCGGAATGACTATATGGCAAGCCTACACGATGCTATCTCACGCGGTGATCAAGACGGTTCAGATGTCGGTTCAAGGACAATTTTGCCTTCATCCTTTACAGGAGGCCCACGCTATATGTATAGCCATTATTTGGACGCTTTGGCCATATGTCGGGTGCACGGGAACCCGTCATTCTTTATCACATTTACGTGCAATGTTAACTGGCCTGAGATCCAAGAATATATGGAGGACTTTCCGCATGTTGCAGTTGCTGATAGGCCTGATGTTGTAGACCGTGTCTTTGAAAGAAAGATACATAGTTTAGTTACTTTCTTACGAGATTCAAAGCCTTTTGGTGCTGTCGAAGCAGGTACTGTTTTAATTTTCTATGTGTCTATTGTCTATTGAATTGCTACACTTACAAGGTTCCTAAATAAATTTTATCTTATTACAGTATTATACACGGTCGAGTTCCAGAAAAGAGGCCTGCCACATTGTCATTTGCTTCTGTGGATCAAAGAAAGCCACCGTGTGCAGGCACACACAGATGTGGATAAGTATGTTTCCACAGAGCTTCCAGACCCAGCAATCGATCCTGAGGGTTACAGAGTTATCACAGAGTTTATGATGCACGGGCCGTGTGGGTTGGTCAATACAACAACACCATGTATGCGCGACAGTGATGTATGCACTAAGAAGTTTCCTAAGGCTTTTTGTTCAGAGACATTTATCGATGACAAAGGATATGTGCATTACCGTATGAGGGATTCAGGAATAACAACAATGAGGCAAAATGTCAGCCTTGATAATGGGTGTGTTGTTCCGCATAACCGGTCCCTGTGCATGCGGTTCTACGCACATATCAATGTTGAGTACTGTGAGTGGTCAATGCTTATAAAATATCTCTTTAAGTATATTTCAAAAGGGACTGACCGAATAGTAGCTCATATTACAAGAACACTTGGAAGTACAGGACCAAGTGCCAGCCATCGTTCATTGCACGTTGATGAAATCAAGAATTTCCAGGATGCTAGATTCATAGGACCGCACGAAGCATACTGGAGGATTCTCGGATTCAGCATACACAGCAGAGATCCATCGGTTCAAATACTTGTAGTTCACCTTGAAAATATGCAGCGGGTGAATTTTAGGAGGCAGCAGCGATTACAGGCAGTTGTGGATGGCGAGCACAACAAAAAAACAACGCTCACTGAATGGTTTAGGTACAACCTTTACAATACAAATGGTCGCCATTTAACATACCTAAACTTTCCAAGGGAATATGTATGGCACAAGGATGGAAAGTACTGGCAGCGTCAGCGACGTGCAATCACGCCATCGATTAGCCGTTTGACGTATGTACATCCTAACTCTGGAGATGCATTCTACCTACGGTTGTTGCTCTGTTATCAAAAAGGATCAATGTCATTTCAACATATCCGTACAATTGATGAAGTTCTCTATCCTACAAATAGAGCCGCGTGTGAAGCCATGGGCCTGTTAGGTGGTGATCAAGAATGGAACATCGCTTTACAAGAAGCTTCTTTCTCAACAACCCCAGCTTATATGAGAAACCTTTTTTGTCAGCTCCTTATCTTTTGTGAGGTTTCTGACCCAGTTACATTGCTACAATCTCACTCAAGTTCCATGTCGGAAGACATTCCCCAAATACTTTCCGTAGCTTTGCATATACGAGATCTTCATGTCAGTCCTGAAGACTTACAAGATGGTCTTATGTATGAGCTGCAAGTATTCCTTGCTTCCTATAGAAAATCAGTCAGAGATTTTGGGTTTAATCTACCTCCACCTCACTTACTTCAAATCTTAAATAACAGGGCACTCATGGAAGAAAGGTCTTATAAACGTGAATTGTTAGTGAGCGATTAGTTGGCCATCTAAATGTTGAGCAACGAATAATCTTTGAATGAGTCACGCACGCATTGAATGGTCGTTGGCATAAGCTCATATTTGCGTATGGCCATGGAGGTACAGGTAAGACCTTCGTTTGGAGGACTATAATTTCTACGCTTAGATCGGAAGGAAAGATTGTATTAGCGGTGGCTTCTTTGGGTATCGCTGCCTTATTGCTCCCATCAGGACAGACGGCTCATTCAAGATTCAAGATACCGCTTGATTTAACTGATGAATCAATGTGCAGTATAAAAAAAACGCAAGTGGGAGAGTTGCTCAGGCAGACTGATCTTATCATATGGGACGAAGCCCCTATGAACGATAGAAGATGTTTTGAAGTGCTTGACCGTACGTTGAGAGATATAATGGATAGCCCGACAAGTGTGTTTGGAGGAAAAACAATTGTTTTGGGCGGTGACTTTAGGCAAGCACTACCGGTCAAGAAGAAAGCTACGAATGACCATATTATTTCTTCATGCATAACACAGTCATACCTATGGCCACATTTTGAAATCATTAAGCTTAGATAAAACATGCGCCTACAACAGCCAAGTCATTCGCCACATCAAGCTCAAGAGATTTCGGCATTCTCTGAATGGTTGCTTCAGATTGGGAACGGTACCATCGGCCAAGCAGATGGAACTGATCCAGAGAATTCGGCGTGGGTGCAAATACCAGATAGGTACTGCATTCCTGAGGGCGAGGCAGCTGTTCAAGAGCTGATTGATTTTGTCTACGATGAACAAACATTACAGGCACCAGATGCAGCATCGTTACAAGGGAAAGCGATTGTGTGCCCGAGAAACGAAACTGCAGACACCATCAACTCTACTATCCTAGACATGTTATAGGGGGAAACCTATACTTTCATAAGTGTTGATAAGGCTATACCAAAATCAAATGATGGGGGAGCAACTGAGCTATTATATCCTCAAGAATACCTAAACACACTTTCCTTTTCAGGGATGCCACCACATGAGCTTAAGCTTAAAATAGGTGCACCGGTAATGCTGCTAAGGAACTTAAACTTATGTGGTGGATTATGTAATGGTACGCGGATGATTGTGACTCAAGTGTATACGAGACTTATTCAGGCAAAGATCGTCACCGGTACTAGAATGGGCGAGAAGGTCTATTTACCACGTATTGTGCTTATCAATAAAGAAGAACAACTGCCGTTTATGTTTAAAAGGAAACAGTTCCCAGTCAATGTGTGTTACGCAATGACAATCAACAAAAGCCAGGGGCAATCGTTGAATAAAATAGGCGTATACCTACCCGAACCTGTTTTTGCCCATGGTCAATTGTATGTTGCACTGTCAAGGGCAACATCTCCTCAAGGTTTAAAAATGCTAATCAAACAAGTGCCAGACAAAGATAAAAACAGAACAAAAAATGTTGTTTATAAAGATTTTTTAAACATGGTCACACTTGCACAGGTTCCTTCCAATTATATTTACCTTTTAAGTGTGCATTTGCGTTTGTGTGATTATCAGATATCTATGCTAATAAAGTCTAAATTGTTATGTAAAATGTTCCACTACTATCCGTATCCATTATGTGCTTACTTGCCTTGCTAGCTTTCAACATTCATCCTTTAATTGAAACCTATTTGTTACTGTTAAACATATATGTACAACCATTTAAAATAACCATTTTTTCTTAACATGTAGCAGAATGGAGCATAGCTCTAGCATTATAACATCAGAGCAGTCTACAAGCAAAGCAATCGTGACACATTCAGATGACATTGGCCTTAGCAACCTAAAAGAAACAGATACTGGAAAAGCTATATGTGTAAAAGTCTACCGAAAATGGATACCAACAAATAAGCAAGGAAAACCCGTTGTGTTCTGTTGCATGTTAATTGATCGACAGGTGCAAATGACTATTCTATGACCTACCTACACAGTTCTAAAGTCTCATGCTGTCTAAAAAAAGTAAACCAATCAA
Organism: Artemisia argyi; assembly: GCA_030686995.1. NCBI lineage: Eukaryota > Viridiplantae > Streptophyta > Magnoliopsida > Asterales > Asteraceae > Artemisia > Artemisia argyi. Next base: position 83,504,976 of record CM060677.1, on the reverse strand, counting down.
TATCAGATTCATGAATAAGTATTCTGCTTGCAGGGAGGAGCAATACAGGCAAATGTGAACTTATGTGAGAAGCCTAAATTTGATGCACTCCTTTAGATGAGCAAAACTTACAAGATCACCGGCTTCGGTTTTCAACCTGCAAAAACATGGATGCAAGCTGTTCCTCATTCACTTTCATTGGTTTTTGGTACATACACAGATATCAAAGACATACCGGACACAGGCTTCCCAGACCATTACTTTAACTTCAGCTACTATCGGGACCTGTATTCGAAAGTAGATGTGAAAGAAGGATTGTTAACAGGTGCGTGAGACACGCAGGTATAAAAATGGCTAATAATAATATATGTTTAACTTGGTACTACTGATTGCATGTGTCCAATATGTGACTGAAGTGCAACATTCAATGAAAGCAACACAAGGTTCAACAGTTTGGAGAGACATTGGTATCCAAAAGAGTAAGTCTTTTAAATTTGGCTTTAAAAGATAATTTCATCCTCATTCTCAAACATCTTTTCTTACTCTAACAGTGGTCGCACGGTCCGATTTACTTTATGGAACCAAGATGCTCATGCTTTTAGGAAAACAGAATACGAACAAGCAGAGAAACCAGTTATTATCGCAGTGAGCTCTTGCTTGGTGAAAGACTATGGGGGTAAACTTATTGATTAATATTTATGATTTTGCCTCTTAAGTTTAGACTTAGCGTTGACCTTTAAATTTTTTTTGCTTAACATTTATCTAAATTAACACAGGGCTTCAGCTGTCAAGCACCCCTGCAACGTCATATTACTTCAATCCTAACATACCAGAAGTAAAAGAAATTCGTGATGTGTAAGATCATCAAATGACAGACTAATGTTACATTTTATCTTTTAAAAGAACCTAAAATTACATCGTCTAATGATACAGGTATGAAGAATTCATTGACCCACCAACAATACTGAATATCCAACACCAAAGATGCACAAATCCAGACGAAGAGAAGAGAAGAAACCGCGTCACTCTGGCGGATTTGGCTGCAGAAAATCCAGAAAACCAAAGGGTAATAAGCAACTGTAATGTAACCTTTAACAAATCAAAAGCTAATGCGCACTTTTTTATTTAAATGACAGAATGTTCGCTTTACTGTTGATGCTACAATTAATGCAATTGATACAAAAAGAACATGGTTTTTCAAGAAATGCTTTGACTACGGTTCTAAAATCTCAGACCGATATCCACATGCTCACTGTAAGCAGCCAGCCTCCGACAATGACTTGCTTTACAGGTAAGCTATAATACATGGTGCACTTTTACGATGAAAATTATATGATTACTGAGAAGCATGTTTTTAATTATCTATACAGTTATTGCTTTAGAGTGGTGTTATCTGATGCCACTGCCACTGGAGTTATGACATGTTTCAGTAACGAAGCAAACTCGCTGGTAAAAGATTGCAAGGAATTGTTGCAGAACATACCTAACCCAGACCCGTATGATTATCCATCAGAGCTGCTTTCTCTGCAAGGGAAGGCCAAAATTTTTCAGCTACACTATGATCCAGATAGTACAAAAGATAATCATGTTTTCATTCTTTATACCTGTTGGGATGAGACACCATTGCTGATATCAACTGTCAGTGCACTACCTGAAAGTAGTGCAGGTTCTTGCAGTCAAACCACACTTGCAGCAATGGATGTAGAAACCAAGAGTGCGGCAGCTGGAACACCTATGCATGAACCTTCAACACCCGAAAATGAAAAAAGCCCACCAACTGTGATTAATACACCAGGAAACAGTGCCATTGCAAAAGTTGAGACACCCGACACCTTTGAGGTCAAGCAAACTGATGATGCACCACCGCCAGAACAAACTCCTTCATCTCAAACATCCAAACCTGAAGATGAACGCCCAAAAAGAGGTGCCAGGAGAGCCCTTTTTACAGAAGACAAGGATGCACAAGGAACGACACCTAACAAGAAATCCAAAAAAAAAAAGAATAATCGGACTAAAGCTGCATAGCGCAACCACAACATGAGTGTTCCACCTTTTATGTATAATATTCTACGTATCTATGCACTACTAAGTGCACTTTAAAAACAATTAGTCATGCCTTTTGCTACTTATATGTAACTTTGTTATCTGTATCTGAAAACCTATGCAGTATGTAAAGACGTATCGAACCTCTGCTTTGTACCTTTCTTAGGTTAATGAAATATCTATTTCTACTTAATGACATTATCCAAAAAGAAGCAAAATACATGGCACCGTATCCATACATAAAGAAAGGCAAAATATATTCGCATGCCATAAAGAAACTAATATGTTAACAAACAAACATTTGCCACATAAAAAGTTATACTTTTATTCATAAGTATCGTACATTACAGACCAGGGATATATTACAAACAAAGCATAGCCTACACCGTTTATTACTGCCAACATAGCCTAAAACCTACACGACCTTCTACTAATACACACACAAACAGACGCGACCCTGAAACGCTATCAGCTCCCACTAACACACAGACCAGTACCAAACATTAGACCAAAGTGCATCAACCGAACTGTTCCATTATCGACACATGCCTGCGCTTCTCTTCCCCTGCCTCGCGTGCTAACACAAGAACAGCGTTCAAAGCAGCAAAAAGGCGCCCATCCTTGCGTTGTGCCTCTCTCATACATTGGAGTCTATTGCTAGAAACAGGCCCAAAAGGGCTAAAGGTTTGGCCCTCTTGAAGCAATTGCTGCCATTTCTGCATTCTGTTTGTTACAACCTCACATTCTTCAGCAATGAGTTCAATAAAGCTTTCATTCTCAGCTGGTTCTTGCATAAATAAGAAGCAAAAACAGTGTTCCAGCCTATGAGAATTGCATTCCACTTTCAAGTCATCAAAGTGAGGTGTTTCTCCCATTTTCTGTTGCAAGTTCTTTTTTTTAGCTCACCTAAAACAATACAAGTGACAATAGCAGCCACACTCTTGCTCCTTATATAGCCACTTCATGTAACTAATAACAGTAAAAGTAACCAAACTAAAATAGACTTGGTTCTCACTATACTTCACATGCACCACAGTGTTTAAATGAGTTTCACAATAACCAAACAAAAAAGGTCAGGAATCTACATAGCAATTATCTGATATTATCAGAATCTCTACTACCCAAAAATGTTTAGAAATTTGCTCACTAAAATACTAGAAGTAGATAAATTTTACAAATGACTGTTGCTTTAAACTAACAATCCAACATTCCATACCATTGTTTATAATCAAACATCTATCGCTTTAGATTAAGAAACATTACCAAATATTATATTTCCATCCACTAAAACATTACACTGTACTTCATTACATGATACCATTCAAAAAACAACCAAACACATCCAGTTCCATACATAAAGAAACACAAACATATAAGCAGTTCACTAACACCCATCATCCATAAAACAAGAAAATACCAACAAAATATACCACAACAAAGTGGCCATCACATCATCCAAACCAATAAAGATTGGTCTTCTTCTGCTCCCTTCCTTTGCGTGTCACATCCATTACCTTGATCAACCCATCCAACACCTTCCTTTCCCTCTTTAAAGTGACCTTCAAACGTGCCAAACCAATGTCCCCATGCTCATGCAATGGCATAAAACCCTCCCCTTCCTCCACCAGATCCTCTAGATACTTGACTTTGGCCGCTACCTGATCACGCTTCTCTCCAAGAACCATCAACAATCCATCATTCTCAGTATAGTCGTGACTAAAAACCTGATGCAAGCAATCTTCCAAATCATTCGAACCAGCCGCGAACTTGAGCCTTTGAAAATTAGGGGTGCGAGCAAGAGCGTAGGCAGATGTCCTTGGCGGTGGTGGTGGTGGTGATGCCATCGTATCAGCAACAATTTAGAGATGGGATGAGTTAGGGTTTCGTACAAGTTTTAGGTTTGGGATGAAATAAAAAGGGGCAAAGCCTTTTTATTAACAGTAAAAGGAAAAGGAAACACCCAAAAAAAAACGGAAAAAAAAACAAAGGAAAAACAAATAAATTAAAAAAAAAAAAAAAAAAAAAAAAAAAAAAAAAAAAAAAAAACTTTTAAAAAGTTACAAAAGTTTAAAAAAATGTATATGAAATGGTACTATAAAACTCTTTTGTGTAAGGTATAGTAAATAAAAAAAAATATCGTAACTACCAAAGATTAACACTGTAACCTGCAAAATAAACAGGTCTGTATCCGGATAAACAATAATTTATCTTTACAACTCTTAAAAAAACTCCTCTTAAAAAAAATATTGTATGACCTATGATACAAAAAAAGTGTAACGTAAATACCACACAAACAATAATACGTAACGAATTGTAGTAACTTAGAAACTAAAGTAAACATTACTTTGCCAAAATTGCCGCCAACGACTAAACTAAAAATTTACAAAATTAACAGCCGTGCAATCACTGAAAAAACATTTAGCCAGATAAACAGGCACGCCGACAACGCGGCGACCGTCGCCAATCTTGTGGAAAACAAATTAGAAATTAAAAAACTTCTGTACAATTATATGGAAAAACATAACAAGTTTTTTTTTTTTTTTTTTTTTTTTTTTTTTTTTTTTTTTTATTATATATATATATATATATTTGGTTGCTAAGTAGTTATACTGGATTAATAATATTTTCTTTATTGATATAAATATTTTTTAGTCTTTTGAGAAACTATGCACACAAGTTTTATGTATTTTTTTATTGTTTTTGGTTATAACAATAAGCTAACATTAGCTTCTCTTGCGTACTTGTAGTTTAGTTAGTTTTGACTTTTTTGTTTTATTCAACAACTCTCATCAATATGATCCATTTGTCTGTACATATTTTGATATAGTTGATAAGTATTGCTAAATTTTATATTATACTTATAAGAATATTTACTTTCGTTGCGACCCAATTAATTGTTGTTTTTTTCGATTAAATTAATTGTTGGAATATTTACTAGCTTAAATTAATTGTTGTTTTTTATCCGCAGACGGATTACTTTTAGTATAAGACTGAAATTATATTCTAACAACGTTACTAGTTAATTAGCGTTCATTCCACATGACTGAAATTCTTTTCTAACAACGTAACTAGTTAGATTTAGTTCATTCCATATAGACAGTATTGAAAATAATATTAAAGGACGAGTAAGTGGTAAAAGTTTGATTTTCATCATCAAACTGTGAATAATATCGAGTTTGAATCATATTTGCAAACAACTTTTAAATGATCATGTCATCTTTCTAAAAAAACGTTGTATCCTGAGTTTAGTATGCCATGCGGTGAGCTCAAACTTCATGGGAATTGATCAATAAATGGTTTAAACACTCCTATCAATAACACGTTAAATGTTGGAATAGAAGAATAGTTTTTATGGCTGTGCACTCAAGCGTCTTGTCATGGGGTAGACTGAACTGCTCACCCAACTCTTTGCACCTTGAGTCAAGTAACTCTCAATTTATTTAACTTTTAGCTAAGCTACAAAGATTTAATTTAATATGTGTAATGTTTGACTATATATGGAAGTCAAGGAATTAATAATCAAAGGTTAATAGTTCTAAAATGTTACTCTATTATATAAGTCTTTTGTATAATTGCTAAAACAAATTCAGTTTACTTATATAGTATCTTATGTTTTATACAACTACTAGTTTTAGATCTCCGTACATGTACGAGGTTTTGTCTTAAATTTTGTTAGATAAATGTCTTTAGATCCCCGTACACGCATGAGACTTTGTTTTGAATTTGTTAGATAAATGAATACCGAAAAAAATTATAATAACATTCAAAACATTGGATTTTGTAAATAGTAAAAGATTGACAATAAACACAGATAAACAAGTATAGAAAAAAAATTATAATAATTTTCAAAACATTTGGACTTTGCAAACAGTAAATGGTTGCCAACAAACATTAATTAAAACAAATTATATTCGAATTATATAATATTATTCAATCTTTTGATTCATCTTTGTATTATGCCGTGAGAGACTAGCAATATGAGCATTCACATTTGCGAGATTAGCATTGGCAAGTTCCTTCACATATTGGGCAACGACAAATCTCTTCCATCATACTTTTGAGTATATATGGATTTATAGAATAATCGTCTAAACATTCTATATAGTTGCATAATATATAGTTCTGGTTCTACAACTGCAGTACTGGTAGATACGTGATGCAACCAACAAAGGTGATTATCTCCATCAACCCTAGATCAGTCGAACCAAGCCTTATGAGAATATCAAGAAGGTGATTCCGTGCATTTAAAAGAATACTTCAAGCTTACGCTATTAGGAACAAGTAAGTAAAACTATAAACACCCTTTAAACGTGTTAATTGTTTTTACATCCCTGATCCGAAGATCTTGATATTGTGGTTTTGACCACATGATTTTTACTTGTTTATTTTCAGTTGTGGATATTTTATAAACTATGTAGATGACCATCAATCGCTACAGCTTGAGTCCGCATTCTTTTGCGTGAGCTGCATACTCTTTTGTTCATTGCCACATTTTGGTTTATTGTGATAATGTGTCGTCTACTTCTCTACAAACCTGGTTAAACATCAGCAAACCAAACATACTAAGATAGATTTTCATTTTGTCTGTGATAATGTGGCCTCTGGATAGGTTCATGTTATACATGTTCCGTCTTGTTTTATGTATGTTGATATCTTCATCAAAGGTCTTGTTGTTTCTTAAGTTTTGCGCCAATTTAAACATTCAAAAGGCCTCCAACTCAAAGTGCGAAAAATTTTAGATATCATATTGTAACGTATTATATGTCTATCATTAGTTTGTAGCCTAGCTTAGTTCATTCATCGTAGCTTTTTTATCAAGCAATGTAATCTATATAGAATGAACACTTCCCAACAAGAATTACAAAAATCGACACTTTTTTTAGAGATTTACCCAAATAGACACATCGAGCATTTTGATTTTGCTCGCCTCCCCTTTTGCTCGCCGTTATTAGAAGAAGATAGACATTTTTCGCTAAAAGACAAAGAACATGGAGAGCAAAATGCTTGCTCGCCCCATGTTTTGCTCGCCGGTCTTGCTAAAAGACAAAGAACATGGCGAGCAAATGCTTTGCTTGCCAAAATATTTTGCTTGCTTCGTTGATTTTGGTAAATCTTTTTGAAAGTGTTTGTTTTGGTAATGGTTTATGTAAAGTGTTCATTTAAAAAAATGACAACTAAATGTTTTCTGTTGAAAAAATGGACGGTGAAATTTTAGTTTGACACTACATTGTTGTCTATCGATAAAAGTTGTTACTCCTAGTAGAAAAATTATAGCCATGCTTAAAAGTAGATATTTGAAGCAAAATAAATACGCTAATTAGAATTATATCTCTATTGCATATAAAGAAAATAGTTTTTCTTAAAAGCTTATAAAATAAGTAAAATGATTTTACTAAGATGCTCTCAAATCAAAAGGTTTAAATATTTACTGTGCACTTACAACACAATTTAAACATCATGTTAAGTTTTTTTTTTAACTTTTTGTTAAAAACATACAAAGTGATGATCAATCACAAAGAACACTTTAGAAAAAATGGTTTTATTACGAATCAACCCAACCAACCTCCCCTTATGGTTGATTCATACAGAGTTTTTACAATATAGAAAAAGAGAGTTTGATTACAAAATATACTTAACAACTAAACAATACGACTGTGTGTAAAAGCACACAGTTAAACCCTAAGAGAGACTACTAATAATGAGAGAGATCGGGTCCTTTTATAGGCTTGACTTTGAGACTATTGGTCTTGAGCTGCACAATCCTTAATCTTTACTTGATTAGCAACTTTGGTCCCTCAACTTGCAACAGCATAACCTGTTTAATACTAACAAAGAAAACAAAACTTTTGCAATACAACAAATAAGCCCTTAGCTTATATTATTTCAACATTCCCCCTTAAGCTAACGCTTATAAAAATCTCTTAGCTTCAACATATCATAAAATTTTCTATGTTCAAAAACACTTAGATCTTTTGTGAAAATATCAACAACATTTTTTTTAGACTTGACCTTAATAGTTTTGATAACCTCATCAGAAATTTTCTCTGTTATGAAAAACAAATCAATTTCAAAATGTTTAGCCCTCTCATGCAATACAGGATTTGCAGCAATCTGCATTGCATTGCTATTGTCACAAAACATCTCAACATGTGTATCAACATGCACATTAAGATCTTTACTGATCTTTAATATCCACATAATCTCACAAGTCACATTACACATAGCCCTGAATACTGCTTCAGTAGAAGATCTGGCTAAAACAAACTGTTTCTTACTTTTCCATGAAACAAGGTTGTTACCCAGATATACAGCAAAACCAGTTACAAATTTCCTAGTAACCTTACATTTGCCCAATCTGAATCAACAAACACTTTCATACAACAACTATCATTCCTGCTAACAGATATCCCTTTGCCTGGAGATTCTTTAAGATATCTTAACACTCTAAATGCTAGTTTTAAATGTAACTGCATTGGACTATGCATTGCTTGGCTTACTCAGGTCTAGTCAATGTTAAATAAATGAGTTTTCCAACTAGCTTTTAATAGTTATTAATACCAAGCAAAGGTTCATCCTTAACAACACCATTCAGTTTATTCTTATGAAACACATTAACTAATTCAATAATAGTTTTACTTGGTTTGCATGCAAGCATACCAAATTCATTAAGTAACTCAAAACAATACTTTCTTTGAGTTAAACACAACCTAGTATCATCATTTAAAACCTCAATACCCAAAAAATATATAAGTTTTCCCAAATCCTTAATAAGAAATTTAGTTCTTAAGAACTGCTTAACTTTTTTCAATCTTAGAAACATTGTTACCTTTAATAACAATATCATCTACATAAACCAGCAAGACTAAGAACACATCATTCTTAGATTTTGTAAACAAAGAAAAATCATTTTTACTTTGACAAAATCCATTTTCTTTTAAAACACTAGTTAATTTTTCATTCCATTTTCTTGGTGCTTGTTTTAAACCATACAAGGATTTGTTTAACTTGCATACTCTTTTGTCATTTTCATTAAAATAACCTTGAGGTAATTGCATATAAACATTCTCATCAAGGTTACCATACTGAAAAACATTGTTTATATAAAGCTGATATAATGGCCAGCTATTCTGTACAGCAATACTGATGCATGGTTTTGCAACCTTGCAAAAGATTTTATTTCTCAAGGGATCTTGAGAAGCTTGCAATCCCCACCAGGCAGTATACCTGACTGATGTAGTATAGTGAGTGGCAAGTACCGGGGGATTGATCGTTCTCTAGAGGAATAGTGTCGTTAGGATTGAATACTACGTGAACAAGGTCTAAAGGTGAGGGATGCTGATTTTTCTATTTTTATAAGTTTATGAAAGCAAGTAAAATCTCCGGTATTGGAAGAGTGGGTGGAATTAGTTGCTAGTCAACTAACCCAAAATTACTACTAATGCAAATAAAATGAAATAACAAGAAAATTAAATTGGTGAACTTCTTATAGTGAGAAAATGTGTTTACTTAGATTTCACTACTCCCTAGCTATCTCTTACTAATTAATTGATTTGCTATAATTGTTTAGATAAAGGGTTGTTTTCCTTAATACCAGTAGTGGGGGCATGTACGTCCTTCCTCAACTCTATAAGCTTCTATCTCTTCCTATGACGACACGCTTAGTATCCTATCATGTCCTCCTTAATAGTCACTTATGCATTAAAAACAACCAATAATATCGGTGTACACAACCGAGTATGTTTCTTAAGACGTTCAAGCTTGTTACCGTATAGGAGATTAGCCAGTTTTCTTAAGCCTAACACGAAATCAATCACCCAATGCAATCAAACAAACCAACAATCAATAATTAATAGCTAGGTTTCATTAGATATAAGAAAACACTAAAAAACCTAAGCTAGCATGTTAAAAGAAATACAAGCATAAAATATAATCAAACAACACATAGACTTATTGAATGATTAAAAGATTAACTTATCTTTAATTGAACATGGATGAAAGAAGGGTATGGAAAATTCGTCTAGGGTTTTTCTCCCAAAATTTACACCCTTAAAGTTACCCTTAATGAATGAAAAATTGAAAAATATATATAGATATACAATTCTGACGGCGTCAGGTTTTAGCCTCTGACGCCGTCAGGTCGCCGTGTCTTAGGGTTTGGTATTGCCCAAGAGATCTCTGACGCCGTCCCTTCATAAAGGTTCTGGGTCGTCTCATGTTGAGTTAAAGGGAGACGACCTTGCTCCAAATATACCTGACGCCGTCAGGTGTTAACTTGACAAATTCTTCCATGGAGTTTCAGCATAAAAATCCATGGCATCTCGTCACAAGGTGACGACGTCAGCTCCAAAGCATGACGCCGTCAGGTATTAAATCCTGACTTTCTTGTATTTTCTTGTTCTCTTCATTCTTGAGCAAAAAAACGTTCGAAAAGCTTCAAAATGCTCCATTTTCCAGAACTCATGTCTCAAGTGCCTAAAATGACAAAAGAAACGATTTGATGTAATATTTGATCATAAAAACACGATTTAGGGCTTAAATGACCCCCTAAAAGCGTAACAAATATTTCCTTATCAAATACCCTTACACTTGAGATTTGCTTTTCCTCAAGCAAATGAGCTTTTATACTAATTAAAATACAAGTTAGAGGTCATTTAACATTAATATAAAAGTAATTACAACAAATGATTGATCCACCCTAATAAAAACAAGCACGAAAATTATATACTAGCATCTCACATATAGTGTTTGGATACTCTCATCTCTCGGGTGTTCAGAAAATCAATACGTCGCAAAGATAAATTAAATGCGCTGTATCCTTTATGTTATCAAAAATTACTTATATTTTACAAAAAAAAATTGATGCGCCGTATAAGCAAAAGCTAATACGCCGTATCTTCATTACGTTTCAAAATACAAGATTTTTTATTAAGATTAAGATGTGCTGTATCGATAGAAATCGATGCGTCGAATCTATTTAATTAATTCGAAAAATGTTTTTAATAAAATAATTAAATGCGTCGCATCTGAATAACAGATGCGCCGTATCTCAGTTAGGGTTCTAAAAATTTTCTGATTAAAAACAGAATACGTCGGATCTAGGGGATAGATGTGTCGTACACGAATTATTAAATGCGTTGCATATAAAATTAAAACGCCATACACCGCATCTAAATAATAGATGCGCAGTATCGTTTGTATCAGTAGAATACAACGAAAGCAGTTATGCAGTAAAAACAAAAGAAAATACTAAAATTAATAAAACAAAGAAAAACAAACACACAAAATAGAAAAATATGCAAAATATACAATGAATACAATCTAACTAATATACAACAAAGTTAGCAAACTAAAAACCTAAAAAATCTAAAAAGCTAAAAAGTTAAAAGACCTAATTAAAATACTAACAGATAAACAGGTTTTAACAATTCACTCCCTGGCAACTGCGCCAAAAACTTGATGCGTGTTAATGTGTCACATGTAGTATAGTGTGATTTTTCCTATTCAAGTTTTACATTTATATTTATAACACACACACTAACGAGCAGTGTACCCGATCAATATGTAAATAGTGGTAAGTAGAGTGTCGATCACTAAGAGTGGAACGTAATTCCTAGTTTGTCTATCAGTATTTTAATATTCTAAGTTAGTTTTACAATCTAATCTAACGCAAGGGGGGTTTAGTCTGAGAGACTAACATGATTTGGTAGTTAAACAGTAAATTAAACTAATGAGAATGAATCAGCGAATAGCAAACACGTACACAAATAGATAATAGATACAGATAGAAGGCCTGTCCTGATTGTTAAGTAGCTTGTCACTTATTTTATTGCTAGTTTTATATGTTGTGTATCATAATCTAATCTGTCTCGTTGGATCATAAATATAGGCGAGTAAACTCTTAATGATCAATTATGCCTATCCCACTTTCTAGACGCTAGATATGTAGGCGTGGAGGGGGTATGGCAGCCCAAGCAAAACTCAGCTGGACACAGAGGTTATCAAAGCACATATACAAGTCACCAAAAATATCAAAATATAAACTTTAATTGATGGGAAAGCAATTTTAAGGGGAGAAGTATGGTGGCACAATCCTATCAATCCTCATGAATTAAAGCTTACTATTATAATAAAACTAAACTACTTAATGAATTAAATACATGCAGGACCTTCTTTCTGCTCTAAGACTTCTTTGGAGGTGTGTCTTGTGTTGCCAAGTCGACTGAATTCATCTCCTTAGGGTTTCTGTCTCTCTCTTTTCGTCTGACTTCTTTGGGTATTTATAGGTTCTGTCTGAGGGTTCGATGCGGCGCATTGATTAGGTAGATGTGGCGCAACTACTTAACTTCGCGTGGGGTCCAAGATTAATATATTCTGGAATATTCGTGCACCGCCTTTAGATGCGGCGTAACTTGAATCTTATGCGGCGCATGTCCTTCACTATCTTGAATCATATTTGGTGAAGTCTTGATAGGGATACGACGTATGTTGATAATGTGATGCGGCGTATCTGGAGTAGAACAAGTTGGTTCTGCTTCGTTGACCAAAGTTTCATATGCGGCGCATGATATAATCAGATGCGACACATGCTTCAAAGTCAGGCAATGGTCTTCGAATTCATCTAAGTATGATAGTACAGCACATCTGTCTAGAATGACGCGGCATATCTTCTGGATTTCAGTAGACTTTTCCATCTTGATCATTTTGCTCCATATTTCGTCTAAAATCATCAAGTGTCACCAATTGCCTGTTTTTACCTGAGAATTACTAAAGTAAACATTAAAACACCAATTCTCATATAAAATATAATAAAATAAGACAATTATATAGGACAAATGATGACAATATAATGTACTTATTTGATGTCATCAAATATCCCCCCACTTGAACTTTACTTGTCCCCAAGTAAACCTTTAGATTAATATTTATGAAAAAGTATCCTAAAAGATATTAGGATGTATTTTTATAATTAAGCACTTATTCGTCTTATCATAATTGCAAAACCAAACACTTAACGAGTTAGAAACAAAATTAAAATATACAATTCAAACCGATCTAATCGTTTAATTGTTTAATTGTGACGAATATTCTATCATATGCTTGGCAAGGATACACATCTCCTCCACTAAAGCTAAGGAGTGACAAGTCTAAAGCGGTAAAAAAGGTTTTGAGGCTTAATGGTTAAACCTAGCTTCGTTCAAACATCTCCTGTATAAACTTAGTAGATCGCTGGCGCGAGTCCTCGACGCTTCAACTAACGGATGGTCACTAGTATGCTTCTTGGATCGCTGGCGCGAGTCCTTAACCTTTCAAATGATGGATGGTCACTAATGTGTTCCTTGGATTGCTAGCGCATTACTTTCATAATAGATGGTCAACAAGTTACACACCAGATCACTGGCACATCATTTAATCAATCTTAAACTGGGATGGTCACCAAGTCATACACCAGATCACTGGCGCGTTAGTTAATTAATCTAATACTCGGATGGTCACTACCTTATTCATACATTTAACATTCTTACTTGGCCATCATCATATCCGGATGCTCGAAAGCTAACAACGAATACAACAATACGGTTGGGTATGGATAACATTTAGGATATAAATTGGTGTAAAATAAAAAATAAACAAACAAATAGATTAAGTGCTAAGTGTGGTTAATCACTTTCCCAACCATCCATGAATAAGACTCATATCATTGAATAACTCACGCTTTTTTACTCATGTAACTCACGCTTTAGGTAGACACGAATTATACTCAATAAACTCTTAATCAAGGAATAAACCTTAGTTGGTGTTCTCATAACGTCAAACTCCCATTCAATCTATAAATATAATACAACAACAAATAGTGGTGATATCAACCACTTAATACAAAACTTTACATCGTTGGTTTATAACAAACTTACCAACTTTTCTTCTTTCTTTTTCTTTTCTATTTTTTTGGTTTTTTTTCTTTCATAACTAAGATGTGTAAAATTTTACCACATCACTATAACAATAACTCTGGATAATTTTTCTGTACTTTTCATAACTTCAGAAATAACGGTAAATAGTGAAAGTAGTAAACACACTAAAAATAACAAGACTCAAATTATACAATATTTACTTTCACTCCATTTGCATTGTGCAATTTCCCGACCTAACTAAATATAATGAATTTACGCACATGAACACAGGTAACGCAAGGAAACACACTTTGCCTAAAGCGACTAACCACGGACATTAATCTACAGGGTAGGATAACGTGTAAGGTGTAACGAAACAGTTAACACAGGTGTATGAAACGAAAGGAATGGCTCTGAGGGTTTTTCTAGGGGTATCTTACTCTAAAAATTAGAGTAACAAAGGGTTTTATACGGGGGTTAACTAACCAGTGTAGTTAGTTAATAAAACAAAGACAAAATTACACGGATGGTCCATGTGATTTACACGGTTTGCAAGTTTAGTCCCTAAGTCAAAATAAGTACACCAGACATCCCAAATTTTGAAACCTGTCACCCTTTTAGTCCCTAATTTGGATGGGCCGTTAGTTTATCCGTTAAGTTATTTGCACCATTAGTCCTTCATTAATATTTTTGCACTGTTAGTCCTCATTTTCTAAAAAAGTCCTCATTTTTTGCACCGTTAGTCCCTCCGTTAATATTTTGCACTGTTGTAAATCTTTTTACGTTTTCGTCTATTTTTTACGTTCTCGTCCATTTTTTTAACGTTTTTGTCAATTTTTTTACGTTTTTGTCAATCATTTTACGTTTTCGTCCATTTTTTACGTTCTCGTCCATTTTTTTACGTTCTTGTCCGTTTTTTAACGCTTTCATCCATTTTTTACGTTTTCGTCCGCTTTTTTACGTTTTCGTCTGTTTTCTTATGTTTTTAAACGTTTTCGTCCACTTTTTTACGTTTTCGCTCGTTTTTTTACGTGATTTAAAATTGACACACAAACATTTTTCTCAAATGTTAAATTTTCTTTTAGTGTACTTACCTAATCACAAAAAAATGAGCGAAAACATAAAAAAAGTGAAAACAGATAAAAATATAAAAAAACGGACGAAAACATAATAAAACGGATAAAATATAAGAAAACAGACTAATGCATAAAAAAGCGGACAAAAACGTAAAAAAATGGACGAGAATGTTAAAAAAACGGACAAGAACGTAAAAAATGGACGAAAACGTAAAAAGATTGACAAAAACGTAAAAAAATGAACGAAAACGTTAAAAAAACGGACGAGAACGTAAGAAAATTGATGAAAACGTAAAAAGATTGACAAAAACGTAAAAAAAAAATAGACGAAAACGTTTAAAAAACGGACGAGAACGTTAAAAAATGTACAAAAACGTAAAAAGATTGATAACGGCGCAAAATATTAATGGAGGGACTAATGGTGCAAAAAATGAGGACTTTTTTAGAAAACGATGACTAACGCTGCAAAAAATAATTACGAATGACTAACGGTGCAAATAACTTAACGGATAACTAACGGCCCATCCAAATTAGTGACTAAAAGGGTGACAGGTTTCAAAATTAGGGATGTCTGGTGTACTTATTTTGACGTAGGGACTGAACTTGCAATCCGTGTAAACCACGGGGACCATCCGTGTAATTTTGTCTAAAACAAAACATATAATAGGCTTTTTGGGTGTAATCCTAAAAATTTACCAAGTTAAAAAAGTCACTCCAATTATATCAATAATACTCATTATGGTGGACTCAAATAGTATACAAGCCAACTTCTAAAGTTTACTAGTCACATGTACAAAAATATTTTAGCAAATAAGGTTATTTGTGCGGCTATGCAACTTATATTTAACAAAAACATGCTAAAAATTTTTAAATTTTGATATATTAAGTATAAATTAAAGCATATTTTTGAAAATTTAGGACAAGTAAGCGTTCTAATTCTCCATTCCCCCCACTTAAGTTAAACAACGTCCTCGTTATTTGTAATTGAAATTAAAAACGGGAAATTAAAAAGAATTAGAAAGAAAAACTTCTCTGAGATTTGCTCGGTTTGATCCTCCATTATGCGTTTCTTGAGCAAAATCTACTTTCTTGTGGATGATGTCTCCACAGAAAGTACATAAAATATAAACACCACCATTAAGCAACACACCGGAATTAAGAAAATCACCACTTGTACGTAATTCATTAGTAGTTAGTAAAAACAAAACCTAAACAATTAAAAATTAAAATCTGTAAAAATCATCAGGTCATTCGATACGCCGCATCCATGGAAAGGGATGCGCCGTATCGAGCCTGGAATAGGTACGGATCAGAGAATAAGATGCGTCGCATCTTAACCAGGGATGCGCCGCATTAAATAAACTGACAGAATGTTTTTAAGACTAAAAAGAAAATAAAAATTCAGAAAAATAAAAGATATGATCTGTGTAGTAGATATGCCGCATCCATGGGATGAGATACGCCGTATCTACTGCAGATCTGATAGACTCGACACAAAAACAGTAAAGATAAATTCGGGTTGTCTCCCGGTGAGCACTTCTCACTCATCCTCTTCATCCTTTAGAAACCACAGCTTCTCCGTTGGAGAATCGCTTTGTGTTGTAGCTTTCGTTGTTTCCTAGCCAAATATTCGTTCATGCTGATATCTTTCGTAGTCATTCCTATGATCAGAGACAAATTCGTCAGTAGTATTTACCCGGAAGAAAGATACCACAAAATACTGGAAATCAAATGATAAAACGAAGAGTAAAAGTTGTTGATATCTGCAGATGATGCGTCGTATCCTAAAAATATGATGCGCCGTATCTTATTACGTTAAAATTAAATCAGACTTTTATTCAGAAAATCAATATGTCGCAAAGATAATTAAATGCGCCGTATCTTTTAAGTTATCAAAAATTACTTATATTTTATAAAAAAATATTGATGCGCCATATAAATAAAATCTAATACGCCGTATCTGCATTACGTTTCAAAATACAAGATTTTTGATTCAGATTAAGATGCGCCGTATCGATAGAAATCGATGCGTCGTATCTATTTAATTAATTCGAAAACTGTTTTTAATAAAATAATTAAATGCGTCGCATCTGAATAACAGATGCGCCGTATCTCAGTTAGGGTTTTAAATTTTTTTTGATTAAAAATAGAATACGTCGGATCTAGGGATAGATGTGTCGTACTCGAATTATTAAATGCGCTGTATATAAAATTAAAACGTTATACGCCGCATCTAAATAATAGATGCGCCGTATCGTTTGTATCAACAAAATACAACGAAAGCAGTTATGCAATAAAAACAAAAGAAAATAATAAAGTAATAAAACAAAGAAAAACAAACACACAAAACAGAAAAATATGCAAAATATATAATGAATGCAATCTAACTAATATACAACAAAGTTAGCAAACTAAAAACCTAAAAAAAGCTAAAAAGCTAAAAAGTTAGAAAACCTAATTAAAATACTAACAGATAAACATGTTTTAACAATTCACTCCCCGGCAGCGGCGCCAAAAACTTGATGCGTGTTGATGTGTCACATGTAGTATAGTGTGATTTTGCCTATTCAAGTTTTACATTTATATTTAGCCGACTTATCCTATAACACACACACTAACGAGCAGTGTACCCGATCAATATGTATATAGTGGTAAGTAGAGTGTCGATCACTAACAGTGGAACATAATTCTTAGTTTTTTTATCAGTATTTTAATATTCTATGTTCGTTTTACAATCTAATCTAACGCAAGGGGGTTTAGTCTGAGAGACTAACACGATTTGGTAGTTAAACAGTAAATTAAACTAATGAGAACGAATCAGCGAATAGCAAACATAAACACAAATAGATAATAGATACAAGTAGAAGGTATGTCCTGATTGTTAAATAGCTTGTCGCTTATTTTATTGCTAGTTTTATATGTTGTGTATCATAATCTAATCTGTCTCGTTGGATCCATAAATAAAGGCGAGTAAACTCTTAATGATCACTTATGCCTATCCACTTTCTAGACGCTAGATAAGTAGGCGAGGAGGGGGTATGGCAGCCCAAGCAAAACTCAGCTAGACACAGAGGTTATCAAAGCACATATACAAGTAACCAAAAACATCAACATATAAAATTTAATTGATGGGAAAGCAATTTTAAGGGGAGCAATATGGTGGCCACAAGCCCATCAATCCTGATGAATTAAAGCTTACTATTACAATAAAATAAAACTACTTAATGAATTAAATATATGCAGGACCTTCTTTTTGCTCGAAGATCTTCTTTGGAGGTGTGTCTTGTGTTGCCAAGTCGTCTGAATTCGTCTCCTTAGGGTTTTTGTCTCTCTCTTTTCGTCTGACTTCTTGGGGTATTTATAGGTTCTGTCTGAGGGTTCGATGTGGTGCATTGATTAGGTAGATGCGGCGCATCTACTTAACTTCGCGTGGGTTCCAAGATTAATAAATTCTGGAATATTCGTACACCGCCTTTAGATGCGGCGTAACTTGAATCTTATGTGGCACATGTCCTTCAGTATCTTGAATCGTATTTGGTGAAATCTGGATAGAGATACGGCGTAGGTTGATAATGTGATGCGGCGTATCTAAAGTAGAATAAGTTGGTTCTTCTTCGGTGACCAAAGTTTCATATGCGGCGCATGATATAATCAGATGTGGCGCATGCTTCAAAATCAGGTAATGGTCTTCGAATTCATCTAACTATGATAGTACGACGCATCTGTCTAGAATGATCCGGCGTATCTTCTGGATTTCAGTAGACTTTTCCATCTTGATCATTTTGCTCCATATTTCATCTAAAATCATCAAGTTTCATCAATTGCCTGTTTTTACCTGAGAATTACTAAAGTAAACATTAAAGCACCAATTCTCATATAAAATATAATAAAATAAGACAATTATATAAGACAAATGATGATAATACAATGTACTTATTTGATGTCATCAGTAGGCTAAGGCGATTTGGGTGTACATTTGGGGGTGGGTTGTAAACAAATTTATCCTTTAAGTAAAATGCTTAAAGTTAGAAACGAAAAAAATAGGCTTTGAGGGTTGTACTAGGGGTATCGTGTACTAAAAATGAGTACATCGCAAAGGTGTGGGAAAATTACTTGACCAATGAAGTCAACGTAATTATAATACAGGCTTAAAACAGGGGTTAACCTAATGCCTCTAATAATATAGTAAATCCTAACTACACGAATGTAGTCTCATTAGCGGTCTCGAGATGCATCACTAACACAATTTCTAGAATCTAAATACTATCGGTACACTCACAAGCATTAAAGATAAATGCTTTTTCCTAAAGATCTAAAGGCGAACCTCATATTTTTTGGGTGAAAATTTTTGAGTGGTACGATTTTTGTGCTACTCATATAACTCCTATCCATGAGACGCTTATTAAGACTAAAGTTTCACTCCTATATGTTGTAAAAAAAATTTAAAATTTGGTGCTAAAATTACCCTAACAAGTATTTCTATTAGTTTTATTACACATTTTTTTTGGGTAAAGGGCATTCCACCCGGTAAATTAAGTTTTATTACACATTCACTATTAAACAAAGAAAAAATCAAGTGTAGTTATAGTTTCTAAGGTATCCTAATTTACCCTCCCTACACTTAAATCGAACATTGTCCCCAATGTTCTAAATAACATATGTAAAAGTAAAAATAAATGAGAATGAAAGAAACTAATACTCCCCTGATTCGCTAGGTATGGACGATGTGATAACATGGTTAAATCTTCCTACAAGAGAATGAACTTGATAAGCTTCACTCCTGAAATATAAATCATCTTCTAGTCCAATATAACCTGTAATCAACTAAGAAAACAAACACAAAAACCAAAGCATCAAACCGAACAAAGAAAAATCACAACTAGATGTAATTCCAGACTTAGAAATAAAAACAAAATAATTAAAGATATAATGCTTAGAAAATAAATGTTTACAGGTTCCCGGAGTTTTAAAAATTAAAGATTTTACGAAACTATACAATTCCAGCAGAAAAACAAAACCTGGAAAAATTTTTAGAAATAACTCCTGACGTCGTCAGAAGTGATCTGACAGAATTCTTTATATTTTGTTTCTGGAAAATTTCTAGAAAAATCTAAGTTTTAACACCTGGAAATCCTGCAAAACATCTATTGTGACTCGATACAAGCATTGAACTCGAACAAATACTAATATGTACATTCATATCTTATTATTATCGTTCATGTTCAATCCGTTCTTTAAAACAAACATGATCTTCCCTACACTTATCTTTTTGCAAAATACATTTATATGTAATTAAGATGAGGTTAAAGACAAAATAAAGCATTTTCACAATTTATTTGATACATGAACAATGAACAATAAGATAACGCATATATATATATATATATATATATATATATATATATATATATATATATATATATATATATATATATATATATATATATATATATATATAGAGAGAGAGAGAGAGAGAGAGAGAGAGAGAGAGAGTGAGGATCACGTGCGGATACAATTTTTAAGTGCGGACGTGCAGATTGATCTGGTCCGTCCAATCCAGATCTGATCTTGACTTTAAAAAAAAAGTCAAGATATAGCGTTATCATCACGGTACCAATTAACCATGAAAATGATTTTTTTAATTTTTTTCCTTTTGAGCGATCCTTAATATTGTTATATTATTTTATTTTTTTATTTTTTCAGATTTTTCTGAGAACTTTTTGTTTTTTTGATTATGAGTGCTACCGTGATATTAACCATATTATGAGTTCTACCGTGATATTAACAATATTATGAGCCGTGATATTAAAAACCCATGATAGCTATGGTGATATTGTAAAACCAACGTGATATTAAACTTTTTTACATGTAAAAATGAACCGTGATATTAGTGAAAAGCTTAATATAATTTTTTTTTATTACGATATTAAAAAAAACTTACGGTGATATTAAAAAAACTGAAAAAGAATGTATGAGTATTAGAGTGATATTAAGAAAGCATGATAATTACGGAGATATTAACAATTTTTATTAAGAAAAAGTTTTTATGGTATTAAAAAAGTTATTGTGATATTAAATTTTTTATTAAAAAAAAAGTTTATGTGATATCAGAATCTGATTTTGACTTTTTTACAAAAGTCAAGATCTGATCTTGACTTTGTCAAGATCAGATCTTGACTTTTGTAAAAAAAGTCAAAATCATACGCTAATATCACAATACCTTTAACGATGAAAACGATTTTTTTAAAATTTTTTTCAGCGATTCTTAATTATTTGTTGTCCTCTTTATTTTTTTAATTTTTTCAGATTTTTTTGAATTTTTTTTCAGAAAAAAAGCTAATACGATAGTAACGATTTTGAAAAAAGACGGGATATTTACGATATTGCCACTCCGTCTTTTTTAGATGGTTGACTAGATGGAGGGCTGAGATTCGTCTGTACCATCCGCACTAAAAGACAAAAACGTACATGATACTCACCCTATATATATATATATATATATATATATATATATATATATATATATATATATATATATATGTGTGTGTGTGTGTGTGTGTGTGTGTGTGTGTATGTGTGTGTGTGTGTGTGTGTGTGTGTGTGTGTGAAATCAAATAAAAGCAAATAAACAATCAAAACAAATAAAGCAAATAAAGCTTGGGTTGCCTCCCAAGAAGCGCTTGTTTTTGTTTGAGTCACGAGAGGTTTTCCCTACACTTAGGATTAAGTGCGGGTGAAAGTAGTGATACACACCCTTAGGGTGGAAATATGCCACGTGAGGTGAAGGGGGTGAGTGAATGGCTAAAACTACCCGGATAATATTGGTTAATGGGTGGGTCGGTTCCTATTTTGTCTCCTAGATGTATATCTAAGGATGGAAGATTGTGTAAAGATTGAGGTACCGGTTCATCAATACTAGGAAATTCCCTAGAACTAAGAGTATGGTTGTGACTACAAGTATTCAAACCTATATCCTCTAGTTGTGTTTGGTTCAAAAGTTCTACCTCCATCAGGATTCATAAAGTCTCTTTTACTTCTTCTGGGTAAGTCACGGGCGGTGTATGCCTCAAACGATGGTAGGACTTGTGGGGTACTTGGTGGGCTTAGATTTTCTACTCTATCCTCCATCTTATCAAGAGCACCTATGTGTTCATCTTGTATTATGGTAGTGCCTAACCATGACATGCACTTAGGTACCTCAACTCTACCCACATCATTCCAAAACAAATTTGTTTCATGATCCATGAAATTTGTTACCAATTTATTTGTAATATCGTTTGTTGATTTGTCTAATTTATAATCGTATTGAGCGCAACTCTCTATGGTTTCCCATGCTTCTTCAGCACTTAATTACCTAAGGTCTCTGTCGGCAAAATAGTCAATGTCCCTTTGGGCATGTCGGTCGACACGATTGTAAAAGATTTGAGTTGGGGACCATAAATCGAAGCCATGATGAGGGAACTTTTGAGGTAAGTATTTCAAACGATTCCATGCATCATAGAGAGATTCATCATGATGTTGTTGGAGCATCAATATATAATCTGGGAGTGGAACGCGTGGATTTTATGGTGTAAAGTACGGTGGATTCGCGCTCTCCATAATGGCTAACGGAATAGACGATGAAAATTTTTTAACGAACAAAGACACCAAGAAAAAGATAGACTACAAGAAAGCTAATAAAAAGAGAAATAAAAATCTCACTTGATAGGAATCTTGTGAGTAGACCTAAACGAGATAGAAATCAAACCTAAGCAATAACTATTCCCCGGCAGCGGTGCCAAAAACTTGATGCGTGGTTTTGCAACCTTGCAAAAGGTTTTACTTCTCAAGGGATCGTGAGAAGCTTGCAATCCCCACTAGGCAGTGTACCTGACCGATGTAGTATAGTGAGTGGCAAGTACCGGGGGATTGATCGTTCTCTAGGGGAATAGTATCGTTAGGATTGAATACTACGTGAACTAGTTCTAAAGGTGAGGGATGATTATTTTTATATTTTTATAAGTTTATGAAAGTAAGTAAAATCTCCGGCATTGGAAGAGTGGGCGGAATTAGTTTCTAGTCAACAAAATTACTACTAATGCAAATAAAATAAAATAACAAGAAAAGTAAATTGGTGAACTTCTTATAGTTAGAAAATGTGTTTACTTAGATTTCACTACTCCCTAGCTATCTCTTACTAATTAATTGATTTGTTATAATTGTTTGGTTGAAGGATTGTTTTCCTTAATACCAGTCGTGGGGGCGTGTACGTCCTTCCCCAACTCTATAAGATTCTATCTCTTCCTATGACGACACGTTTAGTATCCTATCATGGCCTCCTTAATAGTCACTTATGCATTAAAAACAACCAATAACATCGGTGTACACAACCGAATACGTTTCTTAAGACATTCAAGCTTGTTACCGTATAGGAGATTAGCCAGTTTTCTTAAGCCTAACACGAAATCAATCACCCAATACAATCAAACAAACTAACAATCAATAATTAATAGCTAGGTTTCATTAGATCTAAGCAAACGCTAAAAAACCTAAGCTATCATGTTAAAAGAAAGACAAGCATAAAAGATAATCAAACAACACATAGACATATTGAATGATTAAAAGATTAACTTATCTTTAATTGAACATGGATGAAAGAAGGGTATGGAAACCCGAAGGTTGCTGGAAAATTCGTCTAGGGTTTTTCTCCCAAAAGTTACCCTTAATGAATGAAAAATCAAAAAATATATATAGATATACAATTCTGTCGGCGTCAGGTTTTAGCCTCAGACGCCGTCTGGTCGCCGTGTCTTAGGGTTTTGTATCGCCCAATAGATCTCTGACGCCGTCCCTTTATAAAGGTTCTGGGCCATCTCGTGTTGAGTTAAAGGGAGACGGCCTTGCTCCAAATACACCTGACGCCGTCAGGTGTTAACTTGACAAATTCTTCCAGGGCGTCTCAGCATAAAAATCCATGGCATCTCGTCATAAGGTGACGACGTCAGCTCCAAAGCGTGACGCTGTCAGGTATTAAATCCTGACTTTCTTGGCTTTTATTGTTCACTTCATTCTTGAGAATAAAGACGTCCGAAAAGCTCTAAAATGCTTCATTTTCCAGAATTCATGTCCCAAGTGCCTAAAATGACAAAAGAAACGATTTGAGGTAATGTTTGATCATAAAAACACGATTTAGGGCTTAAATGACCCCCTAAAAGCGTAACAAATATTTCCTTATCAAATACTTATGATAATTCTCACAATAACAATTTTAATTACTGGAGAAAAAGTCACTTCATAATCAATCCCTCTTTCTGACTAAAACCTTTGGCTACAAGCCTGGCTTTATATCTTTCCACACTTCCATCAGATTTGTATTTAATTTTTCATACCCACTTCCAGCTAATTGCTCTTCTCCCAACAGGGAGTTCAACAATGACCCAAGTATTATTTGTGTTTAATGCTTCTATTTCAAGATTCATAGCATCAATCTATCTGCTATCTTTAACAGCTTCATTATATGTTTTAGGTTTAATTAACTTATTAAGATTAGTAGAAAACACATAATTTTTTTTGCTAAGGTTACTGTAATTAACATATTTATCAATACTATACTTAACCTTTTTATCCAAAACATAATCATTTAGCTTAACTGGTTGACTTATTTTTCTACTAGACTTTCCAGTATAAGTCCTAAGATTAGCTTCTCTGTCTGGTGTCACAACAACATTATGAAACATATCATTAAATTCTTAATAGTAGTCATCATCACCATTAGATATTTTATCATTATCAACAAGTGTTTAATTCTCCAAGTCATCACTGATGGCTTCACCTGAGACATCAGGATGCTCCACCTCATCCTGTACAATGTCTTCAGAAGTACCTCCGAGTGAAGACTGGTCTATGACTTTACTGGGTTCAAGAGTCTTAATTGACTCATTCTCTCTCTTATCATCATTGGGATCATTTGATGACCCAAGGCCAGAGTTAAAAAAGCTCTAACCATTACTATTTTGAAACTGAAACTCATAATTTCCTTTTACAGAAATGTGTTTGAAAGGAAACACAATTTCATAAAATTTTGCATCTCTTGAGTATAAAACCTTTTTTGTTTCCAAACTGAACAATTTAAAACATTTTTTTTATCAAAAGAATAACCAATAAAAACACACTTCTCTGACCTTGAAGAAAATTTATCAAAATTATTTAAAACAGTTGAAAAACATAAACAACCAAAAACTTTTAAAAGAGAGAGATTAGGTTCACATTTATATATCATTTCATAAGGTGACTTTCCAGACAAAACAGAGGTAGGTGTCCTGTTAATCAAGTAGGCAGCAGTTAGAACACACTCAGTATATGTTCAAAGGAATCCCCCCCCCCCCCCCTCTGAAACATGAGGGCTCTAGCAACATTTAAAAAGTGTCTATGTTTTCTTTCTGTTATACAGTTTTTTTTAGGGGTATAAGAACATGAAGTTTGTTGATGAATACCATTTTCTTTACAAAACTTATCCATATTCTGATTCACAAATTTAGTACCATTGTCACTTCTAAAAACTTTCACATTTTTATCAAATTGATTTTTAATCAATTTATAGAAAGTTACAATGTGTGAAAATACTTTAGTTTCCCCCTTAACAGAAACACCCAAACAACTCTAGAAAAATCATCAACAATAGTCAGAAAGTACTTATATTTTTCTTTACTCTGAACTTTATAGGGACCCCATACATTTAAATGAACAATCTGTCCAACCTTAGTGGTTTGATGTTCACTAAGAGGAAATGGGTCTCTAGTTTGTTAGCCTTGTGACACACATCACAAGGATCAACTTTAGAATCTTTATCAATTTTAAGTTTGTGCTTAAGAATGTTCAGAACTTGGTCAGAAGGATGACCAAGTCTGTTATGCCATATAGTCTTAGATAAACAACAAACTTGACTGTTATTATTATTCAGATTTTTACATGTATTAAGAAAATAAAACCCATTACTTTGATTACCAATCCCCATCTAGGTCTTTAGAACAGAGTCCTAAAGAATACAAACATCTTCATAAAAAATGACTCTACATTTACTATCTTTATTAAGCTTGTGAACAGACAACAAGCTAACTTGATATCCAGGTACAACCAAGACATCATTAATAACCAATTTATCTATTAATTTTAAACTTCCAACATGAGTAACTTTAGCTTTAGTACCATTATGATGACCAACAATCATATTTAATTTGGATACATCAATCACATTGAACATGTTTAACACAGTGTAAGTCATATATTGACTTGCACCAGAGTCAACAATCCAACCAATATAAAATATTGTAAGAACTTATGTTGGTATTATGAATAAAAAGTTTTGAATGACTAAAGCTAATAACATGGCTAATACCTGCAATGTTTGCAGGCATACTGTTGCACCCAGATTTGTCACTGATCAAAGCCATTAGCCTTTGATACTGTTCATTTGTAAATGAGTCAGATGAACCAGCAGTCCTATCCTTATGCCCTGAAACAGTGTTGCGACTAGCATTGTTTGATTACTACTAAGGGTGATCACGGTCCAAAAACCGGACCGGACCGGCCAAGACCGGACCGGACCGAAGACCGAGTTTGGGAAAAACCATAAATCGAGACCGGACCGAATGTTGTCGGTCTGGTCTCGGTCCGGTCCGGTCGAAATAGGCTAAATATCTGGTTTGTAAGCCAGACCGGACCGAGACCGAAATAAGGAAAAACCCTGGACCGAAACCGGACCGTTGGTCCTTCGGTCGGTCCAGTCGGTTTTGTCTGTCGGTCCGGTCTAAACGGCCCGATTGCTCACCCTTAATTAGTACCATTTTTCTTTTGAAAGCCAGATGGATAACCAACTAACTCAAAACATCTATCAGCAGTATGATCATTTCTTTTACAATAAGTATAGATCAAATTATGCCTATTAAGTCTTCTGGATTGATTATTATAACAATTCATTATATTTCTGATTAGATTTGGATGGAAATGCAGAGTTATCAGACTTAGAACCTGAATGAGATGGAGTACTCCTATGAGACTCATCTTTAGAAAGAGTGGCAAAGGCACTCTTTACATCAGGAATAGGGTCAGTGGTAAGGATAATGCTCCTAATGGGAGCATAAACCTCATCCAAACCCATAAGAAACTGCATCAACTTAATGAGCTGATTATGTTTCTTGAGTTTCTCAGAACCTGCACAAGTGCAGTCAGGCAAATCTACAAGGGAGTCATATTGCCTCCATAATGCATTAAATTTTAGATAGTATTCTAACAAAGGAATGCCAGACTGAGTGAATGAGTGAATTTTAAAATACATATTGAATATTATGGAACCGTCTTCTTTATTATAAGTTTCTTCCAATTCAGCCCATATAGTTTTAGCATTCTTAGAAATACTTGTCCCTTAAACACATCTTGAGAAACACAACCAAGAATCCAAGATAAAACCACATAGTTACATCTATCCCGCTGTTCTTGCATAAAACCAACCTCAGTTGGTCTAGGAATTTTACCATTTATGAAACCAAGTTTTCAGGGCCTCCCAATTTAAAACTTATTAAAGGAATCCCACTAGTGTCACTACTATGCAAGAACATAGGGTCACACTGATCAAGTTTGTCACCTGAACCCCCTGATCTCAAAGCTTCATCACCAGTTTTCCCTACCATGGTGATGAATCAGAAAAAGGAAAAAAAAGCAAATACACCTTATATCGCCTACAATCACAAGTAATCCCCAATAACCAACAACTCCAACACAAACAAATCCTTTAACCTACACTTCTCCACAAATCTAGAAAACCTAAAAAAACCTACGAGAGAAAGTGAAGAGAGGTGTTACAGTGCACGCAACTCCAGCAAATATTCATCAAGAAGATCAAGAAAACACCAATAAGCAGCGGAAACAATATCTTATCACCTGAAACAATAACAAGAAAACTATTAGAAACAAATTATGCACTCATAACACAACAAGATTAATAATAAACCAATAATAATCAACAAACAAATCAAAAGACAACTCTAATCCTGAATTAGGGTTTGATACAGAAAACCCTAATTTTGACGACACACCAAAACAATCAAGATCTTGACCAATACCAACAGATTAACATAAGTTAATCACCCTAAAGAACACAGGATCAAAAACCCCCAACTTTTAGAAAACCCTAAAAATTGAAAATCACCAATTGACCTTCAATCGGTGCCCAAAACAAACGATTAAATCACTAATTGATTGATTAACTCTACGATCCAGTAAGATTTGACCTCAACACAGAAAACCCCAAATTTATTAAAACCCTAATTTTGGAGGAAAAACGATTTTCGATCAAAACACTTTGTATCAAAGCCAACCTGTCTTTGATACCATGTTAAAAACATACAAAGTGATGATCAATCACAAAGAACAGTTTAGACAAAATGGTTTTATTACGAATCAACCCAACCAACCTCCCCTTTATGGTTGATTCATACTAGAGTTTTTACAATAAAAAAAAGAGTTTGATTAAAAAATATACTTAACAACTAAACAATACGACTGTGTGTAAAAGCATACAGTGAAACCCTAAGAGAGACTACTAATAATGAGAGAGATCGGGTCCTTTTATAGGCTTGTTTGAGACTATTGGTCTTCAGCTGTACAGTCCTTAATCTTTACTTGATCAACAACCTTGGTCCCTCAACTTGCAATAGCATAATTATTCCTTGATCAGATTGGTGCTTTGTTTCATACGGTTTTGTGGTTTTTTATGGAATCGACATTTAGGGTTTAAAATCGTATTGATTTCCTTTAATTGTAACCGCCTATGATCTTGTATCCTTTATTAACGACCCTTCAGTCCTAAACTAATTAATATTTTGGTCGACTACTTTGGTGTTGATTAGGGTTTTTAGTGAACCGATTGGTGGGTTTTATTCTTTATCTTGATCGCTGGTCATTCTACTACATTAGTTAGACGATTTTTACAGCCCTTGTGATTGTTTAAATCGATTTATCTTTATCTGGTTACTTTTATCATGGTTGGAGGTTAGGCTTGGAGTGCGATTCATTCAAAACCCTAATCTTGCGATTAGGATTTTCTTTTGGCTATTTGGTTATTGCATGATTGCTGGTTATTGGAGGATTGTTTTCAGTGTTTGATTAGTGTGGTTGTGGGTATTGGAGAGATGAATAAGGGTTTTTTGGATACTAAGAGTGCGACTAAGGTGTCGAAACATGTGGGTACTTCTGCTGCTGGTGATTTGATGGATACTAATTTTGTGAATGTGAGATCTTCTGCTACTTTGGCCGATCAAAGTAGCTCCAATAATGAGGATCTTGCGCAAAGTGTGGCTGAAAGGCTTAGAAGATTATGTGGGGCTACTGTACTACGAGGTAACACAATTAAACCTGCCCGTGATCCTAAGTTTGATGTCGGTAAGATTATGACAGATCATATTCCTCATGATGATTCTAGGGTTGTGCAAACAGCCCCAATTGCTGCTCCTACGCACTCACAAGCTGAAGTTGTTAAGGATGGCATTGATGGGGCTAATACACAGGTTGGTAACATTGTTAATGGTGATGGTAGTGTTAATGGTCATAGTAATCAGCCTCCACGTGAATTGTCTGGTCCTATTATTTCTGACTGGAGTGTGGATGATGGTAATATTAACTTGTCTACGTTAGTGGACAAGAATGTGTCTTCTGGTCCTAAAACATCTTATTCAGCCCCAACGACTTGTGGTACTAGTGAGGGCAAAGGTAATGTTAGTGGAAAGGAGCAATCGTTTGTTTCTTTTTTCAGTGCTAATAGTACTTCTCGCAAGGTGAATTTTAGGCAGATGATTAATGAAGATCGGGTTCCTAACCATGATACTAAACTCCCCAAGGAGGCGATGGAACCCGTTTTAGGCCGGTATGAAAACACTCTTGTTGGGTATTTCTTGGGAAAAGTTATAGCTTTTCCAATTGTGCAAAACTATGTTACGAATACGTGGAAGAAATTTGGGGTGCAAAAGATTATGAAGAATGAAGCGGGTGTTTTCTTATTTAACTTATCTTCTAACGACGGTTTGGAGCAGGTGCTTCAACAAGGCCCCTGGTTAATCCGTCACTCACCTCTTATTCTTCGGAAATGGTCTCTTAATGTTCCCCTAACCAAGAATGAGTAACTAGTATTCCTGTTTGGGTTAAATTACATAATGTGCCTATAGTTGCTTATTCGGAGTTTGGTTTAAGCTTGATTGCTACTTAAGTGGGGAAATCGGTGATGTTGGATTCATTTACATCTTCTATATATGTTGACTCATGCGGTCGGATTAGTTATGCTCGTGCGTTGGTTGAGGTGTGTTCAAATTCAGAATTGAAAAAGGAAGTTAGTATGGCTATTTCCGTTGGATGATGATAGTGGTTATTCGACGGAAATCATTCGTGTCGAATATGAATGGACACCTCCTCATTGCAGTGTTTGTAAGATTTTTGGTCACACACTTAGTGAGTGTCTAAAACAATTGAGAGAGGTGGTTCATAAGGATACTAATGTGGTGACTAATGTAATGACTCAGGTGGTTAATAACGATGAGGGGTTCAAAAAGGTAAGGAATCGTACGAATAAAGGTAAGAGTGTGATTTCTATTTCTCAACCTAAGCCAATTGGCGGGGTTAAACTCTCCAAGCCTAAGGCTAAGTTTTGGAGACCTAAAGTCATGACAACTACTAATCATGTTGATACCAAGAAAGATTCAGATCCTAAGGATCTAAAGAAGGCTTCTACTTCAAATGTTAAATCTGGTAAGGACCCACAGTCTTCTAACTCTTTTGGTATCTTGGAGTCATTGGTGGATGAGGATGTTCTTGGTTTTAATAACAATGGTAAGGGGTCACAAGATCAACCTATTAGTAACATGGAATCGCAGGTGCCGGGTGAAGCTTCTAAGTCGTCTACTATCCCATCTTCTAGTACTTCTGCTACAATAAAGGCGTTTGAGCAGTCTACTATCCCATCTCCGAGTACTTCTGCAACGAAGACGGGTAACCCATTTTCTAAGGTGGGTGAAGTAGTTGTTTTTTCATAAGATTGGCATGTCATCTTATATTGTTTATTGGTTGTTCTAGTTGTTGGTAGCTAGTGGTTCATTTATTGCCGGTCATAAATGATCTAGGGTAGTTCAAGCGGCTGCTTGAGGTTAATGTGGTACTTCAGCCACATTCTATTGGACTTTAAACGTTTTATTGGTTAATATATTTTACCAGGGTCGAAGGTCCCTTTTACCCAAAACAAAAAGAAAACACAACTTTTGCAACATAACAAATAAGCCCTTAGCTTATATCATTTCAACACTTTTGTTTCCCGTCCTTATAAAATTGATTTTCTTTTTATTTCTAACTAATTAATATATTATGTGTGTTAAATAATCAAGTTCTCCAAAATTACACATAATTCTATCATCACTTACAAAAATAACACACACAAATGATATCGACGGACCCGGGTTTTATCAAATCTAAACTCAACCGCTGCTATGCGCGGGTACTTGTTTATATTCACAAAAGACTCTTTTATATACTTTTGAACTTATGAATCTAGATAATGTTTAGATGTTAAAGAACATAAAAATCGATTTATTACTTTTGGAATGAATGAATAGAAAGAGTTGTTTTGAAACTAAGTATGAGAAGATAATTAAATAGTTCAAGATAAACTAACGTAGCTTAAGGATAGGACATTTACTGGCCACGATCCGAACACTAGACTTTTCACTAGTTAGGGATGCCAAGCACCCACTAATCCTCCCACTAGTTTAGGCCCTGCTCATAAACCAAAGGTTATGAGCTTGTCAAACATTTGAATAAGCTTATTAAGTGGGTCTCTGCATTGCTTTTTTTTTTTTTTTTTTTTTTTTTTTTTTTTTTTTTTTTCTGTTTTTGCATAAAAGCAGTTTTACTATCCAAATGCTTTATATATCATGCACTTTAAGGCAACATATTTTAACAGAGAAGTCCGTATGACTAGGTACGGTAACCATGGTAAGCTTATCAAGAAATTTATACGAGAAATGCTTTATAAATATAAGACAATATTGTGAATAAGTTAATGATAACTTGCCAACATACTTTGCTCTGCTTAGGTGGTTTTATTTAGATTGCACCTCTAGTCTCTCATGTCTAGAAATTGTGTGGATAGTTCTAACTCGGAAACTATGCACATGATTGTGTTGGAAATTCAGTTCAATTAAGGAATATGATTATACTTGGAAATGAATTTGGAGGTACGGAGTGTACACCCATTAAGTTCCTGATCCCTGACTCTTATAGTGGTTTTAAGTTTCTACTGCTAGTACTAAGTTAGTACTGCTGGAGCAGAGTTACTACTGCTAGTACTAAGTTAGTACTGCTGGAGCAGAGTTACTACTACTAGTACATAATTTAATACTGCTGAGTCTGTAACTACTTTGACCTATTTATGGGCGGTTTCAAACTCGTAATTAAGACTATAATTACTTGGTCTTGTAATCACTATGGCTAGAATGGAGGAACATTATGAGCAGATTAATTGGCTAATTAATTCTCATAATTCCATTGACTAGGTTTGAGTAATCTTTATTTTAAATAGATATCAACACATCTGCATGAGATACAACACGAAACATAAACACTTGAAAGCAAACAGGTTCTTGATTTGTGCCTAAAACAAGAACACCACTTGGTCTTATCCCAAAGAGATATCCGTGTAACCCAGGCATAGGGTCGAATAGTTTCTATTGGAAAGTGATAACATGATTTCAAGTGATATCCAGTACTGATTGATTATCTATACCCAACTGGGAACACACCGAATAAGAAACCAACAATCAATAGAAACTATTAGTGATAATCAATGGCTGCTGCTACGAGGTAAATGGCTGCTAACTTTTACAAATTGGAAAAGTTTGAAGGTGTCGATTGCAGAAGGTGGCAAAAGAAGATGAACTTTCTTCTTTCTAGCATGAGTGTGGTGTATGTGTTGAGCACACCTATTCTTGATGATGGGGATGATGCTACTGTGGACGACATGAGAAAAAGGAGCAAATGGGAGAATGATGATTACATTTGCAGAGGTTTAATCCTCAATGGTATGTCTGATTCTTTATTTGATACTTATCAACATGTTGAATCTACTAAGGAACTTTAGGATTCTTTGGAGGCTAAGTATATGGTTGAGGATGCATCTAGCAAGAAGTTCCTTGTGAGTAATTTTACAAATTACAAAATGGTCGATTCTAGACCTGTCATGGAACAATACAATGAACTTCTTAGTATACTTAGTCAGTTCACACAATACAAAATGCACATGGATGAGGCAATTTCAGTCTCTTGTGTCATTGATAAACTCCCTCATTTTTGGAAAGATTTCAAGCATTCTTTGAAACATAAGAAGGAGGAATTAACTCTTGTTGAGTTGGGTAGTCATTTGCGCATTGAGAATTCACTCAGAGCGCAAAAAAGTGATAAGCCAAAAAGTAGCAATGCTACTGGTGCATCTGTTGTCAATATGGTGGAGCATAACAACTCCACCAGATACAATGACAATAAGGGTAAACGTAAGCATCAGGATAACACCAAATCTTATCTTAACAACAAGCCAAAAGGAACTTGTTGGAAGTGTGGGAAAACTGGACACTTCAGGAAGGATTGTAAGGGTGTTAAACTTGGCAATAAAACCAATGGATCAGGCACAAGTGGATCAGGGAGTGGTAATACCAATTCTCTAAAAGGTCAGATTATATTTAATAAGTCTTTTCAGATTTATTATGTTACATATATATATGGGGCATACTTTGTGCAGGATGATGATGTTGCGTGGTGGGTTGACTCTGGTGCAACAATCCATGTGTGTAAAGATAGAAGCTAGTTCAAGACCTATGAGTCACTAAATGATGGTTCTATTCTTCAATGAGTCAACAGCCCTGGTGCATGGAAGATGATGTGTTGATTTAAGATTTAGTTTTGGAAAGATTGTTACTTTGTTTAATGTTTTACATGTTCCTAATATTAGAAAAAACTTGGTTTCTAGTAGTGTTTTGAATAATTGTGGTTATAAACAAGTTATTGAATGTGATAAGTTTGCTTTGTCTAAACATGGTGTGTTTATTGGTTTTGGCTATTTGTGTAATCAAATGTTCAGGCTTAATATTTTTAATGATATTGCTAATTCAGCTTTTATGTCAACCTCTAAACTAAATGATTCAACCCTATGGCATGCTAGACTTGGCCAGGTACACTTTAAGAGAATGCGAGATATGTCTAAGGATGGGTTAATTCCAGCCGTTGATATGGACACTAAAAAGTGTAAAACTTGCATGATGACCAAAATTACTAAGAAACCATTTCAAAGTGTAAAATGTGAAACTAAAGTTTTGGAGCTGATTCACAGTGACCTAGGTGATTTACATGCTACTCCCTCTTTGGGGAATAAGAAATACTTCGTGACATTTATTGATGATGCTTTTACGTTTTGTTATGTTTATTTGTTACATACTAAGGATGAAGAATTAGATAAATTTAATGTGTTTAAAACTGAAGTTGAATTGCAACAAGGTTACCTGATCAAAAAATTAAGGACTGATAGGGGAGATAAGTACATGGATACTTTGTATTTTCAGTCTGTTGGTATTATCCATGAAACGACTGCTCCTTATACTCCACAACAAAATGGTATCTCTGAAAGGAAAAAACAGGGTACTGCATGAGATGGTTAATTCCATGTTATCCTATTCAGGACTGAGTCAAGGTTTTGGGGTGAAGCTATGTTAAAAGCTTGCTACTTATTGAATAGGGTTCCCAATAAAAGGAACAAGGTTACCACCCCTTATGAACTCTGGACTAAAAGAAAATCCAACCTGAACTTTCTCAGGGTTTGGGGTTGTAAGGCTGTTGTAAGACTCCCTGATCCAAAGCAAAAAACTTTGGGTGAAAGAGGCATTGGATGCATCTTTGTTGGATATGCTGAGCATTCCAAGGCATATAGATTCTATGTTATTGAACCTAATGAGTCTGTTTCAATTAACTCAATAATTGAATCAAGGTGTGCAATTTTTGATGAGAATAGATTCTCATCTATCCCTAGACCAAGTCACAGGACTCTTAATGGAACTAATGACATTGGTGTTTCAGAGGCCTCTGATGAGGTTGTGGACAGCAACCTAAGCTCAGAAGGAGCAACAGGGTCAGGACTCCAAAGTCATTTGGACCTGAGTTTCAATTATATCTAATCGAAGGAACAAGGGAATGGTCTCTGACCAACACTCCTATTGCTTCATTGTTGAGTATGATCTCAAAACATTTGATGAAGCAATGAAGTCTCAGGATGTTGCTTTCTAGAAAGAAGCAATTAATGATGAAATGGATTCCATCATAGGCAACAACACTTAGGTGTTGGCTGATCTACCACCTGGTTGCAAACCTCTAGGTTGCAAATGGATTTTCAAAAGGAAAATGAAGGTAGATGGAACTATTGAAAAGTTCAAGACTAGACTAGTCATTCAGGGCTTTAAACAAAAGTCAAGGATAGACTACTTTGATACTTATGCCCCTGTGGCACGTATCACTACCATAAGATTGTTGATTGCTATGGCATCAATTCACAATCTGATTTTAATCAAATGGATGTGAAGACGGCTTTTTTGAATGGTGAATTAGATGAGGAGGTTTATATGAACCAACCTCAGGGCTTCATCATGCCTGGCAATGAAAACAAGTGTGTAAACTGATTAAGTCTCTCTATGGACTGAATCAGGCACCTAAGCAATGCCATCAAAAATTTGATAAAGTGGTTTTGTCTAGTGGTTATTTACTTAACAAGTCTGACAAATGTGTATATAGCAAATTTGATGAATCTGGTAAAGGAGTCATCATTTGCTTATATGTTGATGATAGGCTGATCTTTGGCACTAACCAAAATCAGGTTGACTTAACAAAGGAATTTTTGTCATCAAGGTTCTTCATGAAGGACATAGGGGAGGTTGATGTTATCCTTGGTATAAGGATTAAACATGAAAGTAAAGGAATTCCTATCTCTCAATCTCATTATATTGAGAAGGTGTTGAGGGAATTTAATTACTTTGATTGTACTCCTGTGAGTACTCCTATGGTTACAAGTGAGAAGTTGATGCCTAATACTGGTAAGGTTGTATCTCAGCTTGAGTACTCTAGGGTGATTGGTTGCCTAATGTATGTCATGACTTGTACAAGACCTGATATTGCTTTTGCAGTAGGTAAACTGAGCAGGTATACTAGTAATCCTAGTGCTCATCATTGATAAGCAGTTCAAAGAGTACTGAAGTATCTAAAGAAGATTATGGATTATAGTCTCTCATATACTGGTTATCCTTCAGTATTAGAAGGATACACTGATGCAAGTTGGATTAGTAACACTGAATACAATTCGTCTACCATTGGCGGCTAGGTATTCCTACTTGGTGGAGGTGCAATTTCTTGGGCATCCAAGAAGCAAACTTGCATCACCAATTCAACAATGGAATATGGATTTGTGGCTTTAGCAGCTGTTGGTAAAGAAGTTGAATGGTTGAAAAACTTGCTTCTTGAGATTCTATTGTGGCCTAAACATATGGCACCTATTTCTATCTGTTATGATAGTGCTACTGCATTGGATAAGGCTCAAATCCAGATGTACAATAGGAAGTCCAGACACTTAGGCATAGCATGATTCGTGAGCTTATCATGAATGGGGTGGTATCTATAGAGTTTGTTAGATCTCAACAAAACTTAACTAATCACTTGACGAAGGGTTTAGCTAGAGACTTGGTTTTAAAGTCTACTAAAGGGATGGGTTTGAAGTCCAACTTAGTCACTGAATGCTAAGATAATGCTAAGACACCCAACTCCCTCCTGAGGAAACTGAAGAGCTGAGTTCAATGTGGAAAGCTGAACATTTAGTGGACTAGAGCACATGTTTTACAATCATCCCAAGTTGTGCTCAAACCTGCTGAAAAGGAGGATGAAGTCTTTACTTCTTAATGGTTAATTTCTTTGAAAAAGTGCTAAGCAGGAGCATGAATAAAGAGGAACCACCTATGTAAATGTTGAAGTTTTGCCGCTTTAGGGAGCTTTGGACTTTTGGCTCTTACAACATTTGTGAAGTGGATATGGACACATGGCTTATTTAGTGTCAGGAGCGTTTAAATGTTTGAAAACTTGTGTGTATTTTATCTTCAGGTATTCAGATGGGTTGAAGGGTTCAATTCTTATAACACCCTGATTCTCGAGTATTAGAACGTGTAATGTACTAAGATGGGAATTCAATCTTCAATATATTTTCATTATGCACATGTTTTATTTTATGTTTATTTTCATGCAAAAGGAATTGTACTAAATAGGGGAGGATTGTTTGGAAATTTAGTTCAAATGAGGGATATGATCATACTTGGAAATAGGTTTGGAGGTACGGAGTGTACGCCCATTAAGTCCCTAATTACCCTGACTTTTATAGTGGTTTTAAGTTTCTACTGCTAGTACTAAGTACTGCTGGAGCAGAGTTACTACTGCTAGTACTAAGTTAGTGCAGTTTCAAACTCGTAATTAAGACTATAATTACTTGGTCTTGAACTACTATGGCTAGAATGGAGGAACATTATGAGGAGATTAATTCTCATAATTCCATTGACTAGGTTTAAGTAATCTCTACTTTAAGTAGAGATCAACACATCTGCATGAGATACAACACGAAACATAAACACTTGAAAGCAAACAGGTTCTTGATTTGTGCCTAAAACAAGAACACCACTTGGTCTTATCCCATAGAGATATTCATGTAACCCAGGCATAGGGTCGAATAGTTTCTATTAGAAAGTGATAACACAATTTCAAGTGATATCTGGTACTGACTGATTATCTATACCCAACTGGGAACACACCGAATACGAAACCAACAGATTGGTCCCAACCAATTCATGGATATGAATCCGTATGCATAATTCCTAAGTTAGAGACTATCAATGTGTAAGAGTATAGACCATTCGCAAAGTTTTTGAGTTAAGAATTATAGTATCTTTTACTATTTGATAGGACGCTACTAGCTTGCAATTACTGTTGCCACCAAAAGCTCACATGACTCAAATCATAATAACAATATGAGATGACCTTTGTGCAACACATTCCCTGACTCTCATGAGCATCTCTTCTTCCTGTGTGACTTTACCAAGAAGCTTTGGCTGGAAATGAAAGGTATAGCCTACACCAAGTGTTAATGATGGTTTCCAAACGGTCAATTCTAAGAAGAAGAGTAATAGTGGTGGCCAATCTGGTCCTAATAAAGGAGGTTTTACAAAGCCAAACGTGGGTAAAAAGATGCAATATAGACCCAAAGTGCCTTCTACGGAACCCAAGAAAGTGGATGCCAGTAAGAAAAAGGTTGCTGATGTGCCTAGTACAAGTGGAACGAATATTGCTACATCTAATCAGTTTGATGCCCTTAATATGGCTGATACTGATGTTTTTGGTATTCCTACTAAGGAAGTGGCGTTGGATGTGGTGTCTGGAAGTACAGTGGAAGCTAAAGAGGATGGGTCTTTTAAGACTACTACTACATCACAAGAACCCGTGCGTGATCCGAAAGAGAAGGAACATATTGGGACTTCTAAGCCTAGTGCTTTTTCTTCTCCGTCTACTTCTTCTACTAAGAGGGGTAACCTATTTTCTAAGGTGGGTGAGATTGTTGTGTCTGATAGTGATGATGAGGAGGTTGTTAACACGTTTGATGAGTCCGGTAACCTATTTGGTGGTGGTCAATGACTATGATGGATATGAATACGATGACTATGCGCAGCAGGTTTATGATCTTCCGGGAAATTTGGATGCTTTTATTGTCATGTATGGCACTAAGCTTCAAGGACTTAGGAAGTAATTTTATTTCGTCATTGTTTTTTGTTATCAATTGAGTAGTGGTTTGTTTTCTTTTTAGAAAATAGGAAGTATCTTGTTATGTAAGCTTTTCGCCTATGTAACGGGCTGAGATATGGGATTCACCCATATCCTTTGTGCCTCAACGTTTTTTGGAGTAATATATTTACCGGGTCTTTTGACCTTTTACCCAAAAAAAGAAATGAAAGGTATGTACAATGCTAACAATATGGCCAATAGTTGGGATGAAATTATCCATGATGAGTTTAATCACAAAAATCAGCAGTATTGGATGTATCTTAAAGAAATTAGTCGTTGCAGCAACAGTGTACTATTGTTGGCATGAAAGAAACTGCATGTTTTTTTCAAGACGAAAAGCAGGATGTGGAAACTGTGGAGAAGAATATCTATGAGAATATAAGACTCAAGTTAATGAGTCTTAGGGTCAAAAGAACTGCTGCAGTCATCAGAATTGCCAATTTATATGAATTTCCAAAATTAACTTTGTTAATCAGTATGTCAGTAAACATGGGTGAGTTGATGGAGCAGTACAGTAGGTCAGATGGCTTTGAAGTGGTCATGATACCTTACAATGTTGATCTTTTATTTCCAAATCTAGCGTGTCATGAAAGATGGGACAACTTAATTTGGATCTTGAAAGTTCAATATAGTTTGAGGAAATGTAGTGGTCATGAAAAGGTTTCCTATCATGTAGGTTTACTGACAAAGA
The DNA here is from genome assembly GCA_030686995.1 of Artemisia argyi. Classification (NCBI taxonomy): domain Eukaryota; kingdom Viridiplantae; phylum Streptophyta; class Magnoliopsida; order Asterales; family Asteraceae; genus Artemisia; species Artemisia argyi. The sequence continues at coordinate 83,465,383 of CM060677.1, read as the reverse complement.
TCATTTAAAGTGTAGACTTGGAAAATGTCATGCAAAGTAAGTCTGCTGGAAATTGAAGTCTATTAATTCAGGTTGTGTTTTAGGATGGGTGTTTGTATTATGGTTTAACCACAGATGACTAATACATTGATGATGAATCCTTTACCCTTGCTTCTTCTTCTACTACTGTTTATGTGTGACCTAAAAGATGTGGTAGTTATACATGGGTAAAAGACTTGAGTATTATGGTTTAAAGGAACTGTAGTCATCAAAATCTAGTTTCCTGTCTATGTGGTGCCAGAGATGAGTGTGCTCATGAAGAAGTCCAAAAAGCACTCTCATTTAAAGCTGAGATAATCATTAAAGGTGTGTTTGGGGTAGTGTTTCTATGAGCAGATGGCTAATACATCGATGATGCTTTCCATATATCTGGTCTAGTGTAGTGTGTCATGGAGGGACAACTAGCCTATTTGTTTGGTAAGTTCTGTGTAGCTGTTGGATGAGTAGTCATCAAAACTCAAAAGGGAGTTTCCTGCTTTTATTGTCTGGCTGAATCTGATGATGCTGATGGTCTGCTATTAAGGAAATGTTCTGCGGATAAAGAACTAAACTGATGGTCTGCTGTTTTAACAAGGATCTGCAAATGTGTCATGTTTGCAGTTTGTGGTCTGATAAGTAGTCTGTTAGTATGGTTGTTTTGATATTCATTTGGTTACTGTATAGATTATTTGAGTGTATAGAGGTTAATGTGATTTTAGTTCTTCTGGTGCCAAGGGGCATGTCGGCTAAAGAAAACTAAATTGTAACTTGATAATAATTTTGGTGGTAATAAAATTCACATTTTTACCAAAAAAATAGGTAAAAATGAAAATGATGTGATTTTTACATATCTAAAAGGGTGAAATTGCATATTCACATTTTCTTTATAAAACTTAGAATGAGATGCATCAATTAATAGCAGAGTTGCAAATTATCCGAGTTTAGTTTAGGGCTAAATTGGATGTCCTCATAATGCTTTCAGATTCTTTGGATATTATTATCATTTTAAATAGATTAAACCAGAAAACGGAACCTAAAAAGCTAGCACGAGGTCTATGTGTTAAACCAAAGGTTTTTTGTTATATTTTGTTTACTGTTAATCTTAGTTTTCTGTAAGGATATAAATGAAAGCGCTGAAGGAAGTGATAAACGACGATTTCTATTGATCTACTGAGAAGAAATATTTAAATACATAATTCTAGTTAGGCCAATCATGTTCATTGTAAAAAACAAACTAAAGGGGGTTCGTCATTTAAAACAAACCTGATTGATCTATTGTAAGATTTTTATCTCACAAAAGTGTCATATAGTATTGATTCAAGAAAGAGAGTAGCCCCTCTTCCGACTCGACGACCTCAACTTCCTCCCAGTCCCTGACTTATGTTGTTTCCTACTCGCCTGACCACCAAATATTCCAAATTTCCCAATCCCTCTTGATATTGACGTCAAAAATGTTTTCCCATTTCCTGATTTATCCATCATTCCTTGCTTCATGCAGACTTGTTCCTTCTCCAAATCACTTAGCCTTACTCGCATTCTCGAGATTTCTAACTTGAGGTCACGATTCTCTCTTCTTAGAGATGCGTACGTGTCACGTGGAGACATGGGTGCACTTGGTGCACCACTGTTGCAGATCTTTTGAGACATGTAGCCTGACAGAGGTGAAGGTCCAGCGATGGCACTCTTAAGACGGAGCTGCTCAAAGTAGAGCACCCGAACAGCCATGTGGGCTGGTAGACGGTCGTTCTGTGCTGCGTGGTTACATGCTTCTTGAGATAACTTTTCACAATCTATGAACTTGCATAGTTTCTTACGTTCGGTTTCAGTCAGCATCGGATGAGCCTACCAGCACAGCAACAACAAATTAGTAGTGTCAGTCCCGACCATCAAATTGTGAAACCAAACTGAATCAAATCAAACAGAGACTGAACCTTTAATAGATAATAATTTGAACCATTAGCTCAAATGGGATAAAGTAAACCAATGAACGTTTGGTTTTGATTCAGAAGCACCTAAAGTTAGTTCTATACACAATTTAGAGATGGCAATTTCAACCCACTACTAAGAAGTGAGTCAATAAGGGTAGAAAATATATCACCAAAGGTAATGGGTCAAACATATTGAACAGGTCCAAAGTCATACCAAGTAAAATTAGTGTATTGTTAAAACAATATGACTTTGTGATTAATTAATTATATTTGATGGATTAAATAATTACAAATAGTATACGAAGTCTAAAAGAAAATGTCGAGGGACAACCCAAGCCGACCCGTTTCAACCTTTACAAGACATGTTTTGACCCATTACCCAATCCACCCCTCTTGCACCGCCACTAATAGAATCGATGTAGACTGAACTCTAACAAACCTATAAACTATTTTTGCTCGTTTGGAAAAAAAGATCGTTTGCCGGAAGTTACCTTGAGATAGATATCAACAACTCTATAAAGTCCATCATCAATAACACGAGCATAATCAGGCAGTATTTCGATCAATGCAACAAACTTTTGAAAACTCAAGTAAGGATCAGGAGCAATTTCTGCTAGATATGCATCAATAAGCCGTCCAACTTTTAGCAAAGAAGCATGGCTAGGAGAACCGATGCCGCCTTCTGATTCATACCCACAATCTTCATCATCTTCTTGCTCAATTATTTGCAGGAAATGCACTAGTATCCTATGGATTGTGTCAACATCAAACAAGGAATCACCATTTTGAACAGATGGTATAAGCAAATCATCAAGTGAAACCATTTCTAATCTAACAGCAATCCTTCTCTCGAGAGCAAGCCTACAAGCAAGACTAGAATCCACGATAATTGCCATTCTTAACATCCCAAAAAGAAAATCTATTGGGATAGATGAGCTTTTCTCTGTTGGTAGTAAACTTACAAGCGTTTCCACAATTACCCTTTGACCGGTTTCCACTGAAACAGGAGTTGTTCTTGCTGGATTCCAGATTTGAGATTTTCCGATACCCTTTAGGGATGTGTGGGCATAATGCATGATAGATGCAATTACACTATCTTGTCGAATACCTCTATTTACCATGACCAAAATAACCCTCTGATAAAGATCAATATTTAGTCCTGAAAGATCTTCAATCCACCATTCCAAGCACCTATCTGTATCTATGGGCCTGCTACCGCATTCCAAACGAGATAAACCCGCCACCAATTGCTCCTTGCAAGCATTCTCAGCAATAGCATCGACACATTTGTCTATGACCCCCACATTATCTGCTACATGAAGTATTGTCTCACAGGAACATAGAACTTCTACTGATCTCTCAAGACTTTGTGTCACCACCTCATTTAAATAGGCTTCTGTACGTGTAACAAGGTTTTCGTCTCGGTAAACATCAGTCATTTCCAGGTACTCTGCAGCACAGTAGAGATGGGATATGTTCGCGGTCGTGATCTCAAAGTCCATACCATAACAGAACTTTGCAGCAAGTTCGAATGACTCTGGTCCACCTGGAAAGTTAATGAGCTCCAACTGTGACAGATTCGGATCCTTAGCTTCTGCCACCATTTTCCTTATCTTGCCACTTTGTGATACTAAAGGGAACTTGTGCAGCAGAAAAGAGACACCGTCAACTGTGATCGTAATATCCCCAGCGACATCCGAAAAGATACTGGACACAGGTGTATAACACTTTATTAATGCAGAATAAACAAGGAGGATACAGAAATAAGCTAAACAGTAATGAAGACTGAAACATTGGGTCAGATATTTGTGAGGTAGATTTGGCTGTTTGCCAAATGTCTATATTACTCCGTATCAAATAAAGACTAAATATGGGACGGTCTGAACTCTGAACCCAATAAATATGTTTGAACTTCTTGTACAGATTTGACATGCAAATGCAAATGCAAATGTTATGTTTAACTTCAAAACATTGCCAAGGTAGATATATTTCAGCTTTTATGAGACGTGGGGAGTACGAGAGCGATTTTGTTTACCAATTTGCAGCTTTCATTAGAATAGACTCTACCCAGTCCGAGGTTGGGGAGGAGGGTCTAGATGCATGGAAATCATTGTACCCTTTTGACTTGGCCAATGTTATCAGGACATTACTTGATTGCTTACCAAATGTTAGAATACCCTTCTATGATGATAAACAAAAAAAGTTTACTCCAGTCAACCCGAGTATAAATGGCTGGAACTTCATCCAGTCAACCTGGGCAAGGATGTCGTTTGGCTAATCCATGACAAGTTAATTGACTGTAATAATTGATTTCATATATGAACTTAAACCCTTCTTCTAATACTTGCCTAAACTGCAATGAAAAATTGCACTTGGGTCCTGGGATTACAAGTTAATACTCATATTAATAAGATGTGAATGCCCTTTAGGTGTGTTGTAGTTCAGTATTTTGAAACACAATTATATAGTTGTAGAATTAACATTTCGACATTCCTGAAGCTGTATTTCCAGTCACGAGAATTGGAATTGTTATTGCATAAAGTACGCTTATAAGGATGACCAGGAAAGATGCCCATTTTTAAACAAACTAAAAAATTACAACCGCAGTATAACAGCAAAAACAAATTAACCAAGATGTCAAGCAAATTCATGTGATCAAAGCAAGCTACATAAAAGCAAAAGTGGAAGAGGAAAAGGAAGTGTATGAGTATGACAAGACATTCAAATCATGCAGTCATCAAAACTGTTAAAAATGCAATTTTTTGAGAAGATACAGTTGACATACATTTGAAAATCATATGTTTGGAAACACCTATTTTGATTATCTTTTCCTTAAAATATAGTAACGAATACTTGACAAGAGTCTCCATAACAAGAGGTTTGGTTGGTTGGTTGCCTGAAGACAGTCAAGTCTGCGTATGATTGGCAGTATACAACTCTCTTCCATTTGCCATAATAGAATAATCACTGCTTGGAAACCTTGTTCTCTCATTTATTTTATTCTTCATATTTGTACTTTTAAACCATAAACCACTAACCAACTATGCCTCCCTAGCTAGTGTAAGAATCCGCGAGTGCAAGTCACGGATCGCCAGTCACATGGATAATGGATGTAGATTTGCACGTGCGTATGAGAGCCAAAAACAAACATTGACCAATAAGCCTCTGTTGAGAATAAAAACCTAACCTACATACGGTTTGTAATGGTTTAACAAAAGCTTCCATACAACTTAAACTAGTACCAAAGCTTGTTATCTAAAACAGCAACTTTGGGGCCGCGCGCAACTCAGTTAGTGTGTAAAAGAAAAATAAGGCAGGTAAACGGTTTAAAAAGAAGCAAATCCCAAACACCCCCTAAAAACAAGAAAATAGAAGCACATTAATTATTGTTTAAAATCGCTAATCGATCCCTAGCTAGTTAATTATATCCCCTTCAATCAATAACTTATACAAAGACAATGGGATCAAGTAAAACAAACCACAATGAAGTATAAAAAAAAAAAAAAGTGTGATTCGGAACAATAATACATAACAAAAGTATGAAAGTAGTAGTAGAGTACAAGAGAAAGAAAAATGCATGAAATAAATAGTACGTATTTGTACCGGTTGTTGGAAAACGTAGGAGTAGGAGTACGAGAGTTGTGGTCGGATTGTACCATTGTTGTCACTGAAAGCAAAAGCATCAACAGTACAAGTCTTTATGCACACCACCACCACTGATAAACTTCAACAGTCAAATATACAAACTATATGTAAACGAATACTACTATTGTGGGTTTTCCTAAATTTCAAAATTTGTTTTTTTATTCGGTACTTTTTTATCTTGAAAATAATTCTTCTTTCGGCAAAAAAACATTTGATTTTTATTATTATTTAAGGAATGACAATTTTAATTTTAAATAAGTAATTCTTTCTTTTACTAAAATTTACTCACTTCATTCTCAAAATTATTGACCGAAAATAAAAATCAAGCATGTTAATAAAAATAAGACATTATAATTTTTAACCACTCAAATAAAAATATTACTCAATTATAGGGCTGTAAACGAACCGGACGAACACGAACGGAGCACTGTTCATGTTCGTTCATTTAGTTTTAACCGGACAAATAAACAGACACGAACACTTAAACGGACGAATTTTCTTGTTCATGTTCGTTTATTAAGAAAATGAGTTGTTCATGTTCGTTTATATTCGTTCATTAAGACACTAAATGAATATAAACGATCGAACATAAATGAAAATAGACAAACAAACATAAACTTTATTGAATTCTTCACAATATAATGTTTTATAAGTGTTGTTTTGTTTAAACAAACCAATTTTTAAAATTATAAAATTAAAAGATATTCCCTCCGTCTCAATTTATTTGTCCACTTTTGACTTTTGAAGTCTTTCTTTTAAAATTTTGACTTTAAATATTTTCTTTTATGTTATATAATACTTGATGCAAAATATATGAATGGATTGAGTTTTAAATAAATTTTCATTGGGTATAATTTTCATCAATTATTATATAACACAAACAACAAAATTTAAAGTCAAAGTTGAAAAAAATTGTCTTCAAAAGCCAAAAGTGGACAAATAAATTAGGACAGAGGGAGTATGATATATGAACATAAATAGATAAATAAACATAAACGAACTTTAACGAACGCATAATCGGACGTTCACGAACATAAATGAACGGACGAGACTTTTGTTCATGTTCGTTCATTTAACTAAATGAACGTAAAATATTGTAACCACCCGTAATTTTCCAAACATTATTTAATAATCGATTTCTATTTACTTATCTAATTAGTTGAACATATACGAGCTCACTTGGCTGAATCACGGGAAGCTATCCCACGTGTTGCGAGACACATTAACATTTGAAGACAATTTATTTTTATCAGAAAATGTGAAATATTACTTTCCTGACATTTACTGATGATTAAAAAAAAAAAAAAAAAAAAAAAAAAAAAAAAAAAAACCCTTGAAAACGAGAAGTTATCTCGGTTTTTTTTTTTTTTTTTTTTTTTTGAAAATCGAGCCCGCAGGCGTACCGACACACAGTTAGTTATGGCAAAAGTCAACTAAAAAATTTTATGAGTCAAATATAATATTTTATATCACATTTATAAAAACACTCACAAAAACTGTATATTAAACATTTTGCTAAAAAAAAAGTCAAACCGAGACACCGCGACACACATTTAAGTTCAAACGGGACACGGAATACACGACGGAAAATTGAAATAATCTTTCCCAAAAATAATAATAATAATAATAATAATAATAATAATAATAATAATAATAATAAATTGTGTGCCGCCCAATTTACAACTCACCAATTCACTTGTTCACCTTAGTATTTGTGAAAAGTTAACTTTGACATCTATTGTTTGGATAATAACATGTAAGTGTAAACAATTAATTATCCACTAGTTAAGAATGGGCCAAAGTAAATTGCTATCTCTGTTTATAATCCAACGAAACAAGCACACATTTCATATTTCATTTCTTTACTTTCAAAGACCTCACAAAGTCATAAAGAGAGTTGGCATTTTTGAAAGAAATTATTGGGTAAAAATCTTGGAAGCAACTTGGGCGTGATAATTTTGGGTCAAGGAACTTGGCTCTTGGTTTTCCCTTCACTCGACACAAACAAACTCAACCAACTGTAAGAGTTTTATTTTCTTTTAAACTTGTATCTTCCTTTGATTTTCTTTAATATTTCAATGTATTACTAATACTTGAAACATGTGTTGATACGGTTAAGAGTTATAAAACTAGGAATATGTTCTTGTAGATTTATATACTACACGACATACATACACCTATGTTTAACGGTTTTGTTTTTGGAACTTGTGTGGTGGCAACAAAACTAGCATAGCTATAATAAGCACAAAAAAAATAAGCTAGAGCATATTTACTAGCAAATCGACACACATGAAGTTTTGTAAACTCATTAGTACACTTTTGACTAAAAGTAAACATAAGGAAGTGTAGATCTAAAATAAACATAAGTATTGGCTTATTTTTGGAAAAAGTGCTTATTTCAAAACTAAAATAAACTCATCGTATTTTGGCCTAAATGAAATGGTTCGTGTTTACCTGTGGTGTCGAGACCCACTGTTCCACACTGGGTTTCCTTTTTATTTTATACACTACGTCAAATGAAACTCCAAGTTATTACAACTTGACTTATATTGGTAAATTGTTTTAGAACTTATAAACCATTTAATTCTCTGTGAATTAGCCTTATAAATATGAAACATGTACAAATCATCCAACAAGAAAGGCTTGTAGTCTAGTGGTTAGTTTGCTCACTTATGTATCAACAGACCACGGTTCGACCTTCGTGGATGTCACTGTCTTGTCTAATATTTTTGATTTATGGATTTACTTATTATTTTTGGTTATTGGGTTTTGTTTATTATTTTGGGACAGACACAATACTTAAATCATATACACGACACTCGTTTACAACTTAATTGGACGTGACACACCGATTTTGAAATTATTGGAGCCGTATACAATAAAACTCTATTCCAACTTTATTAATACGAAACGTATATTTTTCGTTAAATTGTGATATAAAGTATATATTTGATACGTTTTTGCAACACTTGACAAATATAAGACAACTAATATTTACATTTACGAACGTGTCATGCCCAATTTTCATTAAATTAGTATACCTAGTATATTTTTCATGAACCCGACTATAAGACGATAACTAAATAATACGAAATTAATTATAACAAATACAATACAAACATTTTCTAATTTATCATCCACTAATATATGTATACACCGTACAATGTAAACATTTTATAAATACTTAACGTAAGTATTCATCTATTTATTTTTACCAACGATATATAATTATCGCGAACACTTTATTTGGGAATATTTTTCCGTACTTAGTCGTCCGGTTACTTCCGAACCGAAGACTTATCCGTCATATATACTTATATACCCGTGCACTTTTCAAGAGCCAATACTTACAAACATTTTTGAATTTATTTAAACATAAACACTACCACACAAGCAACAATAAACACAACCATTTGAGAACACTTAAACTTATTTAAACTCATTGAGTTATGAATCAAATATGTAAACTAAGACTTGCCATATTAATTTAGGTCGCGTGTCGGTGCCGCTCACTATCACTACTTGACTTTTCACTATTCAGACTTCTTTATTAAGGTGAGTTCATACCCCCTACTTTTACTTGTTTTTTTGTAACTGTTTTAGGGGAGAATACATGCTCGTTTTTAACTAAACTCAATGCTTGTTTATACTTAAACTCATTACTTGCTCTTACTTGAAACATGACTTATTTACTTATTACATACTGGATTACCTCATTTTGAACGCAAGTGTTTAAATCATATATGTGAGTTTGTAGCCCTACTTTACTTATACTTGTTTCACAATTATGGGGTGCGAATCATGTAAAACATTTTCTGGACCACTACAATGTTTTTACTTTCTCAAAACTATTACGTGGAATTAGCCTAAGACACTGAATCCCACATGCCCAAACTCATGAACCGTTAATTCCTGCAGGGAAGCGCGAATGCTATAAATAGATCTATTGGGGATGACACCCCCGTTCGGTTTGACCGGATAGGCAAACACGAGCGTATAACATGTCGAAACACAAGTGTCACGGGATAGACACTTGCAAGGGCTTTATTTAACGTGCTTCTAGAGCATGCACACTGTCAAGCTTCGGTTGCATGAACTTAGTGCTGACGTAATAGACATCACTTGTCACAACTCACCATTTCAGGTCATTTTCCGAACTTCGACAATTTACTATTCATAAATCACTATTCATCATTTTACTATTCATCATTTTTTAGGTCAGTTTGATATTCCGAGAAGCGTTCAAAAATATTACTATTCACAAAAACTATTCATTCCGGAAAGAAAACACTATTCATGTGCATTGCTCATTTCATCGTAAATTTAGTTTACGGATATTTAAATTCGCGTAACCGAATTGGTTTAGGTACGAATTCATGCATTATCAGTAGGGACATTTCATACGGACTAGAAATAGTCTACATATCATCATAATAGCATTTGCATACTATACCACTCGTAGAATATTCATATTAATATTTTTTGTATATTTAACGTTTTACGTATATTTATTTTTAAATAAACGTTAACACGCGATTAATAAATATAACTAATATATCTAAAAATCCCCACAATGGTCCTGATATATTTTTAAACCCCTTACAACATCACAAAGATTATAAAATTCATTTACCCGGTATTTTGGAAATTTATTTAATTTATATCGTAAGTTTAATATAATTACGACGGTTTTCGTGGAAACTAAATAATAATCATCCAAACACCCAATACTTGTACCCAATATATTTTCATAACTTTTATGACTTAATTATGTCCCGATTAACTTCGTCATATTTTATTTCAACTCGTCACGATTTATTTTTAGTTAACTCGTTACCCGATAACACCTAATGGATACACAAAACAACTAAAGAATACCAAGCTTCCCCAATACTCATCCTACTACCATGTGCCCCCCCCCCCCCCCCTTCCTAGTCATTTTATTGATCACTTAATTACAACTTTGCCCTAAACTAGCTAAATATCTTATAAGTGTACAAAACCAATTTTGATACTTCATTCTACAAAAATCACTAGCTAAATTTTCTCTTCCTTCTTCCTTGGGGTGCTCGGCCACATCAAGAACCAACACCATTCACCATTGATTTTCAAAGATCAAGTTATAATTAAGTTCATTTGATGATCCTTGTTTGAGTTTTGAAATAAAAACTCAAGGTTTTATAAGTTCTCATCTCTAAATCTCAATAACCCATCAAAGTAAGTTGTCAAACTCATTTTTATAATTTTACCAAGTTATAATCATAATCATATGATTTTTATACAAGATCTACATGCATATGCTAGTTTATACCACTCTATTTACCAAGTTATAATCATAATCATATGATTTTTAAGAACCCATGACACCTTGAGAAGGTGTATGGTAGGAATAGACTAGATTTGTGGTGATTGGAAGTGATTTGGGTGGATTAAAAACTAGTTTGGAACATTATAAATGAGTTTAGAACTTATCTAGGAACCTACTGTCCCAAAAAACCAAACCTGGAAAACTCAGGAACTCAGGGGTGATTTTTAACCAAAGATTTAGAAACTACTTTCAAAAACGAAACTTTTGGCGAAAGAACGGATTAAAACGAGTTTATAACGAAGGAGATATGATTTTTGCAAGTTTAACGACGAAAACTATTTTTCTGAAAATATTCATGCTGTTGGACGATTTTCGACGGACAAACTGAGGCGTTAGACGTAACCTAGAGAAGCCGAGCTATCAAAAATATAGTACATACTAAGACGAATCCGTGGATATAAAGAACGAGGAAAATGAACTTAAAACGACAAAGATATACACGTTTCAAAATCGTCAAAACTATATATATATATATATATATATATATATATATATATATATATATATATATATATATATATATATATATATATATAGTCACTAATAGAAATAATAACTACGTACTAAATACTATATTTTCTAGATATATTGTTCAAGGACTATATTCTTAACCAATGAAGTACGTATGACCACAAGCTTATTTATACGAATACTAGACGTTATTTCAAGGCTTTCAAAGCGAGAAATTAAACACTAACATTCTATGTACGATATATATATTACGACTAGTTTCTATAAGTCTAGATAGACTTATTTTTCTCAAGTTATGGAAAATATTTAACTTTGACAATAACTAGTATTTTCAAACTAAGAGTGGTATAGGTATCATGTGCATGTATATTCTCTACATAATTTCATGATCTAAAGTAGATCATTATCATACATATTAGGTTGCGGTTGATTGTCGCTCCTTGTTGTCCCTGTCATTTCATCTCATAGTATCATCACTTCGAGGTGAGTTTTCATAGCCCTGTTTTCAATTCATATTTTGATTTCAAATCCCACGGGGGAGAATACATTACATCAATTATTTTTGTACATGCCAAAGTATCCGAATTTCCATACGTTGCTTAAGTTGCCTTATTATCAAATTGAGTCCCCTTTTATTATTATGGACCGTTAATTAAAGTACGAGCGGGAATGAGTGGATAGATCTATTGAGGGTGACGCCTCCATCCGTGGTAATTTTTACAGACAGTCGAGCGGATGCATTGCATGTCTTATGAATTATGAGTGCCTGATAAACACTCATGTGGGGCCATTACTATTATGTCTAGCTTCGGGGTCATGAGCTTAAGTGACAATGTAGAAACTAATTTGACATCAAGTCATGATATATTTTACTTTTTACTTGTGGCTATTGTACATACGAGTTAACTTATAAACCTATGATTATTCACCAACATTCGTGTTGACTTTTTAGCAATGTATTTTCAGGTTATTAAGGTAGCTCATGTTGCATACATTTGGACCTTCATGGAGTCGCGGAGTCGACGCGTCTCACCATATATTTCTGCACTTATGAAACATTTGATCTTGTTGGACTTATTTTACCTAAATTGGCAACACCTTTTGGGACCTATGTTTTGTAAACTCTGAATGTTTTAATGATCAAACGCTATATTTTCTAAACGACACTTTAGGTCGTTCAATATGACTGTAACTGTGATGCTATGGACAGTCACGCCCCAGGTATTCCATTCCGCTGCCAAACAGGTATTTTGGGGGTGTGACAGATTGGCATCAGAACTAAGGTTATAGTGAACTAGGATGTATCTTGGACCCTAGACTATAACCACATCATCATAGCATCTCATCATTTCATCGTAAGTGCATATTTACTACATATGTTATTTCATGCACCCACTGTGCGAGTTATTTATACTCATATTCATATATAATTATATTGACCTAGTTCACAAGTGACATGTCTTCAGATACCCGCCCTGTCATCCTTTCACCGGATTCCAAAATTGAAGATGCCGTGTCATCTTCCACTACCATTATACCACCAGTTGCACTTACACCACCATTAGCACCATTGATTTGTCATAGGAACAGGGTTTCCTATCATTCAGCCCATACATAGAATGCCGTTTGGTAGTGTATTCAGACTTAATCTTAATGGACTTATTAGGATGCTTATTGCAAGGAAGATAGTATGTTTTCTTTCCTTCACTAGTAGAGCACTCACTACTCAAGTACTACCACCACCATCAACTACTTATTACACTATTGGTCGTCCCAAAATGCGTACTTCAGTTTTACCTCTTAGATGTCGCGAGATAGCGCGAAAGAGGGTAGTATTCCATTCACTATTATCACCATCATCTCCTAACTCACCACTAGTATCTTATCGTCATCAATTTTATTCTCATCATCTAGAGTACCACCATCGTCATTTCCCTTTTACATTCCCACTTGCCATGAATTAGATAACACCAATATCACGGACTCAACAGGAACATCCGCAGATTCCTCAAGAATGGTTTGGAACCTACACTATCTAGGATATGATCGATGCACAACTTCAGACACCACTTCAGGACTATCTCGACCTTATGATGCCACAAACCTGGTTTCACTCAGAGGGACACCAGGAAGTCTCTAGACTAGACTTATATCATTACTAGCTTTTACTATTATCCTAGCCACGGAAAGTGTGGAACATAGTCTAAAGACCTTGTTGTCTTTTGGTTGTTGTACAAACAAATATATCAAGTGTGACGCTACTATGTAGGAATGGTTGTGCTATCTATGATATCGGTCCACGTAAACCGAAATTTTCATGTATTATATTCAGGTGTTGTGAATATGATGATTTTTATTACCTATAGATTCTCATGGTCTCTTATGATTTGATGAAGATAGATTTAAGCAAACCACTCCAAGCATGACGCAAGCTGCTGTTGGACAAGTCATTGCCAAGAACATAGCCACTGCCCTCACCAAGGAACTTACTCACGTTGAATTTATGGGTTGTAATCCCCCTCCTTTAGTGGAACTATAGACACAAAGAAATTTCTCAAATGGTTCGAAGAAATAGAAACAATATTTCGATGTGGCGACTGTCGTAAGGAAGACAAGGTTAAGTTCGCCACATGCACTTTTCAGGATCATGCCCAGGAATGGTGGACCAAACATGTTAAGATAGTGGGAGTTGATGCTGCTTACTCACACTCTTGGGAGAAACTAAGAAGGATGATGAGTATAACATTTTGTGTAAGAAGTGAATTACGAGCAATAGAACAGGAAACACTAAACTTTACCATGGTAGGAGACGATGTTGACAAGTACACTACCCGTTTTTACGAATTAACATGACTAGGCCCTGCAATGGATGAACCGGAAAACAAGAAACTTGAAAGGTACATCGGGGGACTCTCCCCTGAAATTCGTACATTGGTCGTCTCATTGAAACCCGATGCCATGTCTGAAGCTATCAAAATGGCGATCGAAGCAAAGGAATACATAGCTCACACCAAGACATTAGGAAACAATAGCGACAACAAAAGGAAGTGGAACAACAATCGAGGTGGGAATGCCACACAAGGACCACACAAGAGACAAGGAGTTGCTAAGCCCTATGATGCAGGTCTAAATGAAAAGAACGATTACCTTGGTATTTTACCTAAGTGTGAAAAGTGTCAACATCATCATAACCCAGGCCGTTGCCCGGAACCATGTGGCAACTGTAAGAAGGTTACTCACAAAACCAGGGATTGCAGGTTTCCAATTGTGGGTGATGATCAGAAACCATCAATAACATGTTTTGGCTGTGGTGTAGTTGGACACTTGATGAGGCGAAAAATGAACCACTTTTAGGGGGTCATTTAAGCCCGGAATTGAATTTATTTGATCAAATATTGCCCTAAATCGTTCCTTTTGTGATTTTAGGTGCTTTGGGAGTGAAATCTGGAAAAGAAGGCATTTTGGACGTTTTTGGAGCATAAAAGTGAAGAAAACGGCAAAGTCTCAATTTTCCAAGCTGAGAACAGTAGGTGACGGCGTCAAGAAGGAATTTCTAACGGCGTCAAGAGTAATTTCCATGACTTTCCATGACGACCCAGTACAGATTTGACGGCGTCACAAGGTAGGGCGTCAAGAGTAAAATGCATGACGTCCTGGAAAATGCTAACACATGACGGCGTCAAAAGTAGATCAAGGCAGTCCAAGAAGTATTTTGGCGGCGAGATGACGGCGTCACAAGATTTGTCTTGACGCCGTCAGACCCTATTTTCTATATATAGTTTTCTAATTTTCACATTAAAAAGAGAGAAGTTTTGGAGAAACCCTAAGTACGAACTTGGTACGAATTTTACAGGTTTTTCAAGGGTTCTTTGCCCTTGATCCCTTTCATGTGTAATTAAGATAAGTGTTCTTTTAATTCAATCAATATGTCTATGTGTTGGTTGTCTATATCTTGTTCTTGTCTTAATTCCATCATGCTTGGCTAGATCTATCTTGTGTTTGCTTGGATCTAATGAAACCTAGATGTTAATTATGTGTTGATTACTTGTTTATGGTTGTATTGGATGAATGATTTCGATGTTAGGCTTAAGAAAACTGGCAGATCTCCAATTGGTAACATGCTTGAACGTCTTAAGAAACATGAACCGATGTGCACTAGGTTTTATTGGTTGTATTTACTGCATGAGTAATTTCTAATGATCCCATGTTAGGAGTTTTTAACGGCTCGACATAGGAGTGAAGTAGGCACTCATAGGATTGGGGAAGTAAGTGCGCCACCCCATGAATGGTATTAAGGAATACAATCCGTCATCCACGCAACTATAACAAGTAATTAACGTGTAAAAGATGTCTAGGGAGTAGTGAAATCTAAGTAAACACATTTTCTCCACTTATTGCTCACAACCTTAGTATAATTTAGTTTACTTTCATTTTTAGCATTTTATTTTGTTTGCATCTTTAGTATTGGGTTAGTTGACTAGCAACTAATTCCGCCCAAATCCTTCAAACCCGAGATATTTACTTGCTTTCTAAAAAATATAAAAAATACAAAAATAATCTTCCATCATCTTTAGCACTAGTAATTAGGTTTTCTAATCCTAGCGACACTATTCCTAGCTGAACGATCAATCCCCCGGTACTTGTCACTATACTATACTACAACGATCAGGTGCACTGCCTGGTGGGGGTTGTAAGCTTCTCAAGATCCCTTGAGAGGTAAAGCCTGGTGCGATTCCCACGTATCAAGTTTTTGGCGCCGCAGCCCGGGGAATAGTTATTGTCTAGGTTAGAATTTCTTTTTATTAGGTCTACTTGCTAGATTCCTTTCTAGTAAGATTTTATTTTTATTTTTAGGTTTCTTTAGTCTATCTTAATTCTTTGTGTCTTTGTTCGTAACTCTTCACCACCCGACATCATGGACAACGGGAACATCTTTGAACCCGTCATCCCACCACAACAAAACCCACCACTAGAACCCCTTAGGCCCCGAACCTTAGGAGAGTATTCCCGACCTAGCCACCAAGGCTACTGAAACACCATTGAGCTCACCGGAGCCAATGTGACCCCCTTGCGATCCGACACCATCCGGTTGGTGCAAAGCGGATGTGCATTCCATGGACTTCGTTCCGAAGATCCAAATCAACATCTTAAGGACTTCCTTAAAATCGTAGATTCTATAGACCTAAGTGTTGAAACTAGAGAGACTACCCGATTACGCCTATTCCAATTCTCTCTACGGGATCAAGCTAGTCAATGGCTTGAGCGTTTACCCGCGGGATCCATCACCACATGGGATGATCTCACCACTCGTTTCCTTGCTCAATTTTTCCCACCGGGGAGAACTACTAAGCTTAGAAATAAAATCTTGATGTTCCAACAACGTCAAGGTGAAACTCTTTATGAAGCATGGACTCGTTTCAAGGACTTACTCCAAAAAGTCCCTCATCATGGCATAGATCTTTGGCTCCAAGTCCAAATATTTTATGACCATATCGATCTCTCCACGAGGCGAGCCATTGACCAATCGGCCGGTGGTAAGCTACGTGATCTAATTGCGGAACAATCATGGGAACTCATAGAAGATCTTGCTCTCTATGACAACGAAAGTTGGAATGATCCCCGTGATTTGAACAAAACGGTCAAGGCAATATCTTTGCCTTTGAACAACTCTAGCACTCCCGACCGTAGGATCATGGAACTTGAGGACCAAGTCAAGTTTCTCATGAAATCTTACGAAGCTCCTAAGCCTTCAAGCCAAGTGAATAAAATCACTTCTTCATGCGAATTATGTAGTGGTCCCCACGACACTCGTGATTGTGTGGAACTCCCCGGAACAGCTTTTGCGGACTACGCATCCTCGCGTACCGACGAAGCGGGAGATAAGTGGTACACTTTCAAGCCCGAGCCAAACCCTTACGGTGATTCATACAACCCCTCTTGGAAAAATCACCCAAACCTTAGGTGGAAACAAAATCAACCCAATTCTTCCAATCCGCCTAATCGTTACCAACCAAACGGTCCACCCTCCAACCGTACTTTCAACAACAATCCTTCTAACAACTATGGTAGTACCAACAATCTTGAAGGATTGATGTCCAAGTTCATGGCATCTCAAGAAGCTCGCATATCTAAGTTTGAAGCCGATTTCAAACAAAAGCAAAGCGAGATGACCACCAAAATTGACGCATTGTTGAAAGTTCTCAATGACCGAGAAATGGGAGCACTCCCAAGCAACACGGTCAAGAATCCGAAACTAAACGTTAATTCCATATCTTCGGTTTTGTCACCCACTTCGTGTCCACAATACTACTCGGTTAAATCAACGAGCACGTGTTTCAAACAAAACCAAATTCTTCAAAAGGACCAACCAAATAAAACACCCAAAGTAGAACCGGTCAAAAGTATAGTTGAAACACCTCCTACGCAAGACCTTGACGATGAATTCAAGGAACTTCACCTTGAACGCTCCGTCATTTATGTCTTAGCCCGTGCTCCCTACTATAGTGCCCTCCTAGAGAAATATGAGAAGTTTAAACTAGGTAAAAATGGGACCGCCTTCGTTCAAAACAAGTTGCCTAGAAAGCTTGATGATTCGGGTATATTTGTTTTTCCTTGTAAGATAGGAAGATCTGAAGCTTTCGACACACTAGCCGATCTAGGGTCAAGCCTCAACTTGATTCCCTTATCCTTATTCACAATTCTTAAGCTTGGAAAGTTAGAGGAAACGGAGGTGTTGATAGGTCTAGCGGATGGGAGTATTGCCCACCCGGTCGGAATGATTAAGGATGTAGTTGTCCACGTAGGAAAGTTAACTATCTTAGCGGATTTTCACGTCCTAGACATGGTTAGTGACACTACATGCCCATTATTGGTAGGAAGAGGATTTTTAGCAACCGCTAGTGCCATGATAGATTGTAAGGAGTCTAAGATAGCGGTAGGTGAAGGTGATACTTGGTCGGTGTACGATGTTAAGAAACATAGTTATGATTATGATGATAAACCAACACCGCATTGGGTAGAGATGAATAGGAGACCTTCTAGATATGGACCTTGGATAGAAAGGAACTTTATAGGACCTCAATGCCCATTCTATCTAGAAAAAGATTTTGTTGAGAAGACGCATTCGGTGGAACAACTCATAGCTAGAGATGAGGAGCTAGACCCCTTTGAGGACCCCTTAGTCTTTAGAAAGATGATTGAGTTCTTGAGCGTAATGCCTATTAATATAGAGATGAATAAGTGGAAAAGAGATGGAGATAAGTGTAAATGGAGGTGGGACAAACCACCTAAAGAAGGAGACGGATCATGGCACATGAGGATGACTTTGTATGATCCGGATGGAGAGATGTTTGAAAGGTCATACCACAATAAGGATACCGATAGAAAGTTGAAACCTAAGTTTGATCCCAAAGATGTCCTCAATGAGGAACTCACCCGTATCACGTAGTAACCCATGACCTTGAGTCTAGCTACAAGACTCGTAAATAAAGAAAAGCGCTTCTTGGGAGGCAACCCATGCTTTGTGTGATTTTCATTTTATTTGTTTGTTTGTTATGTTATTTGCTTCCGTATGCATGCTTTATTTTTATTGTTGGTAGATCATATTTCTCAAGTAAAAAGTGGAAATACTTTACTTTGTTGTTTTGGCCTAGTCTTAACTCCACCTAAAAGTATTTTTGCAAAAGATAAGTGTAAGGGGAAACCCCAAATATGTTTTTAAGAAACAACTCGATCATGATTCTCCACAATATTAAATGAACATGTATATTCGTATTTGTTAGAGTCAAATGCTTGTATTGAGTCATAATGAAGTTTTGCAGGATTTTCCAGGAAGTAGAACCAAGTTTTTCCAGAAATTTTCCGGAAACTTAACATAAGAATTTCTGCAGGTCAATCCTGACGGCGTCACGAGTTTACTCTTGACGGTGTCACGGGTAAAAAAAATCTGGAAATTTTACCGGTTTTGTTTTTCTAACGGAGTCTTATGTTTTTTGTGAATTATTAAGTTTTATAATCTCCAGGAAGTCTGCAAACTTCATTCCACAAGCATTATATCTTACTTTGTTTTCTAGGATTTAGTAACTTATATAGGATGCCGCCAATTTTATGCGAGGTTGTTTTGTCTATTTTCTCAGGATTTACAGGTTATGTATGACAAGAAGATGATTTATATTCTGGAAGGGAAGCTTTGATTGTTCATTTTTTTGGAGGAAGATTTAACCTGGCCACCTTATTATCCATACCGAGCGAATCAGGGGAGTATTTGATTTCATTTGTTTTACTTATTTCACTTTTACATTCTTTACTTGAACATTGGGGACAATGTTCATCTTAAGTGTAAGGGGAGGGTAAAATGATGATACCTTACATATGCACTTTCGCTTGAGTTTGTTTTGTTTAATGGTAGGTGTGTAATAAAACTATGAGAAACACTTGTTAGTGCAATTTTAGCGCCAAATTTAAAATTTTTTACAACATTTAGGAGTGAAACTTTAGCCATAGCAAGCGTCTCATGGATAGGAGATTGTATGACTAGCACATAACCGTATATTCAGAAAAATTTTCCACCCAAATATGTGAGGTTCGCCTTTAGATTTGATAGGAAAAGCATTTACTATTAGTGCTTATGAGTGTACCAGTAGCATTTAGATTCTAGAACTTGCGTTAGTGATGCATCCCGAGACCGCTAGTGAGACTACATTCGTGTAGTAGGATTTACTACATGATAAGAGGCATTAGGATCACCCTTGTGTTAAACCCGTATTATAATTTCTTGACCACTTAAGTCATATTACTTGACTACTTAAGTCAACTCATTTTTCCCACACCCTTAGAGCTGTGCTCATTTTTAGTACACGAAACCCCTAGTACACCCCTCCGAGCCTATCTTTTCGTTTCTAACTTTAAGCATTTTACTTAAAGGAAGAATTTGTTACACCTCACTTAAATGTACACCCAAATCGCCTTAGCCTTCCGTGTATGCGCTCATTTTTAGTGCATTATTGTTAATTGTTAAACCCTAAGTTAACTTTCTAATTGATTACATGGTTGCTAAGTCGAGTCATATCCTTGTACATATTGTTTTGGGATGATTGGGACTCATGGGTAAAGTACTTATTTTATGAAGTAATGGGGAAGAACATCATTTATTACCCCCATATGTACGTTAATCTTAAAAGTGCTCCAAGTGTTTTGATTTTCTTAATTCGAGTCATTAGTTTAGTTTATTGTAAAGTATGTAAAGATTCAAGTGTAAGGGGAATGTTCATCCCCTATGATGTATTATTTTGAATGGTAGGGTAAGAGTGTATGCAAAAAAAAAAAATCAAAAAAAAAATCAAAAATAAAAAAAAAACATGAAAAAGAAAAAAAAAATAAAAAAAAAATAATAAAAAAATAAAAAAATTATTAGAAAAAAAAAAGAAAAAAAGAAAAAACATACGGCCTACCATCCCTTTTTATTCTATGTTTATTTTATGTTTTTGTTATTTTTCATTTATTAGCTTAAGTCGAGTCTAGTCTTGGCTTAGCAACGCCATATTGTACATGTAATTGACCAAGATTGTTAACTCGCCACCAGTAAAAACTGCCTATATCCAACAAAACCATGTATTTCATATCCCTACACCTAACGTTATAACCCTTTAAAAGACCTCTTTGATAGTTTATCCTAGGTGCTTACGCCATGTGGTGGAGGTTTGATCCTTTCCCAAGCCTATGGTAATCAATTTTGCTATGACAGGTAGTGAGAGATATCTTCCGTTTCCATATTGTAATTTATACTTTATTACACCCGAGAGATGTGAGTATCTAAACACTATTTGTGAGGTGCTTGTGTATGACCTCCGTGCTTGTCTTTGGTCTTTAGTGGAACGATTATTTGTTGTAATTACTTTTATATTAGTGTTAAATGACCCCTAACTTGTATTTCAAGTAGAATAAAAGCGCATTTGCTTGAGGACAAGCAAATCTCAAGTGTAAGGGTATATGATGAGGCGAAAAATGAACCACTTTTAGGGGGTCATTTAAGCCCGGAATTGAATTTATTTGATCAAATATTTCCCTAAATCGTTCCTTTTGTGATTTTAGGTGCTTTGGGAGTGAAATCTGGAAAAGAATGCATTTTGGACGTTTTTGGAGCATAAAAGTGAAGAAAACGGCAAAGTCTCAATTTTCCAAGTTGGGAACAGTAGGTGACGGCGTCAAGAAGGAATTTCTGACGGCGTCAAGAGTAATTTCCATGACTTTCCATGACGACCCAGTACAGATTTGACGGCGTCACAAGGTAAGGCGTCAAGAGTAAAATGCATGACGGCCTGGAAAATGCTAACACATGACGGCGTCAAAAGTAGATCAAGGCAGTCCGAGAAGTATTTTGGCGGCGAGATGACGGCGTCACAAGATTTGTCTTGACGCCGTCAGACCCTATTTCCTATATATAGTTTTCTAATTTTCACATTAAAAAGAGAGAAGTTTTGGAGAAACCCTAAGTACGAACTTGGTACGAATTTTACAGGTTTTTCAAGGGTTCTTTGCCCTTGATCCCTTTCATGTGTAATTAAGATAAGTGTTCTTTTAATTCAATCAATATGTCTATGTGTTGGTTGTCTATATCTTGTTCTTGTCTTAATTCCATCATGCTTGGCTAGATCTATCTTGTGTTTGCTTGGATCTAATGAAACCTAGATGTTAATTATGTGTTGATTACTTGTTTATGGTTGTATTGGATGAATGATTTCGATGTTAGGCTTAAGAAAACTGGCAGATCTCCAATTGGTAACATGCTTGAACGTCTTAAGAAACATGAACCGATGTGCACTAGGTTTTATTGGTTGTATTTACTGCATGAGTAATTTCTAATGATCCCATGTTAGGAGTTTTTAACGGCTCGACATAGGAGTGAAGTAGGCACTCATAGGATTGGGGAAGTAAGTGCGCCACCCCATGAATGGTATTAAGGAATACAATCCGTCATCCACGCAACTATAACAAGTAATTAACGTGTAAAAGATGTCTAGGGAGTAGTGAAATCTAAGTAAACACATTTTCTCCACTTATTGCTCACAACCTTAGTATAATTTAGTTTACTTTCATTTTTAGCATTTTATTTTGTTTGCATCTTTAGTATTGGGTTAGTTGACTAGCAACTAATTCCGCCCAAATCCTTCAAACCCGAGATATTTACTTGCTTTCTAAAAAATATAAAAAATACAAAAATAATCTTCCATCATCTTTAGCACTAGTAATTAGGTTTTCTAATCCTAGCGACACTATTCATAGCTGAACGATCAATCCCCCGGTACTTGTCACTATACTATACTACAACGATCAGGTACACTGCCTGGTGGGGGTTGTAAGCTTCTCAAGATCCCTTGAGAGGTAAAGCCTGGTGCGATTCTCACGTATCAACACTTCAAGAGTGAATGCCCGGAGTTGAGAGACCTGAACTGGAGGAAGAAGTTCATGTTTTAAACCATAGTTCGAGCCCTTTGGGGTTGTACTTCTCTTTTGTATTTCCCGTTAGTACGTTGAAATAACCTAGTTGTATTAAGCACTCTTTTATCCAATGTAATATCTATCCTTTGTTATCTCAGTGATAATCATAACCTTCGTTTATTCCATTCTCTAATCCAATCGCTCAATCTTCAACCCTTTAGCAATATTATACCATTATCTTATTAGGGATTAGGCCAATTTCGTTTTTGACGGATTAGTCGACTATTACCATTCCATAAGATACACCCATGTATCCAATAAACTTTACAACGAATTTTACTTCAAGCTATTTTACTACCCTATGGGGAAATTGTTTTATAGAATTTCTAATATAAGCTATTTTGTTACCACCCTATAAATTGATTTTTCTGTCATTACACCAAGTATTTACTATTATTATGCGAAACAATTTTTATGTTACTTGAAAGGAAATATCAGGATACTATTTTTAATAACAATGCGTTGAACACTGATGAGGTGAAAAATGAACCACTTTTAGGGGGTCATTTAAGCCCGGAATTGAATTTATTTGATCAAATATTGTCCTAAATCATTTCTTTTGTGATTTTAGGTTCTTTGGGAGTGAAATCTGAAAAAGAAGGCATTTTGGACGTTTTTGGAGCATAAAAGTGAAGAAAACGGCAAAGTCTCAATTTTCCAAGCTGGGAACAGTAGGTGACGGCGTCAAGAGTAAATTTTTGACGGCGTCACGAGTATTTTCCATGACGACCCAGTACAGAATTGACGGCGTCACAAGGAAGGGCGTCAAGAGTAAAAGTGGTGACGGCCTGGAAACACACAATGCTTGACGGCGTCAGAAGTAGATCAAGGCAGTCCGAGAAGTATTTTGGCGGCGAGATGACGGCGTCACCGATTTGGACTTGACGCCGTCACCCCCTATTTCCCATATATAGTTTTCTAATTTTTACACATTAGGAGATGAAGTTTTGGAGAAACCCTAAGGCCGAACTTAGTACGAATTTTACAGGTTTTTCAAGGGTTCTCAGCCCTTGAACCCTTTCATGTGTAATTAAGATAAGTGTTCTTTTAATTCAATCAATATGTCTATGTGTTGGTTGTCTATATCTTGTTCTTGTCTTAATTCCATCATGCTAGGCTAGATCTATCTTGTGTTTGCTTAGATCTAATGAAACCTAGATATTAATTATGTGTTGATTACTTGTTTATGGTTGTATTGGATGAATGATTTCGATGTTAGGCTTAAGAAAACTGGCAGATCTCCAAATGGTAACATGCTTGAACGTCTTAGGAAACATGAACCGATGTGCACTAGGTTTTATTAGTTGTATTTAATGCATGAGTAAATTCTAATGATCCCATGTTAGGAGCTTCTTAGCCGGCTCGACATAGGAGTGAAGTAGGCACTCATAGGATTGGGGAAGTAAGTGCGCCACCCCATGAATGGTATTAAGGAATACAATCCGTCATCCACGCAACTATAACAAGTAATTAACGTGTAAAAGATGTCTAGGGAGTAGTGAAATCTAAGTAAACACATTTTCTCCACTTATTGCTCACAACCTTAGTTAATTTAGTTTCATTTTCATTTCTAGTATTTTATTTTGATTGCATCTTAGTATTGGGTTAGTTGACTAGCAACTAATTCCGCCCAAATCCTTCAAACCCGAGATATTTACTTGCTTTCTAAAAAATATAAAAACACAAAAATAATCTTCCGTCATCTTTAGCACTAGTAATTAGGTTTTCTAATCCTAGCAACACTATTCCTAGCTGAACGATCAATCCCCCGGTACTTGTCACTATACTATACTATAACGATCAGGTACACTGTCTGGTGGGGGTTGTAAGCTTCTCAAGATCCCTTGAGAGGTAAAGCCTGGTGCGATTCCCACGTATCAAGTTTTTGGCGCCGCAGCCCGGGGAATAGTTATTGTCTAGGTTAGAATTTCTTTTTATTAGGTCTACTTGCTAGATTCCGTTCTAGTAAGATTTTATTTTTTTTAATTTTTAGGTTCTCTTTAGTCTATCTTTTTTCTTTGTGTGTTTGTTCGTAATTTCCATTGACTCTTCCGTTCACCATTATGGAGTACGCGAATCCACCATACCACCAACCACAAAGGCCAGTCTACCCTATTGACATCTCGAATTTCAAACAATATCGAGATGAACCCATATATGATGCATGGACTCGTTTTAGAAATTTACTCCGAAAATTCCCTTATCATAGTTTCGCTTTAGCATCCCTAACCCGAACCTTTTACTATCGTGTTGGCCAATATGACCAAATGCGCATTGAGGATTTTGCCAATGGGGACTTTAGGGAATTAAGTGCTGAAGAAGCATGGGATGCCATAGAAGATTGTGCCCAATATTATTATAGGGTAGACAACCCAACAAACGTTAGTACAAGTCAATTGAATATAAATTTCCAGGATCATGAAACAAGTTTGTTTGGGGATGAATATATTAGTGTTGAGATACCTAAGTGGTTGTCATGTAATGCCATAGTACAAAACAAACACATAGGTAATCTAGATAAAATGGAGGATGAGGTAAGTAACGTAAGCCCACTAAGTACCCCACAAGTCCTACCATCATTTGAGGCACACACACCGCCCGTGACTTACCCGGAAGAAGTAGAAGAGACTATAGGAACCCCAATAGAGGTAGAAACCTTGGACCAAGCACAACTAGAGGATATAGGTTTGAATACTTATAATGATAACCTTACTCTTAGTTCTAGGGAAGTTCCTAGTTTTGATGAACCGAAGCCTCAACCAAAACTGTTGCCTAATCTTCCATCCTTGGATGAAAATTTAGGAATTGAAATAGGTTCCAATCCACCCATCAAACCATATAGTCCGGGTAGTCTTAGGATAAAAGTAGTGGACTCTAAGCCTTGTAGAGAGGAAGCCAATATAGGAGTGGAAAATGACCTTACATGCTTACATCACCCATTTGTGATTGATCACAAGAAACATTATGGGTTTAAACCGGGTTTATTAGGTCAAGATGGATTCCCAACTAGGAGTCTCTCGAAGTTGTTAGAAAATGATCCCTTTCTAGGAGAAAACCTCAATTCGCCCACTAACCCAATTGAATTAGGTAAGGTTATGATGATAGGAGCACACCCCTTTGAGCATATAATTCATCCACCACTCTTTCCTCACGAGGCATATTTACACCCTAAGGGTGTGTATCGCTACTTCCACCCGCACTTAATCCTAAGTGTAGGGAAAACCTCTCATATCTTTGTGAAATAAGGGTAGAGTCAGGCTCGTGACTCGAACAAAAACAAGCGCTTATTGGGAGGCAACCCAAGCTTTATTTGCTTTGTGTGTTTTTATTTGTTTGTTTGTTTGATTTTATTTGTTTCCGTATGCATGCTTTATTTTTATTGTTGGTAGATCATGTTTCTAAACTAAAAAGTGGAAATACTTTACTTTGATGTTTTGGCCTAGTCTTAACTCCACCTAAAGGTATTTTTGCAAAAGATAAGTGTAAGGGGAAACCCCAAATATGTTTTTAAGAAACAAACCGATCATGATTCTCCACAATATTAAATGAACATGTGTATTCGTATTTGTTAGAGTCAAATGCTTGTATTGAGTCATAATGAAGTTTTGCAGGATTTTCCAGGAAGTAGGGCCAAGTTTTTCCAGAAATTTTCCGGAAACTTAACATAAGAATTTCTGCAGGTCAATCCTGACGGCGTCACGAGTTTACTCTTGACGGCGTCACGGGTAAAAATCTGGAAATTTTACCGGTTTTGTTTTTCTAACGGAGTCTCAAAGTTTTTGTGAATTATTAAGTTTTATAATCTCCAGGAAGTCTGCAAACTTCATTCCACAAGCATCATATCTTACTTTGTTTTCTAGGATT
This sequence comes from Artemisia argyi, assembly GCA_030686995.1. Classification (NCBI taxonomy): domain Eukaryota; kingdom Viridiplantae; phylum Streptophyta; class Magnoliopsida; order Asterales; family Asteraceae; genus Artemisia; species Artemisia argyi. Next base: position 83,438,593 of record CM060677.1, on the reverse strand, counting down.
TAGTAACTTATATAGGATGCCGCCGATTTTATGCGAGGTTGTCTTGTTTATTTTCTCAGGATTTACAGGTTATGTATGACAAGAAGATGATTTATATTCTGGAAGGGAAGCTTTGATTGTTCATTTTCTTGGAGGAAGATTTAACCTGGTCACCTTTAAATCCATACCGAGCGAATCAGGGGAGTATTTGATTTAATTTGTTTTACTTATTTCACTTTTACATTCTTTACTTGAACATTGGGGACAATGTTCATCTTAAGTGTAAGGGGAGGGTAAAATGATGATACCTTACAAATACACTTTCGCTTGAGTTTGCTTTGTTTAATGGTAGATGTGTAATAAAACTATGAGAAACACTTGTTAGTGCAATTTTAGCGCCAAATTTAAATTTTTTTACAACATTTAGGAGTGAAACTTTAGCCATAGCAAGCGTCTCATGGATAGGAGATTGTATGACTAGCACATAACCGTATATTCAGAAAATTTTTCCACCCAAATATGTGAGGTTCGCCTTTAGATTTGATAGGAAAAGCATTTACTATTAGTGCTTATGAGTGTACCGGTAGCATTTAGATTCTAGAACTTGCGTTAGTGATGCATCCCGAGACCGCTAGTGAGACTACATTCGTGTAGTAGGATTTACTACATGATAAGAGGCATTAGGATCACCCTTGTGTTAAACCCGTATTATAATTTCTTGACCATTTAAGTCATATTGCTTGACTACTTAAGTCAATTAATTTTTCCCACACCTTAGCGTTGTACTCATTTTTAGTACACGAAACCCCTAGTACACCCCTCCGAGCCTATCTTTCCGTTTCTAACTTTAAGCATTTTACTTAAAGGAAGAATTTGTTACACCCCACTTAAATGTACACCCAAATCGCCTTAGCCTTCCGTGTATGCACTCATCTTTAGTGCATTATTGTTATTTGTTAAACCCTGAGTTAACTATCTAATTGATTACATGGTTGCTAAGTCGAGTCATATCCTTGTACATATTGTTTTGGGACGATTGGGACTCATGGGTAAAGTACTTATTTTTGGAGTAATGGGGAAGAACATCATATTATTACCCCCATATGTATGTTAATCTTAAAAGTACTCCAAGTGTTTTGATTTTCTTAATTCGAGTCATTAGTTTAGTTTATTGTAAAGTATGTAAAAATTCAAGTGTAAGGGGAATATTCATTCCCTATGATGTATTATTTTGGATGGTAGGGTAAGAGTGTATGCAAAAAAAAAAAAAAAAAAAAAAAAAAAAAAAAAAAATCGAAAAAACAAGAAAAAGAAAAGAAAAAAATAGAAAAAGTGAAAGAGAAAAAAACATACGGACTACCATCCCTTTTTATTCTTTGTTCATTTTATGTTTTTGTTATTTTTTTCATTTATTAGCTTAAGTCGAGTCTAGTCTTGGCTTAGCAACGCCATATTGTACATGTAATTAACTAAGATTGTTAACTCGCCACCAGTAAAGACTGCCTTTATCCAACAAAACCGTGTATTTCATATCCCTACACCTAACGTTACAACCCTTTAAAAGACCTCTTTGATAGTTTATCCTAGGTGCTTACGCCATGTGGTGGAGGTTTGATCCTTTCCCAAGCCTATGGTAATCTATTTTGCTATGACAGGTAATGAGAGATATCTTCCGTTTCCATATTGTAATTTATACTTTATTACACCCGAGAGATGTGAGTATCTAAACACTATTTGTGAGGTGCTTGTGTATGACCTCCGTGCCTGTCTATTGGTCTTTAGTGGAACGATTATTAGTTGTAATTACTTTTATATTAGTGTTAAATGACCCCTAACTTGTATTTTGACTAGAATAAAAGCGCATTTGCTTGAGGACAAGCAAATCACAAGTGTAAGGGTATATGATGAGGCGAAAAATGAACCACTTTTAGGGGTCATTTAAGCCCGGAGTTGAATTTATTTGATCAAATATTGCCCTAAATCGTTCCTTTTGTGATTTTAGGTACTTTGGGAGTGAAATCTGGAAAAGAAGGCATTTTGGACGTTTTTGGAGCATAAAAGTGAAGAAAACGGCAAAGTCTCAATTTTCCAAGCTGGGAACAGTAGGTGACGGCGTCAAGAGTAAATTTTTGTCGGCATCATGAGTATTTTCCATGACGACCCAATACAGAATTGACGGCGTCACAAGGAAGGGCGTCAAGAGTAAAAGTGGTGACGGCCTGGAAACACACAATGCTTGACGGCGTCAGAAGTAGATCAAGGCAGTCCGAGAAGTATTTTGGCGGCGAGATGACGGCGTCACCGATTTGGTCTTGACGCCGTCACCCCCTATTTCCTATATATAGTTTTCTAATTTTTACACATTAGGAGAGGAAGTTTTGGAGAAACCCTAAGGCCGAACTTAGTACGAATTTTACAGGTTTTTCAAGGGTTCTCAGCCCTTGAACCCTTTCATGTGTAATTAAGATAAGTGTTCTTTTAATTCAATCAATATGTCTATGTGTTGGTTGTCTATATCTTGTTCTTGTCTTAATTCCATCATGCTAGGCTAGATCTATCTTGTGTTTGCTTAGATCTAATGAAACCTAGATGTTAATTATGTGTTGATTACTTGTTTATGGTTGTATTGGATGAATGATTTCGATGTTAGGCTTAAGAAAACTGGCAGATCTCCAAATGGTAACATGCTTGAACGTCTTAGGAAACATGAACCGATGTGCACTAGGTTTTATTGGTTGTATTTAATGCACGAGTAAATTCTAATGATCCCATGTTAGGAGCTTCTTAGCCGGCTCGACATAGGAGTGAAGTAGGCACTCATAGGATTGGGGAAGTAAGTGCACCACCCCATGAATGGTATTAAGGAATACAATCCGTCATCCACGCAACTATAACAAGTAATTAACGTGTAAAAGATGTCTAGGGAGTAGTGAAATCTAAGTAAACACATTTTCTCCACTTATTGCTCACAACCTTAGTTAATTTAGTTTCATTTTCATTTCTAGTATTTTATTTTGATTGCATCTTAGTATTGGGTTAGTTGACTAGCAACTAATTCCGCCCAAATCCTTCAAACCCGAGATATTTACTTGCTTTCTAAAAAATATAAAAACACAAAAATAATCTTCCGTCATCTTTAGCACTAGTAATTAGGTTTTCTAATCCTAGCGACACTATTCCTAGCTGAACGATCAATCCCCCGGTACTTGTCACTATACTATACTACAACGATCAGGTACACTGCCTGGTGGGGGTTGTAAGCTTCTCAAGATCCCTTGAGAGGTAAAGCCTGGTGCGATTCCCTCGTATCAAACACCATTTAAAACTTTTGAGAAAAGTAATGATATTTTGACTAAATCCAGCATAGCATCAGTAGTCCTCAACTATACATAGCCTGATCACCTATGTATAATTCAGGAAGAGTTATGCCATGAAGGAAATAATTACCTTTTTAAAGTATTGCTAATAACAATCTTCATTTAAAAGCGTTTTAAACAAGTAAACTCTTTTATAAACGTCTCTTTCTGACAAACTCTCCCTGGATACTTACCCCACCTGTCACTCACTCAGCCATTAAGTTAGAACTTTTCATTGACTTCTCTAGGAAAGACTTTCCATATCAAGTACTAGGAGGATTCCTCGATGTAAGAAAAACAATAAAAGGATTACGGAACTACTAAACCTGGACTAAAAAAATTCATAACTCAACGACAATCCTAAGATACCACGAGACCATCCGACTCACCATCTCTGACCTAGTTGTCCAATTTTATTATTCAAAGGTACTAGCTAGACTGAGCTATAGGATCGAACACATTGTGAAGGTACGCTAAGTAACACTATAGAAATAAACCAAGCCTCGTAAACGATACTGTAGAGTGTTCCATTTAAACATGGCCTCATTCAAACGCAAACTTCCCTGTAATGAGTTTTCACCAAGGATAATTGTTTAAATTAAGAGTATCGATATGGATTCCCCTAAGGAGTTGTGTTCTCTAGAAATTTCAGATAACCTCATTTTCATACCAAGAAAGGGATCCGACCCGAATATATATTTTGCCAACATGATGATAATTTCAACGATAAACCATTTCAGGACTTAAGTTAGTTGGAATACCAAGGCTTGTAGTTTTGTCTGATAACCACCAATAGACACTATCCAACCTCAGGAACTAAACGTTAGACATCTATGCATTTATGCGAACATTTCCTATTCTACCATTTTATCCTTGTTAGTGTTTTCACTTTTAAATGAAGTTGATTTAAAATTGTGTTTATACAAACCACAAATCTTGTAGAAAATAATTTCTGAAATTCCTATTTTGAACAAGTACTATCCTTTTTGGTCAATATTTAGCAAAACCATCGTACAATGAGAAATATATAAACATCAAACTTTGGTAAACCGTCCTATTCACAACATGTTTGAAAACGGCTTCACATTTCAAAACTACTGAATTTTGAATCATCAAGAAAGATATTACTTAGTAAATCATTGCTCCATTTTTTAAATTCGTTTATTCAGAAAAAGATTTCAACCAAAACCCACAATCGCGAGACAAATTTCCAAAAACTAATCACCATACTGCATCGCTTATGCATTTAGGATTTTGTGACTTGACAATAGAGAACCTTGGAATATGTGATGAAGGAAATTAGGAGGGACACCATAAATCAATTACGAACTTTAGTAATAGAGACCAAGCCCAATAGGCAAAGAAAGACACATGTCTTATCATCCGTTGGAACAAAACACAAGGAATCAAAAATTGTTACCAATATTCTCTCTCCTTCAGATAATGCCAAGTTCGAAAGATAGAACGTTGTGGAATTAGTCACAAGATTTATTGTACCCATTTCAATTATTCCTGATAAAGGTAATCGAATCACCTCAGACTCCTAGCAAGCATTTTAAGATTTCCTTCGGAACCCCATTTAGATGTAAACACCGCCTATCATCCTCAGACCAATGGTCAGAGCTAGAGAATGATTCAAACATAGGAAGGTATGCTCAGAGCATGAGTGATTGACTCTAGAAATGGTTGGACTAACCATTTACCATAAATCAAAATCATTTGCAAACATAGTTATCGCGCGAGAGTAGAGACTACACCATTTGATGCACTCTATGGTCGAAGTGCCAATATCCATTGACGGATCGAAATTTGGAAAAGCCCAACTCACTAGTCAAGTAGGCATTCATGAAATAACTAGGAATTTCCTACAAACCAAGAATCAGTTACAAGTTCGATAAGTTGTAAACCCTTAGAATCTCAAGTTAATGGCAGGATCATGTTGAAAGTTCTGCCTAGGAAAGGCATGATACTATTCAGAAAAGTTTGGGAAGTTAAACCCGATATACACTGGACCATTTAATATTTCCAAATCCCAAGAAATGTCTTTCAGATGAGTCACTCATGATTCCATTGGAAGGAATCCAACCCAAAGACCAACGTAAACCTGGTAAGAGAACCAGTAGAAATCATGGACAGTTAGGTCGAACAGTAGAAGCAGAGTCGAATTCCTATCGTGAAAGTTCGCTGGAATTCTCGAAGAGGTCCCGAGTTTACTTGGGAACGGGAAGACCAAATGCGACTCAAGTATCCACATCTTTTCACCAAGTCTATTTCCGAGACCAACACCAGCTGAATTCAGGGACTGAATTCCTTTTTGGGTGGGCGACTGTCACAACTCACCATTTCAGGTCATTTTCCGAACTTCGACAATTTACTATTCATAAATCACTATTCATCAAACACTATTCATTATTTTACTATTCATCATTTTTTAGGTCAGTTTGATATTCCGAGAAGCATTCAAAAATATTACTATTCACAAAACACTATTCATTTCCGGAAAGAAAACACTATTCATGTGCATTGCTCATTTCATCGTAAATTTAGTTTACGGATATTTAAATTCGCGTAACCGAATTGGTTTAGGTGCGAATTCATGCATTATCAGTAGGGACATTTCATACGGACTAGAAATAGTCTACATATCATCATAATAGCATTTGCATACTATACCACTCGTAGAATATTCATATTAATATTTTTGGTATATTTAACGTTTTACGTATATTTATTTTTAAATAAACGTTAACACGCGATTAATAAATATAACTAATATATCTAAAAATCCCCACAATGGTCCTGATATATTTTTAAACCTCTTACAACATCACAAAGATTATAAAATTCATTTACCCGGTATTTTGGAAATTTATTTAATTTATATCGTAAGTTTAATATAATTACGACGGTTTTCGTGGAAACTAAATAATAATCATCCAAACACCCAATACTTGTACCCAATATATTTTCACAACTTTTATGACTTAATTATGTCCCGATTAACTTCGTCATATTTTCAACTCGTCACGATTTATTTTTAGTTAACTCGTTACCCGATAACACCTAATGGATACACAAAACAACTAAAGAATACCAAGCTTCCCCAATACTCATCCTACTACCATGTGCCGCCCCCCCCCCCCCCCCCCTCCTAGTCATTTTATTGATCACTTAATTACAACTTTGCCCTAAACTAGCTAAATATCTTATAAGTGTACAAAACCAATTTTGATACTTCATTCTACAAAAATCACTAGCTAAATTTTCTCTTCCTTCTTCCTTGGGGTGCTCGGCCACATCAAGAACCAACACCATTCACCATTGATTTTCAAAGATCAAGTTATAATTAAGTTCATTTGATGATCCTTGTTTGAGTTTTGAAATAAAAACTCAATGTTTTATAAGTTCTCATCTCCAAATCTCAATAACCCATCAAAGTAAGTTGTCAAACTCATTTTTATAATTTTACCAAGTTATAATCATAATCATATGATTTTTATACAAGATCTACATGCATATGCTAGTTTATACCACTCTATTTAAACTTTTATATCTTTTAAACACTAGAAATGAAAACCCTTGGTAGATCTACTTGATTGATGATGTTTAAGAACCCATGACACCTTGAGAAGGTGTATGGTAGGAATAGACTAGATTTGTGGTGATTGGAAGTGATTTGGGTGGATTAAAAACTAGTTTGGAACATTAGAAATGAGTTTAGAACTTATCTAGGAACCTACTGTCCCAAAAAGCCAAACCTGGAAAACTCAGGAACTCAGGGGTAATTTTTAACCAAAGATTTAGAAACTACTTTCAAAAACGAAACTTTTGGCGTTAGAACGGATTAAAACGAGTTTATAACGAAGGAGATATGATTTTTGCAAGTTTAACGACGAAAACTATTTTTCTGAAAATATTCATGCTGTTGGACGATTTTCGACAAACAAACCGAGGCGTTAGATGTAAACTAGAGAAGCCGAGCTATCAAAAATATAGTACATACTAAGACGAATCCGTGGATATAAAAAACGAGGAAAATGAACTTAAAACGACAAAGATATACACGTTTCAAAATCGTCAAAACTATATATATATATATATATATATATATATATATATATATATATATATATATATATATATATATATATATATATATATACTAGAAAGGTGCCCGCGCGATGCGGGGGCGGATTGTTGGGGTGAAGAGGAGGGAGGTGGGGTGGTGGAAAGTGGTTGTTGGGGTGGTTGGTGAGGTGGTTATAAATTGTTGGGGGTGGTTGTTGAGGTGGTTATAAATTGTTGGGGTGATTGTTTCCATAATTAGTAAGTAAAAGTCTGAATTTTTAAGCCTTTCTAATTATAGAATAGTCCCAAATACATTATATAGTAGTATATATATATATATATATATATATATATATATATATATATATATATATATATATATATATAGTCACTAATAGAAATAATAACTACGTACTAAATACTATATTTTCTAGATATATTGTTCAAGGACTATATTCTTAACCAATGAAGTACGTATGACCACAAGCTTATTTATACGAATATTAGACGTTATTTCAAGGCTTTCAAAGCGAGAAATTAAACATTAACATTCTATGGACGATATATATATTACGACTAGTTTCTGTAAGTCTAGATAGACTTATTTTTCTCAAGTTATGGAAAATATTTAACTTTGAAAATAACTAGTATTTTCAAACTAAGAGTGGTATAGGTATCATGTGCATGTATATTCTCTACATCATTTCATGATCTAAAGTAGATCATTATCATACATATTAGGTTGCGGTTGATTGCCGCTCCTTGTTGTCCCTATCATTTCATCTCATAGTATCATCACTTCGAGGTGAGTTTTCATAGCCCCGTTTTCAATTCATATTTTGATTTCAAATCTCACGGGGGAGAATACATTGCATCAATTATTTTTGTACATGCCAAAGTATCCGAATTTCCATACATTACTTAAGTTGCCTTATTATCAAATTAAGTCCCCTTTTATTATCATGGACCGTTAATTAAAGTACGAGCGGGAATGAGTGGATAGATCTATTGAGGGTGACGCCTCCATCCGTGGTAATTTTTACAGACAATCGAGCGGATGCATTGCATGTCTTATGAATTATGAGTGCCTGATAAACACTCATGTGGGGCCATTACTATTATGTATAGCTTCGGGGTCATGAGCTTAAGTGACAATGTAGAAACTAATTTGACATCAAGTCATGATATATTTTACTTTTTACTTGTGGCTATTGTACATACGAGTTAACTTATAAACCTATGATTATTCACCAACATTCGTGTTGACTTTTTAGCAATGTATTTTCAGGTTATTAAGGTAGCTCATGTTGCATACATTTGGACCTTCATGGAGTCGCGGAGTCGACGCGTCTCACCATATATTTCTGCACTTATGAAACGTTTGATCTTGTTGGACTTATTTTACCTAAATTGGCAACACCTTTTGGGACCTATGTTTTGTAAACTATAAATGTTTTAATGATCAAACGCTATATTTTTTAAACGCCACTTTAGGTCATTCAATATGACTGTAACTGTGATGCTATGGACAGTCACGCCCCAGGTATTTCATTCCTCTGCCAAACATGTATTTTGGGGGTGTGACATCACTTTTATGTGACATTATATTCGTTGTAATGATCACATACTCTGCTCATGGTCCACACTTCAAACTGTGCTTTAAGATAAACATTATGACATTGTGAGTGACACAATGGTCGCAAAACTTTCTATTGAACTCACGTTACTTTTACTCTACATTGTTATTTATACAAACCTATGAACTCACCCACCAACCTCGTGTTGACACTTTTTAGCATGTATTTTCAGGTTTAATGTTATAGCTAGCGGTTGAAGGCTTTTGGCATGGTATGGCATAGTCATAGATGACTCTGATAATTGGGACCACTTAAACTCTTTTATGAGCCTATATTTTCCACACTGTTTCCAAATGATGTGAACATAATACTTTTGGATTTATGATGTTTCTTACAACAAACCTGTTATTCCATACTTTGTGTTGTGATACCAATTGAGTAGCACGCCAGTGACATGTACGCTTCCGCTGGACCCGATTTTGGGGGTGTTACAGATTGGTATCAGAGCCTTGGTTATAGAGAACTGGGTATTTTTAAAACCTAGACTATAACTACTTTTATAAAAACTTGGCCCTATGACCGCCACATGCCTGCCTGCCATGCCTGCTGCCTTACTTATTGTAAAACATTCCCTTTTAAAATAAGGGACATATTGCTAGTGTAACTGAGCTGAATATTTCAAAATTTATTGAACCTCGGTGGAATATAGACTGATCACCTATATTCGACCATGGACAGTGGGACATAGCCTGATCACCTATGTCCAACTCAGAGGTGAATTTTGCGATACTGAGAGTAGTTATAATAGAATTATGTCCTGATTGATTTTCTACTTGATTTCTGAAAGTTTCAAAAATTTCTGTGTGTATGCATAAGCATTAGATATCATAAAAGTTCACATCTACACGCAACACATTGGCATCACAGTAATTGTTTTCATCACAATACTTTTTTTCCTTATATGGAGTACTCTTCTATAACAATCTGGGTATGTTACAGTCACCTCTACCCTAAACCTTACACTCAATCAAGGTTGTACATTCCTTGCTTAGTACACTACTGAGACAGCCAACTGATTACTAGTAGCAATCAACACCCTCCTTTAAGGTGAACTTGTCAGACTCCCCATTCCGTAGAGTTGTTATGCACAACAGAAACCTTAAGACCTTAAGGAGTAACCTGGACCACTATCTCTGTAATACACACATAATCCTTTATGTATCCCTCGAGAATACCAGTTGTCTACCTTGCTACCCTCTTATTAGATAATAAATTGTGTCGCTATTAGCATACAAACTGTTTTCGATTATTCTACAGACTATTTTGCGATCATCCTACAAAATGTTTTATTACTATTTCATGAAATCAAATTTTGACCCTGCTACTGATTTATAAACAATGAATTGTTTTCCTATTGTCTGATAAACTATTTTATGAATCATTTTTACAACTATTTTATTATGATGTAATAAACTGATTCATTACCTTACTACCATTCTATAAAACAACAAACTGTATCGCTGGCGTTTTGTAAACAATATTACAATTACCATACAAGTCTTACTACACCATACGAACTATTTTACTCCCCTATGAACTGTTTTGCTACTACATCACAAAACTAAACTACAACTTTGCTACTATTTTACAAAAGATAAATTGTTTTCCTATTACTCTATAGACAGTTTTACAGATCGTTTTATAAATTATTCTGCAATCACCTAGTGAACTATTTACTCTTTTGAAAAGTACTTTATGTTACTGTCTCATAAACAGAATAACCAATATTCTCCTTTGTAAACAAACCAAACCTTAAAAGTGAATCCCATACTCTTCCTGAAAATATAAATAACAATCTACCGAGTCTTGACACTATTCCATCATTGTGAGAGTTACCCCATTCGTTCCTTATGATAAGGTTCCCATATCGATAGTGAATGTGTTGAACTAAGCTACCGATATCCATCACCCTCACGACATTTTGTCCTCTTGGAGTTCTAAATAACTCAACCTCAAAATTTCATTTTTGTATAACCTTACTCCTACACCGAGATAACATCAGGAAGTTAAGACTAAAACCGCCACCCTATTGAACTTACTACATAAATAATTGTACCTCACCAAATAATCATATAGAGGACTTACTAATGACATACAACCTAAATGCCCTCCCAAAAATGAAGAGAAACCCTTAAACAACCTAGTAAGGCCCAAATCTATTATGCGTATCATCACCTCTTCTGAGACAACACGCTATCGGATAACACGAACTAAATCGCGGGTCGCGATTCATTCTAAGGAGGGTAGACTGTAACCACCCGTAATTTTCCAAACATTATTTAATAATCGATTTCTATTTACTTATCTAATTAGTTGAACATATACGAGCTCACTTGGCTGAATCACGGGAAGCTATCCCACGTGCTGCCACACACATTAACATTTGCAGACAATTTATTTTTATCAAAAAACGTGAATATTACTTTCCTGACATTTACAGATGATTAAAAAAAAAAAAAAAAAAAAAAAAAAAAAAAAAAAAAAAAACCCTTAAAAACGAGAAGTTATCTCGTTTTTTTTTAAATCGAGCCCGCAGGCGTACCGACACACAGTTAGTTATGGCAAAAGTCAACTAAAAAATTTTATGAGTCAAATATAAAATTTTTATATCACATTTATAAAAACACTCACAAAAACTGTATATTACACGTTTTGCTAAAAAAAGTCAAACCGAGACACCGCGTCACACATTTAAGCTCAGGGTGGCTCCTATATCTGGATTGGGTCAAACTATGAATGCCCGGACATACCATTGTGTGTTGTGTTATCGGTTGGGTGTTCCTCTTTTCACTGTTCAGGTACCGTGTTCATCTTGTTCTCGTGTTTTTACTAGAGATATTTATGGGGATCACGCGGTTTCTTGTGCGGGTATTGTTGGCATTAAACATCGGCATAATATTGTGCGTGATGTTCTTGTTGATATATGCTCTCGGTCCGGAATTTCAGCTCGTAAGGAGGTGGATATTGGGCTTTATGATGATAGGGATAGATCTTTGCGCCCAGCTGATATATTACTTTATTTTAGGGATGGTGGGCTTGATGTTTGTGTTGATCTTACGGGGTCGTCACCTTTGACGCAATCTGGTATGATTGATTTTATACCAGGTCGTGCGGTTATTGAAGCTGCACAACGCAAACGTGTCAAGTATGAGGCAAAATGTGTGGATATCGGATATGGGTTCCTCCCCTTCTCTTTCTCCTCTTTTGGAGAACTTGAGAAAGATGCAGTAACTCTTCTAAAGCGCATTCGACGTTTCTCTACGACTCAAGACATCGGTGCGCGGGCTGCCATTCATATTTTTAATAGGATTGGTTTCGCTATTGCTAGAGGTGTGGGAGCCCAGTTGATTTCTCGGCTCCCCACCAATTTCTTGTAAATTCTATTTATTGTTAATAAAAGTGATGGTTTATAATAATAATAATAATAATAATAATAATAATAATAATAATAATAATAATAATAATAATAATAATAATAATAATAATTAAAAGTATATATTAAAACAGCAAGCAAACGACGCCGTTTCTGTGTGGGCTTTTCCCGCCATTTTCCATGGGCCATTTTTAGCCTGCTCGATTGATCCGTAGCCATTCATCAAAGGAGATAAGGTTGTTATAACCCTAGATGAGGCGCCACACCTTCTTTCATTTCTATAATTTTCCTTTTTAGTCTGCTCCATTGATCCGTACCGATTGGGTTTAACCCATCAAAGGAGATGCTATCTCCGTCCGTGATTAAAGGTATGTGTAGTTTTGAATTAGTTTGCGACTGTTTTTTTTCAAGTGGTGGGTTAGGGTTGGGTTGAAGTGGTGGTGTGTGGTGATGGTGAACCTTTGGGGATGGTGGTTGACCATTTTGGCTGCTGACATGGAGTTGTCTCATGGCGGTCAAGGTTTACCAGATATTTGGGGGGGGGGGGGGGGGGGCTAAATCTGTTTGTTTCAATTTTTAGTTTTTAGGTGTAAATTGTAGCTTTTTTATGATAAAAATAATCACTTATAAGAGAATGTTTTTATTAAGGATCAAGATTAGTGCTTTTTATTTGCTGGGTGTTTGTTTGACCTTATATTTCTGCCTTATGATGTCACTGAATGTTTTTGAAAAACTAATAAGGTTAGATTTTGAGTAATGGATAAGATTAGCATAGTTGTGCTTGAATCTGTTGTCATTTGCGTACGCTTTTCAGCTGACTTCGTAGACTTTACGTTACACTAATCAACATTAGTACTTTTTTCCAATGTTAACCTTATCTTGGTTTTGGTTCAGTGGGTCTGGATCAGAAGGTGTGGTTCAGCGGCAACGGTTTAGAGAGTTCATTATTGAAGGAATACTTGCAAAGCAACAACCATTGTTCTTTCTGAGGTGAGTTGGGTGTACTACTACTCCTTCATCTTCTTTAGAGGAAGTCTTGCAAAATTTTAAGCTGTAATTATACAAGGGTTCAAATATCAAGCCTTTCTATTGTTTGGTGGTTCTTTTGGTTGGTAGGCATGGTGTACACATGAGTCGCGCCAAACAACGGTGTCAGATGAGTGCAACCTGATTATGTGTGAGATTGTAATTTGAAAACGCAATAGACAAATAGTTCTGAGTTATATAATGCGAGCGTGGACACCCAAATACCTGATAGTTATTTGTCTATAGGTACTACAATGTAGCATAGGCTTCTACCTTTTGTTGATCGGAAATTGTATGTCTCACTAACTATTTTTATTTTTGAAGCAGAAACTAAAGATGGAAGCAACAAGGGCATTATGGTGATCTTAAGGTGCACAAAATTGTCACTGACTACATATATTACTGTGTTTTTTTATGAACCAACAAAACTTTTACATTCGATTGCTCATTCTTGCTGCTGTAAAACTTATATTCTTATGTGGGTGTCATGGTGTGCCGACAGATATGGCTGTGTCATCTGAAGATATAGAGAAAGTTCATCGGCATGGCGATATGCATCACGTAATTTTTTTATCCATTAACTATTGCGCATTGATATGAAAACATAGATTTGTAGCTTAATATGGTGAATATCAACAGTTTGTTTTTTAATTTTTTTCTCAAGGAGAATTTAGAATCTGTGATTCAGGTTTAATATAGTATGATTGAAATTTGAAATGAATATTTTTAAAAGTAGTTTGACATGATAATATGTTCAAATGAATGCTAGACAGACTTTAGTGGTGAAATTTTGTATAAATTTTGTTAGAAAAGACACATGAAAGTAAAGAAAACTATCACACAACAGATGTACAAATGTTTATGATAAGGAATCGTAGGCCGTAGCTGTCATCAGCCGAGCACACATGTTCCATAAAGAGCATGTGTTTTACACTAATTTTTCTGTGGATAAATGTATTACGGAAGATTCGAGTTCGAAATCTACTTTTTTATCTTATTAATTGTGTGTATTCTTTGCAGGAAGCCAAGAGGGGTTTTTTTTTTCAGTTTCTAGACCCTGCTGATCCCGTAGGATCAAAATATCAGATGAATGGTCAGGTTCTTCAGGCCCAACAACTGATTGTTGTATTTGCAAAGGAGAACCGCAGAAAGGCAGCTGACATGCGGACAAGGGAATTGAGGTAAAGCTACTCACTTTTTGAATTACTCTATTGAAATTTAAAGTGTCAACCAGGCTATGCGAGTGTTTTAAAATTGAAGGTTATAGGAATATCAGATCTGTTTTATGGGGTTCACATTTTTGCCGGGTGTTTGGGTTGGGGAAAAAAAACAAAAAAAAAACCCCTTGGATAAGTATAGAGAGATCCAAAAGTTTCATTTATCTTTACTGTTTGAAACTAATGGCTTCACGTTATAGCGTTTTGGCCAGTACCAATAGTAAGATTGCGTATCCGCTTACTGCGCTTTGGGTGGTATGCGCCAACGTTGCACCTTTTATGACTAAACATACTTTGATTTTCAAATGCCTATTGATGCCTTCTTTTATTCCTCAGGATCTCAAACTAGATATCGCATATCTCACACCTGACGGTTACAAGTGGCAAACCTGGATGCACTAAACCAAGACATGTGGCACGAGCATATATGGACTTGGGAAACTGTGATCAAGATTGTGAGTATTGCGGTGCCCTTTTTGGCATGAGGAACGCCTGAAAGGACATTCTCCAAATCGAAGAGCTAAATACAACCGATGTTGTAGAAGTCGTCGAGTTAGGTTACCACTTCAAAGATACGCTCCACAGGTAAGTGCTTGCTATATAAACTTTAGGAAAATTGTATCTGTAGCAAAAAAAATTTGTGGTTGGATTATTTGGATATTATTAGAAGTGTATATCAGACCAGATGCTGAATTTAGTGACCTTTTATAGTTAAATAAGTAGGTGTTTACCACTTTGTGTAAATGAAGTAAGATTTTACACTGCAAATGGTTAATGAGTTTTGCTACGTCTAAGTAATGTGCTTTAAAATTGTGCTTCGGCCATAATACCCGTCACAATAACTTTGAAACTAAATTATGTCCAAACAGCCGGACAAAACCCAACGTTTGCGGCATGGCCAGTCGGGGCTAAGTTGTTTTTTTTTCTCCTGTTTATATGTACATGTTACAAGCGGTGGTTTAATTTTGACCTCTGCTGCTAACATAGTAACTTCGATACCCGTCACAATAACTGATCCTATTTGATATGATTTCAGGTTGGCTTTTAAGTAGTTTAATATGTGCATACTTGGATTGGATACAGCTCAAGACACACACTTAAAGTCTATTTGGCCGAGTGTCGTTCGGTGATAAGTTAGTTATTTACCATCTTTATCATGGACATATTCATGTTTTTTTCAAACCGTTTGTTCAATTATAGTTGTTTTTTTTTTAAATTGAAATAAATCTGCTGATGCAGCAAAAGGATGCTTGGAAAGCAGAGTTAAGGGGCCTCAGTAATAAGAACGGCTATGATATAAACGGGAATGGAGATAGTGGTCTGTTACTTTT
Organism: Artemisia argyi; assembly: GCA_030686995.1. Classification (NCBI taxonomy): domain Eukaryota; kingdom Viridiplantae; phylum Streptophyta; class Magnoliopsida; order Asterales; family Asteraceae; genus Artemisia; species Artemisia argyi. Next base: position 83,422,606 of record CM060677.1, on the reverse strand, counting down.
GGATGTACTTGAAGGTTTCTTGAAATTCGAGGTTAGGTACTTTCTTTCTCGCTGGGTAGTCAGCCAAAATTGAAGGCCCTTTTAGAATTGCACTAAATGATTTGTGTAATGATACGTATGGGTACTTGATAATTGTTTCTACTTTATTATTGATGGTCTTTTTATTGTAGGCCATTGTTTTACGGTATAAGAAGTAGACAGAAGAGTGCCGTGTGCAGGTACGCATTCAGCATTGTTCTATTCATGTGTTTTTTTTTGCCTTACGAGGCTGCTTGCATGAACTTATGCCTGATTCATCTGTGTGCAGCCATGGTGGAGAAGGACAGCATGTGGCGTATAGTATGTGGTTTCAGACATAAAGGTAACGGTCAAGTCTGATCTCTACACTTTCTTTTAAAAAAATGAACAAAATTTCAGGTTATAAAATTCAGAAACGTACTACTATAGAACTATTTTTCTCTGCTTTCTTAAGTTTGAATGCTTTGTTATAAATCAGCACCTCTACTGAATTGGCATTTGCATGTACGGATGTTATCGGGTCGGTTTGCCGGGTTTACCGGTCGGGTTGAGTCGGCCTTTTAGTTTTAAAAAAGTCACCCGCAACCCGACCCAACAAGTAATCAGGTTATTGGGTTTGGGTGTTATTGGGCCGAGTTAAGTCGGGCTAGGTTCACCCAAGTCGTCGGGTTAAAAACACCAATTTATATCAGTGGCGTAGTTAAACTACTTTTTAGATGCTCTAGCAAAACAAAATACAAGGAAAAAAAACAAAATAAAATACAAATTTAAACACAAATCATTAAATAGATGTTGTAACCATCTTATTTCTATACTTTGTCACCCTTAGGTTGTACCGGGAGGAGTTACGAACAGGAACAACAAGAAGTGACAACCACTTAAATGGACGAATCGAGGACTGAGACAGGTGACTTTAAACGGCCAATAAATGGGCGAGTTTCTCTTTTTCTTATCTTTCAAATTGTTTTTTTCATTCCACATTTTAATAATGTTTAGAAAGCACCCAAATTGAAGCGAAGAAGGATTTTTAAGATTTGTTAGTAGGATGGATTCTGTAAGTGTCTATGTACGCCACATGCTTAACACGTTATTGGTGAAAATGCTTAGAGTTTGGGTTTGGGTCTATCTGTAGCACAATAAATACATAATTACAAACATATCCTTAAAAACGTTTACTATGACAGGTATGCAAATCTGCTTGGCCTCCCGCCTGCTCTCCCAATTCAGCACCAGAAATTTGATGACATAGAAGAAGAAAAAAAACGTAATCGCTACTCGCTCAAAACTTTGCTGGAGATAGACCCAAAACACCACGGAGTAAGCAACAAACATTTTTATTTTCATATTACTTTTTGCACAGTGTGTTAACCAAAAAAAAATGAACCCAGTATGCCCGGTTTACCAATGAAGCCACTATCTCTTCAATCGATCCCAATCGGCCATGGTACTACAAAAGGTGTACCAAATGTACTCAAGAAATTATTGAATAGGTCCCGATACCAAGATGCATAGATCACGGAGCATAGCCTATTCCAAATTACAGGTAAGCAAACATAAAACTGCTGCGTACTCTTTTACTCAATAATAATAGTCTAACAACAATCGTTCATAAAAATTACAGATGCTATTTTAGAGCAGCAATTGATGATGGAACAGGAGCCATAACATTAACATGTTTCACTCCTGAATCTAACCTTACCGATAACTGCAAGCAAATTGTCGAGCAATTTGAACACAAAAACCCATACCAACTGCCACCAAATTTGATCTCACTCATTGGTACACAACACATCTTTCAATTCCACTTTACAAAGGAAAGCGCTCGGTCGTGCAACCTTCATTTTAGACAAAGTGTTAGTCACGAGACTTCATTCTTACAGGTACCATAGGTCACGCTTTGGTTTTATGCTTTAAAATAGATGCAAATTAACTTCGTCAATGTTTGATAACTGTGTTTTATTTATTTATTTATTTAATTTTGCAGTTAATGGCTCTTCTGCTACTACGCCATGCATCAACTGTACCAGGAACATAAGGAATTGGAGATGAAGGTGCATGCTTTCTTGACTATAAGTCGTTAATTTTTATATACATTTGTATATCTTTTTTCTTGCTGAGGTATTATATATTTATTTACGAAACATTTTTTGTCTGGCAGCTTTTCTTTCTTCGAGCTTCTGTGTTCCTTCTTCCATATTACATCATGGCCCGATCCATCAGCATTCTGCAAGGCCGTAGGCAAAGATAGGTGTCTACGTCTTTACTTATTTTTTTCGTACTGTTTTGGACTTTTTCATCGACGCAACTTGGTATGAGTTATAACCGGTACCAACTGTGCTTATTTGCTAATTTGTGTTGACATGTTCATGTAACAGGAGGCTGCAGCATCGGCGGCATCACAGATTGCTTTAGTATTGCAAGCGGAGCAAATCCGAACCTTACACTTTGCAATAGCAACTGCTACCCCAGCACATCAACAGGACTGGCACAAGCTCCAGTAACCACAGCGACTCCCTGAGAGGGTGGCAGAGGCAAGATGGGAGGGATTGGAATTTGAAAATGCCAAGCCATTTGCAATGACAAGGTAAAATACTGCCTATGATTCGTATGCCTTTGTTCAAGTATCTTCGTTTTATCACCTGTAGAACATCTCAATAGTCTCATTATTGCTTCTTTATAGCAAATAATAATTCAATACACTAAATAAACGGTAGAATTATGGGTCGTTTAGTTGAAAAAATATACGTCGATGTACCTTGCTTCAAGTTCTGTTTCTTTTAAATCACAATGGGATGCTGTAGTTTGTACACAAGCTAAAATCAGGGTAATTGTTTAAGAGAGTACTTTAGTTTTATGTTCAATTAATGTAAATGGTAAGATGGCCAGGTTGGGTAGCGGGTCAAAAGGGATCAATATAAAATCAGTGCTTTGGTTCGTGTTGTTGACGACTCCCGCCCTTATTTGAAGGTTTAAGAAAAAGATGTATGTAGATCATACATGATATATAGCTTTTGCATTAGGACTTAGCAAAGCTGGAAGTAAGCTGCTAATTTAGAGAACGTTGGAGTGAAATTATGGAACTCATTAGTGTTGATTTGACTTTTTGCAGCAGCAGCTAATGTTCGCGAACACCTGATACAAGTAAGATTTACACTAGCTTCATTCGATCGAATCTGACATTTATTTCAATAGTTCTAAATTACTTATAGCTGTTACCTCCTGCAAATAGGTCTATGCAATTTGAAGAAGTAAGAGATATAGCGATTGGCAGTTCTTAGGTTGCTATTGTTACAACTTACAAAGAAGATGGTGGTTACACAATTCAGCACAACCAGGGAGTTTTGCTATTTCTAATGGTACATTTGCCGAAAACATGAGTTCTTTCTCAATTCCACAGAATGAGTCAGCTTTTCAGAAGCATTGTCGACAAAAAGGTACAACCTTTGTGGATGTTTATGAAACTGTTGCGGTGTTGTATGTTGGTGCTTCAACAGGTTCTAGGAGGTCTCTTTTTGCAGCAATTGGGCTTTATATAATGATTTGTTGATTCGGTTGTTTGTTAGTTAAGATTTATTTGTTACTTAGGATTTATGAACTTGAACAGTAGAAGCAAAAATGATGAATCGCAGGCTGATGATGAATGGATTCACAAAGAGATGGTGTTTAGATGTTATAGCTATACAATATGCTTTTTTTGTTTAGGTACATTATTGTGTATACATTACTCTTATTGCTACTATGTATCGAGTTTAAAAGCAATACTGTTACTACTACTATGTTATGATTTGTTTTATAAAAATCAAGTAAACCAAATAGGCAGCCGTGCGACCCCTGAAAAACAATTGACGAAATAAATAGGCGCGCCGGCAACGCGGCGATCGTCGCCAATCTCGTAATAATAATAATAATAATAATAATAATAATAATAATAATAATAATAATAATAATAATAATAATAATAATAATAAATAAATAAATAAATAAATTGTGTGCCGCCCAATTTACAACTCACCAATTCACATGTTCACCTTAGTCTTTGTGAAAAGTTAACTTTGACATCTATTGTTTGGATAACAAGTATGGCGGCATGCCGGCCGCGTTGCGGCCGGGCGAGATTTTTTTTCATTGTATTTGGTAGGCTAAGTCTAAAACGATATAAAATAGCATACTTTCAAACGATCACCGGATTCAATGCAACTGCAGCTACAAACCTTTGTACAAAACTCGCAGTCACATGTGTCCAAGCCTTCTTCCATCACAACTTTTGCTAATATTGTTTCCTTGATCTGATCATACCACGCAAGTTGGGACGGTGTCACGATCATTGCCCCCGTAGGCTGGTGACACCCTCTTGCTTTACCACCTGATGACACTGGAAAAAAAAGTCCATCAGTGGACGACACACCAATGAATATACACATTGTGAGCCTGTAAAAAATGCATAAGAATCACAATAGTCAACTGTAAAACCTAAATCCAAACACCCCTAAATCTTATAATAAGTATTTTTACCTGCTGATATTTGTTTCCAATGAAATGTTCTGATCACTAAAATCCAGAACGGTTTCGTTAGCCATCTCTAGCACCTAGGATCATTAAAAAACAATCTTTTAAACACCTTACATTAAACCAATGTACCAGAATAGAGTACAGGCAACGATGATACCGAACCTTGTGATCTTTAGAATATGATTTCAATCATTTGCCATACCAAAAAAGGCACATTTGCATGAGCATACGACCTGTAACAATTACCCAAATCAATATAAGAAGAGAACACTCTTATATCTGAACATCCAAAAAAATTAGTCACAGATCTTAACATTTAAACGACATAATGACAATAATCATTTGTGACATAGCAAAATATAAACAAAATCCTACTGACCGTGTGCCGCAACATAAGTTGATCCCACATGGTCATTCAGCGTTATGCAGCAACATTTCCTGTAGATGGTGTTGTTACAAAGTTGTGTGACACAAATTCTTAAAAAGCCGCATATAAAACAAAAGAGAACGACTTATCATAAATTTACCTGAGATATAAGTTTTCGGCGCCAAATAGTATTGACAAAACTTATAAATTTGTCGATATGACCAACCTGTGGCTGCAGCCGATATTGTTGACGACGGTCTGGGGCGTGGTTGTTGACTGATCTTCTGTGGAGTTGGTTGTGCAGTTCTTGTAGATGTGGGCGCACTTGCTGGTTCGGATGTGCCTACAATGACAATAACATGAGAGGCTTGATAAGAGGTGTCTAAACCTAAATGAGAAAAAGTTACATGTGTAATCTGCGCTTTATAGAGTCCACAACTTTTATGAACAAAGTTTACTAATGGTGGCTCTAAAATAGCATAAAAGCAAGAAGGTGTAAAGGTGTAGTTCACCACTCTTGCACTTTGTGATAGTTGTCTGAGATTTCTACCTTTTGTTGTTTGTCAAAACCTAAACAACAATCGGATGCATGAATCAATCTTAATAATATACGGTTAAGAAATTGTAACAAAATGCTAGAAGCACGAAATCATAAAGCACATGTGCAGTATATTATGGATTAAAAAAGAACTACCTCATTGATTTGACGTCATCTTCCCATTATAGTTCAAAGATGAGTCACAAATCTGCATCATAAAGAAGAAGCGTTATCAAAGGATCGATTTTTAATCAAATTGGCATTGTTTTCTAAATCAGGCTCAATATCAGACATTTACTGATATAAGCAAATAGTACTAAACATTATACGCGTAACCTAACCTTCAGCTGCGACTATTTGTAAATATTTATGAATATTTATAAGTAACCTTCGGCTGTACTAAACAGTGTTTTATCCGCATCTCTAGACCGTAACCTCTTGTGAGTAAAGTGTCCAAAATTGGTGACTGTAATTTTCATCATTCAAAGGAAATTGAATACGGCATTGTGCCTTGTTAATGAAATAAGTTTCGTTCATGACCAGCTTATCTGAAGCATGGTATGACACAAACGTGTGTTTTCGTGTTTTTCATGTCCTTTTCACCCTTAACAGTATGATCCACTAGGAATGTGTTAGTTACCTGTAGTTGGGAGTTGATTGTCGGCCGAGATCTTGGCATAAAGGCATACTATCTTCATTTGTCAGTTTCTTGCTTTCATGTAGTACCATGTGTTTGTTGCACTGGTTCTGATTATTGCTGATTCGGTTGTGAATCTAACACGGCAAAAAAAAAAGATTAGAAAGTATCAATACTGTTGAGTGAAAATTAGGTTCAAATACTGTATTTACATGGTGGATGTCTATTAGTAACTTCATTTTCAGTGTCATACCTTAAAAGCCTTCAAACATTTTAGGCGAAAACGTGTTCCATCTAGTTCAACCTTCACACTGTTTCCATACATCCCGCTAAGTCAGATACGCATCTTTTTATCAAGGCATTGGTATCATCTTCAAGGCATCCCATGGCAAGTAAAAATACATGTGAATATCTCATGGCGCTCTTCTGTCTACTTCTTATATCGTCAAACAATGGCCTACAATAAAAAGACCATCAATAATACGGCAGAAACAATTATCGAGTATATCCATTTGTTATTAACTACTGATGTGGCATAAAAACAAAACAAAACGCATTTAGATACAAATACCTGGTACATAAAACAAAAAAAATAAAAACAAATATGCAAAATGATTGACAAAATCAATCAAGAAACAATCTTTATGAAAATAAAAATACCCGGTATGGTACATAAAAAAAAATACCACATGTTAAAGCAATACCCATATGAAAAAACAGCTTAAATATCTGAGTTTGATCATGTCAATGAAAAGGTCAAAAGAACACCCGCCTAAAAAATACCTTATGTTATTTTTTTTACAGGTTTTATATTTTTTAGAATCCTAAGCTAACTATAATGTACCTGAGCAGAATTATAGAGTTCATTTTACATAAAGGTCATAAAACTTACATGGCAGTGGCTGCTTCTGATATGAATTTGAAAGCTGAAAAAATGCAATCACTTGCTGAGGTGACTTCTAAGCAATTGCATGTATGTGAAAAAAATGCAATAACATGAATGGCATCTTTAAGCTACTGGAAAAGGCACGTTTCAAGTTGCAAGATACCTAAAAAGAAGACACCAAATTCACTTACGGATGCTCACTTTCCAAATTCCCGTAAGCCGATAATCCCAGAAATACCTATAGAAGAAAAAGTCTAACGATAAATATTGATAGTACCACCGTGTGTGTCCACAATGACTATACACACACATAAAAGCTCTTAAGTCAACTACTCAACTTACCTTTAGATGTTAATCGCGATCGCTCGTTGCTCCAATGGGATCTTAAGATCCCTTCTTCCGATACATTAGCAATGTGTGCTACAGGGGATATGCATCACATGTTAACGTTTTTTAAATAGTCATGGCAATTGCATATGAAATATCTGAGTTTGAGTACAACAAATAAACACGCACACCATGATTTAAAATCTCAGTGGTTTCCCTGGTGACGACAACTGTTTTTGTAAGCAGTGTTTTATCTTGCTATATACCTGCAAGAGCAGGAAGTCGTATTAGGCTAATAGCACTGCAAGCAGATTTTACACAATTAGGCTATGAAATCATGAATTTCAATTAAGACGCACCAGGAGGGATTGCAGTTCACATCTGCGCAGGAAAAGGCTTCACATGTAAAGAAAAAGATAAGAAAAAAAGTAGCATGCTAAACCTGGCCTTTGCCAATCAAGAAAGGCATTGTTGGGGGTCAGTCCATTACACAATCGTTACTTGTATATGAACCTAAACAAAAGCCCAATTCTTCAGCAAGGATTTCTATTATTTTAGACCCTTAGATAACGGGAAAATCATGACCACAATAAGTTTTTTCTAAATACTGTTGCCTAATTCAGCTAATGGTAATATGCTACCAACAAAAAAGGTAACACGAACCTTTTCTCTTTCGGCTTTCGTCGGAATCCCTGCTACAGTAGACTGTATCAGTACACTTAATTGGTGAAACTTTCTTCCTTGTCTCTTCTACAAGCTTCCACAATTCCTAAAAAACACACAATCCTCAAACATACTACTGTCATTATGTGATTCAAAACAACAATTCAATAAAAAGAACCAAAACATTTATAAAAGGCAAGAAATTTATACCAGTAGCTTCTTGTAAGCATTCTTGAGTTGAATATCAATGCAACTCTTAGGGCAAAACTTGATAAAATAATAATTTGTTTCATTACCATCTGTCACCATTTTTCAAACCCAATATTTACAAAACTAAAAAAAATATAAAATTCACTACTTGTGTTCACGAATTTGACAATATATACGTACTCTCAAAAAACAATAACAATAGATAGAGTGGAAAAGAATGCAACCGTCTTTGGCGTCATCCTCAGCCTCTTTTTTAGCTTCCAAATCAATATCAGGCTCAAGCTTTTCTACTCCACATCTCAATGGTGTAACCACTTAACAGGACTCCAAACACTCAAGAAATATCAAACCTTCACATAAGAGATAATTAGCATCGACCTTGTCGGAATCCCTGCGACAACGCTGCCGCCAACTCCGTATTGTCAGCTTCGCATCAGATCTAAGAAAGCCGCCGCCAATTCACCCCACACTCATTGAATTTGATACAGGGATGATCCGATGGTTTGGTCTGAGAGAATGTATGTATGTGTTCTGGAAGAATCCAGTGAATGTATGCATCGTGTTGTTATTACCAATTATATTAAATCACAAATAGCCGGACTGGACTGCAAGAGAATGGGCCACGCACAAAGGCTAAGAAGTTGGGCCTTAATTTTGGCGGGAAACCGGGTGAGCAAAACGACGTCGCATACCTTGTGATTTAATATAATTGGTAATAACATGTAAAGTGTAAACAATTAATTATCCACTAGTTAAGAATGGGCCAAAGTAAATTGCCATCTCTGTTTATAATCCAACGAAACAAGCACACATTTCATATTTCATTTCTTTACTTTCAAAGACCTCACAAAGTCATAAAGAGAGTTGGCATTGTTGAAAGAAATTATTGGGTAAAAATCTTGGAAGCAACTTGGGTGTGATAATTTTGGGTCAAGGAACTTGGCTCTTGGTTTTCCCTTCACTCGACACAAACAAACTCAACCCACTGTAAGAGTTTTATTTTCTTTTAAACTTGTATCTTCCTTTGATTTTCTTTAATGTTTCAATGTATTACTAATACTTGAAACATGTGTTGATACGGTTAAGAGTTATAAAACTAGGAATATGTTCTTGTAGATTTATATACTACACGACATACATACACCTATGTTTAACGGTTTTGTTTTTGGAACTTGTGTGGTGGTAACAAAACTAGCATAGCTATAATAAGCACAAAAAAATAAGCTAGAGCATATTTACTAGCAAATCGACACACATGAAGTTTTGTAAACTCATTAGTACACTTTTGACTAAAAGTAAACATAAGGAAGTGTAGATCTAAAATAAACATAAGTATTGGCTTATTTTTGGAAAAAGTGCTTATTTCAAAACTAAAATAAACTCATCGTATTTTGGCCTAAATGAAATGGTTCGTGTTTACCTGTGGTGTTGAGACCCACTGTTCCACACTGGGTTTCCTTTTTATTTTATACACTACGTCAAATGAAACTCCAAGTTATTACAACTTGACTTATATTGGTAAATTGTTTTAGAACTTATAAACCATTTAATTCTCTGTGAAGTAGCCTTATAAATATGAAACATGTACAAATCATCCAACAAGAAAGGCTTGTAGTCTAGTGGTTAGTTTGCTCACTTATGTATCAACAGACCACGGTTCGACCTTCGTGGATGTCACTGTCTTGTCTAATATTTTTGATTTATGGATTTACTTATTATTTTTGGGATTTATGGATTTACTTATTATTTTTGGTTATTGGGTTTTGTTTATTATTTTGGGACAGACACAATACTTAAATCATATACACGACACTCGTTTACAACTTAATTGGACGTGACACACCGATTTTGAAATTATTGGAGCCGTATACAATAAAACTCTATTCCAACTTTATTAATACGAAACGTATATTTTTCGTTAAATTGTGATATAGAGTATATTTGATACGTTTTTGCAACACTTGACAAATATAAGACAACTAATATTTACGAACGTGTCATGCCCGATTTTCATTAAATTAGTATACCTAGTATATTTTTCATGAACCCGACTAAAAGACGATAACTAAATAATACGAAATTAATTATAACAAATACAATACAAACATTTTCTAATTTATCATCCACTAATATATGTATACACCGTACAATGTAAACATTTTATAAATACTTGACGTAAGTATTCATCTATTTATTTTTACCAACGATATATAATTATCGCGAACACTTTATTTGGGAATATTTTTCCGTACTTAGTCGTCCGGTTACTTCCGAACCGAAGACTTATCCGTCATATATACTTATAAACCCGTGCACTTTTCAAAAGCCAATACTTACAAACACTTTTGAATTTATTTAAACATAAACACTACCACACAAGCAACAATAAACACAACCATTTGAGAACACTTAAACTTATTTAAACTCATTGAGTCATGAATCAAATCTGTAAACTAAGACTTGCCATATTAATTTAGGTCGCGTGTCGGTGCCGCTCACTATCACTACTTCACTTTTCACTATTTAGACTTCTTTATTGAGGTGAGTTCATACCCCCTACTTTTACTTGTTTTTTTATAATTGTTTTAGGGGTGAATACATGCTCGTTTTTAACTAAACTCAATGCTTGTTTATAATTAAACTCATTACTTGCTCTTACTTGAAACATGACTTATTTACTTATTGCATATTGGATTACCTCATTTTGAACACAAGTGTTTAAATCATATATGTGAGTTTGTAGCCCTACTTTACTTATACTTGTTTCACAATTATGGGGTGAGAATCATGCAAAACATTTTCTGGACCACTACAATGTTTTTACTTTCTCAAAACTATTACGTGGAATTAGCCTAAGACACTGAATCCCACATGCCCAAACTCATGAACCGTTAATTCCTGCGAGGAAGTGCGAATGCTATAAATAGATCTATTGGGGATGACACCCCCGTTCGGTTTGACCGGATAGGCAAACACGAGCGTATAACATGTCGAAACACGAGTGTCACGGGATAGACACTTGCAAGGGCTTTATTTAACGTGCTTCTAGAGCATGCACACTGTCAAGCTTCGGTTGCATGAACTTAGTGCTTACGTAATAGACATCACTTTTATGTGACATTATATTCGTTGTAATGATCACATACTCTGCTCATGGTCCACACTTCAAACTTTGCTGTAAGATAAACTTTATGACATTGTGACTTGTGAGTGACACAATGGTCGCAAAACTTTCTATTGAACTCATATTACTTTTACTCTACATTGTTATTTATACAAACCTATGAACTCACCAACCTCGTGTTGACACTTTTTAGCATGTATTTTCAGGTTTAATGTTATAGCTAGCGGTTGAAGGCTTTTGGCATGGCATGGCATAGTCATAGATGACTCTGATAATTGGGACCACTTAAACTCTTTTATGGGCCTATATTTTCCACACTATTTCCAAATGATGTGAACATAATACTTTTGGATTTATGAAGTTTCTTACAACAAACCTGTTATTCCATACTTTGTGTTGTGATACCAATTGAGTAGCACCCCAGTGACATGTACGCTTCCGCTGGACCCGATTTTGGGGGTGTTACAAATATTGTTCGTGTTCGTTCATTTAATAAACGAACGAACATAAACGAACTTTTTAATGAACGGTTCATGAAATGTTTACTGAACGTTCAGTTCGTTTACAGCCCTACTCAATTACATAAATAGCGTATAATCAAGGTTATAAATATTAAAACGGAGAGAGTATAATCAAAGTTATAAATAGCGTGAAGCGTAGCGGCATGATCAAGTCTCGTGACTTAGCGGCTAAGGCAAAGTTTTTGCGTTTTTAAAGGGTGACATAACGCGGCACAAAATATGAAAATATTTATATATTTTTATTATATTTCATATATATCAACTTTACAAAAAGTGTTGTACATAATGAATAAAGTTAAGAAACTCTCCTTAAATGTAATTTTTTTTTTTTTGAGTAAATTACACGGATGGTCCCTGTGGTTTGTCAAAAACTTCATGTATAATCCCTCAAAGTTTAAAGTTGCATGTATCGTCCCTCTGACTGCAAAAGAATAACATCTATGGTCCCTCAGACTAACTGTCGTTAGTTTTTCCGTTAGTCTATTTGCACCGTTAGTCCTTTAACGACCACATTTGCATTGTTAGTCCTTTTTTGTTAAATATCATTGCATCGTTAGTCCTTTTATACATTTTCGCCCACCACCTCCACCCACCACCACCACCACCCACCACCACCAACCACCACCGCCACCACCACCACCCACCGCCACCACCATCACCACCGACTCCACCCACCACCACCCACCATCAATGCCACCACCTCCACCACCAACGCCACCACCCACCATCGCCACCACCACCACCACCACCACCACTGCCACCACCACCACCACCCACCACCTCCACCCACCACCTCCATTTTTTTCAAAAAAAAATAGAAATAAAAAAAAAAATCAGAAATAAAAAAAAATTTTGAAAAAATTTTTTCAAAATTTTTTTTCTAAAAAATTAAAAAAAAAAATAGAAAAAAAATCAAAAAAATTTTATAAAAAAATCAAATTTTTTTTTTTTTTTTGATTTTATTTTCAATTTTTTCAAAAAAAAAATATTTTTTTAAAAAATTTCTAAAAAAGTCTTATTTTCGAAAAATTTTTCAAAAAAATATTTTTTTTTCGAAATTTTTTCTAAAAAAAATTTCTAAAATTTTTTTTTGTTTGAAATTTCTAAACAAAAATCAAATTTCAAAAAAAAAAAAATTTTTGGTTCGATTTTTTTTTTCAATTTTTAGAAAAAAATTTCGAAAAAAAAATTTTTTGAAAAAATTGAAAATAAAACTTTTTTAGAAATTTTTTTAAAAAAAAATTCGAAAAAAAATATTTTTTTTTGAAGAAATTGAAAATAAAATTAAAAAAAAAATTTTGATTTTTTTATAAAATTTTTTTGATTTTTTTTCTAGTTTTTTTTTTTTATTTTTTAGAAAAAAAATTTTGAAAAAATTTTTTCAATTTTTTTTTTTATTTCTGATTTTTTTTTATTTCTATTTTTTTTTTGAAAAAAGTGGAGGTGGTGGGTGGTGGTGGTCGGTGGAGGTGGTGGGTGGTGGTGGTGGTGGCAGTGGTGGTGGTGGTGGTGGGGGTGGCGGTGGTGGGTGGTGGCGTTGGTGGTGGAGGTGGTGGCATTGATGGTGGGTGGTGGTGGGTGGAGTCGGTGGTGATGGTGGTGGCGGTGGGTGGTGGTGGTGGCGGTGGTGGGTGGTGGTGGTGGTGGGTGGAGGTGGTGGGCGAAAACGTATAAAAGGACTAACGATGCAATGATATTTAACAAAAAAGGACTAACAATGCAAATGTGGTCGTTAAAGGACTAACGGTGCAAATAGACTAACGGAAAAACTAACGACAGTTAGTCTGAGGGACCATAGATGTTATTCTTTTGCAGTCAGAGGGACGATATATGCAACTTTAAACTTTGAGGGACTATACATGAAGTTTTTGACAAACCACAGGGACCATCCGTGTAATTTACTCTTTTTTTTTCATTTAATTAAAAATTTTTTAATCAGAGTTGAATAAAAAAAACCGTCACGCCTAACGCCTTATTGCACCTTTTCCCGTCACATCTCACGTTACGCTTAAAGTCGACGCCTTGATCTATTTGGTAACATGAATGTCACACCTCACATCTTAGTGGCGCCATGACGCACCCTATAGAACCATGAGTATAATAATAACTTCAAATCAGAAGGTTGGCATGTCACTTCATGGTTGTTTGCACTTAGCAGAAATTAAACTTGAGACATGTGATAGTCACAAGGCTTTTTGTGACTAGGCCCTATGCCCGTAAGTTGTTGGGGGCGTATTTGATAAACTATGAGATCTCATGTATCAATCCGTCTCATGTCGGTAGAGGAGACAAGGTGTTTGGACATCCTGTAAGTTTAAAATTGTAAACTCACGCGAGTCATTCTTCCAGCTTTGAGAAACATTACATATGAATTGTCAATGCAACATTGCATGTTACCAATATCCACTATTTTGAATCGTAATAGATCATTTCACGGCTACATTCTGGAAGACATCCGAGCAAGAAATGGGCTCATGTATCCAATCGCAACATACCATTCTCGTAAAATAAATAGCGAGTGTATCATACAAAACAATAACAGATGCATCGAAGGTCGCATGAGTTTATTTTCATGGCAACTGATATTTTTACTTACCTTTAGTGTAGCTTTATTTATAACAGCAATTTCTATCCAAGCATCCAGATCGTTCAAGTTATGCTGTTGTAATCAAAACTCAGAAGGATTGGGACCACGGGGAAGATGAACAAAAATTACAAAGGTTAATACACTATTTTATACAGATGTGATGTATTTTGTAGGTTGACTAATCCTGTTTGATGTGATGATGTAATATATATCCAACTAGGCAAACAAAAATGCAAAACTGGGATGTTTGAGACTACTTGCAAGAACATTGTATATAGAGTAAACGAGTGGGTTTACCCGCACGTTGCTGCGGGAATGTTTTGTTTAATCTAAACTCGAAATTAAACGGTTGTATAAAAAATTTTGTTATTAAAGACTAAGTATGCAAAAGGTCGATAACCGCAAGTACTATTTTCGTAAAGTGTTTCTGAAAATAGTATGTTTTTTACGGCCTGAGATTGTCAGTATGTTGCAAAGTTAGTCTTTAGGGACTAACTTTGAAATTAAAAGTTAACCTGAGGGCTTTCTTCTGTACAATATTAACGGCCGGACTAACTTTGCAATAGGTCTATAATCTCATGGTCTAAAACGAAAATTGAGTGATGAATAGTGCAAAATAGTACTTTTACTATTCATCCTAATGATAATAGATGGTCCTTGTGGTTTGCCCAAAGTTTCACCCACAGTCCCTGAAAGTTAAAAGTTGCATAGATAATCCCTATTTCTGAAAAGAATAACAGTAATGGTCCACTTTTTAACTGGCGTTAACTTCCATTATAATTTACACGTTAACCTCTTTTGGTTAAAGATATTTGCATCGCCTATCCTTTATAATAACGACCGTTTATAATTTAAAGTTTTTCGACTTTTACTTACGTTTTATCCGTTTTCGTCCGCTTATACGTTTTCATAAGCTTTCGTCTATTTTTATACGATTTCGTCCGTTTTTCATACGTTTTCATCCGTTTTTATGTGTTTTCATGCGTTTTTTTCCCTTTTTATACGTTTTCGCTCATTTTACTTAAGTTTCATACGTTTTTGTCCTTTTCTTATGTTTTCATCCGTTTTTATATGTTTTCGTCCGTTTTTTTTGCATTTTCATACGTTTTTATCCGTTTTTAAGCGTTTTCATATGTTTTCGTCTGTTTTTACACATTTTCATCTGTAATTTTTATTTTTTTCATATGTTTTTATCCATTTTCATATGTTTTTATCCGTTTCATCCATTTTCGTCGGTTTTTATACGTTTTCGTCTGGTTTTCTACGTTTTCGTCCATTTTTATACGTTTTTGTCCCTCTTTATACGTTTTTATACGTTTTGGTCTGTTCTTCTTACGTTTTTGTATATTTTCATATGTTTTTATCCAGTTTTATACAATTTCGCCTGTTTTTCTTACATTTTCGTCTGTTTTCTTACGTTTTCATCCATTTTTATACGTTTTCATCCACTTTTCTTACATAATACATTTTCGTCCATTTTCATACATTTTCACATATGACAATGTATAAGAACGAACGAAACGTAAGAAAAATGGATGAAAACGTATAAAAATAGATGAAAATGTAAGAAAACGGACGAGAACTATGAAAACGTAAGAAAAATGGGCAAAAACGTATAAAAACGGATAAAAGCGTATGAAAGTATATAAAAACGGACAAAAACGTAAGAAGAACGGACCAAAACGAATAAAAGCGTAAGAAAAATGGACGAAAACGTATTAAACGGACGAAAACGTATAAAAATGGACAAAACGGATAAAAATAGATCAAACGGATAAAAACAAAGGAAAACGGATAAAAACAACAGATGAAAACGTAAGAAAACGTGTAAAAACAGATGAAAACATATAAAAACGTATGAAAACGTTTAAAAATGTATGAAAATGTAAGAAAAACGTATAAAAACGAATGAAAACGTATAAAAAAGGACCTAAACGGATAATAACGTAAGAAAACGGACAAAAACGTATGAAAACATTAAAAAAAACGAGCGAAACGTATAAAAACGGATAAAAACGCCTGGAAACACATAAAACGGATGAAAACGTAAGAAAAACGGACGAAATCGTATAAAAACGAACGAAAACGGATAAAAACGTATGAAAACGTAAGAAAAAGTCGAAAAACTTTAAATTATAAATGGCCATTATTATAAAAGATAGACGATGCAATGATCTTTAACCAAAAGGGGCTAACATGTAAATTATAACGGAAGTCACTTAACGTCAGTTAAAAAGTGGACCATTAGTGTTATTCTTTTTAGTGATAAGGACTGTCCATGCAACTTTTAACTTTCAAGGACTGTGGGTGAAACTTTGGGTAAACCACATAGACCATCTATGTGATTTACTCTTGTACATAAGATTCTAGGGAAAATACCACCAAAATGTAGTAAACTTGTCACCATTTCCAATTCTATGTAGTGATCTTTTTTTTTCCTAAACAAGTAACAAACTTTATAAATCCGACTATTTAGTGCACTCCTTTGCTGCCCGGTCCAACTCAGCTTGCCCGTTCCACGTGGCATATACACACTGTTTTTTTATTTTTTCTAAATGCCACCACCAATTCCACATGGACTTTCCACTTAAATGACATAATATTTAATTCTTTACATTTCATATTTTTCATATAAAATCAAATTACAAATCTTATAAAAGTTAAAAAAAAAAAAAAAAAAAAAAAAAAAAAAAAAATCAAAGCAACTTTACCAAAAATAAAAATAACCGATTTGACTTTTGTTGCATTTTGATGTTTTTGGAGACTTTCATCACTGAAAGTATGAATCCAGAAAAGAATATGCATTAATTCTTGAACTAAAAGCAAACTTATTTATTAATTAAACATATTTGTAGATACCCATTTAAGATTTCTCACGAAATCAAAATTGGACCAGATGTGGTGGGTATTGAGGAATCAATGATCAAGTTCAAATAATGCAAACCCAGAAATTTGAGTTATCTTTAGCAGTTAAGAAAAAAAAGCAGAAGAAGGTTGGTGTAAAAGATCAAAACAAACCAAAGAAGAAGGATCTTGGAGGGTTGCTTGTATCAAGAACACAACACAAATTGAATTGATCACAAATCTTAGTATAATTTCAATTAACTTTGGTCGAATGCATAATGAAAGATTCTAAACAAAAGCCCTAAACACAATTAGACTCAAACATCACCAATCAAAATTACCCAAATTGTTCATGAACCCTAATCTTCGAAATCCAACCAAACGTGTTTCTGAATACAATTAATTGATTGAAGCATGTTAAGAACCTAAGTAGGAACATATCCCATCAATAAAATTAAACACAAACACATTCAATTGACTTCCCCCAAATCGACCATAAACCCTAGTTTTTGAAAGTTAATCAAAAGAGAGTTTCTGGGTATGATTAAGTGATTGATTCAGGTTTATAACGACATTATTAACATTTCCCATCAAAAAATTCAAACATAAACACACTCAATTGATATTACCCAATTCGAAAAAACCCTAACCCTCGAAATCAAGAATCCGACAACTTAAGCCGTTGGATTGATGTAAAATTAAAAACCATTTCTTGGTGTTTGTGGGTTTATGTGTTTATGGTCGATTTGGGGAAAAAAACGAATTTGCAACCGAATTTGGGTTTATGGGTATTTCTTGTAAAGAGTTTCTGGTTTATGGGTTTATGGGTTTATGGGTTTATGATACGTTTTTTTTTCTAAATGCCAGTCATAGGGGAAAAAAAAACGAATTTGCAATTACACCTTGAACGGGCAAGCTGAGTTGGAATGGGCAGCACACGCGTGCACACAATAGACGGATTTTAAAAGTTTGTTACTTGTTTAGGAAAAAAAAAGATCGCTATATAAAATTGAAAATGGTGACAAGTTCACTACATTTTGGTGGTATTTTCCCAAGATTCTAACAAAGTACTGTAACACTTATCAAACCAAGTTTAAAATTAGACCAAACCAACTTTACATATCACCTTATAAATAGCGTAAGGAAAAAAAAATAAAAATAAAAATAAAAACAATAATAATAAAAAAAACAAAAAACAAAAAACAAAAAAAAAAAAAAAAAAAAAAAAAAAAAAAAAAAAACAACGAGCATCTCCGAACGGACATGGTTTTACTTTTACAAACAGAAATGCCTAGCAAAGCAACTGCCAAGAGAACGCATTGATATCCATCAATCTATTTATATATAAATATATAGATAGTTTATCATATAATGTCATAGTTTTACTAACACAAGAATAAATCGAATGAATCAAAGTTTACAACACACCCAATCCCATCACCCTATAAACACCAAAAGAAGAATATAAATAAGACCGAACCAAGAAACAAAAAACAACTTTTTTTTCAGCTTTGTACTTCATTGCTATATCCATAATTAAATTTCAAAAAAAAATAATAATAATTATAAATAAAAAAAATCAAAACGCAAAAACGAGACTTGCCAGCCACAACATCACCCCCCATACTTTTGATTTGTGTTTTTAAAATCCATTAAAATATACGAAGGCGTATAGGAAGGTGCATACCAAAGCACGAGTGTTGAAGGCAAAGTACTGTGTACACATATACGTTTCTGAAGCCAAGCCCAGTGGTTTCATCATCTTCAAAGTTTTTGCAGAATGTTTCATATATCCATGAATTTTAACGCCCGGTTTTTGCACGTTTCATTCCACTGCTGGTGTTAAATGGTGACACACTGCCACTTGGACCAGGACTATCTTCTCTGAAATTTGAGTTCAGCATGGCCAATTCACGTAACTGTTGTCTTTTGATATAATCCTGGGACTCATCCTGCAAATATGATAAGATATGTTTGAGAATGCATGCATATTTGCAGAATGTTCAAACTTCAAAACCTACTATCTTTCTTCCAAGATAAGGAAATACAGTTTGAAGTTTCTGTCAAATGAACTGATATCATTCATTTATAATGGGTTGATTTGTCTTATCTTTCATTTAAAAAGGGTTATACAGATATATTGAATTGGTTGAGACAAGTCAAAGAGGATGAATGTTACCTTCAGACTGTTTTCTTAAAATTTGTGGTATTGAGTTCACTTGAAACTTTCATGTATAAATACTATATTGGACATTAATGATGATTAAACTTATCTCTCTACCAATTTTACCCACATTTAAATAGGAAAATAGATTTCGTCGAATAAAAATACTGTATTTAAAGCAAGGTCAAACTAGGTAAAGTATTAAATAGTTCTTAACATGCGCTTTAACTCTGAGGACAATCTAACACAAACCATTTTCGTAATCATATTTCATACTTACTAGGTTTTAAAAACTTTTGTTTGTGTTTTCTGCCAACCTAACCAGCCTGACCCGCCCCCATGTGCTTGACTAGTGTTAAGAAGATGGGAATTAAGGTCTCATACTCAGACCTGGGCAAGAGATTTTGTGATTTATCAGCCCCCGTGTGTAACAGTCGACAGCAGGGAAGGGGGAGGGTGCTGCTTACCTTCTGTTACACTTTATCAGGCCTGCCTGGATCCATCCATTTTTATGCCCTAACTAGTTACTATCATTTAACTTTTTTTAGTTTCAGTAACTTTAAAAGGTAACTTTTTTAAGGTTTTTGATAATGATGCCCCTCACCAATGGTTGTACATAAAGTTGATTGGGAGAATTCATGTGGTGTGTGGTTATTGTTATATGTACAAGAAAATACCTTATAAACAGACCTAAGTGATGTCGTTATCATTTTCTTTATTTTATATGCACATTGATTGTCAGAAGCTAAACAAATTTAATTGGCAAAGAGAATTGTATCAACTTTGAATCTAAAAATAAATAAATAAATAACTCATCAAAGAACTTGTGTTGACATGAATCCCTAAAACAATTTACAGCTGTGTGGTATTTAATTTGCATCCCACAAGAAAGGTAAACCTTTGATGTTTGAGGTCACGCGTACTAGTTTTGAAAAATCCACAATTATTGGCTCTTTAAGTGTATTCAAAAAAATTATTGGCTCTTTAAGTTGTCAAAATTATAACCAAACTACCCTTTATAACAGATGTCACATATATTGATAACTCTCCAAAAACGCATCTCTATTTCGGAACTAAAAAACGCTGTACAATGAATTCAAAAGTCAACGGAAACTTGTCTTACAATGAGCTTAAAAGTCAACAGAAACCTTTATTAAAAATTTACCGTCTTTTCTTAACCATAAGTTCTAATTACCGTCATATCTGGAGATTACCAACTTTAACACTGTCATTTCTACTTCAACCCACGGCCTCTTGGTTGATGGGCACTCGCTAGGTCAAAGACCCTTTTATATAACACTAAAGTCGTTATTTTCCTTTTAACGGCAACAATATACACTGTTTGTTTTCCATACAAAGTTTAACTGGCAAAAAAAAAAGTTAGCTTTTGGCTGGGATTTTTAGTTGAACAACATTTAAAAAGAGCCATGTTTGAGGTTTCAGAAATGCCAAGGATAGCTAAGGCACAAAAAAAAAAAAAAAAAAAAAAAAAGGTTTTTTTCCCTCAAAAAGATAGAGTAATATATTTTCAGTGCAGAACATTAACTAATTCCCAAACTTAAGACAGTAAAAAAATATTATACAAAAGTTTCCATAACAGCTACCAATACCCAGCTATCACCAACTGAGCTGACTTTTTGAGCCAAAATATGCTATCAAAATAGGCATAATTACCAAGATTGTGCTTTAGCTTTGTAAACTTTATAATATAGACAACATTACAAGTGTGTTTTGGATCTGCGTGTATAATTATTATTACGATTGTGGTTTGACGTCGTTGAAGAATGGTAATATCTAAATAAACAGATTGCACTTCTACTTATCTTATACGGGTTTTAACTGACCAAATTTTATATAACCTAAATTAAAATAAATAAATAAACAATGAATTTTACTCCTATTCACATAACATTTCTTGAAATTACCTATTTTTCACACAAAGATGTTTATATTTAGCAATTAATTAACGCACTCAGAGGACCATCCATATCTGAGTTTGTATACGTCCCAACTCCCAAATAAATGTCTATATGAAAAAATAACACATTCTTACAACTATATAATTATTATTTATATGAAACTAAATGTTAATTTTATCTTATAGTTATCTAAAACTTATGCAGTTTTGTGATAAAGTACAATTATGGCTACAATGGGAAACATCAGATATTGATTTGAAATGGGCATTCTTTTGTAACAAACTAAACTAGAAAGTTGAACATCTTTTGATCACAATAATTTCAAGAGACAGCGCCTTTTGATATAGCAGATAACTTTCTAGCTGTGTTGCCTCATAAAAATGCAGCATTTTCTTTTTTAGATGGATTAATATCCACCTTCACCCATTTGGTATTTCATTGACAGAATAACTGCCATATTAACTCTTCCAAGACGGAGAGTAGAAAAATTGACTACATTGCGTCCATATTTATTCATTTGCCCATTAGGTGAATCGTCAATCGCCTATATTAGATTATTACTGCTTCACACACTATGTATATAACTAAATAGAAGCAAAAAAAGAATATGTGGGTCGGCTCAATCCAACACATTCTGTTCACCTAAACCAGAAAACCACTTATTTTAACCCATACCCATTTTGACCCGTTAATCAAGCTGCCCATTTGCCACCTCTAACACTGGACAAACAGGAGTATTGATAGTAAAGAAAGATACCACAGGTTTAAGCAGTTCTTCAATTATTTCTTGTGCCTGCCTCAGCCTGATATCAACAACACTTGCTGGTAAATCAGCCTCGATCAATATGTGGAGCGGCTCATTTAGATGTTCATATCCTGGCCTTCCCCTTAGCTTATCTTCCTGGATAATCGAAGATCAGGACTCAGCAAACAGTAGTTCAAAAACACATTAGCACAAAAAACTTAAAATATTCAGATTATAAACACCTGTTCTGGATCCTTAATTGACCCTTTTCCTCTTATAAAAACTCGACAACCTGTTGTACCCTCTACTCGTTTCAGTGAATTGCCTCTGGGGCCGAGAAGCCTTCCAACAAAATTAAACTAGAATCCAAAAGAGGTCAAAATTAAATTCAGCAGATAATGAAATAAAAAATATAGAATGCTAAAAGTGATCACTAGAAAAGCATACATTTGGATAAGTATCAACTGGTATCTCTAACCGCAAAATTCTCTTCACGGTGTATGCACTAGGACTAGCTGGAGCTCCTTGCCAATCCATTGTCGTTCCCGGTGGTCCACCAAACCTCTGCCACGAGATGTATAACTTTTAGCAAATTTATGATTGTCAAATTATGTACACAAACAAGATAAGATTCAACCATATAAGTATATGTCTTTAGACCAAAATAAATGTTTACAACTCGCAGAACCTTCACCTCCAAGTGTGAGCAAGATAATTTATACTTATGCCAGGTGGGTGAAATTAAAAAATCTTTATATTAACAATTATACCAGACCCTGCTTATTGCAACATAACTGTGAAATTTAGATATGATACAAAAGTTATTGCATAACTAAACAAAATAATTCATGACATTCGTATTACAATGGCTGCGAAGTCATCTAATATATGCATTCATATGCATTAAACCTTCTATTTCACTTTTTCAAGGTTAGATTACTATAGTAAACATACTTTTCTTAAAGTATTTGACACAGTAATTAAATAAATAAAGCAATATGTGGACAAAGAAAACTGTCAGTGGGTTGGCACAGCCTGACTCAACCGACGATAAAAAATTCTTGTTTTTTTTACCTGAGTGCGCTCTTTAACCTATAACCCTATCCTGCCTAACTTTCTACCTCTGTCTAAAACTGAATACTACCGGTTAACAAGGCCTGACAGAAAAAATTCCAGTTCAAGTAGAATGAAAAGTTATAAATAGAAGTGATTAGAAACTGCAAAGAGAGTGAAGGACCATTAGCTGAATTTGAACTTTCATCAGGCAAAAAGAAGCCTTGTTATCTTGAAAGTTACTCACTCAATGTTTAAGACTAGCTCAAAACATTTCTATCAAATTCAGCAACATTCTATCAAACTCATTGTCTCAAAACAGTCAAATAAGTTAAGGGGTGTTTGGATTAGCTTATTTTGTGGGCTTATCGGCTTATTGAAACTTTGTAAAGCCAATAAGCTCACTGTTTTCTGGCTTATTAGCTTATCCACTTAACCTTATGGCTTGTTTAAGCCATAAGCTTAAATGGGTAAACCAAAATAAATAAATAAAATAGGCTTATTGGCATTCCCAGATCTCAATAAGCTGATAAGCCCACAAAATAAGCTGATCCAAACACCCCCTTAATAAAATTGATCCTCATATGTTCTAGTAAATGGATTATAAACTAAGAATGACACCAGACCTATTGAAGCAATATCTATAGAAGAGGATATGTGAATCTGAAACTAAACCATAAGTACCTCTGGTGGAAGACCATTCCAGCCACTAATTCTAGAGCCCGGAACATTTGACATAAGATTTGAAGATGCCATGGGGCTTGGACTTCTATGCCGTAATCGGTCCAGCTCATTAAACCCTTGATTGGGCAGCATACTGGAGACCCTCAAAATCTCTATTAACAACATGGATATATAATGCTTAGTTAGAAAGTAAAAAAAATATGAGATAAGTTTGTTCTGGTTAGAGACGAAACACTTCATTCGATTCATATATGAGTGTACCTCATTAGTCTAAAGCACAATATCAAAATCCCATTTAGAAGTGCTTTCGTAGAAGAAATAAATTAATGGATTAAAAAATAATAAAAATAAATAAATAAATTTACAAATCGTGCGAGTTTATAAGCATATGTACTGAATATAGATGATTCAAGATAGCATGCTTGTATACACATTACTCGCAACATAATCAGCTAAAGAAAATGACGATCCTAACATTAAAATCCATCAAGTGAGCAAAAACATAGATTTTGGCTAGCAGTAAAGTGACACCACAAAAAGCTGGAGTGTAACGAAAAAATGCACCATCAGGAATAACAATATGGTCAAATGTTTCTAATAATCAATTTTATAATATCAATTTGATACTAACTACAACAAAACCAATTATGAATTGCAAATAGTGATGCACGCTTGTATTATACTCTATCTTCCTTATAAAACTACAACTTGTAATATATCTTGATATAGAAGCACATACAAAGACTATATATCACACATCCAACAGCAGACAATAAGCAAACAAGAAAATATAGTGTAGTTAAAAGTTATTATTCCACTTCAACTTCCACAACACTAAGTAAACCTCAATTATTGGTACAAAGGGATCTACATCAAACAACAGCATAATATTCTTAACACATAACATAAACTTAAAATCAATAAGGAAAGATCCACACACAAAAAAATGAAACCTTGATTCAATAATCTGCTACATATTGGCAGAGCTTGCATAAAAGGCTGAAGCTTCTGATGCTCCTCCAAAAGCTCAGTCAAATATTGACTGCAAAAAAACAAAAGAAAATAAAAGATCAAAAACAAAGTAAGAGCAAAAACAAAAAGATGATATGTTAAAAAGAAAGAAAGAAAGAAAGGGAAGCTACCTATCAACATCTGCTGGGTTAGTTCTAATAAGTGGAGAAACAGCTCTTGCTGGAGAGAAATTTGGATTATATAAACCTGACATGGAAGTAGAAAGAAAAAATAGGGTTGGGTTGGGAGGCGGGGGAAGATGATGGAATGGAATAATAAAGAAAAGGGTTTGTGTTTGTGCCAATAATAAAGGGAACAGACAGACAGACAGACAGACATTACACAGTTACTAAAAAGTCGGTCAATTTTACCCAAACTGTCTTCCTTTTTACTGTACTAAACTCCAAATGGTACCAGTCATCTCAATCTAGTTACTCTACTACAGTACTACGTACTATCTTTTCTTTCCATGCTTTTCCAATACACACTATCCACTATATAACTACTTATCCTCGATTGGTCACTTGCTTCTCACCTTACATTGTGTTTTTGAAAAAAAAAATAAAAAAGTAAGTAAATAAATAAAGTAAATGAAAAGGAAGTAGAGAAATTGAAAAGAAAAAAAAGTTACTACATTTTATTTTATTTTCTCAAGTTAGGTTAGTAGATTTTTCTCCCCATGTGGGTCACACGAGGTGGTGTCACATTACTTTAACAAACCCTCTCTACAACCTTTTATCATAACTAATCACAACTTATTCATTTGGATCCCACCACTTCCTACTTATTTTTATTCAATTTTTCAAATAACATAAATTCATTTCATTAAAATTAAGATACAATACTACTCCCTCCGTCTCTAAATAAATGTTCATTGTTGACTTTTAAAGTTTTTTCTTTTCAATTTTGACCTTAAATTATTTCATTTGTGTTATATAATACTTAATGAAAATTATATCAATGAAAATACATTTAAAACCTAATCCATTCATATATTTTGCATCAAGTATTACATAACACAATTAAAATAATTTAAGTCCAAAGTTAAAAAGGAAATACTTTAAAAGTGAAAAGTGGACACTTATTTAGGGACAGATGGAGTACATATTAAAAACATACGAAACTTAAAATAACGATACAGAAAAAAACGACACATACTAAAAACCATACAACACATATTAATAATATGAAACTTAAGCATTTTCCTCGTATTGTTGATTTTGTTTCTTCATGATTTGTTCTTGTGTCCTTCGAATGAAAACGGCCTTATCCGATGTGGTCTGATTGAGATCAAGCATGAGAAACTTCAACTCTTCCATCCCCAAGTACCCCATTTCTTTCGGCCTCCTAGACTCGTACGCGGCCATCTGAAGTTCGGCTTTGCGCGTATAAGTATCCGATAAATGTCCCGAAAAAGAACTCGTTTGACTCCCCCCGGAGCTTGACGTATTAGTCGACTTGGATTTCTTTGAAGATCGAGCTTTGTAGGCACCGTCGGCACGAGGACTTTTGTCAAGACCGAATATATCATCGAGACATGAAATGTCAATTGGTTCCTCTGCATCCCATTTTGGGTACTTGTTAGTGCAAATATTAATATATTTAATCTATACAGTCTCATTTGTTTTGATTGATAACAAACGTATAACTTGATACATAACGTAAAATGTACAAGTCACTTGTAATCATATTTTGTCTCAACATACATTCAACACCTCTCGACGTCTCGAGTCCTCGTATGCTACAACACAGGTTCGTACATGTTTGTTATGTAGTATTATGATCAAACCCCCTTGACTAACCATTTAGAATGATTAAAATACTTTTAGAGTCTTTAAGTATTTTATGTGTTAAACTGCACTTTAGGTGTCAAATAGAATAAGAATGTGGTGACATTAGTAATCAAACATTTTTAGTAACTCATTAACTTACTAAAACATCACTTAGGTAATATATATATTTTACAAGTTTACTTTCATATATATCTTAATCTAAAAATAGAAATATATACATGGCATCATGGCATACATCATATGTATATCTTTGAAAGATTTTTAGAATCTCAAAGTTGACTTTGGTAAATTGCTCATATATCTTAGTTAGATTTACGCTCTAAGAATCCTAGAAATATTGTGTAAGATATTGGTTAGTTGGTGTTTGTTTTTCATAAAGAGGCTCTTAACAGCCTCTTAATCTAAACCGTTCAGACGCGGTCAGACATTTTGGTCGTTCAGACCGTTTGTTTTTTTTTTCCCGTTCAGACGCGTTCAGAGGCAGTAAGATCTTAATGGTCTAGACTTGAGAGGAGTGTCTGAATGCCTCTTGTGTTGTCTCTTGCTGAAAAAAAAAGTACAAACAAGCAAATGTGCGGTTCAAACATGAGTTTTTTTTCCTATTCATATGCGGTCAGTTCAGACATTTATGCCTTAGATTCAGATTCAGATTCAGAGCCTCTTAAAAAAATAACACCACCTTAGATATGGAAAGATTTTTGGATGGTTTTATGTCAGGTTCTGGCGGAACCAAAAAGCTACACGGACGGAACCCTCATTTTGGTTTCGTCCCATCCGTGGGTCTGCTGAGCTTGTTGGCTATAAATAGCAGCCCATGGTTTTCTCTTTGGTTGAAGACTTTGAACATGTATTCTCTCAATCATTTTACACACATCTAGATCAGTAGCAAACCATGTAGAAACACATATTAATCACCATTTCCATAATGATCATAATGTTACTAACCCTCATTATGTTGTAAGCATACACTCGTAATGATCCTGTGAAGCAAGCTCAAAGATCATGAGTCACAAGTATAGCATACTTCCTGATCCACCAAGAAGGTTAGAAGAACTTGAAGTCATCATTCATTAAAGCATACCAACATATGAAGATTCAAGGGCACTTGACATCCTCAATGATTGAAGACTTCTTATTCAAGAAGATCATTTAGATTAGGCGTTCATATCCATTAGACATGCATGTCT
The DNA here is from genome assembly GCA_030686995.1 of Artemisia argyi. NCBI lineage: Eukaryota > Viridiplantae > Streptophyta > Magnoliopsida > Asterales > Asteraceae > Artemisia > Artemisia argyi. The sequence goes on along the minus strand of CM060677.1, from coordinate 83,394,819 downwards.
TGGATCATCATTGTATCATCACAATATATTCACCAAACTAGATCAGATGGTTTATGTGTTTGTGCCATAAAACACAAGGTTTTTATGTTGGGCCATAAAACATAGCGAGAGTAGTTGTACCTTTGTAAAAGAACTAGCGGAAGTGGTTGTACCTTTGTAAAAGAACCCGGTATTTAGCTTTGTACCGGAAAAAGTGTAAGCGACGATTGTAAGGTTTTCTCCACCGATAAGGGAGCTTGTTGATCTAGTGAAGTAACTCTGATGCGTGGAATTGCGCCCTCGCAAAAGGTTTTACCTCTCAAGGGATCTTGAGAAGCTTGCAATCCCCACCAGGCAGTGTACCTGACCGTTGTAGTATAGTATAGTGGCAAGTACCGGGGGATTGATCGTTCAACTCAAAGAATAGTGTTCGCTAGGGTTAAAACTCAATTAAACTAGGTCTAGAGATGAGGGATGGTTCTTTTTGTATTTTTATATTTTAATGAAAGCAAGTAAAAATCTCGGGTTTTGAAAGAGTGGGTAGAATTAGTTGCTAATCAACTAACCCAAATAACTACAGATGCAATTAAAATAAAATAAAATAAACTTAAACTAATTGTGGCGAAAATAATAATGAGAGAAAATGTGTTTACTTAGATTTCACTACTCGCTAGTTATCTTTTACCGGTTGATTAGTTTGTTACAATTGCATGGATGACGGGTTATATTCCTTAATACCATTCGTAAGAAGTGTACGATCTTCCCTAACTCTATAAGCTTCTACCTCTTCCTATGTCGAGCCAACTACTAGCTCCTAACATGGCCTAATTAGTAGTTACCTATGCATTAAATATAACCAATATATCGTAGTAAACCTCCGATCATGTTTCTTAAGACGTTCAAGCAAGTTACCAATTAGAAGTATGTCAGTTTTCTTAAGCCTAACATCGAATTCATTCATCCACAACAATTATAAACAAACAACCAACCAATAATCAATATCTAACTTTCATTACATCTAAGCAAACACAAAGAAAACCTAGCCTAGCATATTAAAGAGAAGATAAGCAAAAGATATAATCAAACAACACATAGACATATTGAATGATTTGTTGAAAGACTTATCTTCAATTAAGCATGGATGAAACAAGGGTTTGAAACCCTCAAAGTTGCAGTAAAATTCGTCTAGGGTTTTCTCCCTTCAAAGTTGCACACAATGAATGAAAACTAGAAAAGTATATATAGATTTTACAATCTGACGGCGTCAAGAGTAGGGTCTGACGCCGTCAACTCGCCGCCAAAATAATACTCGTATTGCCTAGATCCACTTCTGACGTCGTCATGTACAAACTTGGTCTTGGCCTTCATGTGCAATTTACTCTTGATGGCCTTGGTGACGTCGTCATGTACAAATCTTCAAAAACCTCTCTGGCGCGTCACGTGTAATTTGATTTACCACCTCTTTGTCAAGTCTTGACGTCGTCACTAGCAATCTTTAACGCCGTCAGGTACAATTTTCAGCATGATTTTTTGAGACTTTGTCGTTCTCTTCACTTTTTCGCTCCAAAAATGTCCAAAATGCTTCCTTTTGCAAATTTTCTCTCAAAAGTACCTAAAATGACAAAAGAAACGATTTAGGGCAATATTTGATCAAATAATCTCGACTTTGGCCTTAAATGACCCCCCAAAAGCGGTACACTTTTCGTCTCATTAAATACCCTTACACTTGAGATTTGCTTGTCATCAAGCAAATTGCTTTTATTCTAATCAAAATACAAGTTAGGGGTCATCTAACACTAATATAAAAATAATTGCAACAAATAATCATTCCACTTCAACCAAAAAACAAGCACGGAAATTATACACTAGCACCTCACAAATAGTGTTTAGATACTCACATCTCTCGGGTGTAATAAAGTATATATCACAATATGGAAATGGAAAACATCTCTCACTACCTATCATAGAAAATAGATTATCATAGGCTTGGGAAAGGATCAAACTTCCACCACTTGGCGTAAGCACCTAGGATAAACTATCAAAGAGGTCTTTTAAATGGTTATAACGTGAGGTGTAGGGATATGATAAACACAGTTTTGTTGGATAAAGGCAATATTTATTGGTAGCGAGTTAATCATCTTGGTCAATTACATGTATAATGTGGCGTTGCTAAGCAAAGACTCGACTTGACTTAAGCTAATCAAAAACTAACAAAAACAAAAAACAAACATAAAAGGAAACGGGATGGTAGTCCGTATGTTTTTTTTCTTTTTTTATTTTTCTATTTTTTTTCTTGATTTTTTCAATTTTTTTTAATACACTCTTGCCCTACCATCATAGGGAATTTGCATTCCCCTTACACTTGAACTTTTACATACTTTACAATTAACTATTCTAATGACTCGAATTAAGATAATCAAAACACTTGGAGTACTTTTTAAGATTAATGCACATATGGGGGTAATATATGATGTTCTTCCCCATTACTCCATAACACTAGTACTTTACCCATGAGTCCCAATCGTCCCAAAACAATATGTACAAGATATGACTCGACTTAGCAACCATGTAATCAATTAGACAATTAACTAAGGGTTTAAATAAATAACAATAATGCACTAAAGATGAGTGCATACACGGAAGGCTAAGGCGATTTGGTTGCACATTTGGGGTGGATTGTAAACAAATTATTCCTTTAAGTAAAATGCTTATAGTTAGAAACAAAAAATATAGGCTCGGAGGGGTGTACTAGGGGTATCGTGTACTAAAAATGAGAACAACGCAAAGGTGTGGGAGAATTAATTTACTTTACTAGTCAAGTAATTATGACTTCATTGGTCAAGTAATTATGATACGGGTTTAAACACAAGGGTTATCCTAATGCCTCTTATCATGTAGTAAATCCTACTACACGAATGTAGTCTCACTAGCGGTCTCGGGATGCATCACTAACACAAGTTCTAGAATCTAAGTACTACCGGTACACTCATAAGAACTAATAATGAATGCTTTTCCTAACAAATCTAAAGGCGAACCTCACACATTTGGGTGGAAAATTTTTTTGAGTGGTACGGTTTTTGTGCTAGTCATACAACTTCTATCCATGAGACCCTCATTAAGGCTAAAGCTTCACTCTTAAATGTTGTATAAAAATTTTAATTTGGTGCTAAAATTGCCCTAACAAGTATTTCTCTTAGTTTTATTACACACCTACTATTTAACAAACAAACTCAAGTGCAATTGTATTCTCTAAGGTATCATCATTTACCCTCCCCTTACATTTAGGCTGAACATTGTCCCCAATGTTCAATAAAAAGGATGTAAAAGTAATGAAGATAAAAGAATGAAACAAATACTCCCCTGATTCGTTTGGTGTGGGTAAATGGATAACATGGTTAAATCCTCCTCCAAGAAAATGAACGTTAAAAGCTTCCCTCCAGAAATATAAATCATCTTCTTGTCCAATATAACCTGTTAAACCTGAGAAAACAATCATGGCAAACCTCGCGTAAAATCGGCGGCAATCTATATATCTAAGGATATAATGCTTGTGGAATGAACGTTTGCAGATTTCCTGGAGTTTATAAAACTAAAAAATTAACAAAAACTTTAAGATTCCGTTAGAAAAACAAAACTCGCAAAAATTTTCAGAATTTTTACACCTGACGCCGTCAGAGTGCTCTGACAGAAATCTCATGTTAAGTTTCCGGAAAATTTCTAGAAAAACTCATGCCTTAATTCCTGGAATTCCTGCAAAACATCATTATGACTCGATACAAGCATTTGACTCAAACAAATACTAATATACATGTTCATTTAATATTGTTGTAGTTCATTTCAATTCCGTTCTTAAAAACAAATTTAGATTTCCCTTACACTTATCTTTTGCGAAATACCTTTTTATGAAGTTAAGACAAACAACAAGGTAAAGCATTTTCACAATTTATTATGAAACATGATCCACAAACAATAAAAATAAAGCATGCATACGGAAGCAAATAAAATCAAATAAACAAACAATCAAACAAAACAAATGAAACTTGGGTTGCCTCCCAAGAAGCGCTTTTCTTTATTTACGAGTCTTGTAGCTAGATTCAAGGTCATGGGCTACTACGTGACCTCGTCATTGGTCACGGTTCCTAGGTCATCCTCGATTTAAGTTTTGTATTCCGGACCTAGTTGCAAGCATTCCTTGTAGAAACCAAATGTTCTATTCATAACATAGTCTATTCCTCTACGTCTATCCTCATCATTCCTATAGTAGACCGCTTGCTTGTGTTCCTTTTCGATGTTTGATAAAAGGTAAAATTGTTCAATCTTATAGGGCATTTGGTAAGCTATCTCATCGTTCTCATCCTTAAACCTAACTATTCCTAGAGACGGGTCATAATTCATCTTAGAAGTCTCAACAAACGGATTTCTGAACACTACTTGACTTAGGCAACTATCTATTATCGGACGAATATCTTCTACAATCACAAAATTGATAACATAAGTAAATTTTCCTACAAAGACGTGCAATCCTTTCACTCTTCCAACAAAGTTACTCATCTAACTCGTGTTGGGAATCATCCTATATCCAAGTTGCTTCTTCATTACCCAATTGTAATGGGTCCTAGTCATAATGTTTATGGGAGATCTAAGATCGATGTAGGCTTTCCACACATGTATATGCCCAATGTTGCATGGTATGTTGATGTTAGAGGGATCACCCGCTTTGATGATTGGTGAACCAAGGACGTATAGTGTCTCGGAGTCACCGAATAGATCCTTATGGTATTCCCGTTCTTCCTTGGTAGGTAACCTATCAAAGTATTCCTCTACATTTTCTACTTCCTCAACTTTCTCTTCCTTTTTATCCACAACTTCCTTAATCTCATCCACATCACTTTCTTCCCTATTATTATTGACTGGTTTAATAGTAACTACGTTAACAAAGTGGATGTGTTTAGATGATGAGGGGTCCTTAATTTGGGTTCCGCTACTAGTGTCCCTAGTGTCCTTCTTTGGTGTAATTAGCACTTGGTTGTTGAGGGCTTTCAACAAGTTGTTGATTTTATTGGTCATCTCCGCTTGTTGTTAATTGAATTCGGATTCAAACTTAGTTATGCGGGCTTCTTGAGATGCCATAAATTTAGACATCAATCCTTCAAGATTATTGGTACTACCATAGTTTTTGGAAGGATTGTTGTTGAAAGTACGGTTAGAGGGTGGACAGTTTGATTGATAATGATTAGGTGGAGTGGAAGAATTGTTTTGTGGGATGTTTTGGTTTTGTTTCCACCTAAGGTTCGGGTGATTTTTCCAAGAGGGGTTGTATGAATCACCGTAAGGGTTTGGCTCGGGTTTGAAAGTATACCACTTGTCTCCCGCTCCGTCAGTACGCGAGGATGCATAATCCGCAAAAGCTTGTTCGGCGAGTTCCATGCAATCACGAGTGTCGTGGGGACCACTACATAATTCGCATGAAGAAGTGTTTTTCTTCAATTGGCTTGAAGGTTTAGGAGCTTCGTAGGATTACATGAGAAACTTGACTTGGTCTTCAAGTTCCATGATCCTACGGTCGGGAGTGCTTTAATTGTTCGAAGGCAAAGATATTGCCTTGACCGTTTTGTTCAAATCACGGGGATCATTCCAACTTTCGTTGTCATAAAGAGCAAGATCTTCTATGAGTTCCCATGATTCTTCCGCACTTAGATCACGAAGCTTGCCACCGGCCGATTGGTCAATAGTTCGCCTTGTGGAGAGATCGATATGGTCATAGAAAATTTGGATTTGGAGCCAAAGATCTATGCCATGATGAGGGACTTTTTGGAGTAAGTCCTTGAAACGAGTCCATGCTTTATAGAGAGTTTCACCTTGACGTTGTTGGAACATCAAGATGTCATTTCTAAGCTTAGTAGTTCTCCCCGGTGGGAAAAATTGATCAAGGAAACGAGTGGTGAGATCATCCCAAGAGATTATGGATCCCGCGGGTAAACGCTCAAGCCATTGACTAGCTTGGTCACTTAGAGAGAATTGGAAGAGATGCAATCGGGTCGTCTCTCGAGTTTCAACATCAAGATTTATGGAATCTATGATTTTGAGGAAATCCTTGAGATGTTGATTAGGATCTTCGGAACGAAGTCCATGGAATGCACATCCGCTTTGCACCAACCGGATGGTGTCGGATCGCAAGGGAGACACATTGGCTCCTTGAGTGAGATCAATGGTGTTTTGATAGCCTTGGTGGCTAGGACGGGAGTACTATCCAAAAGTTCGGGGTCTAGGAGGTTGGTTTGGTTGTGGTGGGTTTTGTGGATGGTTTTGTTGTGGTGGGTTGATGGGATCAAAGAGATTACCACCTTCCATGATGGCGGATGGCAAAGGTTACGAACAAAGGAACGAAGAAAAAGATAGACTAAAGAAACCTATAAAAATAAAAATAAAAATCTTACTAGAAAGGAATCTAGCAAGTAGACCTAATAAAAATAAATTTCAACCTAGACAATAACTATTCCCCGGGCTGCGGCGCCAAAAACTTGATGCGTGGAATTACGCCCTCGCAAAAGGTTTTACCTCTCAAGGGATCTTGAGAAGCTTGCAATCCCCACCAGGCAGTGTACCTGACGGTTGTAGTATAGTAAAGTGGCAAGTACTGGGGGATTGATCGTTCAACTCAAAGAATAGTGTTCGCTAGGGTTAAAACTCAAATAAACTAGGTCTAGAGATGAGGGATGATTCTTTTTGTATTTTTATATTTTAATGAAAGCAAGTAAAAATGTCGGTTTTGAAGGAGTAGACGGAATTAGTTGCTAATCAACTAACCCAAATAACTACAGATGCAATCAAAATAAAATAAAATAAACTTAAACTAATTGTGGCGAAAACAATAATGAGAGAAAATGTGTTTACTTAGATTTCACTACTCCCCAGTTATCTTTTACCGGTTGATTAGTTTGTTACAATTGCATGGATGACGGGTTATATTCCATAATACCATTCGTAGGGCCATGTACGATCTTCCCTAACTCTATAAGCTTCTACCTCTTCCTATGTCGAGCCGACTACTAGCTCCTAACATGGCCTCATTAGTAGTTACCTATGCATTAAATATAACCAATATATCATAGTACACCTCCGATCATGTTTCTTAAGACGTTCAAGCAAGTTACCAATTGGAAGTCTGCCAGTTTTCTTAAGCCTAACATCGAATTCATTCATCCACAATAATTATAAACAAACAACCAACCAATAATCAATATCTAAGTTTCATTACATATAAGCAAACACAAAGAAAACCTAGCCTAGCGTGTTAAAGAGAAGACAAGCAAAAGATATAATCAAACAACACATAGACATATCGAATGATTTGTTGAAAAACTTATCTTCAATTAAGCATGGATGAAACAAGGGTTTGAAACCCTCAAAATTGCAGTAAAATTCGTCTAGGGTTTTCTCCCTTCAAAGTTGCACACAATGAATGAAAACTAGAAAAGTATATATAGATTTTACAATTCGAAGGCGTCAAGAGTAGGGTCTGACGCCGTCAACTCGCAGCCAGAATAATACTCGTATTGCCTAGATCCACTTCTGACGTCATCATGTACAAACTTGGTCTTGGCCGTCATGTACAAATCTTCAAAAACCTCTCTGGCGCGTCACGTATAATTTGATTTACCCACCTCTTTGTCAAGTCTTGACGCCGTCACTAGCAATCTTTGACGCCGTCAGGTACAATTTTCAGCAGGATTTTGAGACTTTGTCGTTTTCTTCTCTTTTTCGCTCAAAAAACGTCCAAAATGCTTCTTTTGCAAATTTCCTTTCAAAAGTACCTAAAATGATAAAAGGAACGATTTAGGGCAATATTTGATCAAATAATCACGACTTTGGCCTTAAATGACCCCTCAAAAGCGGTACACTTTTCGTCTCATCAAACTCTCGAGTTGGGTACTCGGGGAGTGGAGTAGGGCGGAGAGGAGATCCGTGACCGACCCACTATAAATCCTTGTGTTCGGTTTGCGCTTTCTTTTACTTATTGCTTTGCTTTTACACTTGCATTATATCATTACGTGTGGTGTGACTTGATGGTTATACTTGTGTGACAACTTGATATATGCTTTATATTAGTCATAAGACTATTATTAGCATTTTACATATTATGGCAAGCTTGATTGGAAATTTGATACTACAAGAATTAAAGTTTTTAAACGGTAACGTATTCACCCCCTCTACGTTTTTACAATTGGCATCAGAGTTTCGTAGCTCTTATTTTCAAAACAAATGGTTTTTAAAATGGAGCACGATCCATGTACCAAATTACCATTGAAGCGGCATATAATATGAAAAATGTTTCGCTAAGTATACTTAGAAATTTTGTTGTTAAATATTACTTTGTATACAAGCTTGAAGGTTTCCTTGAATCATAAAAGAAAAGATTTCTTAAAAGAATTTGTAAGTGTCTAATTATGTGCTTAGAGCTAATTTACGAAAAATACGGTTTTAAAATGAGCGTTTGGGATAACTATAAATTTAGTTGAATAATCACCTCCGTAAATGATTAGATAAGTTACATCAGTAGAGATGAAGTAAAATAAGTGTATTGTATGTTTACTATCAAATCTAGTAAGTCTTACATATTTTCTTTATGTCAAAATACGAGTTTTGGTGAATTTTTTACAGAGGCCACGGAACCAAACGTTATAAAGGGCGAAACCCTTAATTTGGTTCATTGAAATCCGTCGGTACAGTAAACAGTTTTTGTCCAACTTCAAAAATTCATAACTAATTAACCGTAAGTCCGTCGGAGTCGCGCCACCTATCATTTTAAAAGTAATTGAGTCTAGTTTCTTTTTAAAAATAATCTTATTGCCTAAATCTATTTGAAGTGGGTAGAATAAACCAAATACTACAGTATAACCAAAATATTAAGTTTTGTTTTGACGTAGAAACTCAAACTTTTGAGTTAGGCAATTCAAGTTAGGATCATTTGAACATTGATATAATTTCTTTTGAAACTAAAGAATTTGGTGATATTTATATATATAAAGGAAAATAGTAAAGCTTGGCATACATCGTCATATTTAAACGCAAAGTGATGAAAAGTATATTTCTTTCTATGATATGCTAAATGACTACTTGTTTTGGTTGTATGCGTATATGTTGTTTGCTTATTGAAATTTTTGATTGCACTTATTTATTTGTGATTTATAAGTATCAATCTTGCCATAATATTCATTTGCTTGTTTGTCAAATTCATGTTTATACACAATAGGATATTTGCTAGATTTTATGTACTAAGTTGAAAATTTGTTTTTGTATTGCTTATTGATTTAGAACACCCTATTTGTATATGTTATATTAAAATCTTGCATAACTCACTTAGAAATGAGATTTAAGTAATATTAACTAAATATCTTGAAAGATGGTCAAGTGTCTAAATGTGTCACTACATTTTAAACATGTAGTATTCTTGTAATAAGTGTTTGGTATATTTGCTTCTACAATGATGTTTAATGTATGTGTCTTGTTATAGGATAGAAACTAATCTTTGAATGATCATGTGAACTAACCGTATCATGCAGGACGATAACACTTTTATGTTATCAATTTTCCGTGTTTAAGCCACTGTTTGGCTTAACCTCCATTTATGGTAAGTTCAAAATCCTCGGCTTGATCTATAATTCTATATGCTAACATATGTTAGAATATGTATTTTTGGTTTTTATCTATCACATCTAATTAGGTGCATATGTTCCAAGTAAAATTATGGATTTGAACGGGGTTCGGGCAACGAAAAATACCCTCTGTAAATTTTTTTGGCACCACGGACAGGACGGAACCAAATATTTGGTTCCGCCTGTGTATTATTTTGTACCGCTAAAATCATACTCGCGGATGAGGCGAAACCAAAATCCGGGCTCCGCCTGTGTTGTCGTTTGGTTCCGCCGACCTGCAGTTACATCTTTTAGTTTTTCATTTAAATCTCGCACTCTCTTCACTCACTTTTATTTCTAGGATACTTCTCACTAATATTTACTTATATTAGGATCATGACATCCCATTTGCACCTATAGGATAATCATCTATATTAATACTTTCAAATTTCACAAAAATGATCCAAGATACCTTTCTCCTTAAAGAAAGGAATCCGGAAATTTGTTCCTTGCAATCCTCGAACCACTAAGTATTTGTGATCACCACACACACACTCACTGCATTATTTTGTCCTTTACTCATTCATTAGCTTGATTTGTAAATTGACACCTTCCTAATTAATCCATACTCCCCGTGTGCAAAAATATCATAGATCACAAGTCCAACTTATGACTACAGATATTGTTGTGTATCCACATATGTTGCCTTTCTTGGTTAACATGTCTACCATCAAGACGATTGATACGTGGGAATCGCACCAGGCTTTACCTCTCGAGGGATCTCGAGAAGCTTACAATCCCCACCAGGCAGTGTACCTGGTCGTTGTAGTATAGTATAGTGACAAGTACCGGGGGATTGATCGTTCAACTCAGGAATAGTGTCGCTAGGATTAGAAAGTCTCCTAAATTAAGTCTAGAGGTGAGAGATGATTATTTTTGTATTTTTATGTTTTATAAAAGCAATTAAAAATCTCGGTTTTTGGAAGAGTGGGCGGAATTAGTTGCTAGTCAACTAACCCAATAACTAAAGATGCAATCAAAATAAAATAACAGAAATAAAAATAAATCTAATTAAACTAGTGGTGTAAACAATGATAGGGAGGTTATGTTTACTTAGGTTTCATTACTCCCTAGTTATCTTTTACAGGTTGATAATTTGTTACAATTGCATGGATGATGGGTCGTATTCCTTAATACTAGTCGTAGGGCCGTGTATAATATTTCCTAACTCTATAGGATCCTACTTCACTCCTATGTCGAGCCGTTAGAAGCTCCTAATATGGGATCATCAGAATTCACCTACGTATTAAATACAACCAAAAATCATAGTACACCTCTGATCATGTTTCTTAAGACGTTTAAGCATGTTACCAATGGAAGTCTGCCAGTTTTCTTAAGCTTAACATCGAATACAATCATCTGTAACAACTATAAACAAACAATCAACCCATAATTAACATCTAGGTTTCACTACATCTAAGTGAACACAAAAGAGATCTAGCCAAGCATGTTAAATTGAAGACAAGCATAAGATATATTCAAACAACACATAGACATATTGATTGAATTGAAAGAGTACTTATCTCAATTGAACATAAGAGGTTTCAAAGGGTAAAAACCCTTGAAAAGGCTGTGAAAATCGGACTAGGGTTTCTCTCCAATGTTGCACCCTAAAAGTTACACACCAATGAATGAAAATTGGAAAACTATATATAGATTTTACGGGGTGACGGTGTCAAGAAGAAATCTGTAACGCCGTCAACTCGCCGCCCATAATGAAATCGGATTGCCTAGATCCACTTTTGACGCCGTCATGTGTGATTTTGTTCTGGGCCGTCACTAATATTTGGACCATGACGGCCTTGGGTGACGCCGTCATGTCCTTAGTACAAAACTTTATGGATCGTCATGTGCACCATCCACTTCCACCTCTTGTATTAATCTTGACGCCGTCATTAAGGATCTTGTGACGCCGTCAAGTACTGTTCCCAGCAAGGAAAATTAAGACTTTGTCGTTTTCTTTACTTTTATGCTCCAAAAACGTTCAAAATGCTTCCTTTTCCAGATTTCACTCCAAAAGTACCTAAAATGACAAAAGGAATGATTTAGGGCAATATTTGATCAAATAAATTCGAATTCGGGCTTAAATTACCCCCTAAAAACGGTTCATTTTTCGCCTCATCAAATACCCTTACACTTGAGATTTGCTTGTCCTCAAGCAAATGCGCTTTTATTCTAATCAAAATACAAGTTAGGGGTCATTTAACACTAATATAAAAGTAATTACAACAAATAATCGTTTCACTAAAGACCAAAGACAAGCACGGAGTACACTAGCACCTCACAAATAGTGTTTAGATACTCACATCTCTTGGGTGTAATAAAATATATATCACAATAAGGAAATGGGAAACATCTCTCACTACCTGTCATAGCAAAATAGATTACCATAGGCTTGGGAAAGGATCAAACCTCCACCACTTGGCGTAAGCACCTATGATAAACTATCAAAGATGTCTTTTAAAGGGTTATAACATTAGGTGTAGGGATATAGAATACACGGTTTTGTTGGATAAAGGCAATATTTACTGGTGGCGAGTTAATCATCTTGGTTAATTACATGTACAATATGGCGTTGCTAAGCCAAGACTAGACTCGACTTAAGCTAATAAATGAAAAATAACAAAAACATAAAACAAACATAGAATGAAATGGGATGGTAGTCCGTATGTTTTTTCTCTCTTTTCTTTTTCTATTTTTTTTTCTTTTTCTTAATTTTTTCGATTTTTTTTTTTTTTTTTTTTTTTTTTTTTTTTTTTTGCATACACTCTTACCCTACCATCCAAAATAATACATCATAGGGAATGTACATTCCCCGTACACTTGAATTTTTACATACTTTACAATAAACTACTCTAATGACTCGAATCAAGATAATCAAAACACTTGGAGTACTTTTAAGATTAACGCACATATGGGGGTAATAGATGATGTTCTTCCCCATTACTCCATAACACAAGTACTTTACCCATGAGTCTCAATCGTCCCAAAAGAATATGTACAAGATATGACTCAACGTAGCAACCATGTAATCAATTAGATAATTAACTAAGGGTTTAAACTTGTAACAATAATGCACTAAAGATGAGTGCATACACGGAAGGCTAAGGGGATTTGGTTGCACATTTGGGTGGGTTGTAACAAATTCTTCCTTTAAGTAAGACGCTTAAAGGTAGAAACGAAAAGATAGGCTCGGAGGGGTGTACTAGGGGTTTCATGTACTAAAAATGAGTACAACGCTAAGGTGTGGGAAAAATTAATTAACTTTACTAGCCAAGTAATATGACTTAAATGGTCAAGTAATTATTATACGGGTTTAACACAAGGGTGATCCTAATGCCTCTTATCATGTAGTAAATCCTACTACACGAATGTAGTCTCACTAGTGGTCTTGGGATGCATCACTAACGCAAGTTCTAGAATCTAAATGCTACCGGTACACTCATAAGCACTAATAGTAAATGCTTTTCCTATCAAATCTAAAGGCGAACCTCACATATTTGGGTGGAAAATTTTTTTGAATGATACGGTTTTGTGCTAGTCATACAACTCCTATCCATGAGACGCTTGCTAAGGCTAAAGTTTCACTCCTAAATGTTGTAAAAAAAATTAAATTTGGCGCTAAAATTACACTAACAAGTATTTCTCTTAGTTTTATTACACACCTACCATCAAACAAACAAACTCAAGTGTAATAGTATCCTATAAGGTATCATCATTTACCCTCCCCTTACACTTAGGATGAACATTGTCCCCAATGTTCAATTAAAGAATGTAAAAGTGAAATAGGTAAAAGAATGAAAGCAAATACTCCTCTGATTCGTTCGGTGTGGATAGTGTGGTAACAAGGTTAGATCTTCCTCCAAGAAAATGAATATTCAAAGCTTCCCTTTTAGAAAAATAAATCATCTTCTTGTCATACATAACCTGTTAAACCTGAGAAAACAAACAAGGAAACCTCGCGTAAAATCGGCGGCAATCTATATATACTAACAAATCCTAGAAAACAAATTAAGATATAATGCTTGTGGAATGAATGTTTGCAGATTTCCTGGAGTTTATAAAACTAAAGAATTAACAAAAACTTTAAGAGTCCGTTAGAAAAACAAAACTCGCAAAATTTCCAGAATTTTACACATGACGCCGTCAGGAATTAATTCATGACGCCGTTAGAGGTGACCTGCAGAAATCTTTACGTTAAGTTTCCGAAAAATTTTTGAAAAAACTTATGTCCTACTTCCTGGAAAATCCTGCAAAACATCATTATGACTCGATACAAGCATTTGACTCTAATAAATACTAATACACATGTCCATTTAATATTTTGGAGAATCAATATCAATTTCGTTCTTAAAAACAAATTTGGGGTTTCCCCTTACACTTATCTTTTGCAAAATACCTTTATATGAAGTTAAGACGAAGTTAAACAACAAAATAAAGCATTTTCACAATTTAGTTTGAAACATGATCTACCAACAATAAAAATAAAGCATGCATACGGAAACAAATAACAATTAAACAATTAAAAATCACACAAAACATGGGTTGCCTCCCAAGAAGCGTTTTTTTTTATTTTACGAGTCTTGTAGCTAGACTCAAGGTCATGGGCTATCCTATATGGGTGAGCTCCTCATTGAGGACATCTTTGGGATCAAACTTGGGTTTCAACTTCCTATCGGTTTTCTTGGTACGGTATGACATTTCAAACTTTTCTCCATCCGGATCATATAAAATCATCTTCATATGCCGTGATCCGTCACCTTCCTTAGGTGGCTTGTCCCACTTCCATTTACACTTATCCCCTTCTCTTTTCCACTTGTTCATCTCTATGTTAATAGGCATTACGCATAAGAACTCAATCATTTTCCTAAAGACTAGGGGATCCTCAAAAGGGTCTAGTTCCTCATCTCTAGCTATGAGTTGTTCCACCGAGTGTATTTTATCGATGAAGTCTTTTTCTAGATAGAATGGGCTTTGAGGTCTTATAAAGTTTTTTTCTATCCAAGGCCCATATCTAGATGGTCTCCTATTCATCTCTACCCAATGTGGTGTCGGTTCGTCCTCACAATCATAGCTATGCTTCCTAACATCATAAACCGACCAAGTATCACCCTCTCCTACCGCTATCTTAGACTCCTTACAATCTATCATGGCACTAGCGGTTGCTAAAAATCCTCTTCCTACTAACAATGGGCATGTAGTATCACTAACCATATCTAGGACGTGAAAATCCGCTAAAATAGTTAACTTTCCTAAGTGAACCACTACATCCTTGATCATTCCGACCGGATGGGCAATACTTCCATCCGCTAGACCAATTAGTACTTCTGTCTCCTCTAATTTTCCTAGCTTAAGAGTGGTGAAAAGGGATAAGGGAATCAAGTTGAGGCTTGATCCTAAGTTGGCTAGTGTGTCGAAAGCTTCGGATTTTCCTATCTTACAAGGCAAAAAAAATATACCCGGATCATCAAGCTTCTTAGGCAAATTGTTTTAAACTAAGGCGGTCCCATTTTTACCCAATTTAAATTTCTTATATTTTTCTAGGAGGGCACTATAGTAGGGAGCACGGGCTAAGACATCAATGACGGGGCGTTCAAGGTGGAGCTCCTTGAATTCATTGTCAAGCTCTTGTGTAGGAGGTGTTTCAACTATGCTTCTAACCGATTTGATATCGGATGTTTTATTCAATTGGTCCTTTTGAAGAATCTGGGTTTGCTTGAAACACGTGCTCATTGTTTTGACCGAATAGTATTGCGGACAAGAAGTAGGTGACAAAACCGATGATATGGAATTAACGTTTAGTTCCGGGTTCTTGACCGTGTCGCTTGGGAGTGCTCCCATTTCTCGGTCATTAAGAACTTTCAACAATGTGTCAATTTTGGTGGTCATCTCGCTTTGCTTTTGTTTGAAATCGGCTTCAAACTTAGATATGCGAGCTTCTTGAGATGCCATAAACTTGGACATCAACCCTTCAAGATTATTGGTACTACCATAGTTATTAGAAGGATTGTTGTTGAAAGTACGGTTAGCGGGTGGACCGTTTGGTTGGTAACGATTAGGCGGATTGGAAGAATTGTTTTGGTTTTGTTTCCACCTAAGGTTCTGCTGATTTTTCCAAGAAGGTTTGTAGGAATTACCGTAAGGATTTGGCTCGGGTTTGAAAGTGTACCACTTGTCTCCCGCTTTGTCGGTACGCGAGGATGCGTAGTCCGAAAAAGCTTGTCTGGGGAGTTCCACGCAATCACGAGTGTCATGGGGACCACTACATAATTCGCATGAAGAAGTGATTTTGTTCACTTGGCTTGAAGGCTTAGGAGCTTCGTAAGATTTCATGAGAAACTTGACTTGGTCCTCAAGTTCCATGATCCTACGGTCGGGAGTGCTAGAATTGTTCGAAGGCAAAGATATTGCCTTGACCGTTTTGTTCAAATCACGGGGATCATTCCAACTTTCATTGTCATAGAGAGCAAGATCTTCTATGAGTTCCTATGATTCTTCCGCACTTGGATCACGTAGCTTGCCACAGGCCGATTGGTCAATGGTTCGCCTTGGGGAGAGATCGATATGGTCATAGAAGATTTGGACTTGGAGCCAAAGATCTATGCCATGATGAGGGACTTTTTGGAGTAAGTCCTTGAAATGAGTCCATGCTTCATATAGAGTTTCACCTTGACGTTGTTGGAATATCAAGATATCATTTCTAAGCTTGGTAGTTCTCCCCGGTGGGAAAAATTGAGCAAGGAAACGAGTGGTGAGATCATCCCATGAGATGATGGATCCCGCTGGTAAATGTTCAAGCCATTGACTAGCTTGATCACGTAGAGAGAATTGGAATAGGCGTAATCGGGTCGACTCTCTAGTTGTAACATCAAGGTCTATAGAATCTACGATTTTAAGGAAATCCTTGTGATGTTGATTAGGATCTTCGGAACGAAGTCCATGGAATGCACATCCGCTTTGCACCAACCGGATGGTGTCGGATCGCAAGGGGGACACATTGGCTCCTTGAGTGAGCTCAATAGTCTTTCGATAGCCTTGGTGGCTAGGACGGGAATACTCTCCTAAAGTTCGGGGCCTAAGAGGTTAGTTTGCTAGTGGTGGGTTTTGTGGGTGGTTTTGTTATGGTGGGTTGATGGGTTCAAAGATGTTACCCCCTTCCATGATGTCGGATGGTAAAGGTTACGAACAAAGACACGAAGAAATAAGATAGACTAAAGAAAACCTAAAAAATAAAAATCTTACTAGAAAGGAATCTAGCAAGTAGACCTAATAAAAAGAAATCCTAACCTAGACAATAACTATTCCCCGGGCTGCGGCGCCAAAAACTTGATACGTGGGAATCGCACCAGGCTTTACCTCTCGTGAGATCTCGAGAAGCTTACAACCCCCACCAGGCAGTGTACCTGATCGTTGTAGTATAGTATAGTGACAAGTACCGGGGGATTGATCGTTCAACTCAGGAATAGTGTCGCTAGGATTAGAAAGTCTCCTAAATTAAGTCTAGAGGTGAGAGATGATTATTTTTGTATTTTTATGTTTTATAAAAGCAATTAAAAATCTCGGTTTTTAGAAGAGTGGGCGGAATTAGTTGCTAGTCAACTAACCCAATAACTAAAGATGCAATCAAAATAAAATAACAGAAATGAAAATAAATTTAATTAAACTAGTGGTGTAAACAATGATAGGGAAAGTTGTGTTTACTTAGGTTTCATTACTCCCTAGATATCTTTTACAGGTTGATAATTTGTTACAATTGCATGGTTAACGGGTCGTATTCCTTAATACTAGTCGTAGGGCCGTGTATAATATTCCCTAACTCTATAGGATCCTACTTCACTCCTATGTCGAGCCGTTAGAAGCTCCTAACATGGGATCATTAGAATTCTCCTACGCATTAAATACAACCAAAAATCATAGTACACCTCTGATCATGTTTCTTAAGACGTTCAAGCATGTTACCAATGGAAGTCTGCCAGTTTTCTTAAGCTTAACATCGAATACAATCATCTGTAACAACTATAAACAAACAATCAACCCATAATTAACATCTAGGTTTCACTACATCTAAGCAAACACAAAAGAGATCTAGCCAAGCATGTTAAATTGAAGACAAGCGTAAGAGATATTCAAACAACACATAGACATATTGATTGAATTGAAAGAGTACTTATCTCAGTTGAACATAAGAGGTTTCAAAGGGTAAAAACCCTTGAAAAGGCTGTGAAAATCGGAATAGGGTTTCTCTCCAAAGTTGCACCCTAAAAGTTACACACCAATGAATGAAAATTGAAAAACCATATATAGATTTTACAGGGTGACGGCGTCAAGAAGAAATCTGTGACACCGTCAACTCGCCGCCCATAATGAAATCGGATTGCCTAGATCCACTTTTGACGCCGTCATGTGTGATTTTGTTCTGGGCCGTCACTAATATTTGGACCATGACGGCCTTGGGTGACGCCGTCATGTCCTTAGTACAAAACTTTATGGATCGTCATGTGCACCATCCACTTCCACCTCTTATATTACTGTTGACGTCGTCATTAAGGATCTTGTGACACCGTCAGGTACTGTTCCTAGCAAGGAAAATTAAGACTTTGCCGTTTTCTCACTTTTATGCTCCAAAAACGTCTAAAATGCTTCCTTTTCCACATTTCACTCCAAAAGTACCTAAAATGACAAAAGGAACGATTTAGGGCAATATTTGATCACATAAATTTGAATTCGGGCTTAAATGACCCCCTAAAAACGGTTCATTTTTCGCCTCATCAACGATTAAGATTTACATCGAGTCATAACTCACACTTGGGTTATAGATGTATTATCAAAGTCTTGATATCCTTGAATATTATCCAATCTCATCAAAGTAGGATTGACAACTTAAGTATTTTATCCGAAATATTCAGGTAAATCTGACTTACGATTGTAGTCATTAAATGTCATATCCGAAGGAATCAACACCCAAGTATTTTAACAAATTAAGTTAATTCACTTATCCTATTACCTAAAGTACACTTGTACTTTCACCATCGTCTCGTCACATTTACCTCGGTAATATATCTTCGGTCCTATGTTTCAGATCACATCACACACTAGTTGTACTTACCTATTGATCACAAGAATCAGTTTCCATCCTTGTTGTTTTCAACATCCATAAAACCTAGTACTCCCATAGCACAGCATCACCGCATCCTTCTTTGGACACACTAGAAGACCTACCACCTAGATCAACCAATCCACCATCCTTACCATCATTTGAATCCATTTAGTGCATTGCTCTAAAAGACCTTCGTCCAACACTCGTACCAAATCAGGTGCACTTTGAACAAACTCAACCATACTTTCCCACCTATGAGGACTTAGATGATTCATTATGGCTAGAACCTCCACTATCAAATGAGCATGATGCTCCTTGAAATTTTTATTAATTTCCACTAGGTATAAGTAGTAATACCTTCACAAGTTATCAAAGTATTGGTAATACTTTGTCGTTCAAGTTTTGTTAAACCTTAAATCAACATTTTAACAACATGTGTTAAAATGCAATCTCAAAGCTAACCTCATACACCCCGAGCAACAATGACTCTTAAGGAGTATACATAAGAAACTCGAGTGAATTTCTCTTGTCATCATCTAGTGAATATAATCTTGAGACCAAGTATATTTAGGATAGGATTATCCGATTCAAACACTTTGGTTTCATATCTTCATTTAGGAAACCATGATGTTTTGGAAAACATTATGCCTAAGAAATCATGCGTTAAGTTTTCATCTTGTTAAAAGGATAATGTATATCCTATGCATTATTCTCTCCTTGCGACATAAACAGTTGTGTTACAAGAGGTTTCATTACACCTCATTGGCTAAATTATCTTGAACAAACATCTACAAGTTCTATGAACTAGCGTATCCAATTCATCTTGTCATACTTGCTTTCATAAGCATGATAACTTTATCCCATGGGATAATCTCATTTGTTGAAAGATACTATTTGTATCTATTTCCTTTCAAGCGTACATCATAACCTAATCTTGCTCATCATCTAGCTTAAACCTTGTGCTCATCCAAGGTTAAAACTACACATCTCTAGTGCATATACAAGATCTATTGAAGTTGGTAACCTTACTTAAATTCTTGTTGAATAAAATTCCAAAGAGCTTTCTTGAGAGCGTTCTTAATTTAACACATTCCATTATCATACACAAACACATTTCTTGGTCTTAGATGATCAAATCACATTCATAACACATAAATAAACTCAATATAAAAGATGTCACCCTTTAGATCATTTGCACCCATTCCTCCTAATCCCAAAGGGATGTGTCTAAATTACTTTCTAGTTCCACACACCTTTGTCCCACTTAGTGATAAGAGAGTCACTAAAGTGCAAGGGAAACACTCTCATCCTCCTACTTCCTCATCATCATCATCTATGAGCGAAGATGACGGTCTTCCCAACTCTAGGCTAGCACTTCTTGAATACCTCTAACGATTGAAAGCGCGTCGGAGGAGTTCAAGTGATCAAAGAGGATGTGGAAATGCTTTGGAAGGTACCTCGGCAAGCTCAACAAGAAGATTGATCGCCAATAATAGCGATTGATGCGTGGAATTGCGCCCTCGCAAAAGGTTTTACTTCTCAAGGGATCTTGAGAAGCTTGCAATCCCCACCAGGCAGTGTACCTGACCGTTGTAGTATAGTATAGTGACAAGTACCGGGGGATTGATAGTTCAACTGAAAGAATAATGTTCGCTAGGGTTAAAACTCACTAAAACTAGGTCTAGAGATGAGGGATGATTCTTTTTGTATTTTTATATTTTATGGAAAGCAAGTAAAATCTCGGTATTGGAAAGAGTGGGTGGAATTAGTTGCTAATCAACTAACCCAAATAACTAAAAATGCAATCAAAATAAAATAAACTAAACTTAAACTAAATTATGGTGAAAACAATAATGAGAGAAAATGTGTTTACTAAGATTTCACTACTCCCTAGCTATCTTTTACCGGTTTATTAGTTTGTTACAATTGCATGGATGACGGGTTATATTCCTTAATACTATTCGTAGGGCCGTGTATGATCTTCCCTAACTCTATAAGCTTCTACCTCTTCCTATGTCGAGCCGATTACTAGCTCCTAACATGGCCTCATTAGTAGTTACCTACGCATTAAATACAACCAATATATCGTAGTACACCTCCGATCATGTTTCTTAACACGTTCAAGCAAGTTACCAATTGGAAGTCTGCCAATTTTCTTAAGCCTAACATCGAATTCATTCATCCACAACAATTATAAACAAACAATCAACCCATAATCAGTATCTAAGTTTCATTACATCTAAGCAAACACAAAGAAAACCTAGCCTAACATGTTAAAGAAAAGACAAGCGTAAGATATAATCAAACAACAGATAGACATATTGAATGATTTGATGAAAGACTTATCTTCAATTAAGCATGGATGAAACAAGGGGTTGAAACCCTTAAAATATCTGTAAAATTCGTCTAGGGTTTACTCCCTTCAAAGTTGCACACAATGAATGAAAACTAGAAAACTATATATATATTTTGTATCCTGATGGCGTCAAGAGATAGGTGTGACGCCGTCAACCCGCTGCCAAAATAATACTCGTATTGCCTAGATCCACTTCTGATGCCGTCACTCTTTATGGACTCTAGGCCATCTCTTTTTGGGTTATACGTGACGGCCTTGGCATTTTATAACGTGACGCCGTCATGAACTCTTTAGAAAACCTTCTGGCGCGTCACGTGTAAATGATGTATCCACCTCGTTGTCAAGTCATGATGCCGTCACAAGCAACCTGTGACGCCATCATGTGCAATTTCCAGCATGACTTTCAAACTTTGTCGTTTTCTTCACTTTTTCGCTTCAAAAACGTCCAAAATGCTTCCTTTTGTAAATTTCCTCTCAAAAGTACCTAAAATGATAAAAGGAATGATTTAGGGCAATATTTAATCAAATAATCTCGACTTTGGCCTTAAATGACCCCCCAAAAGCGGTACACTTTTCGCTTCATCAGCGATATTTGGAGTGTTTGGCGTAACATAACATTTGAACTATTTGGTCATTAAAACAATGTGTTTTATGGATTTATGTATTTGTAGGATGATATGATAACTTTTAGACTATGCTTGTACTAATCGGATGTGCAGGTGAGCAGCTTTTTGAAGTTGCCAAATTTTCATTATTTTAACTAAGTATAGTGAAATTCGCCAGCCCCCGTTCAAACTCTATCGGTACGTATGTTTCCACTTGCATTTTTGTCATTTCCCAACTAGTTTTTAATGTTTACATATGTTTTAGGGAAAATTACAAAATTTGAAATCGTCCGGTCCGTAAAAAATACTTGTTGTCTCGATTTTTTGACTGGCGGATCTGGCGGAACCAAAAATAGGGTTCCGCCAGTGCAATTGTTTGGTTCCACCAAATTTGGGCCAACGGATCCCACTGAACCCAAATCAGGGTTCCGTGCGTGTCATCGGTTGGTTCCACCAGCATCTCAGGAAGTTTTCTACATTTTTCAAAATCCTGACTCCTCTCCAATACAAAATCATCATTTTAAGTTAGAAACATATTTGTTATAATTTATTAATCACATTAGGATCATTTTTAGTCATTAGAACCAATAGGAAGCCACTTCCTGCCAAAAATTCAATTTACTCATAACTAACTCAAGGAACCCTTCTGCATAAAGCAAGGAACCCTGAATTTGGTTCCTTGGAATCCGTGGCACTCCTGACAACAAAGATTTGCCATGATCACATAGCATTTAGTGCACACCTTGGTCTTCTTACTCGACCCACTTCCATTAGATTGACTCCCAATGATTTGACAACCTCTAGAACTCTTCCAAATGATTAGAAACCTTCATTTTTGTATGGATCACCATCAAATCCAAACACTTCTTTCAATTATCTTTCACTCTATAAATTAGTAAAATCCTGGATTGTTTTTCCTCACACCCTCACCATCACTCTCCTTAATCTGTAGCCCCTTACCACCCTTGTTTCACAATGACAAAGTCAAACAACTCACCACCACTATCAAGACCCATTCTCTTGCATATAGCTTTTGAAGCTAATAGGACTAAGTTTCAGAGGCTTGAAATTTGTGTTTGTGTATCTTTCAATCGACCTCTTTCGAAATCGGATTATTGCTTCCGCTTTCCTAACAACATATCCATCACCTTTTAGTTATAACAATACACCTCCAATAAGAAAACCACATGCCTTATCATGAGATCATCTCACATTGATAGAGAAAAGCTACATGACTTCAAGGATAAAGTTCTTTGTATGCTAACCAACATCCGCAAAAACATTACTAAGCTCATCGCTTTCATTAACCTACAACCTCCTAAACACTTCTTTATACGATGCATTGCACAATATGTTGGATGTCCACCGATTAAGGCGGAGAGAAATTCATTCACATAGATGTATTCTCGCATCAAAGAACATGTACTTATGTTTCTTACATTCTCTAATACCAACATGTAGGTTCACACCATCTAGTCATAATTAGTTCACTAAATCACAAGTGTTTCAACCCTTATTAACCATACATCACAGTTCTGTAACCAAAACCTCATCAAGTGAAAAACACATCAAGTGTTTGACACACCTCTTAAACAAGAACCATTAAGTCTCCTTAGACTTTGACTAGAATTAGTGAAACCAAATTTGTAGATAGACCTTTGCTTGAACCCTCTCACAACTAAGGAGCCTAGGATTTTCTTTTTAACCTAAATCTTACAACTTCATTATCTAGAATACCATCGTAGGATCTTACCCTTTTCTTCCTTGATACATATCAGGCACATCATTGTCAGTGCAAACGATATATTAATCAAAACCGTCATTCCCAACACCTTCTCAACACGTTGATGTATCCAACTATCTCCCATCATATAATGTTATTCTCATCCTCATATAGGGATTTAGTATTTTCATTTCATATGGAATTTTTAGTTCCTAGGTGCTTATTGTCTTCACTTCCTTTCAATTCCATTCAAGCATATATTATGGCAAGATAAATCATCTTTGGTAGATGATAAAGTCATATTCGTTGTTTATCCCTCAAGTTGTGAATTTTAGAAAAGGATTGCATGAGTTTATATGTTCAATCTTTATATTCGTTATAGCATTTGCTATACATACGCGTTTCTAATTCTTTAAATAGTTGTCTACGTTATCACCACCACCTTCCATCATCACTTTCACTAATCATCACCACCATGGATTAGCGAAAACTTACTTTTATCAATGTTGAATCATCTACCGAGTTATCACCACATGAATCCTTCTAGTAAACCAACACCAACACTAGCACCAATCATTTTAACTCTTAATATTCCAAATTCACTTCATATCTTCCTTCTGAGCATTATCTTGTAGGATTTTATCATATTATATTCACATTTCTCTTATGACTGCATTTCTTATTAGAAGAATACACCTGATGAGATCAAATAAGTACATTTTATTAGCATCATTTATCCTATTTAATTGACTTGTTTTATATTGTTTTGTACGAGAATTGGTGCTTTAATGTTTACTTTAGTGATTCTTAGGTAAAAACAAGCAATTGGTGAAAGTTAATGATATTGGACGAATTATTGAGCTAAATGATCAAGATTTGAAAAGTCTACTGAAATTCAAGAGATGCGCCGTATCACTCTCAACAGATATGCTGCAATATCATACTTAGATGAATTCGAAGATCATTGCCTGACTTTGAAGAATGCGCCGCATCTAATTATAACATGCACCGCATATGAAACTTTGGTCAACGAAAGATAATCAACTTGATCTACTCCAAAATACGCCGCATCTCATTTACAACATGCGGCGTATCAGCTAAAGACTTCACCAGATACTA
The DNA here is from genome assembly GCA_030686995.1 of Artemisia argyi. Classification (NCBI taxonomy): domain Eukaryota; kingdom Viridiplantae; phylum Streptophyta; class Magnoliopsida; order Asterales; family Asteraceae; genus Artemisia; species Artemisia argyi. The sequence continues at coordinate 83,370,245 of CM060677.1, read as the reverse complement.
TCCAAGACGTTAAAGAACATGCGCCGCATAGAGAAACAAGTTACGCCGCATCTAAAGGCAGTGTACGAATATTCCATATTATAATAATCTTGAACCCTACGCGAAGTTAAGTAGATGCGCCGCATCTGTCATCAACATGCACCGCATCGATCCCTCAGACAAAAACTATAAATCCTACTACATGTAGTAAATCCTACTATACGAATGTAGTCTCACTAGCAGTCTCGAGATGCATCACTAACGCAAGTTCTAGAATCTAAGTACTACCGGTACACTCATAAGCTCTAAGGCTTCTCCTAACAAGTCTAGGGGCAAACCTCACTTAGTAGAAGGCCGGTACGAGTCTTTGACGCCTCAACTAACGGATGCTAACTAGTGCACTTCTTGGATCGCTGGCGCGTTACTTGCATAATGGATGGTCACCAAGTCATACACTAGCCCTGGCGCGTTAGCCAATTAATCAAATACTCGGATGGTCACCACCTTTTTTTGATAAAAGTTTTGAGTGGTACGGTTTTTGTGCTAGTCATACAACTTCTATCAATGAGACGCTCATTAAGGCTAAAGCTTCACTCCTAAATGTTGTAAAAAAATTTAAATTTGGCACTAAAATTGCCCTAACAAGTATTTCTCTTAGTTTTATTACACACCTACTATTAAACAAACAAACTCAAGTGCAATTGCATTCTCTAAGGTATCATCATTTACCCTCCCCTTACACTTAGGCTGAACATTGTCCCCAATGTTCAATAAAAAGGATGTAAAAGTAATGAAGGTAAAAGAATGAAAACAAATACTCCCCTGATTCGTTCGGTGTGGATAAATGGATAACAAGGTTAAATCCTCCTCCAAGAAAATGAACGTTGAAAGCTTCCCTCCAAAAATATAAATCATCTTCTTGTCCAATATAACATGTTAAACCTGAGAAAACAATCATGGCAAACCTCGCGTAAAATCGGCGGCAATCTATATATATATAAGGATATAATGCTTGTGGAATGAATGTTTGCAGATTTCCTGGAGTTTATAAAACTAAAGAATTAACAAAAACTTTAAGACTCCGTTAGAAAAACAAAACTTGCAAAATATTTCAGAATTTTTACACCTGACGCCGTCAGGTTATGATCCTGACATCGTCAGAGTGTTCTGAAAGAAATCTTATGTTAAGTTTCCGGAAAATTTCTGGAAAAACTTACGCCTTAATTCCTGGAATTCCTGCAAAACATCATTATGACTCGATACAAGCATTTGACTCAAACAAATACTAATATACATGTTCATTTAATATTGTTGTGGTTCATGTCCAATTCCCGTTCTTAAAAACAAATTTGGGTTTCCCTTACACTTATCTTTTGCGAAATACCTTTTTATGAAGTTAAGACAAACAACAAAGTAAAGCATTTTCACAATTAATCAAGAAACATGATCCATAAACAATAAAAATAAAGCATGCATACGGAAACAAATAAAATCAAACAAACAAACAATCAAAACAAATAAAACAAATAAAACGTGGGTTACCTCCCAAGAAGCGGTTTTCTTTATTTACGAGTCTTATAGCTAGACTCAAGGTCATGGGCTATTACGTGACCTCGTCATCGGTCCCGGTTCCTAGGTCATCTTCGAAATCTATATCGGGATCGCTTTCATAGTGCAGGTATTTTGGGTCTTCAAATTCAAAGACATCTTCCCGATATTTGGAACCAAGCTTACTGACATCCTTAAAGAACCCATGTGATAAGTCAAAGGTGTTTTTACATCCTCTCCGAACATCATCATCACATAGAATAAGTTGGCACCCTAGCTTATCAAGTCCATCGCAATCTACTCCTTCGAAATCTTTCATCTTATATGGCGTTTGGTATGAGATTCTCCTAATTCAATCTGTGAAAGTCATGATTCCGTTCCGGTTGTCAACCATTAAGTTAGTGATTTCACAAAAGGGTGCCCCGAAAACAACTTGCGATAACCTCGGGTCGATATAATCCTCAATATTGTCTACGATCGTAAAGTCCATTGTGAATGTCATATTTCCTACGAATACTTGAACTTCATGATCTCTACCGACAAAATTTTCTCCTTTATAAATCAATCCTCATCTGCAAATATTGTTGTATTGTAACAAGGACATAACATTCTTGGGTAGGCATATGTCAATGTAGACATTATAAAAATACGTGTGACCTATCATATAAGGGATTTTGAGGTTATTCGGATCACGTCACTTTATCATTCTCGACCTTCCACCCTGTAATCAATTTGTATCACAATCCAATGATGGTCGGTATTCATACACTTCCTCATTACCCTTACGAAAAATTACTTTCCTGACACCATTGGTAAATAGTGCACTACCATCGCTCTTATCTAGGGTCACCCCTGTTTCTTTCACAAATGGTTTCCCGAGGACGAGGTTAGTTAATGTTGGATTAATGAACGAGTCTATGTCATCAATCACAGTTAGATCAATGTTATAGATGAATCCTCCAATCATAACTGATAACCTTTTCATTATCCTAATGTTATCGAGTCCTTTACACGTAATTTGTTCAGGGAAGGCTTCGTTGTAAAGGAAGAGAGGGATCACATTTACAGGGAGGTTAGGATCTATGTAAGTATCGGTTATGAGCTTTTTCCTAGTGGTGCAAGAAATCTTAAAAACTTTAGAGTCGCTTTCCTCAATCCTATTTCTACACCCTATAGTAATCTCTACCATGTCTTTCTCGAGTTTCTCTATAATAGATTCATCCAAAATTCCTGGAATTTCCTTATGTCCTTCAGATTCTTCTTTCGACTCCTTCCACTCACTTGACCCTTGTGTGATGGAGTTCTCGAGTAAGTCAGCAGGGCTCTTAGCTACATCGTGGTCTTTCTTTGGGGTCGCACCTTCAACTTCATGACCTTCATCCCCAGTTGGTTGTTAGCTCTGATCGAGTATAGGAGCAAGTATTGTGGTAATGGCATTTATAAAGTGGACTGGTCCCGAGGAGTTAACATGGTCCCTAGCTTCCTTCACCTTTGGCGACATATGTTTAAAGAGTTTACTAGGGCTTTTTATTTTCACATGGGAGGTTGGATGATTAATGATGGTGACAGATTTAACTTCTTCAGCCTGAGTCAATTTACTAGCAGTGCGCTCATTGATAGCGTTCAGCAGGTTACTAACCTTGTTATTCATATCAACTTGCTGTTGTCTGAATCGGGTCTCGAGCGTGGAAAGCTGTAATTCTTGAGAAATAAAGAACTTTCGCAGTGCTTCTTCATAGCTTTGCTTAGGGGTGTTATGTGGTGGATAATGCTCGGACCATGAGAGTGGGGGAGAATCATTGAAGGATACGTTCCGAGTCTGGTATCCTCTGAAATTTGGCTTATCCTTCCATGCTTTATAGGCCTCGCCAAAATTTCGAGGCCCTCGATTAGTGGCGGGCCCTCTATCCTCTGCTTTATCAGCACTTGAGGATGCAAATTCCTTAAAAGCACGTTTTGGAAGTTCTATACAATTATGAGTTTCATGAGGACCATTACAAGATTTGCATGAAGAAGTGATCTTGTTCACTCGGCTTGAAGGTTTAGGAGCTTCGTAGGATTTCATGAGAAACTTGACTTGGTCTTCAAGTTCCATGATCCTACGGTCGGGAGTGCTTAAATTATTTGAAGGCAAAGATATTGCCTTAACCGTTTTGTTCAAATCACGGGGATCATTCCAACTTTCGTTGTCATAGAGAGCAAGATCTTCTATGAGTTCCCATGATTCTTCCGCACTTAGATCACGAAGCTTGCCACCGGCCGATTGGTCAATGGTTCGCCTTGTAGAGAGATCGATATGGTCATAGAAAATTTGGACTTGGAGCCAAAGATCTATGCAATGATGAGGGACTTTTTGGAGTAAGTCCTTGAAACGAGTCCATGCTTCATAGAGAGTTTCACCTTGACGTTGTTGGAACATCAAGATGTCCTTTCTAAGCTTAGTAGTTCTCTCCGGTGGGAAAATTTGAGCAAGGAAACGAGTGGTGAGATCATCCCAAGAGGTGATGGATCCTGCGGGTAAACGTTCAAGCCATTGACTAGCTTGGTCACGTAGAGAGAATTGGAAGAGACGCAATCGGGTCGTCTCTCGAGTTCCAACATCAAGGTCTATGGAATCTACGATTTTGAGGAAATCCTTGAGATGTTGATTAGGATCTTCGTAACGAAGTCCATGGGATGCACATCCACTTTGCACCAACCGGATGGTGTCGGATCGCAAGGGAGACACATTGGCTCCTTGAGTAAGCTCAATGATGTTTCGATAGCCTTGGTGGCTAGGACGGGAGTACTCTCCTAAAGTTCAGGGTCTAAGAGGTTGGTTTGGTTGTGGTGGGTTTTGTGGATGGTTTTGTTGTGGTGGGTTGATGGGATCAAAGAGATTACCACTTTCCATGATGGCGGATGGCAAAGGTTACGAACAAAGGAACGAAGAAAAATATAGACAAAAGAAACCTATAAAAAATAAAATAAAAATCTTACTAGAAAGGAATCTAGCAAGTAGACCTAATAAAAAGAAATTTTAACCTAGACAATAACTATTCCCCGGGCTGTGGCGCCAAAAACTTGACCCTCGCAAAAGGTTTTACTTCTCAAAGGATCTTGGGAAGCTTGCAATCCCCACCAGGCAGTGTACATGACCGTTGTAGTATAGTATAGTAACAAGTACCGGGGGATTGATCGTTCAACTGAAAGAATAGTGTTCGCTAGGGTTAAAACTCATTAAAACTAGGTCTAAAGATGAGGGATGATTCTTTTTGTATTTTTATATTTTATGGAAATCAAGTAAAATCTCGGTTTTGGAAGGAGTGGGCGGAATTAGTTGCTAATCAACTAACCCAAATAACTAAAAATGCAATCAAAATAAAATAAACTAAACTTAAACTAAATTATGGTGAAAACAATAATGAGAGAAAACGTGTTTACTTACATTTCACTACTCCCTAGCTATCTTTTACCGGTTGATTAGTTTGTTACAATTGCATGGATGACGGGTTATATTCCTTAATACTATTCGTAGGGCCGTGTACGATCTTCCCTAACTCTATAAGCTTCTACCTCTTTCTATGTCGAGCCGACTACTAGCTCCTAACATGGCCTCATTAGTAGTTACCTACGCATTAAATACAACCAATATATCGTAGTACATCTCCGATCATGTTTCTTAAGACGTTCAAGCAAAATTACCAATTGGAAGTCTGCCAGTTTTCTTAAGCCTAACATCGAATTCATTCATCCACAACAATTATCAACAAACAACCAGCCCATAATCAATATCTAAGTTCCATTACATCTAAGCAAACACAAAGAAAACCTAGCATAACATGTTAAAGAGAAGACAAGCGTAAGATATAATCAAACAACACATATACATATTGAATGATTTGATGAAAGACTTATCTTCAATTAAGCATGGATGAAACAAAGGACTGAAACCCTTAAAATATATGTAAAATTCGTCTAGGGTTTACTCCCTTCAAAGTTGCACACAATGAATGAAAACTAGAAAACTATATATATATATTTTGTATCCTGACGGCGTCAAGAGATAGGTGTGATGCCGTCAACTCGCCGCCAAAATAATACTCGTATTGCCTAGATCCACTTCTGACGCCGTCACTCTTTATGGACTCTGGGCCATCTCTCTTTGGGTTATACGTGACGGCCTTAGCATTTTATAATGTGACGCCGTAAAGAACTCTTTAGAAAACCTTCTGGCGCGTCACGTGTAATTGATTTATCCACCTCTTTGTCAAGTCATGACGCCGTCACTAGCAATCTGTGACGCCGTCATGTGCAATTTCCAGCATGAGTTTGAGACTTTGTCGTTCTATTCACTTTTTCACTCAAAAAACGTTTAAAATGATTCCTTTTGTAAATTTCCTCTCAAAAGTACCTAAAATGACAAAAGGAACAATTTAGGGCAATATTTGATCAAATAATCTCGACTTTGGCCTTAAATGATCTCCCAAAAGCGGTACACTTTTCGCTTCATCATCGATATTTGGAGTGTTTGGCGTAACATAACATTTGAACTATTTGGTCATTAAAACAATGTGTTTTATGGATTTATGTATTTGTAGGATGATATGGTAACTTTTAGACTATGCTTGTACTAATCGGATGTGCAGGTGAGCAGTTTTTTGAAGTTGCCAAATTTTCATTATTTTAACTAAGTATAGTGAAATTCGCCAGCCCCCATTCAAACTCTATCGGTACGTATGTTTCCACTTGCATTTTTGTCATTTCCTAACTAGTATTTAATGTTTACATATGTTTTAGGGAAAATTACAAAATTTGAAATTGTCCGGTCCGTAAAAAATACTTGCTGTCTCGATTTTTTGACTGGCGGAACCAAAAATAGGGTTCCGCCAGTGCAATTGTTTGGTTCCACCAAATTAGGCCCAATGGATCCCACTGAACCCAAATTAAGGTTCCGCGCATGTCATCGGTTGGTTCCGCCAGCATCTTAGGAAGTTTTCTACATTTTTCAAAATCTTGACTCCTCTCCAATACCAAATCATCATTTTAAGTTAGAAACATATTTGTTATAATTTATTAAGCACATTAGGATCATTTTTAGTCATTAGAACCAATAGGAAGCCACTTCCCGCCAAAAATTCAATTTACTCATAACTAACTCAAGGAACCCTTCTGCATAAAGCAAGGAACCCTGAATTTGGTTCCTTGGAATCCGTGGCACTCCTGACGACAAAGATTTGCCATGATCACATAGCATTTAGTGCACACCTTGGTCTTCATACTCGACCCACTTCCATTAGATTGACTTCCAATGATTTGACAACCTCTAGAACTCTTCCAAATGATTAGAAACCTTCATTTGTGTATGGATCACCATCAAATCCAAACACTCCTTTCAATTATCTTTCACTCTACAAATTAGTACAATCCTGGATTGTTTTTCCTCACACCTTCACCATCACTCTCCTTAATCTTTAGCCACTTACCACCCTTGTTTCACAATGATAAAGTCAAACAACTCACCACCACCAACAAGATCCATTATCTTGCATATAGCTTTTGAAGCTAATAGGAATAAGTTTTAGAGGCTTGAAATTTGTGTTTGTGTATCTTTCAATGGACCTCTTTCGAAATCGCATTATTGTTTCTGCTTTCTTAACAACATATTTGTAACAATTCGCATTTTCAGGTTACTATCCAATCCTGAATTTTTACTATTCATTTTACTATTCATTTTTACTATTCACTTTCACTGTTTATTTCCGAAATTTTTATTTCATATTCTCGTGAGATAAATTATTTCCATGATAAAATAAAAGTTTGATGCTCATCGGATCATTTTCGTAAAAGTTATAAAGAAACAATACGTTTGGTTTAAACGTCGTTTAAACACCCTGCGCATAACGAAAACCAACTCTGCCAATTTTCCTCGCATCAGATTAATGTTTAGTACACTCATGATCAATTAGGGAATTTTTTATAATTAAGTTAAAATGTTACCAAATAGACCATGTGCCTTACAAAACAGAAATTTACGTTTTAAGCACTTTTACTTATCCGCAACCTTAGCCTATACCTGCACCACATTTTATAAGTCGTTTAGAAGATTTCATATTTTTGGAAAAGTCAACATATTTTTCGCTCCTCCTTTGACCAAAAATTATTCCTTTATTTTATAAATCATTCCTCGATTTTTAGGCTTACGGCTTTATGTCTAAAAGACATTAAATACCAACCAACACTAGACTGAGCCCAGTCTAGACATTATAGGCCATTTTAATTCATTATCATCATATTAGAAAAGTTACATTTTACTTTTCTCATTTTTACGCAACTTTCGTACGTTTTACGTATTACGCGTTTTAAACCTACGTTTCCAGCGTTAACAGCATTTTCACGACCCATTAAACTTATCACTCATTTTTATAAGATAATAATGATTATATTGATAAGTTTAATTATTTCTACAAGTTTCATATTTTTACGATACCCGGTTTTATGTTTCGTGACTTAACGGCTTACCGTTAGCGATTATCGGGACTAAACTGACTCCGTAAAAGAAAGATATGATCAAAACTCATCTAGTCACTTATATGACTCATAAGGAACGACCAAGGGGTGCATCACCATGGCCTTGGTGGCTTGGTGAGAGCCATGGAAACCTTATGCATTCATGTGTTATCTTAAGAGCCATAGAAAGACTTATGGTCTAAACATTTCCAAGTAGTTGTCATGTGTTCCATTCTAAGCCATGTACTCTTATGAACTAACCTCCTCTAGGAATTATAAAACCCCCTCCCCTCCTCCTTTGGTCGTTCACCACCATAAACAACACACACTCTCTTCATTTGATCTTATACTTCAAGTATTATCTCAAGAATTCAAGCTACAAGTAAATTACATCCAAATCCTTGCAATCTTTGGTGATTCTTCTTGAATTTAAATCCATTCAAGTCACCTAAGATATCAACACAAAGTCCTTCAAGAATACAAGAGTGTAGAAGGATTGCTAGAAGCGTGGAGAAATCGTTCAATCAAAGTCCTAATCCTTGTTCTTAACTTCCTTTCTTTAGAAAGCCAAAAGTTGTAAGAAACCCTAACACACTCTCTTGCTCAATATCGTTTACACGCTTCTCATACTTCATTTATGCTATATATGGTCTTTATATTGTGTTCATGATGTATAAGAACCATTAAAACAAGTTAAAGGAACCATGTGTTAGCTATATAGACATAAACAAGAAAACTAGTGACATATATTGTGAAATTCGACCAAAATAGTATAACCATGATATTGGAAACTTACATACCGTTAAAGAGGACTTAAAAAGGAAATCATAGCAATTTGAATCATCAAAAACGAGTACACGAGTCAAAAGTTATGGCCAAAAGAAGTTAGCAAACCTAAAGACCCGAAACTGCCTAATAGCGTTCTGTTTGATCCGTATTTTTTTGAGGCCCTTCTGCTCCGTTTCATTAAAAAGTTAAAACTCGAAAGTTGTCCGGAACGACGTTTTCATTTCAGATCAAAGAAGCTCGAACCCTGAAAAGGCATAACGTGTGATATTTTTTTTCAAATTCTTAACAGCCCATTTTTAATACCCAAATGACCATGTATTTGTTATGGCTAAGTAAAAACAAGAGGTCTAATGACCTTAAAGCCGAGACCACAACCATGGCTAAGGCCAAGGATGAGTCTCAAGACCATGGTATCCATGACCAAACTCACAGCAAAGCCACAGCTAAAGACCTTATGGCTTTCTAAGTCGAAAACATGAACTAAAGTGTTAGTCGTAACATAATCAACCAATTTGGATTTACTCCATCCAATGACCATGAGACTTTGCAAGTAGGAATAATTACATGTATATCCTTCCCTGGATGAATAATTACATATATATCTTTTTTACAAGTTTTTAATGCATAAAATACAATGCTTTTAATGCATCAAAAGGATATATATGTAATTTTTGAAATTTGCAATGATATATCTGTAAAAGCCCCTTGCAAGTAATATCATATCCATTCTAGGCTTAATAAACTTATAAAGATAACAATCTTCATTTAAAATAAAACTTTTCTAAGTTTATTCAACTATTCGGACATGTAACTTTTAAAGATCAAAAACATATATTTTCTATCAAATACTACAACACTAGGGAGCTTCATGTGAGGGGTTTCATTTGGGTAAACGGCTCGACGAGTTGCTGGATTTACGAATTAAAGTGTCCTAGCTCCTCGTTTACTGCATGACCTCTGAATTATGACGGCCCGAACGGTAGTACGAGATATACCAACTATACATGTTTCATAAACCATTTTTATACAACGACTTACACTATATACTAAGTACTACATCATGAACAATATGCAAGACATATATAGGCACATTTATGTTTTCTTAGACATTACTCCAACCTAAGTTGCAACAATTGTTCTAGGTTGCACGTAGAGGTTTTCCCGGCTTATCCAGCGATTTCATTATATCCTTAAACATCATCCAACTCACGGTGAGTTCATAGCCCCACTTTCCATTACTTAATTGTTTTACAAACCCTTGGGGGGAATACATGCTATTTTAAACCGAACACAATGCTTTAAAATTGTATGCTATCTGATTGTTTTATTATTACTAAGTACCATCCTTGCCAATCCAAGACCCCTTATCATGAACCATTTAATAACTATTAGTAGAGAGCGCGAATATTGTGAATAGGCCTATTGGGATTGACGAATCCCATTTGTATTGACCAAATGCGTTCAAACAAATGCACTAATATTTGAGAATTAGGTATGACGACAAAGTACCTACCTGGGTAACTCCACCGATTGATATTGGTACCCGTTAACGTGTTGGTTGCATGAGCTAAGTGAATAGTAATAACTGTTTTGTTTTCCAACCATGAGTATGAGTCTAATTAACTCACACTACCAATATATTATGTTCATCCATTTAATAAACTCTATGAATTTCTCTCAACCTTTGTGTTGACAATTTAAGCATGTATTTCAGGTCCATGATATTAGAGGCTGGCACGGAGAAGCACGAATATTCAAAAGGGCTATAAATTTTATTATCATTCAAAAACTCATTTAATGTAAATTGTAAACATGGAACCATCTCGGACCTCATTTTTGTAAACTCTGATATTTATATAATTCGAATGATAAATCTTTTAAAACGACTCAATTAGAGTTCGTTTTCTATTGTTATAACTGTTGTGCCGTCGAGTAAAACCCAATTTGAATTCCACTGTGTATCACGAAATTGGGGGTGTTACAATATCCATCACCTTTTAGTTATAACAATACACTCCAATAAGAAAACCACATGCCTCATCATGAGATCATCTCGCATTGATAGAGAAAAGCTACATGACTTTAAGGATAAAGTTCTTTGTATGCTAACCAACATCCGCAAAAACATTACTAAGCTCATCGCTTTCATTAACCTACAACCTAATAAACACTTCTTTATACGATGCATTGCACAATATGTTGGATGTCCACCGATTAAGGCGGAGAGAAATTCATTCACATAGATGTATTCTCGCATCAAAGAACATGTACTTATGTTTCTTACATTCTCTATTACCAACATGTAGGTTCACACCATCTAGTTATAATTAGTTCACTAAATCACAAGTGTTTCAACCCTTATTAACCATACATCACAGTTCTATAACCAAAACCTCATCAAGTGAAAAAACACATCAACTGTTTGATACACCTCTTAAACAAGAACCATTAAGTCTCCTTAGACTTTGACTAGAATTAGTGAAACCAAATTTGTAGATAGACCTTTGCTTGAACCCTCTCACAACTAATAAGCCTAGGATTTTTTTTTTAACCTGAATCTTACAACTTCATTATCTAGAATACCATCATAGGATCTCACCCTTTTCTTCATTGATACATATCAGGCACATCATTGTCAGTGCAAACGATATATTAATCAAAACCGTCATTCCCATCTCAACACATTGGTCTATCCAACTATCTCCCATCATATAATGTTATTCTCATCCTCATATACGCATTTAGTATTTTTTTTTCATATGGAATTTTTTGTTCCTAGGTGCTTATTGTCTTCACTTCCTTTCAATTCCATTCAAGCATATATTATGGCAAGATAAATCATCTTTGGTATATGATAAAGTCATATTCGTTGTTTATCCCTCAAGTTGTGAATTTTAGAAAAGGATTGCATGAGTCTATATGTTCAATCTTTATATTCGTTATAGCATTTGCTATACATACGAGTTTCTAATTCTTTAAATAGTTGTCTACGTTATCACCACCACCTTCCATTATCACTTTCACTAATCATCACCACCATGGATTAGCGAAAACTTACTTTTATCAATCTTGAATCATCTACCGAGTTATCACCACATGAATCCTTCTAGTAAACCAACACCAACACTAACACCAATCACTTTAACTCTTAATATTCCAAATTCACTTCATATCTTCCTTCTGGGCATTATCTTGTAGGATTTTATCATATTATATTCACATTTCTCTTATGACTGCATTTCTTATTAGAAGAATACACCTGATGAGATCAAATAAGTACATTTTATTAGCATCATTTATCCTATTTAATTGACTTGTTTTATATTGTTTTGTATGAGAATTGGTGCTTTAATGTTTACTTTAGTGATTCTTAGGTAAAAACAAGCAATTGGTGAATGTTAATGATATTGGACGAATTATGGAGCTAAATGATCAAGATTTGAAAAGTCTACTGAAATTCAAGAGATGCGTCGTATCACTCTCAACAAATACCCGCAATATCATACTTAGATTAATTCGAAGACCATTGCGTGACTTTGAAGAATGCGCCACATCTAATTATAACATGCACCGCATATGAAACTTTGGTCAACGAAAGATAATCAACTTGTTCTACTCCAAAATACGCCGCATCTCATTTATAACATGCGGCGTATCAGCTAAAGACTTCACCAAATACTATCCAAGACGTTAAAGAATATGCGCCGCATAGAGAAACAAGTTACGCCGCATCTAAAGGTAGTGTACGAATATTCCATAATATAATAATCTTGGACCTCACGCGAAGTTAAGTAGATGCGCCGCATCTGTCATCAACATGCGCTGCATCAATCCCTCAGACAGAAACTATAAATACCCCAAGACAGATACGAATTTTGTGTGAAGAAAAACCCTAAGGAGACGAATTCAGTCGAAGAAGCATCACAAGACACGCCCCAAACGAAGATCTTATAGCCGTAAGAAGGTCCTGCATGTGTACAATTCATTAAGTAGTTTTGTTTATTGTATTAGTAAGCTTTAATCCATCAGGATTGATGGGCTTGTGGCCACCATACTGCTCCCCTTAAAATTGTTTTCCCATCGATTAAAGTTTATATGATGATGTTTTGGTGACTTTTATTTGTGCATTGATAACCTCTGTGTTTAGTTGAGTCTTCTAGGCTACCATACCTGTTACTCGCCTACTTTTCTAGTGTCTAGAAGGTAGGATAAACATAAGTAATCATTAAGAGTTTACTCGCCGATAATTAGGATCCAACGAGACAGATTAGATTACGATACTCATCATATAAAACTAGCAATAAAACAAGTGACAAGCTACTTAATTATAAGGACATGTCTTCTTATGTGTTTCTATTATCTATCTGTGTATGTGATTGCTATTCACTGATTCGTTCTCATTAGTTTTACTTTCATTGTTTAACGTAAATTTGTGCTAGTCTCTCAGGCTAAACCCCCGTTGATTAGATTAGGATTGTAAAACTAACTTAGGTATTAAAATACCGATTAAATCAACTAGATATTACGTTCCATTCTTAGTGTTCGACACTCTACTTACCACTATATACATATTGATCGGGTACACTGCTCGTTAAGTGTGTGTGTTAGTAATAAGTCGGCTAAATATAAATGTAAAACTTGAAAAGTCTTAAACACCATATGCTACACTGACATCACGCACGCATCAACACCTCATGAGATCTTTGATTTCATGGTTCTTTTCTTTGAGTCACATATATCATTTATATATCGCATATATATACATCATATTTTTCTTTGTCAAAAAGATGAAATATAATGCTCTAACTCTTTCATTGTAGGTTCACCATTATATACACTCGATTGTATATTATATACTCATCTAAGGATGAAGTTTGCATCAATTGTTTTCTTATTTTAGGTGCTTATTGACACATTCGAACAAGGAGGAATCTCCATCAAGCACTCATGTTGCATCGTCTATACACATAGTTGTATATGACATACTTGTCTTATGACAAAACTTCTATTATACTAATATTTGTTTTGTAGGTTCATATTGACGCCCTAAAGCAAGGGGAAGCTTCCGTCAAGCATTTATAGAATGCATATTATACACACTTTATTATATATCACATACTCATTCTAGGACAAATATTGTCTTGCACTAACTTTTATTTTGTAGGATTCTTCATCCTTGCATCATATACGTTGGTACCCTAGCAACGGGGAGTATTGATCAAGGGAGAGCTAATCATGCACTAACCTTTACTTTTCTAGCTTTCTTATTTCTTGTATCATATACGTTAGTACCCTATCAACGAGGAGTATTAATCAAGGGGGAGCTACAGTCATGAGGGCGTATGCACGCATTCATCTTTATTCTCATTCTTCAACACACTTTTGTGTTTCGACATAAAGGAGAAGATAAGTCAATATAGCCCAACATAGATTACCCACATGTATCGTTGGCTATATGTGTTTCATTCATTATGCATTTTTCATATATTTTTATGTTGCACAACACTAACCTTGATGTAGGTTAAGGATCTAAATTTGATCCATGGATCCGCTAACAACCTAAGGGAGCAACAACCATAGGATATTGACAAATAGAACTTAACTTCACTAGGGATCATGCAAGTTCGCCATCTCGAGGAGAAATGAAGTTAACTCCAAGGACACATCCTTTTTGTTTTGACCAAAGGGGGAGAAGGGTGTAAATGGAGAAGGTAATGTAGATGGTAATACGGACACAAGTAACTTTTTACATTTTACCATATATCACATTTACACATTTTGTCATCATAAAAAAAAGGGAGATCGTTAGTGCAAATATTACGATATTTAATCTATATAGTTTTGTTTGTTTTGATTGATGACAAACGTATAACTTGACACATAACGTAAAATGTACAAGTCACTTGTAATCATATTTTGTCTCAACATACATTCAACACCTCTCGACGTCTCGAGTCCTCGTATGCTACAACACAGGTTCATACATGTTTGTTATGTGGCATTATTATCAAACCCCTTGACTAACCATTTAGAATGATTAAAATACTTTTAGAGTCTTTAAGTATTTTAGGTGTTAAAGTGCACTTTAGGTGTCAAATAGAATAAGTGCCACATTAGGCGTCTAGGTAAAATTAGCAAGTTTTACTAAGAATAAAAATGTGATGACATGAGTAATCAAACATTTTTAGTAACTCATTAACTTACTAAAACAACATCACTTAGGTAATATATACATTTTACAACTTTACTTTCATATATATCTTAATCTAAAAATGGAAATATATACATGACATCATGGCATACATCATATGCATATCTTTGAAAGATATCTAAAATCTCAAAGTTGACTTTAGTATATTGCTCATATATCTTAGTTAGATTTACACTCTAAGAATCCTAGAAAGATTGTGTAAGATATTGGTTAGATATGGAAAGATTTTTGGATGGTTTTCTATCAAGTTCTGGCAGAACCAAAAATCTACATGGACGGAACCCTCATTTTGGTCCCGTCCCATCCGTGGGTCTGCTGAGCTTGTTGACTATAAATAGCAGCCCATGGTTTTCTCTTTGGTTGAAGACTTTGAACATATATTCTCTCTATCATTTTACACACATCTAGATCAGTGGCAAACCATGTAGAAACACATATTAATCACCCTTTCCATAATGATCATAATGTTACTCACTCTCTTTATGTTGTAAGCATACACTCGTAATGATCCTTTGAAGCAAGCTCAAAGATCATGAGTCATAAGCATAGCATACTTCCTGATCCACCAAGAAGTTTAGAAGATCTTGAAGTTATCATTCATTAAAGCATACCAACATATGAAGATTCAAGGGCACTTGACATCCTCAATGATTAAAGACTTCTTATTCAAGAAGATCATTTAGATTAGGCATTCATATCCATTAGACATGCATATCTTGGATCATCACAATCTATTCACCAAACTAGATGATAATGCTCTAATTATATATTCCTTAAGCATTATATTATATGTTTCATGATCATTTGATATGAACTTTTGGTACTTAATAGCATAAAATGAATGCAGGTTCACTCTCGGATGATCTGAGCATGATACATCTCAAAACCTACTATTTCGCCACTTGAAGTAAATAAATAAGAAGTCTTCCATGATTAGTTTTCATGCAAGCCAAGTGCGCCGGTTTTCCAGTCATGTGCGCTGCACTTACATCTCGGTCAAAGGAAGTCAAGATAGAATATTTTATGAAAGTGCGCCGGTCTTACAAATAAAGTGCGTCGTACTTCCTTTGCAATTATGAAACTTTGGCGCCAAGAAAATAAGAAAGTGCGTCGCACTTACAAAGAAAGTGCGCCGTACTTCACCTATCAGAATGCCTATAAATAGAGATCATTTGCAAGCATTTGAACTCTCCACTCTATAACCAATTTCACTAAGTTAAGGTCTGAAGTAATACGTGATCCAGAGCCATTTGCAGAGGTGAACGAAGCAGAACAGGGGGTGTTATATACTTGTTGGTGTCGAATTCTTTGTTACTTGTGACACTTGTGTAATCATTTGATCAATCCAATTTGTGTGTCTCTTGTTTACTATTTATTCACTTTTGTTGTTATGAACTCAGTAGCCATGAGAGGCTAAAACCTCTTGTGATTGATTGGATATGATAATATAATAAAGCGACTTATGATTATGTTTTGATCTCTATCAATTTCAAGTTTATATTGTGAACTATTTCATCTCTAGTCTTATTACGTTTATTTGTTGAAAATGGTTGAATATAATATGTTGGGATATGTTGAAAGAACCAACTTGTTAAACGCAATTTGGTAGCGTGGGGATTGCACCAGGCTTTACCTCTCGAGGGATCTCGAGAAGCTTACAACCCCTACCAGGCAGTGTACCTGATAGATGTAGTATAGTATAATGACAAGTACCGGGGGATTGATCGTTCAGCTAGGAATAGTGTCGCTAGGATTAGAAAACCTAAAGACTAGGTCTAGAGATGAGGGATGATTCTTTTTGTATTTTTTATATTTTTTAGAAAGCAAGTAAAAATCTCGGGTTTTAAGGAGTTGGCCGGAATTAGTTGCTAGTCAACTAACCCAATACTAAAGACGCAATCAAAATAAAATACTAAAAATGAAAGCAAACTAAATTAAACTAAAGTTATGAGCAATATGTGGGAGAATTGTGTTTACTTAGATTTCACTACTCCCTGGATATCTTTTACACGTTAATTACTTGTTATAGTTGCGTGGATGACGGATTGTATTCCTTAATACCATTCATGGGGTGGCGTACTTACTTCCCCAATCCTATGAGCGCCTACTTCACTCCTATGTCGAGCCGGCTAAGAAGCTCCTAACATGGGATCACTAGAATTTGCTCATGCATTAAATACAACCAATAAAACCTAGTACACATCGGTTCATGTTTCCTAAGACGTTCAAGCATGTTACACAATGGAGATCTGCCAGTTTTCTTAAGCCTAACATTGAAATCATTCATACAATACAACCATAAACAAGTAATCAACACATAATTAACATCTAGGTTTCATTAGATCTAAGCAAACACAAGATAGATCTAGCCTAGCATGTTAAAATCAAGACAAGCACAAGATATAGTCAACCAACACATAGACATATTGATTGAATTAAGAGAAGACTTATCTCAATAGAACATGAAAGGATTCAAGGGGTGAAAACCCTTGAAAACACTGTAAAATATGAGCTAGGGTTTACAAAGTTCGGCCCTAGTTTTCTCCACACAAGTTCCTCCTTAATGAATGAAAAATAGAAAACTATATATAGAGTTTGATAGGTGACGACGTCAAGAACAAATGTCTGACGCCGTCATCTCACCGCCAAATAGTTCCTTGGACTGCCTAGATCTGGGTCTGACGCCGTCATGTATTCACCTTATGCAGGCCGTCACCAATTTAACTCTTGACGCCCTTGTTGTGACGCCGTCAGGATTGCACTGGGTTGTCATGGAATTTACTCTTGACGCCGTCAGGGTCTTCCTCTTGACGCCGTCAGGTACTGTTCTCAGCATGGAAAATTAAGTCTTTGGCGTTTTCTTCACTTTTATGCTCCAAAAACGTCCGAATTGCTTCCTTCTCCAGAATTCACTCCCAAAGTACCTAAAATCACAAAAGGAACGATTTAGGGTAATGTTTGATCAAATAAATTCAATTCCGGGCTTAAATGACCCCCTAAAAGTGGTTCATTTTTCGCCTCATCACAATTCTAGGAACTTGTCTGCGTTTCTAGTCTTTGAAAGGAGAAATCCACTTAGAAGAATCAATAATAATCTAGACTTGATATGAAATACTATTTCGAGAGAAATCACTTACTGGGTATATATGAATCTTTAATTGAACCTACGAGTTATGAAATTGCTCTTTTGACGAAAATAGCTTTCTTATAAGTTGTGCTTCTTTATCAAATTGAGATCAAACATAAGCATTGTTACTTGACTATCTTAGCTATCCAAGCAATCATTTGTTTTAATATTTGAATTCCTCGTATTACCATTATCGTTATTTGTCTTGTTTTACTAATTATTTATACTAAATCCGAACGAACTAAGTCCCTGTAGATATGACCTGGTCTTACCTTAATCTAATACTACCAACGAGGGTTATACTTTACCAGTATGTTTGGTTTATTAAAATTGGTGAAACTAGTATTATAAATTTAAAGTTTTCCTTACACATCACTAGATTAGATGGGTTATGTGTTTGTGCCATAAAACACAAGGTTTTTATGTTGGACCACAAAACATAGCGGGAGTAGTTGTACCCTTGTAAAAGAACTAGCAAGAGTGGTTGTACCTTTGTAAAAGAACCCGGTATATAGCTTTATACCAGAAAAAGTGTAAGCGACGATTGTAAGGTTTTCTCCGCCGAGAAGGGAGCTTGTTGATCTAGTGAAGTAACTCTCGATTTGGGTACTCGGGGAGTGGAGTAGGGCGGAGAGGAGATCCATGACCGAACCGCTATAAATCCTCGTGTTCGGTTTGCGCTTTCTTTTACTTATTGCTTTGCTTTCATACTTGCATTATCATTGCGTGTGGTGTGACTTGATGGTTATACTTGTGTTACAACTTGCTATATGCTTTATATTAGTCATAAGACTATTATTAGCATTTTACATATTATGGCGAGCTTGATTGGAAATTTGATACTACAAGAATTAAAGTTTTTAAACAGTAACGTATTCACCCCCTCTACGTTTTCACAGTACCTTTTCATAATATCCCACACGTGAACATATATGAACTTTTCTTCACCAAAACGTTGTTCAAAGTTGGTCTTTGCATTCTCGATATGATCATTGTCATTTTCCCCGCTTCTATGCTGCAAATGTTTGTAGACAACGTTGAATGTTTTACAATCACCGTTAACCCTTGTCCATTTACCCTTAAGCATATTTTTGGTACGGTTAGGCTGACTGTTGAACATGACAGTAATCTGGTTCCAAAAGAAATCCTAGGAACGGTCATTTCTGATATATTTATCTTAGGAAACTTCTACCCAAATCTCTACTAGCAGCTTCTCTTCTTCCTTTGTCCAACGCGTAGTTACACGCGTTGGTTCCTCCATGTCATCTTCATCGTCCGCATCCAAATTCATGATTTTTTTGCCATCGTTTTTTCTCCAAGTGATTTGGGCAGTTCACGGGCTTGTGGTACTTTAATTTGTGAATCTGATGGTTGTGATTCAAAGTGTAGTTGTGGTTGAGATTGAGGTCACTGTGAAGGTTGTGACAGGTTAAAGAACTATGGTGCCGAAAATCGTTGTTGGGGTGATTTACGAATCCTTGAAACACATATTGTTGATTTAGGTAAATTGCCTCTCGATTCAATTGCTTACCATATGGAGGAATTTGTGGCGACAAGGAGTTAGAGTTTTGTAACGATGGGGTTGAAGAACTCCTGTATTGTTGTTGGTTTGACGTGAGAAGGTACATAAAATATCCGCTCTCGTTGGGATTTTGAGACTTTTTTTTTGGTATGTTGAGATATAGAGATTATTGGTAGTTTTTGGTTTAGAATTGTGTGAGAAAAATAGTTTTTAAATGTTATGGTATTTATAGTGTTTAAATGAAGTGGGTTAAGTTTTTTTTTTTTTTTTTTAAATAAAAAAAATAAAAAAAAAATAGAAACGGTAATATTACCATTTGAATTAATAATAGGGACCCACCACAACATTTGGAATGTTAGTGTTTTGCTTTGCCGTTTAGGCGAGGAGGATGGAAATGGCGAACGGTGAGGAGCAAGGGCGGTATGGCGGCGAACGATGAGGAGCATGCCACGTCAAAGTGGCGAAGTGGCGAGGAGACAACACCTCCTACTATTAGGAATAAAAAGTAAAAAAAGTTAAAAGTTATTGTTTTTAGTGAAAAGTTAAAAAATAAAAGCTAACAAAAATACAATATTATCCTTCAAATACATGTTTTAAAATTGTGTAACTAAATAAAGAAGGGTATTATTGTCAAAATAAAATGTGCAAGATTTTTTCCCCATTTTCATTCCAAAAATGGGATGAAAATGTTAGAATGAAAAATACACAAACTTTCCCTCTTTCTCCTTACTCCCTCTTACCTTTCACTTTATTGTTTTTTTCATTTACTTTCCTTTACTCCTAAAAATGCATCTCTAGAACACAGTGTTATATATTATCGTTATCTCAGCTTTCTCTCTCGTCTTACTTCTCTTCACTTTCTCTCACCTTTCACCCGTTTTGGTAACCTTCCCCTCACCTTGATATCAATTTTTTTAAATAATTTTATTCATAAACTAAAACGTAAATGTGAACGTAAACATAAATGTACGAAATTAAAAACATTACATAAATTTTGAATATTAAAAATATTACATTTAAAACTGAAATTAAACAACAAGACAATTGTTCGACCAAATCGGCACGAAGGTTTTGATGCTCTTATGACGATTTGATTTGCCTCATTACTCGTCGCACTTGTTCATCGGATCGTAAGAGGTCGTCCAGTAGATGTGTTTCCTCTGGGTACTAATTGGGAGATATTGTCTTTCCTTTGTCTTTTCGAACCATGGTAACAGATTTTGATTATGTTCCCTTCACTTAGACCATGTCCATGAGACGATGACAATTCCTGAGCATTTCTTTCATTCGTAACCATGCCTCGGTTAAGGTTTCTCGATCTTGTTGAGAAAAAGCACGGATTTCACCGAGGAGTCGGTCAAATAAGGCTGGGGGAAAGAATCGACTTATAAAGGCGGTGCGAAGTTCATTCCATGTTGCTATGGTTCCTTCGTCAAGTTCATCTAATCAGGTTTAGCTTCTCTGGTTTGGGATAATGGAAACATCATGAGCCGGACGGCTTCATTTTTGGTTTCTCCGTATCTAAACATCTGGAAAATTCCAAGGAATTCGTGGATGTGTTTGTGTAGATTAGTTTTGTTTCTACCATCGAATTGATTCCCTTTGACAAGGGTAAGGTGGTCTCCTTTGATGGCAAACTCATTGGCAGTGTCGCGTAAAGTTATTGCAGGGCCAGGAGTAACAGCAACGGTTCACTCATTGGCCCACATTGGTTCATTGTCGGTTTCATCTATTGGATCGTGAAGTTGGATGAGTTTGATAAAGAATCGATAGATAGAAAGATCGTCAACAGATGGAACTATCTCTTTAGGAGTTCTAGGTCTTAAGTCTCTTTGTGAAATTGGAACTCGTTTGTTTCGTCTACGTCTTTGATTTATGGTACGCTCAGGTTCAGGTAAAGGACTGGCAAGTTTTGCGTTGGATGATCGTGTAACCATCCAATATGGGATTTATGATGTTTCGGACAACTTAAATTCAATTCGGATGAACTAATTTTCAGCTTCTGAGGTGATAAGTACGACGTACTAAGGTATTAAGTACGACGCACTTCTGGGTTTTACGAGGTAAAAGTTTTGAAGTTTTGAATTTGAATTTTCCCAGAAAAGCGGCGCTTCTTTGGAAAAGATCGCTATGATCGTAGTGAAAAAGCGGTGGTTTCAGTTGAAAACCGGCGGTTATTTAGAACAGAACAGATGATATTCGAAATGTAAACACAGAAATGCAATCTAAATGCAACTAATATGATCAAACAATTAATAAGAGAGCAAGTGCTAGTCCCCGGCAGCGGCGCCAAAAACTTTGATGTGTTCCGAAAGCTTTAAATTTATAATAACTAATTTTACCGATTCTTTTAGTTCAAAACACACGGGTAAAAGTATAACCCTCGTTTATAGTTAAGAGTTTTGGTAAGACCAGGTCATTCCACAGGGACTGAGATTGCTCTTATATATCAATTAACTAATCAAGATGACTTAGAAAGCTTATGCAAATGTTTTACTGTGAAATTCAAGTATGAGACAAATATAATTACTTGGATAGTTGTTATAAGTTAGTGATGGTATATGATAATGATCTCAGAGGTTAAGCAAGTTCAACAAATGATTATTTGTTTTCGTCAGAATAATGTTTCATAAATTAACAGTTGTGATTCAAGACTTATGTCTGCTAATCCTCAAACAAGTGGTTAACAAGTATAAGAACTAGTTGCAATGCTTAAAACTCTATTGTTTATTTAATAACAAAAGCGATTTCTCCTTCAATTGATCAACACACATAGACATATGTTGAAAACCATAAAATACTATTTGAATCTTTCAACCCTTTCCAATTAGCAATTATAATCAAAGAGATAAACAATGGTGATAAGTATAGAACACAACAAGGTCTTAACATAAACAAGAAATCAACAAGAGATCATAACCACAACCAAACACTTTATTATATTAACATATCCAAGCAACCATAAGGAGTTTAGCCTAATATGGCTTTAGTAATCATGCTTACAGTGGTAATTTCGTATGAAATGATCAACATACTTTTGAATTAATGTAATAAAGAAGCTACCGTCACTAGCGATCACCACAATTAATATCTAGAGAGTATTTCAACGCTTTTAGAACTTTGACTTTATTTCTATCACTCCAATGAATGGAATTCGAGAGAGAATGAGTATCAGAGCTTTCTTGGTTGTTGGGATGAGAGATGTTGTGAAATGGGACGAATTGGGGCTCTATTTATAGGCAAGGATTGACTGGTCAGGCACTAAAGTACGCCGCACTTAAAGAAAGGCCGGCGGACTTCACACTGAATGCCGACGATCTTGGAGATAAACAGCGGCGCCAAAGGGTCATTGTTAGAGCCGAAGGCCGGCGCACTTTGAGATAAGATCTCCGTGCTTAACTTGATTTACTTATATTTGTGTAGGACTACATACGTCCCCGTAACCGACGCACTTTGGATATAAGCTCGGCGCTCTTTTAACTTGGAGAGGCTCTAACATAAGATTATCTTGGAAGTGAACACTTTGCCTTGATTCTTGAAGTTCTTTGTCTATTGGACCTGAAATGTATTTTCATGCAGTTAAGTATCGAAAGTCCTTATAAATCATATAGAAACTAACAAACAACGCTATATAAAATATGTATAATTCAAGCGTCATCAGGATTGCTGTAAAATGTTGATGTCATTGTTCAACCCAAAAACACCAAAGAAAGCATGCCATATCCATAAGTCTTGTGATGCAACAGATTCTAGCAAAATGAATGGATTCAGACCATTATCACGTCTACAATATTGCCCTTTATATGCGTTCGGACAACCAAACCACTCCCAGTATTTACAATCAAGGCTTCCTAACATCCCTTGAAACTCGTACGTTTCTTCATGATACATAAAGCTTTATGATATCAGTCATAGTGGGTTTCCTTAAGTACTCTGGTCCTAAAAATTTGCATAACAGAATTACAAAAATGATCAGGAGATAGACGAGAAGTTTCTTCACTCATTTGCAGATATTCGTCTAACACATCAGGAACTGTGTCGTATGCCAATTGACGAATTAAGGTGGTGCACTTCATTAACGGGGAAATGCCTTCTCTTTTGGTACAGTCAATATTATTATGAAAGAATGGACAATAAATATTAACATTCCGAACTATCCAGTCGAAAAGGCGGAGACTCATTCGAAACCTCTCCCGGAATGTATATGCATCGTACATCGGGTTCTCACTAAAATAGGTAGTTGTTAATACAAATATAGCATAAAAAAGTTATTTATATTTTTATAGTCTCTGAAGGTTTTGATAACGGCAATTATAAATTTATACCTCGTAAATGTTTACATAACCAAGTTATTAGTTATAAGTTACATTCTGATGTATATCACTCCAGGTATGAAATAATGTGATTATAACGCACGTCGAATGATCAAAGAGACCAATTAAATAAATGTTTTCAAAACATAATTTAAACACAGCTTAATTAAATGATTACATATAATACATTTTAATCAAATTAACTAGACACTTTAATTAGGTAACACCCCTAATTTCGTGAATGCAGCGAAAATTAAACTGGGTGTTACTTCATGGTATAACAGTTATAATAACATAAAACGATCTTTAATCAAGTCGTTTAAAAGAAAAGGATTATCATTCAAATTATATAAAATATATCAAAGTTTACAAAGATAGGTCCCTGTTGGTTCCATGTTTACAAAATATATCAATAATAAGTATTTGATGTTTATCGAATGGTAAAATATTCATAGCCTTCTTGATTGGTCCCATGCCCTCCATGCATGCCTTGATCATCATGGATCTGAGTTAAACATGCTAAAAGTCAACACAAAGGTTGAGTGAAATCCATAGCTTTGTTAAATGGTTGAACACGATATGTTTGTAGTGTGAGTTAATTAGACTCATACTCATAGATTGAAAACAAAACAGTTATTATTTCACTAAACTCATGCAACCAAAGCGTTAACGTATACCAATATCAATTGGCGTGTTTGTCGCACATGTAGGTAATTTGCGGTTATACCCTAGTGTTTTATGATTATAAAACATATTTGTTTAACACTTTGAAAGTTTTATATTTTTTCAGAAATACTCCCCCTTCACATGTGCTTATATATTTTAAATAGAAATTTACACATGTTGGGTGGAGTTTGCACTTTTAAATTGATTGAATCTCAATGAACATGACCAATTCGAGACACGTTTACATCACTGGCTAAGCCAGCTTAAAATTATTACCCGTCCTGGTCACATTCAAATAGAATCTCTCGAAACAGTACACTCTAGTTAGACAAGTCCTGTTCGAGACACGCTTATGTTGCTAGTTAAAGAGATACATTGTCAGCTTTTAGGTGACAACTAACTCTAATAACTAACTTGGAGTTATTACCCATCGAGGAAAAGTCTTTTCGATTACTAACTTTTTGTGTTTCGCCAATTCTTTGGTTATGACTGAGTCAAGCTCATGTGAGATTTCTTTTTCATTCAATCATATTTTAATCACATTTGTTTTCTCCCCCTCAAAAATAGAATATTGATGTTGTTTTTGTTAAACTTTTGATTAAAATATGCTTTTTGAGGTTTGTGAGAAGAATATACCAAGAACTTATCTTGAACAAAAATAATTTTAAATACCCCCCCCCCCCCCCCCCTCAATAAGTGAAATAACCTTTTTGAGGTTTTGATTACGAGAGGAAATACTTGTCGTTTTGAGCAGAATTATGAAAAACTTCAAAATTTTGATAAATTCTACTCAAAAGTAAGAAGCTTTCTCTCCTTATATCAGGATTGAGGCACTGAATCGTACCTCAGGGTCCTTTCATTACAAAGTACGGGTTGTACACTGATATATGTGCATAAGCCATTAAGCATGATTTTAGACGGAACATTTTGTTTTGGAAATACTCCCCCTCAAAACTCGCATATGTTTTGAGAATTTTAAACTTTTTAAAGTTTGAGGGAAGGAGTCTTCTTGAAGCAAAATTCTGAAAGATTTAGAAATTTTAGTTTGAAAAATTCTTGAATAAATTTTGCTTCAAGGTAACTAAAGGTTATACACTAAAATACTCCCCCTCAAAACTAGCATATGTTTTGACATTTTTAAACTTTGGAGCGAATTGGGGAGTAAAGATTTGAAAAATCTTGAGCAAAATTTTGAAAAGTTTTGAAAGCCTTTTGAATAAATTTTGCTCAAGATTAAGAAGTTTTAGATAAACTTTGCGTGAGAACTTGCTTCTTGTTTTAAGGATAAGTGCACGTTTGGTTTTTAAAGATGGTTTAGCAAGGCACTTTCCTTTCTTTGAAACCCGAGTTGTACACTCTAACGTGTGCACAAGTCATAATGTTTAAGTCCGGGTTGTAAGCTGAAATACTTACACTACAAAAAGGGGGACTTTTAGGACCCTTTCCTGCGATGCTTTTTTAGGCAGCGTCCTAAAAACACATCTAATATGACGAGCTAGTTTATGAGTCCTATTATCATGAAACCTAATAGGACATTTCATGTATTGGTCTTATTAGATGAGTTTTATAGGACACTTACTTAAACGAGTCTCATTATGATATAACATAATACGACACTTACTATTTAGGTCCTAATATCTTAAATTTTATATAGAATATAATATGACACATGTATATGCTTCCTATTAGGTTTGATTTTATAGGACACTTATATGGTTTTGTCGTATAATGAAGAATTTTAATAGGACACTTAGTAAGTTTACAGGTCGTACTAAATAAGTTTTATGGGACACTTATTTACTTAGGTTTTATTAAGAAAGAAACTTGATATGACACTTGATACTTTAGTCTTATTATCACAAATTTTATCAAATACTAGTTCGTTGGTGTCTAATTGTATTTGACCTTATAAGAAAACTAATGTATATCAAGTGCAACACATTTTATATACGGTATTATCCTAGTTTACAAATTCTAATAGTATTGTGCATATTTATACTCAAACATTGTGTTATTACTAGTTTTTTACAGTATTTTAAAACCTACACTACTCTCCGAACCAATTAGGTTGAAAGTGTCATTTGACTCATTGAACTCAACTTCAAGCATGAAAGTGAAAGCGCGGTCAAACTCGAGTGATGTTTTGATCATTGAATTTCATAGTCAACTGAAGTTTTGATATTTCAATTCTATAGTCAAGTCAAGATTGACGGGTTCATACTGCGTTTGGGGAATACAAATATAGACTACACAAACTTTTCCAAACGAAAATTCTTTACCTGATTTAAGTTTGTGTGATGATCTAAACTCAAGTGTGCGTGGACTAGTTGACTAAAATGTCAGGCACCGTAACATATTACCATAAAAATATTATTTGAAATTTTGTATTGTAATTGACTCGATTACATTCTAAATTTTAATAAAAAAAAAGCTTCACATGTAATTTAAATTTTATATTGAATTACACATTATAAATCTCAAACTGAATAACATAAAATTTTGATTTTTAAAAATTTGATTAATCTATCATTACTATTTTACATAACTTAGGTGTTTGTAAAACTAAAATTAGCACTTTCCCTCCCTCTTTTCTCCCTAATTTTTTATTTTATTTTTATGTACATCCCACCTTTGTTAAACCCAAAGCAAATTTATTGCCCTGCCCTTCTCACCATTTATACCAAATCTGCTTTTCCCTTCCTATTATCTCTCGACATCAGTTACAACCAGGCACCAGTAGAACCATTCTCACAAAAACAAAGTAAAATCATCTTTCACATTCCTTTACTCTAAATCCAAGCATTATTTTTATGATTTAACTTGATAGAGATCTAGGCTAATCATAATTTTTGAAATATTGAAACCCTAGTTGTTTGTTCTTTGATTAATTATGTTCGATTCTCTTTGATTGTGAAATTAATTGATAAAATTGAGTAAATGATAAGTAGATGCCCTAAAATTTTAGTTATATTTCCAAGCTTATTAATTAAATGATGGAAGTAAGAAAATATGTAATGGTTTGATGAATATTTTTTTTCAGACGATGCCATCACAGAAAAATAACAGAGTTCGCACCAGAAGTGGCGCGACAACCAACAAGTTGAAGATGTACTTGAGATGGGGTCAAACCATTCAGATGATAATGAAGGTATGTATCATTTTATGGTGTGTTTATATGCTTATGTTTTTGTCAATAACGGTTTGGTTATCGGGTGTATTTTTTTTTCTTGCGAAACCGAATAAACCAAACCAAACAACTCCGGTCAATCGAAAACCAACGGTTTGTACAGTGTACACCACTACTTACTATCAAAGGGGGTGTTTGGTTCCTGACTTACTGCTGCAGCAGCAAAAAATGGTCTTTGCAAATGGTCATTTTGTCTGCAAGTGCAGCTGTTTCAGTCGCATTTTTTTTAGGAATGGTTTGTTAATTCTTTTGTTAACTATTGTCAGTGGCAAAAAACTATAAATTTTGTTTATTCTCATGTGGAGTGCTTGTTTGTATAAGTATTGATAGCATGTTGGCTTGTACCATGTATTGTGTAGGTAGAGTTTTTGCTTAGGATAGTGTAGGCCACCTCTTGATAGTTAGTTTGTTTTATGTTTAATTTGTTTTAGGTCCCTTCTTAAACTAATTGGATTGATTAATTAATGGGATGCCTTGTTTTGTATTTTGTGTTTTGTATGGTTTTAAATTTTTAATAAAATGCCGTCTTTCTAAGAAAAAAGAGGGCGTTTGGTTGCTGCAGTAGGAGCGTTTGGTACTGAGTTCGTGGCTTTTTTTGATACTGAGTTTGTAATGTGAATGGCTACTGAGTTTGTTTTGTATTTTGAACACTATTAAGTTTTATGTGAATCGCTACTGGTACTATGTGTGTATCGTTTATGTGAATGTGACTGACTATATGCCAATGTACGTACATAATGTGTACTCAAGCTTGCATTTTGGCATGCATATATGAATTGCTACTTCTGGCATATCTTAACTCTATTTCTACAATGTTGACATGATTATTCATGATTCTTTGTTGTGAAAAAAATAAGACAAATAAGGGGAAAAAGAAGATGGTTCAAATGAGATTGTTGGAGGTGAAGAGTTAGGACCAAATTGGTGCGAGGTTAATGTTCAAGTTCATATCAAAAGAGATGAACACGTGGTGAGACGATATGGATTGTTTGTCACTATTAATGATGCTATTGGTGCAACTATCGCATGGCCTTGCCCTTTTGTTTTGGTATGTCAACTTTTTAAACTTATGACAACTTATACCAGTTGGATAAGGGTTGGGGCTGCAACAACAGGAGTGATTTTAATGGGTTACAATAAAGTAGGTTGCTTCAAATTTAATGGTTACGGTTGGGATATTAACACTTAAAATGTGCATGATCCATTAATAAACTACAATGCCATTGTATTAAGAACGTACTTACACATTTCATCTACTATAATGCCCCATCAGAAGTTTTGGAATACCATTTAGTGGTCCAAGTCATTGTAAAATGTGTTATTGCAACACCCCAACCCGACAAGGGTCTAAAGTGTAACATTATGGTGTCATTTCAGAACATAAAGCGCAAGCGAAAGACTTAGCTCAATAAATTATAAATCTTGAGACTAAAAGGACTAATAAAACAAATACAATCAAAACCAACTTCTGAAATAATCAAACAAAAATCTATGAAGACTAAGGTAGGGTTGGTCCACTAAAAGCTCCTACTCTCATCACTCAATCCCAGCCTCCAACTTGATACCTGCTGTAGGGAAAAGAAAATGCGGCTGAGCTAACGCTCAGTGAACAAATATAAACATATGAAAGACAATTGATCATAAACGAATAAATAAACAATCCAATGTGAACTTGCTGAGAGTAAGGTCGTAAAGAATGTGAAAGGTCATGTGAAAATGGCAATCAAAGCATAATACATAAATAGTAAAAGGGATAGTAACGGAAGTTGCTCAAGTACCAAAACAATCAATCAAATATTTCATTTTACAATTCATTGTACAGTCAATTCCTTTATTGTACATGGAGCTGTAGACTCCAATGTAGATGGGGTGTAGGGTCACACACCTACCAATCACCAGATATCATTACACATTACCTAGGATGCATCCATACGCTCCCTTCCAAAACAGATTAGCACATACAATAGCTCAAGGCTAGCATACATACTCAGATAATGGCCACAAATACAGATAAGGGAAACGCCGTGGATCAATCACACCTCCACAGAAAGTGTCATGCCATTGGTGCCTCAATGACATGGCTATGTTACCTCCATGGCTAGGGATAGTACCTTGAGCAATGAGTCAATTCAAATAGATAGAAACAAAGGGTCATAACAAAGAGGTCATATAAGATGGATCATAACAAAAGGATCATATCAATGGTTCAGATCAAGAGTTCATATCAAAGGTTTATATCAAAGTAAACGAATCAAAGTCAATGAATATGAATCATGAGAAACGAGTAATCAGACAAACGAACCAACCGATAATGATATAAATAGAAATGGGTATCCAGAATATCCGTTACCAATACGAAATGCAAATGAAATACTGTCTAAAAGTAAGACCGAATATCCGTACCAATACGAAATGTAAATGAAAGAATCTTTAAAAGGAAGACAGAATATCCGTACCAATACGAAACAAACAATAACAATAGTAGACGCTACATAGAATCAGAACCCTTACTGAGAAAAGGTAGAATATTCGTACCAATACGATATGTAAATGAAAGAACCCTTACTGAGAAAGAGTAGAATATCCGTACCAATACGATATGTAAATGAAAGAATCTTTAAAAGGAAGACTGAATATCCGTACCGTTACGAAACAAACAATAACAATAGTACATAGAATCAGAACCCTTACTGAGAAAGGGTAGAATATCCGTACCTTAATGCAAATGAACGGAAACAAACGATTTAATGGACGTTATGTTTTCTTCAATGAATCTACACGGATTAGGGTTCATAACATATTAAGTAAGTTTCTACATTTAGGTGTCGTTTATTTTTTCACAATAATCACTTTTTTCCTCTTTTCACTTCTTTTGTCTGCGGGAGGGCAGAGGTTTTTGTTTGTTTTTTTGCAGACATAAGTGCTTCTTTTCACTTCTTTCCTCTTCTAAATTTCAGACATTATCTTTCACTTCTTACCTCTTCTTTCACTTCTTCCCTCTTCTTTCACAAACCTTACATTTCTTTCTCAATATCTGTTTTTATACGTTTTAGTTTGTTTTTTACGTTTTCGTCCGTTTTTTTACGTTTTCGACAGTTTTTTACGTTTTCGACCGAATTTTTATGTTTTCGTCTCTTTTTTTACGTTTTCGCCCGTTTTTTACGTTTTCGTCCATTTTTTTACGTTTTCGTCTGTTTCTTTACGTTTTCGTCCATTTTTTACGTTTTCGCCCATTTTTTTTGCGTTTTCGTCCGTTTTTTTACGTTTTCTCCCATTTTTTAAAGTTTTCGTCCAATTTTTTATGTTTTCGCCCCTTTTTTTAATATTTTCGCCCTTTTTTTACGTTTTCGCCCATTTTTGTCAATTTTTTTACGTTTTCGCCCTTTTTTTTTTATGTTTTCGCCCTTTTTTTTCACGTTTTCGTCTTTTTTTACGTTTTCGCCCGTTCTTTTACGTTTTCGCCTTATTTTTTTACGTTTTCGTCTTTTTTACGTTTTCATTTGTTTTAGTCCGTTTTTATCCGTTATTTTTACGTTTTTGTATTTTTTTATATTTTCATTTGTTCTTGTCTGTTTTTTTACGTTTTCGACCATTTTTTACTTTTTTGTTTGTTTGTTTTTTTATTTTTATTTTTATTTTTTTTATGTTTTCGTCTATTTTTTTACGTTTTCAACCGATTTTACTTTTTATTATATATTTTTCACATTTTCGTATTTAATTACGTTTTCGTCTTTTTTTTTACGTTTTCGACCTTCTTCTTACGTTTTCTTACGTAAGAAAATGTACAATAACGTAAAAAACATACAAACAGACAAAATCATATGAAAACGGATGAAACGTAAAAAACAGACAAGAACGTAAAAAATAGACGAAAACTTAAAAAAATGGACGAAAATGTAAAAAAGTTCAAAACGTAAAGAACAGGCAAAAACGTAAAAAACCGGATGAAAACCTAAAAAAACTGACATAAAAGTAAAAAAGGTCAAAAATGTAAAAAACGTTAAAAAATGGATGAATACGTAAAAAAAAGACGAAAACATATAAAAACAGACGAAAACGTAAAAAAGCGGTCGAAAACGTAAAAAACAAATGAAAATGTAAAAAAAAAATAGGCGAAATTTTAAAAAAGACAAACATAAAAAACGGTCGAAAATGTAAAAAAAATGTAACAAAACGTAAAGAATGGACGAAACGTAAATAAACATACGAAAACGTAAAAAAACGAATGAAAACGTAAAAAAGACGAAAACGTAAAAAAACCAGACGAAAACATTAAAAAACGGAAGAAAACGTAAAAAAACAGACGAAGTCGTAAATAAACAGAAAAACGTAAAATAACAGTCGAAAACGTAAAAAATATAAAAATGTACAAAAACATAAAAAAACGAACGAAAACGAAAAAAAACTAGTGAAAAAGAAAAAAGGAAAGGAAAAAAAAAGTATTTTAATAGCACAAAAAATACTAGTGAAAAAAAGAAAGAAAGAAGTACTTCAATAGCACAAAAACAAACGGTCTTTTTCTTGTAGATGAAGAGCTTATGTGCATCTCTTCTTCTGCAGACATGGTTTGCAAATGAAGAGATAAAAGCTCTGAAAAAACAAACTACACCTTAGTCAACATAGGGTTTAAAACACATTAAATGCCATTAGGTCTAGGGTTTTCATTAAAGTCTCATTGATACGTTTATGTTTGAGAAACTTTTCAGAAAACTCTTATAATTACCTTATTTTTTCTCACTTAGAAATTCAACTAACCAATGAGAAGGCTTAGATTTAAAATAGATTCTCTTATTGGTTAATTGAATCCTTTGATTTGACAAAAAGTGAGTTCTCATATTATATAAAAGATAAAAGATACATGAGAGAAGAGATAGAGATAAAAATGATAAGAAAGATTAATTAGTTAATTGAGAAATAAAAAGAAAAGTAGAAAACCGGCCCGGCCCAGCCAAGCCCAGCTGTCTCCTACTATCAGTAGTATTCCTGGAAGAGGAGAGTAAAAAATTCAAAGAGTGAACCAATTCGCCCGCCCGCCCGGTGACATACGAAACCCTAGCTAGCTAGAAATAGAATCATCATCATGTATGGTGGAGGTAAGTCAATTTCTCTCTAAATTAGCCTCTGTCTACTAATTTACACACATTCTGCTAAACCCTAATTTTGGAATTCTAACTACAGATGAAGTATCTGCGATAGTAGTGGATTTGGGTTCACATACTTGTAAAGCTGGTTATGCTGGTGAAGATGCTCCCAAAGCTGTTTTTCCTTCTGTAATTCTTCTCAATTTTACCTAATTTTTTAACATAATTTATTAAAAAAAAAAATTTATTTTTCTTATTTGTGTATATATAAATAAAGGTTGTTGGGTCACTTGATCAAATGGAAGTCATACCAGCCATTAAGGATGGAGGTGATGCTACAGAGCCTCCCAAGTCTAAGGGAAAGCGTAAGCTGTATGTAGGCTCTGCTGCAATGGGATACCGTCGCGATCATATGGAGGTCATACCAGCCATTAAGGATGGAATTGTTACTGATTGGGATATTGTCGAAAGCATTTGGGATCATGCCTTCAGGTAATTGCTCAGAGTCAACCTTTGGTTTTAAGGAGAATTGCTCATTGCTTTCTGTTTGCAGGGAATGCCTGTTGGTTGATCCTAAAGAGCATCCGATGTTACTTGCAGAACCATCTTCTAACACTCAACAACAGAGAGAGAAGTAATATACCCTTCTTTTCTTTTCTATTTCACATCTCTTCGTAAACTCTTCTGGCAAATGCATAAGATGATCAGTAGACATGTTCCAATAAAATTACTTAACTGAAGTATATAGAAAAAGGGTAAAATTATTTTGCATACTGTAATTGTTTAGGCTCTCCAATTAGTGGATACCGAATGCATGTTACTTTATTATTTGGTGAATGCACTGGCAGAGAAGGGAATATCATACAAAGTCTGTATTACGCCTACCAAAAGAACCCGAGTGTTTAGAGGTTCACTTAATTAGAAATTGATCCTCCATCCGCTTCTCTTTTTTCATGTTTACAATATAGATACTCCTTAAATTTAGCATTGGGCCTCATCAAAAAGCCGTACTAAGCCTTTGCAGTGCTGTTTACATATACAGAATGGCCCTATTGTAGGAGAAAATTAGCTGTTTGGGAGTATCTATAGATAAGATGACTTTAAACTAGAGCTATATGCATTTTCACTGGATCCCTACCCTAGGGAAATAAGCCACTAATCACTTTTTCTTGCTTACTAACTGAAATATATCTGAATTGCTGATTTGCTTCTCAATAGGATCAAATTAGTGGAATCCCGTGGACCGATGTCAATGCCGTTAGTATATTGTGATTATTTAGCCGTACCTAACTGCTAATGGAATGGAACTTGGTGAAAATAGGAAATATTGTGTTTATTGGAATAACAAAGATAGGATTATTATTATTATTATTATTATTATTATTATTTTTTATTTTTTCCTCGTTTGCTTGGGGCGGCTGGTAGTTTTGTTTCCATGTAAAATCCCAAGATGGTATTTTCTTTGCAATGGAAAATGCCAATAATGAAAGGCATAACAGATGAAATAAATGGACACTGACTTTTGTCTAGTTGTGTATTCAGTCTGATAGTGGACTGAACTGATAATCGGACACCCATATGTCTATAGATGCTGTTTAATGCATTGGAGTTCCTGTTGCTTCTTCATCCGGGTTTGGATGGGCTCGCTTGTCACTATCATTCTTTTTTAGATGGTAGCAAATTAGCAATAACCCTAACTAGGGTAATGAAAGAGAGAAGGGGGGGGGGGGGGGGGGGGTTAGTCTGTGTGCCTACCAAATGGTACTTTCTATAATCGGACACCCATATGTCTATAGATGTTGTTTAATGCATTGGAGTTCCTGTTGCTTCTTCATCCGGGTTTCTGTGTGATATACTGATTAAAGCCTCTCATTTCTTTTTACCTTGTGTGATTCATTGGCCCATTCATTTCTTTATGGGGATCACATGTTAAACCTGCAATTTGTCTCTTCTGTTTTGCTGTCCTTAGACTGCCTTCAGAATGCACCAGGAGGGTTAGCGATGAGAGTTCATGTAGCTTAAATTTACCCTGGTTGTGCGTGTTATTTATTTATTTATATTATATTTTCTTAAACTGGAAAAATAAAGTTAACATCAAAGAGGTAGGGTTACAAAAGTACGTGTGATGCATTAAGTTTATATTAATTTTCTAGATATTAATTTCAACTCCGAAACTTTCTATGTGATGCATCTTTACAAATTTGCTTTTATTTGCAAACATGACAGGACAGCGGAGCTTATGTTTGAGAAATACCAAGCGCCTGCATTGTTTTTAGCCAAAAATGCTGTATGCTGCTGTTCCCATTCTCTTACTTCTTTATAACCAAAATTGATCTTCGAGACAGGCTGAAGATGAATTCATTCATCTGGCGTTGTCTTTTGATTGAGCATCTGGTCTAATTTTGACTACTAATTTTACTGCCAGGTTCTCACATCTTTTGCCTCGGGACGTGCTACCTCATTGGTCATTGATAGGTATGATAACACAATTTGCTTGCCAACTTCACATGTCATATCTGGCATTTCTTTACAAGTGGATCTTACTTATGTATGCCTTCTTTATCCAATTGATCTCTTCACTTTGTATAGTTTTAAACCATCTTTTGGACAGACTCTGGATCATTCTTGAGCTCGTTTCTTTGCTCTTAGAACAGACCCTGGAATATCTTTTGCATGTCATCATCATTCGCCTGTCACCACCACGTACTATATGATATATTGCATGATAAAGCTGGGAATATTAAAAGCTGGTTTAATAATATGGATGGGTTAGCTTAAAATAATTCTGGATTCTAGTGCCTAATACTATATTATGTGTTGATAGGATGATTGATAAATAAGAGCACATTAATATGCTTACTTGATCAAATGAACTTGAATTCGTTCTTGGACAATAATAAGGAACAAAGGAGAAAGTTTTTGCTTTAGAATACCAACACTAGAAGCATTATATTCTCTATATATTCCCAGACATTTGTTTTTCAATAATATTATCAGTCGATATTATGGATCAGATGGTATTAGTCCTAATCTTCAGTCCATATTATGGATCAGTTGTCGTGTTTCATGAATATAATTTAAGACGGACCCTATACATTGGAGGGGAACCAGTTGGGCCAACTATTGCACACCAACTATATAACCTCAATAGACCACATATATCTCAACTGAGACTTGAATTCCACAGAAACTTCGTTGATAGGTCACCCCGTTTCCGCTACTCTGCTAGGTTAATCGCCTTTTAGTTTCTTGGAAGGATTTTAGGATAAGTAGCTAGCTAAATTTTGGATATTACAGGCTTGAAGCAGACACGCAGGGCTTATGATTCTTATGATCCAAGTTGTAACTGAAATATATTACATTATATACAATAGTTGAAAGGAAGTCATTTCATGATAAATAGAAAGTGGGCTACATTTTGACTTT
Organism: Artemisia argyi; assembly: GCA_030686995.1. Classification (NCBI taxonomy): domain Eukaryota; kingdom Viridiplantae; phylum Streptophyta; class Magnoliopsida; order Asterales; family Asteraceae; genus Artemisia; species Artemisia argyi. Next base: position 83,333,907 of record CM060677.1, on the reverse strand, counting down.
TATTCTGTTGACTTTCTTCAAACTTTTTATGTAGAAACTTAAAAAAAATCTATAGAAACATGGTTTGTTAATCAAATCCATATTTGTACCTTTTTTTTTTTTTTTTTTTTTTTTTTTTTTGGTTTTGTTGTGCACTATCTGTTCTATGTCAGTTATTGCTACTTATATTTGATAATTAACCCAATTTAAGTTAGGAGATATATTGATTTTGTTTTTATTCGGAAAATAATATAATCATATAAACCTGCTATGTATAACGCATTGGCTTTGTAGGCACCTCCGCATATGAGGAAAACTTTAATACTATAAATGTAATGGTGATAATTAATAATGCTTACTAAATACATATATTTCTCAAAATATAAAAATAAAAAGTTGTTAGATCGATAAAATAATATTTACTTAATGATTATAAGTTGATACATTACATACCAAATATAAAAAACTCAACGTTTATTTAATTTAGTAAAAGGTGTAAAATTAGGGAGCTGGATAGAGGGCGCTTCATACGAGGGCCTATTTTAGAAAAGCATGGCTATATTTATAAAGGAAAAGATTTTAAAAGAGTAGCTATAAGAGAGAAAAAATGAGTTTTCTGTCGTCTAGGGAAAAAATAGCAAGAATTTCTTTTGGAACTACTTTTCTAGTTTTCTTTGAAAACTAATCTGGAAAAGGGGGACATATTTCTACAAGTAGACAGCCCCTCAGGATTCATGTGCATATCCTACATTTTTAAGATTTGAAATACTAAACTCTGGTGTTATATTTTAGGGCTGTTGAAATCTGTAGTGCTGGCTTGAATGCTACTTGTGGTCCCTCACTCCCTCTAGCTAGTAAGGACTGTCATATAAGCTATTACCATACTCCTCATTCTTGTTACCAAGTCCTTAAAACTGCATTAGTAATCGTGCAGCAGGTTAAAATTATTATGTCAATTTGTGATGATTGGTTATTTTACTGATAGAGAGTAAGCTTTAGCAAATGTCATCGATGGAATGATTGGAACCAGCTGCTGGTTGTAGAAAAAAACCATCAGCAAGTGCAAACTTGTCTAAATTGGCTTCAGGCATATCTATGACTGGTGATGCAGTTTCACATAGTTGGGAAAAACTGTTTTAGCTTTCAATGCTCTATTCATTTGGATTACATACACAACGATCAAATATATCTTAACCTCATTAGCTCTGGCTGAATGCTTAAATGCCGTAGAATTGCCTTGAATATGGAGGTGTTAGGGTACACATGAACCACAATATGGTACTTTGAAGAATATAAATCATTGCAGAAATTGTGATCATACTATCTTACATAAATTGAGGTGAGGCACTTGATTTTTTTTAACAGAATCCACAAGTAATGAAATTTGTTTTAGAATTAAGATTGATTTCTCTTTCAACTTGAAGTAAAATCTAGGAGAGAAAAAACTTAAAACTCAACTTGCAAGTTATAATTAATCTGAAGTTGGCTTCATATAAGGTCACATTTGGAAAGTTAGCTTCACATCATATTAATCAACACCACGACTACTAATGTATACTATATAATTGTATGCATGCAGTAGCAACTCCTAAAATTCTATGATGGTCGGAGGTTGTTTATTTTGTTGTGTATTTACTGATTTCATTATGCTGCTTGGATTTTTTAAAATGTTTTGTTGCTGTTACTTAAATGCAAAACTGATTTGGTTAATATTGCTTCAGTGGAGGAGGTTCGACTATTGTTGCCCCAGTACACGATGGTTATGTTCTACAGAAGGTATGCATGTACCAGTAAGAAAAATGGCTGTCAGCTGCTGAATTTATTTTGTACTTTTAATTTGTTGACATATACTAAATATGCTATGTGCGCAAAGATTATTTACCGATTTTCTCTAGTTTATGTTGCATTTACTCATCATTACTGGACAAGGGTGCAATATGTGCATGAAAGTCTGAAATTTGCCTGCAGTATATTTATATTGTTCAGTAACGCACCACCCAAAAATCCTTGATTGGACATTCAAATTGAAAACACTAAACCGTCAATAAATACTGAATTAATCTAAAATGAGAATTGAAATGCATATTGAAAATTTTATTAAAGTATCAAGATTGATTGAGAAACTAACCACCTGGCCTTAAGGATTATTGGACATTCGTATCATATAACATCATTCCATTGCATTGATGTGACTCCCATAAATCACAAAATGCATATGTCAATGAGTATGCATTAAAATATCAATCCAAAATGCCACATTGGAAATGTCAGAACCTGCAGTGTGTAACGGTGATTACACCACTGAAACATTTCATACATATCAACATATCAGGAAGCCTATACAGTACAAAGCTTCCTCAAAACTTAGGGGACGCCAATGGATCGAATGTATGTTCTACACCTAAGGGTGTGTTAACCACTCTCACGTTAGTGTTCACTTAGAGTACATGTCACACACGTAAACCTAGGGCCTTTGCTTTGCTTCTAGCCTTTGTACCAAGTAGATTGATTATAGCTCTCTGTTTCTGCTTTGCTTTCTCTTGCGTTGACTACCTTAGTAAAAAAATGGGTCTAGTTGAACTTTTGTATATAGTTGAACACAGGAACCCTGTAACTCTTCTACCCCTTTTCTTACAACACCTGTTATCTGCAATCACATAAACACTAAACATGAACATGTCATATCCATTTAATAATGGAGCATTTCTGCCCTTTGAATGTGGAAACGTGGGCATATGATGGAGTTATCGATATATATTGGCGATAGATGTAGTGATACTCTGCTGTCTTCGAATGGTCTCTGACTATACTTATTTGTATTTTTTGCCAGATTTTCTTTTACCATGTGATCATTTTGTATTACAATCCTTACTGTGTAAAGTATTCCACGTACTAATTATTATTGTATGCTGGTGATGGGGCTCTAATTTATGTGTTCTACTCTGGCAATAGGCTGTCTCGGTGTCTCCAATTGGAGGAGAATATCTTACTGATTGCTTAATTAAAAGCTTGGAAAGCAAAGGAGTTAAAGTGAGTTACTGTTTAGTGCCAAATCTAATTTTCACTGCTGAGCATGATGGTATGAGTTAGATATTTATGTGTTTCTGTGTGTATGTTATGCAGATTAGGCCGCGATACTCTTTTAAACGAAAGGAAGTCCGGCCAGGAGAGTTTCAGGTTATCTATGCATATGTTTACTGTTTGTAATCTGTTAAATAGAACCAACTTTGATAACATGTCTACTAATTTTTTTCCTAATATGCAATTTGGATCACTTATCTTGAAGCATTTGCTCTACTTCGTTTGCACACACCTCTCTTCTATCTTGAGAGACATTAATTTGAAACCTCTGGACCATTATGAATTGGATACAATTAGTCAGCCGTGGAGACGTTTATCTGATTTTGTGCGTGGGATTGTATAATTGTTACACTCACATCATTAATTTTGACAGACTGTAGATCTTGATTTCCCGAACACTACTGAAACTTATAGGCTCTACTGCCAGGTTTGTTATCATTTTGCCCATAAGTTTCTTTTGATAGCTGTTTAAGCTCTGTTTGTAAATGTGACCTTTTCTGTTATAGAGGGAAATTGCCAGCGATATCAAGGAATGTGTTTGTCGTGCCCCTGATACTCCATATGATGGTTTGTGTTCTTCTCATATATTTTATGTACCAATTTTAATTGTCTGTCTATCATTCATGCGAGTGTGTCCTGGATCTAAATATCTGATTATTAGACCTGTTTATCTTCTTACTGTGAAACACAGTATAGACACCAGCATTTAAGAATAAAAGACATTGTTAATAAAGTCTCCCAAAAAATTATATCACAAAAATTTGTAGCAGTGAATACTCTAATATAGCCATGAAAATACCATAGCTATATAGTGTGTCAATTTATTCAGTTACTAAGTCAACCATGTAACTGTGCTTTCTTATGAATTGATATCCTCTCTCAAATATGAATATCGTCCATTTGTTCACTGTTGTCGGTACTTTCACCAACCTTTAAAACATCAGCTGTTTGGCTAGCATTTAAGTCACTAGGTTTACTACATAATTTAATGTTACTGGTATTAATCCCACTAATTTCAGGGGACATCAAGGCATATCACAGTTGTCTATATCAGGTTTTGAGATGCAAAGTTTGGAGTTTATAGAGTACAAGCTGTACATTTAAAAAATCATATACAGTCCAAATTCACTTAGATTAGTAGCCATACAATAAAGATAGAAGAATAATTAAGACTTTATTTCTTCTGTTTCCGGCCACAACTGAAGTACCATAATGATATTCGTGTTAATTCTTTTATACGTTTCTAGCAGTTGATTATCTAAATGGCATTATTTCACTTTGCTGATTATCTTGCATTTTTCTTTCCTAATTTCAGATGTATCGTATTCAAACATACCAATGACATCATATGAACTACCTGACGGACAGTAAGTTTAACGACCTTTCTTTATGTTGTGGGATTGGTCAGATGTAAGATAGCTATAGTCAAGGTTGCAAAAAGCGCTAGGTGCTAGTCAGGCGGTGGTTATATTGATAAAGTTAAAGTATATATTGACAAATTTAATCATAACTAACTAAGAGTGTCTCAAAAAAATTGGATATTGAGCTTTAAATGTAAATTAGGGCTTTCATTTAGTTAAAATAGAGTTTTTTTTTGACAACAATTACATCACAAAATTTACTCTCATGCTATTTAAAAACAAGATCCGACCAATTAAAAAAAACCCAAATTTTAAGTTAAAAAACGGTGTTGACTACTGCTGACCAGCATTGACCACTGTTGACCGTCGTTTTGGCCGGCGTTGACCGCCTTTTTGACTGATTTTGTAAAATCGAGGCGGCTAGTGGCCGCCTAGTCTTCTTTTTACAACACTGGCTATAGTTATTTAGCGTATTGGATTATTTTCATCTTTAGAATGCCAAGTTTAAAATGTGAATTGTAAGCAAGTTTTAACTCACATCTGAGTTTATAATCCCTATTCCCAAACACATGCCGATTTTAAGGGACAGTACTCATTGTTCTAGTTGTAAAGCTTAATAAAATGTAATTACATGGTCATGTATTAACCATTCTTTAGTGTGGTAATACCTTGGGTTAATCTAAAATTTGAAACTATCAAGAGACTAATTAACTAATACACTCTTTTATATTATTTTGACAGTTTCGGCACTTCATCCTGTTTCCTTGTCCTTTCTAATATATATATTTTTTTACTTTCATTCTTGTTATTAGTTCTTTTAATAATCTCATTTAACAGGACCATCGAGATCGGTTCTGACAGATTCAAGACTCCTGATGTGCTGTTCAATCCGTCCTTGGTGAAGGTTAGTGGATCTTAGCACCTGCATATGGTCACTGCTTTGAGTACTGATTTGAAATCATTTTATTTCTCTGTATCTATAGTTTCCCTTAATAGAGAATTATGTTGCGCTGTACTTTTTTCACTTTAAGAAGTTACTCTAATCATGCATATTTTTCTTTTATTTTCATCAGACCATACCTGGTATGGAAGGTTCTCTGGATATAGCTGCTTCTGCTCGTGGCTTGCCACAAATGGTATAGCATCTCATTCTGTTTTTACAATGTTTCAGCTATATATTTGTATTGTATTCTTTATATCAATTGATAATTGTGCTTGGTTTCTGTTGAACTTCACAGGTTATAGAGAGCATAAATAAGTGTGATGTTGATATCCGAAGAGAATTATTCAGCAGTATTCTGGTAATAATTGATATACTTTACTTGAGTTCTTTACCACTTTTTGGCTATTAATATACTTAACGATGGATAACTGTATTAGTTCTTCCTATTAGATGGTCCAGTTTTCTGTTTCTGTTACCCATATCATATGTTGGCATTGACATCTTGATCAAAATTATTCAATGACTGGCACGCTAAATCTTAATAGTCTAAATTATTGAGTTAATGCCTTCATTGTTCTTGTAGCTTGGCTATTTTTTACCTTATTAATTACTAGTAGTTTTTTACCCCCATAGGGTAGCTTATTGGGGAGGGTGATTCATAAAATAATATGTGAGTGTTGTCCTTCAAACTTGTTAGGGTTTTCATTGGAACAAAATCTGACTGGAATTTGGAAATTAACAGTTATGGGACCAAAGATCAGCAATTAAAACTGGGTAACTTCGTTCGGGTTTCGTTTTAGAATCATTTTAGCCCTTAGCTGAACTATAAATACAAACTAGGGGTCAATGTAAATATCAAAAGATGCCCTTTCAAGTTTAAAATATCCCTCACTGAGAATTGAACCCTACTGATGAGTTTGTTGAAGTGTTAACAACCAGATATCATGTAGTTTGAATTATTAAATTTTGTGTTATGTGCTAATACAAACTAGGGGTCAATGTAAATATCAAAAGATGCCCTTTCAAGTTTAAAATATCCCTCACTGAGAATTGAACCCTATTGATGAGTTTGTTGAAGTGTTAACAACCAGATATCATGTAGTTTGAATTATTAAATTTTGTGTTATGTGCTAATATCGTTTCTTGGTTTTTTTTGGTGCAGCTTGCTGGTGGCACAGCATCAATGCAACAACTGAAAGAACGTCTTGAGAAAGACTTGCTAGAGGTTCGTTTTACAGCCATGAGACATACCATATCTGTCAGCAAAAAGATTTTCTTAAACCCATATCCATATATAATTACAACTACAGAAAAGAAAATATGACATAAATTATAAATTTGTCCCCCTGAGTCCTCTTTAATCTATTTGCATTGCATTTACAGTATTATCATTTGTAGAAATTCTCCTAATTTGTAGACTTCATGACTTGACTAGTATGTTTATAAGGTCTTTAACTCTTTATGAGTTTATTCCATAGCATGGTTGCAATAAGCGCTTGGCGCTAGTCGGGCTGTCGACCACCGCCTAGCTAGGTAGATTGGACTTTTCTATATATAAACTTTAAAATTATATGTCTATTGATAAATTTTATCATAAATAACTAAGTAGGTCTAAAAAAGATTGGATGTTAGGCTTTAAACGTAAATTAGGGCTTTCACTTTGTTAAATTAGGGTTGTTTTTTTAAGTAAAGTCTCATTTTTCTTTTTCTTTTCTAGCCACCATCTCATGTCTCTCATCTTCTCTTCTCATCTTTCTCATCTACAACAATTACATCACAAAGTTTATTCTTACACACCAGTTAAGAACAAGATCCGACCAATTGAAAGAAAAAACCTAATTAAAATTTTAAAAACCGTGTTGACCGCCGCTGACTGGCGTGTTGGCCAGCGCTGACCGCTTTTTTGGCCGCCTAGTGTAAAATCGAGGAGGCTGGTGGCCGCCTAGGCCGCTTTTACAACACTGTTTGTCTGTTCCATAGAGGTAGCAGTTTAACCCATTTACTTATCAATAGGTAAATGTGGTTATGCTTTATGTACTCTTATGTGTCAAAGTGTAAAATGACAAAATCAATGAAAGTGTAGTTTGATTCATTTTCTTCAAGTTATTTGTTACACCAGTAGTCTTAATTATGATACGATATATGTGAAGATAGTTCGAAGGTGACCCGTAGGTCACGTCTAACAACGGCAGGAGATTGATTGGAGAATTATGGTGTTTTTATTATAATCATGATTTAGTGCAACATAGGTTTTGATTCACTGTAATTTATCTTAATAGGAATCTCCTCAAGCAGCTAGAGTTAAAGTGTTGGCTAGTGGCAACTCAACAGAAAGAAGGTTCAGGTAAGAATCGCTCTCTGTCGATCTCTCTCTCTCTCTCTCTAACTCACTAATTGTGCTGACACTCCACTCCAAACTTCAATTCTTTTGGATCATTTTCACATGTTGATGAAAGATATATAGGTTCCAGCCAGTTTAATGGACAAATGCTGTCCCTCTAAACTCTAAAAAGCATTCTATATATAGGTTCAAGTCTACGTGGATTTGGAATAGCACACGTGTACCCTAATTAGTTCACTGTATATTGGTACATGTCTGTTGGCATTTTAAGATTAAATGTCTCAAAAAAGAGATTTTGAGAAACCACCTCTCTGCAATATTTGATCGTGAAGTAGCGTGCCCTGAATTTGGGAATGCAATATGTATGCATCATTCTTCTTGGCTCGTACTAGGCAGGGGGAATAATGGAAATGAATATCAACTTGGTCAAAATATGAGTAAAAACAACATTTACATTTTATTAAAAGTAGTTAACGCATTATTTGTTATTAGAAATGAGAATATTATTGCAATGATATGATAATCTAATATATGAATAAAGCAGTTTAGGAGCTTTGTATGCCAGGGCTAGTGTACCCATCACACCAAAAGAAAGTAATTTACGTGGAATTCTTTTATATAATCTGTATCTTGTTAATTCAGTAGTGCACGACAAAATGTGAGTTTTGTTCCCGGTGTGTGTGTTACATACTTGTTTTACTTAAACATGAATCATTTAAAACGCGATTACCAATCCATTATCATTTTTATTGGATGTGATGTGATGTGATTGTTTTCACAGCGTTTGGATAGGAGGGAGCATACTAGCATCTCTCGGATCTTTTCAGCAGATGTGGTTTTCCAAATCCGAGTAAGTTTGAACTTTCTCTAAACATGGAATTTGACCAACTTTCCTTCACATTGTTCTAAATGATCTTTGTATTGGCAACAGGTACGAAGAGCATGGATGTTCTTACATTCAAAGAAAATGTCCTTAAATATCCTCTAAAGTTGGGCCAGTTAGTACTTGGTGTGACAGTAGTAGACTTGTAGTAGGTCTAGGAGAGGGCTAACAACCTGTTTATTAAAATGTTTGATTGGATGGATATTATTTATCTTGACATGCATCCTGAAACTCAATGTGTTGTATAACTATGTTCTTGATTCTATGTATTCATCTCTTATCACTGGCATATTCTGCTATGTTTTGAACCCATATTAGATATATTTATAACGTGTCATAAGGTTGAAATCTGTTGAAGCACACGTATTCAAATAGGGATGAGCATTTCGACTCAAATCTAGGTACCGAACTCGAATCGTACCAGTATTGTACCAATCATGGTACGGTACCGGGACTATGAACTTAGGGTGGAAAAAATTCGGTACCTTCAAAAATGGCACGGGGTAAAAACGAGAAATCCCGGTTTTTGTATAGGAATACAAAATGGGCTATTTTTTTGAATAAATTTTGAAAACGGCGACTACAAATCCAAACAAAAAGTTAAGAGGACAAAAAGGTTTTTAAACAGTTTGTGTCAACAATTGACCTTTTACGAACCCTTTTAAAAATTGAACCGTGACCCCTTGAACGTATATTGTTAGGTTAACCTGTGTAAAACGGAAAATAACATTGAACGTATATCGGCACTAGACTAAGTATAGTATACGTCAACTAACTACCTTATGACTCTCATTAACATATTTTATAAGTCATTTGCATTTAGTTTTATAAGTTTTACATAAATCACTTAAGACTTGCATTAAGTCTCATGCATGCATGCAATACTCAACCAATTCACCACCTTTGCATTATAATACATATATACACTTTAACTTTCAAAATTTGAAAAAAAAAAAAAAAAAAAAAAAAAAATCCTTTTCCCCTTCTTCACCTAAAATCGCCCACAATATGGGTAAGCAAACAAAGTGCTTCCTTGCCATGATAAAACCTCCTTTAGTCCTTTACCACCTTAAGATGTCAACTAGTAAAGACAAGAGCTTATGTAAGCTAACCCACCCCTACCTACTCCTCTTACATGTTGGCGTCACCCCCTCCCCGGACAACTCGAGCATCATTCAAAACAAGGTTGAACCATTCCATGTGATCATGGTGTGATGGTGATACCTTGCATGCCTACCAAAATTATCACTATATAAGGACCTCTTCACTAGCTATAACTTCACACACAAAACACAACTCATTCACTCCCCTTTCTCTCTAGTATTTTCGTCAGCAAAGAGGTCAAGAACAAGGGTATTTTAGTTTTAGGTTAGTTTGGTTAAGAGTTGGTTAAGCAAGGCTAGGGTTTTGGTTTAAGAAACTAGGGTTTTCTTAGAGTATTTGGGTAGTTTGTGCACTTTTGATCATCCCATCATCCATAACACTTGTTGGAGACATTTGGGTCAAATATTGGCCCAACAATCTCCCCCAATTTAAACATAAAAATGGCCTGGGTTTAATCAGGTATAAGTGAGCATAACAACTTCTTCTTATACTCCGATTTTACAAAAGGTATAATGAATGACTATGTAGAAACGTAGAGGGGGGGGGGGGGGGGGGGTTGACTACGTTCCTCTTTAAAATATAAAATATTTCTTATCAAATTTCCGATCAAGTATGACTAAACATGAATAGTGGTTATGACACTTATAACAACTATGTATAATTATATCTAACTTACAACACACATAACAAGTAAGATAAATTAGAGTTAGTTTAGTCAGACAATGTGGACGTTCCCTTATATATACGGACGGTCCCTTATATGTTTGGTATCGTCTGTCTGTTTAAGGACCGCCGACAGTGGCGTGTTTAAGACAGATGATTTAGTGTGTATTTACATATTTTAAGTTATCTTAGTTTGTATCACACCCACATTTACAATATATGCGTCAAGCCATACAAACATACACTCAATGCAAGTATAACAATAAAACAATAAATGCAAGGATAGAAAGTAAAGAGATGAGAAGAGATAACGCAAACCGGACACAATGATTTATAGTGGTTCGTCACGAAGCACCTCTTCGCCCTACTCCACTCCCTGAGTACCACACTCGAGAGTCACTTCACTAGTCAACAAGCTCCATTATGGCGGAACAAACCGTACACCAAAGCTTACACCAATTTAACAACACTAAGCGGAATGTCGAGTCCTAATCCTAGCTAGAACCAATCTACACAAAGGCCCACGTGGCCACACGAACAAGCACTCTTGTCCACTTAGATCGACACACTATCCAAGTCTTCACACGGACGATCACCCCGTCCAATTCTTCACACGAACGACCACTCCCATTCACTTGAATCATCACCCAATCCAAGTCTTCACGAACCTTCACTCGATCCTAGTCTTCACACACGAACTTCACTAAGTCCTAGTATTCACACACGAACTACACTAAGTCCTAATCTTCACACACGGACGTACACACCGTCCTAGTTCACACATGGACGTACACACCATCCTATTCTACACACACTTACCTACGAACGTACACACCGTCCTAATCTACACAATCATCCATGGACTTTCACTTTGTCCGAATTTACACTCACACACCTAACAACGACTCACACACAAGTCAGATACACTAATATACATAAGAGAGAGTTTGGAGGAAGATGAGAATCGTAACACTTGTTACGTTTGTGTGTGGACTCAATAACACTTCGATTCTTGACGACTTTGAGTGTTCTTCTCTTGCACTTGAGATAGAGGATGACCGGATCACTTATAAACACATACATTTCTCAATCACTAGTTTTTAAAACCATATATTTTAAGGGCCCCACAACATTTAAGTCCCTCACTTTTGACATGTCAAACACGGTTTGTAATAGATTATTAATATCAAATCCACTAAAATAACCCCAAATTTGGCCAACCAAACACCCCCTAGAATTATTTATATCATGTGAAATGAATCCTTCCACCAGCCTCAAACTCACCAATCATATTCTGAACGATTTAGTAGACATGTGAAAAGTGAGAACAGAATTAACATCCCTTTTACTCAAAATTTGCACTCTCCCTATTGAAAACATCATGCACTTCCTGATTAACAATTTCAGCTTTAATACCTTTATCATCTTAATATTTCATAAGTATAAAAATGTAAAATTAACTAATTGAAGATGAAGATGATATTCGCAGAGGATTTTTGTTTGAATAAAAAAGGATAATCCGATAGAGAACCCCCTAAATGGCGAACCTTACTGCCCAAGCCAAAATATCCGAATACTAATATAAAACTACTCCTAACTTGTATCACGACAATGGTTCATATCTACCCTATACGAGTCCTAGTCCTTGTTTTCTTGTAAATCTTCCAAGACCGTGGTTCGTTGGACTGATCATTTAGTAAAGGCCCAATGGGGGACTTTCTCTATTAGAAATACACATACTTACACCTTGCTCTGTTTTAGAAATAACGTAAAATATTTGTTATCAGACCCAAGATAAAGTATTGCAATCTTATTCTCTCTTCTAACTTGTATAATGATAATGGTTAATATCAGCCCTACATGTGTCCTAGTCCTTATTTTCCTATAAACCTTCCAAGGTCATGGTTTGTTGGACTAATAATTTAGGAAAGGTACAATGGGGGACTTTCTCTATCAGAAACACACGCATTTCAACATTGTTGTTTTGTTTTTACAAATAATGTTAAATTTTTTTTATCTGATCCTAAATAGAAAGGTCCTAATCTGATTTTGGTTATTTTTATAGAATGACAATATATCTCTTGAAGCAAAAGAGGACGAGAATAAGGATGATCCAGCTCCTCCTGACTACCTTTCAGTCTCTACAAGGTACTATTTTTACATGTTATACCGAAACATTCAAAATGGCAAAATCAAGTGACTAAACTAACTAATGTGTGTGAAGTGAAAGAAATCCTGACTATAAAGAGGATATTCTAGCACATGAGTATAATGACGCAAGGCTCAAGAGCAAGATTTAATTTTAACAGACTTTTATATGTATATCTTTATGCTTAGATAATTCTATTTATATTATGTTTATGGCTTTCTACTCTTTAAGATGCAATGTTTATTATTTGTTTACATGGAAAAATCAGGCTTTCAGATGAGAATATTATCATTGTCTGCGCTTTTTGTTGTAAGTGATCTTCTTTTGGTATATATACTTTCTTGGTTACTTTCTTTAGAAGTTCTAATATGACACTATCATTTCCCTAGGAATGTTACAAGAAAATCACTTGTTGGAAAGATCTAGAGTTAGAGCTAGCTAGTGCTGAAAAAAAGAAACTTGATCAAGAAATTCTCATCAAGCAAGAGGTTAGTTTTTCTGTAAGTTATGTTCTATATAAAAGTTTGCATCACTTAGTTTCTATTTTGTGCTTTGTTTATTAGGAAACACAAAAACTTCGGGAGAAACTAAAAGAATTGCGGAAAAAGAAGTGTCGAGAATTCAAGCTAGCGGAGGTTTAGGAAGGAGTATAGTTTTTTTTATTCTAGCATCACTCCAAGTTACGCCCAATGTGGGATTTGCCTAGGGTGTTTCATTCAAACCTCCCCCCAGGGGAATCCCGTCTCGGGATTTAGTTGGCCAAGTTTGACCGGTACATTCGGTATGTTTGACCGGTAAATTCGGTCTTGTTGCCCCACATCCAACGGCTTGGAGTGGCTCTTATATCAATTGTACCACCCCGCCTTATATTCCACAATATTGTCCGCTTTGCCCGTAGGCTCACGGCTTTGCTTTTGTGGCCTTCGTGTGAAGAAAGCGTGCTTGTTTAAGAGTAGTATTGGCTTAAGTGAACTGCCGGGAAGTCCTTAAATGAGGGCCACAAAAGCAAAGCCATGAGCGTACGGGCAAAGCGGACAATATTGTGGTCTATACTAAGCCGTTCGGGAAATGGGGCAACAGGTTCGAATTTACCGGTCAAACATACCAAATATACTGGTCAAACTTGTACAACTGAATCCCGGGACGGGATTCCCCTAGGGAGGTGAATGTATCACCCTAGGAAAATCGCACATCGGCTGTAACTTAGAGAGATGCTGGGACATAAGTTAACATTCGCCTTATACGACAACAATGCATTTGTGGTCTAATGGTTAATCGTCTATACGGTTAAGCATGCTCGTTTGAGAGTAGTACTAGCTTGGGTGACCTGCCGAGAAATCTTCACATGAGGGCTACAAAAGCAAAGCCGTGAGCCTACGGGCAAAGCATACAGTATTGTGGTCTATAAGGCGGGGTGTTACACCCTTTTGCAATAAAGTAGCCGATGTTAAAGAGTGATTCCTTAAGATCTTACTTCCCCAACAAGTTAAAGGAGCTACATTATCATGACAATGATACATAGTTCAATGTGTCTCCGCAGCACATACACTTAACATGAAAATTTCATCTTTTTCGAAGTATATCGAAGATAGATGACAAGAAAAAAAGGCCCTAGAAGAAAATTTGGCTCTTTTACTAGGTGTACTTATTATACTCGACTATGAAAATTTTATAGAACATTTTACCAGAAGATGTCAAAATATCTCTCATGTTTATTTCATTAGGTAATCGCACGAATACATACTCTTTTCATATATTATTACTTATTTTTATTGTTATTATTTTTATGAAACATCACCTTAGTATTATTTTTATTATTATTGTTGTTGTTGTTGTTGTTGGTTTTTTTAATTAAAACTGTGTGTTTTGTTGCTTTTGTGAAGAATACTTGCTAAACCATTCTATAGCGTTGTAGCGAAATTACCTAATGTAAAAGATTTGAAAGTTTTTTTTATGACTAGATGCATCATGGCAAGTATCATATGGATGTATGAGTTTTTATTTTATTTTATTTTGATGAATATAAAAATATTCAAATTTAAATTCTTAAAGTTCATATACATTCATATCCTTAAAGTGTTTTCTTTTACTGTTAGCTTCGATTTGGTCCTGTCTATTTCTTCATAAGGCCGAATACATGAATAAATCTAGTATCACAAGTGTGTCGTGGATAAGTTATAGAGTGTTGCCTTCATGTTATCTTTGTCTTAGTACATCATTTATTGGTTGATAGTTCAATGTTTTATGATTGTAGCAAGACATATTGACACTTCTTTTTCTAATGTAGAGTTGTTGCACGCGGACGCAACTGATATTTATAATCAATCTTATAAACATTTAGTGGGTGATCAAAGTAATTGTAAATGCAACTTTAGGGGGTGCCTGTCGTGCGAGTTTGGTTCCACCTTTTTACATTAACTACTTTTAAGGATTGCAATAATAACACATAGACTAGATTGACTAATTATGTTGTAATTAACAAAAGTATGCAATTAAATTTATTAGGTTTTCACGATTTATACTTTTTAAGAAACTAGTTTGAATCGATTGGTATTCGAGTAGTAATTGAATATTGAAACAATATCTACATGATATTTTTTTTGTCAATTGTTCCTTTCGTGGCCTTATTATACTTGCTAAAAAGTTAACTTTCTCTAGGTTTGGAATCCTTATGAGAAGCCGAATGCTGATATTTGGTGTAGCACTTGTAAGGAATCTACAAATTTGGTCTGTTTTATTTGTGGCCCAGTTTTTTTGTAGAAGGTAATACTAAAAGTTGTTGCTTTATACATATGACAGTCTGATATATTATTGTATCTAAATACTCAATAATTGATGATTATCTTTAAAGTGTGCAAGCACAAACACAGGGCATGCTTTCGTGCATAAAAGACCGTGTTTTACTACTGGCGGAATTAAGCTTGCCGAGGTACTTATTTTGTTTTAAATTAACCGGTAAATGAGATAAAGCAATTGAGATCATGAATCTTTGTCAAAGAAAAGGAATCTTGATGCAATAGATGTTGAAGCAGACAAGGAAGTTGTGACTAAAAACTTGATATGGTAACTTTTTTAGTATCTTATCCTTATCTTTATATGTATTTTAAATTTTCTTTAAGCTTTACTAACTTTGTATTAATAAAGTTAATGAGTTTCTTATCATTTAAAGTTAATGTGTTTCTTATCATTTATATGTGATGTCGATTATTTGTTTACTTGAATAATATGCTCTGAGTGGACCTTTTGCTAAATGAACATTATGCTTAGTTTTATCTCCGCTTACTCTGAACATCATTCTTTATTATCATCTCAGTTTACAACCTCTTTGTTAACATGCACTTCATGATTATGAATAGGGACCATTCCTTATGATTCATACTATTTCCATCCTTTACCACTATGTTTAAACATTCCAATCACACTTTCGTTACAAGCAATAGATACATTCATAGGTACATCCTCTTTATGAATTCTAGATTGACTTGTGCAAGGAGAATTACCTGAATGCT
This sequence comes from Artemisia argyi, assembly GCA_030686995.1. Lineage (NCBI taxonomy): Eukaryota > Viridiplantae > Streptophyta > Magnoliopsida > Asterales > Asteraceae > Artemisia > Artemisia argyi. The sequence continues at coordinate 83,317,894 of CM060677.1, read as the reverse complement.
TGATAGTAGTAGATTTCATCATTTTCAATTAAGTACCAACACCTTTAAGGGCCATTTGGTTCGTAAATTTGAAATAGAGTGATAAGGCGAAAAATGAACCACTTTTAGGGGGTCATTTAAGCCCGGAATTGAATTTATTTGATCAAATATTGCCCTAAATCGTTCCTTTTGTGATTTTAGGTACTTGGAGAGTGAATTCTGGAAAAGAAGCTATTTTGGACGTTTTTGGAGCATAAAAGTGAAGAAAACGGCTAAGTCTCTATTTTCCATGCTTGGGACTGTTCCTGACGGCGTCAAGAGTCACAACCTGACGGCGTCAGATGCTTATACACTAATTTTTACCGAGAGTTCATGACGGCGTCAAGAGTCATAGGCTGACGGCGTCAGAGATCATGAATTTATTTACCGAGAGATGGTGACGGCGTCACACACAGGGCGTCAAGAGTAATTTGCATGACGGCCTAGGGGTTGACGGCGTCAGAAGTAGATCAAGACCGTCCGAGGAACTGTTTGGCGGCGATCTGACGGCGTCACACTTTTGTTCTTGACGCCGTCAGGCCGGTTTTCCTATATATACTTTTCTAGTTTTTCACATTTAAAGAGAGAGTTTTGGAGGAAGTATTAAGAAACCCTAATTCCGTTTGGGGATGAATTTTACAGGTTTTTCAAGGGTTTTAAACCCTTGATACCTTTCAAGTTTAATTAAGATAAGTACTCTTTTAATTCAATCAATATGTCTATGTGTTGGTTGTTTATATCTTGTTCTTGTCTTGATTCTACTATGTTAGGCTTGACTTTCTTTGTGTTTGCTTAGATCTAATGAAACCTAGATGTTAATTATATGTTGATTACTTGTTTGTAGTTGTTTTGGATGAATGATTTTATGTTAGGCTTAAGAAAACTGGCAGATCTCCAAATGGTAACATGCTTGAACGTCTTAGGAAACATGAACCGATATGCACTAGGTCTTTATTGGTCGTATTTAATGCATGAGCCACTGTTTCGGATCCCTATGGTTGTGTTGTGCATGGCATAGGAGTAGATAAGAGCTCATAGAACTGGGGAGTTACGTGCATCACCCCATGAATGGTATTAAGGAATACAACCCGTCATCCATGCAACTATAACAAGTAATTAACGTGTAAAAGATATCTAGGGAGTAAGGAAATCTAAGTAAACACATTTTCTCCACTTCTTGCTCACAACCTTAGCATAATTTAGTTATTTTCATTTTTAGTATTTTATTTTAATTGCATATTTAGTTTTGGGTTAGTTGACTAGCAACTAATTCCGCCCTTATCCTTTAAACCCGAGATTTTACTTGCTTTCTAGAAAACTAAAAAATACAAAAATAATCTTCTTTTACCCTTAGAACTAGTATTTAGGTTTTCTAATCCTAGCGACACTATTCCTTGCTGAACGATCAATCCCCCGGTACCTGCCACTATACTATACTACAACGATCAGGTACACTGCCTGGTGGGGGTTGTAAGCTTCTCGAGATCCCTCGAGAGGTAAAGCCTGGTGCAATTCCCACGCATCAAGTTTTTGGCGCCGCAGCCTGGGGAATAGTTATTGTCTAGGTTAGTTTATCTTTTTATTAGGTCTACTTGCTAGATTCCTTTCTAGCAAGATTTTTTTTTTCTTTTTTTTTTTTTTTTTTTTTTTTTTAGGTCTTCTTTAGTCTATCTTATTTCTTTGTTTCCTTTGTTCGTAAATTATCTCGATGGATAACAATAACATTGATCGTTTGATCCCTGCTATTCGTGTTTTTCGTCGTAGGATGTTCCAAATGCCAGCCCCACTCCCTCTAGTGGAGAATGAGAACCCACCTAACCTCTCACCCAACCACCACTTTGACAATAATTCTGAGCTAGAAGAGTCTGATCATGATGATGACCGTAGGGCTAGTCCTTTTTACTATTCAGACTCCGATGAGGATCTTGATGATGGTGATGTGATTAATGAGGGTAGAATGGAAGAGGAAGTGAACCCCCTTAGGTATGTCGACCCTAGAACTAGGATTGAGTGTGATAGTTCATTTAACATGCAATTTCCTTGTAAGATCGGATTTAGGAGCTTTGATTCTTATCTTAACTCATCTCTACCAATGAACATAATTTCGCGTAGTGAATACAATAAAATCATGGTAGATGAGTTAGAACATAAAGGAGATAATATTGTTGCTAGGGCAATTTCATTACATGTGTTTGTAGGGAGCTTTGTTTACCTTGTTGAGTTCATGGTTATGGAGAATCTAGGAGAACTTATTGATAGTAATTTAACCCAAGTTGTGTTTGGGAAACCTTTCAAAAAGTTGACCAACCTTGATGAAAAACTTATGGAAGGGTTAATTACATTCTCAGATGGGGGTGAGGATTTTGTCTACCAAATGCCCCGAACACACCCTAGGTTCAAGGATTTTCCTATGGAAAAGTGTAGTAGATACCCGCCCATAGAAATGCTAAGTGAGAACGATAAGAGAAAAGGGCTTAAATATCCTCATGAAAAGAACAAAAGGTATGGTTAGCTATTTTCAAATTTAGTAAAATATTAAATAGTGGTGGGTTTGAAACATTGTGCTTTATAATATTACATGTTGTATGGTTAGCTATTTTCAAAGAATTTGAGTTAGAAATGACGTAAAGTTTAAGGGCCCCACAACATTTAATACACCCCTCACTCACTAGATTTTAAAGGCCCCGCAACATTTAATACATTCTGCTTTAAGGACCCACTGGTTTTATAATACACTCCTCACTCACTAGTTTTTAAAACTATGTATCTTAAGTGCCCACAACATTTAAGCCCCTCACTTTTGACATGCCAAACATGGTTTGTAATAGATTTTAATATAAAATCCACCAAAATAACCCCAAATTTGTCCAACCAAACACCCCCTTAGAATTACTTATATCCTGTGAAATGAATCATTCCAACAACCACAAACTCACTAATCACATTCTGAATGATTTAGTAGACATGTGAAAAGTGAGAACATAATTAACATCTCTTTTACTCAAAATTTGCACTCTCCTTATTGACAATATCATGCACTTCCTGATTAACAATTTCAGCTTTAATACCTTTATCATCTTAGTTTTTGATAAGTATAAAAATGTAAAATTAACTAATTGAATAGATGAAGATGATATTCGCAGAGGATTTTTGTTTGAATAAAAAAGGATAATCAGATAGAGAACCCCCTAAATGGCGAACCTTACTGCCCAAGCCAAAATATCTGAATACTAACATAAAACTACTCCTAACTTGTATTACGACAATGGTTCATATCAGCCCTACACGTGTCCTAATCCTCGTTTTCCTATAAATCTTCCAAGACGGTGGTTCGTTGGACTGATCATTTAATAAAGGCCAATGGGTGACTTTCTCAATCAGAAATACACATACTTACACCTTGCTCTGTTTTAGAAATAACGTAAAATATTTGTTATCAGACCCTAGATAAAGTATGCAATCTTATTCTCTATCCTAACTTGTATAGTGATAATGGTTCATATCAGCCCTACATGTGTCCTAATCCTCATTTTCCTGTAAACCTTCCAAGGTCGTAGTTCGTTGAACTGATCATTTAGGAAAGGCCCAATGGGGGGCTTTCTCTATCAGAAACACACGCATTTCAACATTGTTGTTTTGTTTTTACAAATAATGTTACATTTTTGTTATCCAATCCTAATCTGATTTTAGTTATTTTTATAGCATGACGACACATCTGTGACAATTGGCAATTTAGGGAAACTATTTACAAACCCGCATTACTTTAAAATTTATGATTTTTGGAATATTTGAAAAGTTTATTCGTGATGAGATTTGTGAACGTTGGAATGTGATTTTAAACCTTGCGTTATTTATGGAAGTTGATTATTAATTATTGGTTTAGGTTGATATATTCGTGGTGATTTATTTTTGAGATATTTATTAGCACTACATTGACTCCGGCACTAGGATAACCTAATAATTTTATATATTTTAAATGTTTGGTTCGGTTATTTTATATTTTTGGAACGTATCGTGAGATTTTTGAATATTTGGAATGAGATCGGTTCGGGAGAGTCGTTTTACTTTAAATGAGTTTCGGGTTTGGTCCGTGTATTCTACACCTAAGCTACTTAACCCACCTTATCACTAATATTATAATTATTATTATTATATTTTTAGAGTAAATACATAAAAATCGTCCTTGTGAACCTGGACACAAACACAACCAACACCATGTTCACCAACTCTCTCTCTCTCTCTCTCTTTGAAATACCAAACACCACCGCCACCTTCAAACCCCATCACCGTCGCCACCACCCCCCCTCCTAAACAAACTAACACCACCATCATCACCACCTTGTTCCGATCTATCTTTTGACATAAATCACGCGCTCCAAAACCCACTTTTACACCACGTACGAATCATCACAACCTCTTAAACATCACCATTTTTACTTTATCTTGTTGAGTTTTTAAAGAAATCAAGTTTTGAAGCCATTTGGAAGGTGAGTGGCCACGACATCCTTGTTGTGTGCCTCGATTCATGCTTAAATCCGTGGGTACACGGGTTGTTTTTGTTGGGTTTTGAGTTTTACAAATGGGAAATGAAGTTTTGTTAAAGATTTGATGGTTTGGTATCCGGGTGGGTCGATTTGATGAAGATTGGTGGAAGGATTTGATATTTGAATATCGATTGGTGGATGTGAGGCTCGGTTTGAGCTTAGCCGAGACCCAAGGGGTCTCGAAGTTGTGTCTTGGATAGCTCGTTAGCCATGTCGAGACCCATATGACCCTTGTTGCTATCTTGTTGTTGTTGTTTGGTTTTGGCCGACGACCCATGAGGTCCGTTTGGCTTGTTTTTTGCTCGACTTGAGCAAGACCGTGACCCTTTGGGTCCGGTCGAATATTGTTGATATATGGGATATTATGTGACCACTATGGTCCGTTTGGTTGGCTCGTATGGAGCAAGCCGAGACCCTAGAGGCCTCGGGTGAGATCACATCTCTTGTGGTTTATTATTTGACCCGGGTTGACTTGGTAAATCAACCCGTAAATGTATTATATTATTTGGTTACCGTTTATGATTGTCGGATTATTTTGTTGATGAGATTGTTATTATTTTTGATCCATGGTACTTTTGGACATGGGATGATTGATTATGGAGTTGTGTTGACGAAGTGGTATTGGGAACAGAATGTGAGACGGTTAATTAGATTGACGGAGATAGGTTAGTCGGGTGCCGTATTCGGACCCTATTGTTGTAGCACGTGTTTTGGGATGTGTTGGACGGAGATTGATTTCTTGATTGTGTTATTTATTATTATTTGGACTTGGACAATGAGCCGAGAGTGTTGACTCGGACATGTGACCATTTCGTATGACTCGATAAATTATTTATAATCAAACGCTAATAATAAAACTCGTAATAATATTATTAGTAATATAACCGTTTATATATAAGTATATAGACGTGATAAACGTATATATAGATATATAAATGCGTATATTAATAATAAAACGGTCACGAGTAATATATTATAATAACGTGACGATAATTAATATACTATGAGAGTAGTGTAATAAATGTCGGGAGCGTTATTATAAATAAACAACTATAAATGATGACGAAATATAATATGTTGGAAAATCATTAAATAAAATATTTCTTTTAATAAATAGGGAAAACTATCGAGTTATACGGGGTTGTGGTCACTTAAGTCCAAGTGGACTTTACTTTATTACGTGACTTTTGTGTTGTCACGGATATATGACGATTAATATATTCATTTTCTATAACTACGTAACTTATTTAATCGACGGGTTAAATAGGGTTTATTTAGCTATATAAAATGAGTATATTGATGGGCATCGTATCCTACGACGCCTATAGGTTGTGGTACGTGTACAGGAACAATGAATTACTAAATATCTCGTGGAGTTGACTAAATTGACGAATTTAGTAAACCTGGCGATATATATAGGGAATTTATTGGACTTCAATACTTACCATATATTACTCTATATGCTATGTGACTTAAGTTTTGGGGTATAATCTTAGAATGATGTATTACGTAAATAAATATGGGGGATTACCAAATCGACGGATTTGATAAACTTCGATGATTTATTTAAATAATATATTGGGCTAATATTAGACCTATAGATTGTTTTATTATTCTTTTCGTTGTGGCTTCTTGGATTGAGTTGTGTCGACCCTCCACCCGCATGGATACCAAACGTCAAACTCCAAATTAATATGAGGTTAATACGAGAAATGGATTTTTGGAAAGTAAAAGGAATACGTTCGGGATTGGGAATATTTGATATTTGAGGAAATGTTTCTGAACGCGTTTATATTGTTAGGAAATGCCGAGTCTGTAGTTGCTGTTATTTGAGAGTGCCTTACGTCTTTCATCTATCGATTTCTTTTGCTGATTTCTGGACTTGAGGTGAGTCATAGCCCCACTTTTACTCTTGAACTTTATTTTCAATATTTGGGGTGAGAAACGTGCAATTGTTTTATGTGGCCTATTATCGCTTTGTTTATTTAAAACTTGCTTTGCTTATCGAACTAGGTAGGTTATAGAGCGAGACCTAGTCCTGAATTAGGTGTGCTATTGATTTGGTTATAGAGCGAGGCCTAGTCCCGAACTAGGTAAGCTATTGATTGGTTGTTGAGCGAGGCCTAGTCCCGAACTAGGTAAGCTATTGAATTGGTTATGGAGCGAGGCCTAGTCAAGAACTAGGTAAGCTATTGATTTGATTGATTTGAGCTATAGTGTGCACCTATAGGGTTGGTTTGTTTTGGTTGAATGATTGAGGCCTAGTCTAGCTAGCAAGCGTTTTGCGTATATGTCCACTTGATTTAGTTATGAATTTAAACCTATGATCTCACCAGCGAAAGCTGACTTTTAGCACGTTTTCTCAGGTAATTAAGTGATGCCCTTGGATGCTTAGATTGGAGGCTTGGCTATGGCACCTGGTTATGGATCTATTTCTAAAACTCTGATAAATAATTGTGGACCTATATTTATTTCTTTTGGGCCTGACTTTGGATGAATTTGGGATAAATGTAAACTTTAAAACCCCGCGTGGTTGTATTTTTATTATGTTGACTTTATCTCGTTCTTTTATGTCTTGTGTTGGATACCAGTCCCCGTAACACCCCGAAAGCTTGTTGAGTCTTCCGCTGTACCAAATTTTAGGGGTGTTACAGATTGGTATCAGAGCCCGGTTATAGAGAACTAGGTAAATAGACACCTAAACTATAACCGATTATTATAGAAAACGATCCTCGACCAATGCCCGCCAGCCCGCCAAGCCGAAGCATCATTATTCATATTTAGGTATATTGAGATGATGAGTAGATATGAGATTTTTGAGACGATTTGAGGATTTGGGATATATTGATTGTGTGATATGATGGCGTTTTGAGGAATTATATGGCTTACTTATTTTATAAATGTTTTAGTAATGCGGTATCTTTAAATCTTTCTTGAAAATATATGATTGGGATTTTATGATTTTGATACGATATTTTGAGTTCGCGGTTTAGTTGTTTTGAAACACTTACACCTACCCTACGCCGTTGTCACAAACTATGGCCTCCCGTATGTTCGACGTTGTTGAGGATATTCTTACTGCACCTGTACGCCCAACACAGATCACCATGGCTCCTGATGATCCTTACAGGATTGCCATGCATTTAGCTACTACGTCACCGACAGCTTCTACTTCTGCACCGTCTGCTGCACCTACTACGCAGGGACCCTCATCTTCTTTAGGGCTCCCTGGTACTTCGAGACAGCTCACTCTTCATCAGGCTTTAGCTCGTGTGGCTCCACGTTTTGCCCATCGAGCTACGGCACGTATGTCGGTACGCCCTGCTTCACCACCTTTGCACTTTGATGCTCACGCTCTTCTGTCAGATGCACCACCCACATCATTGCATCGTCATCCTAGATCACTTACCCCATCACCACATGGTTCACCTGTTAGGAGACGACGATTGATGGTGTACTCTTCCGATGAGGAGGAGGAGGAGTACGAGGGTGAGGATGAGGCTGATGACCCTCAGGAGGCTGAGCAGGGTGATGATGACCCTGAGGAGGAGGATGACCCTCAGGAGGAGGAAATTCCTGATGATGATGGTTTGCTAGCACAGCCAGCTCAGGCTGAGGAGCCTGATTCTCTAATACATCCATTAGAGCATGTTTCACCTGATCACCCATTTTTGTTAGATTTTCCACCTGGTAGCCCCGTAGAGTCGGATGCACCATCTGACGTTTCTGCTGAGTATGCAGAGTTGGGTGAGACCGGTAGGATGTGGACTCGGATTACTGCACAGGGCGAGAGGATCTTGCGGATGGCTGGTGGACTCGGATTACTGCACAGGGCGAGAGGATCTCGCGGATGGCTGATCGACTTGAGATGGTTATTGGAGAGTTCATTGCGGATTTGAGAGTTGATTTGACTACTGTCGTGGGCAGGACGACAGCGATTAGGAGAGGCATGATGGAGATACATGAGCAGATAGAGAGTCTGCAGAGAGGTTTCATCACGGCTCGCGAAGCAGATCGCAAGCTGTGGCAGAGAAACACAGAGTTGGAGAAGGAGGTAGCAGACCTCAAGAGAGATCGCGATACTCATAGTGTGGAGTTGGGATCACTATGGAGGGATCTGGATGGCCTGAGGTAGGAGTTGAGGAGCCTACGCCAGCATCGTGGCTAGATAGTTGGATTATGTGGTTATGTTGCTTTCTACACCGAGGAGTGTTCGGTTAGAAAAGCTAGTTATCATATTTGATGTATTTTCCGTTGATTATTCGTCTCGTTTGGAACGATTAGTATCTTTTGTGTTTTCGGTAGTTGGAACGATGTTGGATCACTATTGTATGGATGATGGTTATTATTACATGATGTTATGTGATTTTTGGATGTTATGGAAACTGAGTTCCTATTCATCGTATTGTTGTCTTGTGGTGTATTGCTGATATTCTACCGATGTCTTGACTCCATTTATCCGATTCTTATTGAGCGTGTGTTAAATATTGTTGGAGACTTATGAACCTTGTATGATGTTTCAGATCAATGACTGCACGACGAAACCCTGTCAGAGCTACCCGAACTGGAACTGCCGCGACTGCCCCTAGTCGCCGAGGACGCCGTCCTACTCGAAATGTTGAAACCCCTACTCCTGATAACCTGGACACTACTAACCGCAACCACATGAATCAAAATGTTGAGGTTCAGGGAGACAATGATCATGTTCCACCTAATGCACCTACTGTGAATCAAGCCATGATCAATCAACTTGTGGAGCAACGAGTTGCTGAGCTACTAGCTGAGTCTAATCATTCCAACAACTCTGCTGGAACTCTTTCACCTGTTCGTACTAATGGTTGTAACTACAAGGATTTTCGAATCTGTGGACCCATTGAGTTTGGAGGAACTGAAGGAGTGGTCTACTTGGTCAGGTGGATAGAGAAGACTGAGTCAGTGTTCAATGTCAGCAACTGTACGGAGAATGCGAAGGTAAAGTTTGCTTCTTTTACTTTCAAGGATGAAGCTTTAACTTGGTGGAACAATTACCGAAATTCGGTTGGGAGTGATGTGGCTTATGCTATGACTTGGGAGCAATTTAAGTCTTTGCTGATTCAGACTTACTGCCCAAGGAATGAGGTTAAGAAGCTGGAGATTGAGTCCTAGAATCACAAGGTGAAAGGTACCGACATGGCAACATACAATCGCCGCTACCGAGAGTTAGCCTTGCTTTGCCCAGATATGGTTAGGACTGAGACTCAAAGGATTGAGCGGTGTACCGATGGGTTGCCAGTAGCTACAAGGAACGATGTGATTTCTGCTAAGCCTGCAAACATTCATGAGGCTATCACTATCGCTCAACAATTGATGGACTCGTTGGTATTGGAAGAAGCTGAGAAAGACAAGAATGGAAAGAGGAAGAGGGATAATCACTCTAAGGGTAATGATCACCGAAACAAACGACATGCAACTACTAGAGCTTATGCTATGGGAGATGGAGATAAGAAGAGCTACAATGGAGATACGCCCAAGTGTGGCCGATGTTACAAGAATCATTCTGGACGATGTAATGTGGTGTGCAGGAATTGCACAAAGATGGGACATATAGCTAAGGACTGTAGAGCTCGACCACTTGCTATGGTTCAAGCTACTCCTGAAGCTATGAGTAAGGCAAATGTTACTTGTTATGGATGTGGAAAGAAGGGACACTATAGGAATGAGTGTAGGGAATCGTGGAACCAAGGAAATCAAGGATCGGGTGGTAATGGGTACAATCATGGAAACCGTGGAGCTGGAGGAAACCGTGGACGACAAGACAATAGGGACCAACGTGTGGAAGCAGGAGCTGCTCAAGGGAAAGTGTATGCAATTGGGAACGAGAGAGGGGAAGATCCGAACTTCGTTACTGGTACGTTCCTTCTCAATAATCGTTATGCTTCCATACTGTTTGATACTGGTGCCGATAAGAGTTTTGTGTCCACTACATTTGCACACTTATTAGAGAAACCCCCGATGGCCTTAGGAATTGGTTATAATGTAGAGTTAGCTAATGGGAACATAGAAAGGATTAGGACTATCATTCGCGGTTGCACGTTAAATTTCCTGAATCGTCCTTTCAACATAGATCTTCTACCCGTCACGTTAGGAAGTTTCGATGTCATTGTTGGTATGGATTGGTTGTCAAAGTATCGTGCTCATATACTTTGCGATGAGAAGATCGTGCGTGTGTCTTACGGCAGAGAGATTCTAAATATACCAGGAGATCGAAAAGATTTGAGGTGCCCATCTAGACTAGCGGTCATATCTTGCTCTAAGTTACCGAAGCTAATGGAAAGAGGATGTTGCCTTTTCTTAGCTCAAATCTCTGAGAAAGGAGGGAAGGAGAAGAAGGAAAGTTGCATTAGAGATGTGCCTATAGTTCGTGATTTTTTGGTTGTATTTCCCGATGATTTGCCAGGAATCCCACCTACTAGACAAGTGGAGTTTCAGATTGAGTTGATACCTGGTGCTGCACCCGTGGCACGAGCGCCTTATCGACTTGCACCTACTGAATTGGAAGAGTTGTCGGAACAATTAGCAGAGTTAGCCGAAAAGGGATTTATACGACCGAGTTCTTCACCTTGGGGAGCCCCAGTCTTATTTGTGAAGAAGAAGGATGGATCGTTTTGTATGTGTATTGATTACCGAGAGCTAAACAAGTTAACGGTGAAGAATAGATACCCGTTACCGAGGATCGATGACTTGTTCGATTAGCTTCAAGGATCGAGTGTGTATTCGAAGATCGATTTGAGATCGGGATATCATCAGCTTAGAGTTCGTAAGGAAGATATTCCGAAAACGGATTTCAGAACCCGCTACGGGCATTACGAATTTCAAGTGATGTCGTTTGGGTTGACTAACGCACCGGCGATATTCATGGATCTCATGAATCGGGTGTGTAAGCCTTACTTAGATAAGTTTGTGATCGTGTTCATTGACGATATTCTAATCTACTCGAAGAGCGAGAAAGAGCATGAGGAGCATTTAAGGCTCATCCTAGAATTGCTCAGGAGGGAGAAACTGTATGCCAAGTTCTCTAAATGTGAATTTTGGATTCCGACGGTACAATTTTTGGGTCATGTGATTGATAGACAAGGAGTTCATGTAGATCCCGCTAAGATTGAAGCTATTAAAGAATGGACTGCACCGACAACCCCGACTGAAATTCATCAATTTTTGGGTTTAGTCGGTTACTACCGAAGATTCATTGAGGGATTTTCGAAGATAGCAAAACCGTTGACCAAATTGACTCAAAAGAGCGTTAAATACGAATGGGGAGATAAGGAAGAGGAAGCATTTAAATTACTTAAGCAGATGTTGTGTAGTGCTCCTATCTTGGCGTTGCCTGAAGGTAACGAAGACTTTGTTGTCTACTGTGACGCTTCTCATAAAGGTTTGGGAGCTGTGTTAATGCAACGAGAGAAAGTGATAGCTTATGCTTCACGACAGCTTAAGAAGCATGAGAAGAACTACACCACCCATGATTTGGAGTTAGGTGCTGTGGTTTTTGCTTTGAGAATATGGAGACATTACTTGTATGGAACCAAGTGTGTTGTGTTTACCGACCACAAAAGTCTACAACACATCTTGAATAAAAAAGAGCTCAACATGAGACATCGACGTTGGATTGAGTTGCTAAGCGATTATGATTTCGAAATTCGTTACCATCCTGGTAAAGCAAACGTCGTTGCTGATGCTCTTAGTCGAAAGGAGAGGATACCACCGTTACGAGTTAGGTCATTAGGAATGACTATAGTATCGCCGTTACCGTCTCAAATATTAGTAGCTCAAACGGAAGCGTTGAAAGCAGAAACCGACCTGCTAAGAACATATTTGGGATGGCTGAAAATGAGAAAGGATTCGTTAAGCGTTCTGATGGAATATTATGTTTTGGAGGCCGAAGTTGGGTACCATTGTACGAAGGAATTCGAGAGTTGATTATGCATGAGTCGCATAAGTCAAGGTACTCTATTCATCCTGGGTCTGACAAGATGTACCAGGATCTTAAGAAATTATATTGGTGGCCAAATATGAAGGCAGATATAGCCTTATACGTTAGTAAGTGCTTGACATGTTCTAAGGTTAAGGCCGAACACCAAAGACCTTCAGGATTATTGACGCAGCCAGAACTCCCGGTTTGGAAGTGGGAGCGGATTACGATGGACTTTATTACCAAATTACCGAGGACAGCTAGCGGTTGTGACACTATCTGGGTAATTGTGGATCGTTTGACTAAGTCTGCTCATTTCCTGGCGATTAGTGAAGATGATAGTGTTGACAAAATTGCGAAGTTGTATGTGAAGGAAATTATTTCTCGTCATGGAGTTCCGATATCGATTATTTCTGATCGCGACAGCCGTTTCACGTCAGCTTTGTGGCGATCGCTTCAAACCGCTTTGGGGATGAGACTTGATATGAGTACTGCATATCATCCCCAAACCGATGGTCAGAGTGAGAGGACTATTCAGACTTTGGAGGATATGTTTCGTGCATGCATAATAGACTTTGGTAAAGGCTGGGAGAAGTATCTACCCCTTGCAGAATTCTCCTATAACAATAGCTACCACACAAGTCTCAAGGCTGCACCATTCGAAGCTTTATATGGTCGTAAATGTCGTTCGCCTATAGGTTGGGCTGAAGTTGGAGATAGCCAACTCACTGGCCCTGAGCTTATTTTGGAGACTACTGAGAAAGTGACTCAAATTCGTGATCGATTACAAGCAGCTAGAGATAGGCAGAAAAGTTATGCCGATCATAGACGTAAACCCCTAGAGTTCCAGGTTGGAGGCAAAGTGATGCTGAAAGTCTCGCCTTGGAAAGGTGTGATACGTTTCGGGAAACGTGGGAAACTCAACCCCCGCTACATTCGACCATTTCTAATTTTGGAGAGAATTGGGCCCGTAGCTTATCGGTTGGAATTACCACAGGAATTGAGTAAAGTTCACGATGTGTTTCATGTTAGTAATTTGAAGAAGTATCTTTATGATGAAACACCAGTTATACCGATAAATGATATTCGTGTGGATGAGAGTTTGAACTTTGTGGAGGAGCCGATTGAGATTTTGGATAGAGAGATTAAACGACTCAAGCGAAGTCGTATACCACTCATCAAAGTTCGTTGGAATTCGCGGCATGGACCGGAATTTACGTGGGAACGTGAGGATGAGTTTCGAAAAAGATATCCGAAGCTTTTTACTTCGTAGATGGTTTGTTCCGAGTGAAACCCGGGACGGGTTTCTTCTGAGGCTGGGAGGATGTGACAACTGGCAATTTAGGGAAACTATTTACAAACCCGCATTACTTTAAAATTTATGATTTTTGGAATATTTGAAAAGTTTATTCGTGATGAGATTTGTAAACGTTGGAATGTGATTTTAAACCTTGCGTTATTTATGGAAGTTGATTATTAATTATTGGTTTGGGTTGATATATCCGTGGTGATTTATTTTTGAGATATTTATTAGCACTACATTGACTCCGACACTAGGATAACCTAACAATTTTATATATTTTAAATATTTGGTTCTGTTATTTTATACTTTTGGAACGTATCGCGAGATTTTTGAATATTTGGAATGAGCTCGGTTCGGGAGAGTCGTTTTACTTTAAATGAGTTTCGAGTTTGGTCCGTGTATTCTACACCTAAGCTACTTAACCCACCTTATCACTAATATTATAATTATTATTATTTTCTTTTTAGAGTAAATACATAAAAATCGTCCTTGTGAACTTGGACACAAACACAACCAACACCATCTTCACCAACTCTCTCTCTCTCTCTCTCTTTGAAATACCAAACACCATTGCCACCTTCAAACCCCATCACCGTCGCCACCGCCCCCCTCCTAAACAAACTAACACCACCATCATCACCACCTTGTTCCGATCTATCTTTTGACATAAATTACGCGCTCCAAAACCCACTTTTACACCACGTACGAATCATCACAACCTCTTAAACATCACCATTTTTACTTAATCTTGTTGGGTTTTTAAAGAAATCAAGTTTTGAAGCCATTTGGAAGGTGAGTGGCCACGACATCCTTGTTGTGTGCCTCGATTCATGCTTAAATCCGTGGGTACACGGGTTGTTTTTGTTGGGTTTTGAGTTTTACAAATGGGAAATGAAGTTTTGTTAAAGATTTGATGGTTTGGTATCCGGGTGGGTCGATTTGATGAAGATTGGTGGAAAGATTTGATATTTGAATATCGATTGGTGGATGTGAAGCTCGGTTTGAGCTTAGCCGAGACCCAAGGGGTCTCGAAGTTGTGTCTTGGATGGCTCGTTAGCCATGTCGAGACCCATATGGCCCTCGTTGCTATCTTGTTGTTGTTGTTGTTTGGTTTTGGCCGACGACCCATGAGGTCCGTTTGGCTTGTTTTTGGCTCGACTTGAGCAAGACCGTGACCCTTTGGGTCCGGTCGAATATTGTTGATATATGGGATATTATGTGACCACTATGGTCCGTTTGGTTGGCTCGTATGGAGCAAGCCGAGACCCTAGAGGCCTCGGGTGAGATCACATCTCTTGTGGTTTATTATTTGACCCGGGTTGACTTGGTAAATCAACCCGTAAATGTGTTATATTATTTGGTTACCGTTTCTGATTGTCGGATTATTTTGTTGATGAGATTGTTATTGTTTTTGATCCATGGTACTTTTGGACATGGGATGATTGATTATGGAGTTGTGTTGACGAAGTGATATTGGGAACCGAATGTGAGACGGTTAATTAGATTGACGGAGATAGGTTAGTCGGGTGCCGTATTCGGACCCTATTGTTGTAGCACGTGTTTTGGGATGTGTTGGACGGAGATTGATTTCTTGATTGTGTTATTTATTATTATTTGGACTTGGACAATGAGCCGAGAGTGATGACTCGGACATGTGACCATTTCGTATGACTCGATAAATTATTTATAATTAAACGCTAATAATAAAACTCGTAATAATATTATTTGTAATATAACCGTTTATATATAAGTATATCGATGTGATAAACGTATATATAGATATATAAATGCGTATATTAATAATAAAACAGTCACGAGTAATATATTATAATAACGTGACGATAATTAATATACTATGAGAGTAGTGTAATAAATGTCGGGAGCGTTATTATAAATAAACAACTATAAATGATGACGAAATATAATATGTTGGAAAATCATTAAATAAAATATTTCTTTTAATAAATAGGGAAAACTATCGAGTTATACGGGGTTGTGGTCACTTAAGTCCAAGTGGACTTTACTTTATTACGTGACTTTTGTGTTGTCACGGATATATGACGATTAATATATTCATTTTCTATAACTACGTAACTTATTTAATCGACGGGTTAAATAGGGTTTATTTAGCTATATAAAATGAGTATATTGATGGGCATCGTATCCTACGACGCCTATAGGTTGTGGTACGTGTACAGGAATAATGAATTAATAAATATCTCGTGGAGTTGACTAAATTGACGAATTTAGTAAACCTGGCGATATATATAGGGAATTTATTGGACTTCGATACTTACCATATAGTACTCTATATGCTATGTGACTTAAGTTTTAGGGTATAATCTTAGAATGATGTATTACGTAAATAAATATGGGGGATTACCAAATCGACGGATTTGATAAACTTCGATGATTTATTTAAATAATATATTGGGCTAATATTAGACCTATAGATTGTTTTATTATTCTTTTCGTTGTGGCTTCTTGGATTGAGTTGTGTCGACCCTCCACCCGCATGGATACCAAACGTCAAACTCCAAATTAATATGAGGATAATACGAGAAATGGATTTTTGGAAAGTAAAAGGAATACGTTCGGGATTGGGAATATTTGATCTTTGAGGAAATGTTTCTGAACGCGTTTATATTGTTAGGAAGTGTCGAGTCTGTAGTTGCTGTTATTTGAGAGTGCCTTACGTCTTTCATCTATCGATTTCTTTTGCTGATTTCTAGACTTGAGGTGAGTCATAGCCCCACTTTTACTCTTGAACTTTGTTTTCAATATTTGGGGTGAGAAACGTGCAATTGTTTTATGTGGACTATTATCGCTTTGTTTATTTAAAACTTGCTATGCTTATCGAACTAGGTAGGTTATAGAGCGAGACCTAGTCCTGAACTAGGTGTGCTATTGATTTGGTTATAGAGCGAGGCCTAGTCCTGAACTAGGTAAGCTATTGATTGGTTGTTGAGCGAGGCCTAGTCCCGAACTAGGTAAGCTATTGAATTGGTTATGGAGCGAGGTCTAGTCAAGAACTAGGTAAGCTATTGATTTGATTGATTTGATCTATAGTGTGCACCTATAGGGTTGGTTTGTTTTGGTTGAATGATTGAGGCCTAGTCTAGCTAGCAAGCGTTTTGCGTATATGTCCACTTGATTTAGTTATGAATTTAAACCTATGATCTCACTAGCGAAAGCTGACTTTTAGCGCGTTTTCTCAGGTAATTAAGTGATGCCCTTGGATGCTTGGATTGAAGGCTTGGCTATGGCACCTGGTTATGGATTTATTTTCTAAAACTCTGATAAATAATTGTGGACCTATATTTATTTCTTTTGGGCCTGACTTTGGATGAATTTGGGATAAATGTAAACTTTAAAACCCCGCGTGGTTGTATTTTTATTATGTTGACTTTATCTCGTTCTTTTATGTCTTGTGTTGGATACCAATCCCCGTAATACCCCGAAAGCTTGTTGAGTCTTTCGCTGTACCAAATTTTGGTTGTGTTACAACATCTCTTGAAGCAAAAGAGGACGAGAATAAGGATGATCCAGCTCCTCCTGACTACCTTTCAGTCTCTACATGGTACTATTTTTTACAAGTTATACCGAAACATACAAAATGGAAAAATCAAGTGACTAAACTAAATAATGTGTCTGAAGTGAAAGAAATCATGGCTCTGAATAGGATATTCTGGCACATGAGTATGATGATAATGCAAGGCTCAAGAGCAAGATTTAATTTAACAGAATTTTATATGTATATCTTTATGCTTGGATAATTCTATTTATATTATGTTCACGGCTTTCTACTCTTTAAGATGCAATGCTTATTATTTGTTTACATGAAAAAAATCAGGTTTTCAGATGAGAATATTATCATTATCCGCATTTTTTGTAAGCAATCTTCTATTGCTATATATACTTTCTTGGTTACTTTCTTTCGAAGTTCTAATTTGACACTATTATTTCTCTAGGAATGTGACAAGAAAATCGCTTATTGGAAAGATCTAGAGATTGAGCTAGTTAGTGCTGAAAAGAAGAAACTTGATCACTTAGTTTATCTTTTGTGCTTTTTTGTTAGGAAACACAAAAATTTTGTGAGAAACTAAAAGAATTGTAGAAAAAGAAGTGTCGAGAATTCAAGCTAGCGGAGGTTTAGGAAGTACTATAGTTTTCTTGATTCTAGATGCAGCTTCCTCAAGTTTAGCCAGACTTTGTGGTTTAAACCATGCTGCCTTGATGATTTTTTTTTCTCTCTCTCTCTCTAATTTCTAACCATCACGAAAGGACTTTGATATATAATTAATGACGTATTATTGTTTTATATATATGTGTGTGTATATTATATATATATATATATATATATATATATATATATATATATATATATATATATATATATATATATATATATATATACTAGTCGCATGACCCGTCCGATGGACGGGCTAGTTCCAAGTAAATTTAATAATATTAGAACTTATTAGGTCTATACAGTTTAATTTAAAAGTTACATATTATTTTCTTAATGATAAACATATCATTGGAAAAAAAATTTAATTGCATATTATCATTATAAAAATTTAAATATATGAGCCTAATATTGTACCAATGATCCAACAAAAAGATTAATCACCACAACGTATAAGAAAGAAATTATGATAACCGAAATGTTTGATATTTTGATTATTTAAATATGAATCACTTATTAATAATAATGTAACTTATTGTGCAGATAAAGAAAACAAAAATCCTAAAAAAATCCATGAGATACGACGACATAAATAAAAAGGCAAAAAAGTCTTAAAAGCATTATCAAACAAACATGGAGATGATCATAAAGAAGGCAATCACTCGTCTTTCTCAATTTTGACTGTTGCCAGCAGTGGTTTCTTTGAACTTCCTCCAGCCTCATCTTCATCGGGCAAGTCATCAACATCAATGATGTCACGCTTCTTGTTCACAGTTTTGCTACCTGAAGATCCATGGTTCTTTCCACCACTATTGGTTGAAGTTGATTGAACCTGATTATCTGGTGTTTCAAGTAGGAGCTTGTCGATGTTAACCGATGATGCAACACTACGGTTTGTGGAAGATTGAGCTTGATTATCTGGTGTTTCAAGCAAAAACTTATTGATGTTTAGGGACGCTGCATCCAAACCACCAGTGTGCGCACAACTGACATCAGGGGTTTTATACTGGTCATCTCCATCCTGCATCAATTTGTGTGTTACGCGTCAGGTAAGAACACTACTGTTTTTTGGTTGAAATAAGATTAAATGAAATACCTGTCCATCCGCGAAACCGTCATTAAAATGACCTATTAATTCAGCATCATCAGTGACTGACTTGGCAGTGTACACCTGGCTGTTCGTGTTGACATTATGATGTGTGTAGGTGAATTTGAACAGGTATTTGTTGCCAACAATAACATTTAACTCATCAGGGAAATAGTCGGCTGTGTTCTGCCCATGCTTGTTCATTATCTCATAAGCGGATACCCCATTAAAAATCCTACTCATATTAGTATCAAAAACAACAAACGACGCTGAGCCTGTCCCATCAATAATCCTCAAGATTACCTTGAACCTATATTTTTTGCAATAAATGTGTTGTTATAATGCAAATTTTAAGTTCACTAAAAATCTATTGGTTACGATGAAGTATAATTACGCTGGTTTAAATAGTTACCTGGAAACCACCTGGTAAATCACACGATGATCATCACAGGTGTATGCTTTTCGGTTACCAGTAGATTTGGATACCCTAGCCATTTTGTTGCACCGTTTACAGGCATCATAACACCAGTCGTGTTCTTTGTGAATGCGATGCACTTTTCCGAATACAACAACTTTAGTGCCCTGTTAATGATAAACATAAGTTTTATTAGTTCCACCAAACAATGAAAGTTTGTAACCTTTAAGTTTATACAAATAGTTAATAATATAAGTCAAGAAATCTTACTGATTGAAGATCTCGGACACCACCGACTGTTGATTTGACAGTTTGTTTGAAAAAAAATCTCAGGTGTGATCTTCACTACAGGAGGGGTGAATACCTCAATCTTATGGTCCCCATCAGAGTAACCTTCCTTGGTTGTGTACCTAAATTATTTTAAACAAATATGTATTCTGAAGCTAATAATTTTTGTAAACATAATTGATAGTATTCAAATTGGAAAAAGTATATAATACCTCTGCTTAAATGATGTGATAGCAGGGATGTCTTTGTTAATGAAAATCCTACTTCCAAAAAGCGAGTTGTGGACTGCGGGCTCATCTGAATGGAAATTGTAAAATAATGATTACGTTAATAATAAACATAATATTAAAAACTCATAAAATGTACGACTATATTTATGTTAAATACAAAGTTATTATTACCTTTAAAATATTTCACTTTTGCAAGTTGCAACACAAAGGTGACCGGACCGATAGCATCATTTGTAACATACTGATTGAACATTTCCGCCCATTTGTCCCAGAAGGTACATTTGACCCTCGTACCCCTAATATACAACAAAAAAACTCAAAACTTTACGAAATGTAATCGAATAAAGTAATTGCCTACAAAAGATTCAAACTTAAAATTAATTAAAAATGCTAATAAGGTTCATACTCGGTGTCTTCAATGATAACAGTCCTCCTGACTTTTTTCCCAAGACTATTTGGAATCGGAATAATATCGCCAATAGCCACGATAGCTCCAATTACATCTGCATTGTAATATTATAATGTTGATTTAAGATTATGTGTGAAGAAAATATAAGAACACATTGAATATTTGAAAATGAATGAAAGAAAGTATTGTGTTTAAGGAATGAAACGTACCAACAGAATCCTTTTCATTATACTTCTTACTCAAAATGTCACTGAATGGTTCTAACTTGAACCCAAACACATCCTCATCAAAGTGGTCAATGCGGGTAACTTTGGTGGACTAGAAAAAGGTTATTTTGTATTTGTGATTCAGCAATGGTAGTATACCATTGTTTTCACCAATGCTAAAGTCAGATATCATATAACAATGACCCTGTTGAAAAAGAGGTTCAAAACGATACATGTCATTGTTACGTGCAGTACATTGGATGCGGTTACCCTTTTAAAAAATAAAGATATAAATCTTATTAATGCTGCAACATAAGGACATTATATATGATATGTAATTATAAAAATTAGATTAACGTATGTACCTTCATGTCCTGTAACACAACATCAAAACTATAAGCTTGATTAGGCTTCCCAGCCGGATGGCTATGCCAAACTGAAATACACCTTGCCTTGATCTTTATGTTATCAAGCATCGGATCTATTTGATCCAAGTCAGTGAATTCCACATCATTCAGAGAAATAGCATTCTTCCCTTTAGCATTGATTGAAGAGATGTTGTTTTTTGTCATTATCATTGCTTTGAGAAACATTAGTCAATTCTTCTGTAAATGAGGAACATTAGTCAATTATTAAATTACCATTTGATAAAAGTTAATGAAAATGAATACAGATAATACTGATAAAAAAAACTAAATCCCTAATAGATTTAAGACAAAACTTATATATTATCAGCCATTTGTGACATGTATTGTAATGTTAAATGAACAATTTAATTGCAATACTTAGTTCTTATTGGAAACAAAAATACATATTCATCTACTTATGCATCTACGTTATTGACAGTGCAAAAAAAATCAAAAAATTAATTCATATCATTCATATCATGTGGGTATCAAATAGTATATGAGAGAAATTGGTAAACTAACCTTGGTAACCAAACGACATGGTGGAATAGGGTGTTATCGGAATGGATGAGTTGTGATGCGAATTGTAGCAAAACCATCGATCCATTTATACACTTGTTGGTTAGGGTTAACAATCTAATTCAAAAAAGGGATTGATATCAAATATTCAATTATCCCCAAAAACTTTGCATAATAATCGGCCATTTTAAATGAGTGGTATGGTTATTGAAACGAATTGTCAATCAGGAATGAAAATAAAAGGATTTTATGTTGGTTTGATACTGAAACAAAGAAACTTAAACCGAATATGTAGGTATGTTTATTGGTTGAATTTGAATGAGATTGATTTGTTGCTTGAAATCAGGGATTTGATTTGGGGGTTTTGGTTGAATTGTGGAAGGAGTGTGGAATGAGTGTGCTTTTGGTGGACAGTTATTTTACATGTGACAAGGTGACATATTTTTTGGTTTTCACATAATTCATGGTTGCCAAGTGGCATAAATGACATGGCATGTTCCTCTAATATATATGTAGGGATATATATATATATATATATATATATATATATATATATATATATATATATATATATATATATATATATATATATATATATATATATATATATTGCGGAATGGTTTCTTCATTTTCAAGTTCTCTTCACTTGAAGGTATGAATAAAGTTCTTCATGGTGGTCCTTGGTTTATTAGATCAACGCCTTTATTCTTACAAATATGGGTGCCTAATATGAGGCTTGAGAAGGAGAAGATTACTAAGGTACCGGTTTGGGTACGTATCCATAATATACCGTCCGTTGTATACTCTAAAGCCGGTATTAGTTTGATTGCAAAACAGTTGGGCCGGATAATACGGTTTGATGCGGGTACTAATGATATATGTAAGAACCCTTGGGGACGATATTCATATGCAAGGGTACTTATTGAATTATCGGCTGATTTGGATGTTTTGGAATCAATTGAGGTTGAAATTCCTTTGCCTAAGGGTTAGGATCATTACATGGAAGTTCTTGATGTTGAGTATGAATGGTGGCCATCTTGGTGTTCTAAGTGTGTTTGTTTCAATCATGATGATGATGTGTGTCCTCTTAGGCATAAGCGGGTTACTAAGGTTTCGACTCAACAAGATATTGAAGTCAAGCGTAAGGTTCACTCTACAAAGGCTGGTCAAACTAGTGATATTGGTAAGAAAGGGGCTTGGGGGGTTTCTACTAAGCCAAAACTTTCGTACCAACCTGTTTCTAAACCGGCTACCAAGAAGAAGAATCAAGGTACACAACCTGATGTGGGGGCTGTTATTAAGCCTACTAATGGTGATTCTAATTCGAGTGGTACATCTAATGATGCGTTGAAGAGTGATTTTGGGGCTGCTACTGTTGAGGATTGTGGACTTACTCAACTTGAGCAGCTGGAACATGTGGATGCTCATGCTTCTTTTGGGGGTGTGGAATCCGTTGGGAAAAGTGGTGTTAATGTGGTTCCATTGCATAGCACTACTGATGGTTTGTGGGAGCATGGTTCTCACAATGATGGTGCTTCTACAAGCGTGGCCTATTCTGATTTTGATACGTCTAGCTCGTTTACTACATGTGATGTAGAGAAGAGTCCTATGAAGAGGGTTACGTTTGCTGATGAAGTTGATGAAGTCTATGAGAACTATGATGATATTGCAAATTATTCCAAGTTCAAGAATGGTTCTCCGAAAGATTTCCAGGTGCAAGGACGCAAGAAGAAATAGTTATTTTTATTTCTATTATTTTTGTGATTTTTGCTTGTTAAGTTGCTTTTGTTTAGCATGTTTGTTTGGTCAGTTGCACATGTTGTGCATGTTAGTTTTAAGAATGGTATGTCATTCTTAGATTGGTGTCTTGTAAGTGTCCTAAGGGACTGGGGGCGAGGGAAATCACCCTCGTCATTTTGTACTTCAACGTTTTTGGATAATGAACTTTACCAGGGTGCAGGATTACTCCCCTTTACCCAATATATATATATATATATATATATATATATATATATATATATATATATATATATATATATATATATATATATATATATATATATATATATATATATAGATTTGCGTTCATGTGATGACCACTTTTAAAATAAAAACAATAGGAACCAATGAGCTTAAGACATGTGGATTTCAAGCTTTAAATTAAAATATATATTGAAATGAACATAAAAGGGCACGTTGGTAATTCGTAGTTTGCTTATTCTCCGTGGTTTTAACAATATCCCATAACTTAATCCCACTCATTAATTTTTCCATTTCTCTTTCATGGAAAACAGATAAACATCCTCCATATTATCTATCTATAGATTTCCCAGATCTAAAAATTGCCCTATATGATTTGCATTTCACAAATACAATCACTAGTAATTTTTTTCTCTATTGATCTCCAACCGTCGCTTTCATCATAAGCCACCGACACCATCTTAAAAAATCGTCGTGAACACTATTGTTTTGATTTTTTTTGACGTGGTGAGGATTTGATTTTAGTACCATTGTTTTAAGATCATTTTTTTTTTAAATCTTTTTTAGTAAGGCTTCAAACTATAAAGAAATAGGTGATGCATCATAAGGCTTCAAACTCCATTCGTTTTTTAGAGACTTCGAGTTCAACATGGTGTTTAGATCCGGTTTTTGGGTTTGAAAATAAGTGATGCATTAATCTATTTTTTATAACCGATGTGTCGATTATTAGGTTTTTGTGTTTGAAAATAAGTGTTGGCGATCCCACCATAGGCCCAAATCTAACGTCGATGATAAATGTTAAAGATGGGTCATCGTTTCTATGCTTTCCTGCGAGGATCAAAACCAAAAAGTGGTTATGTGGGTCTCTCATATTTGATTTATATTTCTTGGGATCTTGTTGTTAATAGTTCAATAGTTAATCTTGTATCTTTTTAATTCATTCACCAATTAAAAACGTGTCGAAGACCTTGTGTGTCAGTATAAATATATTATCAAACTAATTGCATCAAAAAAGGTAGTTTGTCATTAAAAATTGCATAATAAAAATTAGTGTGTTACTATAAATGCATTAAAAAATTTAGTGTGTCATTACATATGTATCAAGAAAATTATTGTTAAACATATTGTGTCACTATAAATGTACTAAAATTATGCCATGTATCACTACAAATGTATTAAATTTTAGCATGTAACTATATATGTAAATAATAGAAATTAGTGTGACACTAGTCACTACAAATGTGTCAAAAGATTTGGCGTGTCAAGGAATTTTGTAGTGTGCCATTAAAAGTACTAAAATTTTAATGAGTCACTATAAATGTATCAAAAAATTTAGTTTCACTACATATAAGCTAAAATTTTAGTGTGTGATATATGTATCAAGAAATTTAATATCAACTAAAAATGTATTAAAAAAAAACTAATGTGTCAATATATATGTATCATGTATCAAGAAATTTAATTTCAACTACAAATGTGTAAAAAAAACTAATGTGTCACTATATATGTATCAAATATTTACATATATGCATATACATAAATGTATCAAAAAAAATTGATGCATCACCATATGTATCAAAAACTGGTGTGTCGTAATTTGTATATCACTATTATAATTTTACTTGTAAAAGGCATGCTGCTAGTGATTGTATAATCAATTAATGATCAATTAATGAATTTAATAAAAACACATTTGATGATCCATCAATGATCAATTAATGAATTTAAAAAAACACATTTGGGTGATTCGTTAATTTGCCACAAAAGAGAAATTAAATGGCGGTTTTTTATACAAATTATGTCAACTAGTGCCATCAGTTTTCATGTTAATTACAATAATGCCATCTATCTAATTAATTTTAAATCTCATCTACAATGCTTATTCAACGGTCCATATTGGTTCCTATTGTTTCTATTTTAAGGTTGGTCACTACAATAACGCTCCCCTATATATATATATATATATATATATATATATATATATATATATATATATATATATATATATATATATATATATATATATATATATATATATAGGGTAAAGTTAAAATAAAAAGACAAATATCCGTAAAAAGAATAAAAAGTTTTTTTTTTAAAAAGTTCTCGAAAAATTCTAAAAAAATTCCACAAGATCGGTTATATTGGTGCATAAAACTTTTGTGAAAGAAGTTTTTCTAATTTTGAGTTTTCATACGTTTTTTTAATGCACAAAAAACGAATTTTAATGCGCAAAAAAAATTAATGCACAAAAAAAATTTTAATGCACAAAATTTTCAACTTGTTTTAGTTAGTTGCGCAATGTTATTTTGATGAAAAAAGTCAAAAGAAGTTGAGTCCAAAAACGAATTTTTGATGCACAAAAAAGCGATTTAATGTACCAACGTATTTTTTTATAATTTTTTTTCGGATAAAGTATCCACTTTTAGATAAAATTCCTTTAGAACTTTTTCATGCACCAACATACTCGATCTTGTGGAATTTTTTTGGAATTTTTCGAGAACTTTTTAAAATTTTTTTTTCTTTTTATTCTTTTTACGGAAATTTGTCTTTTTATTTGATCTTTACCCTATATATATATATATATATATATATATATATATATATATATATATATATATATTTCAATCAAATTATCTTCTCAAGTAAATGCTTTGTAAAATACCGGTTACTAAATCGTTACCCTATTAAAAAAGAATTTCGTCCTCGAAATTTAAGAATTATTAAGTCATTAACTACTAAAATTTCCAACCAAAACTTTTCTTTTAAATCTTTAACAAAATAATGGTCAATGAAGTATTTAATAAAGATATCTCGTTACTAAATGAGAGAGTTTCAGAATTTTACAATCTATCCCACTCCTAAAATTTGGTCCTCGAAATTTCATTCAATAATTTTTTTTTTGAAAGTAATGATGCTAAATTTTAGTCTTTTAAAGGAAGTTAACAAGTTTAGTATCACATATCAAAATATACGGATAGCTTCATTATAATTTCAAAGCCTAGCAACCTTAATTTAGTAACTTAATTTATGCCAGTTCATTAACGGTTAACTTAAGATTCGGAGAGTTTGTTAGAAATGAAGTACAACATCGATTACAGAAATCAACAATATCCGATGATGAATAATAATTGTAACATTTTATGCTATATTGTTGCATGCATAATCATGCCATATTATATGTAGATGGCTTACCGTAGAAGACAAGGACTTTCAAGGTCCTCTACTTTTAAAGAAGAGCCTCATCCACCGCACGACGTCGTCGTGTCCACCTCTTCCTCGGTGGCATCAGCCCCCTCGTCCCCTATCGGGTCCCAGGCTAACCGAACGCCTATAACTCACCACGAGTCTCCTCTCTCGTTAGCTGGTTATGCTAATTCTCTCTTTCATTCTTTGGTTCGAGATAGATCTAAGGTTTTGCATTATGCCCCGTATAATCAAATCATAGTTTTATGAGTTTATTATTTCGGTCATTTTTATGCTTGTTGTGCAACTTTAGAATTAAAGAATGCTTTTGTTACGTTGTAATTCAATTGTCAAAATATTTTGATTATTTAAAATTGAAAATTTGGTTTACATGTTAATTGTCCATATATAGTTCATACGTGAATATGTTTGGATTTCAAATGTCATCTTTTGTTACGTGTGAATTATATAATGTCTATCCGTCATCAAGTTATTTAGCGTACTCAAAAGAAATTAAATCATATACCTAAAATTTGTTATACCATGTTACTTACTTTCTATTAACTTTTTAGTTTAAATGTACAAATCATGTTTAAACGGTCCAGTTTAGGAGGAATGAAGATTAAACCCGTATTCCTTGATCTCAAGTACATTTATATAGTTTGCGTAGATCTCGTGGTACCAATGATGAAGATTTAATGTATATTTATGGTCAAATTGCAATGTTTAATCTAAATGTTCAATTTTAGTAAGGAAAAAAAAAGATTGCAAAGAATAATATCTGCTTAATCTGCTATCAGGAAGGTGGTTCCAGTGTTGATAAGCGACCTCAAAATACACAAGAAACTTCTAAGGTGGATAAAAGAAAAACGGAAACAAATCATGAAGATTTTTGGATGCAGAATCAGTTGCAGGAGAATAGAATGCAATCTTCACAACCACAGACAATCCATGAGCATCAACTCAAGGCATCCCGCGACGTAAGGTGGCAAATGTGTAGTTGCACATCTATTTGTGATTACTTGAATATACTTTTACTTCCATTAAAATGAAAAAGAAGAGGTGGGCGGGTCGGATGGATGGGTTAACATGGTTGGGGTTGCAATTTCTGTACATAACTTAAATTTTATTGAACATCTAACGCCTTATCACTAAAAAACAATATTATGACGATAATATTCTAAATCTTTTAATAAGATCAACTTCAAAGGCTGTATTCATTAATAGTTCTAGGTTACTTTCAATCGGAGACCAAATTAACTTGTTATCCTTTTAGCACTTAAAATTATGATTTAGCCCACGCGACCATGGTCGAAATTGCCATGTGTACTTCTAAGTTTTCCCATGGATGATAGGTGGCTATTGCAACAGCTGCTAAAGCGAAATTGCTTCTTCGAGAGATTAAAACTGTGAAAGCGGATTTAGCATTTGCAAAACAGAGAAGTTCTCAGCTAGAAGAAGAGAATAAAATTCTTCGAGAGGCTCGAGAAAAAGGAGACCACCCAGCAGATGATGACATGGTATGAGTTTAGTTTTTGTATGCAGACTCATATTACAAAATTTTCCTTTCTGTTTGGCCTTAATCAACTTTCATATACTGTTTGTATTATCAGATACGTCTCCAACTTGAGACACTTTTAGCTGAGAAGGCTCGTTTAGCTAATGAGAATTCTGTATATTTACGGGAGAATAGCTGCTTGAGGGAAATAATTAAATACCACAAACTGAGTATGCAAGACATTGTGTATGTGGATGAGGGTATCGAAGAGGTTGCAGAAGTTAATCCTAAAATTTCAAGGACACTTTCTGTATCACCGTCGTTACCTTCATCTCCGCAAACCAAAACTCCTTTACGAAAGAAGGAATCCCCTCCGATCCCCAAAATCCTTGACGTTCCAACCAAGAAAAACCCACCAATAATAAGTTCAACAAATCATGCTAGCACTTAGGCCTCATTTCTATTTCTTCTATCAAACATGGCATGCTGAGAAAACCAGACGATGATAGCTGTATGCACAGATGATGCAGTTCAGAATAACACTATAACACTAGTTTTTCAGCAGATCTTTTATAGGATGTCTTTGTGCTGTCCTTTGACACTTCTGCTGCCTGTTCAGAATCACACTATATCAAAGGGCCGCCTGTATATATAGGGGTCAGTATCGAGACATTTAACCAACAAGCAAGTTTTTTCTAAGGAGTTGATTACACTTGCAGGATATGAATTTAAAAGGATGAGGGAATCTATTACACTTATTTCATTGTACTTTTCTTCTTTTTCCCAAAGGTTCTTCGTGTGATTATAACATTAAACTGCTTTCTATAAAAACGCAATATCTTACTGAATGAAATTGTATGATCTTACCTAAGTATTTATATGACAGAAAAATTAGAACAATCTTAATAAGGTTTAGTTAAGTAGATCACTTTCTATTGAATTATTAAGCGAGTGCTTTCCTCCTTTCCTTTCAGATACTAATTACTAACACTCATTTCGATCCAAACCGCTTTAATTTTATCCATCACACCACTTTAATTTTATCCATCACATCTGCTTGCGTCACCACGACTTTATTTGTATGCATCAAAGCACCATTCAGGTAAACTTTCAAACAAGATATATTAAAATAACCTCATATGTTTATAGCTTGCTAACATGGAGAAGACGAGGGATCGGGTCAACAGTCCAAAGCCAGTCTTTTAAACCAACTTCATATGCTTGCTAACATGGAGAAGACGCAGGATCAGGTCAACAAGCCGAAGCCAGTCTTTTAAATTAACCTCGTATGTTTATAGCTTACTAACATGGAGAAGACACTAGATTGTGTCAATAGTCAGAAGTCAATCTTTTAATCAGACCACACCCACGGAATACAGCAGACAAGTTTAGTATGACCAACCCCTTTTGTCCCTTGATTGTTGTCAAAAGTTTGTCAGCAACTAAGCTGAATGGACTCATTGACCCCCATGAAGACGGCTAACTACCACCAACAGGGAGATCAGGTACTCTATAACCTCCCACAACACAACACAATGCATATATAAACAAAAAGAATAAAACCCGGTGTATCAGTTTTTGCGAGAATGTAATTCAATGAAATATAGTGGATACTACATTCCATGCAAGACAATTTTGGTGATGGTTCTATCAAAACTAATGACAGGAAACCAATATCAATGTGCATAACAGATATTGGTTTCAAAGCATGCTTCCATATATACAATGTAAATGCTCAACGCCTTAGCAATTGTATTACATACACCTTAAACCTTTTCATCGTATCATATGGACACAATCCCACCATACCTACATACAGACCAACCTTACAAGATATGCGGCCTTAACAGCAAAAATATGTATCCCCAACTCAAAATCATCATGTTAAATGGATAAGCTGCTTCAATATGGGTTTCATTCAGGCTTTAAAATCAAAACAGCTGAAATAATAAACTGGTGGACCCATCGCCAAATGATCTCAGATCTGCAGCTCTCACTAATGACCTGCACAATGGACATGTCCTTTCCCTTTCAAACCTGATGATAAACATTATCAACAAAAAGCATGTCAAAAATATATTAAAGAGTTATTATCCTATGGATTCTAACATGGTTTAATAATGTGAACTCGTATTATTATAAAGTAATGTTGGCATGGCTGCAAAAAGCGCTAGGCGCTAGTCGGGTGGTCGTTATAGCTAGTAATCGGCTAAGGAGGGGCCTAGACAGATTGAACTTTTCTATATATGAATTTTAAAAATATATGTATATTGATAAATCTAATCCTCTTCTTCTCATCTATAACAATCACGTCACAAAGTTAATTTTTTCACACCATTTAAAAACAAGATCCGACCAATTGAGGAAAAATAAAATAATAATAATAATAATAATAATAATAATAATAATAATAATAATAATAATAATAATAATAATAATAATAATAATAATAATAATAATAATAATAATAATAATAATAATAATAATAATAATAATAATAATAATAATAATAATAATAATAATAATAATAATAATAATAATAATAATAATAATAATAATAATAATAATAATAATAATAATAATAATAATAATAATAATAATAATAATAATAATAATAATAATAATAATAATAATAATAATAATAATAATAATAATAATAATAATAATAATAATAATAATAATAATAATAATAATAATAATAATAATAATAATAATAATAATAATAATAATAATAATAATAATAATAATAATAATAATAATAATAATAATAATAATAATAATAATAATAATAATAATAATAATAATAATAATAATAATAATAATAATAATAATAATAATAATAATAATAATAATAATAATAATAATAATAATAATAATAATAATAATAATAATAATAATAATAATAATAATAATAATAATAATAATAATAATAATAATAATAATAATAATAATAATAATAATAATAATAATAATAATAATAATAATAATAATAATAATAATAATAATAATAATAATAATAATAATAATAATAATAATAATAATAATAATAATAATAATAATAATAATAATAATAATAATAATAATAATAATAATAATAATAATAATAATAATAATAATAATAATAATAATAATAATAATAATAATAATAATAATAATAATAATAATAATAATAATAATAATAATAATAATAATAATAATAATAATAATAATAATAATAATAATAATAATAATAATAATAATAATAATAATAATAATAATAATAATAATAATAATAATAATAATAATAATAATAATAATAATAATAATAATAATAATAATAATAATAATAATAATAATAATAATAATAATAATAATAATAATAATAATAATAATAATAATAATAATAATAATAATAATAATAATAATAATAATAATAATAATAATAATAATAATAATAATAATAATAATAATAATAATAATAATAATAATAATAATAATAATAATAATAATAATAATAATAATAATAATAATAATAATAATAATAATAATAATAATAATAATAATAATAATAATAATAATAATAATAATAATAATAATAATAATAATAATAATAATAATAATAATAATAATAATAATAATAATAATAATAATAATAATAATAATAATAATAATAATAATAATAATAATAATAATAATAATAATAATAATAATAATAATAATAATAATAATAATAATAATAATAATAATAATAATAATAATAATAATAATAATAATAATAATAATAATAATAATAATAATAATAATAATAATAATAATAATAATAATAATAATAATAATAATAATAATAATAATAATAATAATAATAAAATCTTATGGGTGAAGCCATAATGAACTACTAATGAGGCAAGACCTCTAATGATCAATTCTCTGTGTTGTAGTTTAAACATATTAAAAAATCATGTTTATCAATTCATTAAATTTCCAACTAAAAGGAGGGGAGATGTGAAATTGCCCCATAAACTAATTACTGATCCATGGATGGACAACTGAGTAATATATGTAATTTCTCATCTTAACACAAGTAGCCACAGTATGATTTCTGGATTAGCTTTGAGTCGATAATCTCAAAGACATCTAATTTTTGTGGTATGTAAAACTTATATGAAGGTTAACATTTATGTGAAATGAACCAGTAATATCGTTTGATATATATTCCAAAAACATAATTATGATGCAAATACCAATTGTAACTAGAATGCCAAAGTACACCACAAAAGAATAATATTATATCCTATCAGTTCTGACTAAACAAGATTCATATCGTAAATCTAAGAAATTGCATACAAAATTATAGTTTGCATATAGACGTTATGGTTTTACCAGAACATAAGCAAGCTATGGCAGCGCTAATGTAAGCCTAACAGCGCTAATGTTTAGATATTTGGGAATGTGCCTGTTAAGAAAAGAAGGCTACTTGACAACATAACTATCGTTATACTAGATGTGGCAATTTCAACCAACTTACTTATGAAAGGGTCAGTTTATTTGTTTAAGTAGGGTTTTTTCACTTCAAATGGGTCAAATAGATTCGTAGTCCCCCAAATTCCATCTTTACTGCATATCTTTTACTATTATTAGTTTCAAATACTAATCCTTGTAGTAAAAATAGTGTTTTTCTAACATAATTCACGCTTTAATTATATAAAAGTGTGTGGGGGTCACCTTGACACACCCTGTTTTGATCTATACTTGAAATTCCATTTTTTGGAAGGCAAAGACTCAAACACTCACGATATTCACCTCAATACACTTACACACCACATATGTCTCAATGGATACTTGGAACACACAACCTCTTGGTTGATAGATCACCAAGTACAAAATAATCCATTACTTTCAGCAGTAGACTAAAAGTTCTGGTAAACCAAGATGCATAGACCTTGTAATAATTTACCAGAAGTAATTTTCTGCAAGTAATAAGTCCAATTTGAAAATTTTGTTTATTCACATTCTTTATTTATTCCAAAAGAACAAGCTACTTCAAGCAAACAATGAAACAAACATAGCATAAAGTCACTGACAAAAATAAACCCATATTTTGAAATAAACACAAAGCCAAGAAAGACATACCACTCAGATACACATTCCTCACAGAAGACATGTTTACATCGAAGCACCACTGGGGCATGCATTTTTTCTTGACAAATAATGCAAAGGTCACCAGCTGCCTTAACCTGCAATTACTGTAAGTTAGGAGACATCAATAAAGTCTTTTATTATTACGTAGTAGTTTATTTTAAGTTTAATGTGCCTATAACAACGATTCACAGTAATGGAATTCTTTGTTTGTATAAATCCCCAAGGAATAAAATGAGGATAACATTCGAAGAGATTAATTTTCCTTTAATATATACTAGGATAGACAACAGATGCTCCAGGCATAAAGTTGTGTAGCAATTGTTATCACACTACCATGGGAAACACATTACTATCGATGCAACAAAGATTCAGTTAAGAACTAGATTGTTTGATGTATTAGCTCAAGCATAGGCAGATCAAGTAAACAGAAACAGTAACCAAATTTATGCTTCTAAAAAGTACACACGTTATTTTTAGTTTTTTACTACGTAGTACTTAAATGAGGCTGTCCAAACCAAACATGATTCTAAGTAAGCTCTAAAGCTTCAGAACAAGGTATAGGTTTTCTAGTGTTGATGGTTCAAAAGTAGAAAAACTAAACAGATTATTAAAAATAGTGTGCCTGTTCAGATGTTGCATAAGCTCCAAAATGAATCTCTTTCCGAGACAATGCCTTTATTGCAGAAATAAATGATTGGACCTGCAAAACACCATACGAAGTTAAGATTATAAGAAGAATATAACCAAGATGTTAAGCATGACGAGGTGGCAAATTTTGCCCAAATTGTAAGTTATGGGTGCTTTTTGACACTTTTGTACAAGATATGGGCGATTTTTGCCCATCACCTATTTTTGATGGGGCTCTTATGGACTTCAATAAAAAGTGAAGTAAAGTGGATAGGGCGTATCGGGCAAACCATAATTGCATAACCGGTTTCTTTTTTGCCCATCAGTTTCTCTTGTTCTTTTCTTAATCGATTAATCCAATCCTCACTTCTTCAGCAACAATCACAATCGAATATCAAGGTATCATACTATATCATATATGTGTCTTTAATGTTTTTATGCTTAGTTAGTCAAATTAATTGATAGTTATCTTTAATTATTTGCATTATAATTAGGTTAATAATCTAAAGGGGTGTTCGGGACTGTTTTTATACCTCAAATAAAGGGCTGTTTGGGACTGATAAGCTGTTAAATGTGCGCATATAGGCTTTCCAAGTTTAAATAAGCCCATAAGCCGTGAAAATAAGATTATCAACCCCCCCCCCCCCCCCCCCCCCCTCACATATTTGGGTTCCCAAACTTTTGAAACTGATGTTTAACTGGATGGAAAAAGAGGTAGTATATCATTATTGTTGGTATAGGTGTGAGCGAGCTATAAGTATATTAAAACTCAAGGCTAGTTCTTTATTAGTACACGAGTCTGTGGGCTATTGACTATAGCATTTACTAAGGTAGTTGTAACTGCACCATTTTGACTGTGTGACTTTGACATGGCCAATGGACAGCCTTTTTTAGTTCACATGCAAAAGTTGTTTTTGTGTGCACAGTTAATAAGGTTGTTAACTTATTTTCCCCAAAATGATGGATATGTTGAGTCTAACAATTACTATCCAAGTAAGGGTCGGAGGACAGACTTATAAGTTATAACTTTGTTCAAGGTTTCTATAACAAATTTAAGGCCGTCATGGATTTTGTGTCATTAACATGAGTATGAAAGTTACTAACATGTGAATTATTGTCATACTATTAGTTAATTTAAATCAAGTTTTTGAATGTAGACGCGTTTTCCGGCCTAAAAAATGAACTTAAGGTGTTGTTTGTTTGTTAAAAGGCTCTAAGTTTGAATGTGATTCGCACATCTGGATCTCAATGTGTGGTTGAAAAATCTGAATCTGATTCAACTTAATGTGAAAAAGTGGTTGAGAAATCTAACTTTGATATAAAAGTATTTGTTTTTGTAAAAAAATATATGAATGCATTAGATTATTAATGTTTACAATTAAAATAAAACAATTTTTATTAGGGGTGAAAATTTTTCACCAGCTACAAAAGATGACTTGACACCGACACAATAATAAACGGATTATGGTTGTGGTTAAATGTGTGGTCGACACGGTTAACATGTTTAATAACGGGTCAGGTTTGGGCTGACATTCTCAACCCATCAAAACATGCAACACTAATTATCACCCTAGTTATTATTATCTTGTACATCCTTTATATAGCAAAAAGTGTGCGATGATTCTATTTAAACGTACATTCTATAGGAAAGCGAACAAAATAAACAAAATGGAGAAAAAAAAAAAAGTTATGAGTCATTATCAGGTGTTAAGACACCTCCCCAACATCTAGTTCAATAAGATGCTTTTACCTCTTACCCCCTCTTATCTTAATCTTGACTGCCTCTTAATGTTAGAAGAAAAAAAAAACAAACACACTTTTTGGTCTAAACATATGGAAACTTAAGTATCATAGCCATCTCGAAACTTAACAATGAAGCCATGTGCATTTGCATCTTTAGCTGCTGCAACAATCAGTAGCCCAACATGTGATACAGCTATGGATTATCTTGCTCTATGTATGAGATATGTACTTTTGAATTTATGACAATTTTTTTGGCATACAATCAATACTTTTGTTTATTGCAGGAACTTATATTTTTCAGAATGGTGCTTATTTGCTCATCTACTATACAAGTCTAAGTTCAAGTGCGCTATAGATTAAATTTTGAAGACCTTGTCTTTAGTTGCTTGTTTATTCTTGGCTAATTCGTCATTTGAATGATTAAATATCTGAGACGTTTTATTTTGATGTTTATTTATTATATATTCGACTTTAGTTTTTGTTTATCCGTTATCTAGTTATTTAGACGTTAACGGGGTGTTTGGTTTTGGGATTTTTTTCGTAATTTGGTTTTTTTTAAGATAGCCTGTTTTGACCCGAGCCCGTTTTGACCCATGCCCGTTTTGATCCGTGCCTGTTTAGACCCATTGCACATGCCAACCCGACCCGCCCGTTTTGCCACCTATTCTGAGTTTAATAAAGGGATTACAAGAAACAAAATTTATATTCATTAAAATTTATAGAATTGTACCTTCTCGACAATGGAAGTGAGCTTGAATGTCAGATACAATCCTGTCATAAGTGATGAAAATAGGGTCCCATATTCTTTGTTCAAAAAGAATCGATACCAAACTGGCGCAGGCAGCAAGGCACGGTACAGCAGCAATGAGTACTCCACCAAAGTCAACATTTGACCCTATACATGAGAATCTTTGGTCAAGAATTAATGACATGCCTGAAATACGACTGATGTTATGCAAAATCATGTTATGCTTTCAGTTTGGGCCAACAGAGCAAATTTATGCATCGCGACTCACCTGCTTTCGGCGATTTCGCCCTCTGCTGCTCTTGTAATACATCAACAGAAAACACTTCAGCACCATTGATGCCTGTCTAGCCAAAATATCTGATACACACACACACAAGAGGGGAAAAAAAAAAAAAAAAAACTTCGTAAGAAGTCGAATCAATGGACCACATTGTTATACGGAACTCAAGCCTTAGTGTGCAATAAGTATTAAGAGGGTGTCTGAATTAGCTTATTCCGAGAGCTTATAGGCTTTATTTCTGTTTCTAACACAACAAGCCAAGAAAATGGAGCTTATTTGACTGCTCATTTTGCTTCAATAAGAAAAAATTGTGACTTAATGAGAAAGCTTAAGCTATTCTTTATATGCTAACCCAAACAGCCCCCAAGTATTGTAAGCATATGCATAAAGAATTATCTATAAGTTTATAACCATGATAGATTTGTTCTATGCAGTTACAGGATGAGTTCATTCTACTTGACGACA
The DNA here is from genome assembly GCA_030686995.1 of Artemisia argyi. Classification (NCBI taxonomy): domain Eukaryota; kingdom Viridiplantae; phylum Streptophyta; class Magnoliopsida; order Asterales; family Asteraceae; genus Artemisia; species Artemisia argyi. Next base: position 83,280,686 of record CM060677.1, on the reverse strand, counting down.
GGAACTCACCATTCACAACTATTATGAAAATTGCATGCCAGAAAGGTGGTACAGTTTTAGGAGGGAGCATGACCAATGGATAAATGACATCATCCTTGCCAAACAACCAGTAAACTGCAGCAACGTGAAGTGTAAACAAAAGAGAAAGACTGACTAAAACTGAAATCTTCCTCTCTCCCTGAAAATAACATTCAAACTAACTTATTAATCTTTTTTTTTTTTTTTTTTTTCCTGGGAAGATAAAATTTAAATAACTGTAATTTATAGAATTGGCCTTGTCTTGTTAGAAGTTGAAAGAAGCCATTGTTTAGAAACCACGTGTACCTTGAGAGCTGTCTGGTTGCGAAGAATATCATTTGACTTGAACATAAAAGCAGCAATCCAAATTGTGACAAAAAAACCTGGAATTCCATGCCAAAGAGAAATCGATGTGTGAAAAACTATATCTTTAGTCGAAGAGGAAACTGAAGTTACCAGTATGGAAAACCAACGTAAAGCAAAATATCTTAAGACACTAACTGATAACTAGAGTCACACTTAGAAAGCAGGAGGAACTAGTGCAAATTTACTGAAGATGAACATCTTATTTGTATAATTAAGTCTATTTTAACGCTATCATGTTGATGACCGGTCAGGGACACGGAATTTCAGCCTGCACACTCTACTATGAGAAATGAACAAAATAATTGTAGTTGAAGACTTCAAATGGAATTCCAAACCCCTCGGGAGTGAAGTCAAATGATCCATGGGATTTTGTGCATTCAGATACTTCAGCTAGAATGTTAACAAAAAAAAGTTTAATTGGTAGGAGCACATGTAGAACACATCAACCCATGTTGTACTTATTACTTAACATATGTTGCCTTTCCTGAGCATCACCAAATTTTCACTGTTAGGAGTCTCTAATATGTAAAAATGTTCCTTAACCTTTATGGTCATAATACCCGAACCTGAACATTTTTTCTTACTTCCAACCTCTACAATATCGTACTCTCATAATGGTGATATTGAGGTGCCAGAATCTCAAGGAATCATGACAAACTAAGCATAACAAAATGCTCCATTGCATGTTTACAATTATGACAATTACAACCTCACATAATAATTTAAATTTGCCTATAGAAAGTCAAGCTGAAGTTTTCAAGAACAGATATTTATAGAAATCCAGGCTCAATAACTCGAACTTGTATGATTGGAGAATGGGGAAAAGCGCTTTTGCTAAAGGAATCCGAAGCCTCTTCCCATAATCCTTAACTAAAAACCAAAAGCACACACCATATCCGATCAAAACCTCTTATGCTCCCACTCCTCCCAGCTTCTCATAGTATCATCCTATACAAATCATGACAAGTACGAGTTCCCTGTTTGTCTTGACTAGTTTATCTGTTTTCACGGTACAGTAACTACACTACTTTTAGGAAGTTATATGAAGTGCCATAAACGCATGGAAATAATCACTAACAAAATTTTCAGAAAAAAAAAAAAAAAAAAAAAAAAAAAAAAAAAAAAAAAAAGCGTATTCAATAGACCTACATGGTTCTTAATCTTAATGCAAAAGAGTAAAGTCTAATAACGTATACAAGCAGTCTAACACAACCAACAGCAACATACCGGAGTGGGGTATGGGGGAGGTGGAATGTAGCCAGATCCTACCGCTACCCCCAGGATAAACCCAGAAGTAGAGAGACTGTACAGAGGGACCTCCGGCCAGTGTAAGTGTGCAGGTGTGTGTTGCTCAAGATATATGGTAAAAAAAAACAATGCCACATACAAAAATACCTTGCAAATGTTGACGAATGAAGACCACGGACAACAGCATTGAAAACGGAAGAATCTGCTCAGCCCATCTCGCAGCCTGTTGAATATCATATCTCTGGTAGGGCGAATCTCTAACAACCTCCGCAGGCGCCTCCACATCCCCATTATTATTATTATTATTCTCATTCACAGAACCCGAAGTAACACCGCTATCAATCCTAGACTCTGTGGCTGCAGAAACGGTTCTAGCTATGGACTGAACCAACGATTCATTCTCATTCTGTCTAGACGACCCTTGTTCAGTACCAACAATCCTAATCGAAACTTGATCAGCAGATGAAGAATTATTGTTGTTAAAATTATCCGATAAATCATTATTACCAGAGTGTAATATCCCCATATAGTTTAAAGAAGTGGAAACGGGTGCGCGAATGAAATTAAAAAGCGAAAAGCGGCGAGGTGAATAATGATGATGATGATCACTAGTAGTGGAGGGAGCAGATGATGATTGTTCCATTATTGTTGTGTTTGAAAATCTACTTCTAAACCTAACCCTAATACTGTTTAGATAAGAAAAAACATATATATTTTTAATCAGTTAGTTAAATAACAATCAAATTAAAAGTTATAATAAAAATAGAGAATCTTCTTGCCTGGAAGATGGAAGGTCCGTTGAGAAAGATGAATTAAGAGATTTTGATTGATTGATTCAACCTTAAATAACTAACTAATTAATGGATTGGAGTTGATGATGATATGAGAATGAGAATGAGAATGATTTCTTTCTACCGGATTTCTCTAAACTGAAATGAGGCTGCTTTTCCACTCCCTCGTTTCCATTTTTGTTTTCACCCTTCTATGTTTTTATTTTTTTATATGCATTCATTTTAAACAATTACATATTTTAAAACTGTGATTTTTTGTTTGGTGGTATATTCATAAAGAAATGTTTAATTATTGAAATTTGAATTACACTTTTTAGTAGTGGATGATTTTTTTATTATAAGAAATAATGAAAAATGTGATTGGGTTACATTTTTATTATATCATCTGCAGTAAAAACTATATAAACTAATAATGTTAGGATCATAATACTTTATTAATTTAGGGAAATATTGTTATATTGATAAATTAATAATTTATTAATTTAAAAAGGTATATACTAGTTACAATGTATACTAGTTAGAGATTTTAGAAACAAGTTCCAATTAATATTTAATGAATTCACATTAACAAATTAATTGAATTTGTCAAGTTCATTGTTTTTCAATAAGTAAAAAGTTAGTTCATTATGCTAAAAAGTTGGTTCATGGTATCAAAGTAGTACATTAAACATGGTTAGAAATTGATCACTATAAAATAACTATTCAAAATTTTTAGTAATTATGAATTTACCGTTTCTTTAAGTACAATATATATATACTGAGGTTTCAAAAAAATTATTATCTTATTAATTTATAGATTTGGGTCTAAATTTTTACTGTTCTTAAGTTGGGACTCGACAATTTATTATTTTATTGAAGTTATTAATTTAGCGAGTATTGATTTATAGAAGTTTTATTGTGTATAATTAAGGCAAGCTTTTGTGAGAAAAAAAACTTCTTTTAAAATTCTAAAAAAATTGAAACATGACACTTTATTTAAATAATAAGAAAATTTGATTTTTAAGAAATTTTTTTAAAAAAAGTTATCAAAAAATTCTAAAAAAATTCCACAAGATCGGGTATGTTGGTGCATGAAAAAGTTCTAAAGGAAGTTTATCTAAAAGTGGATACTTTATCCGAAAAAAAATTATAAAAAAAATATGTTTGTGCATTAAATCGTTTTTTTGTGCATCAAAAATTCGTTTTTGGACCCAACTTCTTTTGACTTTTTTCATCAAAATAACATTACGCATCTAACTAAAAGAAGTTGAAAATTCTGTGCATTAAAATTTTTTTGCGCATTAAAATTCGTTTTTTGTGCATTAAAAAAACGTATAAAAACTCAAAATTAGAAAAACTTCTTTCACAAAAGTTTTATGCACCAACATACTCGATCTTGTGAAATTTTTTTGGAATTTTTCGAGAACTTTTTGAAAAAAAAAAATTATTTTTATTCTTTTTACGGATATTTGTCTTTTTATTTTAACTTTACCCTATATATATATATATATATATATATATATATATATATATATATATATATATATATATATATATATATATATATATATATATATATATATATATATATATTGTGTTGTATTCTATGCAGTACCAATATTAGATACAGTACTTTACAGTACCATTCTAAATTAATATAAACCGTTAGATCACATAATCAATGGATGAGATCACTTGTGCCAATAATGTAACTAATGTAATTAAAGGGAATATTTGGTAAAGTTTTTAAAATGAGTTAAGGGCATTAAGGGAATTTAAAGTAATAATTTCCAGAAAACTGTCCCACCATTAAGGGATCTTTCTCTCTCACACATCTTCCCCTCAAACCCTAATCCACTTTTTGTCAGCCACCACAACAATCTACAGCAATAAAGAAATAGAAAAGAAAAAGATTGTAGATCTGTTATGACCGCCTACCACCGACAAACCAAGAAAAGGTCGCACCAAATTTGATGATAACTACAGTGATCCGGGTATCTCTTATGGATCGGCAATTGGTTCAGATCTGTAATCGGTTGGTTTTATATTGACTGCTTGACTGCCGCCACTTTCATAGCATCATAACCTGGTCGAATCACTTAAGGTTTTATATTGATATGATATTTGTTAATTGTGCAGTTATGCTATATTGATAATTGACATGTTTGATCTTTATTATATGAATTCTTAATGAATTTAAATCTATGCAGAGGGGAAGGTCATGATGTTGTTGGGGTGTTAATTCTATGCATAATGAAATGAGCCTCCAAAATGACGAGGTATGTCCTCGTTTACTTTCCTGAATCTTTGCATGATTAATGAATTCAGGGATTGTTTGGATTGAATATGTTTGGCTTATGCTTATATAGCTTATGAGCACCTACCAATATACTATGAATTATTTACTCTTTTGATTTAACAATTTCCAAACAGTATGATTGTCATTATTTTGACTTTACAACGTTTAAAATAATAAGTTACACAATTCTTTAAAAAAGAGTATCGCAAAGTAATTTATTTGCTCCTGCAAGAATGCCGTATGATATTTCGTTATTAAATGAACTTGCAAAAGCTTCTTACCACTAAGTAAAATTGATCGGATAGCAAAATATTGAACTAAAGATATATTGAAAGTGCATACGTGTAACCAGATGGTGCAAAAGTATGGAAAATTGAAAATTGATTGATACGTGTTATCTAGTTTTTATGTTTAAAAAATTAGTTGATATAACTATACTAATCATGTATGTTTCCTTTAATATGCAGTTAAAGCAAGATCTGCCTACAATAAATTTGCAGCATGCATATATGTTTTTTGGAAAGCGTGCACATATGTTCTAATTAATTTGACGAGAAAGTGCAACATGGACACCGTAAATATACATGTTTTTGAAAGGCATGCGCATATGTTCTAATAAATTTGATGAGAAAGCCCCGGGTGCACATATGTTCTAATGAATTTGATGAAAAAGTGAAGAGTGCACACATGTTTTTAAATAGAGTCCATTTATATTTAACAATATATATTGAATTTTGTGTATACTATTTATGTTAGTTTGTTATTTTATTTTTAGAGGTTACATGCATATGTATTTTTATTTATTTATTTCATAAATATCAAAGATCAAAGAATGTACACTAGAAACATATGTGCAATTACCAATTCATATGTGCAATTACCAATTCAAACAAAATATGTTTAACGTTAAAACAATTAAACGCATGAAATATATGTAAGTATACAATATTTAAAAAAAAAAACAAATATGCACTTGATTGTTCTGAAGGTTGTAAAAGAAAAATATAAACTTAAAAAAAAAATCGAAAAATTAAGGTGCTTAGGAAAACGTTTTTTAATTAAAAAAGAAAGTAAAAATGTGTTTTACTATTTTACCTTTTTAAATTAATTAAAAAGATTTAATAATACTAAATTATTATTGGTCTAAATGACATTGTAAAGTACTGTATCTAATATTGGTACTACATATAACGCGCTCCTTATATATATATATATATATATACACTAGCTTATAAACCTGTGATAAATCACGGGTAGCTTATATTAAGTTCGCTGATAAAAAAGAACTTATAAGAAAAAAAAATAAAAAGGTAAAGTTCGCCGATCCTTGCAAAGAAAGTATACCAACTATTAAAAAAATCAATTCAAATAGCTGTTTACAATCAATTAGCTAAACATTTTTAATGTCTAATGAGGAAAGGTACCTAAAGATACGTTTAAAATGATGAGATAACAAAAGAATAATTTGTTCATCCTTTTCAACGGATAAACACCGACCATTTTTTATCGATTCACACAGGAATAGAGATTAGGCAGCATCGTACTCTCCTTTGAAGGAAATGAATCTACTAAGTTGACGATGTAAGCATCATAGAACATCACTTTAGCAATCAAGCTTTAGTATTTGCAGTGAATGGCATGACCTTTTGGAAGTGAAGTGAGGATACCTTGCAAATAAAACCAAAAGCATTAGTATAAGTGTATATATGTCATTGCAAGACCAAATCATCACCTTCGTCACTACCAAATTCTACCAAACATCACTTGATACATCTAACAAGAAAGAATAACAAAGAAAAAATGCCATTACAACTCTCTCACATATACATTTTGTTAGTTGGTCCATGTTCTTCATATTTCTACTTTGAACACAACTTTTATCTCAAAAAGATATAAGTACGAGGTTATATTTGGTTGTTACGCTAAACAATTTATGGGGTGTCAACCCAACTCAACCCGTTGCAATTGAACCAAACCCGTTTAATGTCATACCAGGCTGCCAAAATTTTAACATCTAATCATTAGCAACTTACATGCCCAGGGAATGATTTCAACATGCGGTAAGAAATTCAAAGAAATTGTTATGTTTAAAAAATTCCAGCACTAAAATTATGTAGTTGCCCATAATACGATTGTTCGTTGGTCCAATTATGCAAAATGCAATTTTAAGGGCTACTAATACTTGAAAAAATACCCTTGAAAAGAACTTGTTAGATACTAAGATTTTTTTTTTTCTTTTTTTTTTTTTTTTTTTGGATAACATGGGTTTCCGACTCGACATTGCGAGCCGACTAATCCCACGGCGACTACCCTTTTGGATAGCCCGGAGTCGGCGCAGGTGAACCTCCGTGGAATACTTTGTAACAAACATTGAGAAATACTTTGAATTTCTTACCATAACAAAGTGCCATATTTTGTAAGTTCAACTATTAAGAAATACTTTGTAACAAACATTGATAAACATACTTTTAGTTCATTAGAAAAGATAAGCATTTTAGTTCACCAACTGCTATGAAAAACTGGTTACATTTTTAACCAGAAGTCAATAATTGGTCCATCATCAAAACCCATTTTTTTATGATCAAGGAATTGAAGGACTTGGAGTTAGGCCAATCAATAAACACACATACAAGTTGGATGTTACTATGATGATTGGAAATGAAAAGCTTTTCTTTTGCCTTTAAAGGAAAAATGATAATTGGCAATGAACTAACAAGTTTCAATATCAAAAGTGTACGTGTGCACTTTGAAACCTTTCAAAGATGAGGCATAATTCAAAATTGGTTTTTCCATGATACCTTGATAGATATTTCTTTGAGGCATTTGATCAAACACTTGTGAGCCCTTCATCACGATATCTGCAATCAGAAACACATAAAATATGATTAATCGAGATATACAAATAGTCATATTGCTTTACAATTAGATAATATCAACAGAGAAGACGTTATTACATCTAAATCACAAATACAAAATACATTGAGAATGAAGATCATGTAGACAATACTGAGTTTCAAAATTAATGATATGCATGGAAAGGATTAGAGTTGATATGGAGGTTTTTTAATGTCAACTATGTATCATTAGTTAATTAAGAAAACGAAGGAAAGTTTTAAATGAAATTGAAGGAATATGCAACTGATTTCTCTTTGCATTGAAGAATGAGGTGCTTCATTTGACTGGCTTTTACACCTGGCAATAATGACGTGGCTTTTGTGACGTGGAGCTGTGTACACGTGGCTTTAATTAGCTGTCAAGTTTCAAAAAAACCTTCTTTTATTATATATATATATATATATATATATATATATATATATATATATATATATATATATATATATATATATATATATATATATATATATATAAACTCAATCATTTTCCTAAAGAACTAGGGGATCCTCAAAAGGGTCTAGCTCCTCATCTCTAGCTATGAGTTGTTCCACCGAATGTGTTTTATCAATGAAATCTTTTTCTAGATAGAATGGGCGTTGAGGTCCTATAAAGTTTCTTTCTATCCAAGGTCCATATCTAGATGGTCGCCTATTTATCTCTACCCAATGTGGTGTCGGTTCGTCCTCACAATCGTAGCTATGCTTCTTAACATCATATACCGACCAAGTATCGCCCTCACCTACTGCTATCTTAGACTCCTTACAATCTATCATGGCGCTAGCGGTTGCTAAAAATCCTCTTCATACTAACAATGGGCATGTAGTATCACTAACCATATCTAGGACGTGAAAATCCGCTAAAATAGTTAACTTCCCTACGTGAACAACTACATCCTTGATCATCCCAACCGGGTGGGCAATACTCCCATCCGCTAGACCAATTAGTACCTCCGTCTCCTCTAACTTTCCTAGCTTAAGAGTGGTGAAAAGGGATAAGGGAATCAAGTTGAGGCTTGATCCTAAATTGGCTAGTGTGTCGAAAGCTTCGGATTTTCCTATCTTACAAGGCAAAACAAATATACCCGGATCATCAAGCTTCTTAGGCAACTTGTTTTGAACGAAGGCGGTCCTATTTTTACCCAATTTAAACTTCTCATATTTTTCTAGTAGGGCACTATAGTAGGGAGCACGGGCTAAGACATCAATGACGGGGCGTTCAAGGTGGAGCTCCTTGAATTCATCGTCAAGGTCTTGTGTAGGAAGTGTTTCAACTTTATTATTGACCGGTTTGATATTGGGTGTTTCATTCGACTGGTCCTTTTGAAGAATTTGGTTTTGCTTGAAACACGTGCTCATTGATTTAACCGAGTAATATTGCGGACAAGAAGTGGGTGATGAAACCGATGATATGGAATTAACGTTTAGTTTTGGGTTTTTGACCGTGTCGCTTGGGAGTGCTCCCATTTCTCGGTCATTGAGAACTTTCAACAACATGTCAATTTTGGTGGTCATCTTGCTTTGCTTTTGTTTGAAATCGGCTTCAAACTTAGATATGCGAGCTTCTTGAGATGCCATAAACTTGGACATCAACCCTTCGAGATTATTGGTACTACCATAGTTATTAGAAGGATTGTTGTTGAAAGTACGATTGGAGGGTGGACCGTTAGGTTGGTAACGATTAGGCGGATTGGAAGAATTGTTTTGGTTTTGTTTCCACCTAAGGTTCGGGTGATTTTTCCAAGAAGGGTTGTAGGAATCACCGTAAGGGTTTGGCTCGGGTTTGAAAGTGTACCACTTGTCTCCCGCTTCGTCGATACGCGAGGATGTGTAGTCCGCAAAAGCTGTTTCGGGGAGTTCCACGCAATCACGAGTGTCATGGGGACCACTACATAACTCGCATGAAGAAGTGATTTTGTTCACTTGGCTTGAAAGCGTAGGAGCTTCATAAGATTTCATGAGAAACTTGACTTGGTCTTCAAGTTCCATGATCCTACGGTCGGGAGTGCTAGAATTGTTCGAAGGCAAAGATATTGCCTTGACCATTTTGTTCAAATCATGGGGATCATTCCAACTTTCGTTGTCATAGAGAGCAAGATCTTCTATGAGTTCCCATGATTCTTCTGTACTTAGATCACGTAGCTTGCCACCGGCCGATTGGTCAATGGTTCGCCTTGTGGAGAGATCGATATGGTCATAGAAGATTTGGACTGGAGCCAAAGATCTATGCCATGATGAGGGACTTTTTGGAGTAAGTCCTTGAAACGAGTCCATGCTTCATATAGAGTTTCACCTTGACGTTGTTGGAACATCAAGATATCATTTCTAAGCTTGGTAGTTCTCCCAAGTGGGAAAAATTGAGCAAGGAAACGAGTGGTGAGATCATCCCATGAGGTGATGGATCCCGCGGGTAGACGTTCAAGCCATTGACTAGCTTGATCACGTAGAGAGAATTGGAATAGGCGTAATCGGGTCGACTCTCTAGTTGTAACATCAAGGTCTATAGAATCTACGATTTTAAGGAAATCCTTGAGATGTTGATTAGGATCTTCGGAACGAAGTCCATGGAATGCACATCCGCTTTGCACCAATCGGATGGTGTCGGATCGCAAGGGAGACACATTGGCTCCTTGAGTGAGCTCAATAGTGTTTCGATAGCCTTGGTGGCTAGGACGGGAATACTCTCCTAGGGTTCGGGGCCTAAGAGGTTGGTTTGCTAGTGGTGGGTTTTGTGGGTGGTTTTGTTGTGGTGGGTTGATGGGTTTAAGGATGTTACCACCTTCCATGATGTCGGATGGTAAAAGTTACGAACAAAGACACAAAGAAAAAGATAGACTAAAGAAAACCTAGAAATAAAAATAAAATCTTACTAGAAAGGAATCTAGCAAGTAGACCTAATAAAAAGAAATCCTAACCTAGACAATAACTATTCCCCGGGCTACGGCGCCAAAAACTTGATACGTGGGAATCGCACCAGGCTTTACCTCTCGAGGGATCTCGAGAAGCTTACAACCCCCACCAGGCAGTGTACCTGATCGTTGTAGTATAGTATAGTGACAAGTACCGGAGGATTGATCGTTCAACTCTGGAATAGTGTCGCTAGGATTAGAAAGCCTAAAACTAGGTCTAGAGGTGAGGGATGATTCTTTTTGTATTTTTTTATATTTTATAAAAGCAAATAAAAATCTCGGTTTTGGAAGAGTGGCGGAATTAGTTGCTAATCAACTAACCCAATAACTAAAGATGCAATTAAAATAAAATAACAAAAATGAAAATGAATAATTAGACTAGTGGTGTGAACAATAATAGGGAGAGTTGTGTTTACTTAGGTTTCATTACTCCCTAGATATCTTTTACAGGTTGATAGTTTGTTACAATTGCATGGATGACGGGTTGTATTCCTTAATACTAGTCGTAGGGCCGTGTACAATATTCCCTAACTCTATAGGATCCTACTTCACTCCTATGTCGAGCCATTAGAAGCTCCTAACATGGGATCATTAGAATTCTCCTACGCATTAAATACAACCAAAAATCATAGTACACCTCTGATCATGTTTCTTAAGACGTTCAAGCATGTCACCAATGGAAGTCTGCCAGTTTTCTTAAGCCTAACATCGAATACAATCATCCGTAACAACTATAAACAAACAATCAACCCATAATTAACATCTAGGTTTCACTACATCTAAGCAAACACACAAGAGATCTAGCCAAGCATGTTAAATTCAAGACAAGTGTAAGATATATTCAAACAACACATAGACATATTGAATGAATTGAAAGAGTACTTATCTCAATTGAACATGAAAGGTTTCCAAGGGTAAAAACCCTTGAAAAAGCTGTAATATTCGGACTAGGGTTTCTCTCCAAAGTTACACCCTTATTGTTCCCCTCTAATGAATGAAAATTGCAAAACTATATATAGATTTTACAGGGTGACGACGTCAAGAAGGAAATTCTGACGCCGTCAACTCGCCGCCCATAATGAAATCGGATTGCCTAGATCCACTTTTGACGCCGTCATGTGTAATTCTACTTTGGGCCGTCACTCACATTTGGACCATGACGGCCTATGGTGACGCCGTCATGTCCATAGTGCAAAACTCTTCTGGATCGTCACGGACTTTATTCACTTCCACCTCTTGTATTGCTCTTGACGCCGTCACTTGAGAACTCTTGATGCTGTCAGGTACTGTTCCCAGCAAGGAAAATTAAGACTTTGCCGTTTTCTTCACTTTTATGCTCCAAAAACGTCCAAAATGCTTCCTTTTTCCAGTATACACTCCAAAAGTACCTAAAATGACAAAATGAACGATTTAGGGCATTATTTGATCAAATAAATTCAAATCCGGGCTAAAATGACCCCCTAAAAACGGTTCATTTTTTGCCTCATCAATATATATATATATATATATATATATATATATATATATATATATATATATATATATATATATATATATATATATATATATATATATATATATATATATATAGGGGGCCATTCTTGTGAGAAGTCCATTTTTTGTGAGAACGCGAGAAGAGATCCTAGCCATCCATCTAGTCCCTCCTTTTTGTAGATCTAATGGCTAAGATTAGCTTCAAAATTACACCAATCAAGGGCATTATTGTAATTACCAAGCAAATATCTAATATATAAACAAAAATCTCACACCTCGATTAAATTGTAGGTGAAAACACACACAGTTCTCTCAACTGACCTAACTAACTCCGATCAATATACCACCATCAACGTCCATTAAACCACCATTAAAACGCCGTTAAACCGTCGTTAAACCTCCGATCTAACATCAACAGCTCCATAAACTACAGTTAACCGGCGAATCGATCATCTTCATCTTCATCCGCAGATCAAATCATCTCCTTCAACTAAAACCGCCATCAAATCATCATGCCACCGCCGTTAACCCGCTCTAAGTCACCGTTTTCAACCAAATCATTCAACGGAATCTAATTGAAGAAGATATCAATATATATGATTCTGAATCGGATGGAGATGATGTGACGATAATCAACGGAACATCACCAGAAAGCACAGAGATATCAAGTATAAATCTAATTTTATTTTAATTTAATAATTTTTTAAATAATTGTTTAGAATTGACAGTGTAATTTACTTTCACATGTGAAGTTAATTAATTAGGTTATTTTAGTGCAAATAAGTCTAGTTATAGTATCTTCAATTAGGCGATTTAAGCTTTTGTTGAGTTTTCTTCACTTGTGAAGAAAATCAGAATGTATAGGATTTTTGAGCTTATAAGCGTTAATAAATGTAAAAATAGTTTCAGCACATGTGAAGATAAACATTAAGCGAATGAACTTTTGATGAAATTAGGCGATTTAAGCTTTCGTTGAGTTTTCTTCACTTGTGAAGAAAATCAGAATGTATATGATTTTTGATGTAGAAAAGTAAAAGAGTGTAATTATAGTTTCAGCACATGTGGAGATAATCATTAAGCAGATGAACTTTTGCTGAAATTAGGCGATTTAAGCTTTAGTTGACTTTTCTTCACTTGTGAAGAAAATAAGAATATATAGGATTTTTGAGGTTATAAGCATAAAAGAGTGTAATTATAGTTTCAGCACATGTGAAGATAATCATTAAACGAATGAACTTTTGATGAAATTAGTCGATTTAAGCTTTCATTGAGTTTTCTTCACTTGTGAAGAAAATCAGAATGTATATGATTTTGAGGTTATAAGCATAAAAGAGTGTAATTATAGTTTCAGCACATGTGGAGATGATCATTAAGCAGATGAACTTTTGCTGAAATTAGGCGATTTAAGCTTTAGTTGACTTTTCTTCACTTGTGAAGAAAATAAGAATATATAGGATTTTTGAGGTTATAAGCATAAAAGAGTGTAATTATAGTTTCAGCACATGTGAATATAATCATTAAGCGGATGAACTTTTGATGAAATTAGGAGATTTAAGCTTTCGTTGAGTTTTCTTCACTTGTGAAGAAAAACAGAATTTATAGTATTTTTGAGCTTATAAGCGTAAATAATTGTAATTATACTTTCAGCACATGTGAAGATAATCATTAAGCTGATGAACTTTTGATGAAATTAGGCAATTTAAGCTTTCGTTGAGTTTTCTTCACTTGTGAATAAAATCAGAATGTATAGGATTTTTGAGGTTATAAGCATAAAAGAGTGTAATTATAGTTTCAGCACATGTGAATATAATCATTAAGCGGATGAACTTTTGATGAAATTAGGCGATTTAAGCTTTCGTTGAGTTTTCCTCACTTGTGAAGAAAATAAAAATGTATGGGATTTTTTATGTTACAAGCATAAAAAAGTGTAATTATAGTTTCAGCACATGTGAATATAATCATTAAGCGGATTAACTTTTGCTGAAATTAGGCAATTTAAGCTTTCATTGAGTTTCTTCACTTGTGAAGAAAACCAGAATGTATAGGATTTTTGAGCTTATAAGCGTAAATAAATGTAATTATAGTTTCAGCACATGTGAATATAATCATTAAGAAGATTAACTTTTGATTAAATTAAACGATTTAAGCTTTTGTTGAGTTTTATTCGCTTGTGAAGAAAATCAGAATGTATAGAAATTTTGAGCTTATAAGCATAAAAGAGTGTAATTATAGTTTCAGCAAATGTGAATATAATCATTAAGCAGATGAACTTTTGAAGTTAGGCAATTTAATGAAATTATGCTATTTAAGCTTTTGTTTAGTTTTCTTCAATTGTGAAGAAAATAAGAATGTATTGTATTTTTGCAAGTGCTTATTGAATAAGCTGTGCTTATTGGGAATTTGGAAGCCAAAAAGAATCCACTGGCCTGTCATAAAGACAGGCAAGCTTAGTGAACTCCCTCTTTTTATGCTTAGAGGGAATTGAGTTTTTAAGTTTCCATTTGCATCAGTAGAGTATTGTTAGTATAGACATATCAGAAGTTGTTTGTTTCTGATTTAGTGCATCATTTATTAGTTTAGTCATAGCTTAATTGTTATTTAATCAGTATTATATTTGATAACTGTGCTACTGTTTCATAATTTGTCTATATTTGGATCTGAGTTGTTTTTTAATTTAACATCTGAGAATTTTTGTTCTATAATAGCATCTAGGTTTGGTTTGGTTTGATTTGAGTTTGATTTAAGATGGATTTAGTTGAAACTGTCACCTTAAAGGGGTGTTTGGTTGTGAGAAACTTGCTGGTGTAACAGTTGATTCAGAAGTTGTGTTTGGTTTAATTTAGTCACATAGGTTGCATGGTAGTTTAATAAAACATAAATCAGTTAGGAATAACAGTTAGTAGGATAAGTTAATTAGGTACATAATCATTTTAGTAGTTGCATAATATAGTAATTTAACTTAAATTAGCTTAATATTAGATTAATATAATATAATTTAGCAGTTAGAGTACTTGGAAGTGGACTGTCTGAGATAATTGGTCCCCTGTGCATAAGATTTTCATCCAAATCCTAAGCCACTTTTAGGACAATTAATTAGTTTGGAAATCAGAACTTTTGGTGGATTTTAGATCTCAGTAGGATAGTAAGTGATTTGCCACTTTAAATTTGTACCCCTGAGTTTATTTGCTCAGGCTTATTGGCTTATTAGTTGAATACTTTGAACCCCAAGGTCTGTTTTACACAACTAGGCCTGCAATTGTGTATTGTGCTTTATTGCTTGAGTTAATTGGTTCATTTGAGTTATTTAAACACCTTAAGTTGTTAATAAGTGAAATTATAGTTTCATCTCATATTCACATGTGAAGATAATAAATTAGCAGAAAATTTTTTAATGAAAATAGGCAATTTAAGATTTTTTTTTAGTTTACTTCACTTGTGAAGAAAATAAGAATGTATTGTATTTTTGAGATAATAAGCGTATGTAAGTGTAATTATAGTTTCAGGACATGTGAAGATAATTATTAAGCAGATGAACTTTTTATGAAATTAGGCGATTTAAGCTTTCATTGAATTTTCTTTGCTTGTGAAGAAAATCAAAATGAATTGAATTTTCGAGTTTATAAGCGTAAATAAGTGTAAATATAGTTTCATCACATGTGAAGATAATAAATTAGCAGATGAATTTTTAATGAAATTAAGCAATTTAAGCTTTTTTTGAGTTTCCTTCACTTGTGAAAAAATTATAAGAGAATGTATTGTATTTTTGAGCTTATAAGCGTAAATAAGTGTAATTAAAGTTTCATCAAATGAAATTACGTTATATAAGCTTTCGTTTAGTTTTCTTCACAAGTGAAAAAAATCAAAATGTATTAGATTTTATAGGCTACAATTGCAAAAAAGTCTAACTCAAATGTGAAGATAATCACTCAGAATAGTTATACTATTTTCACATGTGAACATTTTTTTTACAAAGCCAATTGTTGATATGTTTAATTCTTTTTGAAGGTATACATTATATAAGGCAAGATGAATCAGATATTTGTGAAGAAATTGAAGTAGAAGATGGAATTTTTCTTTACAAGCCAATTGTTGATGAATCTGACATACCGAAAATTGGGAAAGAGTTTACATCTATTGAGGAATGCATAAGAATGTATGAAAACTATGCTGATAAAGCAGGATTTGGTGTTAGGCTATCAACACAAAATACTCTGAAAAGTGGTATTGTAGAAAGAAAATATTTGGTTTGCAACAGGGAGGGATTGGCAAAAGGTGTTAATAAGGATACATTGAGTGAAGAAACTAGTGAAACTCAGATTAGAACGTCAAGTATTTCAAAGACAGGATGTATGGCAAGGGTTAAATTTAAGCTTAATGATAGTCATACAAAATATGAATTGTATGATTTTGAAGAAAAACATAATCATACATTCATTCCTGTAGTGTATAGAAATCTGACAAAAAAGAAGAGAAAAATGAATCACAAACAAAAAATTTACATGCAACAACTTGGAGGGACGAATATAGGTGCAACAAGAGCACATCACCTTTATGCAGCTACGAATGGAGGATATGATTCAGTTGATGCAACAGAGACTGAGTTTAGGAATCATACAAGGGACTTGAACAGTCATATTGGTGATAGTGACGCACAGATGTTGATTAACAAGATGGAAAACAGGAAAAAAAATGTTGCAAATTTTTCTTTTGAGTATTCTGTTGTAAACAGCCAGCTGGATTCACTGTTTTGGGCAGATGAGATGGCCAAATATAATTACAAAGAATTTGGAGATACTATATCTTTTGATGCAATTTTCAGGACCAACAAGTATGTTCTCTTTCATTTTAATTAATTAATTCCTTTTATATGAATTGTATATGTTTTATATGAATTTTTGTTTTGATTATATTATTTTTGATTTTTTTAAATACCAGTAACTAATATTAAATTTAGAAATTATAAGAGAATTTGAATTTAAATTACATAAAATTCACACGTGAAAAAAATTATAAAGTAAATGAAATTTTGAAATTACGAAAATATTAAATTGAAATAATTTGTATAACATATTTTCACTTGTGAAAAAAGTATTGATAAAGTTGTTTTATGTAGATATAACATGGTATTTGTACCTTTCACGGGAATTGACAACCACAGAAAGTGTGTCACATTTGGTGCTGGAATGCTGTCTAATGAAACGACAAAATCATACATTTGGTTGCTGAGATGTTTCTTAAAGGCATTTTCAAAACAACCAAGATTGGTTGTGACTGATCAAGATCCTGCAATGAGGAAAGCTATTGCAGCGGTGTTTAAAGAATCAAAACACAGACTTTGTATGTGGCACATAACAAATAAGCTTCCATTAAAGGTAAGACAATAAAATATAGTGTCTTCAAATGATAAAATAAGAATTTAACAAATAAGAAAGTATTTATTTTTTTGAAGTTTTAAGTGTAAGTCTTTGTGAAAAAAAAATTCATTAAATTGCGAAAATATCATACTTAATATTTTAATTAGGTCACTTAAGTATTGACTACATTATCTTTGTGTGTAATCTTCAGATTTGCAAAACAATTCTGGACAATGGTACTTTTAGGAGAAGGCTTCATAGATTAGTTTGGAGTCTGTATATTGGTCTAGAAGAGTTTGAAGCAAAATGGTTGCAGATGATTACAGAATTCAATCTGCAAGAAAACAAATGGTTATCAGATATGTTTGAAATACGAGAGAGGTGGATTCCAGCTTATTTTAAAGATGTTGCATTATGTGGGCTTATGAGAACAACATCAAGATCAGAGAGTGAGAATTCATTTTTTCAAAATTTCACAAGCAGAGGATCAACATTGTTAAACTAGGCATAATCAAGAAGTTCTTGATAATCAAACAATTCAAAAAGTACCCAGATTCAAAACCAAATTGCAAATCGAACGTAATGCTGCTAAGATGTACACAAGGACAATTTTCGTGCTGATTCAAGATGAAATTAACTCTGCTGTTTATGATTGTCATCAAGTTTCTGAGGATAAAGTTGATGGGTTTGAAGTTCTGACAATTAAAGAATTAAGAGAAATCAAGCCAACGAAGACAAAGAAAAAGTATAATTTTGGAGAAAATGAAGTACAAAACAAAAGGGATAGTGAAAAGAAAGAGCTATGTTTCAAGGTATGTCTTATTCTTACAATTTTTTTTTTTTTTTTTAATTAATGGTATTTTTCACATATGAAAAATCTGTAAAATGTAGAATGTAGAAATTTGAATTATAACATATACTGATTAAATAAAAGATAATATTTTTCACATGTGAAATTTACATAAAAATGATGGATGTGGTAATATGAATTTTCAACTATGCAATTGATCTTATAATTAGGCAATTTTATCATTTACTTTCAACTATGCATTTAATAAAATTAGAAATTTCATCTACGCATTTTGTCTTGAAATTAGTAAATTTTTTAATTTACTTTCACAAGTGAAAAAAAAAACTTAATATTTTTCCACATCCGCATTTAATCTGAAATTATTTTTACTTGTGAAAACACAAAATTTTTACAAAAAATTACTTTATACTTTTACTTAAAAAAAATCAAATTAATATTTTAATTTTATTTTTGAACATGTAGGTGTCAATTGATATATCAGATGGGACAATGGTATGTTCTTGCATGAACTTTGCAAGATTTGGATACTTGTGTAGGCATATATTTTGTGTTATGAAAGGAAAAGCAATAGAAGTTATTCCTGAGAAATACATATTACGACGATGGATGCGAGACATATTGCCACCAGATATTAGAAAAAAGAGAAATCTGAATAACTCAGAAGGAGATAAAATTATGAAGCTTTCAAGTACAGCTTATTCTGCAGTAGATTATTGCTTGAACATTTTGGCAAAAGATATACCAAAACTGACTGAATATGTGGAGAGTATTAAAAGACTAAAGACTGAAGTTGAGGAAGCAAATCCAAATGCTAAGCCCTTAAGTAAGAAGGAGATGTTTAACATTCAGCTTGGAGTAGAAAACCAGATACCAATGTTGTTCAGAATCCAGATAGGTGTAAAACAAAAGGAGATGGTGATGTTTCTAAAAGAATGAGAAGTGATTTGGAGAAAGCAAGAGACCATTTGAAGAAGAAGAGAAGATTTTGTAAAAAATGTAGAAAGCGGAGGAGACATGACAGTAGAAACTGCACATGGAATGAAATTGAAATTGCGTACGACAGTGATTCAACAGTGTACAGTGATTGATTCAAGAGGAAAAGAAGACTTTCAGAAGACACTAGATAAAAAGAACTGCACATTTTAGTACATTCGTTCATTTTTTGAAAATTCAACATTGTTAAATAATAAATTGATACTCTGAAGATAGAGCATCAAGATAGAGAATTCAGTAGTTTTTATATGCACTTTAAAGAAAATATATTTACTCTCACATGTGAAATAATTTTCAATTGTGCATTTATTCTGAATTTATTTTCACTTGTGAAAAAACAAATAAAAGTTCATTCTTGTCTTCTAACAAATA
The DNA here is from genome assembly GCA_030686995.1 of Artemisia argyi. NCBI lineage: Eukaryota > Viridiplantae > Streptophyta > Magnoliopsida > Asterales > Asteraceae > Artemisia > Artemisia argyi. The sequence continues at coordinate 83,261,161 of CM060677.1, read as the reverse complement.
ACATGTATAGAATAATTTCACTTGTGAAAAAAAAATCACTTATGCATTTAATCTTATCTCTCTGAATTTAGGTGATAAATGTGAATAAACTTGAAATTATTTTCACTTGTGAAAAATTGAATTTTTTTCTCATAGTAATATAGTGTTATTTGAGTTAAAATTTGAAAAAACTGAATTAATTTTCACTTGTGAAAAATGTAAAAAACGAAATTTTCATTTGTGAAAAAAACATAAAAAAAACAAATAATTTTTCAGTTGTGAAAAAACAAAAAAACGTTAAAGTTCTTTCTTTTCACTTGTGAAAAAAAATATCAAATTTCAAAACAAAATCGATGTTTATAAAAATTTCACTTGTGAAAAAAAATCCTCATATTAAATTAATGTTATTTCCCTTAAAATTTGAAGAAACTCAATTAATTTTCACTTGTGAAAAAACAAAATAAAATAAAATTTTCCTGAAAATATGAAGAAACAGAATTATTTTTCACTTGTGAAAAATTAAAGTTCTTTATTTTTACATGTGATAAAAAAATAAAAGTTAAAAATCTTTATTTTCACTTGTGAAGGAAATAAAAAAAGATAAACATATTTATTCTCACATGTGAAGAAATTGAATTCTTTTTACTTGCGAAAAAAATAAAACTTATTTATTTAGCTGAAATTTTCGTCACATGTGAAAAAAATAAAAGTTAAAAATCTTTATTTTCACTTGTGAAGAAAACAAAAAAAAAAGATAAATTTTTTTCTTGAAAATTTGAATTATTTTTCACTTGTGAGGAAAAAACAAAAACGTTAAACTTCTTTATTTTCACTTGTGAAAAAAAAATAAAAGTTTCAAATAAAAGTTAAAATTCTTTATTTTCACTTGTGAAGAAAACAAAATAAAAAAGATTAATTTTTTTCTTGAAAATTTGAATAAAAGGAATTATTTTTCACTTGTGAAAAAACAAAAAATGTTAAACTTCTTTATTTTCATTTGTGAAAAAACAAAATAAAAAAGATAATTTTTTTTCCTGAAAATTTGAAGAAACGTAATTATTTTTCACTTGTGAAGAAAACAAAAACGTTAAAATTCTTTATTTTCACTTGTGAATAAAAAAATAAAAGTTTCGAATAAAAGTTAAAATTCGTTATTTTCACTTGTGAAGAAAGCAAAATAAAAAAGATTAATTTTTTTCATGAAAATTTGAATAAAAGGAATTATTTTTCACTTGTGAAAAAAAAAAACATTAAACTTCTTTATTTTCAATTGTGAGAAAAAAAATAAAAAAGATAAATTTTTTCCTGAAAATTTGAAGAAACGTAATTATTTTTCACTTGTGAAGAAAACAAAAGCGTTAAACTTCTTTATTTTCACTTGTGATAAAAAAAAATAAAAGTTAAAATTCTTTATTTTCACTTGTGAAGAAAACAAAATAAAAAAGATTAAAATAAAAAACAAAAACATTAAACTTCTTTATTTTCACTTGTGAAAAAAAACTAAAAGTTTCAAATAAAAGTTAAAATTCTTTATTTTCACTTGTGAAGAAAACAAAAGCGTTAAACTTCTTTATTTTCACTTGTGAAAAAAAAATAAAAGTTTCAAATAAAAGTTAAAATTCTTTATTTTCACTTGTGAAGAAAACAAAAATAAAAAAGATTAATTTTTTTAATGAAAATTTGAATAAAAGGAATTATTTTTCACTTGTGAAAAAACAAAAAAACATTAAACTTCTTTATTTTCAGTTGTGAGAAAAAAAATTAAAAAAGATAAATTTTTTCCTGAAAATTTGAAGAAACGTAATTATTTTTCACTTGTGAAGAAAACAAAAGCGTTAAACTTCTTTATTTTCACTTGTGATAAAAAAAATAAATGTTTCAAATAAAAGTTAAAATTCTTTATTTTCACTTGTGAAGAAAACAAAAATAAAAAAGATTAATTTTTTTCATGAAAATTTGAATAAAAGGAATTATTTTTCACTTGTGAAAAAACAAAAAAAACGTTAAACTTCTTTATTTACAGTTGTGAGAAAAAAAATAAAAAAAGATAAATTTTTACTGAAAATTTGAAGAAACGTAATTATTTTTCACTTGTGAAGAAAACAAAAGCGTTAAACTTCTTTATTTTCACTTGTGATAAAAAAATAAAAGTTTCAAATAAAAGTTAAAATTCTTTATTTTCACTTTTGAAGAAAACAAAAATAAAAAAGATTAATTTTTTTAATGAAAATTTGAATAAAAGGAATTATTTTTCACTTGTGAAAAAACAAAAAAACGTTAAACTTCTTTATTTTCAGTTGTGAGAAAAAAAAATAAAAAAGATAAATTTTTTCCTGAAAATTTGAAGAAACGTAATTATTTTTCACTTGTGAAGAAAACAAAAGCGTTAAACTTCTTTATTTTCACTTGTGATAAAAAAATAAAAGTTAAAATTCTTTATTTTCAATTGTAAAGAAAACAAAAATAAAAAGATTAATTTTTTTCATGAAAATTTGAATAAAATGAATTATTTTTCACTTGTGAAAAAACAAAAAAACGTTAAACTTCTTTATTTTCAGTTGTGAGAAAACAAAAAAACGTTAAACTACTTTATTTTCACTTGTGAACAAAGAAAATAAAAAAGATAAATTTTTTACTGAAAATTTTAAGAAACGTACTTATTTTTCATTTGTGAAGAAAACAAAAACATTAAACTTCTTTATTTTCACTTGTGAAAAAAAACTAAAAGTTTCAAATAAAAGTTAAAATTCTTTATTTTCACTTGTGAAGAAAACAAAAATAAAAAAGATTAATTTTTTTCATGAAAATTTGAATAAAAGGAATTATTTTTCACTTGTGAAAAAAAAAACGTTAAACTTCTTTATTTTCACTTGTGAGAAAAAAAAAATAAAAAAGATTAATTTTTTTCCTGAAAATTTGAAGAAACGTAATTATTTTCACTTGTGAAAAAAAAATAAAAGTTTCAAATAAAAGTTAAAATTCTTTATTTTCACTTGTGATGAAAACAAAATAAAAAAATTAATTTTTTTCTTGAAAATTTGAATAAAAGAAATTATTTTTCACTTGTGAAAAAACAAAAAAACGTTAAAGTTCTTTATTTTCTTCATAACAAATTCGATTTCACTTGTGTAAAAAAAAAAAAAAAAAAAATTCTTTATATTTCACTTGTGAAAAAAATAAAATAAAAAAATATTTTTTTCCTGAATATTTGAAGAAATTGAATTATTTTTCACTTGTGAAAAATATCAAATTTGATATATAGAGAATTTTCACTTGTGAAAAAAAAATAAAGTTTTCCTCATAATAATATGTTGCAAATTCTTGAATATAATATAAATATGATTCATTCACTTAAATTCAAATTTGAAATTACATAAGTTCATAAGTAAATTAAAATTTAAAAATAAGTTACATACACTTAAATTAAAAGTTGAATTTCTAATCATGAGATAATCCTGAATATGCAGTCTCATAATCAAAATCTTCAACATCTTCTGGTTCAGTTTCCTCATCTTCAACATCTTCCGATTTTGCATCTTCAAATAAATTGATTCGAGGCATATTCGCAAGCTGTTTGGCTTGATCTTCTGCAAGCAGTCTCTTACGTTTTTCTTCTTCTTCTTGTTCAACTTCCTTTATCAATATCGGTATCTCGAATTCATTTTCCCATTGTATGTAAGTTTCATCAGAATCCCATACAGTCTCATCTTTTTTAGGGTTGGTGTTTTTGTCCTCAATCACACCTGTTACATAGATATGAATCATAAAATATGCAGATTTAGATTTGAACTTACATTTAATATGAAAATACCTTTGTCGGAATCAGTTTTGTTGTCATTTTTTACTTCAGTTTTTTCTTTTCTGAAAAACAATAAGAAAACATATACATGACATCAATTACACTTTACTGAATTTTTTATTATATAAAAAATAAATAAAAGGATAAGTCATACTTTTGAGATTTTTCTGTCTTGAACTCTAAAAGTGCATCAGTTGCAGACCTTTTTTTGGATGAACTATCTGTGTTGGAAGAAGACATAGTTAATTATGATGCGAAGTTATTTTCTGATGAGAGTATCTTCAATTTGTTTATGTGAAATATAGTGGAAGTTACACTAAATATATAGATGCCAAGAGGGATAACCAACAGGCACCATTTAATACAGAATGCATTTTCCAGAAAAAACTACCTTTAAAACAATAACTGCTATCATATTTGTCAACTTAATAACCGCTTTCATAACTGCTTTTATATTTCACATGTGAAAGTTGTATAATTTTCGAAAAAGAAAAAGTCCTATGATTAATGAAAATTTTATTTTAATTTTTGATCCAGACTAGGTTAATTGAATTAGTAGCAGGGAATTTTTAAAGTCTCATAGTCAAGCGTGGTTTCTTATTTTTCAAAATTAAATTGTAAATAATAATTGCAAAAACAAATTTAATCTTATCTCTTTGTATTTATTTAAAAATGTGAAAAAACTGAATTTATTTTCACTTGTGAAAAAAAAATTAAAGTGAATGTATTTTCACTTGTTAAATAATACAAAAATCAAAGTTAATTTTTGTATTCAACATTGTTAAATCATAATATGATTCTCTGAAGAAAGAGTATCAAGATATAGATTTCAGAAATTTTTATAAGCACTTTGATGGAAAAAATATCTTGTTTTCAATGTCTTAGCATTTAAAAAAAATATTTTTGTTTTAGAAAGTCATTAAAGTTCTACACATGCACATCTATTGCCTGTTATATAATTTTACTTTCACATGTGATTTTAATTTTCTTGTTGTGAAAATAAAGTTTTTCACTTGTGAAAATAAAAACTAGAAAATAAAACTACACATGCACAAAATTTATTTTCACTTGTGAAAATAAAGTTTTTCACTTGTGACAAAAAAGTTCATTCTTCAAATAAAACTGAATTTATTTTCTCTTGTGAAAAAAAAGTTTTTCACTTGTGAAATATATAAAGTTATTTATTTAAAATTATATTTATTTAATATATAATTTTCAATTGTAAAAAAAAACATTAAAGTTCTTTCTTAAAAAAAATTAAGATATTTATTTTACACTTGTGAAAAATAATACAGTTTTTTTAAAAAAATAAAGTTTTGTAAAACTGTATTTCTACTAAAGTGAATTTATTTTCACTTGTGAAAAAACAGAAACAAATTAATTTGACTTTTTAACAAATTCCATGTATAGAATATTTTCACTTGTGAAAAAAAATATTGGTTCTCTCAGATGTGAAAAAAAAAAAACAGAATTTAGTCTGTACATCTAAAACATAATTTATTTTAAAATGTGAAATTTTCCTCATATGCATTTTATATTATTTCTTTGAATTTATTTTAAAATGTATTTCACTTGTGAATAAAAAAATAAAATATTTTAAGTTTACAAAAGAACAGGAAGTTAAACATTCAAAAGCAAAACATTTTCCATTTAATAAAAGTTTCATAACAAGATAAAATAATATAATTTGCTATAAGACAAGAGCAACATTTATCGAACATAAAATATGCTATAACGAAATTTATAACTTGGGAAACTTCTACGGATCAAATGACAAATGTAGGTTGTCATAATCGAAAAACTAGAAAGAATTACAACTGTTCCAAAAGATTGCATCTTTGGTTTCTATTCTTAACTGCTACTTGAATAAGTTCTTTTCTTGAGTTCTTATCAATTATGTTGAATTTTGCAACTTCTTTAAGAAAATCATTTCTGCACAAATTATTATCTAACAAAATAATCCTGGCAGCAAATTTTGATCTGGTAAGAAGAGGAAAAAAAATCATTAAAAATCTGTAAAATAAAGGAAAAAAAAAATACGAATAAAAATGTATTTCACATGTGTAAACGCATAAAAAAATAAAATATTTTAATATAAAGCACATTAAATCTTTGAAAGACAAGTGACTAACCGTAGAGTGTTAAGTTGCTTTGTCTGCTCCTTAGATTCCTTTAAAATTCCATAATCCCATTTACTCTCATTCTCACCGAAAAACATGTTCATATGCGACATCAAGAAAACACCATCATCAATATGATTATCCTTAGTTCTCCAACCCATCTTTATTCTTTTTGCAATAACTCTTTGAAATGAAAAACCAATGCTTGGTGAATTGTATTTGGTGTGGAATTTTGCAAACATTTTAATCTGCAAATAATAATAAAAAATAATAAATGATAAAATAAAAATTAAAATAATAATAATATATATTAATATGTATTTAAATTTTTTCTTACCAAAAGTTCAGGAACTGAACAATATCTAGTTTCAATCTCTTCATCAATGCCTGAATTGTCTATAATTACAACTTTATGTTTCTTCAAATCAAAGCATATTAAGAAGAAGTGGTCTACACAGCAAATCGAAAAAAAAAAACCTGAAAATAAATAAATAAATAAATAAAAATTCATATAATATTAAAAAGTACATATTTGATAAAAAATAATAGAAAATAAAAAACCATACCAAATTGAAATTTCCAGATGATGCAATCCTTTTTGCATGGTAATCACTTAGCAAAACTTTTTCAAAGTCATCATATTTCTCAGGAAAGTCAGTTTTAACATTGAGTATGTCTTTTGTCTGTATACCAAATTAAAGATAATAATCAATAATTTACTCAAAATATAAACTGAAGTACAAGATTCTAAAAAATTGTATCTAAAATAAACAATACATTTCAAACCAAGTAATTAAAGTAAATAAAGACAAACAATTAATCGTTTCTAAATCAAAACTATAGAACAAATAATGTTATAATATACAATATACAAAACTAAAACCATTTCAAGATAATTTTTTCGCAAGTGAAAAAATTGTTTATAAACTTAAAAAAACTAATATAATAATATATACATTTCAAATATTCTCTAAAATAATAATTACAAAACTTGCATTAGTGAAGAAAACTACACATTTCAAAATTTGAACATGTGAAAAAAACTGGACATTTCATCAAAACTACTAATTGGATTACAAAAATTGCACTTGTGTAGAAAAACTACACATTTCATCAAAAAACATAATGGACATTACAAAACTTGCACTTGTGTAGAAAAAATACACATATAAAAAAAAACGCCTAATGGGCATTACTATAAAAATACACATATAAAAAAAATACACATATCAAAAAAATAATCATTCCTTGATGATTTTTTCACAAGTGAAAATATTATTTCTAATACACTTAAATAAACTCTAGACAGCTATATTCTCATACTCAATGATTATTTTTAAAAAATGTTTTTTAAAATTAAATAAATACCCTTATATCAACACTGAAGTAGAAATAATTTAAAAACACTTACAATTGTTGGTTTGAAGAAATATCTAGATGGAGATTCTGGAGCTCTGAAACGTTCCATAAAGTTCAACACATCCGACCATACTCCTATAACCTCTTCATCTACTCTTATTCCAGGAGCTAATGACTCTAGTGATAATCGTATTAACATAGTATTCGATGAACTAGACTTATATACCAAATCACTGCAAAAAAAAAATATATATATATATATATATATATATATATATATATATATATATATATATATATATATATACATATTTGAAACTATTAATGAGTTTCACAAGTGAAAAAACAAAAAACTCATAAAATTATTAAGAAGTTACTCACACTTGATTAGTTTCTTCAGGCATCATAAAGAGTGTATCAGCAACTCTTTCTTCTGATTGTTTTAGTGGAACATTTGGTAAAATCTGCCTAACTTTGTATGGAGACTTTGAATGTGCTGCAATACCAACATCACGCCTAGGATTTTGTCTAATTAATATTTCCTTGATTACTAGCTTTTCATCTTCTGTCTCAGGATAATCTTCGAACTCAGCACCCAAAGAAAAGGATGGTGCATCAAACCAAGTATGTTGTGGAAAAGATGATGAAACAACAAATGGAGTACTAAAGCATGACAAATGTTTAACTTTCTTTTCATCAACAAATTCATTCTCATTCGACATCTTAGCATCAACATCTTTGTCAATAGTAACCTTTTTAGAAACAACAACATGACTAGTGAAGCTTGCCAAAGCTTTTACTTTTTTTCATCTTCAAATTCATCCTCATTCAACATCTTAGCATCAAGATCTTTGTCAAAAGTAACATTTTTACCAACGCTATATGGAGAAAAAGGAATTTTCTGTTCAGCTTCTTTAAAAATTTCTGGAATCCCAAAATTTTTAAAACCATCTTCGCAAAAGGTTATTTTGTTTTCGTACTCCAACTCACTTTTCTCCAACACTTTATGCATTTCTTCTTCTAAAAGTTGAACACAACTAATTCCTTCTTTAACCTTAGCAACAGTTTCAATTTCAGGGACTTCAAATACTATAAAACCTTCATTCTTTTCTTTATCATAATTCACATCTTTTAAAATTTCATTATCTGACTCTTTTGTTAGGTGACTGCACTGGCCTGTTTCATAATTCTCGTAAAAATTATTCCTTCCATCTTCATCATCAGTTGCGTGGCTGCACTGCCCTTTTTCATACAACCTAAACCCATCAACATAATGATCATCATCATCAATGTTATCATAATTCCAAACATCTAAATTCTTGTTTTCTAATCCCATTGAATCATCATTTTCACTTTCTTCATCCAAATCATAATTCTGCAAATCATTATAGATATCTCCATTATTCTCCACATCATCTCCACAAAGATCTAAATTCCGAATACAATCTTTATCTTTTCCGCTTTCATCATCATAAATAACTAAACTCTTTCCCTTAACATCATCTCCATACAGATCAATATTACGAATACACACGTTGAACTTAGCTTTTATTTCTTTAAGTCTCAGATTATCCGGATCTTCACTAAACAACGTTGTGAAATCGTATTCCAATTCAGTAACTATTGAATCCAGCAAATCAACTTTCTTTTCAAGTTTATCCATAACCAACTGTTTAAAAAAATTAAAAATATATAAATTAAAATAATAATAATATAATTGTATCTAATTTTATCTAATTATGTTAATAGTTTTATATTAAAACAAACCTTTCTTTTTGAAGAATCAGTTTCATTTAAACCCTCTTCATATCTATCAAGAATACCAAAACCGCCATTACGAATTTCATAAGCCTGCCTATCTTTAATCATTTGAGTAGTCCAAAAATTGATTGAAGGAATTTGATGACGCAAACATACTGAATCACATTTTGTGCTGTGAAGATAAATTAGTTGCAATATTGAACAAGAATAATTACTTTTCAGAAAATTATATAATATTAACAAACTAAACTAAAAAAAATAATATAAATCATAAAATAAAATCTAATTAAACAACTTTAAGAAATCAATAAACTATATTTAAGTATAAAAATAAAATTTTCACATCTGAAAAAGTTATGAAAAATAAACAAATTAAAATTGAATTTATTTTCACTTGTGCAAAAAAAATAAATTTAATATACAGAATAAATTCACTTGTGAAAATTTTTTTTTACTCATATACATTTAATAATACTTAATGTTAGCTGTTTGAAATTATTTTAAAATGTATTTCACTTGTGAAAAAAAATTACTAATATGCATATAATCTTATCTCTGAGTTTTTTTTTATTTCACTTGTGATAAAACTTAAAAAGCACAAAATAAAATCAAATTAAACAATTTTCACTATTCAGAAATTTAAATTTTCGCATATATTTTTAAAAATAATAATAATCTATGCAAATGAACACTTACAATAAGTGCTGTCAGAGGACCAGAATAGTGACTTGAGTAATTATCAGGACCATCTCTAACCCAATTTTCTTTGCTGGCTTTCAAGCAGTCAAACACATATTTGCACCAATCAATACTTTGAATTTTCGTATCTTCATGTATATAATTCAGAATTTGTTGAGGCCTACACTGACCAGCCATTCCTCCTAATCCAAAAAAATTTGAAAATAAAACGAGTATGTTCAAATTGAATAAAATTCCATCAACATCAGTTTTTTGAACCACTTCAGCAACTTTGTTAGGTGTTGGATACCTAATACTACCAAATTGCGAGTACCATCTTTCACTTAAATCAGATCGTCTAATCTTAGCCAAATCATTAAAATCAATTCCTCCTAATGGAACATCCAAAGCTTTATGAATCAAATCTGGTGTTATGACAATATCGTAATCCCGAAGCTTAAGCTTCATCTCGTTATCAATGAATTTGTCAACAACAAAATGACCTATTTTGACTGGTATTTCTTCTATATCCATGTCATATAGCCACCCGAACCCCATATCAATCAAATTCTTCCTTTGACCTAATGTCAGATTCTTCATCAAATGATAAATAACTTTTGGAGAAGCCCTGGTTCTAAGTGACAACAATCCATCATCGTTCAAAAAATTACCTTCAACAGAAACAATATTATTCTTCTTAATTTTCTTTGATTTGTCAACTTCAATATGAAGTTCCAACTTTTCAACAAACATACCTTCAAATCCATCTTGCTCATGAACTTTCTGCTTTTTCGAAACATTATTCTTACGCTTTTTCTTTTTAGCATTATCATTATTTCCTTTATCATTGAGAAATTCCTCCTCTGGCTTACCAGAAACTCTATTAACCTTGACAATCGTAGCATCTGATGAATTTAACAATGCTTCTAAATCAAATTCTTGAATTAATTTTCTCTTCGTTTCCTCGATGTGATCAGACTTAAAAGTTTTCTTATTGATCTCATTAGAATCAGATGTTTTAGAATTTTTCTTACTGTTGATGCTATTAAGAAAAATTAAATCCTTGGCTTTAATTCCAGATCCTTTCATTCCAAAGCGTTTTACCTTCAGAACATCAGACTTTTTACCTGATAAATGATTCAGAAAAATGTACTAATAATTATTATCACATGTGAAATAATTTCAAATCTACGTATAAAATTAAACTTTTGGTATGCTAAAACTGTTAAACATGTCCATAAGAAAATGTATAACATAAAGTATTAAGTATAACAAATTTAAAAATCACTATATTGGAATAGTTCTCAAAATACACTACACATTTCACATGTGAAAAAATTTCGGCTAAATTTTAACATGTGAAAACATTTAAGCTAAAACAACTTATAATCACGTTTAAGCTAATCTAAGCTAAATTATTTAAGCTAAATTTTTAAGTAATCAAACACATCTTATAACCACATGTTAAAACATTTTAAATGAGTTTATAATAGTCATATAAAACACCTTATAATCACATGTGAAAATATTTCACATGTGAAAACATATAAGCTAAATAAAAAATATTCATGTAAACATTTTAGCTTATCTAAAATTTAGAATAGTCATCTACATTTTCACATGTGAAAAATAAATAATATTTTAATGAATATTACTCAAAGGGAATGAATTATTTTGATGACATAAACTAAATAGTTTATACAGCAATTAGACGGATAATGATTATCGATCAAAACAGATTATAACCAAGACTTTCGTCAGCAAATCAGATCAATAACTTGTTAAAAATATATAGTTGATACATCATCCAAAGCTTTTTACCTTCAGAACATCAGACTTTTTACCAGATAAATGATTCAGAAAAATGTACTAATAATTATTTTCACATATGAAATAATCTCAAATCTATGTATAAAAATAAACATTTAGTATGCTAAAACAGTTCAACATGTCCATAAGAAAATGTATAACATAAAGTATTAAGTATAACAAATTAAAAAATCACTATATTGGAATAATTCTCAAAATACACTACACATTTCACATGTGAAAAAATTTCAGCTAAATTTTTACATGTGAAAAAATTTTAGCTAGACACAACTTATAATCACGTTTAAGCTAATCTAAGCTAAATTTTTAAGTAATCAAACACATCTTATAACCACATGTGAAAACATTTTACATGAGTTTATAATAGTCATATAAAACACCTTATAATCACATGTGAAAACATATAAGCTAAATATAGAATATTCATGTAAACATTTCAGCTAAAAGGTCATCTAAAATTTAGAATAGTAATCTACATTTTCACATGTGAAAAATAAATAATATTTTGATGAATATTACTCAGTGAGAATGAATTATTTTGATGACATCAACTAAATAGTTCTTACCACAGTTAGACGCATAATGATTATTGATAAAAACAGCTTATAATCAACACTTACGTCAGCAAATCAGATCAATAACTATAACACAAATATATAGTTGATACATCATTTAAACGATAATATATGACGAAATTTGAATAAATTCAACAGCAGATATTAATCATTTACGATGACGTCATCACATCAAACAATCATTTACAAATAGACATACAGATCTAACTATACATAAAATATTAATATTAATAATAAAATATTAATCATATATCACTTATAAATAGACATACAGATCTGTAACAATAAACAGATTTAGTCTAAAGTATACATATCTAGATCTAAGTAGACGTATCCATAACATATAAACAGATTTAGTGTAAAATATTATTCAAATACCTTTAAAACTTTTATTCTTCATCCTTATCATCAATCAGATGAGTAATGTGGTTGGTGGGTGGTTGGTGGCGGATGGTGATGTGGGTTTCATGTAAATGTTGTGGGTTTCTTTTTGTATGTGTAGTATGTGTGTGTAGATCTAATTTTTAATTTAGAGAGAGACTATAAAGATTTTTTGAAAGGAATATTATATGTGACGTGAAACAAATCTAAAGACCAACAAATATCATTTGTAGATAAATTATATTTAGCCCAACAAAGCTAAACCCAACAACGCTAAAGCCCAAAAAATATTTAGAAATGTTGTTTAGTACAATTTCATACTTTATTTCGAGATATAATTTTTTTTTCTTGTAAAAATTATCATAAAACAAAAAAGTTTCAAAAAACACATATTAACAATCAACCACATACAATACTTAAAAAATAAAATCATATTTAATTTTACTTAATACAAATTAGGTTAACAAAAGCAAAATATTTTTTTTTTCACTTGTGAAAAAAATTAAAATCCACATATGGAATAATTTCATTTGTGAAAAAAAAAAAATGTTTTACTAATAAGAATTAAATTTAGGTGATAATTTTGAAAAAAATTTCATGTATAAAAAAATTTCACTTGTGAAAAAATTAAAAATCCGCATAAAGAATTATTTCACTTTTGAAAAAAAAATTCACTTGTGAAAAAAATTAAAATCCACATATGGAATAATTTCATGTATAAAAAAATTTCACTTGTGAAAAAAATGAAATTATTCTAAAAACAAAAAATAAATAGATAATAGCAAATTAACTTCATTTCAATAAAAAGTCCATTACATATTTTATAATTCAAAATTTGGACATACATAAACTGAGAAAATTAAAATAAGAGAAAACTATTAAACCCCTAAAGTGACTAGTCTTGATCCTTCATTTCCTGCTTGATATAGGCGACCTCTCGCTTCTTATCAAACATATCATTACGCGTCTTAATCAGCAGTTTATCCAAATCATCAAGCCTAGAACGGTCCTTTTTCAATGTATAATTGATTATTTTAATAATCAAGGTAACATCTTCACCGGAGATCTCCAATTCACCAAGATACTCTTCTTGCTTTTGAATCTGCCTTCTCAGTTGTTCACAATCTTCCTCAAGCTTATTAATGAAACCCTGTAACTCCAACATCTGTTGCTTAAAAAAAAAACTTAAAAGTCTTTAGCAGGTCGTCAGAACAAGCGGCATCTTTCAACCTCGCTAGATTTGGGGTTCCAAAATATTTTTCCATTTTCTTTTATGTTTGGATGAGAGAAAAATAGATCTGAAGATGATGATATGTGTTAGATCTGAAGTGAGAGAAAATAAGAATTGTGATGAAAGAGGATAAACACAGACAAATATATAGACAAAAGGCGTACAGTTAATTTATTGATTACACTTCCAATACAATTAATTTTTGGTAACCAAACGTGTACAATGTATTTTTGTTTACACTTCCCATACAACTAATTACTTTTCAACATTACATTAAATAGAAATAAAGTATTTGTCAGAAAAAAAATATGGGGAATAGGAAAAACAATAAAAATCAGGAATACAAATAAAAAAGAAGATATTAAATTTATAATAAAAGTGTATTGAATAATTTCACTTTTGATTAAAAAAAATTTTTCCTCAGATGCTTAAGATTAAAACTGATGTTATTTTCACTTGTGAAAAACAAAAACAAAAATCAAAGATAAATTATTTTCACTTGTAAAAAATAAATAAATTCCAACTATGGAATAATTTCTCTTGTGAAAAAAAAAAGTTTATTAATATGGATTTAATTCAGGTGATAATTTCGTAAAAACTGAGTTTATATTGACTAGTAAAAAAGAAGAAACAAATATAAGTGAATTTATATTTAGTTGTGAAAAAAAAACGAATCAAAAGTAAATTAATTTATATAATATTTAATGTTATCTCTGTGAATTAATTTGAATATTATAAAAAATCTAATGTTTTTTTCACTTGTGAAAAACAAAAAAAAAATCAAAGTTAATTTATTTTCAGTTCTGAAAAAAAAAAGTTTTCACTGGTTAAAAAACAGAATCAAATTAAAATGAATTTATTTTCACTTGTGAAAATAAAAACAAATCAAAAAGTCACTTGTGAAATAAAATGTTAAACTTCTTTATTTTCACTTGTGAGAAAAAACAAAATCATATTTCTTTATTTTCACTTGTGAAAATAAAAAGGTTTTTTTTTGAAAGTCCCATAGTCATGAAATATGCACATAGTCATATTTAGTAGCAGTTAATTTTGAAAGTCCCATAGTCATATTTAGTAACAATTAATTTTGAAACATTAAACATATTTATGCGTTGTATAAATATTTGTTTAACATTTCTTTATTAAAAAAATATAAACTATCATAACAATATTGAACATGTTAATTTATTAAAAAAAAAATATAAACTATCATAACAATATTGAACACTTAACAAAAGGATACAGTTGTTTTTTAGATTTATTCTAAAAGATTGCATCTTTTATCTCTATTCTGAATTGCTTCTTTGATAAGTTCTTTTCTTAAGGACTTCTTTATTTTAGTGAATTCTGCAACTTCTTTTAGAATATCATTCCTGTATTTGTTATTCTCTAACAAAATTAACCTTGCAGCAAATTTTGATCTGGTAAGAAGAAAAAAAAAAGTCATTACAAAAATTATAAATTAAAAATAAAAAATTAAATTAAAATTTATTTCTTCAAATTATTTCACATGTGAAAAAATCAGTCACAAAAAGAAATTTATTTATTTATTCAAAGTATTTCACATGTGAAAAAGTATGAAAATTAAATATTTTAATACATAGAATATTAAAAATGTTAAAGAAAAGTGAGAAACCTGAGTAAGTCAAGTTGCTTTGTCTGTTCGTTAGATTCCTTCAGAAATCCATAATCCCATTTACTTTCACTCTCACCAAAATACATATTCATATGAGACATCACAAAAACTCCATCGTCTAGATAATTATCAACAGTTCTCCAATGCATCTTGAATCTTTCAGCAATAAGTTTTCCAAATGTATATCCAATGCATGGTGAATTGTATTCGGAGAGGAATTGTATAAACATTTTAATCTGCATAATAAATTTAAAAAAAAAATAAACATAAATTTTAAAAAAATAATAATAAAAATATATAAATATATATAAATTTTATGATTTTTACTTACCAAAAGTTCAGGAATACAACAATATCTATTTTCGTTTTCTTCATCAATACTTGAACTGTCTATAATTAGAACTTGACGTTTCGTCAAATCAAAACATATCAAAAAGAAATGATCCGCACAGCAAATAGGAAAGAAAACCTGATTCAAAAAAAAAAAAATTAAAAAATTAAAAAATAAAATAAAATATATATATTAAAAAAAGAATACATATAATATTTCAAGAATATATATTTGATGAAAACTAATATAAAATTAAAAAGCCATACCAATTTGAAATTTTCACAGGCTGCAATCCTCTTTGCTTGGTAATCACCAAGTAAAGTCTTTTTAAAAACCTCATACTTCTCAGGGTATATTGTAGAGTTATTGAGTATGTCTTTTGTCTGAATAAAAATAAACATAATAGTCAATAACTGACTCTAAATAAAAATTGAATTACAAGATTCTAGTAATCTTTGGCAAAATATTCAAATATGAAGAAAATCAACAATGCACTTCAAAAAATAATCGGCTCTAAAAAATCGGCTGTAAATAAACAATGCACTTCAAAAAAAATTGTTCAAAAAATATTCTAATATGAAGAAAACAAACAATTAATACCCTATAAATCAACACTGAAGAACAAATAATTTATAAAAAATGATTTATGCATTTAAATAATTCCCAGATGATTTAATTCACAAGGGAAATTTTGTTTTAAAAAATTATATAATTCGATCTAAATTAATACTGAAGTAAATATAATCAAAACTGAAGTACAAATACTCTCATAATACTATTCTTAAATTATCAGCTACAAATAAATAATAGATGATTTACTAAAAATTAAAAATAATCCCTCGATCACTTATGAAGAAAAAGTAAATTATTTTCTTGTGAAAATAATAATGATTTAAAAATAATAAAGATATACTCAACTAAATAATATCAAACATTATTTTATTCACAAGTGAAAATATTGTTTCTAAACTAAATTATTCATAGATGATTTTAAGTTTAAAAATTGAAAAAGCATTTGCTTTATAAAATTAAATAATAAACCAAGATTAAAAAAGACTTATCACACTTGGTTTGAAAAAATATCTAGATGGATGTTCTGCAGATTTGAAACGCTCCATAAAGTTTAACTCATCTGACCATGCTTCTATAACAGCTGCATCTACTCGCAGTCCAGGAGCTAACGTCTCAATTGATAGACGAATTAACTTTGTTTTGGATGAAATAGATTCATATACCACATCACTGCAAAAAAAGTATATAAATTTTTGGAATTTATTAATCAATTTCACAAGTGAAAAAAATAAAAAACTGTTAAAATTATTAACAAATTACTCACACTTGGCTAGTTTGTTCAAGCATCATGAAGAGTGTATCAGCAACCCTTTCTTCTCCTAATTTCAAATCAACATTTGGAAGAATCTGCCTAAATTTGAATGGAGATCTAATAGTTGTTTCTTTGATTACTGGCTTTACATCCTCAATCTCAGTATTAGTTTCAAACTCAGGGCCCAAAAAAAAAGGATGGTGCTTCAAATAAACTATGCTGAGGAAAAGACGATGAAACAACAACGGGACTACTAAAGCATGCCAAAGGCTTAACTTTCTTTTCAAAAACTTCCACTTTTATCATCTTCTTTTCATCTTCTTCAAAAAATCCTTGAGTATGAAGAGTTTTAACATCAATATCCTTGCAGAAAGTAACCTTTTTACCAATTTTCTTTTCACCTTCTTTCAAAATTTCAGGAACCGCAAAAAATTGAAAATCATTCAGACCTCCTATTGATTCTTTAATGTGATATTTATTGAACAGTTTATCCAATTCATTATTCATCATTTGCACACACTCAATTCTATCTGTATCATCACTTTCTAAAAAAGGAACTTCAAACGTATTAAAACCAAAATTGTCATCTTTTTCCACATCTTTGACCATTTGTTCATCCGATTGACCAATTGCGTGACTGCACTCACCTTTTTCATAATTCCCCAGTACACTATTCCAGCAATCATGATCAAAAGTTTGCACATCATCCTCTTCACATGCATCATCTTGATTCTCTAAAGCTTTTTCTTTTTCACTTTCGTTATCATAAAGATCTAAAATCTTTTCCTTACCATATCCATACAGATCAATATTACGAATACAATTGTTGAACTCAGCTTTTATCTCTTTAAGGCTTGGATTATCTGGATCTTCACTAAACCATAAAGTGAAATCATATTCCAAATCATTAACTATTGAGTAAAGCAAATCAACTTTCCGATCAAGTATATCCAGTTTTGATTGCGACTGTTTAAAAAAAAAATTAAAATAAATAAATAAATAAATATAATATTATTAAAACAAACCTTTCTTCTTGAAAACTCACTGTCATTTATATCATCTTCATATCTATCAAGAATACCAAAACCACCATTATTAATTTCGAAACTCTGCCTCTTTTTAATCATATCAGTAGTCCATAAAGAGATTGCAGGAATTTCATGTCGCAAACAAACTGATTCACATTTCGTGCAATGAAGATAAATAACCTGCAAAATTAAACAAGAGTAATTATTTTTCAAAAAATTCAAAAAAAAAAAAAAAATAATAAAAATAAAAATAAAAAATAAATTTCATATGTGAAAAATTTAAATATTAAGTATAAAGTAAAATCTAATTATATAATTTTCATATCTGAAAAAAAATTCTAAAATTATTTTTTTGAATTTTTGTTTTTGAAATTAATTTTAGTAACATATGAAAAACAATATTCACATGTGAAAATTGAACGTTTCAATTTTCATATGTGAAAAAAAAATTTATATGTGAAGAAAAATCCCGAATTTTTTTCATATATGAAAAACATTTCACATGTGAAGAAAAAAAAAAAAGTTAACTTCAATTTTTCCAAAGGTAAAAAAATTTAACATGTATTATTTAAGCAACTTACTCATTAAAATATTATTTTCTTTATAAGTGAATTTTTTTTTTGAAATATTAAACTACTATCGAAATTCAAACTACCATTACTGTCTATCTTCTCCAAGAACTTCTCTTTTTTTTATCATGAGCTAAAAAAAAGTATAAAATAAAATTTTCACATGTGAACAATTGATAAAAAAAATAATAATATTAACGTATTGAAATGAACACTTACAATAAGTGCTGTCAGAGGTCCAGAATAGTAAATTGCAGAATCATCTCTCACCCAACCTTCTTTGCTGACTTTCAAACAGTCATACACGTACTTGCACCAATCTATACTTGAAATTTTTGTATCTTCACAAATATACTTGAGAATTTCTTGAGGCCTACATTGTTCACCCTTTCCTCCTAATCCAAAAAACTTTGAAAATAGAACAAGTATGCTCAATTTGAATAGAATTCTGATGAGTGCTCAAACACTCATCATTTTTGGTTAAATCTGAACTGCAAAACATACAAAAACACTCAGAAATGCATCAAAATACTAAAAATATTTCAAAATTGTGTTTTATATGTTTTAGATGCAAAATGAGTAAAAACAAATGAAAAACGTACAAAGTTTGCAAAATTGGCAGTTTCAGTCCCCCAACTTTCAAAAATTGGCAAAAATAGTCCCTGAGCACTTATTTGAAAAGAAAAGTTACCAAAGGTCCTTTTGAAATCATAAGTTGTCATATTTTGTCCTTTGGTGAAAAATTGGAAAAGTTTTGGAAAATTACAAAATTAGTCCCTGGAGTTTCAATTTTGTCAGATTTGGTCCCTAGGAAATATTTTTGGATGGAAAAGTCAACAAAAGTCTTTGAAAAATCAAAAGTTGGCAAAAATGGTCCTTGGATGAAAAGTTTGGAGAAAAGTACATTTTGGTCCCTCAAGTTTTAATAATTTGCAATTTTAGTCCTTGAAGGACCAAAAGTGAAAAAACTATATTTTTCAACCTTGGACTATTGAAAGTTGGCATATTTTACCCTTGTGACAAGTTTGGCTGTTTGGCAAAATCAGCCCCTTGGAATTTCAGATTTACAAAAATGGTCCTTGTTATAACAAAAAAACCAAACGGACCCTTGTGTTATCATAAACCATAAACCAATAACAAATCCAAAATATAACCAATCCAATCCCCAAGCCCAGCCAACCACCCCAGCCCACCTTAAGCCCAAAACCCCTACCCTTTTTAATATTACCCAACCCCTGAGTCAAACTCAGTCAACCCATCACCCATCTCACTCCCCCGTTTTCCAGGTTCCATGTCCCCCCTCCTCCATGACTTCTCCACCATTTTCTCACCAACTCCACCTCTCCCCTTGATACATTCCCCCTCCTCATTAAATGCTCCCACCTACACCCACCAAACCCACTCACAACTGCCCTTTACCTTTTTGGCGCCAAAACGCATTTGAACGGCCATGATCAATTGAAGTTGATCCAAGGGTCCTCAAGAAAGTGGGAAAGATTCAGGGACTCTCCAGGAGCTATAAAAGTCATAAGAATAGAAGAGAGAAGTAGTAGGTAGTGTAATATAGTTTAGTTTTAATTTTTACATATCGCCCTTAGCTTAATTTGCTCACTAGTTCTGTTTTTAAGTTAGAAAAGGTTGTATTCAGTTTATTTTGTGTAATTCAAGCTACCTTTGATCTCAATTTTAATTATTGTTCACTGAATTTGAAAAGTGTATTTTGAGGTTAAAATTTCATTGCATCTTAAGTGGTGTTACAGTTGGTGTTTCATATTCAGTTAAGCTCACTTGTAAAGCTTTTGTAAGCTCTAGCATCTTTAAAAATCAGTTGTTATTCTCTTTCAGTTAAAATCAAGAAATTCAGAAAAATCACAACAAAAAAATATATAAATAGAAAAAACAAAATAAGAGAAGCAGTGAAGGATGGAAATTGGTTTAGAGCTCATGGGAGCTTAGGGTTGAGTTTTGAGTTCTAGTTCAACATTAGTATCTTTGCTTGGACATCCTGTAAGAAATTTTCATTTTCTTTGTTTGATTTGCATAATCTGTTATTTTTAGTATAGTTGTTGTTAGTTGTTTGAATCTGCTAATTTATGCTTATTTGAGGCTAGTACAGGTTAATTCAGTGGTTTCATGGCTTAAGTAACTTATTTGTTTGATAATTCTTTTTAGAATCTGTTTTAAGGGGGTGTTTGGATGTGTGTGTTCAACATAGTTAATGACCTTCTCAGTTGGTGAAACCTATTGAGACTTCATTTATAGGTTCAAGTTATCATAGTCAAATCATAATATTGGTAGGTTTTTAGCAAAAGTCAAAGAATTGCATTTCAACTCATCCAACAGTTAACTATTAAGGTTTCTTAGATCCATTATCACTCAAATCTGTTCACAAGCTGTTAAAACAACTTAAAACAGTCTTAGTATAGCTTATTACATCACATTCAGTCACTAAATTTAGATCAAACCTCAGTTTAGTCAAAGTTATAAGTTTTTCATGAAAAGTCAATTTGCATGTTTTCATTTTTTTCCAATTCTAGCAAGAATTTTGTAGATTTGTGTATTTGGTCTGAAGCCTTGAAACTTGTTGGTATTGAAGTCCATCACCTCATCTTTGAGTTCCCCCTTCCATTTCATTTTTGTGATTTTTCCTCTGGGCCCCACAGCCCTCCAAAGTAGGCTGCAGGGAAGGGTATTCCCCTGCTGCAGCAGTTAACCCAGCCACCACCACCACTTTGGTGGTGTTTTCTGGCTACCTCAGTGGTCCCACAGGCCCCAATCTTGGTTCTCCCAACCCCCCTCCTGGTATCCTTTAAATATTGACCATTAGTTTGACCTTAGGACTCCTGGGCCCCACTTGAAATCACTCCTCAAGTCTGTCCCATTTTCTGTCTCAGTCTTCAAAAAGTTAAGTGCTTATTCATGCTTTTTGGCTTATTCAAGTTGCTTATTTGAGTGATTCTTGTTTAAACATGTCCACACAACTTATGTGAACCAGATTCAACCATAGTGGGTCCCACTTAAGCTCATTTGAGCTTATTTGCTTATTTGGTCAACAATAGTCAACTGCCATAGCTTATTGCTTGCATTTGGCTTATTTTTAAGCTTTGGAAATTTTGTTTTCACAAAAGTTTTATGTTTTAAGTATTTTTAGAGTTTTTTAAAAGAAAAATCCAGAAAAACCCATTTAATAATAAGTTATAGTTTCTATTTAATGTAATTTAAATTTTAATTTTCATTTTTAGATTTTTATTAAGTACTTGGCATTTTTATATTTTTATTAATTACCTTTTATATTAAAGTAATTTTAGTAAATTTATCAGATTTTTATTTTGTCATTTAGTATTTATTAGATTTAATATTAGTTTTCTTAATTATTAATTATTAATTAAGTTTTAAATAGCATAACTAGATTTTAAAAAGTAACACCTAGTTTTTATATTTTTCCTAGCTTTTATATAATATTATATAATTTTAGGAATTTTTCTAGAATTTTTACTGTTCATTTGCTATTTTTTAATAATTTAAAATAGTTTAATTAGGTAATTAATATTTAATTAGTAATTAATTAATAGAAAAATCACAAAAAGACAAAAATACATATTTTTAATTTTAAAACTTGTTTTTAGTTATTTTATAAATTTAGAAATTTAATTTTCACTTTTCTAGTATTTAATTAATATTATATTGTATTTAAGTTATTTAAAT
Organism: Artemisia argyi; assembly: GCA_030686995.1. Taxonomy (NCBI): domain Eukaryota; kingdom Viridiplantae; phylum Streptophyta; class Magnoliopsida; order Asterales; family Asteraceae; genus Artemisia; species Artemisia argyi. The sequence continues at coordinate 83,238,855 of CM060677.1, read as the reverse complement.
ATTAATAATTAGGATTAATTAGTATTTAATTAATATTAAATAATTAAATAATGTAAAAATTAATTTTCTTTTTCTAAAAATTTTCTTTTAACCTTAGGTTTGTAAAAAAGTCATTTTCACCCCCTGTGGGTTTTCAGATTTCAGTTTTCACTTTTTATTTCGTACGTTCACGTAAATTTAAATTGAACGTATGCGTTTTAAGTTTTAAACGTTTCTGGTTTTTCTAAATTCACGTATTTGTTAATATATCTTATTTAAGCTAATCCCTTGTAGATTCCTTAGTTTAATCAATCACAAACCCCTTTCTGTCCAGATTCACCCGATCGCAAACCCGTTTGATTACAATCCACACCTCGTCGGGACATAACGACCCGGGGAAACACTATATTCCACGGAGCATTGGTCTAGATAGTTTGACCTTGTTGACCATATCCTTGGTCAATTTGGGTTGACTGTTCTGGGCAAATCAATTTTTGGCGCCGTTGCCGGGGAGGTGTGCGCGCTATTCTAAACAGTTTTGCGTATTAGTGAATCGGGATATACATTCATTGTATATTTACCCACCCTTGTTCATATAATCTTCTTATTTTCATATAAAAACAAAACTATTCCCGAAAACATTTTAAATCAGTTTTCAACGAACACAAAAAACCCAAAAAGATTTTCTTTCCTATTTATATACAAAATGTTTATCCAAAAATCCAAAAATATTCACCTTAACCCTCTTTGATTCTTCATCCCTACCCCTCTATGAACTTTTGATTCTTTCTATGTCTCATCCACACCTTCTTATTTGCCATTGGTGTGGTAATGCTTATAATGGTGGCAATTGCCCCAGCTGTGGCATAGTAGAGTCAGGAAACGGGTCTGTCTATACCCAGAATCCCTATTCCTACCATGACACGACTGATTCATTCCATCAGTTACCACACCATGAGACTCAGCAGTTTTACTGTTGTGAGTACTGTGGTGGTTCACACTACAGTTCTGATTGTCAATCGGAAAACACGTTTGTCTACGAGCAGTTTCTTGATAACAATTATAACTCTAGCACATACAACCCACGGCCACATCAGTTTTACTGTTGTGATTACTGTGGAGGTCCACACTCTAGCTCGGATTGTCAAACAAGGAATCCATTTCCTTATAACAATTACGACTATTCGTTTTCAGACCCACCTCCACAGTACCATATGATTCACACAACTCCTCATGATACTGAGCAAGACCTTTTACTAAAGGCTCTTGATATATTGAAAGAACTTAAGGAGGAGTTGGTTACTACATCGTTTCAAGACTCTCGTGAGAAATCTATGGCAGAATTACTTGCTGAAGAACGAGAGGCTAGAAACGAATTGAGCATGGAAGAATTGCTAGTCTTAGAACAAGCAGCTATAACACGTGCCAAATTTCGTAAAGCTGCTCTTCTCGACTGTGATGATGATAGTGATAATGAGGACACCCTTGATATCCTTCAATTTTATAAGGGTTCGTCAGATTCATCATTTGTGATTCCTCCCATTGAAAATCAGGGAGAAAATAATGAGACGGGGAAATTACTAGCAGAAGATCAAATGGAACTCGTACAATCCATGAATGCTAGCTCCTCTCATCTCCCTTAGTCTGTTGTTATCACACCCGAAGTTTACACTCACTCTCTAAACATGGGGGATGAGCATCTTAGCACTGTTCCTAATAAGGAATCGGACGAATTAATAAAGTCTAGTGTTGAGATCCTTGTCCCAATCCCAAGAGAGTCACAGGGAACTTTTGATCAAGTGTGTGATATTCCTTCCACCCCTGATAATCCAAATGATCAAATTGAGATTGTCTCTGATTCCAGTGATGATTGTTTATCTTATGGAGACATTGAGTATGTTGATGCATCCCTTCCCCACTCTAATGTTGACTTTCTTCTCGAGGAGTTCGCCGATGAACTCACTCACACCAATCCACTTCCATCAGGATGTGATGATGATCTCTTTGATTTCAAAGATGATATGGAAGAAGTCGAAGCATTCCTTGCCCTAGATAGTTCAACTTTGTATGAAGTTGATGATAACTATCTTGATTCTGAGGGGGATATTCTTTTCCTTGAAAGCTTATTGAATGATGATCCATCACTCAATTCCTATCTCAACACCGGGCTTAGTGATTCAAACACTGATGAAAATTCTTTATCTTATGGAGACATCAGTGATGTTGATGAAATACCTTCTGAGCCCATCATTGATCACCTTATCATGACTCCTCCGGAGTATGATAGCCCGGGGGGAGATACACTCAATCATGAGGATTTGCAAATTCCCACCCACCCTCCCGGGATATTTTTGAGCTTAACCCTTGAAATCCAAACTCAGGCTAATGAGCCTGCTCTCGAGGTGCCTTCCTCTCTTCTTCACTCCTTCGGGAATGAAGATACCATCTTTGACCCCGGCATTTTCATGTGTCATTATCTTGAGCCGGGTACTTATCTCATCGGTGTGGAACTTTCACGTGCTTCAAATGTTTGTCCAAACATCTTGAATGAAAGTCCGATGGAGATTGTTTCTTCCATATCATGCTTCCCCAAGGACAAATGAATTCGGGGTCGAGTCAAGCTAGCGACTCGGTAAACAAAAACAGTAGCATACTTATAGGGTTTTCACCCTAAGTGTGGGGGAGTTACCCCTACTTTGGTTACAAATAAAGTGAGAAATACAAAATGGTGTTTTCCACATTTAGCTTGTAATGTTGCCCTTTTACGTTCAAAGAGTCGGCATAATACCCGGGACTTTGAATATTGAGGACAATATTCATTCTAAGTGTGTGTGTGTGTGGGGGGGGGGGGTATTCTAGCGAATTTTATCACATTTTATTATTTAGTACCCCCGTTTTTGGCAAAAATTTCAAAAATTTTTCACTTGTGCTTCAAAATTTTTGTGGTTATCAGTCCGCCATGTCTAAACGACAAAAGGATTGGCTAATCCAGGAGCAAACGACTCTTGGTAAAGATATATCAAATCCGTTGACGGCTTGCAATTTGCTCAAAATTGTATGGTACCTCAACTCACCATATCCTAAAAAGCGAATGAGTTGGCTAGCCCGCAAGATTATGGCTTGTGGTAAAGGCAGTGGAAAAACCATAATTGGTAATCAGCTCACCAAGATGTTGACTATTCCATCAAGAGTTGGCTAGTCCAGAAGCAAACTGCTTTTGGTAAAGACAAATCAAATTCGTTGACAGCTGGTGGTTTGCTCAAAATCACATGGTTATCAGGTGGACCATAGTTCTTACTTGAACGGATACATCTGGCTACTCCAGAAGTGATGGCTTTTGGTAAAGAGTTTAAAATTCATTAAGTTTTCAAAACAGTTTATTGCTAGGGACTAGCAATATTTTAGTGTGGGGGATTGATGAGTGCTCAAACACTCATCATTTTTGGTTAAATATGAACTGCAAAACATACAAAAACACTCAGAAATGCATCAAAATACTAAAAATATTTCAAAATTGTGTTTTATATGTTTTAGATGCAAAATGAGTAAAAACAAAGGAAAAACGTACAAAGTTTGCAAAATTGGCAATTTCAGTCCCCCAACTTTCAAAAATTGGCAAAAATAGTCCCGGAGCACTTATTTGAAAAGAAAAGTCACCAAAGGTCCTTTTGAAATCATAAGTTGTCGTATTTTTTCCTTTGGTGAAAAATTGGAAAAGTTTTGGAAAATTACAAAATTAGTCCCTGGAGTTTCAATTTTGTCAGATTTGGTCCATAGGAAATATTTTTGGATGGAAAAGTCAACAAAAGTCTTTGAAAAATCAAAAGTTGGCAAAAATGGTCCTTGGATGAAAATTTTGGAGAAAAGTACATTTTGGTCCCTCAAGTTTCAATAATTTGCAATTTTAGTCCCTGAAGGACCAAAAGTGAAAAAACTATATTTTTAAACCTTGGACTATTGAAAGTTGGCATATTTTACCCTTGTGACAAGTTTGGCAGTTTGGCAAAATCAGCCCCTTGGAATTTCAGATTTACAAAAATGGTCCTTGTTATTACAAAAAAACCAAACGGACCCTTGTGTTATCATAAACCATAAACCAATAACAAATCCAAAACATAACCAATCCAATCCCCAAACCCAACCAACCACCCCAGCCCACCTTAAGCCCAAAACCCCTACCCTTTTTAATATTACCCAACCCTTGAGTCAAACTCAGTCAACCCATCACCCATCTCCCTCCCCCGTTTTCCAGGTTCCATGTCCCCCCTCCTCCATGACTTCTCCACCATTTTCTCACCAACTCCACCTCTCCCCTTGATACATTCCCCCACCTCATTAAATGCTCTCACCTACACCCACCAAACCCACTCACAACTGCCCTTTACCTTTTTGGCACCAAAACGCATTTGAACGGCCATGATCAATTGAAGTTGATCCAAGGGTCCTCAAGAAAGTAGGAAAGATTCAGGGAATCTCCAGGAGCTATAAAAGTCATAAGAAGAGAAGAGAGAAGTAGTAGGTAGTGTAATATAGTTTAGTTTTAATTTTTACATATCGCCCTTAGCTTAATTTGCCCACTAGTTCTGTTATTAAGTTAGAAAAGGTTGTATTCAGTTTATTTTGTGTAATTCAAGCTACCTTTGATCTCAATTTTAATTATTGTTCACTGAATTTGAAAAGTGTATTTTGAGGTGAAAATTTCATTGCATCTTAAGTGGTGTTACAGTTGGTGTTTCATATTCAGTTAAGCTCACTTGTAAAGCTTTTGTAAGCTCTAGCATCTTTAAAAATCAGTTGTTATTCTCTTTCAGTTAAAATCAAGAAATTCAGAAAAATCACCACAAAAAAAATATATAAATAGAAAAAACAAAATAAGAGAAGCAGTGAAGGATGGAAATTGGTTTAGAGCTCATGGGAGCTTAGGGTTGAGTTTTGAGTTCTAGTTCAACATTAGTATCTTTGCTTGGACATCCTGTAAGAAATTTTCATTTTCTTTGTTTGATTTGCATAATCTGTTATTTTTAGTATAGTTGTTGTTAGTTGTTTGAATCTGCTAATTTATGCTTATTTGAGGCTAGTACAGGTTAATTCAGTGGTTTCATGGCTTAAGTAACTTATTTGTTTGATAATTCTTTTTAGAATCTGTTTTAAGGGGGTGTTTGGATGTGTGTGTTCAACATAGTTAATGACCTTCTCAGTTGATAAAACCTATTGAGACTTCATTTATAGGTTCAAGTTATCATAGTCAAATCATAATATTGGTAGGTTTTTAGCAAAAGTCAAAGAATTGCACTTCAACTCATTCAACAGTTAACTGTTAAGGTTTATTAGATCCATTATCACTCAAATTTGTTCACAAGCTGTTAAAACAACTTAAAACAGTCTTAGTATAGCTTATTACATCACATTCAGTCACTAAATTTAGATCAAACCTTAGTTTAGTCAAACTTATAAGTTTTTCATGAATAGTCAATTTGCATGTTTTCATTTTTTTCCAATTCTAGCAAGAATTTTGTAGATTTGTGTATTTGGTCTGAAGCCTTGAAACTTGTTGGTATTGAAGTCCATCACCTCATCTTTGAGTTCCCCCCTCCATTGCATTTTTGTGATTTTTCCTTTGGGCCCCACAGCCCTCCAAAGTAGGCTGCAGGTAGGGGTGTTATCGGGTTAATCGGGTCGGGTTGAATCGGGTTTTGGCTTTTGAAAATATGACCCGCAACCCGACCCTATAAGTGTTCGGGTTATCGGGTTCGGGTCTAATCGGGTCGGGTTATATCGGGTCGGGTCTAACCGGGTTCGGGTTGACCCGCTAATAATATTACTGTTTAGATTTCAATACAAATATACAATCCAGTTTACAAATACAACAATGCACCGAACATAAATGATATGCAAAATGTAAATGAATTACACCATTATAAAAAATAAGCATTAGTTACTTGTCGTTTCAGTGTGAGAAGACCAACAAATATACGCATGCATGATGTTATATATACATCAAGTTATCCTTGTTATAAGAATAAAACTAGTTTTATGTGAACTGAAGGTTTTAGTGTATGTTGCACTGTAACTAAAATGACAATTTATAAGAATGAAAACTGATAGCAAAACTAAAAGAATGAGAAGAGCAACCACTGATGTAAATTTGCAAATTGCAATGTACCATGACCAAATTTAAAGATGCATTTTCATCATATTTCGTGTAGCAAGCTTACATATTTAAAATTGTGACTTAACAGACTATGAAAAGAAGGAATTAGTTCAAAAAGGATAGATTTTTTAAAAGGTCATTATGGCTTATCGGGTCAACCCGATAACGAAATTAATAAAACCCTAACCCGACCCTATTAGACTATCGGGTTTATCGGGTTGACCCGATAAACCCGATAAGCCTAGTTTGACCCGAATCAACCCGACCCTGTAAGACCTTATCGGGTTCGGGTCGGGTCGGGTTGACCCATTTGACACCCCTAGCTGCAGGGAAGGGTATTCCCCTGCTGCAGCAGTTAACCCAGCCACCACCACCACTTTGGTGGTGTTTTCTGGCCACCTCAGTGGTCCCACAGGCCCCAATCTTGGTTCTCCCAACCCCCCTCTTGGTAGCCTTTAAATATTGACCATTAGTTTGACCTTAGGACTCCTGGGCCCCACTTGAAATCACTCCTCAAGTCTGTCCCATTTTCTGTCTCAGTCTTCAAAAAGTTAAGTGCTTATTCATGATTTTTGGCTTATTCAAGTTGCTTATTTGAGTGATTCTTGTTTAAACATGTCCACACAACTTATGTGAACCAGATTCAACCATAGTGGGTCCCACTTAAGCTCATTTGAGCTTATTTGCTTATTTGGTCAACAATAGTTAACTGCCATAGCTTATTGCTTGCATTTGGCTTATTTTTAAGCTTTGGAAATTTTGTTTTCACAAAAGTTTTATGTTTTAAGTATTTTTAGAGTTTTGTAAAAGAAAAATCCAGAAAAACCCATTTAATAATAAGTGATAGTTTCTATTTAATGTAATTTAAATTTTAATTTTCATTTTTAGATTTTTATTAAGTACTTGGCATTTTTATATTTTTATTAATTACCTTTTATATTAAAGTAATTTTAGTAAATTTATCAGCTTTTTATTTTGTCATTTAGTATTTATTAGATTTAATATTAGTTTTCTTAATTATTAATTATTAATTAAGTTTTAAATAGCATAACTAGATTTTATAAAGTAACACCTAGTTTTTATATTTTTCCTAGCTTTTATATAATATAATATAATTTTAGGAATTTTTCTAGAATTTTTACTATTCATTTGCTATTTTTTAATAATTTAAAATAGTTTAATTAGGTAATTAATATTTAATTAGTAATTAATTAATAGAAAAATCACAAAAAGACAAAAAATACAAATTTTTAATTTTAAAACTTGTTTTTAGTTATTTTATAAATTTAGAAATTTAATTTTCACTTTTCTAGTATTTAATTAATATTATATTGTATTTAAGTTATTTAAATATTCATAATTTGGATTAATTAGTATTTAATTAATATTAAATAATTAAGTAATGTAAAAATTAATTTTCTTTTTCTAAAACTTTTATTTTAACCTTAGGTTTGTAAAAAAAGTCATTTTCACCCCCTGTGGGTTTTCAGATTTCAGTTTTCACTTTTTATTTCGTACGTTCACGTAAATTTAAATTGAACGTACGCGTTTTAAGTTTTAAACGTTTCTGGTTTTTCTAAATTCACGTATTTGTTAATATAGCTTATTTAAGCTATTCCCTTGTAGATTCCTTAGTTTAATCAATCACAAACCCCTTTCTGTCCAGATTCACCCAATCACAAACCCGTTTGAATACAATCCACACCTCGTCGGGACATAACGACCCGGGGAAACACTATATTCCACGGAGCATTGGTCTAGATAGTTTGACCTTGTTGACCATATCCTTGGTCAATTTGGGTTGACTGTTCTGGGCAAATCAAATTCCATCAACTTTAGTTTGTTTGACCACATCAGCAACTTTCTTAGGTGTTGGATACCTACCTTGTAACACCCCCAAAATACCGCAGCGGAAGACTGTGTCACAGGGGTGCTACTTCATAATACAAAGTACAAGTTATAGAAAACGAACTCTAAATGAGACGTTTTGAAAAGTTACCATTCGATTAATGAATTCAAAGTTACCAACATGAGATTTCAAAGTATGATACATAAATGTATACAAAATGTTTGAATGGTAAATGATAAAAGCGTAAGTCTTCAGAATATGCAGCTTGACTCTAAGTTCCACGCACTAGCTATCTCCTTACTAACCTGAGATAAACATGCTAAAGTGTCAACACAATGGTTGGTAAGTTCATAGAGTTTGTCTTAAAACAGTTGAAAAGCCTTAAAAGAATGTTCACACAGCAAAGGCATCGTGAATCCACTCAGTTACAATTCCCGCCATAAGAGACTTGCAACCTGTGTGTTCACAACCCACTGCTAACATATATAGTATGAATAAGACATGTATAAGTTCATCAAGACAATTTAAGCAATTAGAAGTGAGTCTCTACTTCATCTCCGAAGACCTCACTTTTATGATGTATCCAACATTCGCAAATGTTAGGATGTATCAAAGACAACTGGGAGTCAATTCCCAAAGACAACTGGGAGCCACTTCCCAAAGACAACTGGGAGTCAATTCCCAAAGACAACTACTAGTCAATAAATAGAATAACGCAATTAAGTATAACGCAGTCATGTATGTAAGCAATCAAGTATAACACAGTCAAGTATAGACGTTTTGAGTATTTGTACAAGTAAACAAGTAGTTGAGCATGTGTCTCCCCCAAAGAGTTAAGACAAGTACGAAAAGAGTAGGGGCTATGACTCACCTTAAGTCTATGTAGTGAGTAATGAAAATGGTAGTCGAATCGCGAAAGTCTCTAAGAGCAGCCTATAATAGAACGTTGCGACTTAGGTTTGGAGTAACGTCTAAGAGTACGACGAATTGCCAATATATGTCTCGCATAATGTTCATGATGTAGTACTTTAGTATATAGTGTAAGTCTTTGAATATAAATGGTCTATGAAACATGTATAGGTTGTAAATCTCTTACTACCGTTCGGGCCGACATAATTCAGAAGTCATGGAGTAAACGTTCGAGGAGCCAGGACACTTTAACTCGTAAATTCACAACTCGTCTCGACGGCTTACTCAATGAACTCCTCACATGAGGCTCCCTACTATTGTAGTATTCGATAACATATATATAAGCTTTTTGATCTTTAATAGTTATATGGTCTTTAGCCGTGGCTTTGCCGTGACCTTGGTCATTGTTACCATGGTCTTGAGACTCAACCTTGGCTTTAGCCATGGTTGTGGTCTTGGCTTTAGGTCATTAGACCTCTTGGTCTCATCTAAATATAATCATTATATAGTAACTTTGGTCTAAAAATGGGCTGTTAAGAATTTGAAGAAATTTATCACTCAGAAAGCATTTTCAGGTCTCGAGCTTCTTTGTTCCTGAACGAAAACGTCGTTCCGGACAACTTTCGTGTTTTAACTTTTTGATGAATCGGACCAGAAGTGGGACTTTCAAAATCATAATTTGATCAGAATGCAATTTAGGCAGTTTTGCCGTTTTGGTTTCGCTAACTTCAAACGGTCATAACTTTTGACTCGTATACTCGTTTTGGGTGATTCAAATTGCTATGTTTTCCTTGTTAAGTCCTCTTTAACATTAGGTAAGTGTCAAATATCAAAGTTATACTATTGTGGTCGTGGTTTTCCATAAAAATCACTAGTTTGCTTGTTTACTTGTCATAAGTTAACATATGTATACCAATACTCGTTTTATCCATTTTTAAACATCATGAACACAATACAAAGACCATATATAGCATGAAAGAAACATAATAAGCATGAAATGATATTGAGCAAGAAAGTGTATAAGGGTTTGCTTACAACTTTTGGCTTTCTAAAGAAAGGAAGTCAAGTATAGAACTAGGACACTAAACCTAATCTTGTAAACCCTTCACCATAACTCTTGTAACCATTGATAGACTTGATATAGACCTTGTGAAAACCCATTAACTTCAGCCCCTAATCACCTTGTGTAGCTCCTAATTCAACCATGGAATCACCAAACAAACTTAAGAACTAGGTAGAGAATACTAAGGCCTTGAACTTTGTAGTGTAACTTGTATATTGAAGATCAAAGGATCATGGTGCTATGATAAAAGGTTGTGGTATTTTTGGTGATGAAAAGATGAAGATCAATGTGTTTCTAGTTGGCTATTTATAGCATGAATGAGGAGGTTAGGAAGGTGCCTAGGAAAGTGCTAAAACTTGGAGACAAAGTTGTAATTAAGTAAGATCTAATGGTTAAAGTCAAGATTTAACCACACATGGTGACTCCCCCCCCCCTAGGTCGGTTCTAAAAGGATAAGGGTGACTAGATGAGTAGTCATGGTCTTTGGATGATAATATCCTAAGTATGTAGCTAGTTTTGACTCCGTAAATCGCTAACCGTAAGTTATTAAGCCTCAAAACGTAAAACCGGGTATCGTAAAAATATGAAACTTGAAAGTATTGTTAAACATGTCAATATAGTCTATAATAAAATATAAAATGAGTGGTAGGTTCTATCGGGTGCTAAAACCCTGCTAAAAACTGGAAACACGGGTCTAAAACGCGTAATTCGCGTAAAACGCTGAACTGAAAAACGTAAAATTCCGAAACTTTTGGAATTGTCCTGAAATGAGAGAAAATCATATTTCTATTGTTTATAATGTTTTATGGACATATCGGTATGCTAGAAGGACGTTTAAACCTAAAAGTAAATCTCGGACACGGCTTTGTGATTTTTGCAGAAATGATCCGACGAGCGTCAAACTCTCGGATTATCGTTAAAATAGTTTAACTTACGAGAATATGAAATAAAAATTTCTGAGATGAATAGTGAAAAGTGAATAGTAAAAGTGAATAGTGAAATTTTCGGGAATAAAAGTTAACCTGAAATTGCGAATTGTTACAGTCTGTACCCCTTAAGAAGAACTTCGTCCCGAAGTTCAGTTGATGTTAACTACTTATGGTGTGTCTAAGAGAATTCGGGATCTCTAATATAGTGGTGTTCACTCTGATTCGTCTAAGGTTCTGGTTAAGGAGTTGTATCGGCTACAATTAAGCCCACTTATTTATAACACATTACTTACATAAAGAAGCGTCCAAATTTATGTAAGTAAGGTCTCATAAACTTATGGTTCGGTGATTTACAATTTCTTTATTTAACTGAAGAGGCGTCCCAATCCATTTAAATAAGGAGATTCTAAATCATCCTACTTAAGAATTTCCGACACAAAATCTGTCTTCTGAGGCCGATAGTAAGATAATCAAGTCATCAAATCCTTAAAGCTAAGCAATAATATTATTTAACTCAAATCTTGTGTCTCATCAAACAAGAACTGTCACAAGATCAAGTTAACTAATTAGTTATTACTGAGCTCCATGTTTTTAATGACTCGACGAATCTCTGGGGCTCCTTATAATACTAAAGTCACATCATCTAACAGCGTGGAACTAAGCAAACCTCTAACCAAAAAGCATATGTGTATGTATTGTGTGTAAGGCAAATAGAGAGGAAGGTCCCAACGTATATAGCAGTTATAGTCTAGGCACTAAATGCAACCTAGTTCTCTATAACCAAGGCTCTGATACCAATCTGTAACACCCCCAAAATACCGCAGCGGAAGACTGTGTCACAGGGGTGCTACTTCATAATACAAAGTACAAGTTATAGAAAACGAACTCTAAATGAGACGTTTTGAAAAGTTACCATTCGATTAATGAATTCAAAGTTACCAACATGAGATTTCAAAGTATGATACATAAATGTATACAAAATGTTTGAATGGTAAATGATAAAAGCGTAAGTCTTCAGAATATGCAGCTTGACTCTAAGTTCCACGCACTAGCTATCTCCTTACTAACCTGAGATAAACATGCTAAAGTGTCAACACAATGGTTGGTGAGTTCATAGAGTTTGTCTTAAAACAGTTGAAAAGCCTTAAAAGAATGTTCACACAGCAAAGGCATCGTGAATCCACTCAGTTACAATTCCCGCCATAAGAGACTTGCAACCTGTGTGTTCACAACCCACTGCTAACATATATAGTATGAATAAGACATGTATAAGTTCATCAAGACAATTTAAGCAATTAGAAGTGAGTCTCTACTTCATCTCCGAAGACCTCACTTTTATGATGTATCCAACATTCGCAAATGTTAGGATGTATCAAAGACAACTGGGAGTCAATTCCCAAAGACAACTGGGAGCCACTTCCCAAAGACAACTGGGAGTCAATTCCCAAAGACAACTACTAGTCAATAAATAGAATAACGCAATTAAGTATAACGCAGTCATGTATGTAAGCAATCAAGTATAACACAGTCAAGTATAGACGTTTTGAGTATTTGTACAAGTAAACAAGTAGTTGAGCATGTGTCTCCCCCAAAGAGTTAAGACAAGTACGAAAAGAGTAGGGGCTATGACTCACCTTAAGTCTATGTAGTGAGTAATGAAAATGGTAGTCGAATCGCGAAAGTCTCTAAGAGCAGCCTATAATAGAACGTTGCGACTTAGGTTTGGAGTAACGTCTAAGAGTACGACGAATTGCCAATATATGTCTCGCATAATGTTCATGATGTAGTACTTTAGTATATAGTGTAAGTCTTTGAATATAAATGGTCTATGAAACATGTATAGGTTGTAAATCTCTTACTACCGTTCGGGCCGACATAATTCAGAAGTCATGGAGTAAACGTTCGAGGAGCCAGGACACTTTAACTCGTAAATCCACAACTCGTCTCGACGGCTTACTCAATGAACTCCTCACATGAGGCTCCCTACTATTGTAGTATTCGATAACATATATATAAGCTTTTTGATCTTTAATAGTTATATGGTCTTTAGCCGTGGCTTTGCCGTGACCTTGGTCATTGTTACCATGGTCTTGAGACTCAACCTTGGCTTTAGCCATGGTTGTGGTCTTGGCTTTAGGTCATTAGACCTCTTGGTCTCATCTAAATATAATCATTATATAGTAACTTTGGTCTAAAAATGGGCTGTTAAGAATTTGAAGAAATTTATCACTCAGAAAGCATTTTCAGGTCTCGAGCTTCTTTGTTCCTGAACGAAAACGTCATTCCGGACAACTTTCGTGTTTTAACTTTTTGATGAATCGGACCAGAAGTGGGACTTTCAAAATCATAATTTGATCAGAATGCAATTTAGGCAGTTTTGCCGTTTTGGTTTCGCTAACTTCAAACGGTCATAACTTTTGACTCGTATACTCGTTTTGGGTGATTCAAATTGCTATGTTTTCCTTGTTAAGTCCTCTTTAACATTAAGTAAGTGTCAAATATCAAAGTTATACTATTGTGGTCGTGGTTTTCCATAAAAATCACTAGTTTGCTTGTTTACTTGTCATAAGTTAACATATGTATACCAATACTCGTTTTATCCATTTTTAAACATCATGAACACAATACAAAGACCATATATAGCATGAAAGAAACATAATAAGCATGAAATGATATTGAGCAAGAAAGTGTATAAGGGTTTGCTTACAACTTTTGGCTTTCTAAAGAAAGGAAGTCAAGTATAGAACTAGGACACTAAACCTAATCTTGTAAACCCTTCACCATAACTCTTGTAACCATTGATAGACTTGATATAGACCTTGTGAAAACCCATTAACTTCAGCCCCTAATCACCTTGTGTAGCTCCTAATTCAACCATGGAATCACCAAACAAACTTAAGAACTAGGTAGAGAATACTAAGGCCTTGAACTTTGTAGTGTAACTTGTATATTGAAGATCAAAGGATCATGGTGCTATGATAAAAGGTTGTGGTATTTTTGGTGATGAAAAGATGAAGATCAATGTGTTTCTAGTTGGCTATTTATAGCATGAATGAGGAGGTTAGGAAGGTGCCTAGGAAAGTGCTAAAACTTGGAGACAAAGTTGTAATTAAGTAAGATCTAATGGTTAAAGTCAAGATTTAACCACACATGGTGACTCCCCCCCCCCTAGGTCGGTTCTAAAAGGATAAGGGTGACTAGATGAGTAGTCATGGTCTTTGGATGATAATATCCTAAGTATGTAGCTAGTTTTGACTCCGTAAATCGCTAACCGTAAGTTATTAAGCCTCAAAACGTAAAACCGGGTATCGTAAAAATATGAAACTTGAAAGTATTGTTAAACATGTCAATATAGTCTATAATAAAATATAAAATGAGTGGTAGGTTCTATCGGGTGCTAAAACCCTGCTAAAAACTGGAAACACGGGTCTAAAACGCGTAATTCGCGTAAAACGCTGAACTGAAAAACGTAAAATTCCGAAACTTTTGGAATTGTCCTAAAATGAGAGAAAATCATATTTCTATTGTTTATAATGTTTTATGGACATACCGGTATGCTAGAAGGACGTTTAAACCTAAAAGTAAATCTCGGACACGGCTTTGTGATTTTTGCAGAAATGATCCGACGAGCGTCAAACTCTCGGATTATCGTTAAAATAGTTTAACTTACGAGAATATGAAATAAAAATTTCTGAGATGAATAGTGAAAAGTGAATAGTAAAAGTGAATAGTAAAAAAGTGAATAGTGAAATTTTCGGGAATAAAAGTTAACCTGAAATTGCGAATTGTTACAGTCTGTACCCCTTAAGAAGAACTTCGTCCCGAAGTTCAGTTGATGTTAACTACTTATGGTGTGTCTAAGAGAATTCGGGATCTCTAATATAGTGGTGTTCACTCTGATTCGTCTAAGGTTCTGGTTAAGGAGTTGTATCGGCTACAATTAAGCCCACTTATTTATAACACATTACTTACATAAAGAAGCGTCCAAATTTATGTAAGTAAGGTCTCATAAACTTATGGTTCGGTGATTTACAATTTCTTTATTTAACTGAAGAGGCGTCCCAATCCATTTAAATAAGGAGATTCTAAATCATCCTACTTAAGAATTTCCGACACAAAATCTGTCTTCTGAGGCCGATAGTAAGATAATCAAGTCATCAAATCCTTAAAGCTAAGCAATAATATTATTTAACTCAAATCTTGTGTCTCATCAAACAAGAACTGTCACAAGATCAAGTTAACTAATTAGTTATTACTGAGCTCCATGTTTTTAATGACTCGACGAATCTCTGGGGCTCCTTATAATACTAAAGTCACATCATCTAACAGCGTGGAACTAAGCAAACCTCTAACCAAAAAGCATATGTGTATGTATTGTGTGTAAGGCAAATAGAGAGGAAGGTCCCAACGTATATAGCAGTTATAGTCTAGGCACTAAATGCAACCTAGTTCTCTATAACCAAGGCTCTGATACCAATCTGTAACACCCCCAAAATACCGCAGCGGAAGACTGTGTCACAGGGGTGCTACTTCATAATACAAAGTACAAGTTATAGAAAACGAACTCTAAATGAGACGTTTTGAAAAGTTACCATTCGATTAATGAATTCAAAGTTACCAACATGAGATTTCAAAGTATGATACATAAATGTATACAAAATGTTTGAATGGTAAATGATAAAAGCGTAAGTCTTCAGAATATGCAGCTTGACTCTAAGTTCCACGCACTAGCTATCTCCTTACTAACCTGAGATAAACATGCTAAAGTGTCAACACAATGGTTGGTAAGTTCATAGAGTTTGTCTTAAAACAGTTGAAAAGCCTTAAAAGAATGTTCACACAGCAAAGGCATCGTGAATCCACTCAGTTACAATTCCCGCCATAAGAGACTTGCAACCTGTGTGTTCACAACCCACTGCTAACATATATAGTATGAATAAGACATGTATAAGTTCATCAAGACAATTTAAGCAATTAGAAGTGAGTCTCTACTTCATCTCCGAAGACCTCACTTTTATGATGTATCCAACATTCGCAAATGTTAGGATGTATCAAAGACAACTGGGAGTCAATTCCCAAAGACAACTGGGAGCCACTTCCCAAAGACAACTGGGAGTCAATTCCCAAAGACAACTACTAGTCAATAAATAGAATAACGCAATTAAGTATAACGCAGTCATGTATGTAAGCAATCAAGTATAACACAGTCAAGTATAGACGTTTTGAGTATTTGTACAAGTAAACAAGTAGTTGAGCATGTGTCTCCCCCAAAGAGTTAAGACAAGTACGAAAAGAGTAGGGGCTATGACTCACCTTAAGTCTATGTAGTGAGTAATGAAAATGGTAGTCGAATCGCGAAAGTCTCTAAGAGCAGCCTATAATAGAACGTTGCGACTTAGGTTTGGAGTAACGTCTAAGAGTACGACGAATTGCCAATATATGTCTCGCATAATGTTCATGATGTAGTACTTTAGTATATAGTGTAAGTCTTTGAATATAAATGGTCTATGAAACATGTATAGGTTGTAAATCTCTTACTACCGTTCGGGCCGACATAATTCAGAAGTCATGGAGTAAACGTTCGAGGAGCCAGGACACTTTAACTCGTAAATCCACAACTCGTCTCGACGGCTTACTCAATGAACTCCTCACATGAGGCTCCCTACTATTGTAGTATTCGATAACATATATATAAGCTTTTTGATCTTTAATAGTTATATGGTCTTTAGCCGTGGCTTTGCCGTGACCTTGGTCATTGTTACCATGGTCTTGAGACTCAACCTTGGCTTTAGCCATGGTTGTGGTCTTGGCTTTAGGTCATTAGACCTCTTGGTCTCATCTAAATATAATCATTATATAGTAACTTTGGTCTAAAAATGGGCTGTTAAGAATTTGAAGAAATTTATCACTCAGAAAGCATTTTCAGGTCTCGAGCTTCTTTGTTCCTGAACGAAAACGTCGTTCCGGACAACTTTCGTGTTTTAACTTTTTGATGAATCGGACCAGAAGTGGGACTTTCAAAATCATAATTTGATCAGAATGCAATTTAGGCAGTTTTGCCGTTTTGGTTTCGCTAACTTCAAACGGTCATAACTTTTGACTCGTATACTCGTTTTGGGTGATTCAAATTGCTATGTTTTCCTTGTTAAGTCCTCTTTAACATTAAGTAAGTGTCAAATATCAAAGTTATACTATTGTGGTCGTGGTTTTCCATAAAAATCACTAGTTTGCTTGTTTACTTGTCATACGTTAACATATGTATACCAATACTCGTTTTATCCATTTTTAAACATCATGAACACAATACAAAGACCATATATAGCATGAAAGAAACATAATAAGCATGAAATGATATTGAGCAAGAAAGTGTATAAGGGTTTGCTTACAACTTTTGGCTTTCTAAAGAAAGGAAGTCAAGTATAGAACTAGGACACTAAACCTAATCTTGTAAACCCTTCACCATAACTCTTGTAACCATTGATAGACTTGATATAGACCTTGTGAAAACCCATTAACTTCAGCCCCTAATCACCTTGTGTAGCTCCTAATTCAACCATGGAATCACCAAACAAACTTAAGAACTAGGTAGAGAATACTAAGGCCTTGAACTTTGTAGTGTAACTTGTATATTGAAGATCAAAGGATCATGGTGCTATGATAAAAGGTTGTGGTATTTTTGGTGATGAAAAGATGAAGATCAATGTGTTTCTAGTTGGCTATTTATAGCATGAATGAGGAGGTTAGGAAGGTGCCTAGGAAAGTGCTAAAACTTGGAGACAAAGTTGTAATTAAGTAAGATCTAATGGTTAAAGTCAAGATTTAACCACACATGGTGACTCCCCCCCCCCTAGGTCGGTTCTAAAAGGATAAGGGTGACTAGATGAGTAGTCATGGTCTTTGGATGATAATATCCTAAGTATGTAGCTAGTTTTGACTCCGTAAATCGCTAACCGTAAGTTATTAAGCCTCAAAACGTAAAACCGGGTATCGTAAAAATATGAAACTTGAAAGTATTGTTAAACATGTCAATATAGTCTATAATAAAATATAAAATGAGTGGTAGGTTCTATCGGGTGCTAAAACCCTGCTAAAAACTGGAAACACGGGTCTAAAACGCGCAATTCGCGTAAAACGCTGAACTGAAAAACGTAAAATTCCGAAACTTTTGGAATTGTCCTAAAATGAGAGAAAATCATATTTCTATTGTTTATAATGTTTTATGGACATATCGGTATGCTAGAAGGACGTTTAAACCTAAAAGTAAATCTCGGACACGGCTTTGTGATTTTTGCAGAAATGATCCGACGAGCGTCAAACTCTCGGATTATCGTTAAAATAGTTTAACTTACGAGAATATGAAATAAAAATTTCTGAGATGAATAGTGAAAAGTGAATAGTAAAAAGTGAATAGTAAAAGTGAATAGTAAAAAGTGAATAGTGAAATTTTCGGGAATAAAAGTTAACCTGAAATTGCGAATTGTTACATACCTATAAATTGCAAGTACCATCTTCGACTTAAATCAGAAACCCTTCTCTTAGCCAAATGATGAAAATCTATACCTCCTAAAGGCACACCCAAAACTGAATGAATTAATTCTGGTGTTATTTTTATATCGTAATTCTGAAGCTTGAGTTTCATCTCGTTTGGAAAGAAATTGTCAACAACAAAATGACCTATTTTAACTGGGATTTCTTCTACTGCCATATTGTAAAGCGATCCAAAACCAATTTCAATTAAATCCTTTCTTTGAGCTAATGTCAATTTACTCATCAAACTATACAGAACTTTTGGAGAAGCCCTTGTTCTAAGAGATAACCATCCATCATCAACCTCAGAATTTTCATCAACAGAAACAGTATTCTTCTTCTTAATCTTTTTAGACTTGTCAACTTCAACATAAAGTTCCGATTCCTCAACAAACTCATTTTCTGAAACACAAACTTCATCATGAACTTTCCGTTTTTTTGAATCATTATTCTTTCTCTTCCTTTTTTTAGCTTTATCATCATTTTTTTTATCACATCCATCAATAACTTCCACATTTGACTTACCACAAATTTTATTAACTGAAATAATCCTACAATCATTTGAACTTGAAATTGCTTCTAAATCAAAATCATTAAGTAATTTTCTCTTAGTTTCCTCTATGACATCAGAACTTTAAAACTTTACTCTGCTACCATTATTATCATA
The DNA here is from genome assembly GCA_030686995.1 of Artemisia argyi. Lineage (NCBI taxonomy): Eukaryota > Viridiplantae > Streptophyta > Magnoliopsida > Asterales > Asteraceae > Artemisia > Artemisia argyi. The sequence goes on along the minus strand of CM060677.1, from coordinate 83,219,781 downwards.
CTTTTTCTTACTGCTAATACTACTAAGGAAAATCATATCCTTAGCACAAATTGTTGATCCTTTCAGTGCAAAGCGTTTTACCTTCAGAGCATCAGACTCTTTACCTGATACAATCAAAGCGTTTTAAATATAATACACAATAATATAAGATTTCACATACAAAATTGAGTATAGAAATAAACTTAATACAAGAACCTATTACATAAGTGCATTACAGAAAATGCATCAATTACTTAAACACTATACGCCTAACCTAATCTGTAACAATTCACATTTTCAGGTTAACTTCTATTCCCGAAAATTTCACTATTCATTTTTACTATTCATTTTACTATTCACTTTTACTATTCACTTTTACGAAATTTGATTTTTATTTCATATTCGCGTATGATAAATCATTTCCATGGCAAAATAAAAGTTTGACACTCATCAGATCATTTTTGCGAAAGTTATTAAGGAAATACACGTTTTAGGGTAAAACGTCATTTAAAAATCCTACGCACAACGAAACTCAACCGCGTTAATTTTCCCCGCATCAAAAAAATATTTAGTACTCTCATGATTAATTAGAGAATTAATCATGACTAAGAAAAATATGACCAAATAAACCTCGGCCGTGAGAAACAGGAATTTTCGTTTTTAAGCACTTTTACTTAGCCGTAACCTTAGCCTATACCTGCACCGCGTTTCTAAGACAATTTGAGTTTTCACATTTTTGGAATAAGTCAACATATTTTTCCCTCCTCCTTTGACCAAAAATCATTCCTTGATTTTATAAATCATTCCTTGATTTTTAGGCTTACGGTTTTAAGTTTAAAGACATTAAATACCAACCGACACTAGACTGAGCCCAGCCTAGACATTATAGGTCATTTTAAGTCATTATTATCCTATTAGAAAAGTTACATTTTACTTTTCTCAATTTTACGCAACTTTCGTACGTTTTACGTATTACGCGTTTTAGACCCGTGTTTCCAGTTTTAGCAGGGTTTGAGCAACCCAATAGAACCTACCACTCATTTTATATTTTATTATGGAGTATATTGACAATTTTAGTCATTCTTTCAAGTTTCATATTTTTAGGATACCTGGTTTTACGTTTCGTGACTTAACAACTTACGGTTAGCAATTTACGGAGTCAAAACTAGTCACATAAGTAGGATAATATCATCCAAGACCAAGTCACCCTTCCTTATCCTTGTGAAACCGCCTCTAGGGGGGGGGGGATTCACCTTGTGTGGCTTGATCTTGACCATTGATTCATTAGATGTATACATGTGTACAACTTAGGCTCCAAGTAAAACTTGGTCACCAAGTTTAGGGAATTTCCTAGTTACTTTCTTAACCTCCTCTTCATGCTATAAAAGCAAGCTCATTCCTTCCTTTTATCTCCATAAAAACGCCACACCTATAATCCCTAGCACCATGATCCTTTGATCTTCAAACTACAAGTTACACTACAAAGTTGAATGCCTAGTTATTCTCTACATGAAACTAGTGTTTATTTGGTGATTCCATGGATGAATTAGGAGCTACACAAGGGTACTAGGGCTGAGCTAAGAAGGTTTTCAAAAGGGTTATAGCAAGGGTTTACAAGAGTTGTGGTGAAGGGTTTGCAAGCATAGGTTTAGTGTCCTAGTTTCATACTTGACTTCATTTCTTTAGAAAGCCAAAAGTTGTAAGAAACCCTATTACACTTTCTTGCTCAATATCATTTTCATGCTTATTATGTTTCTTTCATGCTATATATGGTCTTTGTATTATGTTCATGATGTATAAAAACTAGTAAAACAAGTTATGGTATATATATGTTAACTTATGTTATTTAAACAAGTAAACTAGTGACTTTTATGGAGAACCATGACCAAAATAGTATAACTATGATATTTGACACTTACCTACTGTTAGAGAGGACTTAACAAGGAAAACATAGCAATTTGAATCACCTAAAACGAGTATACGAGTAAAAAGTTATGACCATTTGAAATTACCAAAACTTTACGGCAAAAACTGCCAAATGTTTCTGTGACAGAACCTTAAACACGCAAAAAGAGGCTTTTTTGGTCCGTTTCATCAAAAAGTTAAATCACAAAAGTTGTCCGGAATCACGTTTTCTTCAAAAACTCAGGAGCACGTTTCCAGAAAACCAATAACGAATGAGATTTTCTTCAGTTTCTTAACAGCTATTTTATATACCAAAGTTACTATATAATAGTTATGGTTTAATATAACCAAGAGGTCTAATGACCTAAAGCCAAGACCACAACCATGGCTAAGGACAAGGTTGAGTCTCAAGACCATGGAACAATGACCAAGGTCACGGCGAAGCCATGACTAAAGACCATATAAACTTACCTAGGTGAAAACATGAACTAAAGAGTTAGCGATAACTTAAACATACAATTTGGATCTACTCCATCTAAAGAACCATGAAATCTTACAAGTAATTGTCATACAAGATTTAAGAAACTCATTCTAATAAAAATCTTCATGTAAAAGTAAACTTTCCTAAGTTTATTCAAATATTGTACATGTAACTTTTCTGATCAAAACTTATATATATTTTATCAAATACTACAATAGTAGGGAGCCTCATGTGAGGAGTTCATTAAGTAAGCCGTCGAGTTGAGTTGTGGATTTACGAATTAAAGTGTCCTGGCTCCTCGAACGTTTACTCCATGTCTTCTGAATTATGTCGGCCTGAACGGTAGTAAGAGATATACAACCTATACATGTTTCATAAACCATTTATATTCAAAGACTTACACTATATACTAAGTACTACATCATGAACATTATGCAAGACATATATAGGCAATTCTTCGTATTCTTAGACGTTACTCCAAACCTAAGACACGACATCATATTCTAGGTTGCGCGTAGAGACTTCCTGGCTTAATCCATCTATCCCGTTATACGTTTCGATATCATTAGTTCAAGGTGAGTCATAGCCCCTACACTTTTTATACTTGTTTTAACTCTTTGGGGGAGATACATGCTCAACTACTTGCTTACTTGTACAAATACTCAATACATTTATACTTGATTGTTTTATACTTGATTGTCTTATACTTGATTGTTTTATACTTGATTGTCTTATACTTGATTGCATTATACTTGATTTCATACATACATGATTGTGTTATACTTAACTGCGTTATACTTAATTGTGAGACTTCCAGTGGCTCCAAATTAAGTTGTTGGATGACCATTGAGACTTCCAGTGGCTCCAAATTAAGCTGTTGGATGACCATTGAGGCTATCTAGTGGCTCCAAATTAAGTTGTTGGATGACCATTAGCTTTGATACATCCTAACATTTGCGAATGTTGGATACATCATAAACGTGAGGTCTTCGGAGATGAAGTGTAGACTCACGACTAATTGCTTAATTGTTGTGATAAACTTATACATGTCTTAATCATACTATATATTTAGCAGTGGGTTGTGAACACACGGGTTGCAAGTGTTGTTATGGGCGGGACTTGCAACTGAGTGGATTCACAATGCCTTTGCTGTGTGAATATTCTTTAAAGGCTTTTCAACTGTTTTAAGACAAACTCTATGAACTCACCAACCATTGTGTTGACACTTTAGCATGTTTATCTCAGGTTAGTAAGGCGATAGCTAGTGCGTGGAACTTAGAGTCAAGCTGCATATTCTGAAGACTTACGCTTTTTATCATTTACCATTCAAAACATTTTGTATACATTTATGTATCATACTTTGGAATCTCATGTTTGTAACTTTGAATTCATTAATCGAATGGTAACTTTTCAAAACGTCACATTTAGAGGTCGTTTTCTATAACTTGTACTTTGTATTACGAAGTAGCACCCCAAGTGACACAGTCTTCCGCTGCGGTATTTTGGGGGTGTTACAGATTGGTATCAGAGACTTGGTTATAGAGAACTAGGTTACATTTAGTGCCTAGACTATAACTACTATATACGTTAAGACCCTCCTCTTTATTTGTCTTACACACACTACATACACATACGCTTTTTGTTAGTTGTTGGTTTAGTTCCACGCTGTTAGATGATGTGACTTTAGTATTATAAGGAACCCCAGAGATTAGTCGAGTCATTAAAAATATGGAGCTCAGTAATAACTAATTATTTAACTTGATCTTATGACAGTTCTTGTTTGATGAGACATAAGGTTTGAGTTAAATAATATTATTACTTAGCTTTAGGGATTTGATGACTTGATTATCTTACTATCTGTCTCAGAGAGCGGATTTTGTGTCGGAAATTCTTAAGTAGGATGATTTCCTCTAACAATTCACTGCGGTATTTTTCTTTTAGATTTATATCTTCTTTGAGCTGACAAATAACAAAAGTATATTTAATTAACAAATAGTAATTAAAATCATAAACATAGAAAAAAATTCAAATGTATGTAGAAAGAAACAAATAAAAATTTTAAAAACCTTCTTTTCACTTTCCCGTAATTCATCCACTCGTTGTTTTGTCCTTTTTTCTATGTTTTCTTTTTGTAAGCTTTCAGCATGTTTCCTTTTCTGCATACGAAGCGATTCTTGATCTTCTTTTGCCTGCAAAAAAAATAAAATAAATTTGAATATTAATTTAGTTTAAAGGAACTCAAATTACATTTTTTAATACTAATCAACTGAATTTAAATGTTTCACTAAAATTGCATTCTTTAAAGACACTAAAATTGTCTTTTCTTTTAAGATAAAAATTTGTTATGTAATACAAAGCTTATTAACACTTCTAAAAATTAAAATATTATTTTTTCACTTGCGAAAAAAGTATGAATTTACAATTGTAAAAAATACGTTTTTTTAATAGTAAATAACTGAATTTATATTTAATCTTTATATCGTCTTCTTCTTCTTTATCTTCATCAAATGCTGAACCTTCTTCAAAATTATGTTTTCTCAAATGTTGAAATGAACTTTCTGGAGTGTCAGCCATCTCATCATTTGATGGAATGCTTTCATTTTTCTCTTCATCTTCAAAAACTTCATCTTTTGATTGATTGCTTTCGTTTGATTTATGCGCTTTCTTTCTTCTTTTAAAATACACAGGAGTGTCAACATCTATATCATCATCTACATTTTTCTCTATTCCCTCATCTTCGACTCTTTCCTCATCTGCCTGTCTTGTTTCAAAATTCTCTGAAACGTTATTCAAACCATCATCGTCAGTGTTTCCCTTTTCTAACCCTGTTGAATCGTCATTCAACCCATCAACATTCTTGTTTTCAAACCCCGTTGATTCACCATCTTCCTTTTCTTTATCTAAATCATTATTTTCCAATTCATCTTCAGAAAGATGAACATTGCAAAATTTTTCACTTTTGTTTTCAAAACCAGTAGATTCATTGTCTTTCCTTCCAAAACTTGCTGATTCATATTTTTCCTTTTCTGCATCCAAATCATCATCTTCCTTTTCAAGCCCTGTTGATTCATAATTTTCCATTTCTACATTCCGAATACAAAGGTTGAACTTTGCTTTAATCTCTTTAAGCCTCATATTATCTAGATTTTCACCTGACGATTTTTTAAATTCATTCTTTATATCAGAAAGGATTTTTTCCAACAAATCCACATTCTGATCAACTTTATCCAAGCGCAACTGTTATAACAAAGAAAAAAAGAAATGTGAGGAAATGAAAGTGTATTTGATTTGTTCACATGTGAAGGTATTCAATGCCTATTTTTTCACATGTGAAGACATAAAAATAGTAATAAAACTCAAGTCTACAATCATTGTGATTATAAATAAAAGAAATTTTTTTTGTAAGATTCATTGTCATTGTCGACATCTAAATATAAATCCAAATTTCCAAAACCACCATTATCCAATTCAAAAGTCTCCCTCCTTCTTATATCATCAGCATTCCAAAATTGTATTGAAGGAATTTCATGAGCCTTGAGGTCTGAATCACACTTTGTAGAATGAATATATATAAGCTGCAAAATAAAGCAAGAATCATTATTTTTCTAAAATATTAAATATTACAAATAATTGTTTTAACAAGTGAAAAGTTTAATATATATTATAAAAAAAATTAATTATACAAATTCGACTATTCAAACATTTTTATTCAACTATAAACAAAATTTTCTTTACATTTGAATACTGAGAAAAAAAAAATACATAATATTGAGATATAAGCACTTACGATCAGAGCTGTGACAGGACCAGGATAGTAACTATTTATACAATCTTTATTCCAACCTTCTTTGCTTATCTTCAAGCAGTCCAAAACATATTTGCACCAATCAATTTTATCAATTTTCGTTTCTTCAGTTATATAAGGAACAATTAGACTAGGTCTACACTGTCCACCGAGTCCTGCTAATCTAAATATGTTGGAAAATAAAACAAGCATACTCATCTTGAACATAATTCCTTCAACTTTTTTTTTTTTCTATAATAAGATCAGCAACTCTATTTGGTGTTGGATTCCTAGTAGGAAATTGACTATACCATCTTTTGCTTATAGAACCTTCCACTTCTTTATTCTTAACCAAATCATTGATAGGCAAACCCCCTATTGGTACACCCAACACTTTATGAAAAGACTCTGCAGTTATTAGAATATCATAATTGTTGCACTTTAGCTTCATCTCACTTGGTTCAAAGTTGTCCACAACAAAATTTCCAATTTTACCAGAAAGTTCATCTATATCCATCCCATACAGTGAGCCAAATCCCATATCAATTAATTCTTTCCTTTGACTGCATGTTAGATTCTTCAACACGTTGTACAAAACTTTTGGCGAATTTCTTGTTCTAAAAACTTTATCCTTTTCTTGGCCTTTCTTATCTGTAGCAGGTGAATAAGAATAAGAAGCAGGTGATGCAGATGAAGCAGACGAAGGAATTTTAGGATGACTCTTCCTCGGTCTTCTTCTCTTAGGTTTGCTTACTTCACCTGCTAGATAATTATAATGTTGAGTTACAATTTTTACTAATACGCTAAATGAAAGTAACATTTGACAAATAATCTAACACATCTAGTAACTGAACACTCACTCAGAATACTAACACATTTATTAACTGAACACAAGAAGTGCAGAAACTTCTGCATTGTAATCTATACTGATTTGAAACTTACCATCAACAGATGATTGATTTTCCTTCTTAGATGCTTCTCTATTGATACCTTTTTTTCTTGTCTCGTAAGATTTATTCTCTGCAAAAAACACAAAATTAATAATAAATTTAACTCCTAATAGTAAATACACATCAAAATCACAAATTACAACTTATCAATAAAATCCCTAAAAATAATTAATCTATAAAAAATTAAAAACAATATAGATTTCAATGTTTCATAACAACAAACACTAATTAAACATCTCATCTTCGCATATCTATAATTTCTTATAAACACTAATTCCTTCCTTTAAAAAAGTTTAATAATCATATAAACTATATACATTTCACTATTAAAAGCAGTGGCGGAACTTGAACACTTATTTTGGGGTGGCCGAATTTATTTTGGGATGGCCGAATCGGAGATTTGTTTGTGAACCCAACTAAATTACCCTTAAAACCTATAATATTTAAACTAGTTGCCGTAACTTTTGAGGGGGCCGGGACCCTCCCCTGCCCCTTAAAAGGTCCACCCCTGAAAAAGCTAATGCAACGTCTCATATTAACATCTCATTAATCTTTAATTATAACAAAAACAAACTGTATAACACTTTCATAACAAAAAATTAAAAATCAATAACATAAGAAACATTAAAGAAACAAAAAATTCCGAAAAATGAAAATTGAAAATGAAAATGAATAATTACTGCTGATGTCTTCATGAATATAATCTTCATCTTCACTGACATCTTCAACATCAATAATTATTATGTTAGGGTTTTTATGTTTCCGGTTATCAGATTTATTTTTTCTTTTATCGGAATAGTAGTTGTCATCGGCTATTCCTTTGCCTTTATTCGACATTTGATTTTAATTTGGATTTAAGTGTTTTGATTTGAATTATGGTAATGTTTGAGAGATTGAGTGAATGTGTGAAGAATTGGGGGTGACGGTTTTTTGAAGACCGGAGAAATGAATTGGGGTTGACGGTCTTTCCTATGGCTATAAAAGGTAAATAATTAAATACAACATTTAATATTTATATTTCACATGTGAACATTTTTTTTTAATTTTAAAATTAAAAAAAACTGTATTTATTTTCACTTGTGAAAAACAAAGTCAGTTTAAAGAGAATTTGTTTTCACTTGTTAAAAAAATTATTTAACAAAATTTTTTTATCTGAAAAAAGAAAACTTATGTTTGAAGTATCTTTATATATATTTTCTTTAAAAACATGTTATAATTTATTAATTTTTTAAAACAAAATTTCAAGTGTATAACTTTTTAATCAAAAATGTTTTGCATGAGCTATTTGAAAGGGCCCAAAATATAAAGTTAATAGATCCATTGGTTAATTTTTAAGCCCATGGATAAAGTATAAAAAACAATTTGGGTCATAAGCTCTTTCTGTTTATTTTAGACTATATCCAATAAAAGAGCCCAATATAAAAAATAAGTATTATTAACATATTATAACACTTAACTAGCTCATTTTTAAAGCCCATGACTAAAGAATAAGAATGAAAGTGGGTTATGAATTTTTGTTAATTAGTTATTTTTAATTCCATTTATAAGTAATGTTTGTCTACAAGCATTAAGGAAGCGTTTAGGAGCAACCAGCAGTAAAAGGTAAGAATTTACATGAAAAGCTTGTTTGGCAACAACTCTAATAGCAGTTCAAACTATCCTAACCACTCCAATATAAAAAATAAGTATTATTAACCTATTATAACACTTAACTAGCTCATTTTTAAAGCCTATGACTAAAGAATAAGAATGAAAGTGGGTTATAAATTTTTGTTAATTAGTTATTTTTAATACCATTTATAAGTAATGTTTGTCTATAAGCATTAAGGAAGCGTTTAGGAGCGACCAACAGTAAGAGGTAAGAATTTACATGAAAAGCTTGTTTGGCAACAATTCTAATAGCAGTTCAAACTATCCTAACCACTCCAATATGAAATGCTTCTTGAATGAACTTTTCAGAATTGCTCCAATTATTTAGATACTGAAATTACATATATACCCCAAAATACTGCTACAAGTACGTTACAAACATGTTTTTTTAAATAAACAACTACTACTTACTGCTTACAGCTACTGCCAACTGCATACTGCTACTGCTACGTGTCACCAAACATAGCCATAATGTATTAAAAATACTGAATTAAAAAAATACCTTTTTATCCATGAGACAGTTATTTTGTTTTAAAACATCATTCAACAGTTGTTAATTAAAAAAAGTAATTATTAAAAAAAATAACTAAAAAATTATAAACCGTTTAACCAAATATATATTCCTATGACTTTGAAAATAATAGACATCATTCAACAGTTATGACGAAATATCCATTTTTATCAAAATAATATAAAAAAAAAACACACATTTAAACGACATTTGAAATTTTTTCACCAAAATAAACATCAAAACGAAAAAAAGGACGTACTGTGTCCTAATTTCTTTAACAAAAAAAGAACCCCCAAATCGATTTTAAACCCTAATTTTCTACCAATTTAATGGAGGAAAAAGAAGATACGACTAGTGAAAGTGAGTTTCTTGTTCATATTATTACTATTGATGTGTTAGTTTTTGTTATTAATGGTGTATTTTTGTGCAGATATAAAATGTTACGAGAGAAGAAGAAGAAAAAGTATAGAAAGGAAAAATAGTGAGAAGAATTATACAGCATCAGTTGATGGTAAGTTTTTTTATAATTATAATTTAATTTATTTTGTTTAATCAAATGTTATATTAGTGTAGAATACTAATTTCTGTTTTGATTATATGAATATACATACTAGGGTGTTTGGTAATAAGTTTTAGTATAATGAAATGAATTGTCTTATATGTTGTTGTAATGAATTTGTTTATGTTGTTTGTAAGTGTTTTTTTTTTTTTTTTTTTTTTTTTTTTTTTTTTTTTTTTTTAATTTATTGTGTTTAATCAAATGTTATACAAACTAATGTGTTTGGCAATAAGTTTTATTATAATTAAATGAATTGTTTGATATGATGTTGTAATGAATTTATTGAGGTTATAGTGATAAAACATTTGGAAGGAATATCTTTGGTTATGCAGTTGGAGAAAAGTTTCTCAGGGCACGTTTGGTATGTTACTAAAGGAATGAAACAATGACTTTGATAGTTATTGCAAGTGTGTGTAAAAAAAATTAGATAATTAATTTTTCACAAAACATATAAAATCTATTCACGATGATAATAACAAAAAAAACACAAAAAATACAGTTTGATTTGAATGCAAATATCTATTTTCTTTGTTTTGCAGAAAAAAGTTCATATTCGGATCATACTGTTGAAGATTATACTTCTACAAATGAAGATTTGGATTTAGATTTGGATCATACTGTTGAAGGTAATTTAACATAAATTAATTATGTTTTTTAAATTTATTATTTTTATTGAATTAAAACTAATAAAATATATTTAATATAAACATTATAATTAATATTACATTTTCTTTTTATTGAAGTTGCTACTCGTACACCAGTTGTTATAAAAGATTCCGCTGGTGACGATCCAACTGGTGCTAAACAAGTAGAGAAACGTAAAAGAGGAAGACCAAGAAAATCTTCAGTTAATGTTTCTGTTGATGGTAAGTTTTTTATAATTATAATTTAATTTATAGTAGATAATCAAAGAATACTTTAGTATATATTAGAATTTCTTGTGAAAATTAACAGAAGAGTGTTTGTAAAAAAAAGTTTTAATATAATCTAAGTATACTTGTTCAACTGTTAAGATTTATTATAAGAATTCTCAAATAAACTTATTAGAATAACCTTCTATCAGTACAGTTATGTTAAAATATATTAGATAAGTAATTATGATTATGAGAATAGGATAACTGAATTCTTTTAGTATACATAGTGTTAATTTACACTACTGAAAAAATTTGTCTATTAAATAGATATATAAAATTTTCACATGTGAAACTATTGTCACTTTTTTATTTTAATAACACTTTTTGCATCATAAAAATGATATAGATAAAGGAAAAAACAAAATTGATAGTTCTTCTTCAAACAAAAAGAAAAACAAAGATGATGATCATAAAGAGAAAAGTGCAAGGAAAAGTAATTGTAAGAGAAAGAAGGAAAACACAGATGATGATGATTAATATAAACCAAAACGAAAAAAGAAAAAGAAGGAAAACAACATTCCTAATCTTAGATCAAGAACAGCACCAACGGCGCTATATTCTGCAATAAGCATTCTAAATGCTAAAAGGGAAAAGGTTTTTATAGACATGGGATTTGGAGGATTTATTGGAATGAAGATTCATGATATACCTGGTTGTTTAGGATATCATGTAATTTCAAACTTTGATGTTAAAAAAATGAAATTACCAACAACGAATGGTGCTATAGAGGTTACAGAACAAAAAGTTCATGATATTCTGGGTATACCGTTTGGAGAAAAAGAAATAGATACTCTGGAAGAAAGAAATGCAGATGATCCTTTCATCAAAGAGTGGTTTCAACAATTCCCTTCTAAGGCAGGAAAGAATGACATCCGACCGAATGATATAACGGATGTCATAGTTGGATCCAATGATTGCGGGAAGTTGTTTAGAATGAACTTTTTAATGTTATTCGCAAATACAATGGGGATGTGTGACTCTCAAGGAGCTTGCAGCATGAAGATTTTGAAGAGAATAAATGATAATGTCATTTAGAGGGTAGAAACTATAAATTGGTGCAAGTTCATAATAGATTGTTTGGAAAAAAGTGTAAAAAGGTGGGATAATAAAATTACTAACCACTACACTGGTCCAATCACTTTTATGACTATAAGTAATCATGTATTATTTATAATAACATACATAGGGTATTTCATTTGTATTAACGTAATTTTTATTTTATGTAGTTGTTATATCTTGATTCTACAAGATGTGATGTTTTTCCTGTTCTACGCCTAAGGCCAGCTATCAGAGAATATGGAAGACAATTTCGATGAAGCATCGAGAGAATATAAAAATTAAGTCTGGAGGGTTTGGTTTATTACCAAAATAAGATGATGCTTGCATAGATAGCTTAGAGTCAAAGGTACTTTTTTCTATAACATTATTTATAATCTTTTCACATATGAAAAAATTATTATAATATTATATAATTTAAAATATTTTTTATCCGTGGATTGTACTGATGTTTGTACTAAGCATGTATAATATTTTGAATTTTCAGGATTTTGTAGAAAAGATTGAAAGGAGCTATAACAACATATATGTTGAAATGGGCAGTATAAGTAAATGTTTGAAAGAAGGTTTATCACGATTCCCTTTATGTGAAAACTTAAAACGAATTTTGAAAGAATTTAAAAAGGGTATTAGCACTAGTGATTTTGTGGAAGATAATGATATGGCAGAGAAAGATGATGTTGATGCTGCAGTTAATAAAATGAATGATGGTTCAATAAGTTCAGATGAAAGCCAGGTAAAATTTAAATTCCATTGATAATCATAAAATACCTACATGTGATTAAAAATAAATACTTTCACATGTGAAATTATTATCTTTATATTGTTATTATTGCTGTGTTAGTTTTTCACTTGTGAAAATTATATTAATAATAGATCATAGACACTTATTTCTGTGTTAATTTTTCACATGTGAAAATTAATATTTCACTTGCGATAAAAAGTTAATACTTTCACATGTGAAAATATTATACATGCATATTTTTACTATAAATACCTACATGTGATAAAAAGTTTATACTTTCACATTTGAAATTATTATATTCATATTATTATTGTTGCTGGGTTAGTTTTTCACTTATGAAAATTATATTAACAATAGATCATAACCACTTATTTCTGTATTAATTTTTCACAGGTGAAAATTGAAATTTCACTTGGGATAAAAAGTTAATACTTTCACATGTGAAAATATTATACTTTGCTTGATTTCTCAATAATTATATATATTTTTCACATGTGAAATTATATTACATTTTTATTAATGAAAATTTTTAATTATTAGGAACATGATAATTGCTTCGAAATATATCGTCATAAAAAGAGTGTGAATCAAGAAGAAAAACCTGTTTCCGAAAACGAAGAACAAGAAGAGAGAAATGAACGTTCCTCTGATAATCGTCAAATTAATGAACAAACAACTGATGATGATAAAGATTCTCAGACAACCGAATGTGAAGATGAAGTAAAAGTTGATATTGATGGAAAATCAGTTGGCGATACAGTTGAAAAAGAAAACCAATCTGTAGAAGAAAAAAATAAAGTTACAGAGGAGGAGGTCCAGATAGATGAACAACACATATGTGTTGATACTGAACAAGCTAAAAAAGAATTTGAAAAACAATAAGAACATGAAGATGAATCTGTGCCACCAATCAAAGATTCTGCACCAAATGTTATACAAGAAGATAAATGTGAAGCTGGGCTACCAACTCAAGAATCTGAAGCAAATGTTCTTCAAACTGAAAGCATGATGAGTGTTCTAAAGGATGAGTGTTCTTATTCAGTAGAAGGATGGCTAGTGTTGAACCTTCAGAAAAAACTAAAGAAGAAGATAACAAATTGGTGAAAGATGTTACTCCAGAAAATAAAAATGAAGCTGGGACACCAACTAAAGATTCTATACCAACTGTTCAACAAGTTCAAACTGAAAAAAGTGAGATTCAAACTGAGGAAATTTTAGATTCTGTCAAATCGGTTCAATATTCTCAGTTTGCAGTTCAAGATTCTTCAAAAGAAGCAGAAGAAAATGTGTTAACAGGTTTGTTATTTTTAAAAAGTTGATGAATTACGGACTTATTATCATTTGTAGAAATATTATTTAGTTACACTTTATTTTTTTTGTTTTTTCAAATTAGATCAAGGAACAGTACTCGCTAATGTTGAAAGTCGACAAAAGAACAAAGAAGTAGAGAAAGATGAAGTGACAAATGAAAATAATGCGACATCCAGCAGTAAGATTAAATCTGAAGTTGATACTACTACTTCAAAAGATGATGACTGAAAAGAAGCAGAAGAAAGTGTATTAAATAAAGATTTAGCTATTTTAAAAAGTTGATAAATTTAAAATAACTTAACCTTTATTAGCTTTATATTAAATTTGTATGGTTTGTAAAAATATTGAATTAACATTTTTGGCAATTTTCAAGTACAATATTTATACAATCTTCAAAGTATATTAAAGAAAATAAAACAAACTATACAACAAATAATTATTTCATTTTTCACATGTGAAAAAACATACAATTTTTGTAATCTTAATTTTTTAATTTTTTCACATGTGAAAAAATATCAATTTTAAGTTTATTTATTTTTATAATTACATTGTTTATTTTCTTTCAGATATAGGATGCTCTATGTATGATGCTGAAGATCATCCTTATAATGGACCTGATCGGGTTTCTCCTTTTCAGTATAAACCTGTAAACATTAAAATGTGTCTTTCAGAAGATGAAAAAATTGTTGCTTATACATTGTTTGCAATGACAGGGCCTAAATGGTATGCTTTCTAAAAGAAACTTTAGAAAATTCCAGAAATGATTTATCTATCCAAATAATTAACAATGCCTAATATTATTTTATTTTTGTTTCATATATTACAGGGAACCAATTTTTGAAAGTGTAAATGGCGAGTCTTTAACTCATTTTGATATGGAAACATTAACGCCAAGTTTGGAGTTATCAACGAATGTCATTGACATATGGTCAGAAATTCTCAATATTTTGGAATTATATAAAGAAGATGATACGTTACCGTCCAGATATTTCTTTAAAGTTTCAGTAATTGTAAGTGATTTTGTTATATATAACTATATATTTTAAGTATTTATCATATTTACATACAATAATTTCATTATTTTATATACAGAAGCCAACATACTTTATTGAAAAGCACACTGACGAGGAGAAGTTACAAGAGTTTACGAAAAGAGTTAATGAAAGTTTTCAAAATGATGAAAAGCATCTTACGTCATTGCAAACATTTGACATGGTATGTTTTAAAATTTTTTAGAGTTCATAAACTTTAATATTTAAGTTTAACAAATTTGTAAGCTACGTTTATTTTTAATGCAGCTTTTCTTCCCTGTTTGCCATGAAAAACACATGTACCTTATATGTGTGGATTTCAAAAATGGTTCATTTAAAGTTATTGACAATAGTTCAAATGGAGCTGATTTTGCTACAAGATACTATGGCATTCCTGAACAAATTGTAAGTATATTTTATCAATTCTGTTCACATGTCAACCTTTAGAATTTTAGATGCAATCTCGTCCTGTGTCCTTCAACTAAGCATACAACCTCAGTCCTCTATTTATCGGTTAAAACAAAACTCATCTTTAGAATTCTGTTCACATGTCAACCTTTAGAATTTTAGATGCAATCTCGTCCTATGTCCTTCACCTAAGCATACAACCTCAGTCCTCTAGTCACCTAAGCATACAACCTCAGACCTCTTTAGAATTTTTGATTTGTAAGTATATTCATCGCCATAATTATCATCTTTTTATTGTTATTATTTTATTTTTGCAGAAAAAAGTTCTTGTTGCCTATTTAGATCAAGTTAGACATCCAAAAACTGAAGGTATTAGAAATACCAACCCATCAAGGATGCAAATGAAATGGAGGACCAAAAAAATCATGTTGATTGTGGCGTTTTTTAATGCTTCATATGGAAAGTTATAATGGTTTAGAAGATTGGGATTGTGATCTTTGTTTGGAGTCTCCAAATAAAAAAAAAAACAACTGAATTTATTGAGATCAAGATTTGCTGCCAAGATTCTATTGTCTGATCTGAATTTGTTAAAGAATAACTTTTTGAAGCTTGTTCAAGTATTTGAAGATAAATCAGTAAATGAAAGGAAAAAAATGATCCAAGATGGAATTGCTAACAGGAAAGAACGTGAAGATAGTTGATTGAAGGTTAGAGCAAGATTGCTTCTGATTTCAGTGCCAAATTGTTTTCACAATACATTTATATATTGCTTGTGAAGGATATAGATAGATTGGGGTTATATTTTATGTTTTAGTTTATAGTTTTACAGTTTACAACAGTTTATATTATTAAAAATCAGGTTTTATTTTATGTTATTAAAATTTTAAACATTTTTATATTTTTTATAAATTGACTAATCATGTGAAGAAACTTAGTTTATCATCATTCTTTTAATCATTCCATTACTATTAATTTGATCAATATTCAAATTTTCACATGTGAAAATATTCTCAAATTTGAAATATTTATACTTTTTCAAATGTGAATATATTCACAAAGCTGAACTTTTCAATTGTTAACTTATAAAGTTATATAGTAATATTAATAGTAAATTTGTTATTAAAAATTTAAACATTTTCATATTTTAAATACATTAGTAAAAACGTTAATAAAAAAAACAAAGTAGCTAATATTATGTTGCAACTACTATTACTATAAGTGCACATGTTGTAATAAATATCAACCTAGAATTGATGGAGAAGCTGGACATTAATCATAGTTAGTAAGGTAATTTGTATTTTTTCACATGTGAAAATATTGTCAAGGTTGAAATATTTTGTATTTTTTCACATGTCAAAATATTAATAAAAGTTGAACTTTTCAATCATTAAACATTTCTTTTTATAATATAAGATATGTAGGAATCCTAATGCTAGATCTTAATAGCATAACAAAAAAGTTAAGCTTAAAAAATCAAAACATGTTTATGTTAGTATTTTTTAGGCACAAAAAAAAAATCAAAAACATTTTTTTTTTTTTTTTTTTTTTTTGGTAACCAAGATTTCTGACACTTAATGGTAGATGTTAATAAACACTTAACTAAAAAAACAATTTTTATAAAAAGAAATCATATTTAATAAAAAATAATCATAGTCATAACTCAACTACACCTAACTCAGTCAAAAGTCATCCACACAAAACTCACACCTACAAATCCTATCCACACAAACGTACACCTACAAAAACAGTGAAAAAAATTATCTGCTTTCATTTTCATGATATTTGATCAAAATCAAAAGCAAGATTCATCATCTTAAAAAAAGGTACTATTTCATACTACTTAATATTTTGATCGTGGTTTTTCATTTACTTTTTCTAAATATATGCATTTATAGAATAAAAAATGTCGTTTAGTGATTTGGATTTTTGTGTAGTTCTGATGTATTAAAAAGTGGAAACTGACAGTTACTTGTTTGGATTATCTGTTTTATTTTAATTTTTAAGATTAGAGAAGAGATTGCCTAAATAAAGGATTTAGAAGAAATTGTCAAAGTAAAAAAATTTTAAGAATAGAAAAGAGATTGTCTAAGTAATTTAGTAGTAAAATCATAAGTTTTCACATGTGAAATATAAGATAAAAATGTTAATTTATTGAAAAGTAACATTGTTTGTTATACATTAAAATATTAGTAGATTATTATTCATTTATAAGGTAGGTTAAGATACTATTGTAATTAAATATGAGTAAACTGTAGTGTTAAAATAGTTTTATTAATGATGTGTTTAAGATTAAATATTTTCATATGTGAAGAAACTGCACTATAGTTGATTGATTGAGTTAAATTGTGAGTTAGTATATCTTCATATGTGAAGAAAATGCCTTACAAATTACTTTAGATTTTAAGTTACTCTTCCTTTTTTGTGTATGTAATTATTTGTATATTTAAACTTTAAACAAATGCTAGATTTGTTTATACTAAAATACTAATTTTGTTAATGATAGTATCATGTATAAATAAAAAACTAAATGTTTGTATATCTTATCAGAAACTAGATATGAAGAAGAAAATTGCTGAGGAGAAAGTTATTGGAAAAAGAATGACTAGAAGTAAAAAAGAAATACTTGATGAAGGAACAAGAAGTAAAAAAAAAGGAAGAAAAACTAAGGGAAAGAATATGTAGAATGCTAACTATGTTAGAAACATGATAAACCTTGTGATTTGTGTGGCGTTAGTAAAGTGAGGAAGAAGGGAAGAAAGGAACCTTGAGAGAAAAACGAAATATTAGATTGAGAATAATGGAAGGTTCAACCCTCTCCACATGTGGAGAGGGGTATTTATACTTACAATAAAACGCCCACTCCCGGGCTGTGGATCAGGCATACAGTGGGTGAAGACCCGTCCTTCTTCCTCGGTGTTACTTAAACTAATACTAATTAACTAATAAACAAACTAACTACGAGCTAACTTAATGCTATTACAATCATTAGGTGACCGAGACTTTTACAGGAATATTTGTATTCCTAACAATCTCCCCCTAAGCGAGGTCACCTTTGAAATTAAGATCTTTTGGTCTTTAAGCATTCTTTAGTCTTTGTAGCTCGTAGGATCTGATTCTTCACTTTTCAACACACTTTGTACTTCAAGCAAGCGAACTTGTGATTTGAATCCCTTTGAGATATGTGATCTTTGAGCTTCTTTGAGATCATCAGCCAAAGTAAATCTCCAAGCTCATCCATAGTTGTATTACCTTCATGTGATGTAGTGACTAAGGACCATCATGCTCACACCCTTCTTTATCTGGATACGTTGCATTAGAGTTGTAGATCAGGAGACTTTTTCATCAGAGTAGCGGAAACGTTGTTGGTAGTCTCTCAACATTTGTTGTAGCAAGTCTCACATCTTCATTGATAGTGTGGAGGATGTGTGAGCATGAGGTATGGATTGACTCGATTCAGTTGGAAACTGGAGCCATCAACGCCATCTTTATATGTGTTCCTGAAATAAAATAGTTAGCAATAAAGATAGAGAACGAATATGGCTTTGTCATTCGTTCTGCGAGGACAGACTACCCTCCGATTTTATGAAAACCGACCTGTGATCAGGTAGAGTCTCTTTTAAAGAAGACTCTCCTTGACAGGAATTTCCAGCTTGTAGTAATGAATTTTCCAAAGAATCCACTTTGGAATCTTCATACTTAGCATGTTCTCATACCGGAATGTCTCAAAGCAGACAGCACGATAGAGTGAATCGGTGAATAGACATTCACGGATTGATGAGAAATAGATTTATAGAAATCACTCGCGTGTCCTATGATAAACATTTTTGAGACACGACGAGAGTTTTATACTTTGAATCTCATTTCCATCAAAAATACTTTTGTTTGAAAGATATTGTACACAATCAATGTGCTCGAAGAATTAGTTTGTGAGCACATTGAAAGGTTTTTGCAAAAGTATCCGTCAATCCATATCCTGGAACAAGTTTGATTCAATATTGAATCGCACCATTGTTGCTTTCCAGTTGTCATTTGATCATTGATCCAAGATGGATCTCACATGTCACCTACCAAGAGCTTGAGTGATGTTCGCTCTAGAAGGATTTCCATCTTCATTGTGAATATTTTCATATCACTCGGATGTTCTGGCAATACCACAAGGATAATGCGTAGGACTCTAAATATTTTATCTTATTTCCACATTGTGTGAAACAATAAGCATATTTGGAATGTGTCCTATCGAGATTTATGGATGATCTCATGGCTCTAGACTCAATAGTGCGTTTTGATCCGCTCCTGGAGACTGGGGAGGCGTCTCGTGTTTAGGTATCAACATAGCTCGCAATGAGCGGTCGATACATTGCACAGGGTTCCCCGTGAGAATGAAACAAGTTCTTTTAAGAGAACTTGAGTGGTTAGGAAGTTTAGTGCAGTGCGTCACTGGGTCCATGACGTCTTGTCTTCAATACTAGCGTTACCTTAGTAACCACTAGTAGATTATGAATTGAACCCGGTTTCTGCCCTAAGGTTGAATATATATATGGAGGGCTATTTCTTTTCACCCTTTCTCATTTCAATTCTTTTTAATTCTTCAACCCCTTCAGTGCTTACCGAGACTTCACCACTAGAACCTTGTTGGGTTTGTTCCAGTCCTAGCTCTATCTCAGTCCACACTCTTCCCTTTCTCACTTTTCTCCTTTTTTCAATCACTCCTAAGGACTTCTAATCTATCTAGAGAATTGTCCCTGGGAAGATCCTTCCGGTTCTGGTGGATCATGGGAATTCATACCTAACCTTAACCAACCTTATAACTCCATGCGTAAAGATAAATGGTCGGTCTTTGGTATAATTTCCATAAACGCCTTTTGCTCCCCCTCAATATGTGCATCGATATTTGAAAGAGTTTAGCACATATGTGGTAGCACATTTATTGAGTACAAAAGATCACATTTGATTATCAGATTCCATATTTAAATCACATTCTCTCCCCCGATTAAAAATTTCAAATCTTTTGAGATTTTGGATCCCAATTGATTTAAATAAGTTAGAAAACGTTTTGGGAGAGAAGTGCGGTTAATTTTTAATGTTGTCTGATACAAGGAACTTTTTCTTGCTCCCCCTCAAACAGTGAGGGAGGTTGTTATGTGTCAGATTTGAAGAGTTTACAAAAGATTTGAAGTTTTTAACGAAAACCCTTTAAAAATTTCTCATTCTGACACATAACCATCACAAAGTATATTGTTGCAAGATTTTTGTACAAAGTGTGGGGAGTGTTGATGATACATAAAATTTTGAGAAATCACTCTCCCCCTCAATCAATGACGAATGTTAAAACTTAAATAAGTGATGTCATTGATTGAGTGAAAAATTTTATCAAAATTTGAGTTCAAATTGATTTCCAAACAAAATCTCATGGTACCACCAAGTTTTGCACAAATATTTTCCAGAAAAATCATAGAAGGGAAAATATTTGGCGATAAAAAGAAGACTTCTCTTCTTTATCAAGAAATAATGCACTGAAACGTACATTAGATCGAGGGTGCATGAATATAAAGTAATTCAAGCTCGGATGAACGGCACCCTTTGCTAGGAACAACCGTCTTTTTGGCGACGTGTTTTCCTCATTATGAAAAACGGGTTGCTATCTGAAGTAATAGCAAACCATAATTTTGAAGTCCGGGTTGTAGCTTGAAGTGACTACAAGCCAGAATTTTAAGAATGTTTTGAGATACGACATGTTTTTGAAAAGAACTTTATTTGAAACCGAAAAACTCTTGCTCAAGCATATGTATGATTCCGTGTCATTATTGAATGACATTTCTAGAATCGTACATAATATTGATTATACAAGAGACATGTCGTGAGAAGAATATTTTTGTATTTTTGCAGTTTTTTTAGATTTTTATGGGATTTTTGTAATTTTATATTTTTCTATTTTCTTTTTGTGGTAATATTATATACAAAGGATATGTGAAGCAACCCCTTTACTCCTCTTGATCTTCCTGAAGACAAATGAGATCCTCAGGTGTGAGACTCTTCATACCAAGGCGTGGGAGAATGAAGTGAAAACGGTCCCTAGAAAGTGCTTTGGTGAAGATATCAGCTAGCTGGAACTCAGTCCTCACGAAGTAAAGTTCCACAATTCCTTTCTCAACTTGCTCCCTGATGAAGTGATGTTGAATGTCAATATGCTTAGTCCTTGAATGCTGGACATTGTTGCAGCAGAGTGCTATTGCACTTTTGTTGTCACAGTACATAAGAATCTTGTTGCATATGAAGCCATAGTCTGAAAATTGAGATCGCATCCATAAGATCTGAGCACAGCACGATGACATGGCAATGTATTCAGCTTCAGTGGAGGAGATAGATGTACTCATTTGTTTCTTTGACGACCAACTGACTAGCTTATTCCCCAAAAACTGTGCACCCCCAGATGTACTGCGACGAGTGTCTTGACATCCCGCATGATCAGCATCAGAATATGCTGTGAGAGCCATAGAAGTTTCCTTAGGGTACCAAAGGCCCATGTGGATTGTTCCTTTAAGGTATCGAAAGACTCTCTTGACAGCTTCCAGATGTTTCTTGGTGGGTTTGGATTGATACCGAGCACATATGCAGACTGCAAATAGAAGGTCTGGTCTGCTAGCGGTAAGATACATTAAGGAGCCAATCATGCTTCGATACATGGTTTGTTCGACCGGAATTCCCACATCATCTTCATCTAGTTTCGATCTTTTAATCATAGGAGTATCAACTGAATCACAGGAGTCGAATCCAAATTTCTTCAAAATTTCATTGGCGTATTTGATTGATTGATGAAGATGCCATTGGGATTTTGAGAAATTTGCAATCCTAGAAAGAAGGACATTTGACCCATCATAGACATCTGGAATTCGGAACTCATCTCTTGGGAGAAACGATCACATTCTGTGGGATCAGAAGAGGCAAAGATGATGTCATCAACATAGATTTGTACATGAAGAAGGTTCTTGCCCCTTTTTCTGGTAAAGAGTGTAGGATCAACAACGCCTTTGGAAAATTTGTTAGCCAGAAGAAATTTAGACAAGGTGTCGTACCACGCCCTAGGTGCTTGCTTAAGCCCATAGAGAGCTTTCTTTAGCCGATACACATGATTAGGGCGTTCTGGATCCACAAAACCTTCGGGTTGAGATACATACACCACCTCTTTTAGATCGCCATTTAAGAATGCAGTCTTGACATCCATTTGATAAACCACCATGTTTTGACTTGCAGCATTTGCGAGAAATATTCTTATGGCTTCAATTCTAGCAACAGGTGCGAAGGATTCTTCAAAGTCTATACCTTCTTCTTGTCGATATCCTTTTGCCACAAGCCTAGCTTTGTTTTTCAATACATCTCCATGCTCATCAAGTTTAACCTTGAATATCCATTTGAGAGCAATGATCATAACACAATCGGGAGGTGGTACTAATTCCCACACATCCAGTCAGTCAAACTCATGAATCTCGTCCACCATTGCAGTGAACCATGAGTGTTTAGACATTGCATCCTTGACGTTTTTTGGTTCAGCTTTAGAGAGGACAGAATTGAAGAAGCACCACAATGCGTCAGTTGCAAGTTGCTTGCGGGTAGATACTGGACGCGAAGGGTTTCCAATAATGTTGTCTATAGGATGATCATTGGTCCATTTTCGAAGGTATTCATGAGGTTGAGAACGGGGAACTGAGGTAGCCGTGTTGGATTCGTCGGTGGAAGTTACATCATTTGACGATTCAGGGGCAAAGATGTTAACAAATGGCTCATTATCAGGTGGAGCAAAAGGATTTACTTCAGATGTATTATCTACAGTTGCCGCTCGCTGTACAGGTGAAGGTTGGACATTAGAAGTGGTAACCGATTAACTGATGGTGGGGGCATCAGGATCCCATGACAACGAAGTGGATGGACCGTTATTATCAACATGAATATTCACCACCCCAGCTGGTGGTTGAACCACTGTAGCTACAGGAGCATTCGTCTGTTGAGGTTCAAAGTATTCATCAAACATTGGGTCAAACAGTTTCTTCCAATCTTCACTTGTAGGAGGTACAAAAGGAGCAGCATGAGTGGGATTATGTACAAGCCTGGAACTAATTGGTCCAGGAGACAAAAGGTTAGGTACGGGTCCAGAACTTGATTGTCCAGGAACCGGTTGCTCAGTCAGCTCATCAAAAGTAACGTGGATTGTTTCCATTATGTCTCTGGTACGTTTGTTGTAGATTCGGTACCCCTTTCATTCTGGAGCATAGCCAACGAAGAAACCAATGTCGGCCTTGGCCTTGAGTTTCCCAAGGTCTTCATTGTCATTAGTTGGATAGCAAAGTGCACCAAAAACTCGAAGAAACGAAAGATCGGGTTTTCTGCCATGTACCAGTTCATAGGGAGTCTTGCAGTGGAGAGGATGTATCAAGGATCGGTTCTGTGTGTAACATGCGGTGGCAATTGCCTCAGCCCAAAGGAACATAGGAGCTTTGGAGAAGATGAGCATAGTCCTTGCAGCTTCAACTAAGGTGCGATTACGTCTTTCAACAACTCCATTTTGTTGAGGAGTACGTGGAATGCTCTTTTGATGACTGATCCCGACACCTTCATAAAATTGAGTAAGTTGTTTGTTCATAAACTCCGTTCCATTATCAGTACGAATGAATCTAACTGTTTTGTTGAGGCGAACTTGCAACATCTTGATGAGTTTGATGATGGTTTCCGGAGCTTCATCTTTTGATCATAGAAACTTTACCCACGTGAATCGAGAGTAATCATCAACAATAACCAGCACATATTTCTTTCCATTGATACTTTGAATCCTCATTGGTCTACAGAGATCCATGTGAAGAGTATGAAGAACTTCCATGATTGAATTGACAATCTTGGGTTTATGGGTGTGCTTTTTGCTCTTGCCCATTTGACAAGCAGAACACAAATGGTCTTTTTCATACTTAAGTCTGGGCAGGCCTCGAACAAGATCCTTACGTGTAAGTTCATTGATGGTACCAAAGTTCAAATGGTTTAAACGACGATGCCACAACCATGATTTGTTCTTGGAGGCTTTAGAGAGCAGGCAAATTGGAGAGGACCGTAGCATGTCTTCGATGGAGATGGTGTAAAGATTAGTGCCCCGACTCCCCTTGAGAAGATCAACACCATCCAATTCTCTAACAAAACAGGTGTGCTTTCTGAAAGCAACTTCGAGATCTGAGTCACAGAATTGACTAATAGAAAATAGATTGTGCCCCAGTCCTTCCACGTAGTAAACTCTAGATATTACACTGTCTCCAAAGACGTAATCACCATAACCCATTATAGATCCAAAATGGTCATTCCCAAATCTAACCGTACCAATAAACTTTTCCATGAAATTCTTGAGCCGCGAGTGATCTCCAGTCATATGTTTTGAGCAGCCTGAGTCCAAATACCAAAGGACGATTTGTACGACCTGCATTTGAAACCAGACAATCGTGGATAACTGAAAAAGCTGGAGCCCCACAGACATTTGGGGTCCGTTTGGTTAGCACACACAAATATTGGATTATCATATGTTACAGATATCTCACTGGAATGTTCACATTTTGATGCACTAGAACTAGGAGTGGTACTAAGTGCTTATATTGGGAACATTCTACCAGTAGGTCTCCACTTCCTAATAGGCACAACTTTGGAGTTAGTGATCCTAGTCATCGGGCACTTTTCCCTTAGAGTGAATTTCCTTCCAGTAGGTTTCCATTAATAACCAACATTAGTGAACACTTTTCCTGTTTTATTCCATGTTTTACCCGTTTAACACTTGACACATTCATAACTGGAGATTTCATAGTGGATTTAAGAAAGGACACAACACAAGCATCATGATTACCATAAAATAAGCATTTGTTACAAGTCTTACAAATAGCACCAGAATTTGAATTAATTACATCATTGTTAACACAAATGTTTGAATCAACTCGATTCCTTTCACTAAGCATAACTTTATTGTTCCTAGATGATTCTTCTACTTCCTTCATAAATGTACTCTTAGCCGGCAAAGTCCTATCATTCTTTGTATTGCACTTAGGCTGTGACTTGATAGCATTAGATACACCTTTTACTCCTGTAGAAGCAATGACGGGAACATTAGTCTGATTAGTTGCTACTTGTTTACCGGTGATCAAGATGGTTGATTGTGACATGGTTTGGGGAAAATCAAATGTAACATGTTTGTTGCCACTGTTAGGGTGCAATGCAAATATCCTATCCGACTTGTTATCATTCTTGGGGCATGATCCTATAGCATATTCTAATAATTCCTGGGCTCTATTAGTGAGGAATCAAGCACCAATAATAACATCATCAAGTGGTTTAGATATCCTCTCATCTTCAATGGTTTCTCTAGGTGTGGCCAGACAATCCTTAAGATTTCTAAGATAGTTGTTATGAACTAACTTATTGTTCCTAAGGGGAAGAGAGACGTTCACAGCATCGCACGAATATTTCTTACAAGCATGTACATTGGAAATTGCATGATCACATGAAACGACGGACATTTTACCCTTCACCATAGTCTTTAGATTCTCAATTTCATTTAACAGAGAAGTGAATCTTTCATTGTTTTGGTCACGTGTTGTTTTAATAGACTCAAATAATTCTTTGTAACGTTGTTTAGCATTAGACATTTCAGCACGAAGCCACTCATTTTCAAGTTGTAATTCATTGATAATGCCCTGTTTCTGAAAGTTTTGAGAATCTATCGACTTCTGGTAATTGGTATTGGTCACATCGCTTTTGTTCGATTTTAATTGTGCAATTTGGACCTTCAACTTCTGAATCGTGTTTGAGTGAGCTTGAATTACTTCATCCTTTTTGGCTAATTCAAAACATGTGTCAAATTCAGGAGCATCCGAAGATGTCTTGGCATTTGATATTTTTATGCTTTCTTCTAGATGTTGATATTTTAATTGTAGGTTCAGATTATCAACTTCTAGTTTTGAGAAATTCCTGACCATGTTATCATGGTCGCCGTTTTGAATTTTTTCAGTAAGTTTGTAATTCTCCCCCTCAAGCTCAATTACACGATTCTGGAAGACATTCAAAGTAACTGACATTTCATGAAATTGTCGAGCAGATAGTGCTGAGTCGGTAACAGTATAAAACACATCTTTTGCAATGCAATTTGCAATCAAATTTTCATTCATGATGAGAATGTTTTTCCTGTCAATTTCACTGTATTTGAGATCAATAGCTAATTGGTTACCCTCACTTTCCACTTCATCAAAAACCTTTTTCATTTGAGTCACATCATCATTAATGGTGTTTTTAAGGCCCTCAAAATGTTCTTTGAGAAGTTTAAAAAATGGCATAACTTCAGTTAGGTAACACTGTTTTGTTTGTTTAAAACCCCTTTCCCCTTTTGTAATCCCTGTAGGTGTAATTCTTATTTTACAGGTTTTCTCAAAGTCGTTGAACAATTGACCTAGAACGTACAACCCAATTAGAGTGTTACACTGTGTGGGAAGAGTGAATGATACGAGGTGCCTAGGTGTGTTCAGGGGGTAAATGGTTGGGTCAGCAATTCTAAACATAGTGCGTGTGTTACCTATAACTCTTTCAGCTTGCATTTTCTCAATGTCTATATTCCAAAACACTTTGTCAGGAAGAATTCTCTTTTGAGGAACAAAAATGGCAGAGTGATTGTCATTCGCATAGTCATAGTGAAACACAATATTCTTAGCAATGCATTTAGGATCCTTTAATCGTTCAGCAAGTTTACCCTAGTTCTATCCTCCGCCTCATTAATGTGGTCATAGGATTGCGTATCAGGAGGGGCATGGTTAGGTTCAAGCATAGTGTTTGCATCATATAATGCAGGTTGTGCACCTAAACCAATTCTAAGGTATCTTGCTTTGGGCTTGGAGGCATCCTGTTCACTAAATTCATCACTTAGTTTCCTATGGTTTTGCATCATTTGAGCAGATTGAATGGTTTGGCCCTGTGTGTACAACTTATCTTCCAATTTATTTTTCAACATTTTGAGTTTTTTGAAATCATTTAGAAGTTTAGTTTCTTTATCTTTGAATTCAAGTTTGATTGAAGTCAGACCTTTTTGAAACTCTTGTTTTTGTTTGATGGTTTGATCCAATTGATTTTTTAAAGAAGCTAGTTCCCTTTTCAATGTTTCTTGTTTGGAATTGTTTTCAGATATGTAAGTACGCAGTTGCCATTCCATTTTCTGCTCACGTTCATTCAGCTCAAACTTTGCACGCTGCTCATAAATATTAACTTGATCCTTAAGGGTGTTAATTCTAGTAATCAAGGAATCATCAGGGTTGTATATTGTGTGCTCATGTACCTCATGTTCACTAGAGTCAATAGATGGCATGTCACTTGGTACGACTGGCAGTCCATTGTCATTCACATACATTTCATATGGGATATTATTGGTATTACCCATATTAGTGACGTTTGTGTTGACAATATTTTTAAGTCGTATCGAGTCACATGCCCCCTGTACAGTTGTAGGATTATTCAGATCATGATTAGGAGATGTTGGTACCTCAGAGATAGCAGATGTGATGGATGAATCAGGTTGCTGTGAAGAGGATGCAGCTGCAGACAGATTAGCCAGGAAAATGGTTTGAGCAGTAGGTTCGTCATCTACGTCTGAGTCAAATGCATCACACTCTTCAACTTGAAAGATATTAGGGTCATTAAGAGCCATATCCTGATCAGGCTGATCATCCACATCAGCATCAAAGGTGTTCCCATCATTACCAGCCAGAAAGAGCAGAGCTTCTTCATCCAACACCGTCCCATTTTCTTGTGCCTGTATCAGCAACATCTTGTCCTTGAAGTACTCAGAGTTTTGAGGACGTTTTGGAAGAGTGCAATTCCTAGCTATATGGCCCAACCCTCCGCAGTTATAGCATTTAGGCTGCTTAGCTTGTGCTTGAAGAGCATTCCCAACTCTGTACTGCCCATTATCTCTACCAGCATTTCTTTGGTTGAAGTTCTGTTTTCCCTGCACATTCTGCACCACCACATGACCATCCTCAATGACTGCCTGATTACGTGGATTAGATGAGATCCTAAGTTGGTTGTTAGTAGATGGAAGTGCAGCCCTGAACTGTTGGACCAGTAGAGAAACTTGGTTGGAGAGATTATCAATCATCATGTCAGTGTGAGAGTACCCAGAATCAAGTTGTGTATTCAAAGCAGATGGTAAGGGAGTTGATGATTGACTATTGGTTGGGGGAGACCTGGAGGATGGTTGTGATGGTTGAGATTGATCATTTGAGGTTTGGTTAGATTGTTGAACATTAGAAACAAAAGCAAGAGATTCATTTGTTGCTGACGGATTGAGCTTTTCTCGCATTAGCCGATCATAAGCAGCATGTTTCTCATGTTGTTGGAGATATGCATAGAGTTGTTCATGATTGGTATGCCTGAGACCTTTGTTGAGCTTAACAGCTGTGACAAACCTATCCCATTCTGGTGCCATGTTATTCACGAATTTGGAATTAAGCTGTATATTGGGCATTGTTATCTTGATGGCTCTCATATCATTAACCAACTTGTGAAATCTGACGTAATAGTCAGTGATGCTTTCACCTGGGTTCATTTTGAAATGCTCAAATTCATTGTATAGCTGAGACTCACGATCTTCTTTAGTTAACTCAGACCCTGCAAGAAGCATTTTGACATTATCCCAGACCGCCTTGGCTTCAGTGTTGTAGTTGATGAGTTTGTAGACATCTTTGGGAAGCCCTTGAATGACGATATTCGATGCTCTGATGTCGGCATCATAGCGCTTCTTTTCTTCATCAGACAACTCATTGTAAGTGCGAGGTCTATCAGGACCAATTACTGCCTGTTGTTGATCAGTTGCTGCAACCGTGTCTCTTGTAGTACCCATTTGAAAGGGTCCCTCATCGATGGATTTCAAGATGTTAACCCCATTTTCCTTACCCAGACAATAAAGGCAAATCCTTTGTGCCCATGATTCATAGTCAGTTCTGTCCAACATCGGAGGTCGGGTGTCAGACCCAGCAGCTTGAATGTCATCAGAAGATGTCGACATCACAAAATAGAAATTACCAAACCACACAATAGGAGATACTAGCAATGTAGTGTACTAGTCGCAGGAAGGTTTAACCGCAACTAGACCTAACCACAGAGATAGTAAACCGCAGACAAGTAAACCACAGTAAACACTAATCGCAGGACACTAACCGCAGGACACTAACCGCAGAAAAATCCCAACCGCAGAATGATCCAGTCGCAACCTAAGTAAACCGCAAACCAAGGACACTAACCGCAGGACACAAACTGCAGAAAGTACCAAACCGCAGAAAACTCCCAACCACAGAATAGTTAAACGCAAATGACTAACCGCAGATAACTAATCGCAGTGACAATGGTCCAAAACTGTCACTATCCTTGCATTTTGTTTGTATTCCTAAAATAGTAATCGCAGTCAAACTAACCACAGATTTTAGAAACTAAACGCAACGAGGCAATGGAACAGTAGACTTAACTGCAAGATAGAAATTCGCCCAAAATCATCTCCAAACTTCAAATAGATTAAGGAAATGGTAACACAAACTAAACCACAATGTTCTACAAACACTAATGAACATAAAAGTACCTCACTAACATGTATAACAACACTAGAGAAGATCAAGCAAAGAGTTTTTACAAGAAAGTTACACCAAACTCACAAAACCACACAAAATACCCTCAAATTCGATTCTACAAGGTCCTAAGATGAAACCTTGGCTCTTGATACCAATTGTAGAATGCTAACTATGTTAGAAACATGATAAACCTTGTGATTTGTGTGGCGTTAGTGAAGTGAGGAAGAAGGGAAGAAAGGAACCTTGAGAGAAAAAGGAAATATTAGATTGAGAATAATGGAAGGTTCAACCCTCTCCACATGTGGAGAGGGGTATTTATACTTACAATAAAACGCCCACTCCCGGGCTATGGATCAGGCATACAGTGGGTGAAGACCCGTCCTTCTTCCACGGTGTTACTTAAACTAATACTAATTAACTAATAAACAAACTAACTATGAGCTAACTTAATGCTATTACAATCATTAGGTGACCGAGACTTTTACAGGAATATTTGTATTCCTAACAGAATAGTACAGAAGCTTCTAGTTAAAAAAAAGTAAAAATTAATAAGGAAAATAAGAAAAAAAGAAAAATTAAGTCTAAAAAAATTGTTTCTATTAGAACAAAGACAACAGGAACGGCACTGTTTTCTGCTATGAATGTCTTGAATCCTAAAAGAAAAAAATGTTTAATAAAAATGGGGTTTGGAAGTTTAATTGGGATGAAGATACATGAAATTCCAGGTGCTTTAGGGCATTATGTTATTTCAAACCTAGATGTTGAAAAAATGCAATTACCAACAAGCAATGGTAATATAAAGGTTACAGAACAAAAAGTTCATGATATTCTGGGTATACCGTTTGGAGAAAAAGCAATAGATACTCTGGAAGAAAGAAATGCAGATGATCCTTTCTTGAAAGATTGGTTTCAACAGTTTGAAAGTAAGCTTGGAAAAAATGACGTCCGCCCAAATGATATCATGGATGTTATAGTTGGAACAAAAGATTGTGGGAAGATGTTTAAAATGAACTTTTTGATGCTCTTTGCAAATACTATGGGGATGTGTGAAACTTCAGGAGCATGTTGCTTAAATGTTTTGAAGAAAATAAATGATAATGTACTTGATAGAGCAGAAACTTTAAATTGGTGCAAGTTCATAACTGATTGTTTGGCAACAAGTATACGCAAGTGGGATAACAAACTTTCCAGGAATTTCATCGGTCCAATCACTTTCATGATAGTAAGTACTCATTACTAATATACAAAGAAAATATGAAAAATATATCATTTGAATGAATTTAATGTTAATATAAATATTTATCATGCAGCTGTTATATCTAGATTCAACTAGATGTGATCGTTTTCCCGTTTCTCGCCAAAGGCCAGCTATTACAGAATGGAAATTGGTTTATATGAAGTATAGAGAGAAGATAGAACTTGAGGCTGGAGGTTTTGGTTTATTACCAAATCAAGAGGATATATGCACGAGTGGCTTAGAGTCGAAGGTACTTTTTTAAATAAAATTTTGTATAAAACACTTTCACAAGTGAAAAAAAACATTTAATGTTATATGCTTCAATAAATAATAATTTACTTGTGTATAAACTTTAATTTGTTTTTGTTAAACAGCTTGCAGAAGAAAAAATAGAATCAAAAATATTCTTGTTGATTGAAGAGAAGAAAAAGTTGAATGAGTTTTTAAATGAATCAATAAGAAAGTTTCCTGACAATGAAAATATAAAAGAATTGAAAGGAAAATTTGATGATATCTTTTGTAATGATGTGAATAATAAAGGTTAGTAATATATCCATTTTCAATATTTTTTAAAACTAGAGTACATTTTGTATATTGATATTTAAAAATGTTCACATGATTTAATGAAAACAGATAATCAAAATGATGATGAAACAGACGAACAAAATGATGTAAATGATGGTGGTGAAAATGATGACATTGCTGAAGATGAAAACGATACAGGTAAAAATGCTTGAGTATTCTGTCTATTATACTTGAGTATTAAGAAACAAATTTTTCACATGTGAAAATATTTTATATTTTTACATGTGAAAAAATTTTGTAATACTTTCACATGTGAAAAAAAATTACTTGCACATGTTAAAAATTATTACTTATGTTGGCTTCTTTAGTTATATAAAATACTTCATTAATTATAAAAATGAATATGAAAAAGTATTTTATATTTATCTACAAAATTTTAAATTTTTTCAGAAATCAAAAGTCAAGATTGTGGGAGAGAAACAGATGATTTAAGCATTCATAATAATGCAGAAAATGTTGAAAACATTGAGAATGAAAATCCAATACCTGAAGTTGTTTGCACATTTGGAAATGATGTAAATGATGTTGCTGAAAATGAAACTCTGGCTGCTGGAAATAATGATGTTGGTGAACATACAAACAATACAGGTAAAGATGCTGCTGCTGCTTCAACTATTTTCATAATTAAGGAGATTCTGTACATAATTTAACTTACATATGTTGCTTTTTTAGTTACATAAAAATTTTGTATGAAATTGAATCTGAAAAAGTGCTTTATATTTATATATAAAATTTTAAATTGTTTCAGAAACAGATGATGTCGAGTTGTCAACATTCAGAATATAGAAGAAAATGTTAACAACATTGAAAATGAAAATCCAATGTCTGAAGATGTTTCAACTAAAAAACGTACTACAAGATCATCCATTAGAGAACAAAAAGGAATTACAAAGGATCAAAATGCTGATCAAAAAATCAACAAAAGGGGGAAGAAAAGAGGTAGAAAAGAAACAGGTAAAGATGCTGCTGCTTTAGCTAAATATGCTGATCAAAATGTTGATGCTGAGTATACAAATATTGATGAAAGTATAAGGAAAAAAGGGAAAAAAAGAGGTAACAAAGCTGCTAAAGAAACAGTGGTTCGTGAAACAACTCTTGGTTGTAAGGGGAGAAAAAGGGGTGGACAACATAACGATAAAGATGCTGCTCCTACAGGTATATTAATAATTAAGTAGTCACTAATTTAAAAAAAAACTAAAAAATATTGCACTAGCGATTGATTTATATAATTTTGCTCTTGATAATTGAAACTCGTATCCAAGATAATATTGTTTAAACAAATGTGTATCACATTAAGGATAATATTTGTTGGGTATTAGCAAATCCCCCTAATGTTTGAAGTTACATAATGTTGATACAAAAGTTGGGCGTTCCTGATTATGGGCTCTTGCTCTCGTACCAATTCGCTTCTTAGTACTTGTAACCTGCGCACTAAGAAAATAAACAACACCGTTAGGTTTATCGTGGTATTGTCTCCCACGATTAGACTCCGATGTGAGAGTAAGTAATCGATTTAGGGTTCTCATAAAGAGTTAGGGTTTGTGTATCGTACCTTGAATGATAGCTATGTCATTCCTTATATAGGCGCAGAATCCTTGTAGGGTTCGTGCTCCTTACGTTTCGCACCCATGGTGCTTATCCGGGTAAGGATATCTATTCCATAGATAGATGATCCTTATCTATACCATGTATAGTTTATTTGGGTTTGGGCTTACGTGAGCCTGTTCCCATTATTAATGCGGCCCAAGCTACAATAGCCCACGCATGGTGGTTTTGGGCCTTAGTAATGTTTATCATTTGGGCTCGTGGCCCATATATAGACTATACGTCATCATGTCCCCCCAGTCTAGTGTGCGCGACGCGTAGCCACAGATGCTAGACTAATCTTAACAGCGGTAAGCGTGGCGGGAGAACATTGAAATATTGCCGCCTATTTTTGGAGTGCAATGTACCTGGTACTAGATATTTCAAGGAAATACCTCAGAAATCGGGGGTTGTGTCCACGTGGCCCTCGTAAATCGGGAAAAAGTGCATGTACCGTTTCGGTTCTAGCCACACGTTTTTGTGAGTGGGATCCACGTGGACATCATCTAGGGTTTTCTACCCCCTATATAATAGTCACCGCCTCCATTTTTACAAAAACACACAGTAAAAACACACACTCACCCTTGCTCACTTTTTTAAAAGTGTATTTTTGCAAAGAAAGCACTCGTTTCATTAGGTAATTTTTGTGTGCGTGTCTCAGTGAATTAATGAAAATGGTTGCCCAGTTAGAGGACTTTCGCTCTGCGATGACGGAGAATGATGTTACTCAGTTTACATCTGACTACTTCATTCCTCTGGATGTGCGTCCAGAGGCTCCAGATGTTGACGCGTGTATAGCCGATTTCCCCGAAGGGAAAATAGGGTTATACACTAAATTCTTCGAGTACGCGAATTACCGCGTACCAATATCTATTTTTCTGAGCGATTTGCTCAACCGCTATCGCCTCCACATCTCACAGCTGCACTGTATAGGTGCGGCTAAGGTGTCGAACTTTGAGGTAAACTGCCGTTTACTTGCGATAGGGCCGACCATTGCCCTTTTTCGCTCCTTCTACCACACGACGTGGTCAAATGGATGGGTATCTTTTGCGAAGCGCCCGGGGGCGCTTCAGTGTTACACTGAGAAGGTAGACTCCCTGAGAAATTGGAGGGAGCATTTTTTCTGGGTTGATGATGTGGTTTTTCCATCGCCCTTTGAGTTTTATACTCAGGATACTTTGCCAAAGGATGGGCGCCCCGCACCCGATTCCTATAGGCTGACTGATGCGCAGACTCTTGATGCCAACCGCCTATCCATTAACCCTTATCCGGAGGAGTTTTTGGTGCACATGGGGTTGAGTCGCAATTACTTCGGCGCTGCTGACGAGGTGCCAACTTTTATAAGTGAGGAAGGCCGGGGTGGGTGTTCGTCCCTTCTACTTCAAATATGTAAGTCTTTTTTGTATGCTCACCTTTAATAACTAATCCTTTCTTCTTTGTTGTTTTGTTTATGTGCGCAGAGATGGATCTGTTCGCCGTTGTTAAGCTGGAGAAACCGAAGCAGGTGACTGTGGGGGTGCGCCCTATGAGGGAGGGTGAGCAGCCACTACTGGAGGTGACCGAGGGTCGTTTGATAGTGCTGCCGGAGGTTGTCATTGAGAATACGCCGCCGCTCCAGGTAACGCCTGTTCAGAGCGTGACGCCAAACGTGGAGACGGCGCAAGAGGAGGCGCGCGCTGAATCTTCTGACAGCGTGGAAATCCTCAAGCCTGAGGAGGTGCTGAAGGAGGAGGTAGCGCAGAATATTAAGCGCAAAGGGGAGGCTGGGAGCAGTGGCCCTAAGAAGAGATGACGCTACCTTATTGGGGATGCGGAGTCGTCCGCGGAGGAGGAGACATCCGCTCCTGGCGCAGATAAGAAGGCTGCCGAGGCCTCTCTATTATGTTTTCTTGTATATTACTTGTCGCAATATGTACTAACTGTCTTCTTTATGTATTGTAGGGATGATTCCAAGAAGAATGATGGAGTCTTCGTGGATGTGGTTTCCTCTCCGCAGAATGAAAACAAGGAGGGGAAAGCCAAGGTTGCTGAGGGTGCAGAGGCGCAGCAGTTGATGGATGAGTCTGCGACTGCTGCGCGTCAGGCTGAGCTGGTGGCTCAGTTGAAGGAGAAGTATGTCGGGGAGAGCAGTACTCTTGCCCGGAAGGATGAGGAGATAGCTAAGCTCCGTGCGCAGCTTGCGGAAGCGCAGGCGGAGTTGGAGTCCTCCAGGGTGTACACTGAGAAGGTCACCCATGAGAAGTTGTCCGCACTGGCTGAGGTGCAGGAGGCACGCGGGCAGCTTCATCATTATAAGTCTGACATGACTTGGGCTGTGAGGTTTTTGGAGGAGAAGAAGGTGGAGCATTATGCTAGTATCACCAAGTTTAAGGAGAGTATGGAGAAGATCATCCAGGCGCAAGAGAACAAGCTGCGCAGCCTGAGGATCGAGTACGATGAGGAGTTATATCCTCATTTGATGTCGACAATTGCTGAGCGCAGGTATTTCCTTTTTACTCTTCTTCTTTATAATATTTTTTGTTGCTATGCCTTTCCCTAACACAAATTGTCTTTGTTGATGTAGGTGGTTGATTAGTCACGGGCTGCGCCTGGCAGCTATGGGCACTCTGGAGTCCCAAGAGGTGTTGGACGCTTTTGGAAAGGTGGTTCACTGTGCGGTGGCGCGTGGGAAGTCGCAGGCTATGGAGGATCTCCATGAGGCCAAACTTCTGAGCAAGGACTTGGCAGAGGTCCCTGGCTATAATGCGGCTGCATACGATGAGTTGATGCAGGCTATGGCGGGGTTGAAGGTCCTCGAGCTGCCGCACATTGGAAGGTTGGAGCGCGACCAAGACAACCCCATAGATGTAATTATGGCGGGGTTGACTTTGGAGCGCCACCTTTTAGAGGATGCAGAGGCGCAACCAGATTACTTCTTGAAGCCTGATGTGTCGCAGCTGCAGATTCCCGTGTTCGCGCAGCCTCGCCACATCCTCACCCCGTTTGCTCTTGAGAGGGAGATTCCCTTGAAAGAGGTTCTAGAGCGCCACGCGCAGAGGGATGCCCAGAAGAGAGGCATTAAGGGCAAGGCAGTGTTGTGTGGCGTGGGTGCTGCACACATCCCCAGGTCTGATGGGGTTCCCGTGAGTGTTCCTACCATTTCTCCCAAGGACGCCTTGATTCTGAGAAAGCTTCAGGAGGCGGGGAGTTCTGCTGCTCCGGAGGATAGCCCTGAGCATCGCCATAGCGTGTAGGCTTTTTGTATATGTATTATGTAAATAATGAAGTGTATCTTTCCTTGTAATTTTTGTGAAAAAATGTTGAATAAGATACCTTTTTTGTTGATTAATTGCGTGACTTAAGAAATATACTTGCATTGTTTGCTAAGTTTAATTACTTGACCAAGTGTATTGGCTGCGTGATTTTAAGAAATATACTTGCATTGTTTGCTAAGTTTTATTATTTGACCAAGTGTATTGGCTCGTTAAGTGCGTGACTTTAAGAAATATACTTGCATTGTTTGCTAAGTTTTATTATTTGACCAAGTGTCTTGGCTCGTTATTTGCTAAGCTTGTACGGTGTACTTAATATTTGCGCACCCGTCGTGGGATGCACACATGAAACTTACCTCGATGTCTCAAAAGTAAGGCGCTTAGCAAGGATACGTGATCCAATGTTGATGGGTTTGCAACCCTCTTACTCAACGAGTGAATTAGTAGGTTTACCCATCCTTTATGCCTTCGTGGGTCTTTAATTAGTGCATGCACGCCATGGCGAAAATATAAGATAACAATATTGACATATGTAAGTATGTATGCAATAAAGTGAAATACGCTATGGAGTTAGCTAGAAACCATAACATTTTATTGATACTTGCATGTTTTTTGAAAAAATAAAAATACAATTCCTAGGAAAGAAAAGAAAAACAAACACTTATTGGGCACCTCTTAGGGTGCAAAGGTGTCTGTGTAATGGCCGTAGCCTAAAAGTAACATCTTTTAAGATTGCGGATGTTCCAAGTGCGCGCTAGGTCGTGACCTTCCATATCGCGCAGTCTGTATGCACCATTGCCGAGTGCATCTGTGACCTCGTAAGGTCCTTCCCATTTTGGTCCGAGCTTTCCTGTGTTTTCTGCGTGGCTTGCATCGTTGGCGCGGTATACAAAGTCTCCTGGTCTGAATGAAGTGTGTTTGACCTTTGCATCATAATACTTCTTCATTTTTGCCTTAGCCTTTGCTTCGCGTATAGCAGCGCGTTCACGCCTTTCTTCCAGTAAGTCCAAGTCTATGTGCCATTCCTCGTCATTTGTTGTGACGTTGACCTCTGCTGTTCGTATAGTTGGCATTCCTATCTCAGCTGGTATGACGGCTTCTGTTCCGTAGACGAGGGAGAATGGCGTGTCGCCAGTACTGGTTTTGATTGTTGTGCGATGCGCCCATAAGACATGCGAGAGCTCGTCCACCCACCTTCCTTTGTGTCTGTCAAGGCGCGCTTTTATTCCTTCCCCTAGACTGCGGTTTGCGCGCTCAACTAGGCCATTGGTTTGTGGGTACTTTACTGAAGCGAAGTGTTACGTGATGTTCAATTGCGCACACCAATCTTTGAATGGGTTATCACAGAATTATTTTCCATTGTCTGATATAATCTCTCCAGGTAGTCCGAAGCGACAGACAATGTTGTCCCAGACAAAGCGTTTGACTTGGTTTCCTGTGATGTTCACTACCACCTTTGCTTCAATCCACTTCGTAAAGTAGTCTCTGGCTACGATGAGGAACTTTACTCCTCCTGCTGCAACTGGAAAGGGTCCTGCGATGTCAATGCCCCATTTATAAAATGGCCATGGTGAGGTAATGGGTGTTAGCTCTTGTTGTGGTCGGCGCGGGATTGGCCTATGTACTTGACAATTGCTGCATTTCTTTATCAGATCGCGTGCGTCGCGATGCATGGTTGGCCAATAATACCCTGACCTTAGAGTGCTTGCCACCACAAATCGCGGCCTTGAGTGCATACTACATGATCCAGCGTGGATTTCTCTGAGTACGTAGTCTGCTTGAAGAGGTCCAACACATCTGAGGCAGGGTTGTAAGAAAGAGCGTTGATACAGTATGTTGTCTCGTAGTTCAAATCGTTGCGCTGTGCGCCGCACTCTTCGAGCGTCCTTATGGTCTTGTGGTAAAGTTCCCTTGCTAATGAATTCAATGATAGGTGTCATTGACTCCTCCCAAACCAACCAGTCAACCGTGTGCAGATGATAGGCCCACCTGGGAGAAAAAGTCAAGTATTAAAATCCGTGGAAGTACAGGGAAATCCTCGGGTCGTTAAGTCCCAACGAGATTGAAATTGTATTTGTAAACGGTTTTGGGAATAACTGGTACAGAGGACACTAACCAAAGATTAAGTGGGTTTGATTCACACTACTGATTTTATTTGGATAATATAAAACAAGCACAATAAACAGCTATGTATACACGTAAAATGAAAATGTAAACAAATACGTATGCGTACAGAGAAAAAGGTGAGTTTTTAAAGAAAAATAAACTATAGGGGTCAAAAATGACAATTCTATAAACTTAAACGTAAAAGAAAATTAAATTAAAAAGAAAATTATTTTTTAGATTATTTTATTATTTATTATTAATTATTTAATTAAAAACTATTTAACTATTTAATTAAAACTAATTTAAATTAACCTAAAAATGATAAATACTACAAATTAAACTAAAAACTTGCAAAATTATTTTTTAAAACTTAAATGAACTTGAAGAAAGTATAAAAAATTACAAATAAATATTTTTGTCTTTTTATGAGTTTTTTATTAATTAATTACTAATTATTTTAATTAAACTATTTAAATTATTTTGAATTACTAAAAATACGAAAACAACTTAGAAAATTATGAAAAAATTTATAAAACTAATTAAACATCACAAAAATCCTAAAAAATTATAAACTTATTCTAAAAATTATATTTAGGCTAATTTACTAATTAATTACTTGTTTATTAATTAAAATCTAATTAAATAAATTAATTAAGGAAAATAGTAAATGAACAGTAACAATCAGAAAATTATTTTCTAAAAACTCCTAATGGTTTATGAGACTTAAAAAAAAATATAAAAAGATGCTACTATTAAATAAAAATTATTAAAACTATTTAATAACCTAATATTACCTAATTACTAATTAAACTATTATTAATTAAAATAAATATTATGTGAACAGTAAAAATTATGAGAAAAATACAGAAGGTATATTTAGAGATGAAAAGCCTAGGAAAATTAAGCTTGGTCCAACAGCTTATTCAAATAAGCAGTTATAAGCCAAACGGCTTATTTAAGCTTATTAACCAAAAAACACCTTAAGTATATTGATTGTGTATACTCAAACGGAACTGGTGCCCCAGAGCTAATGGAAGGGGTGTGTGTTATAAGGCATGTTACTAGCGAGAGGTCTCAGGTTCGACTCCCACACACACCCAATTTTTTAAACTTTTTATTTTTTTTATTTTTCTTTTACACAACTATTAAATAAGCTAAAATAATAATCTTTAAAAAAGGAAAACTTTTTATAATACCCAAATAAGCTCTGTATGGGCTTATTTCCTTAGCAGATGGCTTAAATAAGCCAAATTTGGATTTTTTAAAAGCTAAAAGCTACAACTAAGCTACAAAATGATAATTAAGCTATAACTAAGTGAGACACACCTAAATTAAGCTAAAGTACTTAAATAAGCACAAGGAAAAAGTCAAAAAGCTCAAATAATCACTCTTAATGAGCTGCTTAGCCAAACAGGCCAAAAGGTGAAACTTGAAACTTGAGCCAAATAAGCACCAGGATCCAAGGTGAAACTTGAGCCAACAAGTACACCTGGGGAGCTCTCAAATAAGCCAAGAATCAGACCAAGGGGTCCACTATTAAGCACTTGAGAAGCTTTTGAAGTTTGGTGGTTCACTAGGTATATCAGATAAGCAGTACAAATGGAACAAACAAAATGGCTTATGCAGCCCTAGCAAATAAGCAGCAAAATGAAAGGGAACTCAGAAAATTGAAGTTTGGTTGGAAAATTTTCCAAAAACCAAAATTTAAGCCCTAAGCTACACAATCAAGCTCTTGGTGAGCTTGTGAAAGTTGTGCCTCAACTGAGAGACAGGGGAACTTTCAACAAAAGCACCTCAACGAGATCACTCAATAAGCAGTAAATAAGCCAAAGGAAAATTCAACAAAAATCATGATTAAACAAAAGCAACCAGACTTCATTAATCCAAAATTTCAGACATTATCTCCTTAACAATGAATCCTACATAAAATTATGAAGATAATTCAACAAGCTGCATACTTTACTTTTGACTTTTTTAAGATTTTGAAGTATGTTGACTTATATGAAACTTGATCTGGTCTAATACACTAATTATGATGTAATATGTTTAAATAAAGCAATATTAAGCAAGCCTAAACTCTTCTAAGCTGATTTGCACAAGATTGGACCAAGAATCACTCACAGTTAAGCTGTGAGTGAATTTAAAGATGATTTTGACTTTTTGGTAAACAAGACTTGTTTATTTTGCTAGAACTGAGGTTTAGAAACTTAATATGACATGTGGAAACCAATTACCAGCACCAAATACACACTTAAGCCACAAAGATCAGCAATCCCAAACACTCTTGTTTAAACTGATATGAAGATATTTCAAAGCATATCACAAATCCAGACCACAAACATGATTGATTATCAATTATAATGGTATATCAGATCTATTTAAACACATAAACATCAAATAGAACAACAAGGACACAAGATATGAAATTTTGACTGTTTACAAGATCAAATGAACAACTAAGAAATTTATAACATGACACCCTAATATTACACTTAATTATCAATAACAAACAACAAAAGAGTACTAAGAAGCAAAGATCTAGGCAGATAAGTTATCTAAACAGTAAATTGCAAAGATTTAGAATAAATCTTACAATTGAGCACCAAGCATGAACTGAGAACCAAGAACAGGACCAAGAACCAATCTTATAGACCTTCCACAAGGCTTCTAATACCAAAGGCCATCCAAATTATACCCTGCTCCAGCCTTGTTCTTCATTGAACACTTATTTTTTATTTATTTTTCTATTTTTTCTTATTTTTTTTTTATATTTTTGAGTTTAAGTATGAACACTGAATTTAACTACTACAATGCTTTCAATAAGTTAATAAAGGGACTTATATGAGATTATAAGTCCAATACTAATAGGTTTAAGCAATATATAAGCTATTGTAAGATTTTGAGTGATTGAAACTTGCATAAACTGTAAATGACTATAAGATTATAATTAAAGCTTGAAATAAGTTTATATTAATACTGAAAACACTAGTACAATACTTGGAAACTTGAAAATTGAACTGAGATTGCAAACTATTACTTAAACGAAATACATGAATTGAAAACTAAAACTATCTTAACTTCCTCAGCCTCTTGCTCCTTTTATAGTACTCCAATGTGTTCCACGTGGCTTTCAGAGCAAATCCCACCTATTCTCTAACCTTGGATCACTTCAATTCATCTTAGCCGTTTAAATGGCTTTTTTGGCGCCAAAATGGGAAGAGGTAACTTGCAGCCGATTTCCAAGCATTAAATGCTTTGATGTAACAATTGAAGGTGGGGGGGGGGGGGGGAACAATATGGAGTGTAGGGATGGCAAATGGGTGGTGGTGTAAGAGGTTGCAGGCTGTAGGGTGGTGGAGGGTGTAGGTTTTGCACGTGGAGCTCCCCTGGTGCAAAACCAGGGGAAGGGGTTTGGTTTAGAGGGTTACAGAGGGGTGGAGGGGGGGGGTTGAGGTGGAAAGGTATTGCAAGTGGAGAGGTGGATGGTGGATGGTGGATAGCAGGTGACGAGGTTGGGGATGATGGGGGTGGTCAACGCGGGTCAAACATTTGACCCCGTTTTATTTAAAACGGTTTTGAGTTTTTTTGTGGGCTAAGGGTTGGGCATGGGTAAACTTGAGTGAGTGGGCTGGGGTGAGGGTGTTGTGGTATTTGGATTGGATTTAAACTTTGGGTTTTAGTATTTAAAGTAACAAAAGGATCCGGATTTGGTTTGGTATTTTCACGAGGACCAA
Source organism: Artemisia argyi (assembly GCA_030686995.1). Classification (NCBI taxonomy): domain Eukaryota; kingdom Viridiplantae; phylum Streptophyta; class Magnoliopsida; order Asterales; family Asteraceae; genus Artemisia; species Artemisia argyi. The sequence continues at coordinate 83,177,379 of CM060677.1, read as the reverse complement.
ATTTCTAATTTCTGTATTTTTGGAGGGTGTAACTTGGCAACTTTTCAAAGTTATTTAAAGGGTTAAAATTGCCAATTGTGAATAGTCCAAGGGTTGTATGTGATATTTTTCTATTTTTCAACTCCAGGGACCTTTTCTGCCAAACTTTCCAATTCCAAGGACCAAACATGTAACTTTTCCAAACTTTTCTCCCAAGGATCATTCTTGCAAAATATGATTAGTACAGGGGCAAAAATTTATTTTCTCAAAGTTTTTATATCCCAAGGACCATTTTTGTCAATTCCTCAAACTTCAGGGACCAGACATGTAATTTTCTGAAAATTGAAGGGTTGAAGTTGTAATTTCCCAAAAGTTATCAAAAAGTTCCAAATTGTATTTTATGAATAGTACAAGGGTGATATTTGATACAATTCCATTTTAAAACACCCAGGGACTAATTTTGCCAATTTTGAAACTTGAGGGGTAAATATTGCGATTTTGTGAAAACTTTTATCCAGGGATTTATAATGAACATGTTTGATTTCCCAAGGATCTAAGTTGACTTTTCTTTTATTTTTAAACTTTCAGGGACTAGTTTTGACAAGTTTTGAAAGTTGAGGGACTGAAACTGCCAATTATGCAAACTTTGTATGTTTTGTATCTGTTTTTGATTATTTTGCATCTGAAACATATAAAACACACTTTTGGAATAATCTCAGTATTTTGATGCATATTTGAGTGTTTTTGGATGTTTTGGCAGTTCAGATTGGTATAAAATGATGAGTATTTAGACACTCATCAGTCATCCATGTAGGATCTCGTTCTTCTATCACTGTGGATATCTCCATTTCGAAGATTGACTTGTTTTTTAGGGTTTCTACCAATACCTGTTTTGATAGGTGCGCGAAGCTTGTGGATGCGATCTTGCTGAGCGCATCAGCCTTCCTGTTATCTCCTCTGGGCACCTGTTTTATTGTGAACCTGTCAAAGTTTTTAATTAAGGACTTGGTCTTTTCCAGGTATTGGATCATGTGTTCATCCTTGGCTTCATATTCACCTAGCACATGGTTAGCGACTAGCCGAGAATCTACATTCGCTTCCAGGTTTCGTACACCCATTTGGATTGCGATGCGTAGTCCGGCTAGTAGGGCTTCGTATTCTGCCTCATTGTTTGTGGCCGTGAATTCAAAGCGCATCGCATAGGTGAATTCCATACCTTCTGGATTTGTAAGAATAAGGCCTGCGCCTGATCCATCTACACATGAAGACCCATCTGTGAACAGAATCCAGGGTTCCTGTAGATCTGTTTTGGTTGCAGATGTTGGACTGTCGGTATCTGGCTTTTCCACGATGAAATCGGCTAAGATTTGTCCTTTGATTGCAGTGCGCGGTCTATATGAGATGTTATATTCACTTAATAGTACACTCCATTTTCGTAACCGTCCTGATGCGTCAGGTTTAGAGATAACTTGTTTGATTGGCTGATCGGTGATTACAGCTATCGGATGCGCTTGAAAGTATCTGCGCAGCCTTTTGGCTGCGAATACTAGAGCTAAGACCAGCTTTTCCATAGCGCTGTAGTTAGTCTCTGTCTTCTTCAAGGCTTTGCTTACAAAGTATATGGGTGTCTGGACGGAGTTCCTATCTGTCAATAGTACTGCGCTAACTGCTCCGTGAGTTGCCGATAAGTACATGATTAGCTCTTCCCTTGGTCGTGGTGCGACAAGTTTAGGAAGAGATGCCAGATGGTGTTGAAGTTGTTGGAAAGCTTCCTCCGCTTCTTCAGTCCAGTGAAAATCTCCCTTTTTTGTGCACTTCGTGAGTGTTTTAAAGAGAGGAAGTGACTTGTCTGCTGATTTAGATAAGAAACGGTTTAGCCCTGCTAAATTTCCATTCAATGACTGGACTTCTTTGAGTGTGCGCGGTGAGGGGAGATCAATAACAGCCTTTGTTTTTTCTGGACAAGGCTTGATTCCATCGGGTTCTATTAAGTATCCAAGGAACATGCCTTCGGTTGCGCCAAAGGTACACTTCTTGGGATTTAACTTCATGTTTATTCGTCCCAATGTTCTGAACGTTTCCTCGATGTCGCGCACCAATTCATCCTCTGTGTGGCTTTTGATGACAAGGTCGTCAACGTAGACCTCCAAGTTGCGGCCTACTTGTCTCTCGAAAGCTGTGTCCACCAGTCGTTGGTATGTTGCGCCTGCATTTTTTAAGCCAAAAGGCATTTTTGTGTAGCAGTACACTCCTTGACTGGTGTGGAAAGCTGTTTTTTCTTCATCTTCGACTGCCATCTGAATTTGATGATACCCTTTGTACGCGTCTAGGAAGCATTTGAAAGGGTATCCGCACAGGGATTCTACCTTCCAGTCTATTTCTGGCAGTGGATAGCAGTCCTGTAGACATGCTTTGTTAAGGTCCGTGAAGTCCACGCACATTCTCCAACTGCCATCGCTCTTTTTTACCATAACTGGGTTAGAGAGCCAGTCGTGGTAGTACACTTCGCGCATGATGCCTGCGTCTACGAGTTTATGTACTTCTTCCAGAATAGCCTTTGCACGATCTGGGGCCTGGCCGCGCTTCTTTTGTCGTATTGGGGGATATCCTTGTCGGATTTGTACCTTATGTTCTGTGATAGAGCGTGGCACTCCTGTCATGTGTTTTGGTTCCCACGCGAAGATGTCTAGGTTCTTCTGCAATAGTGCGCATACGGCTGCTTTACCTTTGTCAGATAAAGATCCACCAATCGAAACTTGTTGTTCCGGGTAATCGGGATGAATAGCGACTTTTAGGTTTGGTGTTTTTTCTGTGCGCTGTTCTGGAATAGTCTCTACTTCAGTTGTTACCGCATTGCATTCTCTTGGTGGTACTGTTGTGTTATAGAGGGTGACAACTACTCCTTCCACTGGAAACTTAAGCATTCTGTGCGCTGTGGATGGTACAGCGCGCATGGATGATATTCCAGGTCTCCCAATGATACCATTGTATGGTAAGGGAGACTTTATTACCATGAAATTTATCCATGTTGCGGTTGAGTGTTGTTCATCTCCTACGACCACCAGCAAGCGTAACTGCCCTATGGGCCAGATCTTTTCTCCTGTGAATCCAGTCAATGACGTTGTTGCTGGTATCAATTGACTTTGGATTTCAGGTCGCAGTCTTTTGAAACAGTGATCATACAGGATGTCTGCGGATGCTCCTCCGTCAATGTACATGCGGTGGATATCATGTCCTCCCGTATGTATTTCAATAGTTAGAGGTTCTACAACTGCGTTGTCCGCAGCTAGAGTAGGGAAAGATATCTCTTTTTCTGGAGAGAATTTTTGGCTGACTTTTTGCTTTATCTTGCGCTGCCATGACTGTATCATGTATATGGTATCAGCTTTTTCTTTGGGAGGTTCTTTCTTACCCCCGTTCCTCTGTTTATCTTTTCCCTCTTTGATGTTTTTTACAAGGTGGTCCATTCTGCCTTCTCTTACTAACTTTTCAATTAGTTGTCTTAGCTGGACGCACTCGTTAGTTGTATGGCCTTTTTGACCATGGTACTCGCAATATCCATTCCTTATGCGCTTTTCTTCTGCGGTGCGCATTGGTGGTGGTTTTGGGAAGTTTGCACCTTCTGTTACAAATATTTCCCTCGGAGTTTTTGTGAGAGGGGTATACTTGTCATTGTCTCTTCCACTGCGGTAATTCCTGCTGCGATTGTTATTCTGATCGTTGGATTGTCTCCTAGGATGTTCTTGCTGCCTATAGTTCGAATAACCCTTTTTGCTGTCCGCAGCAGCTGCTTCTCCTTGTATAAAGGATCTGGTGCGCTTTGTTAGCTCATCGAAAGTCTGGGGAACTTTGTCATTTAGCTTTCGGATAAGTTCTGGGTTATTAATCCCATTCATGAACCCTGAAATTTTTAGGATTTCAGGACATGCTTTGACTTGTATGCACTCATCCTTGAAGCGTTCCATAAAAACGCTGGTTGATTCCCCTTGGCGCTGTTTCACTCTTGCTAGCTCAACAGGGTTTTTAGCGCACTTCTTTCTCTGGGTAAAGTTGAGGCGGAATGCTTGTCGTAATTCCTCGAACCCCCCGATGCTCCTACGTGGGAGTTTGCTAAACCATGTACGCGCGTTCCCTACTAACGTAGAATTAAACATGTGGCACCACACAGGCTGTGGCCAATTTTCGATAGTGGCGGCTGATTCGAAAACTTTTAGATGATCATCCGGATCACCTGTTCCATCATATGTTTTCACATTAGTGGGCATGCGCCTACGTTTGCGGTCTGAGTAATCGCTAATGCGTCGTGTAAACGCGTCAATTTTCTGGTGATGCCATGGAAGAGACATATCTTCATTCTCTTCTTCGCGACGCCTTCCTCTTGACTTCCAGTGTCCTGTTTCTTTATCCTCGTTGTCCGAGGAGTCACTGGAGGAAGGGTAATCTCTTTTTCGGTGCTTGCGCCGGCTTCTTTCAGAAGAAGAGCTTGAGGGACTTTCACTTGGGGATCTTCTTTTCCCCAATCTGTCGTGAATTCTCTTACTCCCAGGTTTGGAGGATCCTTGGCTTGGCGAATACTGAGGTCCTAATCGGTCTTGTATTCCTCGACTGCCAAGTCTGGAGTGAACATTAGTGCGCCTCTCGCTGTCTTCTGAGTATTGTGAATCTGATGTCGTACCCAGCCTATCGTTGATGGTAGTACGTTCTGCGCGTCTTCCTCGTGGGTGACGCAGTGGTGATGGTTCACGTTCAGGACCAAAATTGAGTCGAGCTTGTAGGCTCGTGCTTGCCCTTCTCCTTGCTTCTTCTTGCATGAGGGCGGTTAAGGTTTCATAGTTTTGGGATACAAAATTTCCCAACGTTAGGTTGGGTGTATCCTCAGTTGCTGCAAGAATGTCTGCCTCAGTGTTAGGCACCCTATCTCGGTTAGGCGCGCCTGGTGGCACAGTGTTATTCACTGTAGGTATAGTTTGATGAGGAGTAGTGAAGAGGGGGCGCTGGAGTTCCTCAACGCTTGGGACCACTATGGTGGTTTGGGCAGTGCTCACAGGCAGTTCTACCGCTGGAAGAGGTTGGGTTGTCCCTGCCTCTTGGTGACCAGGTGCGCTGGTTGTCCCAGCGACTTGCCTAGGGGTTGAATCTTGTTGATTCTTCCTCTGGGTGTCACGTTTTTCCGGCTGCTGAGTCCGCTAGCTTGAATTCTTATTCTTCGTCATTCTAGCTTTTTGTTCTTAGTAGGGTCCCACGGATGGCGCCACTTGTTGATACAAAAGTTGGGCGTTCCTGATTATGGGCTCTTGCTCTCGTACCAATTCGCTTCTTAGTACTTGTAACCTGCGCACTAAGAAAATAAACAACACCGTTAGGCTTATCGTGGGATTGTCTCCCACGATTAGACTCCGGCGTGAGAGTAAGTAATCGATTTAGGGTTCTCGTAAAGAGTTAGGGTTTGTGTATCGTACCTTGAATGATAGCTATGTCATTCCTTATATAGGCGCAGAATCCTTGTAGGGTTCGTGCTCCTTACGTTTCGCACCCATGGTGCTTATCCGGGTAAGGATATCTATTCCATAGATAGATGATCCTTATCTATACCATGTATAGTTTATTTGGGTTTGGGCTTATGTGAGCCTGTTCCCATTATTAATGCGGCCCAAGCTACAATAGCCCACGCATGGTGGTTTTGGGCCTTAGTAATGTTTATCATTTGGGCTCGTGGCCCATATATAGACTATACGTCATCACAGAACAGAAACAAAATGTTGGTGACACAAGTGAAGTAATGAAACGTAAAAGAGGTAGACTGAGAAAGAATTCAGCTAATGCTTCTTCAAAAAGTATAGAACCACAACGAACTATACTGCCAGATGAGGTGAATATTATAACAAAAAGTTTATTTTCTATTTTTTTAATATAAGTTAATTGTAGTTTATTTCATCTGCTGATAACTTAATTCTTATTGAAATGCAACATTTTTTCAGAACTTCTAGAAGTCGTTCAACAGATGAAGGGAAAAAAGAATATGCAGGAGCGGATAGTCCTTTATATGATCATTTTGCCAATATCCTTATGTTATGTTACGTTAAGATCTGTTGCTTTGTATTATTTAATTTTAAGAACAAAATTATGGTAGGATGTTAAATGCTATGATTGCATTTGCTACTAGATCAAGGTGTAACTAAATATTAGATGGTTGTGTTCAATTATCTAACTTCCACCTCTTCCTATAATTTAATTATCCCGAGAGCCATGTAGCATTTGTTTTGATGTTAACCAAACAATTTGAAAATGGGTTGTTTTTTATTTACCTAATATACTGAAGAAAAAAGTATACACAATGGTACATTTATGTTCGCATGAAATAAGCTTTCTTAACTAGTAAACGCACACACATTTATTCATATATACAAGAATAAGCTTTCTTTGCTTAAAAATAACACAACCCAAAAAGGTTATTAGTTCTCAAATGGGCCAAACTGGGTATGAAGATGACTTTTACTTTGACTTTTTAGAAGTGGGATTTGTGAGGTAGGTGTTGCAGATGGGAATTCTATAAAATGGTACTAAGATTGATGAAGCTAACATTGTTGTTATGGCTAATGAGTTAAAGGGTTTTAGATTAAAATAGCATAATTTTTATGAATGTGTTTATTGAATCAAATTTCTAGATTATTTATGAGAGTAATAAATTGTCATTTAAAGTTAATATAAAATGGACTTAAGTAGGGCCTTTTTTCAAATTTCATCCCTTTTTCAGCCCAACAAAAACCAAGCCCATGAGATTATAACACTATAAATACAATGTCATTAAATCTTCATTTTCATATGCAGAAACCCTAGTTTGCTTAATCTTCATTTTTATTTTCAATCAGTTGTGATTAAAATTTGTTATTAATGGCTTCCAAAGGTTTGTTTTTTTTAATATTTATTGTAGTCTATTTATATTTTTTGCTGTTATTTGAATATTTCTAATTCTTTGTTCTATGAAGTATTTTTTATGTTAATAGTTTTTCATATTGTTGTACCAATTTTCGAAAATAAATTTTCTGTTAAATTTGGTTATTAATGGTTTTCTTTAGAAATCTAAACAAATTATAATTTTTGTTGTTTAATTTTCTAAAGTATTTTTATTAAATAATTTTCTGGTAATTATCTTTGAATATATTGATTAGAATAATATATTTTTGTTGTAAAGAATTTATAGTCAGTTCAAAAAATTTAATGTTACTAAGGTTTTGAGTGGAAAAACTATTTTTTCACATGTGAAAATGTCATTCTATATGTTTGTATCTTAAACAATATTCATATTTTAATAAAACACACTATAATTAACATTTTATATTATTGTTATTGTAGATACAACTACTAAAGCCAATGAATCAGGTGAACATGGTATGTTATATATAGTTTATTTAATATTATTATTCTGAAGTTTTATATAATTTTATAGTTAAAAATGAGAGACAAATAGCAAGGAGGTGTAAGGATAAAAATCCAATTTGTGAAGATATGCGGCCATATCTTTGTATGCATATTCCTTCTATATTCACATGTGAAAATTTTAATACGATTTTTTTTTGTTAGTGAAAATAATATTTATATTTTAATAAAACAGGTTCAAAAACACATTCTGATGCTGGTTTTTGGGAAGTTTATTGTGATGTTTCTGATTTTAAAGAAGCTTCAAAACATCATGATGTTATTATAGGTTAGAAAAATGTATCGAAAAAATAAAGTTTTTCTTTTTAATGATTTATAATTAAACACTTGAATTAACTAATATTTTTAATGATTTATTGGAAACAGATGAAGATAGTGATAATGATCATTCATTGGAAACAGTAGTATGTGATGTTTTCAAGTATAATGAAGCATCCAAAGTGCACTTCTTTAAAGGTTAGAAAAATTATAAATATAATTTTCAGACACAAGTATTAATTAATAAATTTTTCCAATTTTTTTTTTTATTTTTACAGTGAATGAAGATATTCTTCCAGGGTTTCAATATTCTGACAATGAAGAAAAAAAAGGTAAATTAAATATACAGTTAGTTTTATTTTCTTTTTCTTTTTTTAAGCATTTATAATAAAAAAAAACTTAATTAACTAATATTATCATGACATATTATCATTTTTTAATTAACACAGGTGAAAAAGCTAATAAAGATAAGGATTTCATTGTAATTTCATCAGGTTAGAAATAATGTTATGTTAAAACATTATATATTTATATTGAAGAAATTAATGTTCAGCCATTATTAAATATTTTTATTTTTATGTGAAGATTATTATTTTTATGTTTTGATTTGTATTTATTTTAATTATTAAAATACTTTTTGTTTTTTTATTTTTTTAGATGACGAGAAAAATTGAAGTTAACTAGAACTGGAGTAGTTGATGATATGGTTTATTCTTGGCAAAAACTAATGCCGATAAACTCCTGTTTTGTTTAATTTCAATGAACTTTTACTATGTTTTATTAACAGCTAGTTTAATTGCTAGATAACTTTAATTATTTGTTTTATCTTATGATATTTTTTAAAGATTTTTTAATTAGATTTGTTTAATTCCATTTTGTTGCTGATATGTTTCATTATTTACTTTTTCTTGATATGTGAAAAAATTTTCACATGTGAACAAACTTTTTTATTCACATGTGAATAAACTTTTTTCACTAGTTAATACAATACATTTTTCTTTGCATGTAAAAAATTCCTTCACTAGTAAAACGTTTACATTATACATGAGATTTATTTTTTTACATGTTAAAGTATTTTTCACTTGTGAAAAAAAAATATAGCACATATTTTCACATGTTAAAATGTTTTCACTTGTGAAAAAAAAAATTAGAAACATTAATACTATTTTTTCAGAATTAGAATATTAAAACTTTAAAACAGATTATGTGATAGTAACATTTTTTAATACAATAGACAGTCATAAAATAAAAACTTGTAAAAAACCAATGATATTACTAAAACATAAAATATTTCAAAAGCCATTCAATTACATTTACATAAAAAAAAAAAAAAATACATAATGTAGATCTGTAATATTTCAAGCAAAATTAAAAAAATTAATCCATATTGTCACACAAAGATAATAATATAACTTATTTTTTTAATGGACAGTTTCTTGCATCATGATACACATATTCTCCACAGGTTTAACACCTCCTTTTTCCATCATTAGCCATTTGAACAGTTTAGAATACCAGCTTTGTGTTTCGAAGAGATAGGAACAGGCCATAGCTGTAACAGATGAAAGAAATGATATTCACAAACTAACAACAGGGACCAAATAAACAAGTAAAATGCTATTAATATTTTTTTAATCACTAGGATATAGTGCACTTGAAAACCCAAAATTTTCAAATGCATATCTGCATTTACCAATGTACATTTGAACTCAAGGAATATTGTTAACAGTTCAAGAATTGCAAAAAATTTACTTACATTATTTCAAACAGCTTGTCTAACAGATGAAAGAAATGATCTGTACAAAGTAACAACATGGTCCAAAATGCTATTATTATTTTTTTAATTCCAAAATGTTGCAGAATGCCTACCTCAACTGATACTACCAGAAATTATTTGGATGATAATTCAAAACTAATTGCAACTAATAAGCCATCTTAATCAGCAGAACATATAGAAAAATTTCATTCATTAACTTATTTTCTTTTGTGATCAGAACATCCATAGGTCAATGTTGTTTCATTTACTCATAACATTTTGACTTAATTTAAAGCAACAAAAAATATATACAATAAGTTATGACCTTAATGAGGATACAAATACAATAAAAATATACATGGCTCTCACTCATCATAGACTATGAAATAATCATAAAGGAAAACAAAAAGTTGCAACTCATCCCAATCTATTTCTTATAATTCGGAGCAAAAACAATAGATTCATTTCCTATCTCACGATATCTACATAGTAAACAGTTCTAAGTGTCATGGTTTGATTGCATTCCTACTAGTGATGCTTGACAATAGAAACTCAATTAGAGATGAAAGAAAACATTTGGATAAAAGTCATGCTCTAACTTAAAAGTGTCATTCTTAACAGATATATATTTTACGTCACAATGGTTCCAAACACTTCACTTAAGAGAAATCAGATGTGTATTTAAGACTAAAAGATTGAACTTAAAGTCAGAAAAATGCAAAGATTATGACTTGTGATTCACATTTTCATTATCAACATCTGACTCTCGTCTTTCCCTAGGACTACAGTTGAAACTTACCATAAGTCTAGGATCGAAATATTAACTTACAAATTTTGTAAAATAAGTGAAGCATATAAATGTAGTTATATTATATTAACAACAGATACAATTTCCATGTACTACATACCAAACTTCTACAAGTAACACTACTATATTAGTTATTATAACCATCGCTTTCTTAAATCAGATGAATGAAAGATATAAACATGCAATAGATTTGCAGTAAATGAGTCCTGAATTAGATTTAACTATGTAATTGAAATTATTCCCTAGGAATGGAAACTGGAAACTGTGAGATGCTTTTTGAAGCTCATGAATTAGTTAAATCATACAAACATCTCCCAACAACTAGATGTTAAAGATTATTTATATATATATATATATATATATATATATATATATATATATATATATATATATATATATATATATATATATATATATATTCAATTAATCATCTAGTTGTGGGAGATGTTTGTATGTTTGAACTGTTTCAATAGATTCATAAGCTAATCAACAGTATCCACCTTCAATACAAGGGGAAGCATTTCAACATAGAAATATGAATAAGATATTATTTGAACATAAGAAAAATATATGGCTGTGTGTGTTGAATTAGAATCTGTAATGATGGTATGCATATTTATAGATAAGAATTTGTGATGTGGATGGATTTAAAGATAAGAAAGATATCAAAAATGTGTGAGGTGGATGGATAATTGAAATATGTGAAAGTATTTGAAGATAAGAAATATTATAACAATGTACAAAGCCTGCAATTATAACAGGGTCCTATGGGTCCATCTCATACAATAAGAAGCTAAAAATATCAAAGTGAGATTTAGTAATGTATGGTTTAGAATGCTTACCCACATATATATAACAAAAAACCACATTGACAAAACAACATGAAAACAGCAGCCCTTGCAGCAGAATTTTTGACACATGCGACAACCCCTAATCCTAACTAAGAAACCATTCTTACAGGCCCTACAATAGCGTATTGAAACTAACAATTAACTAGCAAGTTCCAAAGTTAAACCAATAGAATTACAATCAAAGTAAAGTAAAAGTATGCAAGTCGATGAGTATTGTAAACCTAGATGGTAGCCAACAAAATAATGGTTAAATCAGTTTTGTTGACCTGAAACTTTTTTGGGTCAACCACATATAACATATCTGAATGAACTTAAAATAGAAAATGATCGTCAAATAGCAGGGTCATTTAAAGTATCAATCTTACAACAAGTAATATTCAGATTAGTGTTTAATAACAGATAAATATAAAAATTTTCGAAATCATCATGACTTGGTTTAAGCTGATATAAATAACAAATAAAAAATAAATTAACTTCTTCAATAAGTCTTCTAGAATGATGTATATAATTCCAAATCAGTATAAACTTATGCCTACTGTTGAAACTTACTATAAGGGCATATAATTGACATCTATGTTTAGTATACACCTGCTGTTGAAACTTACACAGCAGATAAAATTTACCATTAATACATTCCGAACATCTAAACACCTCCAATTACTAGTAAAACAATCTTAATCATAGACCAGCTTAATCAGCAATTGTACAATTTAAGAAAACTAATTACATAACATAAACTACGAACATGGTTCAACCACCTTTAATTCATAAACATCATACTCAACATTAAAAAACATTAAAACATTAAAATTAAATTAAAAAACAGCCATATACCACCTCAGACCACAGTAATAACAAACACCGTCACCACCACCCCTACTCCAACCCTGACCACAATCCCTACAGAGATGCACAACCTTACTACACTTGTAATAACCAACACCACTACAGTTCTTCGCCGTATGCTTCCCACCAGAGATATAACAGCAAATCCTATCCTCATAATCACTACGATCCCTAGGACACTCATATGGATAATGTCAATCTTCACCACATGTACAACTTAATTCCAGGACAGTCCTTACCAATATGCCAACCCTTACCGCACAGAGAACAACACTGACTACACTCTCACGCGATATGCCCAGTCTCACCGCAATTATAACAAACCTGGTTACATTTCCTAGCTCTATGCCCAACTTGACCACACTTATAACAACCACAACGACCAGCATAACCACTACAGTCCTTGGCTAAATGCCAATTCTCAACACACTTAAAACAACTACAATCCTTAGCTAAATGAAAATTCACACCACAGAAATAACAACATACATTACCCTGGCAAAGACATGTTTTACGGTCCCTTTCTTTGGATTCTTCCATACGCTTATTTAACAATGCTATAGAGTTTTTATCATGTTTTGATGGCCTTTTATTGCTTTCAAAACTATTTTATTAACTTCTGATTTTGATATATCAAAATTTTTGGCAGCTTAAACTATTCCCTTATACAAAACAGTTTGAATAATATCATTAAGTAATGAAAATTTTGCTGATAAACTCGATCATTATTATCATTTTTCAAAATTTTTGGCGAAGATACTCTAACTAAACTTAAATAATCCAAAAATCTGCTAATAACCTAAAAACATCATTACTTAATGATATTCTTCACTCGTGAAGATAATTTTACTAAACATCAACCTCTAATAACCTAAAAACATCATTACTTAATGATATTCTTCACTCGTGAAGAAAATTTTACTAAACTTAAACCTATAATAACCTCGAAACTTCATTACTTAATGATATTCTTCACTCGTGAAGAAAATTTTACTAAGCTTAAACCTCTAATAACAAAGAATTCTTGGAAAAAAGAATTCTTTTATGCCAATCAAATTGATTTTAAGCAAATGGAGAATTACATCAATTTCTTGGCTACTATAAAAAATCATACACCTCATCAAAACCGTAACGGGTCTTTATCCAATTTCAGTCCAATCTCAATCACAAGTTTTGAAGCAGTTCAACACCATTACAACACTATACTAACATGAACAATAAAACACATAAAAGAAACATGTTGAAACTCTAATTTTGCATTAAATACCACTGATTTCATATAACATAAACTACGAACATGGTTCAACCACCTTTAATTCATAAACATCATACTCAACATTAAAAAACATTAAAACATTAAAACTAAATTAAAAAACACATGTGACACTCTAGATCTTGAATCTTTACAAACAGTCCTTACCCAAATACCCTGTCTTACAACACAGAGAACAAACAGCCATATACCACCTCAGACACAGTAATAACAAACACGTCACCACCACCCCCACCTCAAACCTGACAACAATCCCTATAGAGATGCATAACCCTACTACACTTGTAATAACCAACACCACTACAGTTCTTCGCCGTATGCTTCCCACCAGATATATAACAGCAAATCCTATCCTCATAATCACTACGATCCCTAGGACACTCATATGGATAATGTCCATCTTCACCACATGTACAACTTAATTCAGGACAGTTCTTACCCATATGCCAACCCTTACCGCACAGAGAACAACACTGACTACACTCCTACGCAATATGCCCAATCTCACCGCAATTATAACAAACCTGGTTATATTTCCTAGCTCTATGCCCAACTTAACCACACTTATAACAACCACAACGACCAGCATAACCACTACAGTCCTTGGCTAAATGCCAATTCTCACCACACTTAAAACAACTACAATCCTTAACTAAATGAAAATTCTCACCATAGAAATAACAACATACATTACCCTGGCAAAGACATGTTTTACGGTCCTTTCTTTGGATTCTTCCATACACTTATTTAACCATGCTATAGAGTTTTTATCATGTTTTGATGGCCTTTTATTGCTTTCAAAACTATTTTATAAACTTCTGATTTTGATATATCAAAATTTTTGGCAGCTTAACCTATTCCCTTATACAAAACAGTTTGAATAATATCATTAACTAATGAAAATTTTGCTGATAAACTCGATCATTATTATCATTTTTCAAATTTTTTGGCGAAGATACTCTAACTAAACTTAAATAATCCAAAAATCTGCTAATAACCTAAAAACATCATTACTTAATGATATTCTTCACTCGTGAAGATAATTTTACTAAACTTAAACCTCTAATAACCTAAAACATCATTACTTAATGATATTCTTCACTCGTGAAGAAAATTTTACTAAACTTAAACCTCTAATAACCTCAAAACTTCATTACTTAATGATATTCTTCACTCGTGAAGAAAATTTTACTAAACTTAAACGTCTAATAACCTCAAAACTTCATTACTTAATGATATTCTTCACTCGTGAAGATAATTTTTAAAAACTTACATAAACAAATAATCGCTAATATCAATCTTCTTCAAACGAACATAATTTCATCTCTAAAAATGAAAAACACCTAATCCGTAAACTATACTTTAACAAACGCATAATTAGATAGTCAATGTAACAAACAATTAATAATCTGCATATGTGCAAAAAATAAAAATGTAATAAAAAAAAGTAACTAATAAAACAATAATCTTCACATGTGCAAAAAAAATAGATGTGTAATAAATCAATTAAATCAATTAAAAAATAAATGATATAGTCAACGCCGGAATCAACACCGGAGAAAATAGTTGTTAATCATTTAAACACGAAATTATGTAACCGAAAAGAAATTAGAGATAACGGAGTCAATACCGGAGATGACGGAGATTAAATGCAGTAACGGAGATGACAGAGATGAAGGAGATGCAGTGACGGAGATGACGGAGAAACGCCGGAGATGAAGGCGGATGACAGATCTATTTTGTGTCGTGTGATAATTGTAGAGTGGGAGAGAAAAATGGGATAAAGTTTAGGGGTGTGGAAGCAAATGAGGATAATACACTTTAACCCCTAAAAATTTCGTTCAATATTTACAAAAATGCCATTCCGCCCAAAATCGGATTAACTTGATCCTACGGTCCAGATCTCTTCTCGCGTTCTCACAAAAATTAGACTTCTCATTTGAACGCTTGTCTATATATATATATATATATATATATATATATATATATATATATATATATATATATATATATATATATATATTTGCGGTTGAGAAGCAACTCCTGAGCTCACATATCGGAACATGTAAACCTCCAACTTAGAACTGATTCTGTGTTGTCACTTAAAACTTTGTTTAACAAGTTCTTCTTTACAAAAGCTGTAGTTCAGCAACTTTCTCTACATTTGATCAAGTTCTCTGCCGAAACCTTCAGTGTTAAAGGTCCTTGATTTTGGCCAGATGTGGACAACGGACATATCACGAGTATAACTAAGTCAAGTATTTGAAAATTTTATCGACTTTCAGTTAAATATAGTCTAGTCACCTATATTTAATAAGAGAACATAGTCTGACTACCTATGTTCAACTAAAAATTTTCAAATACTGGGAATAGTTATATATGGGTTATGTCTAATTGGTTTTCTACTTTATTTCCGATAATCACAAAATTCTTGTGCGAGTATAAACAATTCATGAATATTCGTACGATCAAGCACAACAACTAAGCAAATTCTTACTCTATCCTTACCAGGTGTAGTAAACCTTACTCTACACCGTATTCCGAGTCAACAAGAATCGAACTGCATCGCTAATTATTCTAGACTTCATTTCTTACGAGTAACCATCTCCTCACTAACATCGCTTCGACATTAACATAAACAGAATCATGAGGACGTGATTCCTTTTTAACGGATGGGTGATGTGACAACCGAGAAAATTTCGAATCATTATTTTACTGTTTACAATTATTTATTATTCTATTTTAAGTAAATTTATTTTTACCGATAGAATCTAACCGTGTATGTCGTAACACGTACCCATAATTTTTCGAAAGCATTTTAATAATAAAGTATATTTATTATTACATATATTTTATTTTTGAACTTTTCCGAACTTTTTTTGATTTGAATACGAGAAATTATCTCGTAAAACGTGAAAAACTACACACAGCGCGTACCGACACGATAATAATTAATTTTATATTTAATTATCATGAATTATTTTAATAAACATATTAAAATGAGTTATTTATTATTTTATAAAAAGTTTTTTATAAACGCAAATTTTCGGATTTCTTTTGTATTTTTTTTACAGACCAAGCATACCCGCGATACCGGGTATACACTTAAAAATAAAACAAAATAAATATACCATCCTCTTTTTCATGTTTATATCGACACAAACAAAAGGAAGAGATAACATTTATCTCACTCCCATTTCCTCTCCTTCTCTCTGTCACTGCCACACAACACAACAACAATAAAGAGATAACTCTTTTATCTCTTCCAACTCTCTCTCGAATCACAGACACCACCAGTAGCCACGTCGCCACCACCGCCTCTCAGCCACGCCGCCATCACCAACATCAAGACAAGAAGAAGATCTAAGGTTGAATAGGGTCGTGTTTGGTTAAGAGAAAATCGCCACAGCCATACCACCATATCTCTACCTCTTCTCGATCTCGTTTGGTATGTCGAAATATATACATCTATCTTTGTTGACTCTTTTGTTTAAAACCAAATATAAATCAAGTTGTTATGTTTTCGTGGATTAAACTAAACTAAAAACGTTTTGATAATTAATATCGTGTGGTTATGAATGACTAGAAAGTGGTGGTTGTTTGATTCGGTATTGTAAACGGGTCGGGTCAAATCAGCTGGGTTGGGTCAGCCCCGGTATGACCACGGGTCATCCTTGTTTGTGCTACTTGCTTGTTTGCTGTTGTTTTTTTTACTTGGTCTAGATTAGCTTATGTCGAGTACATTTTTTTGGCTTATTTGGATTTACTTTTTAATTGATATGTTGATGTTATTATTGTTAGTTGTTATTCGAAATTGGTATGTAAACCCGCAAGGGTACATGGGTTTGTTTCGTTTAGACCTCGCAAGCCAACACGGGGTGTTTCTTTGGTTTAGTACATGACAGCCCCGAAGGAGTGTCGTCGTTGTTTTGTTTAGTTCGACCCACCATCGAGACACCCAAGTAGGGTGCTTTTGGTTTTGCGTATAACAGCCCAACAGTCACCCCGAAGGGTGTACTTATTTGCTTGTTGATTCGTCGTGTTACAGCCCTCAAAGGGTGTTTGTAGTCTGCTATCACAACCCACCCAAAAGGGAGTTTGTGTGCTGCAACGCAGCCCCATCAAGGGGCGGTTGTTTGCTGCAATACAACCCCAAAAAGTGTGCACTTTTGCTGCTGATTTTCTGCACCAAAAGGGGCACTTTTGCTGCTGATTTTCTGCACCAAAAGGGGCGCTTTTGCTGCTGAATTTTCTACACTTAGAAGAGTGTCTAGATGTTGAGGGTGCGCTTGGTTCAAAATGGGGAATGGGAAATGCAAAGGGAATGTAAAGGAATGGAATGGAGATTATCATTATCTTTAATGAGGCTTGGTTTAAGAAAAACACATTAACCTCCAAGGTAGTGGCAGCTGGTGGTGGTGGTGGCGGCGGCTGGTGGTGGTGGCTGGTGGCGGCTAGTGGTGGCGCTGGTGGCTGCTGGTGGTAGTGGTAGCTGGTGGTGGTGGTTGCTGGTGGTGGCTGCTAGGGATGGTGGTGGTGGATGTTGCTGCTTGTGCTGGTGATGGCTAGTGATGGTGGTTGTGGCTGATGGTGGTGGCTGCTGCTGCTAGTGGTGGCTGGTGGTGGTGGTGGTGGCTGGTGGTGGTGGTGGCTGGTGGTGCCGGTGGTGGCTATTGCTGGTAGTGGCTGCTGCTGCTGGTGGTGGGTAATCATTACCAAACCTCCCAATTTACAGGGTAATGCCCCAGTACCCCATACTAAACAATGATTGCATTCCCTAGTCATAACCAGGCATGTTTAATCATTACCTTTCCCATTCCCCACCCCCATTACCCCCAACCAACCACCCCCTGAATTTTCTGCACTTATAGTAGTGTTTGTGTGCTGATTTTTCTGCATATACAAGGGTGTTTGTATGCTGATTTTTCAACATATACATAGAGGTGTTTAGTTGCTGATTTTTCAGCATACATAAGTGTATGTATTATGTTTGATTTTAGCTTTAATGTCGGCTTATGTGACTTTTGTGGCTTGTGTTTATTTTGGACACATTAGTGGATTTTTGGTTACGCTTATTATATCTTGCTTATCATTGACTTATGTAATATTGAATATATCTTGCTCGGCTTATTAACTTATTTGGCTAAAATGGGCAAACTTATAATTTGTAACGGCCAAACATATAAACCTTAATGAACTAAATATATACATGTACATATATTGTTAATACAAAGAATGTCAAAAACGCCATTTGCATTAATCGGTCTCTACTAGTTTTGATAATCACAAAATACAAACACACATTACGTAAAACTACGACTAATAAGTTTTTAATCGAGAAAAATCATTTTCGTCATCAACATCACTTAAGATATGTACAAACTTCTATCAACTTGTGTATTTGATCAAAGGATTTAAAAACTTTACATTTTCATGTCACAAAACAATTTTACAAAAGTATTTTTGTATAATTTAAAGAAATGTTTTATTAAGAAAATGTTTTCAAAATTCAAAACCATAACAGCCATATTTCCCACTCAAAACCGACAACAAAACTTCACCAGATAGTTTTTCACCACGTCAGGACAAAACGGGGAGCGTTTGTCTGGACGGTTCTTTAAATAGGGTGGCGGTCCCTTATTGATAAGGGACCGTCTGGCATTTAAAGGACTGTCGCCTCTCTCCTAACGCTTATAAATACAGAACTGTTTTCTTTCAAAAATCTTGACCTCTTATGCACTAAAACCTTCTGTATTCCGAAATACTTTCCAAAACATACTCTTTGATCACATTATCGGGTTCTAGTTGTTTATAAGTGAGCACACTCATCATTCCTCTAAGTGCAAGAGAAGAACATTTGTTGTAATCAAGAAACGAAGTGTTGAAGAAGAGTTTTACTCATCTCATCCCATTGTTGTGGATCTATCATTATTTTCATTCATTGTTTCGTGTATGTAATAGGACTTGAGTGCAAGTCTTATATTGTGTATTGTGTTGTATCGTGCCATTGTGTTGGTACGAGGTGTGAAGCCATGTGGGCTTAGGTAGATTGGTTCTAGCTAGGATTAGGACTCGACATTCCGCTTAGTGTCGTTAAACTTGGTGTAAGCTTGTGTAAGGTTGGTTCTGCCATAAGGAAGCGTGTTGATATAGTATTTGTGAAACTCTCGAGTGTGAGACTCGAGGAGTGGAGTAGGGACGAAGGAGTGAGCTTCGTGGCCGAACCACTATAAATCTCCGTGTGCCGGTTTGATCTTTCCTTTACTTTCCTTTACTTATTTACTTTTTATTGCTTATATCTATTGTTGTATTGATTTCACGTAAATATCGAATCGAATCATTTTCACAAACGCAGTTTGTAAAGTAATTTTCTAAAAACGTAAATAATAATGGTGAAACTATTCAACCCCCCTTCTAGTTTCTTCAATTGGTATTAGAGCCAGGTTGCTCAAGATTTTTTAAAATATATTGTATTTTAAAACTTGAAACGATCAATGGAATTTGAAAAATATCAAGAAGGGCAGTCTATGCAAAGACCACCACTCTTTGAGACTGATAGTTTTATTTATTGGAAAACTCGATTCAAAACGTATGTGAAATCAAAAGATCTTGATCTTTGACATGTTATTACCATGGGTGACTTTGAGCCTATTGAATTTAATCCGGAAACTAAACAAAATGAAATCGTTTCTTATGATAAACAAAGTGAAAATCTTAAAAAGAAACTAGCTAAAAATGATGAAGCAAAAATGGTAATTTACAACACTTTACCTAAAAAGGAATTTCAAAGAATTTTCATGTGTAATACGGCTAAAGATATTTGGAGAACTTTGTTAGTCACTCACCAAGGTAATAATCAAGTCAAAGTCAACAAGATCGATCTTTTGGTCCAACAATATGAACAATTCATCATTCCTGAAGATGAATCTATTGATAGTGCATTTGCTAGATTTAACACCATTGTCACGAGTTTTAAAGCACTCGATGAAGGTATTTCTGTCAAAAGTTGTGTTAGGAAATTTCTCAGGGCTTTACATCCAAAATGGAGAGCAAAGGTCACGACAATTGAAGAATCCAAAGACTTTGCATCTCTATCATTGGATGAGCTCATTGGAAACTTAAAGGTCCATGAGTTAATCATCAAAAATGATTCCGAGATTGTCAAAAGCAAGGTGGAAAGAAGATCCATTTCCTTGAAAGCTAAAAAGGAGTTAAGTGATGATGAAGATTCAAGCTCGGAAAGTGAAGACGAAGAATATGCTTTAGCGGTTAAAAGATTTCAAGAAATTCTTCAAGCGAAGAGGAAGATACGTAAGACAACCAAGAGATGAAAAGAAAGCACCTCTAAAAGCTCAAGAAGATAGATATAGTAGGGGCGAGAAAAGATGTTTTGGATGCGGTGACACAAGACACTTAGTTGGAGATTGTCCACACCAAGCAAAGGACAAGAACCAAAGGGCATATGTAAGTGGTGCTTGGAGTGATAGCGATGAAGATGGTAAGAATGAAACTTGTCTCATGGTCAGATCTTTAAAAGAGGTACATGTCGAAACCGATCTCCATAATTATGATATTTGCTCACTAGATTCACTTGACCTAGATAATGAGTATGATAAAATTTCTGAAGTAAGTCAAAAGATTATTTTGAAAAATAAATTATTAAAATCTACCAAGTCAAAATTGGAAAAGGAAATATGGGAATTAAAAGAGAAACTATCTAGGTTTGAGAAAGGAAAAGAAATTGATTCGAAATGTAAGTCTTATGAAAAGCTTAAAATCAAAAATGAGGAACTCAAGGAGAAAGCCTCAAGATTAAGAAAATTCGAAAAGAGTACTCATTCTCTAAAGCAACTAATAGGAGCTCAAAAGGCTTCCGACAATAAAACCGGTATAGGATATAACTTTGCTGAGGCATCAACTAGTATATCAAAACAAATAAAATTTGTGAAATCTCAGTCGAAAGGACCTACTGGTGACGGTTCCTTAAATCCACTAGACGGTCCCTTAAATATAAAGGACCGTCCCTTAGATAAAGGACTGTCGCCAGTGAGAAAAGCCGTGTTCTTGCTTATCCAATCCCTGATTCTGATCCGAAACAATTAACCGTAATGAACTCAGAAATACCCGTTGCTAATGAAAAAGAGGTAAAGCAATTTTATAAGACTACACCAAAACTCGAATTAGGATATAACAAACCAACTATAGGATCTAAATCTTCACCTCCTAGAAAAACAAATGGACAAACTAAATCAAGAGTAACTAGAAATCATAACTATCGTAGGAATAATTCAATAAATTGGAGAAATGATTTTCTTCCGATAGGATTCTACTCACTATTTCAACATCCTAGACAAATGCAACAAATGTATAAGATGTTTGGTGCTAACAACTTTGGACCCATGAGATATTGGGGACCATATGTTTGAGTTTGTCAATGTTATCAATAGATATGCTTCAGAATTGACTTGGAACCCGACGAATGGGTTAAAGATAGTGGATGCACAAATCACATGACGGGTAACCGCAAGCTGTTCTCATCATATAATGCAAATAGTGGAGGTAACGTTACATTTGGTAGTAAGATCAAGGGTAATATCATCGGCAAAGGTACGATCACTCATAACTCTCTTACTATAGCTAATGTAGAACATGTAGATAACCTAGGATTTAATTTACTTAGTATTAGTCAAATATGTGATAATAGCTGCAAGGTAATCTTTTCAAAAGACGATAGTGAAATCATAAAGAACGGAAAAGTAATTGCCAAAGGGATTAGAAAAGGTAACTTATATGTCATGAAGATTAGTAACAAACCTTGTGACAACATATGCTTAGCTACGGTTAATGATAATTCTACTCTATGGCATAGAAGACTAGGACACGCAAATATGTGTTTATTACAACCATTGGCCTCTAAGGATTTAGTTAGAAATCTTCCTAAACTTAGGTTCGACCAACATTTTTGTGATGCTTGCAAAGTTGGAAAACAAGCTCACTCAAGTCATAAGACTAAGAATATGATCTCAACATCTAGATGTCTAGAGCTTCTTCACATGGATCTCTTCGGTCCTTCCACCATACGGAGTTATGGAGGAAATCTTTACACCCTATTAATTGTAGACGATTCAAAATTTTTAGTAAGAAAGATACACTTGGACTAGGTTTCTTAAAAACAAAACTGAAACTTTTGAACAATTCAAAATTTTTAGTAAGAAAGTTCAAAATCAACTAGGATACAACATAGTCTCCATTAGAATGAACCATGGTAGAGAATTTGATAATGAAGTTCAATTTGGAGCTTATTGTGATGCTAATGGTATTACTCACAATTTCTCGGCTCCTCGAACTCCACAATCAAATGG
Organism: Artemisia argyi; assembly: GCA_030686995.1. Classification (NCBI taxonomy): domain Eukaryota; kingdom Viridiplantae; phylum Streptophyta; class Magnoliopsida; order Asterales; family Asteraceae; genus Artemisia; species Artemisia argyi. The sequence continues at coordinate 83,154,809 of CM060677.1, read as the reverse complement.
GGTAGTTGAAAGGAAAAATAGAACATTATAAGAAATGAGTAGAACCATGCTCAATGAGCAATCTATTCCTCAGAAATTTTGGTGTAATGCCGTAGATACATCCACCTATATCCTTAATAGAATTCTCATTAGACCAATTGTCACAACTCGTAATTTCAAGTCCTTTTCAAACGTCTAAATTTCATTATTCATCTCGAAAGTTTACTATTCATCAGTTACTATTCACCGATCAATATTCATCATTTTACTATTCATCGTTTTCGGAGTCAGTTTGAGATTCCGAGAAGTAAATCTAGTTTACGGGTATTTAAATTCGCGTAACCAGTTAGGTTTAGCTGCGAATTCATGCATCATCAGTAGGGACACGTCATATAGACTGGAGTAGTCTACATATCATCAGTAACGTCATCAGCACTTTAGATCATGCACGAATATGCATTATTTCCATTTACGTATGCTTAATTTGTAATTAATGTTACCACTCAGTTTTTAATACTAACGTACACCCAATACTCCCGACTATGATCCTAACACATTTTCGTACTCATTGTAATAATATAAAAATTATATTATTAATTTACTCGGTGTTTTCAAATTAACTGCTACACTTTCCGGTCGGAGCTTAAAACTCCGTCAGTTTGCGATATTTCAACCAGATAATTATTTTAACACCCGACTCTCATCAGGAAATGTAATTTCATAATTTTTACAGCGTCGTCACATTTTATTTGGTACAGTTAAACTTTATTTCTAGCAAACTCGGTACCCAGTATCACCTAAACACATAATATCCAATTAAACCCTACACCAAAGTCAAGATTTTCTTACAAAATCTTCCATACTCCATGCCAATCACTTACACTTTGAAAAACTCTACTAACATCCATAAATACATGTACTAGTTGTCTAAAAAAAAAAAAAATTCTACACTTATATTACTCATTTACTTACACTACACATCATAATACTTCAAGTAACAAATCTATCAACCAAAAATAATTCTCTCATTCTCTCCTCTCTTATATATTCAGCCAAGGCAAGATCAAGAATAGAAACCGTAACTTTTTGAAGATCAAATAATAATCAAGTCTCATTTGTACTCCTAGTTAGGGTTTTGAAATAAAAACCCCAAGGATACTTAAGTATTTTTCTCCAAAAATCATCAAATCATCAAGTAAGCTTCAAGTAAACTTTTCTAATCTTTTTTACTTTCATTTAACCTATTTTGATGTTCTAGTAGCAAATCATGCAAATATTTATGTTAAACATACCACTTATTGTTTATTTTCTTTATAAACATAGATCTAAAGATTTTTGCTTGTAATCTCATGAGATCCACCATTTTTGGTGAAGACTAGGAACCCATGACACCCTAAGAAGGTGTATGGTAGGATTGAGTACTTGTGGAGTTGATTTGAAGTAGTTTGGTTAAGTTTTGGACAAGTTATAAACTAGAAAATCACATTTTTGACACTATTAGAAAGTTGCTGTCCCTTTTTGTAAAATATAGAAAACTCAGGGGTTTCTAGGTAAAATTGGGCTAGAGATTCATAAAATACTTTCAAAAACGAAGCTATGGGCGAAAGAACGGATTAAAATGAGTTTATAACGAAGAAGATATGTTAAAAACAAGTTTAACGACGAAAAACTATTTTCTGGAAATAATACGTGCTGTTGCACGAAATTCAATGGACAAAACGAGGCGTTAAACGTGATTTAGAAGGGCCGATTTACTGAACATATGTTAGTATATATTAATACGAAACCGTGGATATAAAGAACGTAGAAAACGAGCTTATAACGAAAAAGATACAAGCTTTTGAACTTAGACGATTTTAATATTTTTCCTTCAGCACAACACTTTGAAATTTTTCCAAGTATTAACCATTTCGCCAAGTGATCATGTTCGACACCACTTTTCTTATTGATAAACCCATTTCTGGAAAATTTATATCTGTGACAAAAAGTTAGTTCACCCAGCCTAGTTTTCAAAACATCCAACTGCTTGTCAAAAGGATTAATAACGAATAACGTATGGCCTTCCAAACTTTCCCGAAAACTGCCCAGAATCTGCCAAAACAGCCCAAACACCTCACTTCATGGCTATTTTTATTTATGAATGAGATCCGTATGGACAAAATTTCAGTGTTACGACTTTTAGATAATGTGAAAAGCTTCCTAAAACTACTAAGCTTCTTTCCTAACTCTTAATATTCAATATTTCACGACTAGTTTTGTGAGGCGATTTTGGTCATATTTTCAAGGAATGAAAAGTCATTTTACGACGAAAACATTATATTTACCGATAAAACACCAAACGAGGATCTTGGAGTACCGTTTCAACATATTTACATGAAAGGTGGTTATTAACTTAACGAGACGTCAAAAATGTATTTTTCGACGATAAACGTTATTTTCAAATTTCACGAGTGGTATCGATAACATACGTATTTGCATGTGTAGCATCATTTCATTTCTTACATTAGAGCCATCATTCATATTAGGTTGCGGTTAGAGATCGTGCCTCATTTTAGTGTATCCACTTTTGTCATCGTAGCTATCGCACCAGGTGAGTCATAGCCCCTACTCTTTCAATTGTTTTGGTAAACTCTTTGGGGGAGAATACATGCTCGTTTTCATCTAAATGTATACTTGATTTAATTGATTATGCTACATGTTTAGTCAAACATTTATTTGGTCAAGTTATGAATTCGTTACTCAATCGAATGTAGTGTATATTCATTTGCATCACACTTAATCCTTTTTACCTTTTGACCCAAGCCTTTTCCATTATTATGAATACTTAACCGAATGAACCGGCTCCACCACTATGTACATACATGACTGAATGAATGGGTCACATAACCGAATGTACGGGTCACATAACCGAATGTACGGGACACATAACCGAATGTACGGGTCACATAACCAAATGTACGGGTTACATAACCGAATGTACGGGTCACATAACTGAATGTACGGGTAACATAACCGAATGAACTGGTCACGTAACCAAATGTATTGGTCAAACTACACTTATCTTTGAATCTTGGTCCACATATTATTTTGTTTACACAAAGCAAATCATATTTGGCAGTGGGTTGTAAACACACAGGTTGCAAGTCTTGTATGGGCGGGACTTGGAACTGAGTGGATTTACGATGCCTTTGCTGGGAAATCTTCATTCAAATGTATTTCATTTTTCACTAAACTCTATGAACTCACCAACCTCTTGTTGACACTTTAGCATGTATTTTCAGGTATTAAGCAATGACATGCTACTGGAGGTTTTGGCAGGGCATGGCATGGTCATAGAAGACTCTGATATTCATTTGGGGACCGTTTTAAGCTATTTTAAGGGCCTAATTCCGCACTATTTTTAACAATGTAAATTCAACACTTTTGGTTAAACGATTTTATTCTAAATGATTGAAGTGAAAACCATTTTTGTACTAGTGTTGGGATACCAATTGAGTTACACCCCAGCTACATGTAAGCTTCCGCTGGACCCGATTTTGGGGGTGTGACACCAATCATAGGAAAAACCCCTTATGAAATCTTGAAAGGTTGGAAACCGTCGCTAGATTACTTTAGAGTATTTGGTAGTAAATGCTATATTCTAAACACCAAAGATTATCTCACCAAGTTCGACCCAAAGTCATACGAAGGTGTATTTCTAGGTTATTCTCAAACTAGAATAGCCTACATTGTCTTAAACAAGGAAACAATGGTCGTCGAAGAATCCCTCAACGAGACATTCGATGAGAGTCCCCCTCCATCTAAAACTTCACCTTTGGTAGATGATAATTTAAATGAGGAAAACACCATAGTTGAAAACATGAAAAACCTAGACATATCTCAAGAAACCATCGAAATAGGTGAAACCTCAAATATTAAAGAATCTAAAAGCCATCCTTTAGATAATGTCATAGGAAGCCTAAACCAAAGAACCCTTATATCACAAGTTCAAAACAAAAGAAACCTCTTTTGTTTTGTTTCAATCATTGAACCTAAAAATGTCAATGAAGCATTGAAGGATGAAAGTTGGATCATCGCAATGCAAGAAGAATTAAACCAATTTAAGTCTAATGATGTTTGGATGTTAGTACCAAGACCTAAGAATGTCACCATAATAGGGACTAAGTGGGTATTTAGAAACAAACTAGATGAAAATGGTATTGTATCTAGGAACAAATCTAGGTTAGTCGCACAAGGCTATAATCAACAAGAGGGAATTGATTATGACGAAACCTATGCACCCGTAGCTAGACTTGCGTCCATTAGGATATTACTCGTATATGCATGCGCATTAGATTTTAAGTTGTTCCAAATGGATGTGAAAAGTGCATTCCTAAATGGTCTCATCAATGAGGAGGTATATGTAGCACAACCTCAAGGATTCATTGACTTCGAGTACCCCGAGCATGTTTATAAACTAAAGAAAGCTTTATACGGGTTAAAGCAAGCCCCTAAGGCTTGGTATGATAGGTTGAAAGCTTTTCTTCTTAAGCATGAATACTCGATGGGAATGGTAGATAACACTCTTTTCACCAAGAAGAAAGATTCAAACATCATAATCGTCCAAATATATGTTGATGACATTATATTTGTTTCAACTTGTCAAGACCTGTGTGATGAATTCTCAAGAATCATGCATGACGAGTTTGAAATGAGTATGATGGGCGAGCTTAACTTCTTCCTTGGACAACAAATAAAACAATTAGATGATGGAATATTCTTTAATAAATCCAAATATATTAAGGAAATGCTTAAGAAATTTGGACTAGAAGATACTAAACCTATGAAAACCCCAATGGCTACGGACACAAAGCTCACCAAGGATGAAGAGGGTGAATCCGTTGATAGTAGTAAGTATAGAGGTATGATAGGAAGTTTATTGTACCTAATGGCAAGTAGGCACGATATCTTGTTTAGTGTCTGCCTTTGTGCTCACTTTCAAGAAGATCCCAAATCTTCTCACTTAGAAGCGGTTAAACGTATCTTCTGATACATTAAAGGCACTATGCACTTAGGATTATGGTATCCTAAGGGGACCAGCATAGAAACTATAGTTTACGCCGACTCTGATCATGCGGGAGATTATGTGGATCGAAAAAGTACTAATGGCATTTGTACCTTCATGGGTTGTTGCTTAACTTCTTGGTTCTCCAAGAAACAAACGGCACTAGCTATCTCCACAACCGAAGCCGAATATGTAAGCGCCGGAAAGGCATGTCAACAAGCACTATGGATGAAACAAGCTCTCGTAGACTATGGTATTACACTTGATAACCCCGTGCAACACTCTCGTACCAAACACATAGAGATTTGTCACCATTTTCTTAGGGATAACGTTCAAAAGGGTAACATATCTATTGAAAAAGTGCCAATGGAGGAAAACATAGCTGATATTCTTACCAAACCACTTAAGCGTGAACCATTCTTTTATCTTCATTTAGGATTAGGAATGATGGAACACATATCTCCTTAGATTTCATATTTAATGGATCCCTTCTAATATGAGTCTAGGATTCTCTTGCGCACAAGAATTAGAAATTGGGGAAGTAACTATTTGTTTTTATTAACAACCATTATTGCATGATAATAAGAAAACTTGATTTTGTGCATAAAAACCTCAATTCATATGTTCAAAATCTTCTCACGAATAGGAAAAGTCAATTTTCTTGCATTGTTAATACAATTCAAAAATGTTTTTCCATGCATGCATGATGCGTTCAATTCCTCTATCAGATCATGTAACAAATATGTTATCCCACATGGAAAGATGAGCAAGATTGAAATTAGGAGACTTTGTATTATCTCTTAGGATTTTCTCTCTTTTAGGGTCGAGATAATCGCATCTCCACATATGTTTCATATAGGCACACACTAGAAACATTTTATGAAATCTGGAAAACCTCCTGGTGGCGGCCCTTTATCGACTCACGGTCCCCTAAGTGATAAGGGACCGTCCACCCATTTACAGGACCGTCCATATATTTGTGTGTCATGATCTGTTTTCTATTCATGAATGCTTGACTAGCCTACCCTTAAGTATTATCCACATTCCTAATTTGCTTAAGCATCATTTGAACTAATTTAACCAAGCATGCATGCTTTACTATTCTTGCTACATTCATCCTCTATTTAAACCACCACCTTCACAATGTCATCCAACAAAATGTCATCCCCTAGAAAACCGAGAATATCGGTCAAACCCATATGGAGGAAGAAACAAAGCCTTGGCAATTTCATGAACAACTCAAACAAGTCACACAATAACCATGTCAATTCCAATCCCACATTACATAATGAGGAATCATCTTCATCATTCTCCTTCTTTGCCTCTCAACCACAAAATGGGCCACCATCCACTCACAATGAGCATACAAACCCGACTCCTCAAGATCATTCATTACCACCTTTGTTTCCACCTCCAATGACAAATGTCAACTCCCTACACTCCATCAAGGCTCAAGAATTCTCCAATCTTGTTGATTTGAGCCTCCTCAATATCTTCCTATCCTAAAAACTTCATCCTCCAACAATGTCTCATCCCACTCTTGCCCAAGTGGATGCCCATGGGGGTTATTGTGCTTGTTGCATCTACAATCACAACCACTTTCAAAAGATGAAGAATGATCTTGTCTACATCATTTCCATCCTCTTGTCATCCGGGTTTCTACAACCCCTACCCAAGAACTCATCTCCACCATGCTGTCGCAAGTTCTAGAGAAGCATGCATGATCACTAATAAAACCGGATTTAACATGAGATATCCTAGGAGATTAGACTAGGATTATGCTTGTAAACTCATGTTGTAATTGTAATATGAATGGCATTACTCTTGTCTTTTAATGAATTGGGAAAAACTAGAAGGGGGGTTGAATAGTTTTACGTCTTTTTATGTTTATTTTCGAAAAACTTTTGTTGCTTATTAAAACTTTGATTCGATCTTATGTGAATTCAATTGTTAACAAATATGAGCAAATATAAACTAGTATAATCTAATAGTGTAAATAATGTAATGAAATGAAGTGAAAGATAGAGATGAAAAGATCAAACCACAACACGCGAATTTATAGTGGTTCGGCTACAAGGACGCCTTCCTTGCCCTACTCCACTCCCCGAGTACCACACTCTAGAGTTTTCTTCACTATGTCAACAAACTCCTTTTGGTGGAGAAACCTTACACACCTTGGCTTACACTGATTAGTGACACTAAGCTAAATGTCGAGTTGTAATTCTAGCTAGAACTAATCTCACAACTTCACAACTTCTTCACGATAGCTTCACAACTTCTTCACGTCTTCTTCACACCTTCTTCGTTGCAAAACCTATTCACAACTTCTACAATACTACCTTCCAACACAACTAATATCTACAATCTACTTAAGCACACAACACTTTACAAATAATCTATCACTACTACAAGATGATACTAACTAATAACAACACTACTACTTTGTATAGATGTTGAAGGATTTTTCTTCTTTTGCACTTGTGTGGGTGAAGCTTTGGATCACTTGGAAACAAAGACTGATGATTATATGATCAAAGGGTTTGAAAGGTAAGAAAGAGAGATTTAGATCAGAAAGTTTGGAGTGCAAAAGGTGGGGAAAAATTCCAGAGAAAGTCCAGTATTTATAGGGATAAAAATATTGTGCATGAGCGTGGTCGGTCCCCTTAATTAGGAGCCGGTCCCATTAATCATTAAGGGGGCCGCCTAGTAAATTAAGGGGGCCTCCCACTATATCCGTTGCGTATTTTTGTCCTTTTCTGGGGAAGGTTTTTCTGGAGAAAATTTTCCCTTTTTGGTTGGAAATTTGAAATCATATATTTATGGTTTAATTAAACTATTTTATTTAATACCAAAAATAATTTTCTAAAAGATATAAAATTTTTATGTCATTTTATAAAATGTATTGTGTTTAAGAAAATGCTTCTTTGATCATGTAATGCATTAGACACTTTGTTTATACATACCTTAAGTGATTTAGTCGTAGAAGTAAATATTTACCACTAAATGCTTGTTTACATCATAATCTTTAATTTAATTTAGTTTACATTTTGTGATTATCAAAATGTATAGTTATTGAAAAATGTTAATAACGTTTTTAAGCATTATTTATATCAACAATCTCCCCCTTTTTGATGATTACAAAACTTAAACTCATTAAATCAAAAATTAGTTTTTACACAAGTAATTTAGTGAGTTTATATTTACTTCTCCCCTTTTTGTAGATTCAAAAAGGTTACACCGACAAATTTCAATTATGAAATTTTGACGGGATGAGAGCTCGCCCTTGATGTGTACTCCCCCTCGTTCGGGGTGTGACAATCGGTAATTTTTCAGACCTTATTTTAATAATAATATTTATTTATTATTACACACTTATTATTGAGCATGATTTAGCTCACTTGACTAAATTTTGGGAAGTTATCCCACACACTGAAACATTTCAAGCTATTTATTATTATCAGAAAATGTGAGATATTAATTTTCTGACCACTTATGAGTTTTCAAACTCACACGAGAAGTTATCTCACTTTACTTGAAACACGAGCTCGCGTACGAACCGACCTATAGATAGTATGGTTTTGTCAAAATAAACATATTTTGGAACCAATATTAATGTTTTTATATTTATTTTATAAAAGCAAGGTTAAAAACATATTTTACACATTAAATATTGTTAACATGTAACTAAAATATCTCAATTCACGTCCAAACTTAAATGAAAAAATAAAATAAAATATATACAACACGTTTAGTAACTCACCCAAGCAACATATCACCTAATGTTGACTTTTACCTCCCCTCCCATACTCTTTGATCGATTTTCACATCACCAAAACCATTCAACTCATAATTTCAATCTTGTACCACTCTTGTATTCATGGTTTGGAAGACAAAAAGGACGCAACTCCATGCTTATTCCCTTCTCTTCTTTCTTGTTGCAGTCAAGAAACTTCACCAAATTCAAACTCATATATTTGTGGTACAATCTTATCAATATTTAAAACAAACTCTTCTTTTGACTTCCTACTTATACACCGACACTTCCAAATTTCATACAAAAGTTAGAAGTATTTCAAGCTAAGTTTGGGTAAATCTTGGAGTAGCATTGGTCTTCTTCTTTGGTTCACTTCTCACTCGACATTCATTCACTCTCACACTCACTGTAAGCATCAAACTTAATTTTCTTAACTTGTATTTCATTTTTTTTTAACTTTAAGCAATTCTTTAATAAATATGCATGTCAATGTGTAAAGATGATGCTTGGTCCATGTTTCATTTGACATACATATACACACTGTCAAGTGTCAACATTCATGCGTTTAAACATTTGACTTCAACATACCTATATATTCATTATGTTGGTATATAAATGCAACCTTTTTAAAATTGGTTTTGTTGTGTTTAAAAGAACTTGTGTGGCGAACCTTATTCTCGTTAACACCTAAACATCTCGAGAAATAACTAGCATCTACGTTATTTTCAAATCGACATACACGCACTTCGTGTCAAACTTGTTAAATTTTTGGAACCTGAAACAACTAAACAAAAACTACATATAAACAAACGTAAGTGTTGGCTCTCTTACACAAGTGCTTATTCGATACAGAATTCTTCTTGTAGCTTATTTAGTTTATTTTTTTGAAGCTATCAGATACTTATATACTATGTTATAAGCTTATTTCTTATTGGTTAATATCGTGAACCCAAAGCGAACACATAAACGGACCATGAGGCCCAACCCTCGGACCCATAGCTTATTTATAAGCTATTGGTGTTAAAAAGAGCTTATTGCGACTTATGCGAGCATATCGAAACTTACACTACATGGTTTAGAAGTTTTTTTTTGCTTTCGTTGAAATTTTAGTCGTAAGGCTCAAGATATGTCGAGCGACTATCTGTAGTGCTTATTTTTGAAGGCTAAAAGTTTTGTTTTTAGTTTGCATGTTTGAAAAGATGGCAACACAGTTTTGAAATAGAAAAGAGAAACGCTAAACGCATGCAAACAAATATTTTTATATGTACACTGATTTACTAAATATTTTTATATGCAAACAAATATTTTCAGTGGGATATTACTAAATGAATACAATTGCCAAAAGTTCTTAAATATATATGTGTAGCAAATAAAAACACCAAAGGACTTGTAGTCAAGTGGTGAGCTCAATGCTTTCTCTCCTATTTGGCCCAGGTTAGACTCTGGGCAACGACACTTGGTTGTTTTATTATATTTTTTTTTACTCTAACATGTTAATTCATAATAATTTCAAATGGTATATATATAATCAACAGTGGAGACTTGTAAATGAATAAGGATTTGGCCCACCGGGTAGCATGCCATATTTATTTTTAAACGAGAAGTCATGAATTCAAATCCCGTAAGGAGCATTTTTGTTATAATTTTTATTTTGACAATTAATTTTGACCCAGGTTAATACATTTTATAACTATTAATAAAAGTGTTATATTAATATTTTTATTATCACACTTTACTATATTTTTCGTCAAAATTAATGTACTTAATATTTACTTTCAATACTCGACTTGGACCAAGTTTACATTTTCTCATAAAAATTTATAGGTTTAATAACTTATATATTTTTACCACTTTTCGTCTAAACAAATATGTTTAACACATATTTTTAATTAACGACCACGTCTGCGTAAACTATAAATAATATATTTGTCCAAATATATATTATTTGGTCACAACATCGATAAACATATATATTTACACCTATCGAGACCAAGCGAAATTAATAAATACTTTACGTCATATATATATCTTTCGAACCAACACTTATACGATATACTCATACACATTATTTTCACATTTATTCCAAGAGCCAACACTTGTAAACAATTTTCATAATAAATATATAAACATAACTTAAATAATATTCAGAAATTTTTATTTTTGAACTTTAAACATTTGCCACACAAGTAACGATAACACAACACTTAAAGATTTTCGAATTTATTAAATTGTTTCACATCGAGTCTTGAACATGAACTATTAGACTAAGACATGCCATACTATTCTAGGTTGTGTTTTGGAGCCGTGCACACTTGCTACTTGATTATTTCACCAGAAGAATTATTGAGGTGAGTTTATAGCCCCACTCCTTCTATACTTGTTTTACAAACTGGGGTGAGAAACATGCAAAACTCTTTTATGGACCAAAACTATTGTTTATGCTATTACGTGGATTAGCCTAAGCCCTGTTATGTCCCATTATGCCCAACTCATGAACCGTCAATTCCTGCTGGGAAGCGCGAATGTTATAAATAGATCTATTGGGGGTAACGCCCCCGTTTGATTTGACCGGATAGGCAAACGAACGTATACCATGTCGAAACACAAGTGTCTGGGATAAACACTTGTCGGGCACCTAAATATGATTACAAGCTCTTTGAGCATGCACACTGTTATAGCTTCGGTTGCATGAACTTAGTGCTAGCATAATAGACTTTTTTTATATGACATTATATGTGTTGTAATGCTCATATGCTAAACTCATGGTCCAAACTTATGATTTTATTGCTTAACTTAAAACCTATAGACTCACCAGCTTCTTGCTGACTTTTAGCATGTTTTTCTCAGGTGCTTAACTTATCAATAAATGATCTTTTGAAGGCTTGACTTGGCAAGGTCATAGGTACATTTGGAGTGGAATAAATTCCCACACTTAACTAGTTTTGTATTTGGGACAACTAAAAAATTTATGGGCCTTGTACTCCAAATTTGACTATGATGTCAACTTATTACTTTTAAACTAATGTATGTTTTTAAACGGGTTTTGAAAATCCGTTCTTTATTATCTTGTGTTGTGATTACTAATTTACGTAGCACCCCATGACCCGAATGCTTCCGCTATACCAGATTTTTTTGGGGGTGTTACAGATTGGTATCAGAACCAAGGTTATAGAGAACTAGGTACATATAAACCCTAAACTATAACCGCTTTTTACAAAAACAAGTCTCTATGACCGCCACTTGCCAGCCTGCCTTGTTCGTCAATTTACATGTTGATTACTTGTCTTAGCTAAGTATTACTCTTTACCGTTATATATATATAAACATACATATATATACTATAAGTATTTCTATATACTTACACACTTATACCGTCTTTGTCACAGACCATGCCTCATTTCGACGGCATCGAAGCCATTTTGCACACTAGCACCTCACCATCTCGCCAGATCACACCAGACTCAGATGACCCCTACATGAGGGTACTTCGGGCTTTCAACGCCCCAGATCCTGACACTGCTGAGCCTGTATCTACCTCATCATTACCCATACAACCTACATCTACTCCCATAGCTGACACCACTACTACTCAGACTATTGCTACTCGTTGTACAGCCCGCATACGTGTCCCAGGACGCCGAATGCGATATTCAGACTTACCATCCTCACCCCCGAAGAGGACCTGGGCTGTTTACATGGGTACCTCCACCACTCCATTATCATTATCACCAGCATCATCACACACTCACTTACCACTCCATCAGAGGCTCAGAAGGGCCACCGAGTCATATTCAGAGGAGTCAGAGGAGGATCCAGAAGAGGAGTCGGATCTAAAAGAAGAGTCAGACCCAGATGAGGATCCTGAAGAGGAGCCCCTCCCAACAGAGCATGCACTTGTTGAGACTACATCAGTTGAGCATGCCCAGGGAGGTGCATGTTTACAGAGAGGAGGCAAACAAATTATTGAGGAGGTTCAAGGTACTTTCGAGACGAGGCAGAGCTCGAGAGCAGCCCAGATTCAGGGTGATGATACAGATGTGCCTATAGGGCTAGGGTTGAGGGCTGCCATGATACGAGCTAGGGAAGAGCAGCATGATACTGATGAGGAGATATGGAGAGATATTGAGTGTGTGCAGAGCATTCCACCAAGAGCGGTCAGCCCAGACTATGTACCTTCTTCTCCATCATTTATACCACCATCACCAATTGAGCCAAACTCTCCACTGCCTGACATTCCAGACTCCCCAATGCCAGACATTCCAGATGATGTATCCACACCTAATCCCCCTGACTATGATGTGAGTGCTCTTGATTCGATATGGACCCGTCTTTATCAGCAAGCCAGCATACTTGACGTCCATGCTGATCAGCTGGAAGGGTTACAGCTAGCACGTTTTGAGCAATATGATCGAAACATTGACACTTTGTTTAGGAGAGCCGATGCTGAGAGGCGAGAGATGTTTGACTTAGGGATGAGGGTTGATGAGATGCATGACATTTATAACCATAAGCTTAGAAACTTGGATTCCAGAGTAAGCGTTTTGGGCAGAGGTCAGATCAGGATCTATGGGATGCTGAGGAAAGCTCGGGGTACTGATCGTGCTCAGTTGCAGAGGATCATGACTGCCGAGTACATGATTGGCGTAGTAATGAGGGAGAATGAGGAGTTGCGTTCATCGTGTTGATCATTTGGAGGCTGCTATTGGTGGGATGACTGCCGCATTTGAGCGATTACGCCTCGAGCGTGATCGAGATTAGTGTTCTTGTACTAGATGATACTAGCTTAGTGGTTGTTGTACTTTCCTTTCATCCGAACCTTGTATTTCCATTATGTATTCGAAACTTGTACTTTCCTTCGATGCACCATAAGCTTGTAATTTTGTGAACACATATTGACTTTAATCTATAACAAGCTTGGTTGTTTACTCTATTGTGCCATTCATTCTGTGAATGATCTTATTCATACCTGTGGTGACTATATACTCGTGTGATAGTAAACCCTCCATATGGAATCTCATTTGTCTTTATATTTTGTTTGTTTTTGTAGCAAAATGCCTCCCAGAAAGAAGTCAAACAGAACCACACGAGCCAACCCAGGCCCAGCTAGGGCTACAGGCACTGTTCCACCTACTGTTAACCAAGCAATGTTAGACCAATTGGTGGACGAGAGAGTAGCGGCAGCTATAGCCGCAGCCAACGTAAACACCTCCACTACCGATGTTGGCACTTCCAGACCAAATCGCGGCAATGGCCGAGGCTGCAACTACCAAGATTTTCACAAGATTATGACTGGGAGTTTTGGAGGGTCTGAAGGAGCATTGGTATTGGTTAGATGGATTGAGAAATTGGAAACTGTGTTTAGGATAAGTAGTTGTGCGGATGAGGATAGGGTGAAGTATGCATCATTCACCTTCACAGATGCTACTCTAACCTGGTGGAATAACTATCTGAAGTCTGCCGGGTATGACACCGCTTACTCAATGCCATGGGAAAACTTTAAGGAAATGGTGCTTAAAAAGTACTGCCCCCGCAATGAGGTCATGAAGCTAGAGGTTGAATTTTGGAATCTCAAAGTTCAAGGTACCAACATGGCTGCTTACAACCAGCATTTTCAGGAACTAGTTTTGTTGTGTCCTGAAATGGTCCCGACTGAGACTCGTGTACTGGAAAGGTACATTAGAGGATTACCCCAATCCATCAAGGGCAGTGTCACTACTTCCAAGGCTGCTAATCTCCATGAGGCAATGGAAGTGGCCAACCAGTTGATGGATCAAATTGTGGAGGATACACCAATGGAGGTGACTGATGGCAAGAGGAAATGGGATGACCTTTCTGTCAACAACAATAACTCAAACACCACTTCCTCGAACAAGAAACAAAAAGGCGCCAAGGTGTATGCAGCAGGAACCACCGAAAAGAAAGCTTATGCTGGAAAACATCCACTATGCAACCGTTGCAAGCTTCATCACAGCGGACCGTGCACAGTGAAGTGCAAAAACTGTCAGGAAGTTGGGCATATGACCAGAGATTGTAGGTCAAGGACTTGCCACTGTACAGACAGCACCTGGACAGAACCCGAAAGCTAATGTGACCTGTTTCGGATGCGGAAAGAAAGGGCATTACAAGAATGAATGCCGCGAACAGAGGAACCAGGGTGCTGGGGGTAATCAAGCCAACAATGGGAACAAGAGTAATCAGAAAATTGGTGGAAACCAGGTCTACCCAGTGAAACAAGAAGGAGCCCGCGGGAGGGTCTATGCTGTGGGTAGGGTGGAGGCCCAGGAGGACCCGAACGTCGTGACGGGTACGTTTCTTCTAAATAACCGCTATACATCCATATTGTTTGATACGGGAGCAGATAGGAGTTTTGTTTCAAATGCATTTAGCCCACTACTAAATATTGCCCCGATCGCCTTAGACAACGTATACAATGTGGAACTAGCTAATGGGAACATAGAAAGGGTAGATACGATCATAAGAGGTTGCACCTTAAACCTACTAAACCATCCTTTCAACATCGACCTTATGCCGGTAGAATTGGGTAGTTTGGACGTCATTGTTGGAATGGACTGGTTGTCGAAGTACCATGCCGCCGTCATTTGTGACGAGAAAATCGTACGACTTCCCTACGGAGATGAAGTCCTGATTGTTGAAGGCGACCGAAGGGACATGAGAAGTGCGTCAAGGCTAAACATAATCTCTTGTACAAAGGTTCAAAAGTACATCAAGAAAGGATGACATCTCTTTCTAGCACAAGTAAACAATAAGGAAGAAAAGGAGCCAGAGGGAAAATGTTTGGAAGATGTACCAATCGTGAGAGACTTTCCGGAGGTCTTACCCGAAGAATTACCTGGACTCCCGCCGACCCGACAAGTTGAGTTTCAAATCGATTTAGTGCCTGGTGCCGCACCTGTGGCACGAGCACCTTATCGATTAGCTCTGACAGAGCTCCAAGAGCTATCAAACCAATTTTCGGAACTTTCAGAGAAAGGATTCATAAGACCGAGTTCTTCACCTTGGGGAGCCCCCGTCTTGTTCGTCAAGAAGAAGGATGGAACATTTAGGATGTGCATTGATTATCAGGAGCTAAACAAACTAACCATCAAGAACCGATACCCACTCCCGAGAATTGACGATCTCTTTGATCAACTGCAAGGTTCAAGCGTTTACTCAAAAATTGATCTGAGATCCGGATATCATCAACTGAGAGTTCGAAAACAAGATATTCCGAAAACGGCATTTAGAACCCGTTATGGGCACTACGAGTTCCAAGTTATGCCGTTTGGTCTAACCAATGCACCAGCGGTATTCATGGACCTTATGAACCGGGTGTGCAAGCCATACTTGGATAAATTTGTGATCGTCTTTATCGATGACATTCTCATTTACTCTAAGAACGAGAAGGAGCATGAGGAGCACCTCAGAAAAATTCTGGAACTGTTAAAGAAGGAGAAATTGTATGCTAAGTTTTCCAAGTGTGAATTCTGGATACCGACTATACAATTTCTGGGTCACGTGATCGATAGCCAAGGCATTCACGTGGACCCTGCAAAGATTGAGTCAATAAAGGATTGGGCGACACCCACAACACCTACTGAAATACGCCAATTCTTAGGACTTGCTGGTTATTACAGAAGGTTTATTGAAGGGTTCTCAAAAATAGCAAAGCCTTTAACCAAACTAACTCAGAAGAATGTAAAGTTTGAATGGGGAGATAAGGCAGAGGAAGCTTTCCAACTCCTTAAAGATAAGTTGTGTAGTGCACCCATTTTGGCCTTACCCGAGGGTAGTGAAGACTTTGTAGTTTACTGTGACGCTTCACACAAAGGTTTGGGAGCCGTCTTAATGCAACGAGAGAAAGTGATAGCATATGCCTCTCGACAACTGAAAAAGCACGAGAAGAATTATACTAAACACGACTTAGAATTGGGGTCAGTAGTGTTTGCACTGAGAATCTGGAGACACTACCTTTATGGCACCAAATGTGTAGTTTACACTGACCACAAGAGTTTGCAACATATCCTTGACCAAAAGGATCTTAACATGAGACAACGCCGTTGGTTAGAATTGCTTAGCGATTATGATTGCGAGATTCGACACCATCCAGGTAAAGGAAACGTAGTAGCAGATGCACTTAGCCGAAAAGAACGACCAAAACCTCTGAGAGTACGATCGTTGGGTATGACAATCATTTCACCCCTTCCATCAAAAATCCTTGAGGCTCAGACTGAGGCACTCAAGGAAGAAAATAGACCCAACGAGAAAATCTATGGTATGCCTGAAAATGAAAATGGTTTTGTGAAGAGATTTGATGGAGTGCTGTGTTTCAAGGACAGAAGTTGGGTTCCACTCTACGGAGGGATACGTGACCTCATCATGCACGAATCTCACAAGTCTAAATACTCCATTCACCCGGGCGCCGATAAAATGTACCTTGATCTAAAGAAACTATACTGGTGGCCAAACATGAAGGCCGACATTGCTAATTATGTCAATCACTGTTTGACTTGTTCCAAAGTCACAGCTGAACATCAGCGGCCATCAGGTTTACTTGTGCAACCAGAGATTCCCGAGTGGAAGTGGGAATGCATAACAATGGACTTTATCACCAAACTGCCAAGGACATCAAGCGGTTATGACACGATTTGGGTAATCGTTGATCGTCTCACTAAGTCCGCTCACTTCCTTCCAATTAAAGAGAATGACAGCATGGACAAACTTGCAAGACTGTATGTTAAAGAAATTGTTGCACGTCATGGTGTTCCAATTTCCATCATTTCTGATCGTGATAGTCGATTCACGTCTAACTTTTGGAGGTCACTCCAGGATGCATTGGGAACAGATCTCGATATGAGTACCGCATATCACCCACAAACAGATGGTCAGAGTGAGATGACCATTCAGACTCTAGAGGACATGTTCCAGGCATGTGTGATTGATTTTGGCAACGGCTGGGATAGACACTTACCCCTATCCGAATTCTCTTACAATAACAGCTATCACACCAGCATCAAAGCTGCACCATATGAGGCACTCTATGGCCGAAAGTGCCGATCACCGGTATGTTGGACTGAAGTTGGAGATAGCCAACTTACTGGTCCTGAACTGATACATGAGACGACAGAGAAAATTGTGCAAATCAAAAGCCGAATGCAAGCGGCTCGCGATTGTCAAAAGAGCTATGCGGACAAAAGATGAAAACCTCTTGAATTCCAAGTAGGAGATCGAGTCATGCTAAAGGTCCCACCATGGAAGGGCGTTATACGTTTCGGAAATCGTGGAAAACTAAATCCCCGATACATTGGACCATTCAAAATCCTTGCCAGGATCGGACTGGTAGCTTACCGACTCAAATTACCTGCATAACTTAGTGCTGTACACAACGTCTTTCATGTGTGCAACTTGAAGAAATGTCTTTCCGATGAAGAAGTCGTCATACCTTTGGAGGAAATCCACCTTGATGAACAGCTGAACTTTTTTTGAAGAGCCTATCAAAATAATGGATCGGGAAGTCAAACGGTTGAAGCATAGTCGTATTCTGATTGTCAAGGTTCGATGGAACTCTAGAAGAGGACCCGAATTCACGTGGGAACGTGAAGATGAAATCAAAGCTAAATATCCACATCTTTTCGCATGTTCATCTGATAACACGAATTAAATGTCGGGACGACATTCAAATGAGGCTGGGAGACTATGACAATCGGTAATTTTTCAGACCTTATTTTAATAATAAATATTTATTTATTATTACACACTTATTATTGAGCATGATTTAGCTCACTTGACTAAATTTTGGGAAGTTATCCCACACACTGAAACATTTCAAGCTATTTATTATTATCAGAAAATGTGAGATATTAATTTTCTGACCACTTATGAGTTTTCAAACTCACATGAGAAGTTATCTCACTTTACTTGAAAAACGAGCTCGCGCACGAACCGACCTATAGATAGTATGGTTTTGTCAAAATAAACATATTTTGGAACCAATATTAGTGTTTTTATATTTATTTTATAAAAGCAAGGTTAAAAACATATTTTACACATTAAATATTGTTAACATTCACGTCCAAACTTAAATGAAAAAAAATAAAGAAAAATAAAATATATACAACACGTTTAGTAATTCACCCAAGCAACATGTCACCTAATGTTGACTTCTACCTCCCCTCCCATACCCTTTGAATGATTTTCACATCACCAAAACCATTCAACTCATAATTTCAATCTTGTACCACTCTTGTATTCATGGTTTGGAAGACAAAAAGGACGCAACTCCATGCTTATTCCCTTCTCTTCTTTCTTGTTGCAGTCCAGAAACTTCACCAAATTCAAACTCATATCTTTGTCGTACAATCTTATCAATATTTAAAACAAACTCTTCTTTTGACTTCCTACTTATACACCGAACTTAGACAAATCTCAAGCATACACATTCACTTCCAAATTTCATACAAAAGTTAGAAGTATTTCAAGCTAAGTTTGGGTAAAACTTGGAGTAGCATTGGTCTTCTTCTTTGGTTCACTTCTCACTCGACATTCATTCACTCTCACACTCACTGTAAGCATCAAACTTAATTTTCTTAACTTGTATTTCATTTATTTTTTTTAACTTTAAGCATTTCTTTAATAAATATGCATGTCAATGTGTAAAGATGATGCTTGGTCCATGTTTCATTTGACATACATATACACACTGTCAAGTGTCAACATTCATGTGTTTAAACATTTGACTTCAACATACCTATATATTCATTATGTTGGTATATAAATGCAACCTTTTTAAAATTGGTTTTGTTGTGTTTAAAAGAACTTGTGTGGCGAACCTTATTCTCGTTAACACCTAAACATCTCGAGAAATAACTAGCATCCACGTTATTTTCAAATCGACATGCACGCACTTCGTGTCAAACTTGTTAAAGTTTTTGGAACCTGAAACAACTAAACAAAAACTACATATAAACAAACGTAAGTGTTGGCTCTCTTACACAACTGTTTATTCGATACATAATTCTTCTTGTAGCTTATTTAGTTTATTTTTTTGAAGCTATGAGATACTTATATACTATGTTATAAGCTTATTTCTTATCGGTTAATATCATGAACCCAAAGCGAACACATAAACGGACCATGAGGCCCAACCCTCGGACCCATAGCTTATTGATAAGCTATTGGTGTTAAAAAGAGCTTATTGCGACTTATGCGAGCATATCGAAACTTACACTACATGGTTTAGAAGTTTTTTTTAGCTTTCGTTGAAATTTTAGTCGTAAGGCTCAAGATATGTCGAGCGACCATCTGTAGTGCTTATTCTCGAAGGCTAAAAGTTTTTTTTTTTTTTTTTTTTTTTTTTTTTTTTTTTTTTTTTTTTTTTAGTTTGCATGTTTAAAAAGATGGCAACACAGTTTTGAAATAGAAAAGAGAAACGCCAAACGCATGCAAACAAATATTTTTATATGTACACTGATTTACTAAATATTTTTATATGCAAACAAATATTTTCAGTGGGATATTACTAAATGAATACAATTGCCAAAAGTTCTTAAATATAAATGTGTAGCAAATAAAAACACCAAAGGACTTGTATTCAAGTGGTGAGCTCAATGCTTTCTCTCCTATTTGGCCCAGGTTAGAATCTGGGCAACAACACTTGGTTGTTTTATTATATATTTTTTACTCTAACATGTTAATTCATAATAATTTCAAATGGTATATATATAATCAACAGTGGAGACTTGTAAATGAATAAGGATTTGGCCCATCGGGTAACATGCCATATTTATTTTTAAACGAGAAGTCATGAATTCTAATCCCGTAAGGAGCATTTTTGTTATAATTTTTATTTTGACAATTAATTTTGACCCAGGTTAATACATTTTATAACTATTAATAAAAGTGTTATATTAATATTTTTATTATCACACTTTACTATATTTTTCGTCAAAATTAATGTACTTAATATTTACTTTCAATACTCGACTTGGACCAAGTTTACATTTTCCCATAAAAATTTATAGGTTTAATAACTTATATATTTTTATCACTTTTCGTCTAAACTAATGTGTTTAACAAATATTTTTAATTAACGACCACATCTGCGTAAACTATAAATAATATATTTCTCCAAATATATATTATTTGGTCACAACATCGATAAACATATATATTTACACCTATCGAGACCAAGCGAAATTAATAAATACTTTACGTCATATATATATCTTTCGAACCAACACTTATACGATATATTCGTACACATTATTTTCACATTTATTCCAAGAGCCAACACTTGTAAACAATTTTCATAATAAATATATAAACATAACTTAAATAATATTCAGAAATTTTTATTTTTGAACTTTAAACATTTGCCACACAAGTAACGATAACACAACACTTAAAGATTTTCGAATTTATTAAATTGTTTCACATCGAGTCTTAAACATGAACTATTAGATTAAGACATACCATACTAATCTAGGTTGCGTGTCGGAGCCGTGCACACTTGCTACTTGATTATTTCACCAGAAGAATTACTGAGGTGAGTTTATAGCCCCACTCTTTCTATACTTGTTTTACAAATTGGGGTGAGAAACATGCAAAACTCTTTTATGGACCAAAACTATTGTTTATGCTATTACGTGGATTAGCCTAAGCCCTGTTATGTCCCATTATGCCCAACTCATGAACCGTCAATTCCTGCTGGGAAGCGCGAATGTTATAAATAGATCTATTGGGGGTAACGCCCCCGTTCGATTTGACCGGATAGGCAAACGAACGTATACCATGTCGAAACACAAGTGTCTGGGATAAACACTTGCCCTAAATATGATTACATGCTCTTTGAGCATGCACACTGTTATAGCTTCGGTTGCATGAACTTAGTGCTAGCGTAATAGACTGTTTTTATATGACATTATATCTGTTGTAATGCTCATATGCTAAACTCATGGTCCAAACTTATGATTTTATTGCTTAACTTAAAACCTATAGACTCACCAGCTTCTTGCTGACTTTTAGCATGTTTTTCTCAGGTGCTTAACTTGTCAATAAATGATCTTTTGAAGGCTTGGCTTGGCAAGGTCATAGGTACATTTGGAGTGGAATAAATTCCCACACTTAACTACTTTTGTATTTGGGATAACTAAAAACTTTATGGGCCTTGTACTCCAAATTTGACTATGATGTCAACTTATTACTTTTAAACTAATGTATGTTTTTAAACGGGTTTTGAAAATCCGTTCTTTATTATCTTGTGTTGTGATTACCAATTTACGTAGCACCCCATGACCCGAATGCTTCCGCTATACCAGATTTTTTTGGGGGTGTTACACGGGGGCACCAAGGAAACGGGCTATGGAATGTTTGCAAAAAAAATATTAGAAGCACAAGTATATATACAAATATATATAGAGTAACAAACATATAACAAGCATCATGAAATAAAAGCATTCATTAAAAGCAAGAGTTGTGTGAAAATATACAACAATACATATATCATCAAGAAAGATTACAACTAGGACAACAACTAGGAAATACTACAACTAGAATAGTACTCCATCATGCAAAGAGTACATGATCTTCATAGAACTTGCAAACAAAAGGGTTGTGAAGGCTTTATTTATTAAGCATAGCTTATGCTTAATTTGGAGAGTATGAAGGTGATGGTGGAGAAATGGGAGAAGATGGTGGAGATAGGATAATAGGTGAGGATGGTGGTGGTGGTGGTGGATTGGTTAGCAAGTGTTCAATATATGAAAACATGTATTGAATTTCATCTCTAAGACCAAAGATGATGGTTCGGTTGTGGATGCAACAAAGGCAAGTATCACCATGAGCTTCAAGTAATCTCCAAGGTACGGGATTAACAAAAAATGGTGGTATGATTGGTGGAGATGAAACATGAGCATCAAGTGGTGTTATTGGTGATAATGAGATGGTAAGTTCGGTGGAGAGGGGTTCTTGGGTAGGATGTGGTGATGATGCTTGTGGTGATGATAAGTGTGAGTTTATGTAGTCATTGATGGATGAAGTTGAAGGTATGGAAGAAGAGGATGTCTGATGAGGCGAAAAGTGTACTGCTTTTAAAGGGTCATTTAAGCCCGAATTCGAGATTATTTGATCAAATATTACCCTAAATCGTTCCTTTTGTCATTTTAGGTATTTTTGGAGAGAAATCTGGAAAAGGAAGCATTTTGGACATTTTTGAAGCATAAAAGTGAAGAAAATGGCAAAGTCTCAATTTTCCTTGCTGGGAACAGTACCTGACGGCGTCAAGACTCTCCACATGATGGCGTTAAGAGTTACAAAAGAGGTGGAGGTGGAAAATACATGTGACGATCAGGAGAGTTTCTAAGCTTAGGACCTGACGGCGTCACCAAGGCTGTCGGGGTCCAATTACTTGTGACGGCCCAGAGCACAACTACATATGACGGCGTCACAAATGGATCTAGGCAATATGATTTTTATCATGGCGGCGAGTTGACGGCGTCACAACCTAACACATGACGCCATCACGATGTATAATCTATATATAGTTTTCCAAATTTCATTCATTAGTGTGCAACTTTGAGGGAATAAACCCTAGTCCGAATTTTATCAGCCTTTCAAGGGTTTCAACCCCTTGATTCTTTCATGTTCAATTAAAGATAAGTATCCCTTGAAATCATTCAATATGTCTATGTGTTGTTTGATTATATCTTACGCTTGTATTCTATTTAACATGCTAGGCTAGATTTCTCTTGGGTTTGCTTAGATGTAGTGAAACATAGATGTTAATTATGGGTTGATTGTTTGTTTATAGTTGTTACGGATGATTGTATTTGATGTTAGGCTTAAGAAAACTGGCAGACTTGCATTGGTAACTTGCTTGAACGTCTTAAGAAACATGATCGGAGGTGTACTACGTTTTTTGGTTGTATTTAATGCGTAAGAGAATTCTAATGATCCTATGTTAGGAGCTTCTAACGGCTCGATATAGGAGTGAAGTAGGATCCTATAGAGTTAGGGAATATTGTACACGGCCCTACGACTAGTATTAAGGAATATGACCCGTCATCCATGCAATTGTAACAAGCTAATCAACCTGTAAAAGATATCTAGGGAGTAATGAAACCTAAGTAAACACAACTTTCCTCATTATTGTTTCCACCACATTAGTTTATTAGTTTTATTTTAATTTCTGTTATTTTACTTTCATTGCATTAGTAGTAAACTGGGTTAGTTGGCTAGCAATTAATTCCACCCACTCCTTCAAAACTTGAGATTTTACTTGCTTTCATAAAAATATAAAAATACAAAAAGAATCATCCCTCACCTCTAGACCTAGTTTATTAGGCTTTCTAATCCTATCGACACTATTCCTGAGTTGAACGATCAATCCTCTCGGTACTTGTCACTATACTATACTACAACGATCAGGTACACTGCCTAGTGGGTGTTGTAAGCTTCTCGTGATCCCTTGAGAGGTAAAACCTGTTGCGAGGGTGCGATCCCCACGTATCAAGTTTTTGGCGCTGCAGCCCGGAGAATAGTTATTGTCTAGGTTAGGATTTCTTTTTATTAGGTCTACTTATTTCTAGTAAGATTTTATTTTTATTTTTAGGTTTCCTTTAGTCTATCTTATTTCTTCGTGTCTTTGTTCGTAACCTTTACCATCCGACATCATGGAAGGTGGTAACCTCTTTGAACCCATCAATCCACCACAACAAAACCACCCACAAAACCCACCACTAGCGAACCAACCTCTTAGGCCCCGAACTTTAGGAGAGTATTCCCGTCCTAGCCACCAAGGCTATCGAAACACTATTGAGCTCACTCAAGGAGCCAATGTGTCCCCCTTGCGATCCGACACCATCTGGTTGGTGCAAAGCGGATATGCATTCCATGGACTTCGTTCCGAAGATCCTAATCAACATCTCAAGGATTTCCTTAAAATCGTAAATTCCATAGGCCTTGATTTTGCAACTAGAGAGTCGACCCGATTACGTCTATTCCAATTCTCTCTACGTGATCAAGCTAGTCAATGGCTTGAATGTTTACCCGCGGGATCCATCACCTCATGGGATGATCTCACATCTCGTTTCCTTGCTCAATTTTTCCCACCGGGGAGAACTACCAAGCTTAGAAATGATATCTTGATGTTCCAACAACGTCAAGGTGAAACTCTATATGAAGCATGGACTCGTTTCAAGGACTTACTCCAAAAAGTCCCTCATCATGGCATAGAACTTTGGCTCCAAGTCTAAATCTTCTATGACCATATCGACCTCTCCACAAGGCGAACCATTGACCAATCGGCCGGTGGCAAGCTACGAGATCTAAGTGCAGAAGAATCATGGGAACTCATAGAAAATCTTACTCTCTATGACAACAAAATTTGGAATGATCCCCGTGATTTGAACAAAACGGTCAAGGCAATATCTTTGCCTTCGAACAATTCTAGCACTCCCGACCGTAGGATCATGGAACTTGAGGACCAAGTCAAGTTTCTCATGAAATCCTACGAAGCTCCTAAGCCTTCAAGCCAAGTGAACAAAATCACTTCTTCATGCGAATTATGTAGTGGTCCCCATGACACTCGTGATTGCGTGGAACTCCCCGGACAAGCTTTTGCGGATTACGCATCCTCACGTACCGACAAAGCGGGAGACAAGTGGTACACTTTCAAACCCAAGCCAAACCCTTACGGTGATTCATACAATCCTTCTTGGAAAAATCATCCGTACCTTAGGTGGAAACAAAACCAAAACATGCCCCAAAACAACTCTTCCAATCCACCTAATCGTTACCAACCAAACGGCCCACCTTCTAACCGTACTTTCAACAACAATCCTTCCAATAACTATGGTAGTACCAATAATTTTGAAGGGTTGATGTCCAAGTTTAGGGCATCTCAAGAAGCTCGCATAGCTAAGTTTGAAACCGAATTCAATCAACAACAAATGGAGATGACCAATAAGATTGACAACTTGTTGAAAGCCCTCAACAACCAAGTGCTAACTACACCTAGGAAGGACACTAGGGACACTAATAGCGGAATCCAAATTAAGGACCCTTCATCATCCAAACACGTCCACTTTGTCAACGTTGTCACCATTAAGCCAATAGATAAGAATGTAGAAGAAAGTGACAAGGATGAAGTTGGAATAGAAACCGGGACTAAGGATGAGATTAAGGAAATTGAGGATATTAAGGGAGAAAAGTTAGAGGAAGTAGAAAATGTAGAAGAATACTTTGATAAGTTACCCACCAAGGAAGAACGGGAATATCACAAGGATCTATTCGATGATCCCGGGACACCTTATGTCCTTGGTTCACCCCTTATTAAAGTAGGTGATCCCTCTAACATCAACATACCATGCAACATTGGGCATATGCATGTGTGGAAAGCTTACATCGATCTTAGGTCTTCTATAAACATCATGACTAGGACCTATTATAATTGGGTAGTGAAGAAGCAACTTAGATATAAGATGATGCCTAACACGAATTGGATGAGCAACTTTGTAGGAAGAGTGAGAGGATTACATGTCTTTATAGGAAACTTCACTTATGTTACTGACTTTGTGATTGTAGAGGATATTCGTCCGGTAATAGATGGATGCCTAAGTCAAGTAGTGTTCGGAAGACTGTTTGTTGAGGTCTCTAAGATGAATTATGAACCATCCCTTGGAATAGTTAGATTCAAGGATGAGAACGATGAGATTGCTTACCAAATACCTTATAAGATTGAACAATACCGTCTTCTATCAAACCTAGAAAAGGAACACAAGCAAGCGGTTTACTATAGGAATGATGAGGATAGACGTAGAGGAGTAGATTATTACATGAGTAGGATACTTGGTTTCTATAAGGAATGTTTGCAACTAGGTCCGGAATACAAAACTAAGATTGGAGATAACCTAGAGAATGAGACCAATGGCGAGGTCACGTAATAACCCATGACCTTGAGTCTAGCTACAAGACTCGTAAATAAAGAAAAGCGCTTCTTGGGAGGCAACCCATGTTTTGTGTGATTTTTATTTGTTTGATTGTTATTTGTTTCCGTATGCATGCTTTATTTTATTGTTGGTAGATCATGTTTCAAACTAAAATTGTGAAAATGCTTTATTTTGTTGTTTAACTTCGTCGTAACTTCATATAAAGGTATTTTGCAAAAGCTAAGTGTAAGGGGAAACCCCAAATTTGTTTCTAAGAACGAAATTGATCTTGATTCACCACAATATTAAATGAACGTGTATATTAGTAATTGTTAGAGTCAAATGCTTGTATCGAGTCATAATGATGTTTTGCAGGATTTTCCAGGAAGTAGGACATAAGATTTTCCAGAAATTTTTCAGAAATTTAACATAAAGATTTCTGCAGGTCACTTCTGACGGAGTCAGGGCTTAACTCCTAACAGCGTCACGTGTAAAATTCTGGAAATTTTGCAAGTTTTGTTTTTCTAACGGAGTCTTAAAGTTTTTGTTAATTCTTTAGTTTTATAAACTCCAGGAAATCTGCAAACATTCATTCCACAAGCATTATATCTTAAATTGTTTTCTAGGATTTGTTAGTATATATAGATTGCCGCCGATTTTACGTGAGGTTGCCTTGTTTGTTTTCTCAGGTTTAATAGGTTATATATGACAAGAAGATGATTTATATCTCTGGAAGGGAAGCTTTGAATGTTCATTTTCTTGGAGGAAGATCTAATCTTGTTAATACACTATCCGCACCGAACGAATCAGGGGAGTATTTGTTTTCATTCTTTTACCTATTTTACTTTTACATTCTTTAATTGAACATTGGGGACAATGTTCATCCTAAGTGTAATGGGTGGGTAAATGATAATACCTTATAGGATATTATTGCACTTGAGTTTGTTTGTTTGATGGTAGGTGTGTAATAAAACTAAGAGAAACACTTGTTAGTGTAATTTTATTGCCAAATTTAAATTTTTTTACAACATTTAGGAGTGAAACTTTAGCCATAACAAGCGTCTCATGGATAGGAGTTGTATGACTAGCACAAAACCGTACCATTTAGAAAAATTTTCCACCCAAATATGTGAGGTTCGCCTATAGATTTGATAGGAAAAGCATTTACTATTAGTGCTTATGAGTGTACCAGTAGCATTTAGATTCTAGAACTTGCGTTAGTGATGCATCCCGAGACCGCTAGTGAGACTACATTCGTGTAGTAGGATTTACTACATGATAAGAGGCATTAGGATCACCCTTGTGTTAAACCCGAATCATAATTACTTGACCATTTAAGTCATATTACTTGACTAGTAAAGTCAATTAATTTTCCCAAACCTTAGCGTTGTACTCATTTTTAGTATACGAAACCCCTAGTACACCCCTCCGAGCCTATCTTTTCGTTTCTAACTTTAAGCATCTTACTTAAAGGAAGAATTTGTTACAACCCACCCAAATGTGCAACCAAATCGCCTTAGCCTTCCGTGTATGCACTCATCTTTAGTGCATTATTGTTACATGTTTAAACCCTTAGTTAATTATCTAATTGATTACATGGTTGCTAATGTAACCCCCGATACTTTTTCTAAAACCTATTACTGGCCAAATATTTATTTTCGTACCTGAGACGCATTAAAACTTTTATTTTGTGATTATTTGGGCTTGGAAAACATGAGATATATTGGAAATGAGAACTTTATTCCTTGATTGACCCAACACAACCTAGAACACTCGAATTGTATTGCATTTGCCAAATTATTTGAATTATTTTGAGTTTGGGAAAAACTCTGAAGTTTATGCTTGATTTTATTGAAAAAATTATTTCGTGAATAATGGCGCCAGTTTCGTAAATCTTCGAGTCCGTTTGCTATGTCGTTTGGACCCCGGAGCGTTTATCGTTAGAAGTTTACTACATTGGCAACTTTGGCCCCTAAATTACCCATTTTACTTTACCTTATACTTTTCTTTATTACAAAAACTACCATATACTTTTATTTCCATATATATACTCCCATTACCCCACTTTTCTCATTTTTGCATATATTAAACACACACACACATCACAAATTCTCTCTCTCTCTCCCTTGCATTTTCCGGCCGCCCCTCGCCGTGCACTAGCAGTTTCCAGCGACCACCACCGGAATATTTTCCGGCCACCCACTTTCTTTACACCATCTTGTAGATCGGGTTTCCCCCGACACCACCGTACCACCCCCGCTACGCCAATCACTCCCTAAGCGCTCCCACGCGCCACCACCGAACACCACCGCCACCACCGAAGGTCACCACCACACCCCGGCACCTCCTACCGACGGTAACACCACCCCACGCACCCTCTTTTCTTTATTTCCTTTTTATTTTTAAAAACCCTAGCTTTGATTTTTATTTAAATCCGATTTTTGTATTAAAACTTTTGTAAAAATGTTTTTGATATTTTTTTGAACCAAAAACTTGTGTGGGATTTCTTTGGTTTCCATTTGGCCGCGACTCGGAATGGACTCACCGAGTCAACTCGTGACTCGGTGAGGGTCTTGATGTTATTATTGTTGTTTGATGTTTGAATGACAAAGGGGAGTATGTTTTTCTTGATTATTCGATATCGAGGGTCCGTTTGGTTGTTTGTGGCTCGGCAGCCGAGCACAACCACCACCGAGGCATGGGTGGTGGTGGGGGTGAGTTATATTGTTGTTGTTGTTGATTTTTTTTGGGTTAGGACTAGTTTAGGTAGTGTTTGGATTGGTTATGGAAGGGATTTGATGAGCCGAGACGGGTATGGCTCGCTTTGGTTTTGGTTTGGTTTTCGGATTGACTTGGTTTTGGACTTGGGTTAAATTGAGTTTGTGATATTGTTGCGTGATTATTTTTGAGTATGGGTTACTAGTCTCGGGACATATTGTTTTATATAGAAACGGTAAATAATAAAACGGCTAATAATAAATATGAAATCTAAAATGAAATTGTTATAGTTAAGTGGATTGATATCAGACATATTTCCGTTCTTATTGCATTGTGAGCTTAAATTGGACATATTGGATTTACGGCCTTGGTTATTTGGTTATTATGGACCCTTTGGTACACGAGACGATAGGGTACGTTAGGCCCCGTAAAGATCTTAACGTTCCTGGAACCCGAACAAATACAAAATGGTCGATAAAACCTAAACAACTAATGGACTACGCGAATGATATATTTAAAATAAAAGAGTCGTTGACTCGAGAAAACGTTATATAAACGGGCAGGTCATGCCAAAATTTTATAAAATTCTTTATAAACTTTAAATTATTTTACCAAACGTTATTATTTCAAAACCCTTTTTATTTCAACGTTATTTTGGGGTAAATGGGTAAAATCCGAGACTTGTGGTTTACGTGTTGTTATTTATTATTTGAGTGTGCTTTCCATTTTCATTTCTTTTCTTTCCATTTCTTTTCGACGACTTTCTTCGAGGAATTCTTTCGTCTTTCTTGTGTATTTGGTCGTTTTGCCGACTTATTTCTTTTCTAACTTTCTTGTCTCCCACACGAGACTTTTCGAAACCTATTTCTTTCAAATGCCACTGTATTTATAAAACTTTTCTTCAAGCATTGTTTATTGACACATTCTAGTATAGTTCTGAGTTATGCCATTTATATTGATTAGGTTGTGCTGAGGTTCATTTGCTGTGACGCATTATTGATCGGTTACTATATCTCGTTTCCTGCTACTGCTATTGTTAAGTTGTGAGTTCATAGCCCCACTTTTATTTATCTTAAATGCTTTGCAAACTACTTGGGGTGAGATACATGCTTTAAATATTTTCTGAGCACAAGTATTTTTGGTATGCTTTTCCTGAATGATATATTTCCTGACGATGTGCTAAGTAGCTTGTCTTGCCTGAAAGACCCTCAGATCATGAGCCATTAGTCACTTGCGAGTGAAAGCGAACTTAGTTTATAGGCCTATAGGATTGACCATCCCGCCCGGTTGACCAAGGGCTTGGCAACGCGGGTGTACTACTTTCGATTTTGCTGGGTATCGGCAAGTACCCGGCCTTGGGGGCACTTTATATTATGAAATTCCGCGGTTATTGTTTACGCCAATACAGAGTTACTGATGATTGGTTTGGTTAACGTTTGTGTGTCATGAGCTTAGTACCATCAACCGTATGTATGCACGTGTTGCCTCTACATATTGGGTGTTAGCTTGATTTTCCCTGGTATTTGCATTTGTTGCTTATATCGTATGATTAAAACCTTGTGCTCAACTTATTATTTTAAACCTATGGATTACACTCAACCTTTGTGTTGACTTTTAAGCATGTGTTTCTCAGGTACTACTACTAATTAATTTTGGAGCTTTATGACTTGGGCGTGGTGGAGTGGAAAGGTCGAAGGAGTCTTTCTGTCAAGGCAGCTTTATAATCTTTACTATCTTTATTTTCATATCATTCGTAAAACCTTGGTGTCTTAAATGTTTTCCGCTACTAAACTTTGTTACGTGTTTTCCGCTGCTAAACTTTGTTAAATTTCCACTGCAAACTCTATTTTACTTTTTCCACTGCTACTTTGATTTAAGAGTCCTTGTACTCTAAATGGTTTATAATTCGAATGATATGTGTTTTCAACATTTATAAACGTCCCATGTTGTGGTCGTTAGCTATAAATGTGCTTGGTTTCTATTAGCGTAGTGCCCCAGCATGTCAGCTGCCGTATTTCGAGTTGGGGGTGCTACAGAATGGTATCAGAGCCAGGTTTATAGAGAACGAGCTCGCACTCGACTATAAACTTTTTCCTGGAGTGAAAATGTTTTGAGACAGAAAGCCGACAGCCCTCCGTGCCACTTCGCGCCCTGGTATTATTTTAAACTTTACATATATATATATATATATATATATATATATATATATATATATATATATATATATATATATATATATATATATATATTGAGAATTGGTTTGGACTTTTTTTCACTATCATGCTTTGGCTTATAAAATGGTTTTCCGCGAAAATTTGGCTAGAATTTTTATGTTTCCTTATACTCTTGTAGAGTATCATGTCTGTCCCAGTTCCCCATGGTCAGGTTCCAGTCCCACCCGTTGTTGACCCATTGCCTTTAGGAGATGATGTTGAGTTGGATGTTGATGTTGGTTTGGATGATGAGGTAGGTTTAGAGGATGCTGTTGATATTGAGGATGATGGAGATGAGGAGATGGATGACGATGATGATGACGAGGAGGATGATGATGAGGATTTCATGGAGGAGGATCAGGATGTTCTCCCGCCGCCTTCGCCTGTTGTGTCGGATGTGACTTATGAGTCGGATACGTCTGAGGCATTAGGATACGCGCTTGAGACTGAGGTTACTTCTACGCACGAGATTGGTGAGTCATCGGCCGCAGCCCGTGTTACACCGTCAGAGCTTAGAGCTGCTATGAGTTGTCTGAGGCAGAATGTAGAAGGGTGTAGGATTAGTCATAAGAGTATCACGAGGCGTATGAGTGATAGGCAGTTTGAGGTTGCAGGATTGAGGAGAGAGGTTCAGGATGATAGGAGAGCTGCAGGAGAGATATATATGGAGCTTCAGAGGCAGGTTGAGAGGTTGAGTTTGTTGGAGCGGATGAGTGTTGCATTTCAGGAGCGTATGGATTCACTAGATAGGAATATGGTTGAACTGGAGAAGATGGTTGATAAGTTGACCATGAAGGAGGTGTTCTTAGACATAGATAGTCGACACTATCGTACTAGTATCAGTGAGTTATGGAGTGAGTTTCATGAGATGCAGAGACAGGCCTATGCAGAGAGGATGACCCGCCTTAGGTCTTATGACAGCATTGATGTGATGGCTGTGTATGGAGATCGTTCAGGAGATCAGTGATGGGATCATTTATAGTAGTTAGTATCTTAATGTTAGTTTACCTAGTATATGTTAAACTGAATTCTTCAGTTGGTAGATTTTATTCGAAA
This sequence comes from Artemisia argyi, assembly GCA_030686995.1. Classification (NCBI taxonomy): domain Eukaryota; kingdom Viridiplantae; phylum Streptophyta; class Magnoliopsida; order Asterales; family Asteraceae; genus Artemisia; species Artemisia argyi. The sequence goes on along the minus strand of CM060677.1, from coordinate 83,122,124 downwards.
CTTGTACTTGTTTTGCATATCTTGTAAGACCAATGTCAAGTATGAAATCTATGATGTATTATGGTGATGTACTATTATTGATGTTGACTTATGCTATATTATGATTTTATTCATGTGACGATGCTTTATCTTGCGCTATGATTCTGACACGTTAATCGAATACTTACAAGTGTCGTGCTTTGTATTGATTGATAGAATTATGCCTCCTAGGAAGATGACCCCGGTTGCTATTCAGTAGTTGATTGATGAGGGTGTTGCAGCCGCTTGCCAGGCAAGCAGGTGTTCCTCAGAATGTTGGACCGGCTAGAGCTCAAGCTGTTCCCAACAACCATTTCTGCACTTTTAAGGAATTCATGGATTGTAAGCCGATTACCTTCAAGGGAACTGAAGGAGCTGTTGGATTGACTCAATGGTTTGAGAAAGTGGAATCGGTGTTTCATAGGAGCAATTGTACTGAGAACAATAGGGTGAAGTATGCGACAGGCACATTGTTGGAGCATGCCTTGTCTTGGTGGAATGCTTATGTTCAGGAAAAGGGAATGGAGGATGCTTATAATACTTCGTGGGAAGATTTCAAGAAAGCTATGGTTAAGAACTACTGTTCTTGTAGTGATTTAAGGAAATTGGATACTGAGTTCTATTATTTGGCTGTGAAGGGTTCTGATCTTGCTACTTATGTACGAAGTTTTCAAGAACTGAAGGTGTTTTGTGCTTACATGGTGCCAGATAATGAGAAGTTGCTAGAGAAGTTTATTGGTGGATTGCCTGCGAGTATTCAAGGAAACTTGACGTCGTACAATGCTGAGACTTTGGATGATACTATTAGCATGGCTGAACGTCTGATGGATCAGGTGACTAAGCATGGTGCTGTTCAGAAAAGTAATCACTTTGACAACAAGAGAAAATGGGAAGATAATAGAAGGAGCAACAACTATAACAACCCCAACAATCAGTATCATAACAACAATCACCATCACCAACAGAATAGGAGACAGGAGACTGTTAAGGCATTTGTGGCTACACAAGGAGGAGTGAATGTTGGACAACAAACTCTTTGTGGGAAGTGCCACCAGCATCATACTGGACCATGTACTGTGAGATGCACGAAGTGTCAAAAGGTTGGTCACATTGCGAGGTTTTGTAAGAACAGGGTTGTGGCGACAGGAGCAAATGCCCAGCCTGTGGTTACATGTTTTGGATGTGGAGAACATGGACACTACAGGGGATAATGCCTGAAGAATGCTGGACAAGGAAATGGAGGTACTCGAGGTAGAGTGTACGTGATGGGAAATGGAGAGCCGCATTAAGATCCGAATGTTGTCACTGGTACGTTTCTTCTCAACAACCTTCGTGTTAAAGTTTTGTTTGATTCGGGTGCTGATATGAGTTTTGTGTCTTCTAAGATTGCACCGTTACTCCGACTTACCCCTACTCTATTAGACGTTAGCTATAGTTTTGAGTTAGCTGATGGTAACCTAGTTGACACCTGCAACGTGATCCGTGGTTGTACCCTTAACCTGTTAGAATACTCGTTTAGTATTGATTTGATGCCAATCGAGCTCAGAAGCTTCGACATGATAGTTAGGATGGATTGGTTATCCAAGAATCGAGCGAGCATTGTTTGTAGAGAACGAGTTGTTCATATCCCTCTCAATGATGAGATTTTGATTGTTCGAGGTGATTGGAGTGGAACTCGCCTGAATATCATATCATGTATCAAGACCATGAAATACCTTGAGAAAGGATGTCACGCATTCCTAGCACATGTGGCTAAGAAGGAGTCGGGAGAGAAGCGAATCGAGGATGTTCCTTTTGTGCGTGAGTTTCCTGAAGTATTTCTTGAAGATTTTCCGGGATTTCCGCCAGCCCGATAAGTGGATTTTCGTATCGACTTAGTTCCAGGAGCTGCACCTGTTGCACGTGCACCATATCGTTTAGCGCCATCGAAAATGGAGGAGTTATCGAAGCAATTGCAAGAGCTGTTGGATAAAGCATTTATTCGATTGAGTTCTTCGCCCTGGGGAGCTCCAGTGTTATTTGTGAAGAGGAAGGATGGATCGTTTATGATGTGTATCGACTACCGAGGATTGAATAAGTTAACCGTGAAGAACCGCTACCCGTTACCGAGGATTGATGATTTGTTTGATCAGTTGCAAGGATCGAGTTACTACTCTAAGATTGACTTGAGGTCTGGTTATCACCAACTCAGTGTTCGGGAAGAGGATATTCCCAAGACGGCTTTTAAGACTCGTTATGGTCATTATGAGTTTCAAGTAATGCCTTTTGGTTTGACCAATGCGCCTGCAGTGTTCATGGACCTCATGAACCGAGTATGCAAGCCTTATCTAGATAAGTTCGTGATAGTCTTTATCGAAGATATTTTGATCTACTCAAAGAGCAAGGAAGAGCACAAGCGACATTTGTCTACGATTCTTAAGTTGCTCAAGGATGAGCAGTTGTACGCAAAGTTCCCTAAGTGTGAATTTTGGATTCGTAAGGTTCAATTTTTGGGTCATGTAATTGATAGTGAAGGATTACATGTGGATCCCTCTAAGATTGAGGCGATTGAGAAGTGGGCAACGCCGGTTAATGCCACAGAAATTCATCAATTTCTAGGATTGGCTGGGTATTACAGGAGATTCATCGAGGGATTCTCCAAGATATCTAAACCATTGACTGCATTGACCCACAAGGATAAGAAGTATGAATAGGGAGAAGAAGAAGAGAAGGCATTTCAAACTTTGAAGCAGAAGCTTTGTAGTGCACCGATCTTGGCTTTACCAGATGGAGTAGAAGATTTCGTGGTTTATTGTGATGCCTCGTATCAAGGGTTAGGAGCAGTTTTGATGCAACAAGAGAAGGTTATGGCATATGCTTCCCGACAGCTTAAGACTCATGAGGAGAAGTATACCACTCATGATTTGGAGTTAGGAGCCGTGGTTTTTACCCTTAAGTTGTGGAGACATTATCTTTATGGTACTAAGTGTGTTGTCTTCACCGACCACAAGAGTTTACAGTACATTTTGGATCAGAAAGAGTTGAACATGCGACAGCGATGATGGTTGGAGATGCTGAGCAATTATGATTGAGAGATACGATACCACCCTGGAAAAGCTAATATTGTAGCTGATGCATTGAGCCGCAAGGAACGTTTGAAACCATTACGCGTTCGAGCTTTAGTTTTGACGATTAACTCGAATTTACCCGCCCAGATTCTACAAGCTCAAGAGGAAGTCGTGAAAAGAGGAGAGCTTAAGGAAGAGAAAGTTGATGGGATGATCAAGAAGGAGAAACTTGAGAAACGTTCAGATGGAACTTTGTGTTACAAAGGAAGAAGTTGGGTACCTTTGTTCGGAGGACTGAGAGACTTGATTATGCTCGAGTCTCATAAGTCAAAGTATTCTATTCACCCAAGAACTGATAAGATGTAACAGGATGTGAAGAAGTTGTATTGGTGGCCCAAAATGAAGGTTGAGATTGCTGATTATGTCCGTAAGTGTCTTACGTGCGGCAAGGTTAAGGCTGAACATCAGAAACCGTCTGGTTTGCTAGAGCAACCTGAGATCCCAGAATGAAAATGGGAAAGGATAACGATGGATTTTGTCACTAAGTTACCGAGGACTTCGACAGGATTTGATGCTATTTGGGTAATAGTCGATCGATTGACTAAATCTGCACACTTTTTGCCAATCAAAGAGAACTACAGTATGGATAAGTTGATCAGGCTCTACGTGAAAGAGATAGTATCTCGACATGGAGCGCCAGTGTCTATTATCTCAGATCGATACGGCAGGTTTACTTCGAATTTTTGGAAATCACTTCAAGATTCGTTTGGCTCGAACCTTGACATGAGTACCGCTTACCATCCACAGACTGATGGTCAAAGTGAGAAAACCATCCAGACTTTAGAAGATATGCTACGTGCATGTGCGATTGATTTCGGGAATGGATGGGATGTCCATTTGCCCTTGATTGAGTTTTCCTACCACAATAGTTACCATGCGAGTATTAAGCCCGCACCGTTTAAAGCACTCTATGGTCGAAAGTTCCGATCACCTATATGTTGGGATGAAGTGGGAGAAGCACAGCTTATTGGCCCAGATCTAGTTTGTGAGACGACCGAGAAGATTGCTCAAATTAAAGACCGATTGAAATTTGCTAGTGACCGTCAGAAGAGTTACGCTGACGTGAGACGTAAACCCCTGGAGTTTCAGGTAGGAGATAGGGTTATGTTGAAGGCATCACCTTGGAAAGGTGTGATCAGGTTTGGTAAGAAAGGAAAGTTGAATCCCCGTTATATAGGACCATTTAAGATTGTGAAGAGGATTGGTCCTATGGCATATAAGCTAGAATTGCCGTCGGAGTTCAGTAGAGTTCACCCTACTTTCCACGTGTCGAATTTAAAGAAGTGTTTGACCGATGAGACCGCTGTAATTCCGCTTGAGGAGATTGAGATTGATGAGCAATTGCATTTTGTTGAGGAGCCTCTTGAAATCATGGATCGCGAGGGTAAGCGATTGAAGAAGAGTCGTATTCCTCTTGTGAAAGTTCGTTGGAATTCCAAGAGAGGACCGGAGAATACCTGGGAACGCGAGGACGAGTTTAAATGCAAGTACCCTGATGAGGCGAAAAATGATCCGTTTTTAGGGGGTCATTTAAGCCCGAATCCGAATTTATTTGATCAAATATTGCCCTAAATCGTTACTTTTGTGATTTTAGGTGTTTGGAGAGTGAATTCTGGAAAAGAGGCTATTTTGGACGTTTTTGGAGCATAAAGTGAAGAAAACGACAAAGTACCAAAAATCCAAGCTGGAAATACAAGGTGACGGCGTCAAGGGTTTGCTCTTGACGGCGTCAGACATGAAGAATAATTTACCGTGGGTGGTGACGGCGTCACATAGGCCGTCACGATTGGATCTAGGGCGTCCGAGGAAGTGTATGGCGGCGAGTTGACGGCGTCAGATTTAACTCTTGACGCCGTCAGGACGATTTTCCTATATATAGTTTTCTAGTTTTTTCATTAAAAAAAAGAAGTTTTGGTGAAACCCTAAAGACGATTTTGGTGCCTCTTTTACAGGTTTTTCAAGGGTTCCAAACCCTTGAGGCCTTGCATTGTAATTGAGATAAGTATACTCTTAATTCAATCAATATGTCTATGTGTTGGTTGTTTATCTTTTGTTCTTATCTTAATTCTACTATGCTAGGCTAGATCTCTCTTGTGTTTGCTTAGATCTAATGAAACCTAGATGTTGATTATGTGTTGATTACTTGTCTATTCTTGTTTTGAATGAATGATTTTATATGTTAGGCTTAAGAAAACTGGCAGATCTCCAAATGGTAACATGCTTGAACGTCTTAAGAAACATGAACCGAGGCGTACTAGGTCTTTATTGGTTGTATTTAATGCATGAGCCACTATTTACAATCCCTATAGTTGTGCTGGGTCATGGTGTAGGAGGAGATAAGAGCTCATAGAGTTGGGGAGTTATGTATGCCACTCCACGAATGGTATTAAGGAATACAACCCGTCATTCATACAAGTGTAACAAGTAATTAACATGTAAAAGATATCTAGGGAGTAATGAAGTCTAAGTAAACACAATTTCTCCAATTACTGCTCACAACCTTAGTTTAATATTAGTTTAATTTTATTTTCATTAGTTTAAGTAGTTACAAAGTAGTTTTTGGGTTAGTTGAATAACAACTAATTCCGCCAACTCCTTCAAAACCCGAGATTTTAATTGCTTTCATAAAATTATAAAAATACAAAAATAATCATCTTTCACCTCTAGAACTATTAATTAGGTTTTCTAATCCTAGCGACACTATTCCTAAGCTGAACGATCAATCCCCCGGTACTTGTCACTATACTATACTACAACGATCAGGTACACTGCCTGGTGGGGGTTGTAAGCCTCGCGAGATCCCTCGAGAGGTAAAGCAAGGTGCAATTCCCACGCATCAAGTTTTTGGCGCCGCTGCCGGGGAATAGTTATTGTCTAGGTTAGGATTTCTTTTTATTAGGTCTACTTGCTAGATTCCTTTCTAGTAAGATTTTTATTTTTATTTTTAGGTCTTCTTTAGTCTATCTTATTTCTTCGTGCTTTTGTTCGTAACTCTTTACCATCCGACATCATGGAAGGTGGTAACATCTTTGAACCCATCATCCCACCACAACAAAACCCACCATTAGAACCCCTTAGGCCCCGAACCTTAGGAGAGTATTCCCGACCTAGCCACCAAGGCTACCGAAACACCATTGAGCTCACCGGAGCCAATGTGACCCCCCTGCGATCCGACACCATCCGGTTGGTGCAAAGCGGATGTGCATTCCATGGACTTCGTTCCGAAGATCCAAACCAACACCTTAAGGACTTCCTCAAAATCGTAGATTCCATAGACCTAGGTGTTGAAACTAGAGAGACTACCCGTTTACGCCTATTCCAATTCTCTCTACGGGATCAAGCTAGTCAATGGCTTGAGCGTTTACCCGCGGGATCCATCACCACATGGGAAAATCTCGCCAATCGTTTCCTTACCCAATTCTTTCCGCCAGAAAAGACTGCAATGCTTAGAAGGGACATTTTGATGTTTGAGCAACAGCGGGGTGAACCTTTCTACGAGGCTTGGGCCCGTTTTAAGGATCTCCTCCACAAGATCCCTCATCATGGGATAAACACTTGGTTATTAGTACAAATTTTCTACGACCATGTTGATTATCACACTAAGCGCATTATCGACAGGGCCGCGGGAGGAAAATTGCGTGATAAGGATGCTGAGGAGTCATGGGCGATTATAGAAGAGCTCGCTATCGATAACAATGAGATTTGGGAGTTTAAACATACGGTGGAAGCAGCCATCAATGCAGTCTCGGCATCTGGAGGGACCACTGAAATCCCCGAGGAACTCTTATGCAAAATTGAGGCAAAAGTTGACTATTTTGAGGAAAGGCAAAGGAGACCCTTAAGTCCTAGACAAGCCACGGTCAATTCTGTCTCAAGATCAACCTCGATACCATTATCTGAATCACCCTCTAGAGAACATGTCGAGACTTTTCAGAGGTGCACTCCACCTTGTTCCCCTCCCAAGGAACTTAGCTCGGAATTTGAGGCTAGGATGAGAGAGTATATGGCGACCCATTCTGATCGGCTTGCTAGATTCGAAGAAGCAGTTTATAAGCAAAAGGAGGAGATGCAGGGGAAAATGAATGAGATGTTGAGTTTATTGGAGGAGTATGCCAGTCAGAAGTCCCCCGAACGAATACTGCTAAGGAAAGAAAGCGCCACTCCCACCACCCAATTTGTTAACTCCATCACCATTGTCCATAAAGATAACGAGAAGGTAAAAACTCCTGCTAAACAGACCTTAGAAAAACCGCCTGAGTCACAACCTTTGAGTTACTACCTGAAACACGACATAAACAAAAACACCATAACAAATTGGATTAAGGATGATAGGCGTAATCAATCCTCCGAACAGGTCCCCGAAAAAGAGAAAGAAGAGGAAGATGAGTATGATACGCTTATTGGAGGATCAGTGGTGGAGAGGTTACTGGTACAGAAAGTGGCCACCAAGCAGGTAGCATGTGGAAATTTTGAATTACCAACGAGCATCGGGGACTTGAAACATCTTAGTGCTTTCGCCGACCAAGGATCGGAAGTAAATCTTATGCCCCTGACTATCTACATCCAACTGACGTCGAAGATGCCAATACCCACTCGTGTTAGGCTGTCTCTTGTTGGGCACTCGTACATATACCCCCTAGGAATAGCAGAAGACGTATTAGTCAATGTTGCAGGATTCATGTACCCCGTCGATTTTATGATCATTGATGATAAAGGAGATGGATGCATGCCAATAATCCTTGGGGCACCCTTCCTCACCACCGCTAGGGCTGTAATTAAGTATGAAGATAGGAAGATTGAGCTTAAATCTGGGAAGAGAAAGATTAGCTTCTACATGACTCAGCAAAGTGGGCATGAGAATTTGAGTTGGAGAATGATTAAAAACAACATTGGCACGACGTCCATTCGTGTTCAGAATAAAATTCTTGCATGGGAGGCAAGAATCAAGAGCTATAAGAAAGCTAAGGATGAAAGGAGAAAAAGCAATAAAGATCCGATAGAACTCAAACACACCCAACACACAAGCAATCATACACCGTTTGAGGAAGGGAACTTAGTACTCTTGAGACACTTAGAAACCACAATACCACCCGATAAACCGAGTCCTTGGTGGTATGGGCCATTCACCATCGAAGGATTGAGCCAAGATGGGGTAGCTAACTTGAGAAGCAAATTAGGTGGGAAGGTGATTGTGAGTATTGATAGATTGAGGCACTACCACCATAATAGTAATGATCGCAATTATATGGGGTACATCATTTCAAATGATGAAATCACGTAGTAACCCACGACTTTGAGTCTAGCTACAAGACTCGTAAATAAAGAAAAGCGCTTCTTGGGAGGCAACCCATGTTTTGTGTGATTTTTAATTGTTTGATTGTTATTTGCTTCCGTATGCATGTTTTATTTTTATTGTTGGTTGATCATGTTTCTCTATTAAAATGTGAAATACTTTATTATGTTGTTTAGCCTAGTCTTAACTTCAACCTAAAGGTATTTTTGCAAAAGATAAGTGTAAGGGGAAACCCCAAATATGTTTTTAAGAAACAAACCGATCATGATTATCCACAATATTTAATGAACATGTATATTCGTATTTGTTAGAGTCAAATGCTTGTATTGAGTCATAATGAAGTTTTGCAGGATTTTCCAGGAAGTAGGACAAGGTTTTTCCAGAAATTTTCCGGAAACTTAACATAAAGATTTCTGCAGGTCCATTCTGACGGCGTCAGGAAATTGCTCTTGACGGCGTCAGGAGTCAAAAATCTGGAAATTTTACCGGTTTTGTTTTTCTAACGGAGTCTTATAGTTTTTGTGAATTATTAAGTTTTATAATCTCCAGGAAATCTGCAAACTTCATTCCACAAGCATTATATCTTACTTTGTTTTCTAGGATTTAGTAACTTATATAGGATGCCGCCGATTTTACGCGAGGTTGCCTTGTTTACTTTTGTCAGGATTTACAGGTTATTTGTGACAAGAAGATGATTTATATTCTGGAAGGGAAGCTTTGATTGTTCATTTTCTTGGAGGAAGATTTAACCTGGCTAACCTAAAATCCATACCGAGCGAATCAGGGGAGTATTTGATTTCATTCTCTTTACTTTTTACTTTTACATTCTTTACTTGAACATTGGGGACAATGTTCATCCTAAGTGTAAGGGGAGGGTAAAAAGATGATACCTTACATATGCACTTTCGCTTGAGTTTGTTTTGTTTGATAGTAGATGAGTAATAAAACTATGAGAAATACTTGTTAGTGTAATTTTAGCGCCAAATTTAAAATTTTTTACAACATTTAGGAGTGAAACTTTAGCCGTAGCAAGCATCTCATGGATAGGAGATTGTATGACTAGCACATAACCGTATATTCAGAAAAATTTTCCACCCAAAAATGTGAGGTTCGCCTTTAGATTTGATAGGAAAAGCATTCATTATTAGTGCTTATGAGTGTACCGGTAGCATTTAGATTCTAGAACTTGCGTTAGTGATGCATCCCGAGACCGCTAGTGAGACTACATTCGTGTAGTAGGATTTACTACATGATAAGAGGCATTAGGATCACCCTTGTGTTAAACCCGTATTATAATTACTTGACCATTTAAGTCATATTACTTGGCTAGTTAAGTCAACTAATTTTTCCCACACCCTTTGCGTTGTACTCATTTTTAGTACACGATACCCCTAGTACACCCCTCCGAGCCTATCTTTTCGTTTCTAACTTTAAGCACTTTACTTAAAGGAAGAATTTGTTACACCCCACTTAAATGTACACCCAAATCGCCTTAGCCTTCCGTGTATGCGCTCATCTTTAGTGCATTATTGTTATTTGTTAAACCCTAAGTTAACTTTCTAATTGATTACATGGTTGCTAAGTCGAGTCATATCCTTGTACATATTGTTTTGGGACGATTGGGACTCATAGGTAAGTACTTATTTTATGGAGTAATGGGGAAGAACATCACTTATTACCCCCATATGTACGATAATCTTAAAAGTGCTCCAAGTGTTTTGATTTTCTTAATTCGAGTCATTAGAATAGTTAAATGTAAAGTATGTAAAGATTCAAGTGTAAGGGGAGTGCTCAAACCCCTATGATGTATTATTTTGGATGGTAGGGTAAGAGTGTATGCAAAAAAAAAAAAAAAAAAAAAAAAAAAAAAAAAAAAAAAAAAAAAACAAGAAAAAAGAAAAAAAAAATAGAAAAGAAGAAGAAAAAAAACATACGGACTACCATCCCGTTTTTATTTTATGTTCATTTTATGTTTTTGTTATTTTTCATTTATTAGCTTAAGTCGAGCCTAGTCTTGGCTTAGCAACGCCATCTTGTACATGTAATTTACTAAGATTGTTAACTCGCCACCAGTAAAATTCCCTTTATCCAACAAAACCGTGTAATTCATATCCCTACACCTAACGATATAACCCTTTTAAAAGACCTCTTTGATAGTTTATCCTAGGTGCTTACGCCATGTGGTGGAGGTTTGATCCTTTCCCAAGCCTATGGTAATCTATTTTGCTATGACAGGTAGTGAGAGATATCTTCCATTTCCATAATGTTATATTACTTTATTACACCCGAGAGATGTGAGTATCTAAACACTATTTGTGAGGTGCTTGTGTATGACCTCCGTGCTTGTCTATTGGTCTTTAGTGGAACGATTATTTGTTGTAATTACTTTTATATTAGTGTTAAATGACCCCTAACTTGTCTTTTGAGTAGAATAAAAGCTCATTTGCTTGAGGACAAGCAAATCTCAAGTGTAAGGGTATATGATGAGGCGAAAAATGATCTGTTTTTAGGGGGTCATTTAAGCCCGAATCCGAATTTATTTGATCAAATATTGCCCTAAATCGTTCCTTTTGTGATTTTAGGTGTTTGGAGAGTGAATTCTGGAAAAGAGGCTATTTTGGACGTTTTTGGAGCATAAAGTGAAGAAAACGACAAAGTACCAAAAATCCAAGCTGGAAATACAAGGTGACGGCGTCAAGGGTTTGCTCTTGACGGCGTCAGACATGAAGAATAATTTACCGTGGGTGGTGACGGCGTCACATAGGCCGTCACGATTGGATCTAGGGCGTCCGAGGAAGTGTATGGCGGCGAGTTGACGCCGTCAGGACGATTTTCCTATATATAGTTTTCTAGTTTTTTCATTAAAAAAAAGAAGTTTTGGTGAAACCCTAAAGACGATTTTGGTGCCTCTTTTACAGGTTTTTCAAGGGTTCCAAACCCTTGAGGCCTTGCATTGTAATTGAGATAAGTATACTCTTAATTCAATCAATATGTCTATGTGTTGGTTGTTTATCTTTTGTTCTTATCTTAATTCTACTATGCTAGGCTAGATCTCTCTTGTGTTTGCTTAGATCTAATGAAACCTAGATGTTGATTATGTGTTGATTACTTGTCTATTCTTATTTTGAATGAATGATTTTATATGTTAGGCTTAAGAAAACTGGCAGATCTCCAAATGGTAACATGCTTGAACGTCTTAAGAAACATGAACCGAGGCGTACTAGGTCTTTATTGGTTGTATTTAATGCATGAGCCACTGTTTACAATCCCTATAGTTGTGCTGGGTCATGGTGTAGGAGGAGATAAGAGCTCATAGAGTTGGGGAGTTATGTATGCCACTCCACGAATGGTATTAAGGAATACAACCCGTCATTCATACAAGTGTAACAAGTAATTAACATGTAAAAGATATCTAGGGAGTAATGAAGTCTAAGTAAACACAATTTCTCCAATTACTGCTCACAACCTTAGTTTAATATTAGTTTAATTTTATTTTCATTAGTTTAAGTAGTTACAAAGTAGTTTTTGGGTTAGTTGAATAACAACTAATTCCGCCCACTCCTTCAAAACCCGAGATTTTAATTGCTTTCATAAAATTATAAAAATACAAAAATAATCATCTTTCACCTCTAGAACTATTAATTAGGTTTTCTAATCCTAGCGACACTATTCCTAAGCTGAACGATCAATCCCCCGGTACTTGTCACTATACTATACTACAACGATCAGGTACACTGCCTGGTGGGGGTTGTAAGCCTCGCGAGATCCCTCGAGAGGTAAAGCAAGGTGCGATTCCCACGCATCATACCCAAATCTTAACGTACCTGGAACCCGAACAAATACAAAATGGTCGATAAAACCTAAACAACTAATGGACTATGCGAATGATATATCCAATCATATATATATACATATATATATATATATATATATATATATATATATATATATATATATATATATATATATATATATTATTTAAAATAAAAGAGTCGTTGACTCAGGAAAACGTTATATAAACGGGAAGGTCATGCCGAAATTTTATAAAATTCTTTATAAACTTTAAATTATTTTACCAAACGTTATTATTTTAAAACCCTTTTTATTTCAACGTTATTTTGGGGAAAACGGGTAAAATCCGAGACTTGTGGTTTATGTGTTGTTATTTATTATTTGAGCGTGTTTTCCATTTTCATTTCTTTTCTTTTCATTTCTTTTCGACGACTTTCTTCGAGGAATTCTTTCGTCTTTCTTGTGTATTTGGTCGTTTCGCCGACTTATTTCTTTTCTAACTTTCTTGTCTCCCACACGAGACTTTTCGAAACCTATTTCTTTCAAATGCCACTGTATTTATAAAACTTTTATTCAAGCATTATTTATTGAGACATTCGAGTATAGTTCTAAGTTATGCCATTTATATTGATTAGGTTGTGCTGAGGTTCATTTGCTGTGATGCATTATTGATCGGTTACTATATCTCGTTTCCTGCTACTGCTATTGTTAAGGTGTGAGTTCATAGCCCCACTTTTATTTATCTTAAATGCTTTGCAAACTACTTGGGGTGAGATACATGCTTTAAATGTTTTCTGAGCACAAGTATTTTTGGTATGCTTTTCCTGAATGATATATTTCCTGACGATGTGCTAAGTAGCTTGTCTTGCCTGAAAGACGCTCAGATCATGAGCCATTAGTCACTTGCGAGTGAACACGAACTTAGTTTATAGGCCTATAGGATTGACCATCCCGCCCAGTTGACCAAGGGCTTGGCAACGCGGGTGTACTACTTTCGATTTTGCTGGGTATCGGCAAGTACCCGGCCTTTGGGGTACTTTATATTGTGAAATTCCGCGGTTATTGTTTACGCCAGTACAGAGTTACTGACGATTGGTTTGGTTAACGTTTGTGTGTCATGAGCTTAGTACCATCAACCGTATGTATGCACGTGTTGCCTCTACGTATTGGGTGTTACCTTGATTTTCCCTGGTATTTGCATTTGTTGCTTATATCGTATGATTAAACCTTGTGATCAACTTATTATTTTAAACCTATGGATTACACTCAACCTTTGTGTTGACTTTTAAGCATGTGTTTCTCAGGTACTACTACTAATTAATTTTGGAGCTTTATGACATGGGCGTGGTGGAGTGGCAAGGTAGAAGGAGTCTTTCTGTCAAGGCAGCATTATTATCTTTACTATCTTTATTTTCATATCATTCGTAAAACCTTGGTGTCTTAAATGTTTTCCGCTGCTAAACTTTGTTACATGTTTTCCGCTGCTAAACTTTGTTAAATTTCTGCTGCAAACTCTATTTTACTTTTTCCGCTGCTACTTTGATTTAAGAGTCGTTGTACTCTAAACGGTTTATAATTCGAATGATATGTTTTGCAACATTTATAAACGTCCCGTGTTGTGGTCGTTAGCTATAAATGTGCTTGGTTTCTGTTTGCGTAGTGCCCCCAGCTTGTCAGCTGCCGTATTTCGAGTTGGGGGTGCTACAGCTAAGTCAAGTCATATCTTGTACATATTGTTTTGGAACGATTGGGACTCATGGGTGAAGTACTTATGTTTTGGAATAATGGGGAAGAACATTATATATTACCCCATATGCGCGTTAATCTCAAAAAGTACTCCAAGTGTTTTAATTATCTTGATTCGAGTCATTAGATCTGTTTATTATAAAGTATGTAAACATTCAAGTGTAAGGTGAATGTACATTCCCTATGATGTATTATTTTGGATGGTAGGGTAAGAGTGTATGCCAAAAAAAAAAATGAAAAAATTAAGAAAAAGAAAAAGAAAATAATAAAAAAAAGAAGAAAAAAAAACATACGGACTACCATCCCGTTTCATTCTATGTTTGTTTTTTGTTTTTGTTATTTTTGATTTATTAGCTTAAGTCGAGTCGAGTCTTGGCTTAGCACCGCAATATTGTACATGTAATTAACCAAGATGATTAACTCGCCACCGGTAAATATTTCCTTTATCTAACAAAACCGTGTATTCCATATCCCTATACCTAACGTTATAACCCTTTAAAAGACCTCTTTGATAGTTTATCCTAGGTGCTTACGCCAAGTGGTGGAGGTTAGATCCTTTCCCAAGCCGATGGTAATCTATTTTGCTATGACAGGTAGTGAGAGATGTTTTCCATTTCCATATTGTGATATATACTTTATTACACTCGAGAGGTGTGAGTATCTAAACACTATTTGTGAGGTACTAGTGTATGACCTCCCTGCTTGTCTTTGGTTCTTAGTGGAACGATTAGTTGTTGTAATTACTTTTATATTAGTGTTAAATGACCCCTAACTTATATTTTGATTAGAATAAAAGCGCATTTGCTTGAGGAAAAGCAAATCTAAAGTGTAAGGGTATTTGATGAGGCGAAAAGTGTACCGCTTTTAAGGGGTCATTTAAGCCCGAATTTGAGATTATTTGATCAAATATTGCCCTAAATCGTTCCTTTTGTCATTTTAGGTATTTTTGGAGAGAAATCTGGAAAAGGAAGCATTTTGGACTTTTTTGGAGCATAAAAGTGAAGAAAACGGCAAAGTCTCAATTTTCCTTGCTGGGAACAGTACCTGACAGTGTCAAGACTCTCCACATGACGGTGTCAAGAGTTACAAAAGAGGTGGAGGTGGAAAATACACGTGACGATCCAGAGAGTTTCTAAGCTTAGGACCTCACGGCGTCACCAAGGCCGTCAGGGTCCAATTACTAGTGACGGCCCAGAGCACAACTACACATGACGGCGTCACAAATGGATCTAGGCAATACGATTTTTATCACGGTGGCGAGTTGACGGTGTCACAACCTAACACATGGCGCCGTCACGATGTATAATCTATATATAGTTTTCCAAATTTCATTCATTAGTGTGCAACTTTGAGAGAATAAACCCTATTCCGAATTTTATCAGCTTTTCAAGGGTTTCAACCCCTTGATTCTTTCATGTTCAATTAAAGATAAGTATCCCTTCAAATCATTCAATATGTCTATGTGTTGCTTGATTATATCTTACGCTTGTCTTCTATTTAACATGCTAGGCTAGATTTTTCTTGCGTTTTCTTAGATGTAGTGAAACCTAGATGTTAATTATAGGTTGATTGTTTGTTTATAGTTGTTACGGATGATTGTATTCGATGTTAGGCTTAAGAAAACTGGCAGACTTCCATTGGTAACTTGCTTGAACGTCTTAAGAAACATGATCGGAGGTGTACTACGATTTTTGGTTGTATTTAATGCGTAGGAGAATTCTAATGATCCAATGTTAGGAGCTTCTAACGGCTCGACATAGGAGTGAAGTAGGATCCTATAGAGTTAGGGAATATTGTACACGGCCCTACGACTAGTATTAACGAATATGACCCGTCATCCATGCAATTGTAACAACCTAATCAACCTGTAAAAGATATATAGGGAGTAATGAAACTTAAGTAAACACAACTTTCCTCATTATTGTTTCCACCACATTAGTTTATTAGTTTTATTTTCCTTTATGTTATTTTACTTTCATTGCATTAGTAGTAAATTGGGTTAGTTGGCTAGCAACTAATTCCGTCCATTCCTTCAAAACCCGAGATTTTACTTGCTTTCATAAAAATATAAAAATACAAAAAGAATCATCCCTCACCTCTAGACCTATTTTATTAGGCTTTCTAATCCTAGCGACACTATTCCTGAGTTGAACGATCAATCCCCCGGTGCTTGTCACTATACTATACTACAACGATCAGGTACACTGCCTGGTGGGGGTTGTAAGCTTCTCGAGATCCCTTGAGAGGTAAAACCTGTTGTGAGGGTGCGATCCCCACGTATCAATGTCCCATGAGTGGAGGATGTTTTAGATTGTGCATTTGGTGCACTTGGGGATGAGCATTTAGGTGGAGGTGATAGAGTGGTGTTGTCTTCATTAGTTAGATCAATGAAGAGTTGTTTTGGAGGTATGATGACAATCTGTTGTTTCTTTGAGGCCTTAGAGATAGAGGTGCTTAGTGATGACATGGTGGAATAGGTTGATGGAGGTGAAAAATGATGAGGTGAAGAGTTTTCATTTGGAGGGAATTTATAATATGAAAACATGGTTGGTTTAAGTAAGTTTTTGAAGAGGTTTAAGGAGATTCTAATATCAGTTGGGTTATAAGGAGAAATGGTAGCTTATACTAGAGAAAGGGGTCACAAGATGCAAAAGAAAACAGTGAAATCACTGTCCCAGATGGCTGGTCCCCTTAATTGTAGGCCGGTCCCCTTAATAATTAAGGGGGCCGCCCATCTGGTGTTTTCCCAGGCGACCATGTAACACCCCCAATTTTTAAAATATTTGCAGCGGAATAAAGATTGGGTGTTACTTCACAGCTCATAGTTTTTCAGTAGAAAATGATTTTCTAAAACATTTATCATTCGAATTTTTATAAATATCAGAGTTTTAAATATGGGGTCCCAGTGGTTTTAAAATTTGTTAAATAGGTTTTCGAATGATAATAAAAATTTTATAGCCTTTGTAAGAATTTCGTGCTCTTTCGTCCCATCCTTGCTCATTTTAGACCTGAGATAAACATGCTAAAAATCAACAAAAGTTGAGTGATATTCATAGGTTTAAGTTTAATAGTTGAACACAAGTTATAAGTGATAATTGCACCGGTATGCAATTATAATTTAAAAATCTGTTGTTATTGCATTAAGCTCATGACACTCAGCCGATTAACAGATCTCATCATAAATGATGGATTATAGTAACAGGGCCCTCGGGATAGGTTCTTGCCAGTAACCTATTAGATTTCAAATAAAGTGCGTTTGGTGGTTTTCTCCAACGCCCAAATGGGGATTGTCAATCCCTAATAGATCTATCCACAATTATTTATGTTCACCCTCTGGGTGACTAAGGCTCATGATATGAGGGACTTTTGGCAATTAGGGACTTCAGCAATAATGATATCAGGTAAAGCATACCAATAAAAATACTTGTGTTCAGTTTGTAAAAACTAGCATGTATCCCCCTCGCAGGGTTTATAAAACATTTAAATAAGTAAAGGTGAGGCTATGAACTCACCTTAGTGGTATAGTGGTAAAAATATCGATATTCAGTTTGCAATAAGGGAACGGCTCCACACACGACCTAGATAATTTATGGCAAGTTTTAGTGTTTGATAGTCTTATTGGTTTAATCGCGAGTAGTTTTGAATACGTGAGTTGTTCATTTAACGATAGTAAAACTTGTGGTTTGATAAAATATCGTAAGTTTAGTTAAGTTATATATATATATAACGTAAAGTTTAATAAAATTAATAATAGTTTGAAATAAATGTAAATGTCGTGACGTGAAGTCGTAAAATGAAAAGTAAAAATAAAAATATTAATTATATTATACGGCCCTTGTCTTTTCCAGACTTTTACACTTTTTACCTAACAGTGTTAGTGTTACGTCGTTAGTCCAAAGTTAAATATATTTACGTTTTATGTCCAAAACTTTATAATTTTTACATTTTTCATCCCAAAAGTTTATAAAATCAGTTTTTCATCCTCAAGTTTGTAAAATGACAATTTTTACCTAAAGTTTATAAAAATGACACTTTTAACCCGAAAGTTATAATTTTTGCAAATTTAGTTCAAAATTCACCAAATTCGAAACTTAACATTTTTATTTCTTAATTAGGCAAAAAATAGTTTATTGAACTTTTCAAAACTGCTTATTTATCGAAAATAGCTTATTATAGCTTAATGGGCTTTTTAACGAAAAAGACTAGGCCCGTTAAGCTTTTAAAATCCATTGGGCTTACGAAAGTTTTGGGCTTGGTTACGGGCTTATTTTTGGATACTAAAAACATTATGAAACAGCTTATTTGGACTGCTTATCTCGTTAGCTTATTTTCAAAGGATGTTTATTAGTTTTTCAGATATAGTTCCAAGTCGCGATGCTTTGTATCTTTTAGAGGTTCAAGACGCGATTTTTATTGCAAAGTTTTTATACGAAAATGATAGTTTGTCAGGGGGTCTATTAGTTTCTGAAATAAAATAGTATGCTCGTTACATAGAATTTAAAGATATGCGTGCGTTTCATGGGTTGAATGGGTCGAACTTTTAAGTAAGAAGACTTGGAAATATTTTAAAGATTTCACGACTAATTGTTACATGTTAGAAAGGTATCTAAAAATAGTTTGTACGTAACTTTTAAGGTTTAAATCTTTATATATCTTTAGTAATAGCGTAGTAAATATATAAGTGGGATGAAAATACGTACATGTTGTTTATATAGATTACGAGTAATAAAGTGCAAGTGTTTGTGATTTATACGTAAAAATCAAAGAATACGTTTTAAGTAGAAATTGGAAAAAGTTGTGTGAGACTTACTACACCAAAATGGTGGGGTAAAACGAGACGTAGAGTCGAGGAGAAGTGAATACGAGAGTGTAGTGTGTATGTTGACTCAACCAAGGTTCACAAACAAAGCTTCGTTTCTTCTAGACCCGATTTGAAATACTAAAGTTCTTGCCAAAACGTTTTGAAGTAGGACTAAAGCTAGGACTTTGTTTTTGTAAAATTTGATTTGTATGAAAGGTGGTAACAAGTGCAAGCATCCATGGTGTATGTATATGAAGTCTTGTGTATCCTAGTGACCAAAATTAATGTGATGGGATGTTAACTTGTGTACCAAAAGTCTTGAGAAAGTGTAAGACGTAACATGTATTCTCGTTTGTTTCCTAGCTTGTCGACATATATTCTAGTTTAAAAGAAACGTGTGTTTTGTGATTATAAAATGGAATGGTACTTGCGAAATGGATTTTAAAATTGGTGTAGTACTTGCCTAGGACCTTAATATATGTATTGTGTGAGCATGAAAAAGGGAAGTACCTATTTGTTTTAATAATACATGTCGACCATCTATTTCTTTGTTAACCGATTTGTAAATGGTGCATGGCTTGGTGACAACGATTAAGGGTAACATTTAAACATTAGGTTGTGTTTAGAAATGATTTTAGGACTTGATAGAAACAATCGGGGTTCAAAACGGTTTAGTTTTGGATTAGTTGCAAAACGTATGAAATTGTTTTTGGACAAATACTTTGCCTCGTAAAAATGAATTTAGACTCGACATGGAAGACTGGGATTCGACATACTCGAAGTTGGCTAGGTGAGGTACGAGGGAGTGTGAAAATACTTATGTGTCATGTGTAAGGTTTGGGAGTACGAGACGCGTTTCTTACTTGGTTTAGTCAAATGTTTCAAAACTAACTATAGGAGATTTGGGCTTAAAATGGTGTGGACCGTGAATAGTAACGGGCCGAAAATAAGATTGGGCTTAGGGTGAAATTTTGGTTCGATTAGGTGATATTAGGATTAGTAAATAATTAATTTGTGAGTAGTGAAATGTTTACGTGAGTCCGAGAGTGAATAGTGTTTTGTGAATAGTGTTTTGTGAATAGTAAAATTTTTGAAAAACATCTCAATATCACTAACCGACTCCAAAAATGATGAATAGTGAAATGATGAATAGTGTTTGGTGAATAGTTAATTTGAAAAATGTCTCGAAAATGCAGGTTCATAACGAATAAAAGAAAATTTTAATATTCTCGCGATTTTAGACTATAGTGGTACATGTGTGAGCATCGTTCTAAGCAAAAAGAATCATGAATATCGTAGTGATTTTAAGTAACATAACATATTTAAAAGAAAAAAAAAATTGTTATTGGTAAAAACGTTATTAATTAACGAAATGATATATTAGTCTTTGATTTATTTTTATTATTTATAGGGAAATTTACGGGAGTTTACAGTACCTACCCCTCATTCTGAATTCCGTCCCGGAATTCAAGTTTAACAAAATTCCTGTATTAGGAAATTTCGATCAGAGGGTTGTCGAGAGATTTTTATTATTAAGATTTAGGAGACGTGGTTTAGTTAGAGTTATTTGTGCTAGACAAGATCAAGTAACTGGTGTATCTAAGGGTTGTGAATATTGAAGGTAATGGTTTTGAATAGTAAAATAACGGCTAGGTGTACCGTGTCCAACGGTCGGGAATAGTGATTTCCAACGGTCCTAAATAGTGTCTAACGGCTAGTTTTCTTCCTATATATACCCCTTTCAAATTTTCATTTCTTCCATCAACCATTTTCCTATCATTTCACATTTCTAAAATGCCGCACCCCATCATTAAACTAGCGATTGTGTATGTCGTCCTTGCCGCTATCTACTTAGCGTACGTTCCAGACGAAGACTTTGGATTCTTGGTTGCGATCTTGTTGTTTGTCGTACCCCTCACGGTTCTAGCCATTACCGTGGACAAGATATGGGGGTAATAATCTTAAGCTAGGGTTGTTTTTAAATTAAGTCCTTGTCGTGTTTCTATGTATTGTTAACGAATAATGAATAAAACTTGTCTTGTTTTTAGGAATTTGTCTTGTTATTGTTTTTAATGATTTGTTTATATTTATCTTTTAGCATAATTAAGGTGATTCATCCTGTGGTGGCTCTTGCTATGGTTATGTTAGTGGGGGTTTTTGTTGTCATAGCGGATCAACCTATTGAAGATTCTATGGTTTATATTGTAATTATTGTGACGTTAGCACTTCCGATGCTAATTATTTGTTTATTTATTAATTTCCATGGATTTGGATAAATTTTTCGTTATTGGAGTTTTCTGTTAGTCTTTAGGGTTTTTCTAATTTTTAATTGTACCTTTGTTGGCTTATCGTCCTAATGACGAATGAATAAGATAGGTATTTATTTGTAGTTTGTAATATTTATGAATAGTTCAGTTTATCTCTATTTGTTGCTTTTACATGAAGATTGTTATTTAGAAAATTTGACATTATGATTGTTCCTTCATAACATGATTCTTTCCTAAATTAGACATAGTTGATCAGGCTATGTACAATTGAGGACTAAATGATGTGATGCTTGGCTCAGTCACAGTGGTGTTTATGGTTTTCTTTAAGTTGTTTTAGATGGTGTTCAACGTGTTGTTTTTATAATATAACACGTAATTTCTTTTTAAGAATAAGGTAGGAAATTTTTGTTCGTACTATGATGATGAGTCAGAAATTTCTAGTCAGATAACAGTATACTGTTAATTGGTAAATGGAATAGGAATTGGAATTGACGTAGATTATAATTATTTCGGAAATATTACAAGGTAGATTTTTCGATACGGTAGAAGGATAATTGTTATAGTTAAGTTACATCCATCGTAACTTAAAGTAAAATACGGGGAAGAGATACAATCTCAGGAAATTGTCGAACTAGGATTTATTTATTTACAACAGGAATTTATTCATCTGCTTCAATCTAGTCATCATTCCTTTGATACTATCGAAGTCTTTAAAGGTTCCTCATTTCTAAGAGTTTTCGCTTTTGTTTATTTCCATTACGTATAACTCCTTGCCTAATTCCTTGGTTATGGGTGATGGTAGGGTTAGCCATTCCTTCTGGCGTTTTAAAGTGGGTTGGCCTATATTCCATGCAGCTTTCATGCTTATTGGATATGTCCGTCTCTCCCCTTGGATCAACTATGGTAGTCCCTTCGAGTACTACTGACACAATGTTGCTTACCAATTTCCTGACGGCTTCAGTAGTCATGGTGGTCTTTGATGAAGATGGAGTACATGTATTGTTTACGTTGTCCATCTTCTGAAACCATTAATGAAACTTAACTTAGAATCCTTCTGATGTCCGAATAATTTAAATAATGAATTCAAATTATTTCATTGATGATAGACTGAATTGACTCCTTACTGTAATCTAATTTCAAGATATGTCTGTGTTGTATCATAGATAGATAATCAACTCTTGATATGGGATTACTAAGGAACAAACCGATTCCTCCACTAAAATAAATTTTCTCTCCATTTTTCAAGTTCCCTCTTGAAAATTTATTTTAGACAATCCTTTGGTTTCTGGTGAATTATAGTATGTTTAAGAATTTCTTATAATTGTTAAGACTTCTTACGATAGATTTGAATAGTATTGTAGAAGTCATCATAATATTAATAACTTGACTGATCGTCTTTGTAAAACGATTAGTACAAGGTCTCTTATTAATATGTCATGGATCTACGTGAAGTTATTTGTTCATCAAGGGAGGTAACAATTGATGAGATTTTTGCATGAAAGTATGAGAATTCATAGTATGCATGCTTGATACGAAGGAAATGATTGATTCATAACAGAGAGATGTAATGGAAGAGGAGGTTATTATATATTATGATTCGATTACGAATTCTGAAAGGTTCAGATTTATTGAACATTACATGAAATACTAACCAAGTCTGTCTGGTTTAGTAGATGCAACAGGGATACTTGTAAACTTAAAATTAGTTACGCCTCTGACGTAAATATCTAATCTCTTTCTCAAGTTCAAGTTGTGCTGCTTCCATGTTTGAGAAACGTTCCTGACACATGTTCATTTGGTTTGCCAACATACTCTCTAATGCGGCAATATTTTGACCTTGGCTCCTGGCTGTCTCTCTAGCCATCCATAGGGTCCTTTCAATGTCTTCAATTCTACCATGTGTATGACCGTGTTCTCTTCTTGCAGAACGGACCCTGGAATCCAAACTTCCAAGTTCCTGGTTAGTGTTGTCCTTTTATCTCATTAATCTTTATTCCTAATTCAAATATTGTTCGTCTTTCAGCATCCGCTCTTTTGAACAATGCGTCAAGGTTACGGTCGTACCATTCAAATTTTGTTGGTCGTAAGCCTTTTAGCTGTTCAGTGTGAGCCTCTAATATGCTGGCTTGTTGATAAACAAGAGTCCATATTGAATCAGGTATGCTTATATTGTAGTTGGGGGAATTAGGTGAGGATAAATTATTTGGGATATCTTGTCACAACTCACCATTTCAGGTCATTTCCCGAACTTTGGAAAAACACTATTCATCAAAACACTATTCATCAGTTTACTATTCATCATTTTTGGTGTCAGTTTGACATTCCGAGAAGCATTCAGAAATTTTACTATTCATTGAACACTATTCATTGCCGGAAAAGATTTCGTCATTCACGTGCATTATTCATTTCATCGTAAATTTAGTTTACGGGTATTCAAATTCGCGTAACCGTATGGGTTTAGGTGCGAATTCATTTCATTATCAGTAAGGACACTGCATACGGACTAGAAACAGTCTGCATATCATCGGTAGGTCATTTACATGTTATACCACTCTTAGGATTTTCAAATTTATATATTTGATACATTTAACGTTTTTACGTATAAGTATTTATAGTAAACGTTAACACCCGGTTTATACACGACGAATATATCTAAATATTCCCACAATGGTCCCGACATATTTTTATATCCATTTTATCATCATAAAAGTTATAACATTCATTTACCCAGTATTTTGGAAATTTATTTTATTTATAACGTGAGCTTATGAATATTACGACGGTTTTCGTGAAAACTAACCAATAATCACCCGAACACTCAGTACTTGTACCCAACATATTTTTAACATTTTTATGACTTTATTAAGTCCCGAATAACTTCGTTAACATTTATTTCTAGCAAATCCGGTACCCAATTATAACTAATACTTACACTAAACTACAATTATTATTACACTACATTTTCTAAGTAATCAAAACCGACTTTGCTACTCTTTTTAACATTGAAAACCGGCCACAAGACCATCCCTAGACCACATGACTAACAATTTTAACCTTATGCATTTATGTACACTTATAATACAATAAACCTCCAATGTTATAACTAAACCAAAAACCAAAATCATAACCTCACTTTTTCAAGATCCAAAAGTTTTCATGTTTCTCTTCCTCATCACCATAACCACGACCCAACCTCCATCCATAACCAAAATCCATTATTTTTCTTAGTACAAAGCATCAAAGTTGTTCATTTCATCATCCTAATCAAGAATCATACCACAAAAACACAAGTAATCCAAGGTTTCTCATCATCTCACCACCTATTATTTCAAAGTGAGTATTCAAATTTATTTTCATGTTTTCATCTAATTAACACATGTATCTTATAGTATTCATGCTTAATTTCATGCACAAACTAGTTATACCACTTTATTTTTGTTAACTTTTGAACATACAAACCCTAGATTTTGATTTAGGTGTTTCTTTGTAAAATTAACATGATTACTAGTGATTAGGAACCCATGGCACCCTAAGAAGGTGTATGGTAGGATTAGTATAGATTTGTGGAGTTTGCAAGAGATTTGGTTGAAGTAGAAACTAGTTTTGAACCTTGGAAATGGTTTTGTAACAAGTAAATATACCTACTGTCCCATTTTGGTAAATCCAGGAAAATCGGTAAACACAAAGTAAACTTTGGCAAAATTTTTAGAAAATACTTTCAAAAACGAATCCATAGGCGAAAGAACGGATTAAAAAGAGTTTATAACGAAGAAGTTATGATTTTTGCAAGTTTATTGACGAAAACTATTTTCCGGAAAAATACATGCTGTTGGACGTTTTTCGTCGGACAAAAAGAGGCTTTAGACGTAACCCGGAGGAGCCGAGCTTTCCAAAATATATTACTACATACTAAGACGTAACCGTGGATATAAAGAACAAGTAAAATGGACTTATAACGACAAAGATATTCACGTTTGAATATCGGCAAAACTCATTTTAGTTTGACAGCTTTTATAAATATTAACACTAAAACTACGTAGTAACTCTAGAATTCTAGAAATAATACCAAGTACCCAATTTTATAACTAATGAAGTATTAGTTATTACAAGTATATTTTTATTAGTACAAGGCGTTATTTCAAGGATTTCAACCCGAGGATTTCAACACTATCATGGAAACATACGATATATATATAAGTATATATATTGGAACTAGCTTTATTTTTCTAATAGCTATATTTTTCCTAAGTCTTGGAAAATGTATATTTTTGATAACAACGTGTACTTTTCAAAGAGTAGAGTGGTATAGGAAACATGTGCATGGACATTCATAACATCATTTCATGATCTAAAGTAGATCGTTCATCATTCATATTAGGTTGCGGCTAGTGTGCGCGCCTTGTTTTTCAGCTCATTTACATGTTCATGGTACCATCATATCAGGTGAGTCATAGGCCCACTTTTACTTGTTTAATGACTTTATAAACTCTTTGGGGGAGATACATGCTTCAATACTTTTTCTATGCCTTTATACGATTTGAATTACTTATGGGAAAGAATACACTGCTTGAATTATTTTTGTACAATGCCAAAGTATTACAAATTCCATACATTGCTTAAGTTTCCTTATTACTACCAAGTTAAGTCCCCTTAATTATCATGGACCGTTAATTTTAGTACTAAGCGAGAGTGAGTGAATAGATCTATTGAGGGTGACGCCTCCATTCGCGTTTGGGTTGCTCCAACGGGACGAATGCATTTCATGTCTTATCAAATTGAGTGCCTAGTAAACACTCTGTTGGGGCCATTACTATGTCTAGCTTCGGGGTCATGAGCTTAAGAGACAATGTAGCATTTTTGACATTTTTGTCGGTTTACTTTATACTTGTGGCTATTGTACATACGAAAATTACTTATGGAATTACGATACTATTCCATCACTATTACTACTGAATTATGATGCTTTTTCATCAATCTTGTTACTTTTGTTTACACCAACCAAACTTATTACATTTGGTAGTGGGTTGTAAACACACAGGTTACAAGTCTCTTATGGCGGGACTTGTAACTGAGTTGATTTACGATGCCTTTGCTGGAAAATCTTCATTCATATACATTACATTCTTTTTCACAAGACTCTATGAACTCACCAACCATTGTGTTGACACTTTAGCATGTATTTTCAGGTATTAAGCAATGGCACGCTACTGGAGGTTTTGGCAGGGCATGGCATGGTCATAGAAGAGTCTGATTATTCATTTGGGGACCGTTTTAAACTAGTTTAAGGGCCTACTTCCGCACTACTTTTAACAATGTAAATTCAACATTTTTGATTAAACTATTTTATTCTAAATGATTCAAGTGAAAACCATTTTTGAACATGTGTTGTAATACCAATTGAGTTACACCCCAACTACATGTATGCTTCCGCTGGACCCGATTTTGAGGGTGTGACAGATTGGTACCAGAGCTTTGGCTATAGCGAACTGAGTGTTTTTAAAACCTAGACTATAGCTACTTTTATGAAAAACTTAACCCTATGACCGTCACGTGCCTGCCTGCCAAGCTGAAGCCTCATTTGTGGTTAGTTGCTGACATAGGTGATGAGATTTGTGTCTCATTATTTGATATATTATATTCAATTACTACAATTGTCTTTCATATAAGCATGTTCACGTATCATATATGTCACCGCGTTATGTTTTTCCTTGCATAGTTTCATCATTTGACCTCGAGTTTGGTCACCTGCCTTAGTCTTTCAGAATGTCTTGGTATTTGTGAAGGACATAGTATTAGTATAACTGAACTGAGTTTTTCAAAATTCATGGAACCTCGGTGGAATATAGACTAGTCATCTATATTCAACCCGGGATAGTAGGACATAGGCTGACTACCTATGTCTGACTCAGAAATGAATTTTGCAACACTGAGAATGGTTATAATAAAATTCTGTCTTGATTGAATCCTTTACGCATTTTCCAAATGTTTCATGCATGTGTGTGTATACCCTCGTTGTCAGAACATTCATACTTTTTATCACCTCGTGAACCGCCGCTTGGAAGCACGTCAACTGGTCATTTAATTTCATGAACATTTACGTTTATGCACAATACACTTACATCACAGTATTTTCTTTTATCACAGTCTCATTTTGTCGCAGTTGTCACAGTCTCTTCCCTTCTCGCCATCATTATTATTTCCCTTTCCCATCCCTATTTATATAAGGAATTAGCTGACACTATATAGTTTCCTATGCCACTCATCCCTCACTACCACCAATATTGATAAGTGGATATTATCAATGACCTCTCTAGGAAAGACTTTCCATACCATCTATAAGGAGAATCTCTCGGTACATTAAGACCATTTCAAAACTCAACAGAATTCCCAGGATATCACCAAACTATTCGAACCACTATCACTGGCCTGATCACCAAAAATTCTATCATCTAGAAAGTATTGGCTTAACTGAATTACAAGATTCGTTTAGATACGAGTGCTCACTAAGCCACACCATAGAGATAAATCCAACCTCTTAACCGAGACTATAGATTGAACATGTCCTCACCAATAGACTTTATCCAAACATGTTAGACACCTATGCCTTTGTGCAGACATACATACCTGACTATTTTATCCTCTTAATACTTTCACATTTAAATGGATTTTTCTCCAAACTACATTTATACAAAACATATATCTTGTAAGCAATACTTTTCTAAGGCACTTATTTTGATAAGCAAATTCCTTTTGGTTAATCCTTTACAAAACTATTGAATTGTTAGGAAATTTTAAACATCGATCTTTGGTAAGCCATATTATCCACCTTATATTGAAAACTGTCCTATCTTACATAACAATTAAATTTTGAAACATCAAGAAAAATGTTACTTGGAAAGCCGTTTGCTTAAACTTATAGATTCATTTATTCGGGGAAGGTTTATGAACAAAACACACAATCTCAAAATAAACTTTGAAAAATCAATCACTATATTACATCACTTATACATTTAGGATTTGGTGATTTAATGACATAGAGCTTGGGGAAAATCGTAGTAATGGAGACTAAACACCGTAGGTGGAGAGAGACTCAATTCATGACATGCTGCAGAGGATCACAACCTTATCCTAATCTATTATTTTCCACAACACCCCTTTGAAGGACTTAACCTTGTAAGTTTTCTACATGATTCATGATATCCATTTCAATTATTTCTATTAGAGGAATTTAATTCACCTCAAACTCCAAGCGATTTCATTAAGATTCCTTTCGAACCACACCACCTATTATCTGCGGACCAATGGTCAGAAATTTGAGATCGATTCAAACATAGAGAGATATGCCCAAATAAGGTGTGATTGATTCTGGAAATGGTTGGGCTGACCATTTGCTATAAATCGGATTCATTGACAACAATAGCTATCACAAGATTCCAAAGACAACACCATTGAGACACAATTCATAAACTTGGAAAGTTAAACCCGATATACACTGGACCATATAATATTTCAAACATAGTAGGCCTAGTGGCCGTCAGACTTGAGCCTTGTTAGAGAACAACGGGACTACACAACCATGTATTATCATCTTTTCCGATTAGCCACTCATAATCCCATTTGGAAAGGAATCCAACCCAAAGTCAAACATAAACCTGGCAGGAGAACAAGTAGAAATCACAAAAGACGAATTCCTATCGTTAGAGTTCGCTGGAATTCTCGAATATCATCACCTTTTCACCAATATGTTTTCAGAGACCAACATAAACTGAACTTCGGGACGAAGTTCTTTTTAGAGGGGAAGACTATCACAACTCACCATTTCAGGTCATTTCCCGAACTTTGGAAAAACACTATTCATCAAAACATTATTCATCATTTTTGGTGTCCGTTTGACATTCCGAGAAGCATTTAGAAATTTTACTATTCATTGAACACTATTTATTGCCGGAAAAGATTTCATCATTCACGTGCATTATTCATTTCATCGTAAATTTAGTTTACGGGTATTCAAATTCGCGTAACCGTATGGGTTTAGGTGCGAATTCATTTCATTATCAGTAAGGACACTGCATACGGACTAGAAACAGTCTGCATATCATCGGTAGGTCATTTACATGTTATACCACTCTTAGGATTTTCAAATTTATATATTTGATACATTTAACGTTTTTACGTATAAGTATTTATAGTAAACGTTAACACCCGGTTTATACACGACGAATATATCTAAATATTCCCACAATGGTCCCAACATATTTTTATATCCATTTTATCATCATAAAAGTTATAACATTCATTTACCCAGTATTTTGGAAAAATATTTTATTTATAACGTGAGCTTATGAATATTACGACGGTTTTCGTAAAAACTAACCAATAATCACCCGAACACTCAGTACTTGTACCCAACATATTTTTAACATTTTTATGACTTTATTAAGTCCCGAATAACTTCGTTAACATTTATTTCTAGCAAACCCGGTACCCAATTATAACTAATACTTACACTAAACTACAATTATTATTACACTACATTTCCTAAGTGATCAAAACCGACTTTGCTACTCTTTTTAACATTGAAAACCGGCCACAAGACCATCCCTAGACCACATGACTAACAATTTTAACCTTATGCATTTATGTACACTTATAATACAATAAACCTCCAATGTTATAACTAAACCAAAAACCAAAATCATAACCTCACTTTTTCAAGATCCAAAAGTTTTCATGTTTCTCTTCCTCATCACCATAACCACGACCCAACCTCCATCCATAACCAAATCCATTATTTTTCTTAGTACAAAGCATCAAAGTTGTTCATTTCATCATCCTAATCAAGAATCATACCACAAAAACACAAGTAATCCAAGGTTTCTCATCATCTCACCACCTATTATTTCAAAGTGAGTATTCAAATTTATTTTCATGTTTTCATCTAATTAACACATGTATCTTATAGTATTCATGCTTAATTTCATGCACAAACTAGTTATACCACTTTATTTTTGTTAACTTTTGAACATACAAACCCTAGATTTTGATTTAGGTGTTTCTTTGTAAAATTAACATGATTAATAGTGATTAGGAACCCATGGCACTCTAAGAAGGTGTATGGTAGGATTAGTATGGATTTGTGGAGTTTGCAAGAGATTTGGTTGAAGTAGAAACTAGTTTTGAACCTTGGAAATGGTTTTGTAACAAGTAAATATACCTACTGTCCCATTTTGGTAAATCCAGGAAAATCAGTAAAAACAAAGTAAACTTTGGCAAAAATTTTAGAAAATACTTTCAAAAACGAATCCATAGGCGAAAGAACGGATTAAAAAGAGTTTATAACGAAGAAGTTATGATTTTTGCAAGTTTATTGACGAAAACTATTTTCCGGAAAAATACATGCTGTTGGACGTTTTTCGTCGGACAAAAAGAGGCTTTAGACGTAACCCGGAGGAGCCGAGCTTTCCAAAATATATTACTACATACTAAGACGTAACCGTGGATATAAAGAACAAGTAAAATGGACTTATAACGACAAAGATATTCACGTTTGAATATCGGCAAAACTCATTTTAGTTTGACAGCTTTTATAAATATTAACACTAAAACTACGTAGTAACTCTAGAATTCTAGAAATAATACCAAGTACCCAATTTTATAACTAATGAAGTATTAGTTATTACAAGTATATTTTTATTACTACAAGGCGTTATTTCAAGGATTTCAACCCGAGGATTTCAACACTAACATGGAAACATACGATATATATATAAGTATATATATTGCAACTAGCTTTATTTTTCTAATAGCCATATTTTTCCTATGTCTTGGAAAATGTATATTTTTGATAACAACAAGTATTTTTCAAAGAGTAGAGTGGTATAGGAAACATGTGCATGGACATTCATAACATCATTTCATGATCTAAAGTAGATCATTCATCATTCATATTAGGTTGCGGCTAGTGTGCGCGCCTTGTTTTTCAGCTCATTACATGTTCATGGTACCATCATATCAGGTGAGTCATAGCCCCACTTTTACTTGTTTAATGACTTTATAAACTCTTTGGGGGAGATACATGCTTCAATACTTTTTCTATGCCTTTATACGATTTGAATTACTTATGGGGAAGAATACACTGCTTGAATTATTTTTGTACAATGCCAAAGTATTACAAATTCCATACATTGCTTAAGTTTCCTTATTACTACCAAGTTAAGTCCCCTTTATTATCATGGACCGTTAATTTTAGTACTAAGCGAGAGTGAGTGAATAGATCTATTGAGGGTGACGCCTCCATTCGCGTTTGGGTTGCTCCAACGGGACGAATGCATTTCATGTCTTATCAAATTGAGTGCCTAGTAAACACTCTGTTGGGGCCATTACTATGTCTAGCTTCGGAGTCATGAGCTTAAGAGACAATGCAGCATTTTTGACATTTCTGTCGGTTTACTTTATACTTGTGGCTATTGTACATATGAAAATTACTTATGGAATTACGATACTATTCCATCACTATTACTACTGAATTACGATGCTTTTGCATCAATCTTGTTACTTTTGTTTACACCAACCAAACTTATTACATTTGGCAGTGGGTTGTATACACACAGGTTAAAAGTCTCTTATGGCGGGACTTGTAACTGAGTTGATTTACGATACCTTTGCTGGGAAATCTTCATTCATATACATTACATTCTTTTTCACAAGACTCTATGAACTCACCAACCATTGTGTTGACACTTTAGCATGTATTTTCAGGTATTAAGCAATGGCACACTACTGGAGGTTTTGGCAGGGCATGGCATGGTCATAGAAGACTCTGATTATTCATTTAGGGACCGTTTTAAACTAGTTTAAGGTCCTACTTTCGCACTACTTTTAACAATGTAAATTCAACATTTTTGATTAAACTATTTTATTCTAAATGATTCAAGTGAAAACCATTTTTGAACATGTGTTGTAATACCAATTGAGTTACACCCCAACTACATGTATGCTTCCGCTGGACCCGATTTTGGGGGTGTGACATATCTGGTATTGGGAAATCTGAAGTGTAGGGTAACGGAGAATTTGGCTCAACATTCTTCCATGGCCTCTCTTGACGTGAACTTTGTCCAACTTCGAATGTTGCCTGACCACCAATCACATCTTCATATGATTCAGTAGTTCTCCTAAGTTTTTGACGTAGAGGTGAACAGATAGGTGACGATGGAAGTGATCTATGAGTGATTCCTATATTAAGTTGGGGCTGTGATATTTGTACGTAGGGGTCTTTGGTATTCGGAGAATTTTGATCGATAGGTGAGGTATTAGTATTACGGAGAGTAGTTTTGGCGTTCACGAAAGTTTTTGGAGATATGTTACTGTAGTAACCGGGAATAGTATTTCTAAACATGCAGAATAATCTTAACAGGTAATGTACTGAGCAAGGTAGTCTGCAGACACGGAAGGCACGAAGAGTGTAAGGCTATAAAATGTTCTGGTTTGTAAAAACAGTTATAGTTCGGATCTGTATTAGACCGTTTCGCTATAACTAAAGCTCTGATGCCAATCTGTAATACCCCCAAGTTTTAAAATATTTGCAGCGGAATAAAGATTGGGTGTTACTTCACAGCTCATAGTTTTTCAGTAGAAAATGATTTTCTAAAACATTTATCATTCGAATTTTTATAAATACCAGAGTTTTAAAAACGAGGTCCCAGTGGTTTTAAAATTTGTTAAATAGGTTTTCGAATGATAATAAAAATTTTATAGCCTTTGTAAGAATTTCGTGCTCTTCCGTCCCATCCTTGCTCATTTTAGACCTGAGATAAACATGCTAAAAATCAACAAAAGTTGAGTGATATTCATAGGTTTAAGTTTGATAGTTGAACACAAGCTATAAGTGATAATTGCACCGGTATACAATTATAATTTAAAAATCTGTTGTTATTGCATTAAGCTCATGACACTCATCCGATTAACAGATCTCATCGTAAATGATGGATTATAGTAACAGGGCCCTCGGGATAGGTTTTTGCCAGTAACCTATTAGATTTCAAATAAAGTGCGTTTGGTAGTTTTCTCCAACGCCCAAATAGGGATTGTCAATCCCTAATAGATCTATCCACAATTATTTACGTTCACCCTCTGGGTGACTAAGGCTCATGATATGAGGGACTTTTGGCAATAAGGGACTTAAGCAATAACGATATCAGGTAAAGCATACCAAGAAAAATACTTGTGTTCAGTTTGTAAAAACTAGCATGTATCCCCCTCGCAGGGTTTATAAAACATTTAAATAAGTAAAGGCGAGGCTATGAACTCACCTTAGTGGTATAGTGGTAAAAATATCGATATTCAGTTTGCAATAAGGGAACGGCTCTACACACGACCTAGATAATATATGGCAAGTTTTAGTGTTTGATAGTCTTATTGGTTTAATCGCGAGTAGTTTTGAATACGTGATTTGTTTATTTAACGATAGTAAAACTTATGGTTTGATAAAATATCATAAGTTTAGTTAAGTTTTATATATATATATATATATATATATATATATATATATATATATATATATATATATAACGTAAAGTTTAATAAAATTAATAATAGTTTGAAATAAATGTAAATGTCGTGACGTGAAGTCGTAAAATGAAAAGTAAAAATAAAAATATTAATTATTTTATACGGCCCTTGTCTTTTCCAGATTTTTACACTTTTTACCTAACGGTGTTAGAGTTACGTCGTTAGTCAAAAGTTAAATATATTTACGTTTTACGTCCAAAACTTTATAATTTTTACATTTTTCATCCCAAAAGTTTATAAAATCAGTTTTTCATCCTCAAGTTTGTAAAATGACAATTTTTACCTAAAGTTTATAAAAATGACACTTTTAACCCGAAAGTTATAATTTTTGCAAATTTAGTCCAAAATTCACCAAATTCGAAACTTAACATTTTTATTTCTTAATTAGGCTAAAAATAGTTTATTGAACTTTTCAAAACTGATTATTTATCGAAAATAGCTTATTTTAGCTTAATGGGCTTTTTAACGAAAAAGACTAGGCCCGTTAAGCTTTTAAAATCCATTGGGCTTACGAAAGTTTTGGGCTTGGTTACGGGCTTATTTTTGGATACTAAAAACATTATGAAACAACTTATTTGGACTGCTTATCTCATTAGCTTATTTTCAAAGGATTGGGCCTTAAGGCCCAATCGATGTTTATTAGTTTTTCAGAAATAGTTCCAAGTCGCGATGCTTTGTATCTTTTAGAGGTTCAAGACGCGATTTTTATTGCAAAGTTTTTATACGAAAATGATAGTTTGTCAGGGGGTCTATTAGTTTGTGAAATAAAATAGTATGCTCGTTACATAGAATTTAAAGATATACGTGCGTTTCATTGGTTGAATGGGTCGAACTTTTAAGTAAGAAGACTTGGAAATATTTTAAAGATTTTACGACTAGTTGTTACACGTTAGAAAGGTATCTAAAAATAGTTTGTACGTAACTTTTAAGGTTTAAATCTTTATATATCTTGAGTAATAGCGCAGTAAATATATAGGTGGGATGAAAATACGTACATGTTATTTATATAGATTACGAGTAATAAAGTGCAAGTGTTTGTGATTTATACGTAAAAATCAAAGAATACGTTTTAAGTAGAACTTGGAAAAAGTTGTGTGAGACTTACTACACCAAAATGGTGGGGTAAAACGAGACGTAGAGTCGAGGAGAAGTGAATACGAGAGTGTAGTGTGTATGTTGACTCAACCAAGGTTCACAAACAAAGCTTCGTTTCTTCTAGACCCGATTTGAAATACTAAAGTTTTTGCCAAAACGTTTTGAAGTAGGACTAAAGCTAGGACTTTGTTTTTGTAAAATTTGATTTGTATGAAAGGTGGTAACGAGTGCATGCATTCATGGTGTATATATATGAAGTCTTGTGTATCCTAGTGACCAAAATTAATGTGATGGGATGTTAACTTGTGTACCAAAAGTCTTGAGAAAGTGTAAGACGTAACATGTATTCTCGTTTGTTTCCTAGCTTGTCGACATATATTCTAGTTTAAAAGAAACGTGTGTTTTGTGATTATAAAATGGAATGGTACTTGCGAAATGGATTTTAAAATTGGTGTAGTACTTGCCTAGGACCTTAATATATGTATTGTGTGAGCATGAAAAAGGGAAGTACCAATTTGTTTTAATAATACATGTCGACCATCTATTTCTTTGTTAACCGATTTGTAAATCATGCATGGCTTGGTGACAAATGATTAAGTGTAACATTTAAACATTAGGTTGTGTTTAGAAATGATTTTAGGACTTGATAGAAACAATCGGGGTTCAAAACGGTTTAGTTTTGGATTAGTTGCAAAACGTATGAAATTGTTTTTGGACAAATACTTTGCCTCGTAAAAATGTATTTAGACTCGACATGGAAGGCTGGGATTCGACATACTCGAAGTTGGCTAGGTGAGGAACGAGGGAGTGTGAAAATACTTATGTGTCGTGTGTAAGGTTTGGGAGTACGAGACGCGTTTCTTACTTGGTTTAGTCGAATGTTTCAAAACTAATTATCGGAGATTTGGGCTTAAAATGGTGTGGGCCGTGAATAGTAACAGGCCGAAAATAAGATTGGGCTTAGGGTGAAATTTTGGTTCGATTAGGTGAAATTAGGATTAGTAAATAATTAATTTGTGATTAGTGAAATGTTTACGTGAGTCCGAGAGTGAATAGTGTTTTGTGAATAGTGTTTCGTGAATAGTAAAACTTTTGAAAAACATCTCAATATCACTAACCGACTCCAAAAACGATGAATAGTGAAATGATGAATAGTGTTTGGTGAATAGTAACTGATGAATAGTAAATTTGAAAAATGTCTCGAAAATGCAGGTTCGTAACGAATAAAAGAAAATTTTAATATTCTCGCGATTTTAGACTATAGTGGTACATGTGTGAGCATCGTTCCAAGCAAAAAGAATCATGAATATCGTAGTGATTTTAAGTAACATAGCATATTTAAAAGAAAAAAATTTTTTATTGGTAAAAACGTTATTAATTAACGAAATGATATATTTGTCTTTGATTTACTTTTATTATTTATAGGGAAATTTACGGGAGTTTACAGACCAGAATTCAAAAATTTTCAAAAAAGGGTTGGTTTTCAAGTATGTATTTTCAGCAAGCTCCATTTGGAACATATACTCTTAAAATGATAAATACTAGCATAAACATATAAGAAGAATAATCAAGCATGCATGTAAACTAATATATTGCAAACCAAATATAAAACAAGCATACTAATAACATTAAATAGTTAGAAAGATCCTAGTACAATAATAGTTAATATCCTAACATCATCCAAGTAACAAGCAATACACAAAATAAAATTCAAGTATTTCCGAATACATTGGACAAATAACAGTACACATAATTATCTAAGAAAAACATCATCAATATCAAGTAGTTCCACATTGACAACTCTATTTCTTTTTCCCCATAATCTTCCTGAACATCTTTCCTACGGACTTGAATCCACCTCAAACTTCTTCATGCATTTGTTGAGTCCTTTTGATCAATGATGTTTGTCGTTCGAAGAGGAGTTCATTGTAACGTTGGTGAGGAGGAGGAGTTTGATATTCAGTATAATCAAGGTCGGGAAGATCATCAACAAAGGTCGTGGGAGATGGGGTGTGATTGAGCCTGAACCACCTAACTTATATTGACCAAGGAATGGTCAACAAAGTCAAACAGCCTAGAGTCAATGCTCCGTGGAAGTGTAGGGTTTCCCCGGGTCGTTATGTCCCGACGAGGTGTGGATGGTATTAAAACGGGTTTGTGATCGGGTGAATTTGGACAGGGAAAGGTTTAAAGTGAGTTGTGATGATTACACTACTGGAATATGAAAGAAAACAGCTTAAATACACTATATTAATAATACTGGAAAGTCAGGAACACCAGAAACGTTTAAAACTTAAAACGCGTACGTTCACGTTTAAATAAAACGTAAGCGTACGAAATAAAAAGTAAAAACTGAAATCTGAAAACACCCAGGGGGTGAAAATGACTTTTTTACAAAACTAAGGGTAAAAGAAAATTTTTAGAAAATTAAAATAAATTTTAACCCTAATTAATTATTTATTATTAATTAATTACTAATTATTACTAATTATTAATAATTAAAACACTTAAATATAATTTAATACTAATTAAATACTAGAAAAATGAAAATAAAATTTCTAAAATTATAAAATAACTAAAAATAAGTTTTAAAATTAAAAATAAGTGTTTTTGTCTTTTTGTGGATTTTATATTAATTAATTACTAATTAAACATTAATTTACTAATTAAACATTAATTTACTAATTAAACTATATTAAATTAAGAAAAATACTAAATGAACAGTAAAAATTCTAATAAAATTTCTAAAATTACTTTATAACATATAAAAGCTATAAAAAATATAAAAACAAGGTTTTGATTAATAAAAACTAATTATGCTATTTTAAACTAATTATTAATTAATAATTAATAAAACTAAAATTAATTCTAATAAATACTAAATGATGAAATAAAAATCTGAAAAAATTATTATAACTATTTTAACCTAAGATGAAATTATTAAAAATATAAAAACACAACTTACTTAATAAAAATGTAAAAATGGAAATTAAAATTAAATTTAATTAAATAGAAACTATCACTTAATTTTATATTTGTTTTTCTTGATTTTTATTTTACAAACCTATTAAATACTTAAAAACAAACACTTTTTGTAAAAACAAACTTTTTATAAACTGAAAATAAGCTGAAATGAAAGCTAAAACTTTGGACAGTTGACTTTGTTTGACTAGAGGGTAAAATAAGCTATTCTGAGCTTGTGTGGGACCCACAATGGTGAAAGTATGCCCCTCTGAGTTAGTTGAACAAGTTTGAGTAAGATTTGAACAAATAAGCTCTTGAAATAAGCTGTTGAGCCACCAATAAGCACTTTGAAGCTTGTAATGACTCAGAAACTGGGACAAACTATAGGGCCAGATTTAAGTAGGGTCCACAATGAATCAGGTCAAACAAAAGGTCAAACTAAACTCTCTGGTAGGAGGGGGGTTGGGAGAAGCTAAAGCCTAGGTCTGGGTCCCACTATGGTGGTCACAAAACACCACCAAAGTGGTGGTGGTGAGTGACTGAACTGGTGTGCAGGGGAGGTTATCTCCCTGCAGCTGTCTTTGAGGGTGAGTGGGGGCCACAAGAAAATTAGCAAAAATGTAATGGAGCTGAGACCTTGAAGCTGAGGTGGTAGAAAATCTATGGAAGCAAGTTTCAGGGTCCCAATCCAAATCCTAAATTCTAAATAAATCTTTGAAGATTGGGAAAAATCTGAGAGATTGAAATTTGACTTTTAACAAAACTAATCCTAGGTTGACTAATTTGAATTTCTACTTGATCCTACTTACTAAATAAGTTAGTATAAGCTAATATTAACCTAAATTAAGCTAATTAACTAACTTATGTGATGTTATGAAGAAATTTGGACCCTAAGACATTAACAGTTAACTGTTATATGCTAAACATGGGATTTTTGACTTTTAGCTTAATTGTGACCAATCTTTTGACCTAAGTGACCTAAAATATCCTAAATGAAGTTGTGGAAGTCTTAGTTATCAACAAAAACCCAACTGAGCATACCAAGCTCAGTAGTTCCAAACACCCCTTAATGGACACTGATTGGATGATTTCACTTTCCTAAGCCAATTCAGACCAAGCTATGCATCTACAAACCTATATTAAGTTGTAATAGTCTAATTTAAGTATTTAAATGACAAGAAAAACAGTTTAACACATAAATCCATTTTACTCTACAATGGCAGTTAACTACCAATCTTGAGCAACAACCATATCTAATGAACAAGCATTGACTTATAAGATGTAAATTGACTAACTAACACTAGATAAACTCAAACAAGCAAAGAATAGAAGGATTGAAACATAAGTATAGTAAAATGCAAAATTGAAGGTGAGGCTTACAAAATGAGTTCAGATGACAGAACATGATCCAAGAACAAATCAACACCTCCTACACCTCCCTGAGGCAACTAATACCCATTGCAAATCAAACCTTCATTGTTCACTGCTTCAATCCTCATAAACCATGATTTTTTTATTTATTTCTTATTTATTTAATAATTTTTGGTATTTTTGCTTTTTTAAACTTAACCTGAAATTTAGTGTCTAAAAGCTTATATAAACTGTGTAGGGAGCCTATGTGACCTTCTGAATCAAACACAACAACCAGAAAACAACAATTAAACTTTTTGAAATTTGTTGAAATGAGAGTAAATGGCATAAACTAAAACAGGTAATTAAACTTGGAATTGAGATTGCAGAAAGTTAAAATACAATGAAAATGTGAATTACAAGGTTTGAATACTTGGAATAACAACTAAATTAATAAGTTACATTACCAACGATTACCTAAAACTAAAACTACTCTACTACTCTTTCATCATGGCTTCTTTTCCTCCTTTTATTCACCCCCTGAGTTCTCTGGGTCCCACTTGTCAAATCCCAGCAATCAATTGGTCCATTGGATCACTCTCCATCTCTCTCCACTTTTTGGCGGGAAAAAGTGTTTGACTAGTTGAGGGTCTGATAACGTGTGTAGGGGGGGGGGTGAGATGTGATAAGTTCTTGGGGTGAGTGAAGGGATAGGATAAGGGTGCAAGTGGTGGGGAAGAGTGGGTGAAACTAGGTGGTTTGGGTGGTATTGGTGGAGTAGCAGGGGTGTGAGTGAGGGAGAGGGAAAAGAGAAAGGGTGAGTGGTTTTGGGTTTGACTGGCGTTGACCGGGTTTAAACAAAAAGATGGACTGGGCCATTTGGTGGGCTGAGGGTAGGCTAAGGTTGTGTTTTATTTTTGGTTTTTTTTGTTTGGTTGTAAAATAGAATTAGGTCCGTTTGGTTTAAAGCCCATAAATCACAAGGACTAAAAGTGTAATTTAAGCAAAGTGTAGGGACTAGATTTGTAAGTTAACCAAAATTCTCACAGGGACCTAATTAGCCATAAATGAATAGTACAAGGGTATATTTGATATTTTTCACTTTTAAAATACCCGGGGACTATTTTTGCCAATTCACCAAACTTCAGGGACTGATTTGTAATTTTCTGATAATTGAAGGGCTAAACCTGTAAATATCAAACAGTTAACACAAAGGACCAATTATGTCATTTTAAGAATAGTATAAGGTTTATTTTGATTATTTTCCATTTTTAAAACCTTAGGGACTAATTTTGACATTTTTCAAAGTTGAGGGACCAAAGTTGTAAATATGTGATTTTAAACTTTAAAGGACTATTTCTTACAACTTATGAATCCCAAGGACCTTTTATGACATTTGTACAAGTTTTGATTCACCAGGGACTAGTTTTGCAAATTTATGAAATTTGAGGGACTGAAACTGCCAATTATGCAAACTTTGTACGTTTTTCATTTGTTTTTGCATATTTTGTGTTTGAAACATATAAAACACACCTCTAAGATATTTTAAGTATTTTGATACATATTTGGGTGTTTTTGTATGTTTTGGCAGTTCATATAAGACAAAAATGATGAGTATTTACACACTCATCAATCCCCCACACTAAACTATTGCTAGTCCCTGGCAATCTTTTGAGAAAACTTAATGGATTTTAAACTCTTTACCAAAAGCCATCACTTCTGGAGTAGCCAGGTGTAAGAACTGTGGCACACCTGATAACCGTGTGATTTTGAGCAAACCACCAGCTGTCAACGGATTTGATTAGTCTTTACCAAAAGCCGTTTGCTTCTGGACTAGCCAACTCTTGATGGAATAGTCAACATCTTGGTGAGCTGATTACCAATTATGGTTTTTCCACGGCCTTTACCACAAGCCATAATCTTGTGGGCTAGCCAACTCATTTGTTTTCGGGGAGTTGAGGAACCATGCAATTTTGGGCAAATTGCAAGCCGTCAACGGATTTGAGATGTCTTTACCAAGAGCCGTTTGCTCCTGGACTAGCCAATCCCTTTTGTCGTTTAGACAAGGCGGATTGATTACCACAAAAAATTTTGAGCTCAAGTGAAAAATTTTTAAATTTTTGCCAAAAACGGGGGTACTAGAAGATATAATGTGATAAAATTCGCTAGAATTTCCCCCCCACACTTAGAATTGAATATTGTCCTCAATATTCAAAGTCCCGGCTATTATGCCGACATTTTGAACGTAAAAGGGCAACATTACAAGCTAAGCGTGGAAAACATCATTTGTATTTTCACTTCGGTAATCATAGCATGGGGGACTCCCCCACACTTAGGGTGAAAACCCTATAAACATGCTCTGTTTTTGTTTACCGAGTCGCTAGCGTGACTCGACCCCGAATTAATTAGTCCATGGGGAAGCATGATGTGGAAAAACTTTCATTCAAGATGTTTGGATAAACATTTGAAGCACGTGAAAGTTCCACACTGATGAGACATAGTCCCGGCTCAAGATAATGATACATGAAAATGCCGGGATCAAATATAATGTCTTCATTCCTGAAGGAGTGAAGAACAGGAGAAGTCACCTTGTAGGTGAAGAAAAGGAAGAAAACCATGATGAAAATCATGATAAGATCTTCTTCCTCGAAGGCAGGCTCATTAGCCTGATTTTGGATTTCAAAGGTTAAGCTCGTAAACATCCCGGGAGGGTGGGTGGGAATTTGCAAATTCTCATGATTGAGAGCATCTCCCCCCGGGATATCAAACTCCGGAGGAGTCATGACATGAGTGAGTTCACAGGAGAACTCATCAAATGTAAAAGAATCATATTCTGGATTGATGTGCGTGAGTTCACAGGAGAACTCATCGAAGGTAAATGATTCATAATCGGGGAGAGAATTATGAGAATGAGAAGTGGTGCTGCCACTAATCTTCTCTCCCATAGGATCAAAAGTAAAGGCTTCAAATTCCGGTATAGGGTCATCGGAGAGAATGTCACTATCCTTTATGGGGATAGGAGATGAAATAGGTTTCTCTTTGAAAGCCTCGATTTTAGAAATGAGGAGATTGACTTTCAATAATGTAGCACGAAGTGCTTCATCCTTAATTTCAGTGTCAATCTCATCATTCTCTTCTTCTAAGCTAACTAGCTCAAAAGGCAAACCTTCCACATGACTGATGTCTCCAGAAGATAAAGAATTTTCATCAGCATGGGAAGTACTAAGCTCGATGTTGGGATTAGAGTTTAAAAGATTTTCAGTTTCTCCCACATCGGCTTCAAAATCAAGGAGACCATCATCATTTCCCAAAGGAAGTGGATTGATGTGAGTAAGTTCGTTTGTGACTTCCTCAATAAGAGGGTCAACATCCGAATGAGGAAATGGTGCCTCCTCATACTCAACTTCTCCATAAGATGTGTAATCATCATTAAAATCGGAGAAGGTCTCAAAATGATCTTTTGGATTTTCAGGGTGAGAAGGTAGATCACACACATGATCCAAAGTTCCCTGTGACTCTCCTGGGATTGGGGTAAGGATCTCAACACTAGACTTTATGAATTCGTCCGATTCCTTTGAAGGAACAGTGTCAAGATGCTCATCCCCCATGTTCGGAGAGTGAGTGGAAACCTCGGGTGTGACAGCAGTTGTTTGAGATGAAATCTCAACTGCTGGGATATCAACTGATGAACTTGATGAATCTTTTTGAATAATAACAATGTTATCTTCATCATCACTGTCATCATAGTCATCAAATAGAGCAGTATTGCGAATATTAGCACGTAATTTAGCTGCTCGTTG
Organism: Artemisia argyi; assembly: GCA_030686995.1. Lineage (NCBI taxonomy): Eukaryota > Viridiplantae > Streptophyta > Magnoliopsida > Asterales > Asteraceae > Artemisia > Artemisia argyi. The sequence continues at coordinate 83,079,324 of CM060677.1, read as the reverse complement.
CTAAGCCAATAATTCTTCCATGCTTTTTCCAGATTCTCGTTCTTCAGCAAGTAATTCTGCCATAGTTTTTCCACGAGAATTTGGAATGAAAGGAAATTGTGGGGATGTGGATGTGTCAAAACCGTAAGGTTGACATTGAAAATCACTATGAGGACCCCCACAATATGCACAAGAAGAACTTGGAGTTTGGCGGAGTGAAATATTAGCTAACTCCTCCTTAAGTTCTTTAAATTTCTCAAGAACTTCTAAAAAGTCTTGCTGGATTTGAGGAGTTGCTAGGATAGTTTGACACTGTGGAGGTTGGTCTGGATACGAAGAGTCATAATTGTTACAACGAAATGGATTCCTCGTTTGAAAATCAGAGCTAAAGTGTGGACCTCCACAGTAATCACAACAGTAAAACTGTTGAGGCTGTGAGTCGTATGTGCTAGAGTCATAATTGTTATTAGGAAACTGCTCATAGACAAGCGTGTTTCCCGATTGACAATCAGAACTGTAGTGCGGACCACCACAGTACTCACAACAGTAAAACTGCTGAGTCTCATGGTGTGGTAACTGATGGAATGAATCAGTTGTGTCATGGTAGGAATAGGGATTCTGGTTATAGACAGACCCGTTTCCTGACTCTACCATGCCACAACTGGGGCAATTGCCACCATTATAAGGATTACCACACCACTGACAAATCAGAAAGTGTGGATGAGACATAGAAAGAATCAAAAGGTTTTAGAGGGTAAGAAATGGAGAATCAAAAAGGTGAGAGGGTAAAGATGGATATTTTTGGTGTTTTTGGAAAACATTTTATCAGAAAGAAAATCTTTTTGTGTTTTTGTGTTTGTTGAAAACTAATTTTACAAAGTTTTTAGAAACAGTTTTGTTTTTAAAATAAGAAAATATGAACAAGGGATGGTAAATATACAATGAATGTATATCCAGATTCACTAATCTGCAAAACCGTGTAGAATACGCGCACAACCTCCCCGGCAGCGGCGCCAAATTTTGATTGAGCCTGAACCACCTAACTTATATTGACCAAGGAATGGTCAACAAAGTCAAACAGCCTAGAGTCAATGCTCCGTGGAAGTGTAGGGTTTCCCCGGGTCGTTATGTCCCGACGAGGTGTGGATGGTATTAAAACGGGTTTGTGATCGGGTGAATTTTGACAGGGAAAGGTTTAAAGTGAGTTGTGATGATTACACTACTGGAATATGAAAGAAAACAGCTTAAATACACTATATTAATAATACTGGAAAGTCAGGAAAACCAGAAACGTTTAAAACTTAAAACGCGTACGTTCACGTTTAAATAAAACGTAAGCGTACGAAATAAAAAGTAAAAACTGAAATCTGAAAACACCCAGGGGGTGAAAATGACTTTTTTACAAAACTAAGGGTAAAAGAAAATTTTTAGAAAATTAAAATAAATTTTAACCCTAATTAATTATTTATTATTAATTAATTACTAATTATTACTAATTATTAATAATTAAAACACTTAAATATAATTTAATACTAATTAAATACTAGAAAAATGAAAATAAAATTTCTAAAATTATAAAATAACTAAAAATAAGTTTTAAAATTAAAAATAAGTGTTTTTGTCCTTTTGTGGATTTTATATTAATTAATTACTAATTAAACATTAATTTACTAATTAAACTATATTAAATTAAGAAAAATACTAAATGAACAGTAAAAATTCTAATAAAATTTCTAAAATTACTTTATAACATATAAAAGCTATAAAAAATATAAAAACAAGGTTTTGATTAATAAAAACTAATTATGCTATTTTAAACTAATTATTAATTAATAATTAATAAAACTAAAATTAATTCTAATAAATACTAAATGATGAAATAAAAATCTGAAAAAATTATTATAACTATTTTAACCTAAGATGAAATTATTAAAAATATAAAAACACAACTTACTTAATAAAAATGTAAAAATGGAAATTAAAATTAAATTTAATTAAATAGAAACTATCACTTAATTTTATATTTGTTTTTCTTGATTTTTATTTTACAAACCTTTTAAATACTTAAAAACAAACACTTTTTGTAAAAACAAACTTTTTATAAACTGAAAATAAGCTGAAATGAAAGCTAAAACTTTGGACAGTTGACTTTGTTTGACTAGAGGGTAAAATAAGCTATTCTGAGCTTGTGTGGGACCCACAATGGTGAAAGTATGCCCCTCTGAGTTAGTTGAACAAGTTTGAGTAAGATTTGAACAAATAAGCTCTTGAAATAAGCTGTTGAGCCATCAATAAGCACTTTGAAGCTTGTAATGACTCAGAAAATGGGACAAACTATAGGGCCAGATTTAAGTGGGGTCCACAATGAATCAGGTCAAACAAAAGGTCAAACTAAACTCTCTGGTAGGAGGGGGGTTGGGAGAAGCTAAAGCCTAGGTCTGGGTCCCACTATGGTGGTCACAAAACACCACCAAAGTGGTGGTGGTGAGTGACTGAACTGGTGTGCAGGGGAGGTTATCTCCCTGCAGCTGTCTTTGAGGGTGAGTGGGGGCCACAAGAAAATTAGCAAAAATGTAATGGAGCTGAGACCTTGAAGCTGAGGTGGTAGAAAATCTATGGAAGCAAGTTTCAGGGTCCCAATCCAAATCCAAAATTCTAAATAAATCTTTGAAGATTGGGAAAAATCTGAGAGATTGAAATTTGACTTTTAACAAAACTAATCCTAGGTTGACTAATTTGAATTTCTACTTGATCCTACTTACTAAATAAGTTAGTATAAGCTAATATTAACCTAAATTAAGCTAATTAACTAACTTATGTGATGTTATGAAGAAATTTGGACCCTAAGACATTAACAGTTAAATGTTATATGCTAAACATGGGATTTTTGACTTTTAGCTTAATTGTGACCAATCTTTTGACCTAAGTGACCTAAAATATCCTAAATGAAGTTGTGGAAGTCTTAGTTATCAACAAAAACCCAACTGAGCATACCAAGCTCAGTAGTTCCAAACACCCCTTAATGGACACTGATTGGATGATTTCACTTTCCTAAGCCAATTCAGACCAAGCTATGCATCTACAAACCTATATTAAGTTGTAATAGTCTAATTTAAGTATTTAAATGACAAGAAAAACAGTTTAACACATAAATCCATTTTACTCTACAATGGCAGTTAACTACCAATCTTGAGCAACAACCATATCTAATGAACAAGCATTGACTTATAAGATGTAAATTGACTAACTAACACTAGATAAACTCAAACAAGCAAAGAACAGAAGGATTGAAACATAAGTATAGTAAAATGCAAAATTGAAGGTGAGGCTTACAAAATGAGTTCAGATGACAGAACATGATCCAAGAACAAATCAACACCTCCTACACCTCCCTGAGGCAACTAATACCCATTGCAAATCAAACCTTCATTGTTCACTGCTTCAATCCTCATAAACCATGATTTTTTTATTTATTTCTTATTTATTTATTAATTTTTGGTATTTTTGCTTTTTTAAACTTAACCTGAAATTTAGTGTCTAAAAGCTTATATAAACTGTGTAGGGAGCCTATGTGACCTTCTAAATCAAACACAACAACCAGAAAACAACAATTAAACTTTTTGAAATTTGTTGAAATGAGAGTAAATGGCATAAACTAAAACAGGTAATTAAACTTGGAATTGAGATTGCAGAAAGTTAAAATACAATGAAAATGTGAATTACAAGGTTTGAATACTTGGAATAACAACTAAATTAATAAGTTACATTACCAACGATTACCTAAAACTAAAACTACTCTACTACTCTTTCATCATGGCTTCTTTGCCTCCTTTTATTCACCCCCTGAGTTCTCTGGGTCCCACTTGTCAAATCCCAGCAATCAATTGGTCCATTGGATCACTCTCCATCTCTCTCCACTTTTTGGCGGGAAAAAGTGTTTGACTAGTTGAGGGTCTGATAACGTGTGTAGGGGGGGGGGGGGGGTTGAGATGTGATAGGTTCTTGGGGAGAGTGAAGGGATAGGATAAGGGTGCAAGTGGTGGGGAAGAGTGGGTGAAACCAGGTGGTTTGGGTGGTATTGGTGGAGTAGCAGGGGTGTGAGTGAGGGAGAGGGAAAAGAGAAAGGGTGAGTGGTTTTGGGTTTGACTGGCGTTGACCGGGTTTAAACAAAAAGATGGACTGGGCCATTTGGTGGGCTGAGGGTAGGCTAAGGTTGTGTTTTATTTTTGGTTTGTTTGTTTGGTTGTAAAATAGAATTAGGTCCGTTTGGTTTAAAGCCCATAAATCACAAGGACTAAAAGTGTAATTTAAGCAAAGTGTAGGGACTAGATTTGTAAGTTAACCAAAATTCTCACAGGGACCTAATTAGCCATAAATGAATAGTACAAGGGTATATTTGATATTTTTCACTTTTAAAATACCCGGGGACTATTTTTGCCAATTCACCAAACTTCAGGGACTGATTTATAATTTTCTGATAATTGAAGGGCTAAACCTGTAAATATCAAACAGTTAACACAAAGGACCAATTATGTCATTTTAAGAATAGTATAAGGTTTATTTTGATTATTTTCCATTTTTAAAACCTTAGGGACTAATTTTGACATTTTTCAAAGTTGAGGGACCAAAGTTGTAAATATGTGATTTTAAACTTTAAAGGACTATTTCTTACAACTTATGAATCCCAAGGACCTTTTATGACATTTGTACAAGTTTTGATTCACCAGGGACTAGTTTTGCAAATTTATGAAATTTGAGGGACTGAAACTGCCAATTATGCAAACTTTGTACGTTTTTCATTTGTTTTTGCATATTTTGTGTTTGAAACATATAAAACACACCTCTAAGATATTTTAAGTATTTTGATACATATTTGGGTGTTTTTGTATGTTTTGGCAGTTCATATAAGACAAAAATGATGAGTATTTACACACTCATCAGGGTGCTAACACGTGAGGTGTCTTCCTCCTCCTCCTCATCATCTCCTCGATGAGATGTCAAACCACGAGGTGCAAAGAATAAAGGGCCACGAGATTTCCCTTTGTCTCTTTGAGATCGACGAGTACGAACGAGAGTAAGTTGATTCAAAGTGGGATGAACGAACTTATAAATATCACTCCTAAGATCTGGGTAGTATTCCATGACATGACGATAAAGTCGAGTGAGGAACATACCATAAGGAAGGTTGGCATTTGGAGTGGTTTTGGCAGTCATGATACGATTGACAAAGAGATAAGCCAAATTGTAGTTTTCTTCAGCAACAACACAATACAACATGTGAGCGATGCTAGCCATGAGATGATCACGGTGGCCTCAGGTACCAAACACATTCTCGCGAATGAGTTCTTCCCAACTCTTCATGTCGGGGCTTAGCTCTTTGAGAAGGATTTGATTAGCATGAATATCGACATTTTTTGACTTGATTTTTCGACTAGTCGTACCACGTTCTAGATCAAGTAGTCGACGAATGTCTTCAGGACTTGGAATCTCAGAATAGTATGGACCATCCTGAGGTCGATTTCGTTCAAGAGTTGAAAGATCCCATTCATTTGAATATACGGCTTGGCCATTGTATGGGATTTTGAGGATTTGTCCAAACTGAGCAAGAGTAAGAGTGATGAATCGGTTCTGGATCATGAATGAGATAAGAAGGTGGCCATAGGGATCGGTTTGCACCATAACTTGGCTATAGAAATCAAGGACGAAGCGAGGAATGATTGGTTCGTTGATTTTGAAAAGACAATCGAGACGAACATTAGTAAACATTCGTTCGATTTGATCAGATTGATAAAAAGATGGATCAACAATTTCTTCCTCATGAATGTTTCTATTTTCGATGGGATGATAGAAACATGCAATGGCGGGAGAAATGCCGGGAGTAGCGGGGACTTTAGGAATGCATTTCTTTGTTTTTGAAACATCACCAACCGTGGTTTTAGGCATTTCCACCTAAACAATATAACAACAAAAATAAAATTAAGACAAAAATAATTAACATGCATATGTTATATAAATATATGCAATATATGGGAGAATTGTGTTTACTTAGGTTTCACTACTCCCTAGATATCTTTTACAGGTTAATTACTTGTTACAGTTGCGTAGATGACGGATTGTATTCCTTAATACCATTCATGGGGTGGCGTACTTACTTCCCCAATCCTATAAGCTCCTACTTCACTCCTATGTCGAGCCAGCTAAGAAGCTCCTAACATGGGATCACTAGAATTCGCTCATGCATTAAATACAACCATAAAAACCTAGTACACATCGGTTCATGTTTCTTAAGACGTTTAAGCAAGTTACACAATGGAGATCTGCCAGTTTTCTTAAGCCTAACATTGAAATCATTCATCCATTACAACTATAAACAAGCAATCAACCTATAATCAACATCTAGGTTTCATTACATCTAAGCAAACACATGAAAGATCTAGCCTAGCATGTTAAAATCAAGACAAGCATAAGATATATTCAAACAACACATAGACATATTGATTGAATTGAAAGAGGACTTATCTTAATTGAACATGAAAAGTTTCAAGGGGTGAAAACCCTTGAAAATGCTGTTACAAACGGCCTAAGGTTTATTAGGTTCGACCCTAGTATTCTCCACACAAGTTCCTCTTTTCGAATGAAAAATAGAAAAGTATATATATATTTTGTGAGGTGGCGGCGTCAAGAGTAAATGTCTGACGCCGTCATCTCGCCGCCAATAAAATCCTCGGACTGCCTAGATCTGAGTTTGACGCTGTCACGTGTAGTCCATCTTCAGGCCGTCACCAAAATAACTCTTGACGCCCTTCTCTTGACGCCTTCAGGTTTTCTCTGGGTCATCATGGATTTTACTCCTGACGCCGTCACAATTCCCTTCTTGACGCCGTCAGGTACTGTTCTCAGCATGGAAAATTAAGTCTTTGCCGTTTTCTTCACTTTTATGCTCCAAAAACATCTAAAATGCTTCCTTTTCCAGAATCCACTCCCAAAGTACCTAAAATCACAAAAGGAACGATTTAGGGCAATATTCGATCAAATAAATTCAATTCCGGGCTTAAATGACCCCCTAAAAACGGTTCATTTTTCACCTCTTCATATACCCTTACACTTTAGATTTGCTTGTCCTCAAGCAAATGCGCTTTTATTCTAGTCAAAATACAAGTTAGAGGTCATTTAACACTAATATAAAAGTAATTACAACAAATAATCGTTCCACTAAAGACCAAAGACAAGCACGGAGTAGTGTTTAGATACTCACATCTCTCGGGTGTAATAAAGTAATATCACAATATGGAAATGGAAAACATCTCTCACTACCTGTCATAGCAAAATAGATTACCATAGGCTTGGGAAAGGATCAAACCTCCACCACTTGGCGTAAGCACCTAGGATAAACTATCAAAGAGGTCTTTTAAAGGGTTGTAATGTTAGGTATAGGGATATGGAATACACGTTTTTGTTGGATATAGGTAGTCTTTACTGGTGGCGAGTTAATTATCTTGGTTAATTACATGTACAATATGGCGTTGATAAGCCAAGACTAGACTCGACTTAAGCTAATAAATGAAAAAAATAACAAAAACATAAAACAAACATAGAATGAAATGGGATGGTAGTCCGTATGTTTTTTTTTCTCTTTTCTTTTTCTATTTTTTTTCGATTTTTTTTTTTTTTTTTTTTTTTTTTTTTTTTTTTTACACTCTTACCTTACCATCCAAAATAATACATCATAGGGAATGAACATTACCCTTACACTTGAATTTTTACATACTTTACAATAAACTAATCTAATGACTCGAATTAAGATAATCAAAACACTTGGAGTACTTTTAAGATTAACGTACATATGGGGGTAATAATAGATGTTCTTCCCCATTACTCCATAAATTAGTACTTTACCCATGAGTCCCAATTGTCCCAAAACAATATGTATAAGGATATGACTCGACTTAGCAACCATGTAATCAATTTGATAATTAACTAAGGGTTTGAACAAATAACAATAATGCACTAAAGATGAGTACATACACGGAAGGTTAAGGCGATTTGGTTGTACATTTAAGTTGGGTGTAACAAATTCTTCCTTTAAGTAAGATGCTTAAAGTTAGAAACGAAAAGATAGGCTCGGAGGGGTGTACTAGGGGTTTCGTGTACTAAAAATGAGTACAACGCTAGGGTGTGGGAAAAATTAATTGACTTTACTAGCCATGTAATATGACTTAAATGGTCAAGTAATTATGATACGGGTTTAACACAAGGGTGATCCTAATGCCTCTTATCATGTAGTAAATCCTACTACACAAATGTAATCTCACTAGCGGTCTCGGGATGCATCACTAACGCAAGTTTTAGAATCTAAATGCTACCGGTACACTCATAAGCACTAATAGTAAATGCTTTTCCTATCAACTCTAAAGGCGAACCTCACATATTTGGGTGGAAAATTTTTCTGAATTGTACGGTTTTGTGCTAGTCATACAATCTCCTATCCATGAGACGCTTGCTATGGCTAAAGTTTCACTCCTAAATGTTGTATAAAAAATTAAATTTGGCGCTAAAATTACACTAACTAGTATTTCTCATAGTTTTATTACACATCTACTATCAAACAAACAAACTCAAGCGAAAGTGTATCTGTAAGGTATCATCATTTTACCCTCCCCTTACACTTAGGATGAACATTGTCCCCAATGTTCAAGTAAAGAATGTAAAAGTGAAATAAGTAAAAAGAATGAAATCAAATACTCCCCTGATTCGCTCGGTATGGATAATAAAGTAGCCAGGTTAGATCTTCCTCCAAGAAAATGAACAATAAAAGCTTCCCTTCCAGAATATAAATCATCTTCTTGTCATACATAACATGTTAAACCTGAGAAAATAGACAAGGCAACCACACGTAAAATCGGCGGCAATCTATATATGATAATAAATCCTAGAAAGCAAAGTAAGATATAATGCTTGTGGAATGATGTTTGCAGATTTCCTGGAGATTATAAAACTAAAGATTCAACAAAAACTTTAAGACTCCGTTAGAAAAACAAAACTGGTAAAATTTCCAGAATTTTACACGTGACGCCATCAGGGGTTTCTTCCTGACGCTGTCAGAAGTGACCTGCAGAAATTCTTATGTTAAGTTTCCGGAAAATTTCTGGAAAAACTTTGTCCTACTTCCTGGAAAATCCTGCAAAACATCATTATGACTCGATACAAGCATTTGACTCTAACAAATATGAATATACATGTTCACTTAATATTGTGGAGAATCATGATCGAGTTTGTTTCTTAAAAAAAACATATTTGGGGTTTCCCCTTACATTTATCTTTTGCGAAATACCTTTGGATGAAGTTAAGACTAAGCCAAACAACAAAGTAAAGTATTTTTACCATTTTAGTTTTGAAACATGATCTACCAACAATAAAAATAATGCATGCATACGGAAGCAAATAACAATCAAACAAAATAAAAATCACACAAAACATGGGTTGCCTCCCAAGAAGCGCTTTTCTTTATTTACAAGTCTTGTAGCTAGACTCAAGGTCATGGGTTACTACGTGATATGGGTGAGTTCCTCATTGAGGACATCTTTGGGATCAAACTTAGGTTTTAACTTCCTATCGGTTTTTTTAGTACGGTATGACCTTTCAAACTTTTCTCCATCCGGATCATACAAAATCATCTTCATATGCCATGATCCGTCACCTTCCTTAGGTGGCTTGTCCCACCTCCATTTACAATTATCCCCCTCTCTTTTCCACTTGTTTATCTCTATATTAATAGGCATTACGCTTACGAACTCAATCATTTTCCTAAAGACTAGGGGGTCCTCAAAAGGGTCTAGCTCTTCATCTCTAGCTATGAGTTGTTCCACCGAGTGTATCTTATCGATGAAATCTTTTTCTAGATAGAATGGGCGTTGAGGTCCTATAAAGTTTCTTTCTATCCAAGGTCCATATCTAGATGGTTTCCTATTCATCTCTACCCAATGTGGTGTCGGTTCATCCTCACAATCATAGCTATGTTTCTTGACATCATACACCGACCAAGTATCACCCTCACCTACGGCTATCTTAGACTCCTTACAATCTGTCATGGCGCTGGAAGTAGCTAAAAATCCTCTTCCTACTAACAATGGGCATGCAGTGTCACTAACCATGTCTAGGACATGAAAATCTGCTAAGATAGTTAACTTCCCTACGTGAACAACTACATCCTTAATCATCCCAACCGGGTGGGCAATACTCCCATCCACTAGACCAATTAATACTTCCGTCTCCTCTAACTTTCCTAGCTTGAGAGTGGTGAAAAGGGATAAGGGAATCAAGTTGAGGTTTGATCCTAAATCGGCTAGTGTGTCGAAAGCTTCGGATCTTCCTATCTTACAAGGCAAAACAAATATACCCGGATCATCAAGCTTTTTAGGCAACTTGTTTTGAACGAAGGCGATCCCATTTTTACCTAGTTTAAATTTCTCGTATTTCTCTAGGAGGGCACTATAGTAGAGAGCACGGGCTAAGACATCAATGACAGGACGTTCAAGGTGAAGGTAGGAGGTGTTTCAACTATGCTTTTGACCGGTTTTATATCGGGTGTTTTATTTGATTGGTCCTTTTGAAGAATTTGGTTTTGTTTGAAACACGTGCTCGTTGATTTAACCGAGTAGTATTGCGGACAAGAAGTGGGTGACGAAACGGATGATATGGAATTAACGTTTAGTTTCGGGTTCTTGACTGTGTCGCTTGGGAGTGCTCCCATTTCTCGGTCATTGAGAACTTTCAACAATGTGTCAATTTTGGTGGTCATCTCGCTTTGCTTTTGTTTGAAATCGGCTTCAAACTTAGATATGCGAGCTTCTTGAGATGCCATAAACTTGGACATCAATCCTTCAAGATTGTTGGTACTACCATAGTTGTTAGAAGGATTATTGTTGAAAGTACGGTTGGAGGGTGGACCGTTTGGTTGGTAACAATTAGGCGGATTGGAAGAATTGTTTTGGTTTTGTTTCCACCTAAGGTTTGGGTGATTTTTCCAAGAAGGGTTGTAGGAATCACCATAAGGGTTTGGCTCAGGTTTGAAAGTGTACCACTTATATCCCGCTTCGTCGGTACGCGAGGATGCGTAGTCTGCAAAAGCTGTTCCGGGGAGTTCCACACAATCACGAGTGTCATGGGGACCACTACATAATTCGCATGAAGAAGTGATTTTGTTCACTTGGCTTGAAGGTTTGGGAGCTTCGTAAGATTTCATGAGAAACTTGACTTGGTCTTCAAGTTCCATGATCCTAGGTCGGGAGTGCTAGAATTATTTGAAGGCAAAGATATTGCCTTGACCGTTTTATTCAAATCACGGGGATCATTCCAACATTCGTTGTCATAGAGAGCAAGATCTTCTATGAGTTCCCATGATTGTTCCGCACTTAGATCACGTAGCTTGCCACCGGCCTATTGGTCAATGGTTCGCCTCGTAGAGAGATCGATATGGTCATAGAAGATTTGGACTTGGAGCCAAAGATCTATGCCGTGATGAGGGACTTTTTGGAGTAAGTCCTTGAAACGAGTCCATGCTTCATATAGAGTTTCACCTTGACGTTGTTGGAACATCAAGATATCATTTCTAAGCTTGGTAGTTCTCTCCGGTGGGAAAAATTGAGCAAGGAAACGAGTGGTGAGATCATCCCATGAGGTGATGGATCCCGCGGGTAAACGCTCAAGCCAGTGACTAGCTTGATCACGTAGAGAGAATTGGAATAGGCGTAATCGGGTTGACTCTCTAGTTGTAGCATCAAGGTCTATAGAATCTATGATTTTTAGGAAGTCCTTGAGATGTTGATTTGGATCTTCGGAACGAAGTCCATGAAATGCACATCCGCTTTGCACCAACCAAATGGTGTCGGATCGCAAGGGAGACACATTGGCTCCTTGGGTGAGCTCAATGGTGTTTCGATAGCCTTGGTGGCTAGGTCGGGAATATTCTCCTAGGGTTCGGGGCCTAAGAGGTTGGTTAACTAGTGGTGGGTTTTGTGGGTGGTCTTGTTGTGGTGGGTTGATGGGTTCAAAGATGTTACCACCTTCCATGATGTCGGATGGTAAAGAGTTATGTACAAAAATACGAAGAAATAAGATAGACTAAAGAGAACCTAAAAATAAAAATAAAATCTTACTAGAAAGGAATCTAGCAAGTAGACCTAATAAAAAGAAATTCTAACCTAGACAATAACTATTTCCCCGGGCTGCGGCGCCAAAAACTTGATGCGTGGGAATTGCACCAGGCTTTACCTCTCGAGGGATCTCGAGAAGCTTACAACTCCCACCAGGCAGTGTACCTGATCGTTGTAGTATAGTATAGTGACAAGTACCTGATCAGTGTACCTGAATGTCGCTAGGATTAGAAAACCTAAAGACTAGGTCTAGAGATGAGGGATGATTCTTTTTGTATTTTTATATTTTTAGAAAAGCAACTAAAAATCTCGGTTTTTGAAGGAATGGGCGGAATTAGTTGCTAGTAACTAAAGATGCAATCAAAATAAAATAACAAAAATGAAAATAAACTAAATTAACTAGTGGTGTGAACAATATATGGGAGAATTGTGTTTACTTAGGTTTCACTACTCCCTAGATATCTTTTACAGGTTAATTACTTGTTACAGTTGCGTGGATGACGGATTGTATTCCTTAATACCATTCATGGGGTGGCGTACTTACTTCCCCAATCCTATAAGCTCCTACTTCACTCCTATGTCTAGCCGGCTAAGAAGCTCCTAACATGGGATCACTAGAATTCGCTCATGCATTAAATACAACCATAAAAACCTAGTACACATCGGTTCATGTTTCTTAAGACGTTCAAGCAAGTTACACAATGGAGATCTTCCAGTTTTCTTAAGCCTAACATTGAAATTATTCATCCATTACAACTATAAACAAGCAATCAACCTATAATCAACATCTAGGTTTCATTACATCTAAGCAAACACATGAAAGATCTAGCCTAGCATGTTAAAATCAAGACAAGCATAAGATATATTCAAACAACACATAGACATATTGAATGAATTGAAAGAGGACTTATCTTAATTGAACATGAAAGGTTTCAAGGGGTGAAAACCCTTGAAAATACTGTTACAAACGACTTAGGGTTTATTAGGTTCGACCGTAGTATTCTCCACACAAGTTCCTCTTTTTGAATGAAAAACAGAAAAGTATATATAGATTTTGTGAGGTGACGGCGTCAAGAGTAAATGTCTGACGTGTAGTCCATCTTCAGGCTGTCACCAAAATAACTCTTGACGCCCTTCTCTTGATGCCTTCAGGTTTTCTCTGGGTCGTCATGGATTTTACTCCTGACGACGTCACAATTCCCTTCTTGACGCCGTCAGGTACTGTTCTCAGCATGGAAAATTAAGTCTTTGCCGTTTTCTTCACTTTTATGCTCCAAAAATGTCCAAAATGCTTCCTTTTCCAGAATTCACTCCCAAAGTACCTAAAATCACAAAAGGAACGATTTAGGGCAATATTTGATCAAATAAATTTAGTTTCGGGCTTAAATGACCCCCTAAAAACGGTTCATTTTTCGCCTCATCAATAAAAATGTTTTCCTGGTTCCTCCAGGACCATATACGAAGATAAAATCCCCTGTTTTTTGGTGCACGGAGTTGATGACTTTGTTGTAGATTATTCATTGTTCTGGGTTTAGAGATGCATGGAGTGTTTGATGTTTAGTTTCAAGCTTTTTCATGTTATAGCTTAATTTTTCCCTGATCAGACGGTTGTCCAAGTTCGTTAAAAGCGATGGGTCTGGTTGTGGAAGATCAGCAAAATCTGATAAAGACTTTCCATTTCTGTGCAAGTGTTCTTGTAATTCTACCAAGCAGTAATTCTGTATTTGGTTCTCTGTCAGTTCTAACACCGGATACATAAATTGTTTTCTCTTTTTATATAAAATATCTTCAGAGATTGCTTCCCGTGTTTGGTCCCATAAGAGCCTGGGGCTTTTTAGTTCAGAAAATATGAATATTGTTACAAATAGATCCCTTAATTGTGAACCGGAAGCCCAGAAGCTTGCTTCCAATATAGCTTGCGTCCATTCTTTATCATCACTAATCAAGCCCCTAGCTGAGCAAGCTTCTTTAATGGTTGCGTAGATAGTATCATTTTATGTTCTAATTTCTATGAGATTAAAAACACCTTTAACGACATTTAATAACATCCGTAGATAGTATCACTCACCTGATGTTGGATGGGTATAAATGATGCGCCCGATGCATGATCTTTGTTTACGTTGTTTCCACATTTTGGTGTCGTCGTGCCAAACATATCTCGTTGGTATCTGAGCTTATGTTAATTCACGTGCAGCTGGATCCCTTTTGTTTAATTCAAACCAATCTGTAAACATAGTATATTTGATACTTTCTCGCCCAAGTAATTTTGGAAGATTTTGCGAATCACGGAGTGTAATTGTTTGTTGGTCTGGTGGGTGAAAAATGAGTTTCAAGACTGCTGGGTAGCAGTGGTTGATATCAAACCGGTAGATACGCCACACTGCCTCACATGGACCCAAAAATCGGTAGTCCAAGTAATTTTTAATTTCATCTACTGCTGTAACTCTTTCCGTTCCTGATTCTGAGGTTACATTATCTTGTATAACTATGGTTGCTCGATCTGGTCCTTTGTTTAAATATTTAAACAAATACTTGATTGCTCTTGATCTGTTACACCATTCCACGTTAATATGTGCTTGATATTTGAGCAGCAGGTATCTATTATGTGGGACGACATATGAATTATCGTACGTGTATCTACCTTTAACAACAGTTACTCCACTATTCCTCCTCCGGTAAACAGGATACCCATCATCGTCAATAGTTGTTTCTCCGTAAAACAACTTGGGGTAATGCTTCATACATTTGCCATCAACCGAGCATGAAGCACTTTTTGTTAGCGTGGTACATGGACCATGAAGCATGAACTCTGTAACCCTTCTTGATCGCGTGTTGGTGATGGCATTTCAGCTAATATTATTTCATCTATTTCTTCTGGTGTTTTGCATTTGTATCTGTCCTCAAGCCATAGCAAGATATGTGCATGTGGGAGCCCTTGTTTTTGGAACTCAATTACGTACACAACTATTTAATAGTGCATTTAAAAAATAGGGGTTAATATAGGGGTGTGAAAAATAGAGAGTTGCGTAAATAAAGACAATTATAGTACCTGCATGGGTCTTTCCAAAACACTTGTTTTGCAAAAGATCATCTAGCAAGTTAGTCAACTTCATTTTGAAAATCTAGTTCCAACTTCTGGCCATTCATGTGATTTCTGGCCAGGAATATAAGACAACATCTCTTGAATTTCAGGCCATTTTGGGTTTGAGGTGAAAGTTATGAAAAGATCCGGGTTGCCATATGTGCGGCATAGAGCCATTGCATCTTGATAATTTTGCATCATATACCTTGGGCTTCCTGTGAAACTGGATGGTAAAACTATTCTTTGACCGATTGCTTTAGCTCTTGCATATCCTCTTGTCACAACATCAGAAAGATTATGGTAGAGTTCTATACGTAACTCAGTCTGATTGTTTCTTGTCCATCTTAACCTGTGTTCCTCAATAGCTGTGTATGCATTCACCAGGAATTGCTGAAATAAACGTGCACCTCTGAGTAGAGTTGTTCCTTCAGTATCTCTATATTGAATTACATAACAATAATACTCCCGCATAGTGAGAAAATCACGGTTTGTTTTCCGTTTGCCTGAATTGGAATGGTACGGTATTTTATCATGAAAACCGTCTTCTCCATATGGAAATAACAAATGATATTGTAACGCCATGTATGATGGATGCGTTTATGATATTCTTTGAAGGCCAGAGTTCTTGTTGTTCACAATAATATCTCTTTCTTCATTAGCATCCCCAAAATCATTTGTTATTAGTACGGCCACTTTAGATACAGTTGGGGCATTATATTGTCTTGAAGGTGTTCTATGTCCGAGAAGTTGCAACTGGAAATCATATGAATTGTTTTGAACGCACCAAACTCTGGCCATCCGAAATGCTCTGGTGACAGAGCTGAATTCATTTGTCTTATCAATGAGGCTTCTAACTATTGATTCTTCTGGTCCTTCTGTTGTGTGATCTTCAATGAAAGCCGACATTTGGTTGGTTATCTCATTTTGTGTGTCAAAAAAATAAAGCTGAGAATACTTAGGTTGAACCCCGTTTGCTGGAAGTAGAGATCCCATTTTGTGATAATTTTGCCCACTAATTCTAAATGAATACGGTCCCCGGGTTTGATTTATTGAGTGATCTATATTTCCTCCAAAAGAGGTGAAGCAAAATATGCTATTATATACCCTAATTTGGTCTCTAAATTTTGATGTTGTAGGATCATTAAAATGGAGTAATCGATCCAGTGGCGGAGGGGCATCTTTGTACTTTGGCAGGCGTACTTTTTCATCTTGACAGCACATGGAAAAGGAAAATGATTGAATTGCAACTCTAGTTGCTTTTTTGCTTCTTTCTTCACGTAACATGTATGCTTCACAATTATTGCATTTTGTTGATGAAGGGCCAAGGTTATGGTAAGTAACTTCTACACCTTGTGGTTTTAACAATTTACATTATATATTTAGGCTTGATCATTACACAATCATGATAATAACACACCTTAACTGAAATAATGTTTTTTAAAATAGTATTAGTTTACCTGTTGAGTTGAGAGCTGCACTTTTAGTTTTTTTTTTGGGATTCCTGCTAGTAGATCCTAAGATAATGGTAATAAGCCATACTTAATTTAATGTTCTTAATGGTATTAAGTAATTGTTTTATTCTAGGGTATTATGATGAATTACCTGTTCTTGTCCGTTTATGACTTGTTTCCTAGTTAGATCTAGTGTTGTTTGTTGATGTATGTGATGGTCCAATTCCTGCATCGCATATATTGTTTGTTTCACCTAAATATTTTATTAAATTTATAAGTATGAATATACATATTTCCTCTTCAAACTTTGTTTATAAATTTTAAACCATAAAAGAGTGCTTGATCATTTTATTTCACCTTGTTGTTGCCTCGCAATGTCTGTTAGCTTGATTCCACATAAAGAACTGATTCTACCATCTGGTCTTAGAGTAGTTTCCAAATGCACGATTAGTGAGTTGCCCAACATGTTTGAGGATATAAGTTTTGCATGGCTATGACTAAGTTGACGAGATTAATACAAATCTTGATTTATAATCATACCAATTTTGTTAAAACATGTGTTAAGAATATTCATATAGTCCTAAACAGATTTTTTTATAAGGAGACATGTACAAACTTTCAGCCATCTTTAGAGTAAATTTTCTGAGAAACTATAGTGTGTTATTAGACTGTGTATCCTTTTTATAATTTTGAAGTCAAAAGTTCATGAAAATATGAAAAGATTTTGGGTTAAATTATTAATTTGCCAGGAATTTAAAAGGTTGATGAAACTTATTTATTTACAATGTTTAGTCTTCCTCATCTATCTATCGACTGTTTAGTTGATGTTTTAAAAGATCAGTTTAGGAATGTCATTAAAGGGGTATTTGGTAATAATGGCTCTTAAGTACCCAAGGAAACATCTATAAATTGAGATTAGTATTTTTCAGTTCTGGCACAACTTCTTATAAACAATTCTTAACTATTATTTAAGGTTTTTAAGATGGCTCAATTCCATAACTTAAATCACCTAATGGAACTTGCTGGGTCGCCTAACTTGAGTGATCGAATGCGGCTGTGGTTTGTTCATCAGGCCACGGAGGATTCTGCATTCTCAAACTTACTGTTTGCTTGTTATGAGCATCTTAGGAGAGTGATGACAAAGAATCGTGTCATGATGGTTAGCATGTAAACATTAGCCCCTGGTGTTGTTACTGTAGCTTGCTCAGATGCTATGATGCAAACTCAGGAAAGGCATCGGGCCATGCTTGGAGTGTTGACAAATTTGTTGATCCAAGCTCAAGCTGGTGTCAATGAGGAAGAAAGCAATGCTGCTAAAATGAACCAAAATAATTAGGTTTTTATGTAGGCAGTAGTGATATCATTTAGGCTAGATGGGTTACTATCATTAGCCAAGAATAAGCTATGGTCTTTATGTAGCAGTTATTGGTATCCTAGTTTGCGTCTTCTATGAATCTATTATGGAATGAAAAAGATATTTATCACTATTTTTGTTTTTTGTTTGATTGTTTTAATATTTAAATAGTTTATTTAGTTTTGTCTATCATTTGATACTTGTTCGAATTTTATATTTTGCATGCAAACTTAGGGTGTGTCTTATTGTTGTATTTATATTTACAGGAGTAGTTTTGCTATTCTTGTTTTATTCGTGTTTAAATTTAATTAATGGTAGGAGTTATAGTTTGTAATGACTTTCCAGCTTTCCTGTAGAAGGAACTTCATATTTTTTCCTATTTATTTGGAACTTTTTTCCGCATCCAGCCATCCAATCATAATTTCATTTATACTTTCTGCTTTTTTTAATGGCTCAATACCAAATTCTAGATGAACTAATGAAACTTGCTGGCTCTTCCAAACTACATGACTGTATGCGTGTTTGGTTTGTGCAGCAATCAGGGGAAGATTCGTCTTGTTCAAAATTGATTCATGGTTGTTGTGAGTATCTCAGAAGGGTCATGGCGAACAACCAAGTGATAATTGTTGATTTGGAAGCATTAGGACCTCGTGGGATCGCTTTGGACTCGCTTGATGTCTTGAGGAAAACTCAAGAGAGGCATCGGGTTTTGCTTGAATTGTTGGTGGATCTGTTTGCTCAAGCTAAAGCTGATGCATGCGAGGAAGAAGTAAATGCCATGAAAATGAATGATTTTAGTTAAGTTGTTTGGTTAATTTTATCTATTCAGTCTTTCGTTAGGCGAGATTCATATGTAATCGTGCCTTTTTGTTGCATCGTTTATTAAAAGTAAATGTTTACTTTTGTTTATTAATTTTTTTTAATTTTAAAGCAACATGTTATGGTTTTGTTTGGTGTGTTCTTGATTCTATGAATGTGTAATCAGCAGGTTTTGCATTGTGCATATTTGTAGTTGCAAGTTTGTATGTTGACACTTCTATTATTTGCCTCAAAATTTTTGCCATGTTGCGTTTTATATTATTCTGCCTCACAAACATATAACCAATCAAGTTTAAAATATTTTGTTTAATTAAACATTTCATCGAATAAATAGTTTTGTTAAAAAGAAAAACATGAATCGATAATATGATTTTATAATTGGATAATTTTTTTTGTAACTTTAACTATATAAAGGAACATGATATCATCTTTCTTTTAATGTTTCTAAGTTTAAGAATACATAAGTTCATGATTGAAAATCTTGTTTGCGTTTATTTATTTATTTATTTATTTGATATGATTGATCCTTTTTAAAGACTTATTCCCAATTAACTTAAAATGAATTAATTGGTTGTTAGAAAGTTGCAAAATTATTTTTTTTTTGTTGTGTAAATTGCTTCTACATGTTTAGTACTTTTGTAATTATAATAGTTTTGTTACAATAATTAAAATAATATATTCACATTTATTCTTTTAATACAAATAACTAAGTAACTTCGTATTGTAAGTTACATAAGTTATTTTTGACCTATGTATTTGACACTTTTGCAATAGAGATTTATAAAGTCATTTGTTCTTTGTTATATAAATATAAAAATATAAATAATTTTATCAATGCCAGATGTTGAGATGTTAACCATTCCATGATGGCATACATGGAATGTTTATGTGATCGTGATGTTGTTATGGAGTCATTAGATGCTTTGAGAAAAACTAAAGTGAGGCATCAGTTAATGCTTGAAAAGTTTAATGATTTGTTTAATCAAGCGAAAGATGTTGTATGTGAGGAAAAAGTTATTGATGTTAAAATGTATAAACTTAATTAAAGTTAGCAAGATTTTTTAAATAAAGTATAAATTGTGATTTTACAAACTATTGGATATGTTTTTGTTTGTTATATGTTCATTTTGGAACTTAGACTTCCAATTTATGTTTTTTATATTACTTGTTTTATTTTATTTATAATAAGGTGTTTATATTAATAGTCAACCAATCTAATAATTATAATTATGTTCATGTACTACATTTTAGTATAATTGTAAACATTAAGAGTGTTTTTATAATCAAATTGATAAATGAGGGGTTTATGTTGTACTACTAAATATTTGGGCATTAAGGGTGTTTTTTTATATCAAATGGATAAATGAGGGGTTTATATTGTACTACTAAATATTTTGTTAAACACCAAAGTGATATTTCTGCATGGAAGAAGGTGCAAAGAATGCATTAACACTGGATTTAATTACGGACTCTTGAGTGTCTTTTTTTTGCTTATTTATTCAACATTTTATTGTTATAAATCACAAATAACGTTTAATCACAACCACCTAACTCTTAACTTTCCTTAACCCTAATATCTTTTGTGAAGAAACAATAATTTCATATCTTTCAACAACGGCAGCCACCCCTAACCTAAATGAGTTTAAAGAAGCATCTGGCTTAGACAATCTAGCTACTGGGTTTAAGTTTTTGTTTGCTCATGACAAAGCAGAAGAACAGGGACTTATCATGCGCTTGGGGTTGGAAAGTGACCAGTTGAGGGCTGTAATTGAAAAAAGGGAACAAACCCTGACTGAAGCTGATTCTTTTGGTCCTTTTAATGCTTTTGCAACAACTAGATATGACTTTCTCTTTGAATCACAAATGAGGGACCGTCGGAAAGTTTATTTGCTGGTGATGAGGCGAAAAATAAACCACTTTTAAGGGGTCATTTAAGCCCAGAATTGAATTTATTTGATAAAATATTACCCTAAATCGTTCCTTTTGTGATTTTAGGTACTTTGGGAGAGAAATCTGGAAAAGGAAGCAATTCAGACGTTTTTGGAGCATAAAAGTGAAGAAAACGCCAAAGACTTAATTTTCCATGCTGGGAACAGTACCTGACGGCGTCAAGAGGAAGACCCTGACGGCGTGAGGAGTAAAAGTGGTGACGACCCAGTGCAAACCTGACGGCGTCACAACAAGGGCGTCAAGAGTAAAATTGGTGACGGCCTGCACAAGGTGTACACATGACGGAGTCAGATCGAGATCTAGGCAGTCCGAGGAACTATTTGGCGGCGAGATGACTGCGTCAGACATTTGTTCTTGACGCCGTCACCTTCTAAACTCTATATATAGTTTTCTAATTTTCATTCATTAGGGAGGAACTTGTGTGGAGAACCCTAGGGCCGAACTTTGTAAACCCTAGCTCATATTTTACAGTATTTTCAAGGGTTTTCAACCCTTGAATCCTTTCATGTGCTATTAAGATAAGTCTTCTCTTTAATTCAATCAATATGTCTATGTGTTGGTTGATTATATCTTTTACTTGTCTTGATTTCAACATGCTAGGCTAGATTTATCTTGTGTTTGCTTAGATCTAATGAAACCTAGATGTTAATTATGTGTTGATTACTTGTTTATGGTTGTATTGGATGAATGATTTCAATGTTAGGCTTAAGAAAACTGGCAGATCTCCATTGTGTAACATGCTTGAACGTCTTAGGAAACATGAACCGATGTGTACTAGGTTTTATTGGTTGTATTTAATGCATGAGTAAATTCTATTGATCCCATGTTAGGAGCTTCTTAGCCGGCTCGACATAGGAGTGAAGTAGGCACTCATAGGATTGGGGAAGTAAGTACGCCACCCCATGAATGGTATTAAGGAATACAATCCGTCATCCACGCAACTATAACAAGTAATTAACGTGTAAAAGATATCTAGGGAGTAGTGAAATCTAAGTAAACACATTTCTCCCACATATTGCTCACAACTTTAGTTTAATTTAGTTTATTTTCATTTCTAGTATTTTATTTTGATTGCATCTTTAGTATTGGGTTAATTGACTAGCAACTAATTCCGCCCAACTCCTTCAAAACCGAGATTTTTACTTGCTTTCTAAAAAATAAAAAAATACAAAAAGAATCATTCCTCATCTCTAGACCTAGTCTTTAGGTTTTCTAATCCTAGCGACACTATTCCTAGCTGAACGATCAATCCCCCGGTACTTGTCATTATACTATACTACATCGATCAGGTACACTGCCTGGTGGGGGTTGTAAGCTTCTCGAGATCCCTCGAGAGGTAAAGCCTGGTGCAATTCCCACGCATCAAGTTTTTGGCGCCGCAGCCCGGGGAATAGTTGTTGTCTAGGTTAGAATCTCTTTTTATTAGGTCTACTTGCTAGATTCCTTTCTAGTAAGATTTTATTTTTATTTTTTAGGTTCTCTTTAGTCTATCTACTTCTTCATGTTTTTGTTCGTAACTCTTCACCACCCGACATCATGGACGATGGGAACATCTTTGAACCCGTCATCCCACTACAACAAACCAACCACTAGAACCTCTTAGGCCCCGAACCCTAGGAGAGTACTCCCGACCTAGCCACCAAGGCTACCGAAACACCATTGAGCTCACCAGAGCCAATGTGACTCCCTTGCGATCCGACACCATCCGGTTGGTGCAAAGCGGATGTGCGTTCCATGGACTTCGTTCCGAAGATCCAAATCAACATCTCAAGGACTTCCTTAAAATCGTAGATTCTATAGACCTAGAAGTTGCAACTAGAGAGACAACCCGATTACGCCTATTCCAATTCTCTCTACGTGATCAAGCTAGCCAGTGGCTTGAGTGATTACCTGCGGGATCCATCACCACATGGGATGATCTCACCACTCGTTTCCTTGCTCAATTTTTCCCTCCGGGGAGAACTACCAAGCTTAGAAATGACATCTTGATGTTCCAACAACGTCAAAATGAAACTCTATATGAAGCATGGACTCGATTCAAGGACTTACTCCAAAAAGTCCCTCATCATGGCATAGATCTTTGGCTCCAAGTCCAAATCTTCTATGACCATATCGATCTCTCCACAAGGCGAGCCATTGACCAATCGGCCGGTGGTAAGCTACGTGATCTAAGTGCGGAACAATCATGGGAACTCATAGAAGATCTTGCTCTCTATGACAACGAAAGTTGGAATGATCCCCGTGAATTGAACAAAACGGTCAAGGCAATATCTTTGCCTTCGAACAACTCTAGCACTCCTGACCGTAGGATCATGGAACTTGAGGACCAAGTCAAGTTTCTCATGAAATCTTACGAAGCTAGCCTTCAAGCCAAGTGAAGAAAATCACTTCTTCATGCGAATTATGTAGTGGTCCCCATGACACTCGTGATTGTGTGGGACTCCCCGAAACAGCTTTTGCGGACTACGCATCCTCGCGTACCGACGAAGCGGGAGATAAGTGGTACACTTTCAAACCCGAGCCAAACCCTTACGGTGATTCCTACAACCCCTCTTGGAAAAATCACCCAAACCTTAGGTGGAAACAAAATCAAACCAATTCTTCCAATCCGCCTAATCGTTACCAACCAAACGGTCCACCCTCCAACCGCACTTTCAACAACAATCCTTCTAACAACTATGGTAGTACCAACAATCTTGAAGGATTGATGTCTAAGTTCATGGCATCTCAAGAAGCTCGCATATCTAAGTTTGAAGCCGATTTCAAACAAAAGCAAAGCGAGATGACCACCAAAATTGACACATTGTTGAAAGTCCTCAATGACCGAGAAATGGGAGCACTCCTAAGCGACACGGTCAAGAATCCGAAACTAAACGTTAATTCCATATCATCAGTTTCGTCACCCACTTCGTGTCCACAATACTACTCGGTTAAATCAACGAGCACATGTTTCAAACAAAACCAAATTCTTCAAAAGGACCAATCGAATAAAACACCCAATATAAAACCGGTCAAAAGCATAGTTGAAACACCTCCCACGCAAGACCTTGATGATGAATTCAAGGAACTTCACCTTGAACGTCCCGTCATTGATGTCTTAGCCCGTGCTCCCTACTATAGCGCCCTCCTAGAAAAATATGAGAAGTTTAAACTAGGTAAAAATGGGACCACCTTCGATCAAAACAAGTTGCCTAAAAAGCTTGATGATCCGGGTATATTTGTTTTGCCTTATAAGATAGGAAGATCCGAAGCTTTCGACACACTAGCCGATTTAGGGTCAAGCCTCAACTTGATTCCCTTATCCCTTTTCACCACTCTCAAGCTAGGAAAGTTAGAGGAGATGGAGGTATTGATAGGTCTAGCAGATGGAAGTATTGCCCACCCAGTTGGAATGATTAAGGATGTTTGTCCACGTAGGAAAGTTAACTATCTTAGCGGATTTTCACGTCCTAGACATGGTTAGTGACACTACATGCCCATTGTTGGTAGGAAGAGGATTTTTAGCAACCGCTAGCGCCATGATAAATTGTAAGGAGTCTAAGATAGCGGTAGGTGAGGGCGACACTTGGTCGGTATATGATGTTAAGAAACATAGCTATGCGAGGATGAGCCGACACCGCATTGGGTAGAGATTAATAGGAGACCATCTAGATATAGACCTTGGATAGAAAGGAACTTTATAGGACCTCAACGCCCATTCTATTTAGAAAAGGATTTCATCAAAAAGACACATTCGGTGGAACAACTCATAGCTAGAGATGAAGAGCTAGATCCTTTTGAGGACCCCTTAGTCTTTAGGAAGATGATTGAGTTCTTAAGCGTAATGCCTATTAATATAGAGATGAATAAGTGGAAAAGAGAGGGAGATAAGTGTAAATGGAGGTGGGATAAGCCACCTAAAGAAGGTGACGGATCATGGCATATGAAGATGACTTTGTATGATCCGGATGGAGAAAAGTTTGAAAGGTCATACCGTACTAAGAAAACCGATAGGAAGTTGAAACCTAAGTTTGATCCCAAAGATGTTCTCAATGAGGAACTCACCCGTATCACGTAGTAACCCATGACCTTGAGTCTAGCTACAAGACTCGTAAATAAAGAATAGCGCTTCTTGGGAGGCAACCCATTTTTTGTGTGATTTTTATTTGTTTGTTTGTTATTTGCTTCCGTATGCATGCTTTATTTTTATTGTTGGTAGATCATGTTTCTAAACTAAATAGTGGAAATACTTTACTTTGTTGTTTGGCCTAGTCTTAACTTCACCCAAAGGTATTTTTGCAATAGATAAGTGTAAGGGGAAACCCCAAATATGTTTTTAAGAAACAAAACCGATCATGATTTTCCACAATATTAAATGAACATGTATATTCGTATTTGTTAGAGTCAAATGCTTGTATCGAGTCATAATGATGTTTTGCAGGATTTTCCAGGAAGTAGGACATAAGTTTTTCTAGAAATTTTCCGGAAACTTAACATAAGAATTTCTGCAGGTCACTTCTGACGGCGTCACGAGTTTACTCTTGATGGCGTCACGTGTAAAAATCTGGAAATTTTACCAGTTTTGTTTTTTTGACGGAGTCTTAAAGTTTTTGTTGAATTATTAGTTTTATAATCTCCAGGAAATCTTCAAACATCATTCCACAAGCATTATATCTTATTTTGTTTTCTAGGATTTATTAGCATATGTAGATTGCCGCCGATTTTATGCGAGGTTGCCTTGTCTGTTTTCTCAGGTTTTTACAGGTTATGTATGACAAGAAGATGATTTATTTTCTGGAAGGGAAGCTTTGATTGTTCATTTTCTTGGAGGAAGATCTAACCTGGCCACCTTATTATCCATACCGAGCGAATCAGGGGAGTATTTGATTTCATTCGTTTTACTTATTTCACTTTTACATTCTTTACTTGAACATTGGGGACAATGTTCATCCTAAGTGTAAGGGGAGGGTAAAATGATGATACCTAACAAATACACTTTCGCTTGAGTTTG
Source organism: Artemisia argyi (assembly GCA_030686995.1). NCBI lineage: Eukaryota > Viridiplantae > Streptophyta > Magnoliopsida > Asterales > Asteraceae > Artemisia > Artemisia argyi. Next base: position 83,053,547 of record CM060677.1, on the reverse strand, counting down.
TTTGTTTAATGGTAGATGTGTAATAAAACTATGAGAAATACTTCTTAGTGCAATTTTAGCGCCAAATTTAAAATTTTTTACAACATTTAGGAATGAAACTTTAGCCATAGCAAGCATCTCATGGATAGGAGATTGTATGACTAGCACAAAACCGTACTATTCAGAAAAATTTTCCACCCAAATATGTGAGGTTCGCCTTTAGATTTGATAAGAAAAGCATTTACTATTAGTGCTTATGAGTGTACCGGTAGCATTTAGATTATAGAACTTGCGTTAGCGATGCATCCCGAGACGCTAGTGAGACTACATTCGTGTAGTAGGATTTACTACATGATAAGAGGCATTAGGATCACCCTTGTGTTAAACCCGTATCATAATTACTTGACCATTTAAGTCATATTACTTGGCTAGTTAAGTCAACTAATTTTTCCCACATCTTAGCGTTGTACTCATTTTTAGTACACGAAACCCCTAGTACACCCTTCCGAGCCTATCTTTTCGTTTCTAACTTTAAGCATTTTACTTAAAGGAAGAATTTGTTACACCCCACTTAAATGTACAACCAAATCGCCTTAGCCTTCCGTGTATGCACTCATCTTTAGTGCATTATCGTTATTTTTTAAACCCTTAGTTAATTATCTAATTGATTACATGGTTGCTACGTTGAGTCATATCCTTGTACATATTGTTTTGGGACGATTGGGACTCATGGGTAAAGTACTTATTTTATGGAGTAATGGGGAAGAACATCATTTATTACCCCCGTATGTGCGTTAATCTTGAAAGTACTCCAAGTGTTTTGATTTTCTTAATTCGAGTCATTAGATTAGTTTATTGTAAAGTATGTAAAAATTCAAGTGTAAGGGGAATTTACATTCCCTATGATGTATTATTTTGGATGGTAGTATAAGAATGTATGAAAAAAAAATTCGAAAAAATCAAGAAAAAGAAAAAAAAAATAGAAAAAGAAAAAGAGAAAAAACATACGGACTACCATCCCGTTTCATTCTATGTTTGGTTTATGTTTTTATTATTTTACATTTATTAGGTTTAGTCGAGTCTAGTCTTGGCTTAGCAACGCCATTTTGTACATGTAATTAACCAAGATTGTTAACTCGCCACCAGTAAAGACTGCCTATATCCAACAAAACCGTGTATTCCATATCCCTACACCTAACGTTACAACCCTTTTAAAAGACCTCTTTTATAGTTTATCCTAGGTGCTTAGGCCATGTGGTGGAGGTTTGATCCTTTCCCAAGCCAATGGTAATCTATTTTGCTATGACAGGTAGTGAGAGATGTTTTCCATTTCCATATTGTAATATATACTTTATTACACCCGAGAGATGTGAGTATCTAAATACTATTTGTGAGGTGCTAGTATATGACCTCCGTGCTTATCTTTGGTCTTTAGTGGAATGATTATTTGTTGTAATTACTTTTATATTAGTGTTAAATGACCCCTAACTTGTATTTTGATTAGAATAAAAGTGCATTTGCTTGAGGACAAGCAAATCTCAAGTGTAAGGGTATATGATGAGGAGAAAAATGAACCACTTTTAAGGGGTCATTTAAGCCCCCAGAATTGAATTTATTTGATCAAATATTACCCTAAATCGTTCCTTTTGTGATTTTAGGTACTTTGAGAGAGAAATCTGGAAAAGGAAGCAATTCGGACGTTTTTGGTGCATAAAAGTGAAGAAAACGCCAAAGACTTAATTTTCCATGCTGAGAACAGTACCTGACGACGTCAAGAGGAAGACCCTGACGGCGTCAGGAGTAAAAGTGGTGACGACCTAGTGCAAACCTGACGGCGTCACAACAAGGGCGTCAAGAGTAAAATTGGTGACGGCCTGCTCAAGGTGTACACATGACGGCGTCAGATCCAGATCTAGGCAGTCCGAGGAACTATTTGGCGGTGAGATGACTGCGTCAGACATTTGTTCTTGACGCCGTCACCTTCTAAACTCTATATATAGTTTTCTAATTTTCATTCATTAGGGAGGAACTTGTGTGGAGAACCCTAGGGCCGAACTTTGTAAACCCTAGCTCATATTTTACAGTACTTTCAAGGGTTTTCAACCCTTGAATCCTTTCATGTGCTATTAAGATAAGTCTTCTCTTTAATTCAATCAATATGTCTATGTGTTGTTGATTATATCTTTACTTGTCTTGATTTCAACATGCTAGGCTAGATTTATCTTGTGTTTTCTTAGATCTAATGAAACCTAGATGTTAATTATGTGTTGATTATTTGTTTATGGTTGTATTAGATGAATGATTTCAATGTTAGGCTTAAGAAAACTGGCAGATCTCCATCGTGTAACATGCTTGAACGTCTTAGGAAACATGAACCGATGTGTACTAGGTTTTATTGGTTGTATTTAATGCATGAGTAAATTCTATTGATCCCATGTTAGGAGCTTCTTAGCCGGCTCGACATAGGAGTGAAGTAGGCACTTATAGGATTGGGGAAGTAAATACGCCACCCCATGAATGGTATTAAGGAATACAATCCGTCATCCACGCAACTATAACAAGTAATTAACGTGTAAAAGATATCTAGGGAGTAGTGAAATCTAAGTAAACACATTTCTCCCACATATTGCTCACAACTTTAGTTTAATTTAGTTTATTTTCATTTCTAGTATTTTATTTTGATTGTATCTTTATTATTGGGTTTGTTGACTAGCAACTAATTCCGCCCAACTCCTTCAAAACCGAGATTTTTACTTGCTTTCTAAAAAATAAAAAAATTCAAAAAGAATCATCCCTCATCTCTAGACCTAGTCTTTAGGTTTTCTAATCCTAGCGACACTATTCCTAGTTGAACGATCAATCCCCCGGTACTTGTCATTATACTATAATACATCGATCAGGTACACTGCCTGGTGGGGGTTGTAAGCTTCTCGAGATCCCTCGAGAGGTAAAGCCTGGTGCAATTCCCACGCATCAGCGGGCTCAACTCTTATTGCTCTGTCGTGAAGGCCTTGAAGAAAAGGATGATCAGTTGGATAGGATGGATTTTGTTGGAGACTCTGATGAAGATTAAGAAGTGGTTGTTGTCAGCTTTTGCCGTTTGATGTTTTTAGTTATTTGGTTTAAGGACTTTGTTTGTTAGCTTGTATCTATGAATGGTTATCTCTCTATGTAAAAATTAAGTATCTATGGAAATGATATCAGTTATGTTTTAATGATTTTTTTCCCTGTTAAGAATTTTCATTTTTTTTTCTTTCTTTATGATAAAGTGTAATATTGTTAGGTCACCATTTTATATCATAAACAACATAGAATCTTAGAGAGAGAAAGTAAGTAGAGAGAGAGAGAGAGTGGAAGGAACTCTAATGAAATAAGGAAACTTGTATTGCAAAGAGAACCAACACCCTTTAAGGAGGGTTACAATACTATTTATAGTTGAGGCCTAGGGCTTCTCATAACTATGACAATATTACACATCTAGCCCTTGGACCTTTACATAACATGTAAACTTAGCAAAAACTATTATAAAACATAACATAAATGTAATATATTGCAATCTAATACAAAACTTAATGACCGACACTTGATTTAACAAAATGTATTCCCAACAATCTCCTCCTAAGTGTTGGTCATCAAAGGTTTCTCGACGTCGTCATCTTCTTAACTTTGACATAGTAGTTGACGTCTTCAAAAATGTTACAAAATCTTTCATCGTTCTTTGTTCTTTGTTGATATGACAGTGATCATCTTATGAAGTTGTCTGCCTTTCGTCACTTCTGTGTCTGTGGTGGTTATCCGCCATTCCATCATGCTCATACATCTTTGGACTTTAGACTTTCATACGTACACAGTTCCCTTTCTTTGACATCGATCTTAAGTCTCTTTACTTTGTAGATTCTTCCAAATGATGCAAAATCTTTTGGTGAGCTTTGCGTTGCTTTGATCTTTGGGGGAGCTATCATTGACTTCAAGATCTATGTATGAGTATGTGGAATCTATCGCCATGGAGGTGATGTGTAGCTGCAGGTAAGCAGTTAGCAATAAATAACCGGTACTTACAGGTAAGGAATTAGAGATTGTCAACAGCATAGTGTGAAGACTCCTTCTAACCCTTACCAAGGCCATTCCCATTTCGGATACTCCAAAGGGAGCTTACGAGACCTACTTAGTAGCTCAACGAATGGGTGAGTTGCTGGGGATCACTCCACGACTGTAGACCGTTTTGGAACCACCGCGAACACTAAGCGTAACCCACAAGGAGTTACCGAAGTGACCTGTTGCCAGGGCTGTTTGATGTTGACCCTGGCAGGAGTTTCCGTTCAATCATTGAGAAATACAAAGGTATATTCTCTCATAAACGTTCTCGGCAGATTGCTAGGATCTGCGAAGGACTCGATAATTTACAGCTGGTGCCCATTGATGCAGAACACCAGTTGTAGAAATATTAAGTGTTCTTAAGAGATCTTTGATGTATCTCATGGCTCTAGACTCGATAAGTGCATAATTTGTTCCTATGCGGAGATTAGGGAGAGGTCTCCTGCTTCAATATTAACCATCTCTAAGAGATAAGTTGATAGATTACACCGGTTCCCCGTGAGAATGAAACAAGCTCTTTTAAGAGAAGTTGAGTGGCTTAGAAGGTTAAGTGCAGTGCGTCACTGGGTCCATGACGTCTTTATCTTCAATACCGGTGTCGCCTTAGCAACAACCAGTAGTATATGAATTGAACCCGGTGTCTGCCCTAAGGTTGAACATATGGAGTTTTCTTTTTAATTCTTCAACCCCTTCTTCAACCCCTTCTAACTATTGGTGATGTCCTTGGGAAGATCCCTCCGGCTCTGACGGATCATAGGACGGTTTTTCCTAACCTTAGTCACCTTATAACACCATGACTATCCTAACATTGCCATGAAACCATTTATTGAAAATCTCTCAAAGTGTTTGATATTATAAATCAAGTTTTGTTAACACTTTGAGAGTTTTGTTTTTTCTTTTGAAGGACTCCCCTTCACATGTGCTCATGATTGTTTAATAAATTTGCACATGCGGGAGGAGCAAGCACTTTTTGAATTGATCCACTTTCAGTGAACAAGACCGATTCGAGACACGCTTACATCACTAGTTGGACTAGCTTGAAGTTATTACCCGGCCTGGTTAAGTCCACAAAAAGTTTCTCGAAACGGTACATTTCTACTTAGACAAATCCTTTTAGAGACACTCTTACGTGGCTAGTTAGAGAGTTCTATTGTCAGCTTTTAGGTGACAACTAGCTCTAGTAACTAACTTGATGTCATTACCCGTCGAGGATAAGTCTTTTCGATTATTAACTTTTTGTTTCATCAATTCCTGGGTCAATTCTGAGTCTAGCTCGCATGAGATTCAACTTTAAGCAACTTTGAGCATTCATATTTTAATCACTTTCACTTTTCTCCCCTTCAAAAATAGCATACAAAATGTTGTTTTTGATAAACTTTTGATTAAAATATGCTTTTTGAGTCTTATGAGGAGAAATCAACCAACAACTTTGACTTTTTTAAGAACGATAAGTTTTCAAGTGCCCCCCCTCAACAAGTGAATACTTATTGAGGTGAAATACTTGACTTTTAAGCAGAATTATGAAAATTAGAAAATGTTTGACTAATTCTACTCAAAAGTAAGAAGCCTTCGCTCCTTATATCAGGATTGAGGCACTGAAGCGTACCTCAGGGTCCTTTCATTACAAGTACGGGTTGTACACTGTTATATGTCCATGAACCAAAGTCATAAATGGAGAAAATTATAATGAGAAAGTGATATTTTTATACCAAAATGAGCAATCAGAATGATGGATTATCTGGATGATGATAGGTAAGAATGTTAGGAATAGGTGCCCTTCCTCCAACCATGCTTTCCATTCTGCGTATGTGATCTCTGACCCTCAATCGATGATCAATCCTGTCCATGAACTTGAGTGCTTCTCTTACATCCTTTCTTTTCCAGCTCACATTAATCACACTGTCGTGTTCCTTGAGCTTTTGATCCAGCTGTATTCTGACGAATTTGAGTGTTTGATCCCTGAACTTTTGAAGCTCATCATATCTCATGAGTTTGTAGACATTATTTTTGGTGAAGACGACCCCAAAAGGTTTGTTGTAAAATGTGAAAGGTTTCATCTTCGGGTTGCCTGGAGCTTGCCTTTGTGGAGCCGTGAAGTTGAGTGATTTTTGATAGCTTTCAACTCCTAATTGTGCATCCTCAACTCTTGCCAAGATGATGGTTTGACACATGAAGAGCAGAATAGAGTTGATAATGTCATACTGAAGGCTGCCAGGCAGATGCTGAAGTTTGCCTTGCACCTTTAAGCAAGTACATATCTTCGATGTCATTGAGATTCAATCGATGATAGTCTGCTTCACTGAATGTGTACAACTCGTCATCATGTCGTTGGACCACAATTTCGTCAAGAAAGTTGTAACCAAATCTTCTTTCAGTTACTGGAACATTGTCACACCCCCAAAATCGGGTCCAGCGGAAGCATACATGTAGCTGGGGTGTAACTCAATTGATATCACAACACAAGTACAAAAAGGTTTTCACTTCAATCATTTAGAATAAAATTATTTAACCAAAATGTTGAATCTACATTGTTAAAAATAATGCGGAAGTAGGCCCTAAAATAGTTTAAAACGGTCCCCATCTGAATAATCAGAGTCTTCTATGACCATGCCATGCCCTGCCAAAACCTCCAGTAGCGTGCCATTGATTAAAACCTGAAAATACATGCTAAAGTGTCAACACGAGGTTGGTGAGTTCATAGAGTCTTGTGAAAAAGAATGTAATGCATTGAAATGAAGATTTCCCAGCAAAGGCATCGTAAATCCACTCAGTTCCAAGTCCCGCCATAAGAGACTTGTAACCTGTGTGTTTACAACCCACTGCCAAATGTAATATGTTTACGTGAACAAAGGTAATACTTGCATCTAGATTCAAGATAAATGTAGCAATACTGCTATATAAAGGTAAGAGTGATAATGTAGCCATGGCGATGTCGCCATAAAAATGAATCTGACCATAAGCAAAACGCATAAAATGAATATTGATTGCACTAAGTTCAAGGCACCGAAAAGGTTTTCTAGCTATCTGTAGGAGGTTACGCTCCCAAGTAATTGTAGGTAAATCCATACCCAATGCAGGTAAATCCATACCCGTTGAAATTGTAGGTAATCAAACATACCCAATGCAGGTAAATCTATACCCGTTGAAATTGTAGGTAATCAAACATACCCAATGCAGGTAAATCTATACCCGTTGAAATTGTAGGTAATCAAACATACCCAATGCAGGTAAATCTATACCCGTTGAAATTGTAGCTACCGGTCCTTAACTTAGGCAATCTTAGGAAATCGGTAAATAGTTTAACATTATGCACTCATGTCCATGAGTAAATAGCAAGTGAATTGTTTTGTACTCGGATAATCAAACAAGTATTTAGATAAAGCTGAAATTGTTTGAGTAATCAACCATGTAAAGCAAGTAATGCGTTTAAGTAAAACGAGCATGTATTCTCCCCCAAAGAGTTTGCAAAACAATTAAAAGAGTAGGGGCTATGACTCACCTTAACTGATGAAACTGTGATGAAATGAAATGAACACCAATGAACAATTAGCTGCCGCAACCCAATATGATGGTACCATGAACATGTAATGAGCTGAAAAACAAGGCGCGCACACTAGCCGCAACCTAATATGAATGATGAACGATCTACTTTAGATCATGAAATGATGTTATGAATGTCCATGCACATGTTTCTATACCACTCTACCCTTTGGAAAAACACTTGTGTTATCACAATATATAATCCAAGAATTTGGAAAAATATTGCTATTAGAAAATAAGATAAGCTAGTTGCAATATATATACTTATATATATATCGTATGTTTCCATGTTAGTGTTGAAATACTCGGGTTGTAATCCTTGAAATATCGCCTTGAAATGATGAAAACATACTTGTAATAACTAATACTTCATTAGTTATAAAGCTTGGTACTTAATATTATTTCTAGCTTATAAAAGTACTTCGTAGTTTTAGTGTCCATTTTTATTAAAAGCTGTCAAATAAAAATGGTTTTAGCCGATATTCAAACGTGAATATCTTTGTCGTTACTTGTCCGTTTTACTTGTTCTTTATATCCACGGTTACGTCTTAGTATGTAGTAATATATTTTGGAAAGCTCGGCTCCTCCGGGTTACGTCTAAAGCCTCTTTTTGACCAATGAAAAACGTCCAACAGCAAACATTTTTCCAGAAAATACTTTTCGTCAACAATCTTGCAAAAATCATAACTTCTTCGTTATAAACTCTTTTTAATCCGTTCTTTCGCCTACGGATTCGTTTTTGAAAGTATTTTCTAAAAATTTTTCCAAAGTTCCCTTGATGTTTACTGATTTTCCAGGTTTTCACAAAATGGGACAGCATGTCTAAAACATGTTCCAAATCAAGTTTTCAAGGTTTATAACTAATTTCTAACATCATCAAACCTCTTGTAATCACCACATAGCTAATCTAATCCTACCATACACCTTCTTAGGGTGTCATGGACTCCTAACCAAGTTATTATAGCAAGGGAAATCATAAATAAGAAGTTAGGGTTTGTATGTTCCATTTTTGACAAAATAAATGGTGGTATAGCTAGTTGTACATGGTTTTTAGCATGATATTCATGAAATACATGTAAATATAAGATGATCCATGAAAAAATAAAGTTGAATACTTACTTGATAAAATGAGATGATTATAGGATGATTATGCTTGATGTTCTTGTGTTTTTGTTGCTTGATTCTTGATTAGGTATGTAAAATGAACAAGTTTAGTGTTTTACTTTATGAAAAATGATCACTTGATCATGGAGATCAATTATGGGTCGTGGGTTTGCTAGGGAAATGGAAGAGATGAGCAAGTTTTGATCTTAGCCAAAATTATGAATTATGATTTTGTGATTTTAGTAAAGTTATGTAATAAGAGGTTTATTAGTATTAAAACTTAGGAGTTAATGCCAAGGGTTAAAAAAAAGGTGTCTCATGGCCGGTTTTTCAAGGGTAGGAGGGGGGTTAGGGTACTTGGGATTTAATTAGAAAACTTGCAAGAATTTGTGCTAGTTTGTGGTTTTTAGTTACGATCGGGTACCGGTTTTATTAGAAATAAATGTTCACGAAGTATACCGGGATGAAATAAAGTTATAAAAATGTAAAAAACATATTAAAAATATGTTGGGTACATTTACTGAGTGATCGGGTGATTATTGTTTAGTTTTAACGAAAACCGTCGTTATATTCATACGCGTACGTTATAAATAAAATAAATTTCCAAAATACTGGGTAACTGAATGTTATAACTTTTATGATGTTAAAATGGATATAAAAATATGTCGGGACCATTGTGGGAATATTTAGATATATTCGTCGTGTATAAACCGGGTGTTAACGTTTACTATAAATACTTATACGTAAAAACGTTAAATGTACTGAATGTAGTAATTTGAAAATCCTGAGAGTGGTATAACATGAAAATGCTGTTATGATGATATGCAGACTATCTCCAGTCCGTATGCAGTGTTCTTAACACTAATGAAATGAATTCGCACCTAAACCAATCCGGTTACGCGAATTTGAATACCCGTAAACTAAATTTACGATGAAATGAGTAATGCAAGTGAATAGTGAAAACTTTTCCGGCAATGAATAGTGTTCAGTGAATAGTAAAATTTTCTGAATGCTTTTCGGAATGTCAAACTGACACCAAAAATGATGAATAGTAAACTGATGAATAGTGTTTTGATGAATAGTGATTTATGAATAGTAAAAAGTCGAAGTTTCGGAAAATGACCTGAAATGGTAAATGACGCGAAATGGTGAGTTGTGACAAACATCTTTGATGGAAAGAATGCGGTGTTGAGAGAAGACCTTGTTCTTTGATTTGAACGTCAACTTATACTTGTAAAACCATTTACGCATCTCTGTCCAGTGAAGAGTACACAAAGCAGCTCAGCATACCGATGTTGAGTACAATCCTCTCATTTGTTCTTCAAGATCATCTAGAGGATATGAGGCGGCTTTGAATTTGGTGAGAGATGAAGCATAATGGTGTTCTGGATCAGTGTTCCCATGCACAAGATATTCCAGATCATTGTTGAAGAAATATTGCTTAGGAATCTTTTGTCGGTTAGGAGGACAAATGAGAGGTAACGATTGAGAGAAATCTTGAAAATTGAAGTCATCAGGATCCGTTCCAGTGTAAATTCTATCCCATGAAGGCCTTGTTTCCCACGTTATATTCTCTGATAGTGCTCGTGCAACTTCGTCAACATTGTATTCAAACTCAAGTTCCGTTGTTGTGCAAGTTTTGAATTCCGTGAACCCTGTTGCTCGAATCTTAAATAAGTCTAAAAGTTGAAGTTTCTGAGTCTTCATCACTTTCTTGATCCGTTTGGTGAAGTTAGCCATTGATCCTTCAACAGGTTCTTCTGACTCAGGAATATCAGGATGTGCATCAACCATTTCGTCAAACCAGTTATACGTTGGTACATCGGGATTAATCCATTCTGGAGCTGGAACTAATGGACCTTCCTTTGGTGGTTCTTTAATGTTTTCGATGATTAGTGGTGAGATGTCGTCCATGGTTTCATGTACTCCTGGTTCATCGGTGGATTGCATAGGAATTGCATCATCGGCTTGAATGTTGACATTTGAAGTTGGAGGTCTGGAGGTAGAGCTGGATGTTCTCTTACGTTTGTCTTGTTGTTGTGGTTGGTCATCCGGATCAGAATCGTCATGACGACGCTTGGTTGACTTCGTCCTTTTGCAAGGTTCATCTTTCTTTTCCGCCTTCTTCATTGATTTTATCAGCACTTTACGAAGCTCTTTCTCATTCGAATCATTCGTTATAGCTTCTAACAATTTACCCTTGAGATCACTGACAGAAAGGTTCGGTGGCAGAGTCTGAATTGTTTTCAGAGTAGTCTGAAATTTCTGCGAAACAATCCCTTCAAGATTTTCTTTAGCATAGTGTTCCACGGCAACTGGGAGTTTCTCACGAACATATTTTATAACTTCTCCTGGTAATCTCTCATTCACCTGGTATTTCACAGCTTCGATAAGATTGTAGACCTTGAACGGCTCGAAGTCCTTCTATTGTTCTTTAACTTGTTTCTGAAGCTTCTGAAGTTGTTCTTGTAGCAACTACATCAAGCTTGGATGAATGGCTGTGGGTGGATCTAGGGTTTGCTGAGGGCGAACTGGTTTAGGTGATAAAGGTTGAAATTGTGTCGGATCTGGAGTTGTTTCATCAACGACACCAACTATATCGATAGTTGTGTCATCTCTATCACTCGTATCACCCTGAACATCATCATCACCGTCGGATTCATCATCACTTTCATCATTTACATTTTCTACCTCTTCATCAGTTTTCTTTTCTTCATCACTTTCAATCTGTTCTCCATCATCACTCCCTTCTTCTCCTCCGGACTCTTCATCATAATTACTTTCGGAATCATCCTTTTCTTTAACACTTTCATTTGGCTCATCGAGAGTAAGTCTTTGTTCAGAACTTGAGGACTCTGCTTCATTATCAGATTCATCATCTTCTTGATCAGTGTGTGATAGTGTTTGTGAGCGTGTTTCTTCAGATGATTGTTCTCCTTCTTCTGATACAGGATTCACCATTTCAACATCTTGAGTGCCAGAACCTTCACCTTTCTTCATGAGTCTGGCAATTCTTTCCTCTTCCGATTGTTTACTTGCACGTCTCGTTTGTTGCAGTTCTTCTTCTTCTTCTTCTTCGGATTCGGACATTGGTGAAGTTACAGTTTCTTCAAGAGATTCTTTGGCTTTTCCCTTGGCTGCTTGTTTCTTTTTAGTCATTGTAAGCTCTTGTGTTTCAGTCTCTTCCCAAACATTTTCTTCCTCATCAGTCGGTTCATCACGAATAGTAGTCAGTTTCTTCTTGGGTTGACGAGTGACTTTCTTAGTTCTCGACTTGGCAACTATCTTGCTTTTTGTCGCACTTTTATCTGCAGTTTTCCCTTTCTTCGTAGTTAAACCGACTGAATTGTTTCTTTGAGCATTGTCATACTCCTCAAATGCTTTAGTATTATGAATGACATCAGTTAACATTCTTTAAGGAATTCTCATTCCTTGCTTCTCGGTGTTAGTTTTCTGAATTCTAGCCCGTGAATACATATGATCCATGGCAGTTGTGTGAACTTTATCCTCTAGTCTTAGGTCAATATCTGAATATGCATGCATGAAATGAGCTATGAGACACTTCGTAAACTGGTAGAATGGAATTCTTGAGGTTGATGCTTTCTTAAACTGTCGAGCTTAATTGATGAACCATGTCTTTCTAAATTAATTGAGCGTAATCAATAGGTTCATATTTTATAATCCCCCAGTTGATTTGCATGAGTTCAAGTGATGGATGTTCATGCCCGGTTTCTCTGCCAGTTACACAATTGGTGAGGATTGAGTACAGGGTGAGCCATGGTTGTGGAATATACTTTCTGTCAATTGAGGAAAGATGGTGAGTTTGATCTCTGATTCATCATACCCAAGTTCACGAAGAAGACTGATAATATCGGACAATGCGGGAGAAGGAGTGAATTTCTTGAAGTTTCTGGATCCTTCTGCATGTAAACCAAGAACAGAGCGGAAGGTTATCACATCAAACTGAATGTCTTTGTGATCAAGACGAATTCCCATGGTTTTGTTATCTCTACTAACTTCAAGAGATTCCCAGAACTGTGTCAGATAAACTTCAGGTACTGCGCATAAGGTTGTGAGGATGTGTCGAATGAAGTGTCCTTTCAAAATCTCCACTATGATTTGACATGTTGGATGGCACAGGAGTGTCTCAAGATCAACCTTTATGTTAGACTTTCTGACATTCCTTTCTTCACCTTGAATTAACTTGTGTCTAGGTGTTGATGCTATAGACATATTTGTGCCTGAAATGTAAAGTACAACAACCAAACACAATATGGTGATATTCATGTTAGTTTACATTTCATAATCCAAGATGTCATCTCTATAGATATCCAGTGTGAACAAGTAATCACAAGTAATCAGACTTTAATAGTACAATACACAAGACTATCAAAACATATGAAGAACTTTCCATATTTGCAAAGTTGAATAGCAAACTCGACACATGACTCACATATAAGCAATACTCGACATGCCAAGAGATTGGATAAACTTGACAATTTCAAACGGATAAGAGCTAACTCGACAGAATCAAACACTGAATCAAACTCGATAAACATATAAACCTACTCATACTCGATAACAGAAGCAGTCTTAACTCGATAATTTTAAAAAATTTGGACACAGTTTCGTTTCACGTGAGATATAAAATAAGAACCCATACTCGATGGTCCTTGTGTAACGCTCCTTACTTGGAGAAAACACTTGTAACATGATAAAAGAAAAAAACAGTTTACTCGAAAAAATTAAAGGACATGTATACTCGATAAAACTATCTTACTCGATAAGAGTCCATTAGTGCTAACTCGATAATCACATTTGAAAGCTCCATACTCGATAAAGGAGTTCAGTTTTGCTTACTCGAAGCATAAAAACAACTTTTATCGAGTAAGAAATTAGATTTCTTACTTAGAAAAATTGTTTGAATGCTTCGAGTAAGAAAAAATGAATCCTTACTCGATAGCATTGATGCATACTCGATAAGTTCATCTCATATTTGATAAATTCATCACATACTCGATAAGTTCATCCCAAACTCGATATTTTCATCATTAAACTCGATAACATCCATAAAAACCATTTTTTTTTATTGATTTGGGCCATGGGAATGCTATACTTTGTTGACTTATGGGAGCTAAACACATAATCCAATCCTTAACACAAAATAAGCCTAACATATTGGGCACAAAAGATCAAACAGTTAAGCGAATTGAACCAAGTTCATGCAAGTGTTAATTTTAGACTCTGAAACTCTTTGTGCACATTAAGGGAACATATATTAGCAACAAATAACACTCATTTCACACAAACACAAACCCAGAATATGCCAACCAATTTTACAAGCCCTAAAAAACAAGATATCAGAAATTTCACAAAGCAGATGAATCTTAGGCACAAGTAAAGATGTAATAAGTCAATTAGATACCTACCAAAGCATAACATCTACTTTAATTAGCCTAAAACCTCATATTAGAAAAACACCCAATTTCAATGCAAATAAACCCTAATTGGCAAAACAGTTAATCGATGCCACAGAAAATGCAAAGAAAAATGGGCGAGTGATATATGCAACATAAAGAATCATTTGAGCACTTACAATCAACGAAAAACTCAAACACATAAAATCTTGAATGATAGAAAATTTTGGCAGCGTATGTGTGTGGTTTTTTGTTTTTGTAAAACTAAAATTTATTTGTGTTAGTATATATAGGGACAAGTTTAGGATATTGACACATTTGGTCCTTGCACTTACATACAACTCATTATTTTGACACTTTATCATTTTAAGTCCCTCGAGTTTTTGACATTACTCCCCCTTGAACCAATACAATATATTGAAGATAGTTTAACAAAACTTTTTGGCTCAAGAGTTTTGTCGGATAAGTTATAGATATGAAAAGTGAAAAAAAATGATTGATAACGATTTGATGATTCAACAAAACATTCTCTTATATTTGAAAAACTTGTCTCCCCCACAAAATATGTTTTCTTGAAAATTTTGAAAATTTCTTGAATAAAAACATATTTTGACTTAAAGAAGTTTGTTTATGAAGAAGAAATGTTTTCTTCTTTTTCTTTTTTTTTTTTTTTTTTTTTTTTTTTTTTTTTTTTGGAAATAAGATAAGTGAGGAAGAAAATATTTTTGTGTTTTTCTTGGTTTTATATTTTTATATTTTGTTTTTGAAAGAAATATTTACAAATTTGTGTTTGACAATCATTTGGGCAGATTACACCATCATTTGATCACAACAACAAGAACGAAGAACGAAGATCACAAAGCATGATTGGAACAAAGAATCTAGCAAATATTACACAAAGACTCAAAGTTCAAAACGAAAAGCATCAAAGAAGTAAAAAGATCAGTCATTTCTATTGGTGGACCCATAACCCACAGGTTGCAAAAGAGATCTCAATGATCACTCCTTTAAGGGGAGATTGTTGGAAACGTAAAAGTGATGATGATAAATGCAATCAAAGATAGATCTCAATGATCGTCCCTTAGGGGGAGATTGTTGGGAATGCTTGAAGTGACGATCATTATCGAGTCAATGAGTCTTGTAATAGGTTGCAATATTATATTAGTACGTTAAAGTTTTAATATGTTTTATGTTATTCTTATTTAGAATACATGTTTTGTTAAAGTCTAAGGGCCATTAGTAACATTATGTGATAAATGTAAGATGCCCTAGACTAAGAGTATAAACACTCTTTTAAACCCTCCAAGGAGGGTGTTGCTTCACTTGGAATAAGAAACATCTCTTATTTTCCTCCCTAGTTCTTTCTCTCTCTAAACATATCATCTTTCTCTCTCTAGATCTTAAACATGTGTGAAATGATGTAAAACTTAGGACCCAACAAATATACTATTATTTAGTATGTGTTTGACCTTCCCTCTCTCACACACATTTTTCTCACACGACCTTAAAACACACAGTCAATCAATATAGCAAAATTGGTCCTTGTGTAACGCTCCTTACTTGGAGAAAACACTTGTAACATGATAAAAGAAAAAAACAGTTTACTCGAAAAAATTAAAGGACATGTATACTCGATAAAACTATCTTACTCGATAAGAGTCCATTAGTGCTAACTCGATAATCACATTTGAAAGCTCCATACTCGATAAAGGAGTTCAGTTTTGCTTACTCGAAGCATAAAAACAACTTTTATCGAGTAAGAAATTAGATTTCTTACTTAGAAAAATTGTTTGAATGCTTCGAGTAAGAAAAAATGAATCCTTACTCGATAGCATTGATGCATACTCGATAAGTTCATCTCATATTTGATAAATTCATCACATACTCGATAAGTTCATCCCAAACTCGATATTTTCATCATTAAACTCGATAACATCCATAAAAACCATTTTTTTTTTTATTGATTTGGGCCATGGGAATGCTATACTTTGTTGACTTATGGGAGCTAAACACATAATCCAATCCTTAACACAAAATAAGCCAAACATATTGGGCTCAAAAGATCAAACAGTTAAGCGAATTGAACCAAGTTCATGCAAGTGTTAATTTTAGACTCTGAAACTCTTTGTGCACATTAAGGGAACATATATTAGCAACAAATAACACTCATTTCACACAAACACAAACCCAGAATATGCCAACCAATTTTACAAGCCCTAAAAAACAAGATATCAGAAATTTCACAAAGCAGATGAATCTTAGGCACAAGTAAAGATGTAATAAGTCAATTAGATACCTACCAAAGCATAACATCTACTTTAATTAGCCTAAAACCTCATATTAGAAAAACACCCAATTTCAATGCAAATAAACCCTAATTGGCAAAACAGTTAATCGATGCCACAGAAAATGCAAAGAAAAATGGGCGAGTGATATATGCAACATAAAGAATCATTTGAGCACTTACAATCAACGAAAAACTCAAACACATAAAATCTTGAATGATAGAAAATTTTGGCAGCGTATGTGTGTGGTTTTTTGTTTTTGTAAAACTAAAATTTATTTGTGTTAGTATATATAGGGACAAGTTTAGGATATTGACACATTTGGTCCTTGCACTTACATACAACTCATTATTTTGACACTTTATCATTTTAAGTCCCTCGAGTTTTTGACATTACTCCCCCTTGAACCAATACAATATATTGAAGATAGTTTAACAAAACTTTTTGGCTCAAGAGTTTTGTCGGATAAGTTATAGATATGAAAAGTGAAAAAAAATGATTGATAACGATTTGATGATTCAACAAAACATTCTCTTATATTTGAAAAACTTGTCTCCCCCACAAAATATGTTTTCTTGAAAATTTTGAAAATTTCTTGAATAAAAACATATTTTGACTTAAAGAAGTTTGTTTATGAAGAAGAAATGTTTTCTTCTTTTTCTTTTTTTTTTTTTTTTTTTTTTTTTTTTTTTTTTTTGGAAATAAGATAAGTGAGGAAGAAAATATTTTTGTGTTTTTCTTGGTTTTATATTTTTATATTTTGTTTTTGAAAGAAATATTTACAAATTTGTGTTTGACAATCATTTGGGCAGATTACACCATCATTTGATCACAACAACAAGAACGAAGAACGAAGATCACAAAGCATGATTGGAACAAAGAATCTAGCAAATATTACACAAAGACTCAAAGTTCAAAACGAAAAGCATCAAAGAAGTAAAAAGATCAGTCATTTCTATTGGTGGACCCATAACCCACAGGTTGCAAAAGAGATCTCAATGATCACTCCTTTAAGGGGAGATTGTTGGAAACGTAAAAGTGATGATGATAAATGCAATCAAAGATAGATCTCAATGATCGTCCCTTAGGGGGAGATTGTTGGGAATGCTTGAAGTGACGATCATTATCGAGTCAATGAGTCTTGTAATAGGTTGCAATATTATATTAGTACGTTAAAGTTTTAATATGTTTTATGTTATTCTTATTTAGAATACATGTTTTGTTAAAGTCTAAGGGCCATTAGTAACATTATGTGATAAATGTAAGATGCCCTAGACTAAGAGTATAAACACTCTTTTAAACCCTCCAAGGAGGGTGTTGCTTCACTTGGAATAAGAAACATCTCTTATTTTCCTCCCTAGTTCTTTCTCTCTCTAAACATATCATCTTTCTCTCTCTAGATCTTAAACATGTGTGAAATGATGTAAAACTTAGGACCCAACAAATATACTATTATTTAGTATGTGTTTGACCTTCCCTCTCTCACACACATTTTTCTCACACGACCTTAAAACACACAGTCAATCAATATAGCAAAATTGGTCCTTGTGTAACGCTCCTTACTTGGAGAAAACACTTGTAACATGATAAAAGAAAAAAACAGTTTACTCGAAAAAATTAAAGGACATGTATACTCGATAAAACTATCTTACTCGATAAGAGTCCATTAGTGCTAACTCGATAATCACATTTGAAAGCTCCATACTCGATAAAGGAGTTCAGTTTTGCTTACTCGAAGCATAAAAACAACTTTTATCGAGTAAGAAATTAGATTTCTTACTTAGAAAAATTGTTTGAATGCTTCGAGTAAGAAAAAATGAATCCTTACTCGATAGCATTGATGCATACTCGATAAGTTCATCTCATATTTGATAAATTCATCACATACTCGATAAGTTCATCCCAAACTCGATATTTTCATCATTAAACTCGATAACATCCATAAAAACCATTTTTTTTTTATTGATTTGGGCCATGGGAATGCTATACTTTGTTGACTTATGGGAGCTAAACACATAATCCAATCCTTAACACAAAATAAGCCAAACATATTGGGCTCAAAAGATCAAACAGTTAAGCGAATTGAACCAAGTTCATGCAAGTGTTAATTTTAGACTCTGAAACTCTTTGTGCACATTAAGGGAACATATATTAGCAACAAATAACACTCATTTCACACAAACACAAACCCAGAATATGCCAACCAATTTTACAAGCCCTAAAAAACAAGATATCAGAAATTTCACAAAGCAGATGAATCTTAGGCACAAGTAAAGATGTAATAAGTCAATTAGATACCTACCAAAGCATAACATCTACTTTAATTAGCCTAAAACCTCATATTAGAAAAACACCCAATTTCAATGCAAATAAACCCTAATTGGCAAAACAGTTAATCGATGCCACAGAAAATGCAAAGAAAAATGGGCGAGTGATATATGCAACATAAAGAATCATTTGAGCACTTACAATCAACGAAAAACTCAAACACATAAAATCTTGAATGATAGAAAATTTTGGCAGCGTATGTGTGTGGTTTTTTGTTTTTGTAAAACTAAAATTTATTTGTGTTAGTATATATAGGGACAAGTTTAGGATATTGACACATTTGGTCCTTGCACTTACATACAACTCATTATTTTGACACTTTATCATTTTAAGTCCCTCGAGTTTTTGACATTACTCCCCCTTGAACCAATACAATATATTGAAGATAGTTTAACAAAACTTTTTGGCTCAAGAGTTTTGTCGGATAAGTTATAGATATGAAAAGTGAAAAAAAATGATTGATAACGATTTGATGATTCAACAAAACATTCTCTTATATTTGAAAAACTTGTCTCCCCCACAAAATATGTTTTCTTGAAAATTTTGAAAATTTCTTGAATAAAAACATATTTTGACTTAAAGAAGTTTGTTTATGAAGAAGAAATGTTTTCTTCTTTTTCTTTTTTTTTTTTTTTTTTTTTTTTTTTTTTTTTTTGGAAATAAGATAAGTGAGAAAGAAAATATTTTTGTGTTTTTCTTGGTTTTATATTTCTATATTTTGTTTTTGAAAGAAATATTTACAAATTTGTGTTTGACAATCATTTGGGCAGATTACACCATCATTTGATCACAACAACAAGAACGAAGAACGAAGATCACAAAGCATGATTGGAACAAAGAATCTAGCAAATATTACACAAAGACTCAAAGTTCAAAACGAAAAGCATCAAAGAAGTAAAAAGATCAGTCATTTCTATTGGTGGACCCATAACCCACAGGTTGCAAAAGAGATCTCAATGATCACTCCTTTAAGGGGAGATTGTTGGAAACGTAAAAGTGATGATGATAAATGCAATCAAAGATAGATCTCAATGATCGTCCCTTAGGGGGAGATTGTTGGGAATGCTTGAAGTGACGATCATTATCGAGTCAATGAGTCTTGTAATAGGTTGCAATATTATATTAGTACGTTAAAGTTTTAATATGTTTTATGTTATTCTTATTTAGAATACATGTTTTGTTAAAGTCTAAGGGCCATTAGTAACATTATGTGATAAATGTAAGATGCCCTAGACTAAGAGTATAAACACTCTTTTAAACCCTCCAAGGAGGGTGTTGCTTCACTTGGAATAAGAAACATCTCTTATTTTCCTCCCTAGTTCTTTCTCTCTCTAAACATATCATCTTTCTCTCTCTAGATCTTAAACATGTGTGAAATGATGTAAAACTTAGGACCCAACAAATATACTATTATTTAGTATGTGTTTGACCTTCCCTCTCTCACACACATTTTTCTCACACGACCTTAAAACACACAATCAATCAATATAGCAAAATTGGGGCTTTCAATTTTTGTCAAAATTAAGGAAATTAATTATCAAACAACCACATCTTGATGAGGTATATGTTAAACAATTCGATGGTAATGTGTTGATTTCTTTTTAGTTACTTAATTTATGATATTTCTTTTTTATAGATATGTTTTTAGCTTATATTATTTTCGATTCTCTTTAGAAATTGAAATATACGTTTTGTTCAATCAGCACTTTGATATATAATTTAATTTTTCTCAATTGAATTTTTGGTGTTAAAAAATTGGTACAATTCTGACTTTGTTGGTTATTTAGGTTATGCAATTTTTTTAGAATTTTTAGTATTAGATTCTTAGTTGGTTTTTGTTGACTTGAAAACCTCTTATCACCTTTAGCTTATTTGATTGAATGTTTTTGGTAGTTCTAGATAGTATTTGGTTAGTGTTAGTTTATTTCTCCCCTAAGCTGTAGCTTTTAACCATTTGATGTACAAAAGAGCCGTTTAGGAACATCAAAAGGAATTTCTCAAGGCTTGGTGTAAGATATTTCAATCCACACCAAGACAGTGAGAGGAGCCCTATAGTCTGCTATTAGGCTTCCTAACCACCATGTCCATACCATATAAAGGAATAAAACATAAGAAATAGCATCATTTTTTTGGAAAGCAACAATATGAAATAGCATCATACATAGCAGACTATTTTTTATATTGGAATAATGTATACATAGGCGGCATCCTACTTGTGTTCGTAATATTTTCAAACAAATCTAAGGACAAACCTGTGATTTAAATGAATATCAATATCCTTCGCGAGAGCCTTAAGAACCGGGTAGTAACCTTCAACCATCAGCCCATGACCACTCGTAAGAACGTTTTACTGTACATCAAAGTTATATTATCCAATGATGAAGAGTGATATGAACTCATCTTTGTCAACAACATGAGTGCCAACTTCAGATATATAATTGGTTTCCTGTAGCAAACCCGATAAGTAATTAGATATATGAAATTTCAGCAGACTAGAAACTCACCACCTAAAAATCAAGATAGTAGAAATAATAAGCTAAATACCAATTGCAACATTGTTTTGAATACAGATCTCTTAATTCATAAACTGCATATTCTACCTTTAGTAATGTTAGGAATACGTTTATTAATATAAAGACTCGGTCACCCCGAGTATAGTTTAGCATATTGTAGCTTGCAGTGTTTATCATATTAGTTAGAAAGTAGTTTAGTATTAGTTAGTATTTGTGGATTTGGGTCGGGTCTTTACCCACTGTCAGCTCGCTCCACAACCCATTTCAGGGGGCGTTTATTTGTAACTATAAATACCCCTTCCCTAGCTTGGAAGGGGTTGGAGCTTCCTTTTCATCAATCTAACATTCTCACTTTTCTCTCATCTCTTTCTCTCTCTAGGAATCCTCCCAACTCACTTTCTCTCTCTAACTTCTAACACAATTCGAACCATAATCACAATAACCATACATGTTATAATTATGAGAATCATACAATTGGTATCAAGAGCCATGGTTAGATCTTATGGATTGTTTGCTCTTGAATTTTTAGTTTGGTTCTTGTATTTTATTTTGGTTCGACTTGGTTTTCACAAGATTACACTCTTGCTTTCTTTGTTTCGTAATTTTTGTCAAAACTGGTACAAAGAAAATTTCTCAAAACAAATCTTTCTATTGGTTTATTTTTCTTCTTCTTCACGTGGGTAATTTGCATGATTTTTTTTCTTTTTCATTTATTATCAAATAGTTGAAGACTTGAAGTATATTGCATAAACACTGCATTATATAGCCTTTTTGTGAAAGTCTTGTTCATATTTTATTTACTTGCAAAAGGCCTGTACAATTGTTGAAGTTTGTCTTTGGCTAGGATATACTATTGGCTGAGTTTTTGGAGAAGTTTTTGAAAATGTTCTCAATAGCGACTTGTTATTTTGCTTAATTTTCTTTGTAGCGTGTTGATATGTTTTAGTACTTTGTCTTGGTTCATTATCGAATCGGGAAAAAGACATAAGTTCGAAAGTGACATTTTTGTCCAGTTCAAAATAGCGATTTGCTCTTGTAGCGGGTTGCTCTTGTAGTGACTTGCTTTTACAACTTAGTTTAGCGAGTTGCCAGAATCCGTTCTTTGAAGTTGGTCATGAATTTAGCGATTTGATATAGAATAAATATACAAACAAACAACAAATCCTATTTTCATCAAATCTAAAAGTCTCTCGTCTAACATATCACATCTACATCAGTCACATATCCCATCTCCTGATCTCAATACAATTTTGTAACAAAAAATAAAACAAGAAAAGGAAAACAATGATCTCTGCTTCTCTTTTTTGTTTGTAATCAAAACTCGTTCAAAAAAAAACAAAGCCAACAAGAGGTTCGATTACACATAAAGGATAAACAAACCAACCAACACCCATCAAGATCTCAGTTTTTCTTTCGTGTCTTTATCAGTAACATCAGACCTTGAAGGTCAATTTTACGAAAAGAATATTCCATCATCGATCTATTTTTTAAGACTAAGGTTCATATATATTCGAATACAAAAGAAAGTCGTATAACAATTATGTTACAAACTTACTTTGATTCGGTCAAAAGAAACACAAACAAAGAATGAGAACCTACCGTGGCCAAGGATACTGAAGCCTTCTTATTTTTGTAGTTCGTTGTGTGAGTTGAACGAGATCAAAAAAGGGGTTTGTATTTGTGATTTATATTTAGTAATGAAAGTTAGTTGAAGACTTTATATGGTATTTATATCTACATTAATGAAAGGGACGATTTGTTTGTGGCTACGTGAGGATTAGAATAAGACAGGAAAGCGGAGAAATGTTTTGTGTGACTACGTTCTTTTGTTGGTTAAGCGTGATTAGGATTTGAGTGATTAGTGTGTTAGTTATATAGGGCATTGTTAGGGTTGGTGTGATTAAGTGTTATTTCTTTTGGGCTTCTAATTTGGACAACCAACTAGGATTAGGATTGGGCTTAAGCTGGAATTGTCTTTGGGCCAAGCTGATATTGTTGTTGGGCTGTGTGGGACGGATTGTGTTTATATTCAAGGGACAAAATTTGTTACTAGCTAAATCTTGGATATTATCTTAGACCACGGTTTTGATTGAGCTTCAAGAATCCAAGTGTGTGAATTGCTTTGGGCTGCGATATTTTCGGGCTTATTGGATATAACTACGAAGTTTAGTTGGATTTCTAAACACGAACATTGTCTGAAATCCACTGTGATTTGTCCAATTCACCACTCAAACTCACTTCAACCAAACCAAATCAATTCTTCAGCGTCTCACGGTTTTTTCTTGATTTTGTAAAATCCCGCGAAAGAACCTATTTCTCGGTTTAAGTAATAGAACTGTAAAATCCCGTGCACGGTTACATAATGTCTACTACTTCAGACTCTATCAGATCTGAGAGTGTACTTCACCAACCACTTAAATTGCTCGATGATGCAAAAGAGTGTTGCATAGAATGTTTTCAACAACTTCATTCACAGCTTTCGGCGCTTTTAGAGGGAACTGGATTCAAGATGGGATTTGAACGTGCATTTGCAACTCTCTTCGGTCAAGATGTTCAGACTTTCACAGACACAATGATTCTTAATTTAGATCAATTACGACAACAACTTGACCAAGCAGAACCTTCCAATATTGGATCCTTGGCTGCTCTCTGTGTGATCAACAAACAACTGCTTAAGTTCATCGATTCGAAATTCACTCTGGAATATGACCATTATAGTCAGATGACGAAAAGTGTTTTGCTGATCACATGGGAATAGAGGTTGATACGTTCAGAGACACACTCATCCAACTCATGGATAAAGTGAAAAGATTCATTGAAGAAAAAGCACAGCATATACCTGCATATGATGACAAGGTGAAGGCATGTCGGGTGCAATCTTGTGATGGTATTGGCGATTCGGGTAAAACATCGGATGTTGGGTCAGTTGTCATAATATGCAATGCGTCAGAGACAAATATGCCTGACACTACCTGCAGTTCAGTAACTCTTATTACACATGACATGGATGCAGATTTCAGACCAATAAAAGAACAAGTGTCATGTGCTGAGGTACCCCTAACTGAACATCATAATGTGCTTTCTGATGAACGACTGCATACTGATCAAGTTATGCCCAGTTATGACACATATTTGGTGAAAAAGACTGATAGCAATACCATTTCTGATTTAACAAATATGAATCATAAAGGGGGAGAAAGTGATCAGGATGCTGAACGTGATGATGAGTCAAGTTCTTTGTTTACAGTTGAGTCTTTTAAATCAAATGATATGGTTGATAAAGAAACGTTTAATGAACTTTCAAAGAGATTCTTACAACTTGAAAAACTTGTATTTCACTTGAAATCGCAATGCAACAAAAGGAAGAAAGTTTTCAAACTAACCAACCATGTAAAGATCTGGAACTTCCTGATTTCCGCGAATTCTTTTTAATTAATGATTTGAAAGCTCAGCTAGAAACCAAAAACTTGACAATCAACAACCTGAAAAAACGTATTTCTGAGATGTGTGATATGTGTAATGAAGTTAAGGCTAAACATGACTGTGATGTTATTGCAACTGAAAACCTTGAACACAAAGTGGCCAATTTACTTTTGGAAAATGAGTCTTTGAAAAAGCATTGTAAAAACCTGAATGAGTCAATCAAAGATATGAGAACTAAGTCGATGGAACAAACGAACTCTTTGATTACCAAAAATGATGAATTCAAAGCTCAACTTCTGAACAAGGGCTTCACAATTACAGCATTAAAGAACGAGCTAAGGAAAGCAACAGGGAATAGTGTGAACACTAAGTTTGCAAAACCATCTATCTTGGGGAAACCAGTTTCTCAATCGTATAGAAACCAATCCGTTGTTAGGCAACCAACTGCTTTTAGATATGAACGTCCAAAATTTTCAAAAACACGGTTTGCCTCCCAAGTTGATGCTGAACGAGTTTTGCCAAAACCAGTCACTCCACATTATTTGCCTAAGATAATTGCTTCTAGTTCTGTTAAACCTCAACAAGTAGTTACCCCTACAGCCAGCTCCTCTACAACTAGTTCGAAAACAGTGTCAAAACCTAGCATTAAGGTTCAAAACACTTATGATATAATGGACTTGTACAAGAACTATGATCTAGAAAAGGCTAGAAAAAGGGCATTACTTCATAAGGATGGAATCTTAGGTTCACAACCTAGTATGATCCCTCCTAGGTTATTGAGGAACACTGCCAAGGCTCAACCGGTTAATTATAGGATTTACAGTAAGACATCCATAATGCATATGAAGCAAAACAAACCTAAAACTTCTCCTAGGCGGACACAAACTGCTAAATCGTTGGTGACTAGGAATATCGATAAGCCTTCCACTATGCATAAGAAGCTTAGTAATCCTAGACATTGCCATAAGTGGGTTCCAACTGGTAGAATTTTTAAGTGCGTTGGACTTAAGTGGATACCTACCGAAAAAGTGCTTACTAATAGCAATGCCTTGGTTGACTGTGAAAACCCCAAGGGTTTGGATACTGTTGCCACTAACCTATATATATGCAATCAAGTTTGTAATGTTAGTGCAGGTACTTCTTACTCAGTTGCAGGTACATCAATCGTTCTCTACGGGAGAAAACTCAAAGTTTGGAGGCCTAAAGAAAGCATATCTCCTGCTTTAAGAGGACTGGAATGTCAATGTTGATGTATCTGTACAGTGACGTCTGAACACATCAGTTCAGGCCTTGTGCTTCAGCGACTATGACGTCTGTTCACATCAGTTCAGGCCTCGTTCTTCAAAGACTATGACGTTTGAACAAATCAGTTCAAGCCTCGCTCTTCAATGACTATGACGTCTGAATACTTCAGTTCAGGCCTCGTTCTTCAATGGCTATGATGTCTGTTCACATCAGTTCAGGCCTCGCTCTTCATCATTATGATGTTTGGACAAATCAGTTCAAGCCTCGGTCCTCAATGTCATCATAATGGCGTCTGCTGACAACACTTCAGGCCCCGTTCTTCAATGAAAAGAAAGGTGTACGATTCAGTGCGCCTTATCTTCGGAAGAAGAGAAATATTCTTAGTCTTGACCATTCTCAACAACGTGCTTCATGCTTTCTCCATGCTCATTCAGTCATCAAGTGGATTTACTCATCTTGGCTCATATTCTTATTCACTTGCTCTTTCAAAAATGGCAAACTTCGTATGCAATTTTTGAGGGGGAGAAGAGTGCATAAACTACATGATGGAGTGTATTCTTATTCACATGCTCAATCAAAAATGGCAACCTCGTATGCAATTTTTGAGAGGGAGAAGTGTGAATAAAATACATGACTAATTGTATTATTATTCACTTGCTCAATCAAAAATGGCAAACCTCGCTTGCAATTTTTGAGGGGGAGAAGTGTGAATATACCACATGTTGATTGATGCTTGAAGAATGGTCATACGACTCTCCTCCAACACCTAATGTTCTAGTTATGAAGGATGACTAGGATTTATGTTTGATGATTACTTCCAAGCTTCAACAAATGATGATTGATCAAGATGCACCATCTAGAAGTATTATAAATGATGATTGATCACTTGCTCAAGTAATCCAATTTCTAGTTATTCCTCAAGGTGTTGATGATGACTATCATGATTATGAAGTTGCACACATGAATAATGATCCGTCTTTTCGTTCTTATATCAAGGATTGTTGTTCCTACCATTGTGCACTTTGTAAATCAACCCGAAGAACATTATGGAAAATGTTGGTTAAAATGTCTAAACGGCTAACAATTTGAAAATGAAATGTCAAGTGATCACGAAGTTTATTTGTCATCCCTTAATTGAGATTGAAGAGTATTTTACGAAGCGTCTACTTATTTCATCATCGAAACTTCATGTATTGATTGATGACTTACGTGAACTCTTAAAGTTTATGATTGGGACTTAGATTATCTAGTTATACCCGATGGAAGGAGTTACATTGTAGTACTCACGGGTTATGGCTATCACTTCAAGGAGTTACGTTGTAGTGCTCAGTGTCACATGCAAATGCGAATGTGGATAGTCTCAAGAGGTGTTGTACTTATTCTTCTACATCGTTCTTTAATCAACAACAGTGCAAGCTTAAGTTACGGATTTGGGGAATTCTTCTTCTGTTTCAACTTTGGTATATCGGGTTTACTTCATCAGTGGTCACTTCAAATAGCCTACATAAGGGTTGGTAATGATAGTCATAGAGCGTTTCTATAGCAGTTGATTCTTACTAGATACATTTTAGCTTATTTGGTTCTTCTCAATATTTCAAGTAGATGTGCGTAAAAGTTGTTGCTGATTCTGATGTATCAAAACCAGCAAGGGGGAAGGAGACATACATCCGAATGCATAACGAGTACACATGATGAACATAATACTTCTTCTTAATTGAAGTTATCCCGGGAAGACATATGTCATAACCGTAGAGAAACTCAGTGTCTTAACTCGCAGCGTTTGGTGTATTATTCCAACTACGTGGTGGAAGTGGTCTTCTGATACTTGTGGTATGTATTACTTCAGTTTTCAGTGGGAAGAAATATGAGAAGAACAATTGGAGTGTGAGATGATATTGCTTATCGACATCTTCATATGAGCTGATATGATTCATGGTAAAGTGTTTCTGGTTATTGCTTCATGTACACAATGGTATGATGATTCCGATGAGATCGCAACCATCAGGGGAGAGATTTGTGTACACCAAGGATGCGCAACAGGCTCACGTGATCGGGCTTAATCATATATTCCGGAGGAGATATCCGCAGAGATGATCAGTGCTTCGACCTGTTACTTTGGTGTCATCATTTCTTCTTGTGTTGAATACATGCGTACAATATGGATTAAGTTGGTATGTGTAACATAACTGGAAAGCATTTGGTGAAATGAAGATGTTGTTATCTTATTCCCCTGAATAGATAACTGCTCAAAACCGCAGAGTAATGCGTACATCGGGGATGCACAACAGGGTCATGTGATCGGGCTTCATCATACATTCCGGGATTGATAACCGCAGAGATGATCCGTGGTTCACCCTGTTACTTCGGTGTTATCGTTTTCTTCGGGTTTCTGAACTTCATCCAATGAGACTTTTTGCGTCACTTCAACGTCTTGTGGAAAGTGGTCTCATGTAGGTGATTGTCGGTTTGGGGGGAAGCTACCAAAGCTTCACATTGATGAGGCAATAAAAAATTCATCGATTTGGTGGGTGTCTAGCGATTAACTCAGTTGTGAGATTCTAGTGATTTGTTAACTACTTGTGTTTGGTGAATTGTTGTGACTTAAGTCGTTTCGATTAGTCTGATTGTAATTTGACGTTGTGAGTTAATCTTTACGACTTGACTTATTACGATCGGATCTATTGTAACTTGACTTGTCGTGACTTGACACTTAATGCTAATTGTCACTTATCCAAGATCTCTCTCTAAGTTTAACTCGCATATTACATCTTCCGGTTTCTTTTGTTGACTTTAGTAAAATCCCGGGAGAGAATCGATCTATCAGTTTAAGTCACAAGAGTTGTAAAATCCCGTTTAAGATTATATCATGGCAACTACGGAATCAGATGATTATTCAGGAGCCTCGTATGCTTTGGTGGTGAATGTTTAAGAGATGTTGACTACACGTTTCTACAACAAGCCGAACGAATTCCTCATTTCGGTATTCATGTCAACATCTTCTTAAACTTAATAGTATCATTTGTACATATATTATACCTAAATGTATATAGATATATAAAACCAACAAAAACCCATAAAAATCAGAAAATTAGAAAATACCAAAAATAGTTTTTTTTGGCATGTCTTCTGACATCGATAACATTTACGGTCCTAGAAATGTCATTCAATAATGACACGGGTCTTTAAATGAAGTTCGAACAGAAGTTCAAAAGGTTTTTCAAAACATGCCTAGATGGCTTACAGTTATTTCAGACTGTAACCCGGATTTAAACTTATGGCTTACGGTTACTTCAAACTGTAACCCGGATTTATTCTTATGGTTTGCTATTACTTTAGATAGAAACCCGGTCTTATTACTGGGGAAAGTTTGTCGCCAAAAAGACGACTGTTCCTAAAAAAGGCATGAATTACTTTATATTCGTGCCTTTCCGATCTGATGTACGCTTCAGTGCATCATTTCTTGTAAAAGAAGAGAAGTCTTCTTTAAATCACGAATACTTTCCCTTCAATGATTCTTCGGGAAAGTATTTGGTCTAAACTTGGTGGTACCATGGTTTTTGAAAATCAAACAAACTTGAAATGTTGTTTAAAATTTGTCACTCAATCGATGCTAAAAGATTAATCTTTTGTGCAAAATGACAAATTGAAAATGCGTCATCGATTGAGGGGGAGAATGATTCAAAAATTATATATCATCAAAACAAGATCTTTGTGCATATTAACAGTGGATTTAGTGTAATTGTTATGTGTTAGTATATGAATTTTTCATGAGTTTCTCGCTAAACTCAAAATTATTTATAAACTCATCATCTCTAACACATAACATGCTCCCTCATTGATTGAGGGGGAGCTAATGTATCGTCTCAAAATCAGTCCTTCTTAAATCTGACACATATTTCTCCCAAAAGCTTTAAACTTATTTAAATCACTTGGGATCACAAATCTCAATTGATTTGAAATTTTTGATCGGGGGAGAAGATGTGATTTAAATATGAAAAACTGATTAAAAAGTGATGTTTTTGAACATGAAAACAAAAAATCTGCTCTTTCCTATGTGCCAAACTCTTTCGCATATCAATGCACATATTGAGGGGGAGCAAAATGACTTGTGTAAAAGGATCCTTGCATCTCATATGAGTGCATCTCAGTCTTGACTCATGAATTGACGAAACACAAATGTCCTGAATCGAAAGGACTAGTCCTGGACGGGTAATAACTTCAAGTTGGTTTAACCAGTGATGTAAGCGTGTCTCGAAGAGGACTAGTTTAAGTAGAATGTACCATTTCGAGAAACATTGGGTGAACCTGATCGAGCCGGGTAATAACTTCAAGCTAGTTTATCTAGTGATGTAAGCGTGTCTCGAATGTCCGGTCATGTTCACTCAAGGTAGATCAATTCAAAAGTGCAACTGTTCCCGACATGTGCAAACTTTCAAATCAATACTTATGAGCACATGTTAAGGGGGAGCATTTGAAAATGACAAAACTCTCAATATGTTAACAAAATGTGTTTCTCAATCATAAACACGTTGAGAGAATTTTCAATGATTTGGTAAATGGCAACTTAGGATAGTCATGGAGTTATAAGGTGGCTAAGGCTAGGAAAACCGTCCTATGATCCGCCAGAGCCAGAGAGATCTACCCATGGACAATACCAAATAGATAGTATTAAGAAGTCCGTAGGTATGATTATGAATAAAAGGAGTAATGTGAGAATCGGGAAAGAAGGGGTTGAAGAATTAAAAAGAAATGAAATGAGAAAGAGTGAAAAGAAATAGCCCTCCAATTATTCAACCTTAGGGCAGAAACCGGGTTCAATTCATAATCTACTAATTGTTGCTAAGGCGACATTGGTATTGAAGACAAGACATCATGGACCCAGTGACGCAATGCACTAAACCTTCTTGCCACTCAAGTTCTCTTAAAAGAACTTGTCTCATTCTCACGGGGAACCAGTGTAATCTATCGACATATCTCTTAGAGATAGTTGATATTGAAGCAGGAGACCTCTCCCTAATCTCCGCATAGGAAAACCAAATGCACTTATTGAGTCTAGAGCCTCGAGATGCATAAAAAGATCTCATAGGAACACGTGCTACTTCCACCCTGGTTGTTCAACATTAAGGACACCAGTGGTAAACTATGAGTCCTACACAGATCTTAGCAATCTGCTAGAACATTTATGAGGGATGTTGCTTTAGTAACTCCCAGTGATTGAATGGAAATTCCTGCCAGGGTCAACATCAAGCAGCCCTGAAAGCAGGTCACTTAGGTAATTCCTTGTGGATTACGCTTAGTGGTCGCGACAGTAACTAATGGTCAACAGTCGTGGAGTGATCTCCAGCGACTCACCCAATCATTGATCTACTTAGGTAGTTCGTGTAAATCCTTTCAGGGCTTACCGATTGGGAACGGTCTTGGTAAGGGTTAGAAGGAGTCTTCACACTATGCTGTTGACGATGTCTAATTCCAAGCCTATAAGTACCGGATGATTTGTTGCTAACTGTCTACTTGCAGGAATTTCTAACGGTTGCGGTTGATTGCTGAAAAGATGCTGATCCATCAACACATGCTCACACTTCAACTTCATAACTCAAAGATATCATAATCATTGAATGGGCTTCAACCATGCTTCCTCAACTCTGATGAAGAAGATCATGATCCTGAAAAGTGTGAGCATGCCAACACAAAGAGGTTCATATCACATGGAGACGTTACTACTCAAAGATTACCCTCAGACACTTATATGGATGATGAAGTCGAAGCTATTTCCAAAGATCATCCATCACATTGAAGGTGTCATCTAGAGTCTACCACTTAATGCACAAAGATCTCAACAACGAAGAATCTAAAGGCTACGAGCTACAAAGATGTCATCAAAGACTTGAATGCTATGATTCAATACTTATTTTCTGGGGTGACCTCCCTTAGGGGAAGATTGTTAGGAATACGTTTATTCATATAAAGACTCGGTCACCCCGAGTATAGTTTAGCATATTGTAGCTCGTAGTGTTTAGCATATTAGTTAGAAAGTAGTTTAGTATTAGTTAGTATTTGTGGATTTGGGTCGGGTCTTTACCCACTGTCAGCTCGCTCCACAGCCCGTTTCAGGGGGCGTTTATTTGTAACTATAAATACCCCTTCCCTAGCTTGGAAGGGGTTGGAGCTTCCTTTTCATCAATCTAACATTCTCACTTTTCTCTCATCTCTTTCTCTCTCTAGGAATCCTCCCAACTCACTTTCTCTCTCTAACTTCTAACACAATTCGAACCATAATCACAATAACCATACATGTTATAATTATGAGAATCATACAAGTAATCATAAGATAAGTACCCACAATTCCTTTAGTTCCCCCACCATTTATATCAACCTAAACATGTTATTTAGGGCTGTTTAGGTAGCCTATTTCAGCAGTCATTTAGAGTCCAAAACGTGTTATTAAGGGCTGTTTGGATAGCTTATTTTCAGCAGCCTTTTTGGTGTCTTGTGATTGTGGCAAAAGCAGTCAACTAAAGTCAACCACGGATGTGGTCAATATAGTCAAACTCCTTAGGCTCAATGCTCCGCGGAATATAGTGGTTTCCCCGGGTCGTTATGTCCCGACGAGGTGTGATGGTTATTAAACGGGTTTGTGATCGGGTGAATTTGGACAGGAAAAGGGTTTGTGATTGATTACACTAAGGAATATACGGAGAAATAGCTTAAATAAGCTATTTGAACATGACTGGAAGTTTAGAAAAACCAGAAACGATTAAAACCTAAAACGCGTACGTTCAAATTAAATTTACGCGAACGTACGAAATAAAAAGTGAAAACTGAGATCTGAAAACCCCCAGGGGGTGAAAATGACTTTTTTACAAACCTAAGGGTAAAAGAAAATTTTTAGAAAGAGAAAATAAATTTTTACACTATTTAATTATTTAATATTAATAAAATACTTATTAATACTTAAATAACTTAAATATAATATAATATTATTTAAGTACTAGAAAAATGAAAATAAAATTTCTAAAATTATAAAATAACTAAAAATAAGTTTTAAAATTAAAAATATGTATTTTTGTCTTTTTGTGATTTTTATATTAATTAATTACTAATTAATTATTAATTACCTACTTAAACTATTTTAAATTATAAAAAATAGCAAATGAACAGTAAAAATTATAGAAAAATTCTTAAAATTATTTTATATTATATAAAAGCTAGAAAAAACATAAAAACTAGGTTTTGCTTTATAAAAACTAATTATGCTATTTAATACTTAATATTAATTAATTATTAATAAAACTAAGATTAATTCTAATAAATACTAAATGATAAAATAAAAATCTGAGAAAATTATTAAAATTACTTTAACTTAAAAGGAAATTAATAAAAATATAAAAACACCAAGTACTTAATAAAAATCTAAAAATGAAAATTAAAATTTAAATAAAATTAAATAGAAACTATCACTTGAAATTAAAATTGGTTTTCTGGAATTTTTCTTTTACCAACCTATTTTATAACTAAAAATGAAAAACTTTTATAAAAACAAAAGTTGTGGAACTCAAAAATAAGCAAAACAAGAGCTTATTGGTGTGACAGTTGACTTTGGTCAACTGTCAAGTGCAAAAGCTGATGTATACAGCTAGGGGGGCCCACAAGGCAAGATTCAGATGTTAATAAGCTAAGTGCACTTGAATAAGCTATAAAAATCACTTGAGGTCCACAGAATAAGCTATAAGCTTCAAAATAAGCACTTGGCCACTTGTTTCAATTCTGAAAATGGGACAGAAAAGGAAGGACTGATTCAGGTGGGTCCCAGTGGTTCTCAAGTCAAACAAAAGGTCAAATCATGCACCCTACCAGGAGGGGGGTTGAATGGACCAAAAATGGTGGCTAGTGGACCACTGAGGTGGGCTGCAGCCACCACCAAAGTGGTGGTGTTGGGATGGTGCTGCTGGTGCAGGGGATGACCTCCCCCTGCAAGTGACTTTGGGGCAAGCTGGGGCCCACACAATAAATCTTAAAAATGAAATGTTAGTGAGAAATCAAAGTTGAACTGGTAGACTTTGAGTAGAAACAGGTTTCAATCCATGAAAACAAACACAAAATTCAATAAAATTCCTTGAACTTTTGTAAAAATCTGAAATGTAAACTTTTGACTTTTTAAGAATTGAAGCAAAGTTGACTAATATGGATTTTGATCTGTCTTAGTTAACTGAAAATGATTTTTTAGGCTATAATGAAACTAACTTAACTGTATCTAACAATTATATAATGAAATCATGCAATCTAGAATCTCAAATCCCAAACAGTTACGTTAATTAAGCAACTAAAGAGCAATTTTGACTTTTAAGTGAATTGGTTATTGTTTTTATGACTTAAAGATCCTAAAGAGACCTAATATGGTAAGTGTGAAGCAAAATCAACAATCAAAATCTAATGCACAGTGGTGAAAACCACTGTGCCAAACACTCCTATATGCTTATCTGTCTTAGGATTACAAAGAGCAGTTGAGTAATTAAGCTTAACTACTAAATACAAACTTCTAATCAAGCTATGATAATGAAGATAGAGTGACTAAAACTAAAAAACAAGCAATAAATGCTAAGCAAATTCATATGAGCAGTTATGAGCAAATGATCACAGTTAAACTCCAATTTCTAATCAAATGATTTCTAAGCTAGGATCTGAATTGATAAAACTACAACAAGTATAACTAAGTTGATCTATACTATCACATAGCAAGGAGACAGTAGTAAACAAACAATCTAGAAATAAGCTAAAAATCCAATAAGTTAAGAACTTACAAGCATTGATCACTGCTATTGCCAAAGTGCTTTCTAAATGACCCTAGGCTCCCCACAGAGCTCTATAACCACTAGCAATCCAAAGTAAGCCTCACCTTTCTTCTTCTTGATTTTTTTTTTACTTATTTTATGGATTTATTTCTGTTTTTCATTTCTTTTTTTTTTTTTTTTTTTTAGTAATGACTTTCAATTCCTAGGGTACTAGATTAACTGATAATATAAGCTAAAATGAGCTTGTACAAAGGTTTCAAACAGCAAAAAGGCTTTGAACAAGAATTTAACTAAAATCTTTGAAATCTCATTAACACTGAAAATGATATAAGTCTTACACTTGAAGATTGAAAAATTACATTAACTTAAAAATAACAGAATACAAGCTATAATTATAATTAAAAAGACAAGATTACACTAATTTGACATTAGCTAAACCTAACTATACTACTGCTACACTCCACACACTTCTTTCATGCTTCTTTC
The DNA here is from genome assembly GCA_030686995.1 of Artemisia argyi. NCBI lineage: Eukaryota > Viridiplantae > Streptophyta > Magnoliopsida > Asterales > Asteraceae > Artemisia > Artemisia argyi. Next base: position 83,018,343 of record CM060677.1, on the reverse strand, counting down.
TTGACTTTTATAGATCCTCAGGGGTTCCTTGGACTTTCCCATCAACTTTTTAGCCATTGGATTGCTTCATGTGATCTTGGCCGTTCAAAACAGTTTTGGCGGGAAATTGGGTTGAGTGGGATTGGGTGAAGTATTAAATGAGGAGGGGGAAGTTGGTGTGGGTTGGTGAAAGTATTGATGATAGTTGGTGAGGAGGGGGGAGACAAGGACCTGGGAATTAGGGGTGTTAATGGTGGAAAGGCTGGGAGGTTAGGGGTGATGGTGAGGGTTGACTGGTCAAAAACGGGGGAAGTATTAAAAGTGGGAGTGGGCCGGTTTTTATTTTGGGCTTGGGTAGTGTAGTGGGCTGGTGTTGGATTAGGGGTGGGGTTTAGGATTGGATTTGTTTTGTTGGGTAAAATAAAAATAAGGGTCCGTTTGTTTATTTGTACCACAAGGACCAAATATGTAAAATACCAAAAGTTAGGGACTGAACATGGCACTATTCAAAAATATTACAAGGACCATTATTGCAATGTTTAGATAACCCAAGGACCAAAATTTGATATTTTCCAAAATATAAATTCCCAGGGACCAATTTTGCAAATTTCCAAACTCCGGGGACCAAAAGTGTAAATTCTCAAAACATTTTACCCAAGTGTTATTTTTGATAACTTTTTATTTTAAAAGGATTTGGGTTGACTTTTCTTGCAAAATAAATGCACAGGGACTAGTTTTGCCAATTTTTGAAAGTTGGGGGACTGAAACTGCCAATTTTGCAAACTTTGTACGTTTTTCGTCTGTTTTTACTCATTTTACATCTGAAACATATAAAACACAATTTTGAAATATTTTTAGTATTTTGATGCATTACTGAGTGTTTTTGTATGTTTTGCAGTTCAGATTAGACCAAAAATGATGAGTGTTTGAGCACTCATCATCTTGACATGTTAATAAGGGATGTTTGGATAGCCTATTTCGGCAGTCACTTGGTGTCCGAAACATGTTATTAACGGTTGTTTGGAGAACTGTCGTTTGGATAGCTTATTTTCAGCAGGCCTTTTCTGACAAATACCTGTAAACAAAAACAGTTGAACACCTGGTTTTATGTATCAAGCGTCTTTCGAGTAATTGTTAGGATATATAATCTGCAATGGTTGTACATTTTCTGGTATTAGTGGTGCTAACGGCAGATTCAAATTGATGTTTCTTCTTCTTTTGTAGATAGCTTTGAAAAGTGTGTGTCACAACTAATAAGATAAGAATCTAAGATATTATTAAAAGGCAAAACCAAACATGGCTTATTTCATGACTAATTCATAAAGACTCAAACATATAACAATATCTGTTTTTCATCTTACTATTTTTTTTCCTATCAATCTATTTCTTGAGCTCTTCAATCTTCATTCCAGAGATCATCTTTGCATGCCATATTTTTATGGGAAATTGGGTGCACCTCATTTTAAATAGCCATCTGTTCATAGTTATTGTGAATGTAATTCTTGGTATTAGAACGGTGTCTCCTGTATTTGTTCCAGTGATGATTTTTGCTTCAATAAGTAATCCTATTATCCTCTTGATAATTAGGTACGTTCCAATGCACAAACCTTTGCTTGGATCCACATTTCGGATGAGCACAATTCGTAGGTTTTTTTTAGCTTTAGGATGTGAGCAGGCATATGTTGAATACCCGTTACATGAGCCATACTGTTGGGATGTGTTTTTAGTGGCATATCAATTTGCTATTTCTAATATTAAATAGAAGGGCTTAAAACTGCAGAATTTATGTGGAATGTTGATGGAGATGAACTGATAGGTTGTTATTTATACTCATTAAAACTCATATTAAAAGTCACATTTAAAGACTTGTGGTTGCTGATATCAGTTAGAAGCTTTCAATAACTGAGCCTTTAGAAATACACATGGTTGGTTAATATCCTGTATTTAATGTAATAATAATATGTGCTGAAAGAAGCTTAATTGATTAGCTTAATCTCATCATATTAGAGTTGAATAAGTGTTGGGCTGCAATTTTTGTTATGTATCTTATGTCTATGTATGATTAGTCTGACTACAACTTTTACATGATTTAGAATGCAAAAGATGAGGAATTCCGAAAACATGGTAACTTAGATGAAGATTAACTGGTGTTGATCAGAATTGAAGTGTTGTTTAGCATTTGTGATTCAATATTTTCCTCATAGGTGAAGTAAAAGTGCATATTTGTTTTACTGATAGGCCATGTAGTTAAGTGCATATTGTTTGAGTCTTATTCAAAACATTCATTAAATTATTAGTTAACATGTTATTAAAGAACAAAAATGGCTTTAAACTATAGCCTTTATGAAATTGTAACGTAACTCAACTTGTTTAGCCTTTATGAAAATGTAACGTAACTCAGCTTGTATTAAGTGGACCGCCGATTGTTTCTGAAATTACACATGTGACAGAGCGTATTGTATTGTTGCCCTTTGACAGTTCCATAGGATCTTAAGAATAACCAATAGTGGCCAAAAGAAAACCAAACTGAACATTATGAGGTGTTTGGAAATGCCTGCTCCAACATTTATTAGTGAATGTTGTACATCATTAGGTGTGTTTGGTAATGGTTATTGCATCATTTTACTCATCACCAAAGCATCTAACTTTTATACTAACTGTTATAAAAGGCATTATAATTAAAACCTATTTATTCAAACTAAAAGATTAATAATTTAGGGATAAACATTTTGTTAAAATGTAAAATTTCAAAACCAATAATGATCTACGGTTGGTTATAACAGTCACTACCATAGTCATTTGTACTTTTGTTAAATATTTGAGTTGTTCTTAGGATATATGATCTGCAATGGTGTAGGCGCATTTCCTGCATATGGGTCTACTATCGCCAGTTCCAAACTCTTGGGTTTTACTTTTCTGTACATAGCTTTGAAACACCTTTGTCTCAGTAGTTTGATGTTTGCAGCAATTTCAAAATTAGGATTTTCTTTTACACATCTCTTTTCTTCCTTTAGTCTTCTAATTATTTGTAAGGTATTTCCATCAGCATTTGGACCTCCGTGTTTAGCCTACAATGCAATCAACTTTGTAAGTAGCATGGTAGTCAATAATTTTACAACTCATTAAACATTAAATTTGATGGTTATAAGAAACAAATCTTAACATAGTTGGTAATTATGAACTCCATCTCAAATTGCTTTTGTTATCTAAACATTCTCTGTGGAATGTCTGCGCCAGAAAAATTGCTAGATGATTAATTTAACAAAAGGAATTTAAGAGTAAGATCAGAGTACGCAAGTATTGTAACACCCCCATTTTTCACTGATCACGGCGGATAAAGTGTTTGGGTATTACTTCATAGAATCACAGATACAGTAATAGAAAACGACTTGAAAAGAGACGTTTTGGAAATTTAGTTATCGTTCATAATTATCAGAGTTTTAATTATAAAAGATATACTTTTATTTTTGATGAGGTCCCAAAAATCTAAGAATTAGGTCGTGTTTGAATGATAACCATGAAAAGTCCTCCGAGTTCAGTACCTCCTTCTGCCATGGATCCATGGAAGTAATATACCTAGAATACATGCTTAAAAAGTCAACACTAGGTGTTGAGTGAGAATCATAGGTTTAGGAGTTAGTGAATACAAGTTCCCTGGGTTCAGTTGTTACACCCATTTGGGAAAATGTAGGTTTTGTGATAATTGTGATGCATGCACAATTATCAGGAGTGTAGTATGTTGCACTAAGCTCATGAATCACACCTTAACGATCCGGGTCATGTGGGCTGCAGACCCAACATGAGGGGATAGAAGGATAACTTGCCAAAGTTATACCTTAAGTGGATTCAAATATAGTACTTATTGGTACCACCTAGTAGGGTGTTAATACCAACGGGAGTTGTCAAAATCCAATAGATCTATCAACTATATTCGCGTTCGCGTGGGTAAAATATCCCAAATGATTAGATTCATGAATTTTGTTTATGTATTGGTGGCTGTTAGTTTACTCGTGCAATAACCAAAGAAAAAGACTTGTATTCGGTTTTAAGTAAAGCATTTAGCATGTATCCCCCTCACAGGGTTTATAAAGCATTTAGATTGAAAGCATTTTAAAAAGTATGAGGCTATGAACTCACCTGGGTTTAGAGTAATCTAAGTGATGCAAATAGTGACTCGGAAACTAAACCGCCTTACTCACGTTTCCTAGTGTGTTGTTGGTTTTGTATGTATGTCAAGCTTTAGTTATCATGTTTATGTTTCTTAAGTTACTATTTTTAGGTTTGTTAATGTTTTATAACATAACACCGTTCAGGCCATTGTAATTCAGAAGTATATGACTCCTCACATGAAGCTCCTTACTATTTTATTATGTTATCAACATAATGCCGTTCGGGCCATCATAATTCAGAAGTTAATACTCCTCACACAAAGCTCCCTATTATTGAGTTATGTTGTTATTAGGGTTTAGTTATAATCATATCACCGTTCAGGCCATCATATCTCAGAAGTATATGCAATAATCGTTCGAGGAGTCGGGGCACTTTAATTCGTAAACCCAACAAACTCGTCAAGACGAAATATCCACATAGTACTCCTCGCATGAAGCTCCCTAGTATTGTGTTATGCTTCTAACTTTATTTAGGTTTTATACTTATATGATATTTTCACTTTTTACCCTTATAGTATTTATATTTACGTTTTCTACCCTAAATTTATATTACTTATATTACTTATACTAATAACTATCTATACTTGACACAACTAGTCCCTAGACTTCTATATGTTAAGTAACTAACCTAAGACTCTTAAGTTTTCTATATTTTACCATTTAGACCTTTAACTTTATAATATTAACGTTTTTAGTCATTTTTAGTTTATACTTATTTTAATTTCTATCCTAGGGTTTTAATATTATGCAAAACTAGTCCTTACACTTATAACTTCTAGGAAATGTCAAAAACAGTCCCTAGACTTTAGAAATTCAGGAATTTATGATATATACCCTTATGCATGTAAAGTTTTGCAAAACTAGTCCTAATATGCATGTAACTTATATTTTATCTAGCAACTAAGTTTTCTAGCTTATGTTTTACTTATTTTAACTTATCTAGGTTATGTATAACTAGTGTATGACTTATAGAAGTGACTTATAGCATGCATGCAAGTATATGACTCGATCTAGGGTTTTAAATCTTAAACTAGTAAATGAAATGGTTCAAGGCTCATGCAAGGGTTCCTAAGTTATCTAAGGTATCCTAAATCTATCCTAAGACTAAACTAAAGCTAAATATACTAATATGTAAGACTTACTTGGCTAGGGGAGGGTTTACGTGGGTTTTAGGGTTTTCTAGGGCTCGCTCTACTTCAAACCCCAACACAACACAACCAAGGCTTAGCTATTCGTATCCTAGGGCTTCTAAGGGTCTTATACTATAATTGTCATTATCAGTATTTTTAATTTTAATATGATAAATATTACATAACATATGATAATATACCTTATCTAAGACTTAAACATAACAATAGCGGGGATATCATCGTTATCAAGTATAAGGGTAGAAGAACAGCTAGAAACGCCCATCTGACATGAAGGTAAACATAGTTAAAATAGTATGTCGAATAGCTAGAAACGCCCATTTCAACTGTAAGGTAAACATAACTAAAAAAGTATTACAAATAAAATTATTAACGCTAAATGACAAAACCTTAAATTTAAATGAAACAATTTTCAACTAACAATTATAGTATCTGGCAGTCAAGGAGGTCAGGATTATAGTGTACTTTCTAGAATGAGTAGACATCATTGATGAGGCGAAAAGTGTACCGCTTTTAAGGGGTCATTTAAGCCCGAATTCGTGATTATTTGATCAATTATTTCCCTAAATCGTTCCTTTTGTCATTTTAGGTACTTTTGAGAAGAAATCTAGAAAAGGAAGCATTTTGGACGTTTTTGGAGCATAAAAGTGAAGAAAATGGCAAAGTCTCAAATTCCTTGCTGGGAAAAGTACCTGACGACGTCAAGCCTTAACACATGACGGCTTCAGGAGTGGCAAAAGAGGTTGATGTGGAAATTATAACGTGACGGCCCAGAACATTTTCCAATTTTTCATTGCAAAGTGTGGAACAAATTGTGGAATACCTAAACACAAAACCTAGGTTGAATTTCCTGCATATTGAAGCGGTTTCAAACCCTTCTTTCTTCCATGTTTTAATAAAGATAAGTTCTCCAATAATCATTCAATATGTCTATGTATTGTTTGATTCTATCTTATGCTTTTCTTTCTTTTAACATGTTAGGCTAGGTTTTTATTGTGTTTGCTTAGATATAGTGAAACCAAGATGTTGATTATTTGTTGATTGTTTGTTTATAATTGTTATGGATGATTGTATTCGATGTTAGGCTTAAGAAAACTGGCAGACTTCCATTGGTAACTTGCTTGAACGTCTTAAGAAACATGATCGGAGGTGTACTACGATTTTTGGTTGTATTTAATGCATAAGTGAATTCTAATGATCCCATGTTAGGAGCTTTTAGTCGGCTCGACATAGGAGTGAAGTAGGATCTTATAGAGTTAGGGAATATCGTACACGGCCCTACGACTAGTATTAAGGAATATAACCCGTCATCCATGCAATTGTAACAAGCTAATCAACCGGTATAAGATATCTAGGGAGTAATGAATCTAGATAAACACAACTTTTCTCAGTATTCTTTCCACCGCATCTTTAGTTAATTGGGTTATTTGACTAGCAACTAATTCCGCCCACTCCTTCAAAACCCGAGATTTTACTTGCTTTCCATAAAATATAAAAATACAAAAAGAATCATCCCTCACCTCTAGACCTAGTTTAGTAGGCTTTCTAATCCTAGCGACACTATTCCTGAGTTGAACGATCAATCCCCTGGTACTTGTCACTATACTATACTACAACGATCAGGTACACTGCCTGGTGGGGGTTGCAAGCTTCTCAAGATCCCTTGAGAGGTAAAACCTGTTGCGAGGGCGCAATCCCACGTATCAAGTTTTTGGTGCCACAGCCCGGGGAATAGTTATTTTCTAGTTTAGAATTTCTTTTTATTAGGTCTACTTGATAGATTCCTTCCTAGTAAGATTTTTATTTTTATTTTTAGGTTTTATTTAGCCTATCTTATTTCTTCGTTTCTTTGTTCGTAACCATTACCATCCGACATCATGGAAGGTGGTAATATCTTTGATCCCATCAACCCACCATAATAAAACCACCCACAAAACCAACCACTAGCAAACCAACCTCCTAGACCCCAAACTTTAGGAGAGTATTCCCGTCCTAATCACCAAGGCTATCAAAACACCATTGAGCTCACTCAAGGAGCCAATGTGTCCCCCTTGCGATCCGACACCATCCGGTTGCTGCAAAGCGGATGTGCATTCCATGGACTTCGTTCCGAAGATCCTAATCAACATCTCAAGGATTTCCTAAAAATCGTAGATTCCATAGACCTTGATGTTGCAACTAGAGAGTCGACCCAATTACGTCTATTCCAATTCTCTCTACGTGACCAAGCTAGTCAATGGCTTGAACGTTTTCCCGCGGGATCCATCACCTCATGGGAAGATCTCACTTCTCGTTTCCTTGCTTAATTTTTCCCACCGGGGAGAACTACCAAGCTTAGAAATGATATCTTGATGTTCCAACAACGTCAAGGTGAAACTCTATATGAAGCATGGACTCGTTTCAAGGACTTACTCCAAAAAGTCCCTCATCATGGCATAGATCTTTGGCTCTAAGTCCAAATCTTCTATGACCATATCGATCTCTCCACAAGGCGAACCATTGACGAATCGGCCGGTGGCAAGCTATGTGATCTAAGTGCGGAAGAATCATGGGAACTCATAGAAGATCTTGCTCTCTATGACAACAAAAGTTGGAATGATCCCTATGATTTGAACAAAACGGTCAAGGCAATATCTTTGCCTTTGAACAATTCTAGCACTCTCGACCGTAGGATCATGGAACTTGAGGACCAAGTTAAGTTTCTCATGAAATCCTACGAAGCTCCTAAGCCTTCAAGCCAAGTGAACAAAATCACATCTTCAAGCGAATTATGTAGTGGTCCCCGTGACACTCGTGATTGCGTGGATCATGAGGCGAAAAATGATCCATTTTTAGGGGGTCATTTAAGTCAGGAATTGAATTTATTTGATCAAATATTGCCCTAAATCGTTCCTTTTGTAATTTTAGGTACTTTTGGAGTGAATTCTGGAAAAGGAAGCATTTTGGACGTTTTTGGAGCATTAAAGTGAAGAAAATGGCAAAGTATTAATTTTCCTTGCTGGGAACACTACCTGACGGCGTCACCAAGTTCTTAATGATGGCGTCAAGAGGAAAACAAGAGGTGAAGAGGATAGAGTCCATGACGGTCCAGAATGTTTTTACACTAGGGCATGACGGCGTCACCATAGGCCGTCATGGTCCCTTTACACATGATGGCCAAGGAAAATTTGCTCTTGACGGCGTCAGATCTGGATCTAGGCAATCCGATATTATTATGGGCGGCGGGTTGACGGCGTCAGAATTTTCTTCTTGACGCCATCACATTGGAAAATCTATATATAGCTTTGTAATTTTCATTCATTAAGAGAGGACAATTTAAGGGACGACTTGGAGAAACCCTAGCACGATTTTATCAGTATTTTCAAGGGTTTTCACCCCTTGAAACCTTTCATGTTCAATTAAGATAAGTATCCTTTCAATTCATTCAATATGTCTATGTGTTGTTTGAATATATCTTACGCTTGTCTTGATTTTAACATGCTAGGCAAGATCTCTTGTGTGTTTTCTTAGATTTAGTGAAACCTAGATGTTGATTATAGGTTGACTGCTTGTTTATAGTTGTTATGGATGAATGATTTCGATGTTAAGCTTAAGAAAACTGGCAGACTTCCATAGGGTAACTTTCTTGAACGTCTTAAGAAGCATGAACCAATGCGTACCAGGTTTTTATGGTTGTATTTAATGCATAAGCGAATTCTAGTGATCCCATGTTAGGAGCTTCTTGCAGGCTCGACATAGGAGTGAAGTAGGAGCTTATTGTTAGGAGCTTATAGAGTTGCGGAAGTACGTACGCCACCCCACGATTGGTATTAAGAAATATAACCCGTCATCTACGTAACTGTAACAAACTATCAACTTGTAAAAGATATCTAGGGAGTAATGAAATCTAAGTAAACACAATTTTCCCACTTTTTGTTATTTTATTTTGATTGCATCTTTAGTTATTGGGTTAGTTGACTAGCAACTAATTCCACCCACTCTTCCAAAACTCGAGATTTTAATTGCTTTTATAAAAAGATAAAAATAAAAAAAGTATCATCCCTCACCTCTAGACCTAGTTTTTAGGCTTTCTAATCCTAGTGACACTATTCCTGAGTTGAACGATTAATCCCCCGGTACTTGTCACTATACTATACTACAACGATCAGGTACACTGCCTGGTGGGGGTTGTAAGCTTCTCGAGATCCCTCGAGAGGTAAAGCCTGGTGCAATTCCCACGCATCAAGTTTTTGACGCCGCAGTCCGGGGAATATTTATTGTCTAGGTTAGGATTTCTTTTTATTACTTGCTATATTCCTTTCTAGTAAGACTTTATTTTTATTTTTAGGTTTTCTTTATTCTATCTATTTCTTCGTGTCTTTGTTCGTAACTTTTATCATCCGACATTATGGAAGGTGGTAACATCTTTGAACCCATCAACCCACCACAACAAGACCACCAACAAAACCCACCACTAGCAAACCATCCTCTTAGGCCCCGAACCCTAGGAGAGTATTCCCGACCTAGCCACCAAGGCTATCGAAACACTATTGAGCTCACCCAAGGAGCCAATGTGTCTCCCTTGCGATCCGACACCATCCGGTTGGTGCAAAGCGGATGTGCATTCCATGGACTTCGTTCCAAAGATCCTAACCAACATCTCAAGGACTTCCTTAAAATCGTAGATTCTATAGACCTTGATATTACAACTAGAGAGTCGACCCGATGACGCCTATTCCAATTCTCTCTACGTGATCAAGGTAGTCAATGGCTTGAACATTTACCCGCGGGATCCATCACCTCATGGGATGATCTCACCACTCGTTTCCTTGCTCAATTTTTCCCAACGGGGAGAACTACCAAGCTTAGAAATGATATCTTGATGTTCCAACAATGTCAAGGTGAAACTCTATATGAAGCATGGACTTGTTTCAAGGACTTACTCCAAAAAGTCCCTCATCATGGCATAGATCTTTGGCTCCAAGTCCAAATCTTCTATGACCATATCGATCTCTCCACAAGGCGAACCATTGACCAATCGGCCGGTGGTAAGCTACGTGATCTAAGTGCGGAAGAATCATGGGAACTCATAGAAGATCTTGCTCTCTATGACAACGAAAGTTGGAATGATCCCCGTGATTTGAACAAAACGGTCAACGCAATATCTCTGCCTTCGAACAATTCTAGCACTATCGACCGTAGGATCATGGAACTTGAGGACCAAGTCAAGTTTCTCATGAAATCTTACGAAGCTCCTAAGCCTTCAAGCCAAGTGAATAAAATCACTTCTTTATGCGAATTATGTAGTGGTCCCCATGACACTCGTGATTGCGTGGAACTCCTCGGAACAGCTTTTGCGGATTACGCATCTTCGCGTACCGACTAATCGTTACCAACCAAATGGTCCACCCTCCAACCTTAGGTTATTCCTACAACCCTTCTTGGAAAAATCACCCGAACCTTAGGTGGAAACAAAACCAAAACAATTCTTCCAATCAGCCTAATCGTTACCAACTAAACGGTCCACCCTCCAACCGCACTTTCAACAACAATCCTTCTAATAACTATGGTAGTACCAACAATCTTGAAGGATTGATGTCCAAGTTTATGGCATCTCAAGAAGCTCGCATAGTTAAGTTTGAAACCGAATTCAATCAACAACAAACGGAGATGACCAATAAGATTGACAACTTGTTGAAAGCCCTCAACAACCAAGCGTTGACTACACCTAGGAAGGACACTAGGGATCCCAATAGCGGAATCCAAATTAAGGACCCCTCATCATCCAAACACGTCCACTTTGTCAATGTTGTCTCCATTAAGCCAATAGATAAGGATATAGAAGAAAGTGACAAGGATGAAGTTGGGGTAGAAACCGAGACTAGGAATGAAATTAAGGAAGTTGAGGTTAATAAGGGAGAAAAGTTAGAGGAAGTAGAAAATGTAGAAGAGTACTTTGATAAGTTGCCCACCAAGGAAGAACGGGAATATCACAAGGATTTATTCAATTATCCCGAGACACCATATATCCTTGGTTCACTCCTTATTAAAGTAGGTGATCCCTCTAACATTAACATACCATGCAACATTGGGCATATGCATGTATGGAAAGCTTATATCGATCCTAGGTCTCCTATAAACATCATGACTAGGACTTATTATAATTGGGTAATGAAGAAGCAACTTGGTTATAGGATGATGCCCAACAAGAACTTGCTAAGTAATTTTGTAGGTAGAGTGAAAGGATTGCGTGTGATTGTCGGAAACTTCACTTATGAGACCGACTTTATGATAGTGGAGGATACTCGTCAGGTGATAGATGATTGCCTAAGTCAAGTAGTGTTCGGAAAACCGTTCGTTGAGGCTTCTAAGATGAGTTATGATCCGACTCTAGGGATAGTTAGATTCTGGGAAGAGAATGATGAGGTTGCTTACCAAATGCCCTATAAAATTGAACAATACCGCCTCCTATCAAACATAGAAAAGGAACATAAACAAGCGGTTTACTATAGGAATGATGAGGATAGACGTAGAGGAGTAGAGTATGTTATGAATAGAATACTTGGTTTCTACAAAGAATGCTTGCAACTAGGTCCGGAATACAAAACTAATATAGGAGATGACCTAGAAAGTGAGACCAAAGATGAGGTCACGTAATTGCCCATGACTTTGAGTCTAGCTACAAGACTCGTAAATAAAGAAAAGCGCTTCTTAGGAGGCAACCCATGCTTTGTGTGATTTTTATTTGTTTGATTGTTATTTGTTTCCGTATGCATGCTTTATTTTTATTGTTGGTAGATCATGTTTCAAAACTAAAATGGTGGAAATAATTTATTGAGTCAAATCCTAACTTTATCCAAAGGTATTTCGCAAAAGATAAGTGTAAGGGAAAACCCCAAATATGTTTTTAAGAAACAAAGTTGATCATGATTCTCCACAATATTAAATGGACATGTATATTCATATTTGTTAGAGTCAAATGCTTGTATCGAGTCATAATGATGTTTTGCAGGATTTTCTAGGAAGTAGGACATAAGTTTACCAGAAATTTTCCGGAAACTTAACGTAAGGATTTTAGCAGATCACTTCTGACGGCGTCAGGAATTAATTCCTGACGGCGTCATGTGTAAAATTCTGGAAATTTTGCTAGTTTTGTTTTTCTAACGGAGTCTTAAAGTTTTTGTTAAATCTTTAGTTTTATAAACTCCAAGAAATCTACAAACACTCATTCCACAAGCATTATATCTTACATTGTTTTATAGGATTTGTTAGTATATATAGATTGCCGCCGATTTCATGCGAGGTTGCTTTGTTTGTTTTCTCAGGTTTAACAGGTTAAGTATGACAAGAAGATAATTTATATTCTGGAAGGGAAGCTTTGATTGTTCATTTTCTTGGAGGAAGATCTAACCTTGTTGACACACTATCCACACCGAGCGAATCAGGGGAGTATTTGATTTCATTCTTTTACCTATATCACTTTTACATTCTTTAATTGAACATTGGGGACAATGTTCATCCTAAGTGTAAGGGGAGGGTAAATGATGATACCTTATAAGGATACACTTTCACTTGAGTTTGTTTGTTTGATGGTGGATGTGTAATAAAACTATGACAAATACTTGTCTGTGTAATTTTAGCGCCAAATTTAAAAATTTTTACAACATTTAGGAGTGAAACTTTCACCTAAGCAAGCGTCTCATGGATAGGAGATTGTATGACTAGCACAAAACCGTACCATTCACAAAAATTTTCCACCTAAATATGTGAGGTTCGCCTTTAGATTTGATAGGAAAAGCATTTACTATTAGTGCTTATGAGTGTATCGGTAGCATTTAGATTCTAGAACTTGCGTTAGTGATGCATCCCGAGACCGCTAGTGAGACTACATTCGTGTAGTAGGATTTACTATATGATAAGAGGCATCAGGATCACCCTTGTGTTAAACCCGTATCATAATTACTTGACCATTTAAGTCATATTACTTGGCTAGTTAAGTCAATTAATTTTTCCCACACCCTTAGCGTTGTACTCATTTTTAGTACACGAAACCCCTAGTACACCCCTCCGAGCCTATCTTTTCATTTCTAACTTTAAGAATCTTACTTAAAGGAAGAATTTGCTACACCCCACTTAAATGTACAACCAAATCGCCTTAGCCTTCCGTGTATGCACTCATCTTTAGTGCATTATTGTTATTTGTTTAAACCCTTAGTTAATTATCTAATTGATTACATGGTTGCTAAGTCGAGTCATATCCTTGTACATATTGTTTTGGGACGATTCGGACTCATGGCTAAAGTACTTGTGTTATGGAGTAATGGGGAAGAACATCATATTATCACCCCCATACGTGCGTTAATCTTAAAAAGTACTCCAAGTGTTTTGATTATCTTAATTCGAGTCATTGGATTAGTTTATTGTAAAGTATGTAAAAATTCAAGTGTAAAGGGAATGTACATTCCCTATGATGTCTTATTTTGGATGGTAGGGTAAGAGTGTATGCAAAAAATAAAAAATAAAAAAAAAATAATAAAAAAAAACGAAAAATTAAGAAAAAAATAGAAAAAAAGAAAAGAGAAAAAAACATACGGACTACCATCCCGTTTCATTCTATGTTTGTTTTATGTTTTTGTTATTTTTGATTTATTAGCTGAAGTCGAGTCTAGTCTTGGCTTAGCAACGCCATATTGTACATGTAATAAACCAAGATGATGAACTCGCCACCAGTAAATATTGCCTTTATCCAACAAAACCGTGTATTCCATATCCCTACACCTAACGTTATAACCCTTTAAAAGACCTCTTTGATAGTTTATCCTAGGTGCTTATGCCATGCGGTGGAGGTTTGATCCTTTCCCAAGCCTATGGTAACCTATTTTGCTATGACAGGTAGTGAGAGATGTTTTCCATTTCCATATTGTAATATATACTTTATTACACCCGAGAGATGTGAGTATCTAAACACTATTTGTGAGGTGCTAGTGTATGACCTCCGTGGTTGTCTTTGGTCTTTAGTGGAATGATTATTTATTGTAATTACTTTTATATTAATGTTAAATTACCCCTGACTTGTATTTTGATTAGAATAAAAGCGCATTTGCTTGAGGACAAGCAAATCTCAAGTGTAAGGGTATATGATGAGGCAAAAAATGATCCGTTTTTAGGGGGTCATCTAAGCCCGGAATTGAATTTATTTGATCAAATATTGCCCTAAATCGTTCCTTTTGTGATTTTAGGTACTTTTGGAGTGAATTCTGGAAAAAGAAGCATTTTGGACGTTTTTGGAGTATAAAAGTGAAGAAAATGGCAAAGTCTCAATTTTCCTTGCTGGGAACAGTACCTGACGGCGTCACCAAGTTCTTAATGACGGCGTCAAGAGGAAAACAAGAGGTGAAGAGGATAGAGTCCATGACGGTCCAGAATGTTTTTACACTAGGGCATGACGGCGTCACCATAGGCCGTCATGGTCCCTTTACACATGACGGCCAAGGAAAATTTGCTCTTGACGGCGTCAGATCTAGATCTAGGCAATCCGATATTATTATGGGTGGCGGGTTGACGGCGTCAGAATTTTCTTCTTGACGCCGTCACATTAGAAAATCTATATATAGTTTTGTAATTTTCATTCATTAAGAGAGGACAATTTTAAGGACGACTTGGAGAAACCATAACACGATTTCATCAGTATTTTCAAGGGTTTTCACCCCTTGAAACCTTTCATGTTCGATTAAGATAAGTGTCCTTTCAATTCATTCAATATGTCTATGTGTTGTTTGAATATATCTTACGCTTGTCTTGATTTTAACATGCTAGGCTAGATCTCTTGTGTGTTTGCTTAGATGTAGTGAAACCTAGATGTTGATTATAGGTTGACTGCTTGTTTATAGTTGTTATGGATGAATGATTTCGATGTTAGGCTTAAGAAAACTGGCAGACTTCCATATGGTAACTTGCTTGAACGTCTTAAGAAGCATGAACCAATGCGTACTAAGTTTTTATGGTTGTATTTAATGCATGAGCGAATTCTAGTGATCCCATGTTAGGAGCTTCTTGCAGGCTCAACATAGGAGTGAAGTAGGAGCTTATAGAGTTGGGGAAGTACGTACGCCACCCCATGATTAGTATTAAGGAATATAACATGTCACCCATGCAACTGTAACAAACTATCAACTTGTAAAAGATATCTAGGGAGTAATGAAATCTAAGTAAACACAATTTTCCCATTTATTGTTCACACCACTAGTTTAATTAGCTTTATTTACATTTTTGTTATTTTATTTTGATTGCATCTTTAGTTATTGGGTTAGTTGACTAGCAACTAATTCCACCCACTCTTCCAAAACCCGAGATTTTAATTGCTTTTATAAAAATATAAAAATACAAAAAGAATCATCCCTCACCTCTAGACCTAGTTTTTAGGCTTTCTAATCCTAGCGACACTATTCCTGAGTTGAACAATCAATCTCCCTGTACTTGTCACTATACTATACTACAATGATCATGTACATTGCCTGGTGGGAGTTGTAAGCTTCTCAAGATCCCTCGAGAGGTAGAGCCTGGTGCAATTCCCACGCATCAGTGGAACTCCCCGGACAAGCTTTTGCGGATTACGCATCCTTGCGTACCGACGAAGCGGGAGACAAGTGGTACACTTTCAAACCCGAGCCAAACCCTTACGGTGATTCCTACAACCCTTCTTGGAAAAATCACATGAACCTTAGGTGGAAACCAAACCAAAACATGACCCAAAACAATTCTTCTAATCCACCTAATCGTTACCAACCAAACGGTCCACCCTCTAACCGTACTTTCAACAACAATCCTTCCAATAACTATGGTAGTACCAATAATCTTGAAGGATTGATGTCCAAGTTTATGGCATCTCAAGAAGCTCGCATATCTAAGTTTGAAGTCGATTTCAAACAAAAGCAAAGTGAGATGACCAATAAAATTGACAAATTGTTGAAAGTTCTAAATGACCGAGAAATGGGAGCACTCCCAAGCGACACAATCAAGAACCCGAAACTAAACCTTAATGTCATATCATCAGTTTCGTCACCTACTTCTTGTCCACAATACTATTCGGTCAAAGCGATGAACACGTGTTTCAAGCAAACCTAAATTCTTCAAAAGGACCAATTAAATAAAACATCCGATATTAAACCGGTCAATAACATAGTTGAAACACCTCCTACACAAGACCTTGACGATGAATTCAAGGAGCTCCACCTTGAACGCCCCGTCATTGATGTCTTACCTGTGCCCCCTACAATAGTGCCCTCCTAAAAAAATATGAGAAACTAAAATTGGGTAAAAATGGGACCGCCTTCATTCAAAATAAGTTGCCTAAGAAGCTTGATGATCTGGGTATATTTGTTTTTCCTTGTAAGATAAAAAAATCCGAAGCTTTTGACACACTAGCTGACTTAGGATCAAGCATCAACTTGATTCCCTTATCCCTTTTCACCACTCTTAAGCTAGGAAAGTTAGAGGAGACGAAAGTAATAATTGGTCTAGCGGATGGAAGTGTTGCCCGCCCGGTTGGAATGATCAAGGATGTAGTAGTTCACGTAGGAAGATTGACTATCTTAGCGGACTTTCACGTCCTAGATATGGTTAGTGATACTACATGCCCATTGTTAGTAGGAAGACGATTTTTAGCAACCGCTAGTGCCATGATAGATTGTAAGGAGTCTAAGATAGCGGTAGGAGATGGTGAGACTTGGTCGGTTTATGATGTTAAGAAGCATAGCTATGATTGTGAGGACAAACCGACACCATATTGGGTAGAGATGAATAGGCGACCATCTAGATATGGACCTTGGATAGAAAGGAACTTTATAGGACCTCAACGCCCATTCTATCTAGAAAAAGATTTCATTGATAAGACACATTTGGTGGAACAACTCATAGCTAGAGATGAGGAACTAAACCCTTTTGAGGATCCCCTATTCTTTAGGAAAATGACTGAGTTCTTAAGCATAATGCCTATCAACCTAGAGATGAACAAGTGGAAAGGGGAAGGGGATAAGTGTAAATGGAATTGGGATAAGCCACCTAAGGAAGGTGACGGATCATGGCATATGAAGATGATTCTATATGATCCGGATGGAGAAAAGTTTGAGAAGTCATACTGTACCAAGAAAACCGATAGGAAATTGAAACCTAAGTCTGATCCCAAGGATGTCCTCGATGAGGAGCTCACACATATAGGATAGCCCATAACCTTGAGTCTAGCTACAAGACTCGTAAATAAAGAAAAGCGCTTGTTGGGAGGCAACCCATGTTTTGTGTGTTTTTATTTGTTTGATTTTTATTTGTTTGATGTTATTTGTTAACGTATGCATGTTTTATTTTTATTGTTGGTAGATCATGTTTCAAACTAAATTGTGAAAATGCTTTATTTTGTTTTTAACTTCGTCTTAATTACATATAAAGGTATTTTGCAAAAGCTAAGTGTAAGGGAAATCCAAACTTGTTTATAAGAACGAAAATGATCATGATTCGCCACAATATTAAATAAGCATGTATATTAGTATTTGTTTGAGTCAAATGCTTGTATCGAGTCATATGATGTTTTACAGGATTTCGGAAACTTAACATAAGATTTTTCCAGGAACATTCTGACGGCGTCAGGAGTTACAACCTGACGGCGTCAGGTACCAAAATTCTGAAAAATTTTGCGAGTTTTGTTTAAACCGGAGTCTTAAAGTTTTTGTTGATTCTTTAGTTTTATAAACTCCAGGAAATCTGCAAACATTCATTCCACAAGCATTATATCTTAAATTGTTTTCTAGGATTTGTTAGTATATATAGATTGCCGCCGATTTTACGCGAGGTTTGCCTTGATTGTTTTCTCAGGTTTAATAGGTTATATATGACAAGAAGATGATTTATATTTCTGGAGGGAAGCTTTCAACGTTCATTTTCTTGGAGGAAGATCTAACCTTGTTGACACACTATCCACACCGAACGAATCAGGGGAGTATTTCTTTTCATTCTTTTACCTATTTTTACTTTTACATCCTTTAATTGAACATTGGGGACAATGTTCATCCTAAGTGTAAGGAGAGGGTAAATGATAATACCTTATAGGATACTATTGCACTTGAGTTTGTTTATTTGATAGTAGGTGTGTAATAAAACTAAGAGAAATACTTGTTAGTGCAATTTTAGCACCAAATTTAAAATTTTTACAACATTTAGGAGTGAAACTTTAGCCTTAACAAGCATCTCATAGATAGGAGTTGTATGACTAGCACAAAACCGTACCATTCAGAAAAATTTTCCACCCAAATATGTGAGGTTCGCCTTTAGATTTGATAGGAAAAGCATTTATTATTAGTGCTTATGAGTGTACCGGTAGCATTTAGATTCTAAAACTTGCATCAGTGATGCATCCCAAGACCGCTAGTGAGACTACATTCGTGTAGTAGGATTTACTACATGATAAGAGGCATTAGGATCACCCTTGTGTTTAAACCCGTATCATAATTACTTGACCATTTAAGTCATATTACTTGACTAGTAAAGTCAATTAATTTTTCCCACACCTTATCGTTGTACTCATTTTTAGTACACGATACCCCTAGTACACCCCTCCGAGCCTATCTTTTCATTTCTAACTTTAAGCATCTTACTTAAAGGAAGAATTTGTTACAACCCACTTAAATGTACACCCAAATCGCCTTAGCCTTCCGTCTATGCACTCATGTTTAGTGCATTATTGTTATTTGTTTAAACCCTTAGTTAATTATCTAATTGATTACATGGTTGCTAAGTCGAGTCATATCTTATACATATTGTTTTGGGATGATTGGGACTCATGGGAAAAGTACTAGTGTTATGGAATAATAGGGAAGATCATCAAATTATTACCCTCATATGTGCGTTAATCTTAAAAAGTACTCCAAGTGTTTTGATTATCTTGATTCGAGTCATTAGAGTAGTTTATTGTAAAGTATGTAAAAATTCAAGTGTAAGGGGGAAGTAAATCCCCTATGAATCCTGCTCATAACGATTTGCACCTCTTTGATTCTTAATCCATTATTTAATTGGATCTAGTAATCGTGGTTCGGTGTAATTTTCTTAGATTCGTTTTTTTGGTGGCCAAAAGCGAATACAAATCCCATAACGATCGACCATAACCTTTAATTTTTTATTCTTTCTCATTCGTGGGTCGGTTTGATTATTAGCAGGTTGTGATTTATTATTATATTCGATTGGCAAAGAAAGTGATTCCCTAAATTTATTACACCTCCATCGCGGGTCGGTGCATGACTCATTCACTTTTTTTGTGCCTTGATTTATATTCGCTGATTGGTTGATCGCACCCTATTTATCCTTTAATTCTAAGTCGGTTTCTCTGATTTATATATATATAGGGTCGATCTGGTACTTGCTGCATATATTTAATCAAGTTTTGGTTAAAGATTTTCATTCTACGATTCTTTATTTCGGGTATTCGTTTTACTTTATGCGCAAGTAATCTGCTGGCTATGATCGATCATGTGCTTAAGGTTTTATTGGTTACTTGATCGACTTTGGTTCCACCTTGTTGCACATATCATCATACATATTTTCTTTGCATAAGGTGTTTTTTGGATTAAGCTTTAAAGGTAACGAAACCCTAATTTTTTTAGGGTTTCGTCTATTAACTTTGTAAGTTGGACGTTTGTCCATTCGTTTAAGGAATGTTGATCTCTTTGATCATGGTTATTTTCCTAGGTTGTGATGATAAGTCGTGGAAGTGGGTTAGAGAGAGGGAAAGTGATGGTTGTCGAGGAGGGTTAGGGTGCGATCTCACCCAATGGTTGATCTTGGTTCGTATTTCCAGCAGCCCTATTTTCGTGGTGTTTTGGGCTGGTATACGATGGGATTGGAAGTTAGGGTTTATTTAGCCCTATGTTTTGTCTATGGCAGGTGTTGATACCTTCGGATATGCATTCTTTCCTTGGTTGTTTTAGGGTAGCTTAGTGGTACTCTACTCTTGTCATAGTGCTTGTTCATGTTCCACCATTGTTGGTGCATATGACTTGATCCTTGGTGGTTGTCTTCATGTGTTTCATTCGTATATGTTGGAAGATTGGTTCAAGTTCGGATATGCTGGAAGGTTGGGTTGCTTAGACCATGTTTATGCTTCAAGTTTGATTTGCTACGGAAGTCACTCTTATTAGGTTATTAGATTATGCTTTTTGCATAATACTAATAGAAGATGCAATTAGTTGAAGCTGGAAGTTTGATCTACTATGACGATTTGAAGATTCAAGGATTTTCATTTGTGTTATTTTTATAGTCGTTGTAGTTTATGTTCAATGTAAGTTTATTTTCAATGTAAGTTATAAGAATGGCGTGTCATTCTTATATGAGAGTCTGTAAGTATCCTAAGGGACTGAGACGAGGGAAGTCACCCTCATCCTATGTACTTCAATGCTTTTTGGTGTATTGAATTTTATCGGGGTGAATTAACCCTTTTACCCAAAAAAAAGGATAAAAGTGTATGCAAAAAAAAATCAAAAAATCAAGAAAAAAAGAAAAAAAGTAGAAAAAGAGAAAAAACATACGGACTACCATCCCGTTTCATTCTATGTTTGTTTTAAGTTTTTGTTATTTTTGATTTATTAGATTAAGTCGAGTCGAGTCTTGGCTTAGCAACGCCTTATTGTACATGTAATTAACCAAGATGATTAACTCACCATCGGTAAATATTGCCTTTATCCAACAAAACCGTGTTTTCCATATCCCTACACCTAACGTTATAACCCTTTAAAAGACCTCTTTGATAGATTATCCTAGGTGCTTACGCCAAGTTAGGTTTGATCATTTCCCAAGCCTCTGGTAATCTATTTGCTATGACAGGTAGTGAGAGATGTTTTCCATTTCCTTATTGTGATATATACTTTATTACACCCGAGAGATGTGAGTATCTAAACACTATTTGTGAGGTACTAGTGTATGACCTCCGTGCTTGTTTTTGGTTATTAGTAGAACGATTATTTGTTGTAATTACTTTTATATTAGTGTTAAATGACCCCTAACTTGTATTTTGATTAGAATAAAAGCGCATTTGCTTGAGGACAAGCAAATCTCAAGTGTAAGGGTATTTGATGAGGCGAAAAGTGTACCGCTTTTTAGGGGTCATTTTAGCCTGAATTCGTGAGTATTTGATCAATTATTGCCATAAATCTTTCCTTTTGTCATTTTAGGTACTTTTGAGGAGAAATCTGGAAAAGGAAACATTTTGGACGTTTTTGGAGCATAAAAGTGAAGAAAACGGCAAAGTCTCAAATTCCTTGCTGGGAACAGTACCTGACGACGTCAAGCCTTAACACATGACGGCGTCAAGAGTGGTAAAAGAGGTAGATATGGAAATTATAACGTGACGACCCTGAACATTTTCAATGTAATTGGCCTGACGGCGTCACCAAGGCTGTCAGGGTCCAAATACAAGTGACGACCCAGAGGAGATTTACACATGAAGGCATCAAGACTGGATCTAGGCAATACGAATTTCAACTTGGCGGCGAGTTGACGGCGTCAGAGGCTAATACATGACGCCGTCAGGATGCTATGTCTATATATACTTTTTTCCAAATTTTCATTGTAAAGTGTGGAACAAATTGTGGAATACCTAAACACAAACCCTAGGTCGAATTTCCTACATATTGAAGGGGTTTCAAACCCTTCTTTCTTCCATGTTTTAATAAAGATAAGTTCTCCAATAATCATTCAATATGTCTATGTATTGTTGGATTCTATCTTATGCGTTTCTTTCTTTTAACATGTTAGGCTAGGTTTTTATTGTGTTTGCTTAGATGTAGTGAAACCTAGATATTGATTATTGGTTGATTGTTTGTTTATAATTGTTGCGGATGATTGTATTCGATGTTAGGCTTAAGAAAACTGGCAGACTTCCATTGGTAACTTTCTTGAACGTCTTAAGAAACATGATCGGAGGTGTACTACGATTTTTGGTTGTATTTAATGCATAAGTGAATTCTAATGATCCCATGTTAGGAGCTTTTAGTCGGCTCGACATAGGAGTGAAGCAGGATCTTATAGAGTTAGGGAATATCGGACACGGCCCTACGACTAGTATTAAGGAATATAACCCGTCATCCATGCAATTGTAACAAGCTAATCAACCGGTAAAAGATATCTAGGGAGTAATGAATCTAAGTAAACACAACTTTTATCATTATTGTTTCCACCACATTATTATATTAGTTTAATTTTCATTTCTTTTATTTTATTTTGATTGCATCTTTAGTTAATTGGGTTAGTTAACTAGCAACTAATTCCGCCCACTCCTTCAAAACCCGAGATTTTACTTGCTTTCCATAAAATATAAAAATACAAAAAGAATCATCCCTCACCTCTAGACCTAGTTTAGAAGGCTTTCTAATTCTAGCGACACTATTCCTGAGTTGAACGATCAATCCCCCGGTACTTGTCACTATACTATACTACAACGATCAGGTACACCGCCTGGTGGGGGTTGCAAGCTTCTCAAGATCCCTTGAGAGGTAAAACCTGTTGCGAGGGCGCAATCCTACGTATCAATCATCTTCAAGAATTGATCGGCCAACTTTCCCCATAGGGTGACCCGTAAGGCGCGACCCCTGATCCAGGAAAAAAAATAGAGTATTCAACTGGGTAACTTTATAATGGGACCATTAGCATGCAAATATGGTCAGAAAAAGAAATAAAAACCTTTCATTTATAAGGCAGAAATCAAGGTTTTTTGAGCCGGTTCTTGGCTGTGAAGCTCTCCCAATACTTGTGACAAAACCAAGTACATCTACAACATGAAAACAATGAATATTAACAAACCAACACAAATATATTTCCCATTTTTCTTATTTAATTAGTAAACTATGTACCAATCAGATATATTTTTTTCAGTAGGTTGGATTCTCTCAAACTCCATAAGCTGGAACGGATGCCTCAAAAAGCCACCAACTTTGTTGCAAACTTTGCGTACCTTTGTAGTACCATTAATCTCAATGGCGTAATCATTCTCTCTGATGACGCAGTGCTCATCCCTCCGTTGCATTGAAAAATACCTCATAGAAACTACAGAGCCTGGCTGAATCTTGTCAACAAAACAGTGTGAGATGTTGCTTTTCATGAAACAATGCATGACATTTTGCTGCAATAGAAATAACCAACATTAGTTTATCAAGACATACATATTAGGACATTTACAAAGACGCAAGGTAATGAAATTAATTTCACCTTTTCATCTGATACAACAAAATCAGTACTCAGGTATCGACCATTGATATTATGAACATCCCACGTTCTACATATCATCACCACAACGGGGCCATCAATGCCTTCTTTCAACTGATCAAGGGTGTAGTTTTTTATTTTATTTTTGATTAACCTAGACATGCTAATGAGAAAGTTGGAAGAAGGTATACTTGGAAGCTGTGGATGGCTCATACAACCCAGACGCTATATTTATATGGTTAGAAAACATGATACAACCCTCAAATTCAATGAGCAGGAGAGATACCTGCAATCATTCAATGAGCAGGAGTTGAAACAACATCTGTTTAGGAAGATGAAATGCAAGGTGACTTAAAGCACATCAAAAATGAGGCTTTATACCTATCTTGGTATCAGAATTTACCCCAAAACTTTTACACACTTTGATCTTTTATTAACTCGAAATTCATAAGCTTAAATCATAATAGAGTTGTCAAGCTTAAACCATAAATTCACATGCTCAATTAATGCTCAACTTGCAACTCATTTTTTAAGTATAGTAGATACCTAATTTTGATTAGACACAAAATTGGATGAAATTAGATGAAATGTATGTTGCAAAACTTACAAAAGATGTTGTTATATGTGTAGTTAACATTTGCCCCTTGCGAAACAAGCCCGGATTGGTGATTTGATGAAGGATTTTGGTGGTTTTTGGTGTTGAGGTTCGTTTACAGCAGTAAGAGAAAAGGAGTGTTTGGCAAAAATATTAAGAGGAAAACGAGTTTGGAAGTATTTGATGGCCGGTCCCCTTAATCATTAAGGGGACCGCCCTTGATAACAAGCCGGTCCCCTTAAACATTAAGGGGCCCGCCTGCCAAATTTTGAATTTTCGGGGTTTTGTTTCTGACCTTAACATATTTATACGTATATAATTAGATTTATAATATATCAAAAATACGTAGGAATATATTAGCACGATGATGAGATACATGACAATTTTTAATTAACGTTTCGTCAATTGAAATGTATCTTGACAATTTTGGATAAAATGATCAAGACGTCAAGTTGATACAGGGTTTGAGAAGTGTTCAGGAATATGAATATATATATATATATATATATATATATATATATATATATATATATATATATATATATGTGTGTGTGTGTGTGTGTGTGTGTGTGTGTGTGTGTGTGTGTGTGTGTGTGTGTGTGTGTGTATTATGTGTAAGTGTGCGGGAATAATGAGTTATTAAGTGGAATTGAGAAATGATGAGGAAATGACAGAGATGAGTGTTTGATGGCGAAGGGAATTTGTTTCATCCATAGCTTTCTTGTGCGAAGGCGTTCTACTTTTATGTTGATCCACTTAACTCACATCTCTTCATCATCATGAGTTTTCAAATAGTGGACATAAAAGATTTTCGAGTTGAACGTTAAAGTTCAAGAGGGCCAAGAAGGGGAAGAAAAGGTTCGAGTACGAACAATTTCTATTTGTTTTAGAAAGTCAACAAATGATGTATCTAGGTTATGAGGCAATGCGCTTATATTATTAGTGTGTGTGTGTGTATATATATATATATATATATATATATATATATATATAGGGGAAGGTTAATGTGAGATCAAACTTAAAGTTGTAAAAATAAGATCTAGTCTAAACAACCACTAAAACCATTTTATAAATAACCATATTAGCAATAATA
This sequence comes from Artemisia argyi, assembly GCA_030686995.1. Classification (NCBI taxonomy): domain Eukaryota; kingdom Viridiplantae; phylum Streptophyta; class Magnoliopsida; order Asterales; family Asteraceae; genus Artemisia; species Artemisia argyi. The sequence continues at coordinate 82,993,143 of CM060677.1, read as the reverse complement.
CAAAAAAAATAAAGTATTAATACGAATTAACATTTTAGCAACTAATAACCAACTGATACATGAGTTTGGATTAGTGATACATAACTATAAATTTACATGTTGAATCAAAGTGTATCATCTTAACCTGATACATTACATGTCGAATCAAAGTGTATCACCTTGGTTTCATCAATTCAAAAAAGAAAACCATCATAACTTTAACAATTTTAGTTGTACTTAATAGAAAATTTTATTTTATTTTAACGAGAGTGTCATTTGTCAAATTTTAGTTGGATCTTATTTTTACAACTTTAAGACTGATCTTATATAATCTAGATTATATATATATATATATATATATATATATATATATATATATATATATATATATATATATATATATATATATATATGTATATGTATATGTATATATAAGTATATGTATGTATTTATATGGGGGAATAGCAGAGGGGAACAATGCCTAAAGAGAAGTCTATCAAAGCAACCAAACATATAAGAACTAACTAAAGATTAATCTAAGCATACATCATGGCAAAGATCAAGAAAGAAAAGTGTACCTTGTGGTCTTCAATGGAATTCTTCATTATCTTCAATATGATTTGTAGACTTTATAAAAGTCTAAGACGATAGAACTTCCAAACCTCTTTAAGGAGTATTGATCTAGCTATTTGGTCCCCATTGCCTCTTTGGTCCAAAGTTGTTTGGTCCAAACATGTTAATCATTTGGTTAGGATGCATGAAAGGTGGTAGTATTCCCCAAAGGTTGTAACTTGGTTGATAGTTCCACATTTGATTACTAGTATTATTGTAGTTTTGTCTATTTTGGTTTCATCTTGGTTGAGGTATTTTAGATCTAGGATAAGAGTTATTTGGCTTTCTAGGTGGCGGATTTTTAGATCTTGTTTTAGGTTTAGAGGATCCTACTTCGGTTCTTAAGGATGGTTTATAAAAAGTGTTTATCTCTTCATCACTAGCAAGAGGTATTTTCTTATCACTTATGAGTATGTGTGTCACACCCCCAAAATAGGGTCCAGCGGAAGCATACATGTAGCTGGGGTGTAACTCAATCGGTATCCCAACACAAGTACAAAAATGATTTTCACTTTAATCATTTAGAATAAGATCGTTTAATCAAAAATGTTGAATTTACATCGTTAAAAGTAGTGTGGAAATAGGCCCTTAAAATAGTTAAAAACGGTCCCCAAATGAATAATCAGAGTCTTCTATGACCATGCCATGCCCTGCCCTGCCAAAACCTCATGTAGCGTGCCATTGGTTAAAACCTGAAAATACATGCTAAAGTGTCAACACGAGGTTGGTGAGTTCATAGAGTCTTGTGAAAAAGAATGTTATGCATATGAATGAAGATTTTCCAGCAAAGGCATCGTAAATCCACTCAGTTGCAAGTCCCGCCATAAGAGACTTGTAACCTGTGTGTTCACAACCCACTGCTAACATATATAGTATGAGTAAAACATGTATAAGTTCATCACAACAGTTAATCAATTAGTCGTGAGTCTACACTTCATCTCCGAAGACCTCACGTAAGTATGTTGCTCACAAGGAAGGTAGTGGCATTGGTTCCACTTCATCTCCGAAACCCAATGCATGTGTTATCCAAGGAGACTTTATGTTGCTCAGAAGGAAGGTAATAGCATTGATTCTACTTCATCTCCGAAACCCAATGCATGTGTTATCCCAAAGAGACTTACAAGTTTAAGTATAACGCCATCAAGTATAATGCAATCAAGTATAATGTAATCAAGTATAATGTTTCCAAGTATAAATGTTATGTGTATTTGTACAAGTAAGCAAGTAGTAGCATGTATCTCCTCCAAAGAGTAAAACAAGTATAAAAGAGTAGGGGCTATGACTCACCTGGTGCAATGATGCAATGATGGTAAAATGATCGGGACAATAAGGCGCGAACACTAGCCGCAACCTAAGATGAATGATAGCGATCTAATTTAGATCATGAAATGATGTTATGAATGTCCATGCACATGTTTCCTATACCACTCTACTCTTTGGAAAAAAACATTTGTTGTTATCAAAAATATATATTCCAAAACTTTGGAAAAATATGGCTATTAAAAAAATTAAGCTAGTTGCAATATATATACTTATATATATATATATATATATCGTATGTATCAATGTTCGTGTTGAAATCCTCGGTTTGAAATCCTTGAAATAACGCCTTGTAGTGATGAAAATATACTTGTAATCACTAATACTTCATTAGTTATGAATTTGGGTACTTGGTTAATATTTCTAGAAAATCTAGAATTTAGTACGTAGTGTTATTATTTATAAAAGCTGCCAATTATAGAGGATTTTTGCCGATATTGAAACGTGAATATCTTTGTCGTTATAAGCCCGTTTTACTTGTTCTTTATATCCACGGTTACGTCTTAGTATGTAGTAATATATTTTGGAAAGCTTGACTCCTCCGGGTTACGTCTAAAGTCTCTTTTTGTCCGACGAAAAACGTCCATCAGCATGTATTTTTCCGGAAAATAGTTTTCGTCAATAAACTTGCAAAAATCATAACTTCTTCGTTATAAACTCTTTTTAACCCGTTCTTTCGCCTACGGATTTGTTTTTGAAATTATTTTCTAAAATTTTTGCCAAAGTTTACTTTATGTTTACTGATTTTCCTGGATTTACCAAAATGGGACAGAATGTATATTTACTTGTTACAAATCCATTTCCAAGGTTCAAAACTAGTTTCTACATCAACCAAAACTCTTGCAAACTCCACAAATCTATACTAATCCTACCATACACCTTCTTAGGGTGCCATGGGTTCCTAATGACTAGTAATCAAGTTAATTTAACAAGGGAACACCTAAATCACAATCTAGGGTTTGTATGTTCAAAAAGTATACAAAAATAAAGTGGTATAGCTAGTTTGTGCATGAAATTAAGCATGAATACTATAAGATACATATGTTAATTAGATGAAAACATGAAAATAAATTTGATAACTCACTTTGAAATAATAGGTGGTGAGATGATGAGAACCCTTGGATTACTTGTGTTTTTGTGTTATGATTCTTGATTAGGATGATGAAATGAACAACTTTGATGCTTTATACTTTGAAAAATAATGGTTTGATCATGGATCTTGATGTTGGGTCGTGGCTTAGGGAGGAAAAAAAGAGAAAACCTCACTTTGATTATGAAAAAAAAATATGAAAGTGTTAAAGGTGTTTTAGTAGGAAATATCTAACATAATGGCATTATTGTAAATATTTAGTCAAGTGGAAGACAATGGGGGGGCTGCACATGTAAAGAAATTAGATGAGTATGTAGTAAGCTTGGTGTTATCAGGTTCACGGAGTCGGTTTTGGTTCCGTTATTCGCAAAACGTAAAGTTTTAAACCGCGAAACGTAAATTCGGGCATCGTAAAAATGTGAAACTTGAAAGAATGACTAAACTTGTCAAAATACTCCATAATAAAATAAAAATGAATGGTAAGTTCCATCGGGTTGCTTGAACGTTGTTAAAACTGGAAACGCGGGTTAAAAACGCGTAATTCGCGTAAAACGCTGAACTGGAAAACGTAAAATTCCAAAATACTGGGTAAATGAATGTAACAACTTTTATGATGATATAATGGATATAAAAATATGTCGGGACCATTGTGGGAATATTTAGATATATTCGTCAACCGGGTGTTAACGTTTATTATAAATACTTATACGTAAAACGTTAAATGTATCAAATATATAAATTTGAAAATCCTAAGAGTGGTATAACATGTAAATGCTGTTATGATGATATGCAGACTGTCTCTAGTCCGTATGCAGTGTCCTTAGCACTAATGAAATGAATTCGCACCTAAACCAATCCGGTTACGTGAATTTGAATACCCATAAACTAAATTTACGATGAAATGTGTAATGCACGTGAATGATGAAACCTTTTCCCGCAATGAATAGTGTTTAGTGAATAGTAAAATTTCTGAATGCTTCTCGGAATGTCAAACTGACACCAAAAATGATGAATAGTAAACTGATGAATAGTGTTTGATAAATAGTATTTTTTTCCAAAGTTCGGGAAATGACCTAAAATGGCGAGTTGTGACAGTCTCCCATCCTAAAAGGAACTTCGTCCCGAAGTTCAGCTCGTTTGTTCCACATATGTGCCTAGTGGTCTGATTCGACAATGCAAACTTTCCCAAGCTCGAGCATAGCCCTCAAAAGACTTCTCTTAGGTTAATCCTTTAGGTAACCGATTTTTACTTAATCCCACAACTCATCTAACAAGAACTGTCATGCGATTAGGCTAAATCGGTTTGAGTGATGACTTTAACTTTTAGCTTGATTTTCGCAACTCATCAAACAAGAACTGTCACTAGAACCAAGCTAAAAATCAAGGTCTAGATTCAACATCCTTGAAAAAGGTCTTTTGAAAGATTGGCTCGACTTTGGAATTGCTTACACACAATCCAGACAAAATATCATTATAACTATTCTCAGTGTTGCAAAATTCATTTCTGAGTCGGATATAGGTGATCAGCCTATGTCCTACTATCCCGGGTTGAATATAAATGACCAGTCTATATTCCACCGAGGTTCCATGAATTTTGAAATACTCAGCTTAGTTATACTAATACTATGTCCTTCACAAATACTAAGACGTTTAGAAAGACTAAGGCAGGTGACCAAACTCGAGGTCAAATGATGAAACTATGCAAGAAAAAACATAACGCTGTGATATATATGATACGTGAACATGCTTATATGAAAGACAATTATAGTAATCAACTAGAATAAGTGAATATAATATACCAGATAATGAGATACAAATCTCATCACATATGTCAGCAACAAACCACAAGTGAGGCATCATCTTGGCAGGCAGGCATGTGACGGTCATAGGGTTAAGTTTCTTGAAAGTAGCTATAGTCTAGGTTTTAAAAACACTTAGTTCGCTATAGCCAAAGCTCTGGTACCAATCTGTCACACCCCCAAAATAGGGTCCAGCGGAAGCATACATGTAGCTGGGGTGTAACTCAATCGGTATCCCAACACAAGTACAAAAATGGTTTTCACTTTAATCATTTAGAATAAGATCGTTTAATCAAAAATGTTGAATTTACATCGTTAAAAGTAGTGCGGAAGTAGGCCCTTAAAATAGTTAAAAACGGTCCCCAAATGAATAATCAGAGTCTTCTATGACCATGCCATGCCCTGCCCTGCCCTGCCAAAACCTCATGTAGCGTGCCATTGGTTAAAACCTGAAAATACATGCTAAAGTGTCAAAACGAGGTTGGTGAGTTCATAGAGACTTGTGAAATAGAATGTTATACATATGAATGAAGATTTTCCAGCAAAGGCCTCGTAAATCCACTCAGTTGCAAGTCCCGCCATAAGAGGCTTGTAACCTGTGTGTTCACAACCCACTACTAACATATATAGTATGAGTAAAACATGTGTAAGTTCATCACAACAGTTAAGCAATTAGTCGTGAGTCTACACTTCATCTCCGAAGACCTCACGTAAGTATGTTGCTCACAAGGAAGGTAGTGGCATTGGTTCCACTTCATCTCCGAAACCCAATGCATGTGTTATCCAAGGAGACTTTATGTTGCTCAGAAGGAAGGTAATAGCATTGATTCTACTTCATCTCCGAAACCCAATGCATGTGTTATCCCAAAGAGACTTACAAGTTTAAGTATAACGCCATCAAGTATAATGCAATCAAGTATAATGTAATCAAGTATAATGTTTCCAAGTATAAATGTTATGTGTATTTGTACAAGTAAGCAAGTAGTAGCATCTATCTCCCCCAAAGAGTTAAAACAAGTATAAAAGAGTAGGGGCTATGACTCACCTGGTGCAATGATGCAATGATGGTAAAATGATCGGGACAATAAGGCGCGAACACTAGCCGCAACCTAAGATGAATGATAGCGATCTAATTTAGATCATGAAATGATGTTATGAATGTCCATGCACATGTTTCCTATACCACTCTACTCTTTGGAAAAAAACATTTGTTGTTATCAAAAATATATATTCCAAAACTTTGGAAAAATATGGCTATTAAAAAAATTAAGCTAGTTGCAATATATATACTTATATATATATATATATATCGTATGTATCAATGTTCGTGTTGAAATCCTCGGTTTGAAATCCTTGAAATAACGCCTTGTAGTGATGAAAATATACTTGTAATCACTAATACTTCATTAGTTATGAATTTGGGTACTTGGTTAATATTTCTAGAAAATCTAGAATTTAGTACGTAGTGTTATTATTTATAAAAGCTGCCAATTATAGAGGATTTTTGCCGATATTGAAACGTGAATATCTTTGTCGTTATAAGCCCGTTTTACTTGTTCTTTATATCCACGGTTACGTCTTAGTATGTAGTAATATATTTTGGAAAGCTTGACTCCTCCGGGTTACGTCTAAAGTCTCTTTTTGTCCGACGAAAAACGTCCATCAGCATGTATTTTTCCGGAAAATAGTTTTCGTCAATAAACTTGCAAAAATCATAACTTCTTCGTTATAAACTCTTTTTAACCCGTTCTTTCGCCTACGGATTTGTTTTTGAAAGTATTTTCTAAAATTTTTGCCAAAGTTTACTTTATGTTTACTGATTTTCCTGGATTTACCAAAATGGGACAGATTGTATATTTACTTGTTACAAATCCATTTCCAAGGTTCAAAACTAGTTTCTACATCAACCAAAACTCTTGCAAACTCCACAAATCTATACTAATCCTACCATACACCTTCTTAGGGTGCCATGGGTTCCTAATGACTAGTAATCAAGTTAATTTAACAAGGGAACACCTAAATCACAATCTAGGGTTTGTATGTTCAAAAAGTATACAAAAATAAAGTGGTATAGCTAATTTGTGCATGAAATTAAGCATGAATACTATAAGATACATATGTTAATTAGATAAAAACATGAAAATAAATTTGATAACTCACTTTGAAATAATAGGTGGTGAGATGATGAGAAACCTTGGATTACTTGTGTTTTTGTCTTATGATTCTTGATTAGGATGATGAAATGAACAACTTTGATGCTTTATACATTGAAAAATAATGATTTGATCATGGATCTTGATGTTGGGTCGTGGCTTAGGGAGGAAGACAAAAGAAAACCTCACTTTGATTATGAAAAAAAAATATGAAAGTGTTAAAGGTGTTTTAGTAGGAAATATCTAACATAATGGCATTATTGTAAATATTTAGTCAAGTGGAAGACAATGGGGGGGCTGCACATGTAAAGAAATTAGATGAGTATGTAGTAAGCTTGGTGTTATCTGGTTCACGAAGTCGGTTTTGGTTCCGTTATTCGCAAAACGTAAAGTTTTAAACCGCGAAACGTAAATTCGGGCATCGTAAAAATATGAAACTTGAAAGAATGACTAAACTTGTCAAAATACTCCATAATAAAATAAAAATGAATGGTAAGTTCCATCGGGTTGCTTGAACGTTGTTAAAACTAGAAACGCGGGTTAAAAACGCGTAATTCGCGTAAAACGCTGAACTGGAAAATGTAAAATTTCAAAATACTGGGTAAATGAATGTAACAACTTTTATGATGATATAATGGATTTAAAAATATGTCGGGACCATTGTGGGAATATTTAGATATATTCGTCGTGTATAAACCGGGTGTTAACGTTTATTATAAATACTTATACGTAAAACGTTAAATGTATCAAATATATAAATTTGAAAATCCTAAGAGTGGTATAACATGTAAATGCTGTTATGATGATATGCAGACTATCTCTAGTCCGTATGCAATGTCCTTAGCACTAATGAAATGAATTCGCACCTAAACCAATCCGGTTACGCGAATTTGAATACCCGTAAACTAAATTTACGATGAAATGTGTAATGCACGTGAATGATGAAACCTTTTCCCGCAATGAATAGTGTTTAGTGAATAGTAAAATTTCTGAATGCTTCTTGGAATGTCAAACTGACACAAAAAATGATGAATAGTAAACTGATGAATAGTGTTTTGATGAATAGTGTTTGATGAATAGTGTTTTTTTCCAAAGTTCGGGAAATGACCTGAAATGGCGAGTTGTGACAATGTGTCACACCCCCAATTTACCTGACTTGCAGTGGAATGGAATGCCTGGGGGTGTAACTGTCATAACACCACAACAAGGATATATTGAACGACCTAAAGTGTCGTTTGGAAAATACATCGTTTGATTTATTTAAAAGAAGTTCAGAGTTACAAAACATAGGTCCCAAAGTCTGGAAAAGTTTAAAGAAATAAGTCTGGTACAATCAAACGATAATACACAAGTGCATGAAAATCCAAAATGTAGTGCGTCATCCCAGGCACACCCTAATGTGACTCCATGCATATGATATGATAATGCCTTTAGTTACCTGAAAATACATTGCGAAAATGGTCAACATAAAGTTGGTGAATAATCATAGGTTTATGAAATGTAATGTTGTACGGCCACCACAAGTATAAGTGCATGACAAAAGTCACGTAAAATAGTACAATAGACCTTAAGCTCATGACACCGAAGCTAGACTGATGAAATATATGCCCCTCCAGAATGTTCTGCCAAAACACTCAAATGTGACAGACATGAAATGCATCCGCTTACTGTTGGTAAATACTACCACGGATGGAGGCGTCACCCTCAATAGATCTATCCACTCACTCTCGCTAAGTAGGCAAATTAACGGTTCATGATGATAATAGGGGACTATCACAAGGCAGATAAGCAACTTAAACAATGTACACAAGTTTTGATACTTGGGCTCGTACTAAAATGGTGCAATGTATTCTCCCCCGTGGGATTTGAAAACAATCATAAAATGTATACGGGGCTATGAAAACTCACCTTAAACTGATGATACTGTGATGAAGTGAAATGAACAACAATGAACGGTTAGCTGCCTCAACCTAATATGAATTATGAACGATCTAATTTAGATCATAAAAATGATATTATGAATGTCCATGCACATGTTTCCTATACCACTCTACTCTTTGAAAAATACTTGTTGTTATCTAAATAATACATTTTCTAAAACTTAGGAAAATAAGGCAACTAGAAAATAAAACTAGTTGAAATGTGTGTGTATATATATATATATATATATATATATATATATATATATAAGTGTTAGTGTTGAAATCCTCGATTTGAAATCCTTGAAATAACGACTTGTAGTAATAAAAATATACTTGTATTCACTAATACTCCATTAGTTATGATTTTGGGTACATTATTTTTGTTAAAAGCTGTCAAAAATAATATATGTTTTGCCGATATTGAAACGTGAATATCTTTGTCGTTATAAGCCCGTTTTACTTGTTCTTTATATCCATGGTTACGCCTTAGTATGTAGTAATATATTTTGGAAAGCTTGGCTCCTCCGGGTTACGTCTAAAGCTTCGTTTTGTCTGGCGAAAAACGTACAACAGCATGCATTTTCAGAAAAATACTTTTCGTCAATAAACTTGCAAAAATCATAACTTCTTCGTTATAAACTCTTTTTAATCCGTTCTTTCGCCTACGACTTCTTTTTTGAAAGTATTTTCTAAAAATTTTGCCAATGTATACTTTATGTTTACTGATTTTCCTGGGTTTACAAAAATGGGACAGTAGGTATAAATACTTGTTACAAATCCATTTTCCATGTTCAAAACTAGTTTCTAACATCACCAAATCTCTTGCAAACACCACAAAGCTATTCTAATCCTATCATACACCTTCTTAGGGTGCCATGGTTCCTAATCATCACTAATCATGTTAATTTAACAAAGGAATACCTAAATCAAATTCTAGGGTTTGTATGTTCAAAAAGTTAACAAAAATAATGTGGTATAGCTAGCTTGTGCATGAAAACCATATGTTACTAGTAAATACTTGAAGAAATTATGAAAATAAATTTTGTAACTTACTTTGAAATATGAGGTGATTAGATGAAGCAAAACCTTTTGATTCTTGAGTTTGTATTGTAAAACTCTTGATTAGAATGATGAAATGAACAACTTTGTAGCTTTAATCTTTGAAAAACAATGGCTTGATCTTTGTTCTTGGGTTGGGTCGTGGGTTTCAAGAGAGGAAGAGATGAGATGGTTTTTATTTTTGATCTAAAAGTGTTATGAAATGATTTTGGTTTTTGGTTTTGATATTAAGTTTAGAGGTTTATTAGTAAAGTAATAAGAGTTAAATGCATAAGGTTAAAAATAAAAGTCATGTGGTCTAGGGGTGTTTGTATGGCCGGTCATGGGTGAGCAAGGGGGGGGGGGGGGTTGGGGTACTTGTGATTTAATTAGGAATTTGAGTGTAGTTTAAGTGTAGATTTGAGTTATTAGTTAAAATCGGGTACCGGGTTTGATAGAAATAAATGTTAACGATGTTATTCGGGATAAAATAAAGTTGTAAAAATATTAAAAATATGTTGGGTACAAGTATTGAGTGTTCGGGTGATTATTGTTTAGTTTCCACGAAAACCGTCGCAATATTTATAAACTTACATTATAAATAAAAATAAATTTCCGAAATACTGGGTAAATGAATATTATAACTTTTATGATGATATAATGGATATAAAAATATGTCGGGACCATTGTGGAAATATTTAGATATATTCGTCGTGTTTATTAACCGGGTGTTAACGTTTATTTATAAATAATTATACGTAAAACGTTAAATATATCAAATATATAAATTTGAAAATCCTAAGAGAGGTATAACATGAAAATGCTATTATGATGATATGCAGACTGTCTCTAGTCCGTATGCAATGTCCTTACTGATAATGAAATGAATTCGCACCTAAACCAATCCGGTTATGCGAATTTGAATACCCGTAAACTAAATTTACGATGAAATGAGTAATGCAAGTGAATGGTGAGAATTTTTCCGGAAATGAATAGTGTTCAGTGAATAGTAAAATTTTCAAACGTTTCTCAGAATATCAAATTGACCTCGAAAATGATGAATAGTAAAACGATGAATAGTGTTTTGATAAATAGTGATTTATAAATAGTAAAATGTCGAAGTTTGGGAAATGACCTGAAATGGTGAGTTGTGACAGTCGCCCACCCAAAAAGGAATTCAGTCCTTGAATTCAGCTAGTGTTGGTCTCGGTAATAGGTTTGGTGAAAAGATGTGGATACTTGCGTCGCATTTGGTCTTCTCGTTCCCAAGTAAACTCGGGTCCTCTTCGAGAATTCCAGCGAACCTTAACGATCGGAATTCGACTCTGCTTCAACTGTTTGACCTCTCGGTCCATGATTTCAACTGGTTCCTCCACAAAGTTAAGCTTGTCATCTAGCTGAATCTCTTCTAATGGTATAACGGAAGATTCATCCGAAAGGCATTTCTTGAGGTTTAAGACATGAAACGTGTTATGTACATTGCAGAGTTCTGATGGAAGTTCAAGCTTGTAAGCTACTGGACCAATCCTTTCCAGTATCTTAAATGGACCAATGTATCTCGGGTTCAACTTTTCGCGTTTTCCAAATCGTATCACGCCTTTCCAGGGCGAGACTTTCAACATGACCTTGTCTCCGACCTGGAATTCCAATGGTTTGCGTCTAACATCTGCGTAGCTTTTCTGTCTACTTCTAGCAGTTTCAAGTCTTTCACGAATCTGGATTATCTTTTCTGTTGTTTCTCGTACCATCTCTGGACCTGTGCATTGTACATCCCCAACTTCTGCCCAACAAACTGGGGATCGACACTTACGACCATAAAGTGCCTCAAATGGTGCTGTTTTAATGCTTGAATGGTAACTGTTGTTATAAGAGAACTCGATTAATGGCAAATGGTTAGCCCAACCATTCCCAAAAGTCAATCACACATGCCCACAGCATGTCCTCAAGTGTCTGAATAGTTCTCTCGCTCTGACCATCGGTTTGAGGATGGTAAGCAGTGCTCATGTCTAACTTGGATCCAAAAGAATCTTGTAATGACTTCCAAAAGTTTGAAGTAAAGCGACTATCTCTGTCAGAAATAATGGAGATTGGTGCTCCATGTCTTGAGACTATTTCCTTGACATAAAGTCTGGCAAGTTATTCCATGGAATAAGTCTCTCTAATGGGTATGAAATGGGCTGATTTGGTAAGACGATCAACAATTACCCAAATAGCATCGTAACCTCCTGACGTCTTGGGAAGTTTAGTGACAAAGTCCATTGAAATACGCTCCCACTTCCATTGTGGAATTTCTGGTTGTTGAAGTAGTCCTGACTGTTTCTGGTACTTGGCTTTCACTTTAGCACAAGTAAGGCATTTGCTGACGTGTAGCTATTTCTGCTTTCATGTTCGGCCACCAATACAGCTTTTTGAGATCCTGATACATCTTGTCAGAACCTGGGTGAATAGAGTACTTCGACTTGTGTGATTCATGCATAATCAATTCTCGTACTCCACCATAGAGTGGTATCCAACTTCGGTCCTTGAAGCATAACATTCCATCAGTTCTCTTCACAAAGCCATTTTTGTTCTCGGGCATACCATAAAGTTTCTCCTGTGGTCGATTTTCCTCCTTGAGAGCCTCAATCTGAGCTTCTAGAATTTTTGATGGTAATGGTGAAATAATAGTCATTCCCAACGACCTAACCCTCAAAGGTTTGAGTCGTTCTTTTCGGCTAAGAGCATCTGCTACAACATTTGCTTTTCCTGGGTGATATCGGATTTCACAATCGTAATCACTCAACAATTCTAGCCAACGACGTTGTCTCATATTAAGTTCCTTCTGATCAAGTATATGCTGTAAGCTCTTGTGGTCGGTAAAAACTACACATTTAGTACCATAAAGGTAGTGTCTCCAAATCTTGAGTGCAAAAACTACAGCACCCAACTCCAAGTTGTGTGTAGTGTAATTCTTCTCGTGTGTCTTAAGCTGTCTAGATGCATAAGCTATCACCTTCTCGTTTTGCATTAGCACAACTCCAAGTCCTTTATGCGAAGCATCGCAATATACCACAAAGTTCTCAATACCTTCTGGTAGTGACAAAATCGGTGCACTACAAAGCTTCTGCTTCAATAACTGAAATGCAGATTCTTGTTTCTCTCCCCACTCGTACTTTTGATTCTTTTATGTCAGCTTAGTCAGCGACTTCGCTATCTTGGAAAACCCTTCAATAAACCTTCTGTAATATCCTGCAAGTCCTAGGAATTGACGAATTTCCGTAGGAGACTTGGGCATAGCCCAATCCTTTACTGCCTCAATCTTTGCTGAGTCGACTTGTAATCCTTGGCTATCAATGACATGGCCAAGAAATTGAACTCTTTGTATCCAAATGTCACACTTTGAAAATTTGGCATACAATTGCTCCTTCTTGAGTAGTTCCAATATTGTTCTGAGGTGTGCTTCATGCTCTTTCTTACTCTTGAAATAAATCTGGATATCGTCAATGAATACAATTACATGCTTATCAAGATATGGTTTGCACACTCTGTTCATGAGATCCATGAATACCGCAGGTGCATTCGTTAATCCAAATGGCATCACTTGAAACTCATAATGACTATAACATGTTCTGAATGCCGTCTTCGGGATATCTTCTTCCCGAACTCTAAGTTGATGGTAACCTGATCTTAAATCGATCTTGGAATAAAAACAAGAACCTTGTAGCTGATCGAACAAGTCATCGATCCTAGGGAGTGGATAACGATTCTTCACCATTAACTTGTTCAGCTCATGATAGTCGATGCACATTCTGAAAGATCCATCCTTCTTCTTCACAAACAAAACCGGTGCTCCCCAAGGCGAGGAACTCGGTCTAACGAATCCTTTGTCTAGAAGTTCTTGTAATTGGTTAGACAATTCTTGCATCTCAGAAGGTGCAAGTCTATACGGTGCTCGTGCAATTGGTGCAGCTCCTGGCAGTAATTCGATTTGAAACTCTACTTGACGTGTAGGCGGAAGTCCTGGCAATTCTTCCGGAAAAACTTCTGGAAATTCCTTAACAATCTGCACATCTTCAAGTCGTTTCTCATCCGACTTCTTCTCCGTGATGTGTGCCAAGAGTGCACAACAACCCTTCTTTATGTACTTCTCGGTTTTAATGCATGATATGATACTGAGTCTAGTTCCACTTCGCTCTCCGCGAACAACTAAAGTTTCACCGCCATAAGAAAGATGAACAACTTTTTCATCACAAATGATTCTTGCACGATGTCAAGACAACCAATCCATACCGATAACAATGTCAAAACTTCCAAGTTCTACGGGCATAAGGTCTATATTGAATGGATGATTTAGGAAATTGATGGTGCAACCACGGACAACGGTGTTGGTGTTAACTAGGGACCCATCGTCTAATTCAACAATATAGGGAATGTCTAAGGTAGTTGGTTCTATGTTAAGTAAAGGTGCAAATGCAATAGAAACAAAACTTCTATCCACTCCTGAATCAAATAAAATGGATGCATAACGATTATTAACGAGGAACGTACCCGCAACAACATTCGGGTCCTCTTGGGCATCTTCTCCTCCCATAACATAAGCCCTTCCTCGAGCTACTCCACCCTGATTTCCAGCTCCTTGATTCTTCCTCTTTGGGTAATTGTTCTTGAAATGACCCAACTCTCCACAACCATAACATGCTCTTGGTTGGTTCTGATTAATTACCCCTCGTGGAGCTTTGCATTCCCTAGTCGGATGACCGACTTTTCCACAGTTCTCACAAGCTCTAGGACAATTTCCAGGGTTGTGATGAGTTTGACATTTGTTACACTTGGGTAGTTTACCCGCATATCCTTTTCCCTCTGTTGGCCCTGCAGCATAGGCCTTTGCTACTTCCTGTCTCTTAGGTGCTGGTTGGATAGCATTTCCACCTTGGTTATTGTCAAACCTCCTCTTGTTGTTATTGTTGTTATTGTTTTGGTTATTGGGGTAGTTGCGGTTTCGGTTATTGTTATAGTTGTTGTTGTTTCGAGTGTTGTTGTAGTTGGTGTTGTTTGAACGGTTATTGTTGTTGTTTGCAGCAGATTTTCCTTTTAACACTTGGACCATAAGTTTCTGAGTTATACGAATAGCCTCTTCCATTGATTGTGGGTCGAAAGACATCACATCCCCTCGGATGCTTTCGGGTAGTCCACCAGTAAAGTTCTCCATCTTTTTCTCATCGTCAGGAACCATAGTTGGACATAGTGCAGCCAACTCCTGAAACTTCCTGATATAAGTCTCAATGTCATCACCTTTTGTTACCAGCTCGTAGAATTCGGTTTCCAACTTTTGCACCTCAGTACGAGGGAAAAACTTATTAGTCATCAGCTTCTTGAATTGATCCCAAGTGAGCTTGTAGGCATTCTCCATACCAATAGGCTGAGCATAAGAATTCCACCAAGACATAGCTTCATCAAGAAGCATACCAGTAGCAAATTTTACCTTGTTAACCTCCTGGCAACCGCACATGAGGAATACATTCTCAGTCTTTTCAAACCAGCGGATCAAAGCAACCGCTCCCTCAGTGCCCTTAAACTTGACGGGATCACTAATCTTGAAATCCTTCCAAGTACATTCACGCCTAGTAGTGGGTGGTTCAACCGCCCCAGTATTAGGTGGAACCTCAGCAGCCCTAGCAGCAACTTCAGCTCTATCAGTCTCCAGAGCTTCTGCTATACTATCCCTGACCAACTTGTGGATAGCGGCTTGAGTCATAGCGGGTGTTTCTGATGTAGCCTTTGCTTTCTTTGGCGCCATACTTCTGATAAATAATAATCGACAACAACCATGAGAAAGCCATAATAGAAATAGACATCGTACAAAAAGTATACACCCACAACATGTATATATACTACCACAACAAGTATAAATACAACCACTACATGTACGAGCACAACCACAACCTGTAATAATACAACCACGACACGTATAGATACAACCACAACAAGTATAAATACGTTAACAATAAAGAGCAACCATGAAACATCATAAATATAATCACAACACATGAATATAATACATGAAAATTTCGGCCTACATGGACCGATATATATATATATAGCACAACATTTCCAACATAGTAGAGTCGCACTTGATATATTTGTTTGTACAACAACCAAAAGACTACAAGTTCTTGAACTATGTCCCACACCTCGGGACTAGGAAATAGTAAAAGCTAATACAATACAAGTCTATGTCTAGGCTCCTCCAGGTGCTCTAGATGGTCCAGGAGCTCCAGATGCTCCAGGTGCACTCCACAGACGACAATCTCCTCTAGATGTTGAACTCGGAGCTGAAGAGCAGCATCTCTACCCTCCATCATAGTCAACCTCTCCTGTGCTACTGCCAACTGGTGTGTCTGCTCTCCCTGAGCCTCCTGTGTAGTCTGAGCTCTATCCCGTATCTCCGGTAGCTCATCCATAAGCTGATCAATCAGCTCCTGATGTCCCTCCTTCCGTGCCTCAAGTCCATGATACGACACGTCGATGCTAACTCTGCCTAAAATCAATCCCTCGACCTGCTCCTCAACCACCTCAAGTCGAGTAGTGATAACCTCATCAACCCTATAACCGAAACTATCAACCTGCTCCTGCTGAGCCCCTAACTGATCCTCTAAGGTAACATCTGTAGGCCCCCTAGCAGCAGCTGCTCTCGAACTCTCACCTACATGGTATACTGGTGGTGGTTCTGACTCTGTAGTAGGTGAAGCTGGTGTAGTAAACCTTGCACGCTTCCTGAGCGGCAATAGTGAAGTAGATATGGAAGTAGTAGCGGGTATGGCTGCTGGTGCAGGTAATATAGGAATAGCAGGGATCTTAAAGGTAGATGTAGCAGGGCGAACTCTCTTACTAGCACCTATAGTCGTCTTCCTACGGGGAAACATAAGTCTTGGTTCTGATGGAATAGTGGTAGCAGAGGATGATATGTCAGTGGGTGCACGGGTAACCTCAGGTGGTGCAATAGGGGAAACATGAGGAGTAGGAGCAGTCTCTTCCTCCTCAAAAGGCTCGGTTTCCTCACCTGATGCCGAGAGTGGCAACACAGGTACAAGAGGAATGGGTGGTGGTGAAAAGGCAGTGGAAGACATAGAGCCTTCAACATCGGAGTCTGAGACAGAGTAAAGTATGACAATGTTCGGGTCTGAAGACATAGTTCTGTGATAATCAAGGTGAAATAAAATAAATAACTCGTATAATGGAATCACCTAAAACAATGAATATGCACTTATGATGAAATGATGAGATGCTATGATAATGTGGTTATAGTCTAGGGTCTATGATGCATCCTAGTTCGCTATAACCTGAGCTCTGGTACCAATCTGTCACACCCCCAATTTACCTGACTTGCAGCGGAATGGAATGCCTGGGGGTGTAACTGTCATAGCACCACAACAAGGATATATTGAACGACCTAAAGTGTCGTTTGGAAAATACATCGTTTGATTTATTTAAAAGAAGTTCAGAGTTACAAAACATAGGTCCCAAAGTCTGGAAAAGTTTAAAGAAATAAGTCTGGTACAATCAAACGATAATACACAAGTGCATAAAAATCCAAAATGTAGTGCGTCATCCCAGTCACACCCTAATGTGACTCCATGCATATGATATGATAATGCCTTTAGTTACCTGAAAGTACATTGCGAAAACGGTCAACATAAAGTTGGTGAATAATCATAGGTTTATGAAATGTAATGTTGTACGGCCACCACAAGTATAAGTCCATGACAAAAGTCACGTAAAATAGTACAATAGACCTTAAGCTCATGACACCGAAGCTAGACTGATGAAATATATGCCCCTCCTGAATGTTCTGCCAAAACACTCAAATGTGACAAACATGAAATGTATCCGCTTACTGTTGGTAAATACTACCACGGATGGAGGCGTCACCCTCAATAGATCTATCCACTCACTCTCGCTAAGTAGGCAAATTAACGGTTCATGATGATAATAGGGGACTATCACAAGGCAGATAAGCAACTTAAGCAATGTACATAAGTTTTGATACTTGGGCTCGTACTAAAATGGTGCAATGTATTCTCCCCCGTGGGATTTGAAAACAATCATAAAATGTATACGGGGCTATGAAAACTCACCTTAAACTGATGATACTGTGATGAAGTGAAATGAACAACAATGAACGGTTAGCTGCCTCAACCTAATATGAATTATGAACGATCTAATTTAGATCATAAAAATGATATTATGAATGTCCATGCACATGTTTCCTATGCCACTCTACTCTTTGAAAAATACTTGTTGTTATCAAAATAATACGTTTTCCAAAACTTAGGAAAATAAGGCAACTAGAAAATAAAACTAGTTGAAATGTATATGTATATATATATATATATATATATATATATATATATATATATATATATATATATACTCGATTTGAAATCCTTGAAATAACGACTTGTAGTAATAAAAATATACTTGTATTCACTAATACTTCATTAGTTAAGATTTTGGGTACTTGGGTATTATTTCTAGAATCTAGAGTAACTACGTAGTAGTAATATTATTTTTGTTAAAAGCTGTCAAAAATAATATATGTTTTGCCGATATTGAAACGTGAATATCTTTGTCGTTATAAGCCCGTTTTACTTGTTCTTTATATCCATGGTTATGCCTTAGTATGTAGTAATATATTTTGGAAAGCTTGGCTCCTCCGGGTTATGTCTAAAGCCTCGTTTTGTCCGACGAAAAACGTCCAACAGTATGCATTTTCAGAAAAATACTTTTCGTCAATAAACTTGCAAAAATCATAACTTCTTCGTTATAAACTCTTTTTTATCCGTTCTTTCGCCTATGGCTTCGTTTTTGAAAGTATTTTCTAAAATTTTTGCCAAAGTTTACTTTATGTTTACTGATTTTCCTGGGTTTACAAAAATGGGACAGTAGGTATAAATACTTGTTACAAATCCATTTTCCATGTTCAAAACTAGTTTCTAACATCACCAAATCTCTTGCAAACACCACAAAGCTATTCTAATCCTACCATACACCTTCTTAGGGTGCCATGGGTTCCTAATCATCACTAATCATGTTAATTTAACAAAGGAATACCTAAATCAAATTCTAGTGTTTGTATGTTCAAAAAGTTAACAAAAATAATGTGGTATAGCTAGCTTGTGCATGAAATTAAACATGAAAACCATATGTTACTAGTAAATACTTGAAGAAATTATGAAAATAAATTTTGTAACTTACTTTGAAATATGAGGTGATTAGATGAAGCAAAACCTTATGTTTCTTGAGTTTGTATTGCAAAACTCTTGATTAGAATGATGAAATGAACAACTTTGTAGCTTTAATCTTTGAAAAACAATGGCTTGATCTTTGTTCTTGGGTTGGGTCGTGGGTTTCAAGAGAGGAAGAGATGAGATGGTTTTTATTTTTGATCTAGAAGTGTTATGAAATGATTTTTGTTTTTGGTTTTGATATTAAGTTTAGAGGTTTATTAGTAAAGTAATAAGAGTTAAATGCATAAGGTTAAAAATAAAAGTCATGTAGTCTAGGGGTGTTTGTATGGCCGGTCATGGGTGAGCAAGGGGGGGGGGGGGGTTGGGCTACTTGTGATTTAATTAGGAACTTGAGTGTAGTTTAAGTGTAGATTTGAGTTATTAGTTAAAATCGGGTACGGGTTTGATAGAAATAAATGTTAACGAAGTTATTCGGGATAAAATAAAGTTGTAAAAATGTTAAAAATATGTTGGGTACAAGTATTGAGTGTTCGGGTGATTATTGTTTAGTTTCTACGAAAACCGTCGCAATATTTATAAACTTACGTTATAAATAAAAATAAATTTCCAAAATACTGGGTAAATGAATATTACAACTTTTATGATGATATAATGGATATAAAAATATGTCGAGACCATTGTGGAAATATTTAGATATATTCGTCGTGTTTATTAACCGGGTGTTAACGTTTATTTATAAATAATTATACGTAAAACGTTAAATATATCAAATATATAAATTTGAAAATCCTAAGAGTGGTATAACATGAAAATGCTATTATGATGATATGCAGACTGTCTCTAGTCCGTATGCAATGTCCTTACTGATAATGAAATGAATTCGCACCTAAACCAATCCGGTTACGCGAATTTGAATACCCGTAAACTAAATTTACGATGAAATGAGTAATGCAAGTGAATGGTGAGAATTTTTCCGGAAATGAATAGTGTTCAGTGAATAGTAAAATTTTTAAATGTTTCTCAGAATATCAAATTGACCTCGAAAATGATGAATAGTAAAACGATAAATAGTGTTTTGATGAATACTGATTTATGAATAGTAAAATGTCGAAGTTTGGGAAATGACCTGAAATGGTGAGTTGTGACAGTATGTATTTGGGATTTGATTCTAAAGGTTTTAGTTTACTAGGTTCGCTTTCAAACTTAACATTTTTTGTTTCACTAGTTGAAGCTTCGGTTCGGTTAAATCGTAAGCCGGTTTTGTTTCCGGATATTCTTTGTTATTATTTTCTTAAGTGAGTTACTACTATTTTCAAATTTGTCAAGTTTGCAAATTCCTTCCCTAAGTATTTCGTTTTCACTTTTAAGCTCTTGACATGATTTACATTCTTCAAAAATTTCTTTACCTTTTTTTAATTGATGTATTTTAATTTTTAGTTCTAGTATTTCATTTTCTAATTGGTTCTTTATGCGTTTTAGTGATTTGTTTTTAGTCATTACTTTTTGTCCTAGTTTGCATAGTCTATTATACTCACTATCTAAATCTTTTTCATCTAATGATAGATTCTCATCACTAAAGTACTCGGTTTCGGAACGTACCTCGTTTGATGTCTTAGCCATAAGGCACTTCTCCTCCTTTGTCGTTTCTTTCTCATCTTCATCGCTATCACTCCAAGCTCCTCAAACAAATGCCCTTTGATTTTGATCTCTTGACATCATTGGACATTTTCCAATGAGATGATTTGGATCACCACACTTGAAGCACTTCCTTTCATTCTTGCTATTCTTGTCATCTTTATTCTTTTGAGATGCTTTCCTTTCATCATGTGATTGTCTAACAAATCTTCCTCGCCTTTTGAAGAATTTCTTGAAGTCTCTTACGGCCATGGCATATTCTTCGTCATCACTTTCGGAAGATGAGCTATCTTCGTCACTAGATTCCTTTCTAGCTTTCAAGGTGATTGACTTGCTTTGCTCTCATTTTCCTTTGACCATTTCGAAGTCCTTCTTTATTATTACTTGGTAGACTTTCAACTTTCAAGTTCCCAATTAATTCATCAAGTTGTAAAGTTGACAAATTCTTTGATTCTTCAATAGCCGTCACTTTAGCTCGCCATTTTAGATGAAGAGCCCTAAGAAATTTTCTAACGAAATTCTTACTAGAAAAATTCTCATCAAATGCTTTTAAACTTGTGATGATAGTGTTAAACCTATCAAAAGCATCATCAATTGATTCCTCTTCCGGAATCGTAAATTACTCATATTTTTGAACAAGTAGATCTATTTTGTTATCTTTGACTTGACTATTGCCTTGGTGAGTTATTAGTAAAGAGTTCCAAATTTCTTTTGCGGTTTCACACATAAAGATCCTTTTGTATTCTTTACATGGTAACGCATTGTAAATAACCATTTTTGCTTCATCATTTTTTAGCAAGTTTCCTTTTTAAATCATCATTTTGTTTTTCAAAAGGCACGATTTCATCTTTATTTGTTTCGGGATTATTTTGAATAGGCAAAAAATCACCATTAGTAATGACATGCCAAAGATCTAGATCTTTTGATTTCACATAAGTTTCGAATCGATTTTTCCAATATAAGAATCCATCACTTTCAAATAGTGGTGGTCTTTGCATAGATTGCCCTTCTAAATATTTTTCAGATTCCATAGATTGTTACAAGTTTTAAAATACAATATATTTTAAAGATCTTGTTAGACGTGGCTCCTGATACCAATTGTGAAAAACTAGAATGGGGGGTGAATAGTTTTACATCTTTTTATGTTTATTTTCGAAAAACTTTTGTTGCTTATTAAAACTTTGATTCTATCTGATGTGAATTCAATTGTTAACAAATATGAGCAAATATAAACAAGTATAATCTAATAGTGTAAATAATGTAATGAAATGAAGTGGAAGATAGAGATGGAAATATGAAACCACAACACGCGAATTTATAGTGGTTCGGCTACAAGGACACCTTCCTTGCCCTACTCCACTCCCCGAGTACCACACTCGAGAATTTTCTTCACTATGTCAAGAAACTCTTTTTGGCGGAGAAACCTTACACACCTTGGCTTACACCGATTAGAGACACTAAGCTAAATGTCGAGTTCTAATTCTACGTAGAACTAATCTCACAACTTCAATCACAACTTCACAACTTCTTCATGATAGCTTCACAACTTCTTCACGTCTTCTTCACACCTTCTTCGTTGCACAAATTATTCACAACTTAAGCACACAACACTTTATAAATAATCTATCACTACTACAGGATGATACTAACTAATGACAACACTACTACTTTGTATAGATGTTGAAGGATTGTTCTTCTTTTGCGCTTGTGTGGATGAAGCCTTGAATCTCTTGGAAACAAAGACTTATGATTATATGATCAAAGGGTTTGAAAGGTAAGAAAGAGAGATTTAGATCAGAAAGTTTGGAGTGCAAAAGGTGGGGAAAAATTCCAGAGAAAGTCCAGTATTTATAGGGATAAAAATACTGTGCAGGAGCGTGGCCGGTCCCCTTAATTAGGGGCCGGTCTCCTTAATCATTAAGGGGGCCGCCTAGTAAATTAAGGGGGCCGTCCACTATATCCGTTGGGTATTTTTGTCCTTTTCTGGGGAAGGTTTTTCTGGAGAAAATTTGCCCTTTTTGGTTGGAAATTTGAAATCATATATTTATGGTTTAATTAAACAATTTTATTTAATACCAAAAATGATTTTCTAAAAGATATAAAATGTTTATGTCATTTTATAAAATGTCTTGTGTTTAAGAAAATGCTTCTTTGATCATGTAATGCATTAGACACTTTGTTTATACCTACCTTAAGTGATTTAGTTGTAGAAGTAAATGTTTACCACTAAATGCTTGTTTACATCATAATCTTTGATTTAATTTAGTTTACATTTTGTGATTAGCAAAACGTAGAGTTATTGAAAAATATTAATAACGTTTTTAAGCATTATTTATATCAACATGAATGATCTAGTTTATGTATGAATTATTGAAACGTTGATCCAGAAACTCTTCCTACCGACGGTCCCTTATCAAGGTGGCGGTCCCAAACTTTAAAGGACCGTCGACCCATTTATGGGACCGTCCATACTATATGTCTCTCCTGCCTTATCTTATCTTTTATGCATGATTTCTATGTTTGCTTGCATGTTTCCTCTAACATATTGCAGCTAAATTCCATCGATCGATTCCCGAGTGTCCTCAACAAGGGGGAACACTAAGCTAGGGAGTCATCATGATGCCATGGACTTCATTATTTCTACAAAGCCCTTTTGATTCTACAAAAATGGGGAGAACAAAACGAGACTTGTTTTAAAACTCATTAATGCCTAGTTTTATCTAAAATGAGTTTATATTTTGTAATCATCAAAAAGGAGTGATTGTTAATACAAATAATGTCAAAAACGACATTTGCATTAATCGGTCTCTAATAGTTTTGATAATCACAAAATACAAACACACGTTATGTAAAACTACGACTAATAAGTTTTTAGTCGAGAAAACTCATTTTTGTCATCAACATCACTTAAGGTATGTACAAACTTCTACCAACTTCTGTATGTGATCAAAGGATTTAAAAACTTTACATTTTCATGTCACAAAACATTTTTACAAAAGTATTTTTGTATAATTTAAAGAAATGTTTTATTAAGAAAATGTTTTCAACATTTAAAACCATAACAGCCATATTTCCCGCTCAAAACCGACAACAAAACTTCACTGGATAGTTTTTCACCACGTCAGGACAAAACGGGGAGCGTTTGTCTGGACGGTCCTTTATATAGGGCGGCGGTCCCTTATCGATAAGGGACCGTCTGGCATTTAACGGACCGTCGCCTCTCTCTCCTGACACCTATAAATACAGAACTGTTTTCTTTCAGAAATTTTGACCTCTTATGCACTAAAACCTTCTGTATTCCAAAATCCTTTCCAAAGCATACTCTTTGATCACATTATCGGGTTCTAGTTGTTTACAAGTGATCACACTCATCATTCCTCTAAGTGCAAGAGAAGAACATTCGTTGTAATCAAGAAACGAAGTGTTGAAGATGAGTTTTGCTCATCTCATCCCATTGTTGCGGATCCATCATTATTTTCATTCATTGTTTCGTGTATGTAATAGGACTTGAATTCAAGTCTTATATTGTGTATTTTGTTGTATCGTGTTGGTATGAGGTGTGAAGCCACGTGGGCTTTGGTAGATTGGTTCTAGCTAGGATTAGGACTCGACATTCCGCTTAGTGTCGTTAAACTTGGTGTAAGCTTGTGTAAGGTTTGCTCCGCCATAAGGGAGTGTGTTCATATAGTGTTTGTGAAACTCTCGAGTGTGAAACTCGAGGAGTGGAGTAGGGACGAAGAAGTGAGCTTCGTGGCCGAACCACTATAAATCTCCGTGTGCTGGTTTGATCTTTCCTTTACTTACCTTTACTTATTTACTTGTTATTACTTATATCTATTATTGTATTGATTTCACGTAAACATCGAATCGAATTATTTTCACAAACGCAATTTGTGAAGTGAATTTTCTAAAAATGTAAATAATAACGGTGAAACTATTCAACCCCCCTTCTAGTTTTTACATATATGATGTCGGACAAGGATTATTAATATTTGGTTTGGGATTATTAAACTACTCATTTGACATCGTTGGACTTTAACAGACTTAATCATCTTTATATCTTTTTCTTTCACACTAGGCTATATGATTTATGATTTGGCATGCATTTAGTTTGAGTCTATGACTTCGTACCACCACACGAAATGGGATACTAAACTCTTACAAACATTGATTCAAATATTCCACGAAAACTACAACACTCTACTTTTGAAACTCATACGTATCAATTACTTTCTTCATATTATGTTTTGAGACAAGCTTATATTCATTAGGTTATGCCAATTCTGTATCATTGTGCTATTCACTTTACAATGTTCTGCCATACTTCTTGGCACCGTTGTATTACTCATGTCACTACATTCCAAGGTGAGTCATAGCCCCACCTTTTCTCATTTAATTGTTTTATAAACTCTTTGGGGGAGATACATGCTTAACTAGATTTTTACTTTCATTAGTACTCCAAACTTTTACATATTACTATAAGTTCATAATCCCACTTTTATACATTTTTCAATCTCGTGAAGTGATACATACTACAACCATAAACACAAATATCTATTGTTTTTGTTGGGTGCAATAACATGGCCTACTGTTTTTGTTATGAGTGCAACAACGTGGCCCACTGTTTATGTTATGGGTGCAACAACGTGGCCTATTGTTTCTGTTATGGGTGCAACAACGTAGCCCACTATTTTTGTTATGGGTGCAACAACGTGGCCCACTATTTTTTTATGGGTGCAACAACGTGGCCCAACCTTGAAACTCGTGTTCAACTTATTTTTATACACAGATTATGAATTCACTCAACCTTTGACTATTGAAATCAACTGTTTTATTTATTTAAACTCTATCGATTCATTCAACCTTTGTGTTAACTTTTTAGCATGTTTTATCTCAGGTCTCTATTTGCTAGCATGCGACGGCGCACAGATATATTTTTGAAGACAATGCATCATTATCATTTGATAAAACTTTTATGTTTATTACTTTTATATATATATATATATATATATATATATATATATATATATATATATATATATATATATATATATATATATATATACACATATGTATATATATATATATATATACACACACACACACATTATATTAGATGCCATGTCATCAGTAGTGCCACGTGGGCATAATTTGTTCATTAACGTTTTTTTTTAAATAAAATCCGGATTGATTAAATGTAAAAAATGATGGGGAGAAGGATCGAACTTGAGACATTTTGCACAAATAGCAAACACCTCAACCACCAGATCATTCCAACATTTGAGATAATTATTGAAAAACATACTTGATAAACCATATACGAATTAAACCCACTAATTAAGGAGCGAAGAAGTCATATACCAATATTCCATCTTTAAGATTTGCATGTTTAAAGCTTTTACATTCATCCGAACCCTAAAAGATCAATCCACAACATTCACTGCGCCGATCTTGTCTTCATCACCATCATACAAAATTCATCTTCATCACCATCATACAATATTCATCTTCATCATCATCACACAATAGCAAAAAAATAGGGTTTTATCATACAATATATTTATCATCATCACACAGTTGCCAAAAAATAGGGTTTTGATTGTAAGGTATGTATGATTTTTAATTCGAGTGTAAATCATTCTTAATTACGTGTTCTTATGATGTGGTTTATTGGCCGCACTTTTGTTTTCTTGCATTATGCGCACCTTCATTGTTCTTCCATTCACATGTATCATTTGAATAAACTTAGTATGATTATAGTGACTATAAAATTATGCAACTTACATCTACTTGTTATACTTTGTACTAAGTACTAACTATGTGTATAAACATTGGATTAGCATTTAACTATTGCGTATAATCAGTCAAGATGATCCATACCATGTCTATTCTCAATTCATACCGATAATTAAAAATAGGGTTTTGAGGATGCAATTGAGTCGTGGTTGCTTATTTTTATGTGCTCATATGATCTTTTATTATTTATGATGATCTTTTTTCAAGGTTGAAGTAGATTGTATTCTTCGGTCTCTTTGACTTCATTCCTGTAAGTATATAGTTTTTTTGTGAAGCATTTGATAAAATGGCTTCCATAAAATATGTATACCTTCTTGTCTTTCAGAGTTCGTCGGCTGTTCACGCACTTTCATCATCAACAAATAATAGTTGTCGTACGCAATGGTGTAAGTTATTTATTCTGGTAATGCTTTTTAGTTTTTTCAGTTTTCCTGTATTTGTTGATGCTACCAATTTTATGTTATGTTATAGAGTGTTCACAACTACCTTGTTTTAATGTATTAGTTATTAGACGGTATGAAGTGTTATATATAAATCACATATCATTAGTTTTTTGTACTTTATCATTTTTTAGTATGTTGTATATCTATTGGAATCATCAAACACACCTTACAGCAGCTAAAATAATATTTCATCATTGTAGACTATGTGTTGTTATACGTTAAAGATTGTGTATTTGCATACCCGTTTTTTTTATTTTGTACTTCAATTTGGTTTATGTGGTTTAAAAGTTCAGATTGTGATTGTGCTGTGACACTTAACTTTTGTATTTGCAGGTTGAGTGCTTGATTGGTCCTGAATGGTCAACTACATTAACCAGGTGAGTGGTCAACCATGTCAAACGTCTCAGGACAAATCTCCAAGGAGTATAGTGAATCCCCAGGTCGTTATGTCCCAGCGAGGTGTGATGGTATAGAAAACGGATTTGTGATCGAGTGATTCTGAACAGGAAAGGGGTTTGAGTGATTTTGAATGATTACACTAATACAAGTGAAAACAAGTTAAATAAACTAACTTAACTAAAACGTAAGACCAAATTACCCTAGAACGCGTTTAAAATTAAAAACGCGCGTTTACGTTAAAAATAACGCGAACGCGCAAAATAAAAAGTGAAACGGGAGCAAATAAAGTCCTACGGATATAAAAATTACATTTTTACAATCCTAATGACAAAAGAAAATTTTAAGAAAAAGAAAAACAATTTTTACACTATTTAATTAATTACTATTTAATAACTAATTAATAATATTTAAAATACACTAATTATGAATTTAAGCTAGAAAAATGAAAATTTAATTCTAAAAATTCTAAAATAATATAAAAGTAATTTTAAAACTAAAAATATATTTTTCCTACTTTTTCTCTATCTGTTATTAATTAATTAAGATTTAAATACTAATTAAACAAATTAAATTAAAGAAAAATAGCAAATGAATAGTAAAAATTCTAAAAATATTTTATGACATTTAAAACCTAGAAAAAACATAAAAACATAGGAGTACTTAATAAAAACTATTTATGCTATTTAATTATCTAATATTAATTAATTAATAATAAAACTAGTATTAATTATTAAAAATAGCAAATGAAAAGAGAAAAATCTAGAAAAATTCCTAAAATTATTTTAAACTATCAGGAACTCAACAAGAATATAAAAATAGAAATTGCTTATAAATAAGCAGAAAAATAAGCCAAAAGGGCTTAAATTAAAGCTATCACTCTAATTAATTTTGGATTTTATGGAATTTTCTTTTACAAAACTAATTATCTATTGAACATGAACAACTTTTGTAAAGGCACTTGCTGTGGAACTTAAAAATAAGCAATGGGGAAGCTTACATGCTTGACAGATAATTATTATTACCTTATTAGGACTTTTGATGAAACCCAAACTGCTTAATAAGCTTAGCCACTGACCCAAAGCACAAAATAAGCTAGACCAAGATGGAATGGACTGAGAACAGGCTAAAACAACAAGAATATCACAATGAATAAGCCACACAGTTCAAATAAGCAAATCCAAATCCCACTTAGAACCAACCAAGCCTGCAGGCTTGGTTGCAGGCTACTAATAAGCTATGGGCAACTGATTAAGAGTCCAAAACAAGACTGGAATCATTGAGCAGGAAGTGTGAGCTTTCTAAAATGCTCAAAAGCTTAGAACAAGCATGACTGATGAGCAAGTTATGAGCTTAAGAAAGGTTTAAACTAAAACTTTGAACTTAAAAAAGCTAAGGAATAATCTAACAACTAATCTAAAGGATACAATAAGCTAACAGGTACTAAAGGTGATGCAAATAAACTAAAAAGTACCAACGAACAGGCTACAAAGATCAAATAAGCAGAAATAAGCCAATCCAACATACCTCAGACCACACAGGCCAAAGGTGACACTTGCAGCCCATCATGGGGCCCACCTGGTTGATCAAGGAACCAAGGCAAAGCTTAGTCCAAGAAGCTAGGGTGGTAAGCTTTCAAATGAGCTAAGAATTAGCTTGTGGGGTCCACTAATGAATTCTGTGGGGGCTTTGGAAGTTGGACACTCCACACTGATTCATCAGTGTAAAGATGTCACTGAGTAGCATATGCTGACACCAAATAAGTTGGCAAATAAGCTGGAAAATGGGTATTAAGCATATGAACAAGTAAACACTACTGCAGTAATTACAAAACAACTAAAATAATACAATAATCTTGCAAGAGGAACAAATTTGAAGCTTATGAAAGTGAACTAAAATTGTGGTGCAGGGCAGACAGTGGATCAGATGGACATTTTGAGGGCTGAATAAGCTAGAATATAAGCACTATAATGGAAACAAAAAAGTAAAACTAACAAGAATACCTGAGTAGCTATCTAAAACAACAATAATCAAGCAAAATGGTCCAGAAATGAACAAGTTATGGTTAAATGAAAATGGGTCAAAATCCACAAGGGCAGGGCTGCAAATATGTTATGCTGCTTAGGTTTATAAGCTTAAATTAGCTATGGGCAAAATAGAATAAGCCGAAAGTCTATAACTAATGCTAATCTAACATACCTAATTAAAATAAGCAGCAAAAACAATAATTAAGCAAATAAAAGGGATGCATAGCAGGGATCAATTTGCTATCCTAAGTGATTGTGTGATCTAAACTACTCATGCAGAATTACTACAAATGCTATATTGACTAGTGTGAGCCAACTTAAGCAACTAAAGTGCCTCAAATATGATAATACCTATATAATCAAATACAAGATGAGATGAGTCCTAAAAACTAAGGTGACATGTTTAAATTATGCAAATCTACTCAAATCAAGTGCAAGTTACTCTTAAACTACTACTGTGATCATATTGCAGCTGTATCAAATCAAGAATGTGACCTAAACAATGTTTGACTTCTCAAAGTCAACTGTGCCAAACACCCTATAATAGGTGATTGATGAAGCTTTGTTTGAATGAAAAGGGATTTGGATGCTAAAAACTTGACAAGTAATGGTTTATTGAACTATACTAAGGTAAAAAGCAGTCTAAATGATCATTAGGAAAAGTAGAATAAGCAAGTTCAATCGAGCAGGTAAAAAAAATGGAGAATAAATTGACAGTCTGAGATTAAAAGAAAACTAAACTTTTCATTAAACTTAAAAACATTACATGAGAATTTTAAAAAAGTACAAGACTAAAATTTAAAAAGCTTAAAATCCTACTAAGTCCTACTGCCATTTTCTTTGGCATACAAAAACTATATATACTAAATTAAGCTAGGGTTTTCTCCCCACTTGTGGTCCTGTGCTTCTTGTCTTCTTTCCCATCTCTCTTTTTGGCCTTTGGATGAATTATCATTGATCCTGGCCGTTAAAATAGGTTTTGGCGGGAATTGGGGATTGGTAGTTTGAGTGGGGGTTAGTTTAGCATTAAATGAGGAGGGGGTAGGTGAGTGATTGGTGGAAAAGGAGGGTAGGGTGGCTGGTATTGAGTGTGGCAGGGGAGAGTTGTGATGATGGTGTTGGAGTAGGTTTGGCAGGGTTCACGTGAAGGGGAGGGAGATGGGTTTGACCCAGGGTTTGACTAGGGGTGGTTTTTATTAAAAAGGGTGTGAGGTGGGCTGGAGGTGAACGGGCCAGGGTAGTTTGGGCTTTTGGGAGGATTGGGTGGATCAGGGTGTAGGTTTTGGGCTAGTGGGAGTTATAAGGGGTATTGGTTTTGTTTTATTTTTGGGTTAGGAAATAATAAAAAGGGTGGTTTGGTTTAGTAGTATTTATTAAGCCCAAGGACCAATTGTGCCATTTCTGAAATTTAAGGACCCACACCTGCCATCTTTCCAAAGTTATTTCCAAGGACCTTTCTTGCCATACCACGATTCCTCAAAGACCATTGTTGTACATTTTCCAAAGAAAAATCACTCGGGGACCAATTTTGCCACATTTCAAACTCTAGGGACCAATCTTGTAAAATTCGATAAACTTTCACCCAAAGATCATTTTTTATAACTTTTGACTTTTAAAAGATTTGGGTTGACTTTAATTTCAAAATAAATGCTCAGGGACTATTTTTGACAATTTTTGAAAGTTGAGGGACTAAAACTGCCAATTATGCAAACTTTGTTCATTTTTCGTCTGTTTTTACTCATTTTGCATCTGAAACATATAAAACACAATTCCTGGAATATTTTTAGTATTTTGATGCATTTCTGAGTGTTTTTGGATGTTTTGCAGTTCAGGTTTGACCAAAAATGATGAGTGTTTGAGCACTCATCAGTGCTCACAAATGGCATTAATTTATACAGGTTGTCTAACAGTCTTTTGTTTCTGTTTCAATTTACTTCACATATTTAGGCTGATGGAGCCATCGAAATAAAGATTTGTTTAATTTGCAACCAAAGTTTTCACTGTTTTTCTCAGTTTTTATGAATTGCTTTTTTCAAACTTTCAGTTTTACAGTTAATTTTGGATTTCTTTTGTATCAGGAAATCTTAAAGAAGACGAGTTCGAATGTGGTTGACGATCGAGAGGCGATGGACAAAAGGGGCTGTGGGGTTGTGGCTATGGTAATATTTGACTTATTGTGTGTGTAAGATGAAAGAAAGGCACCGAGATTTTGTTGCACAGCTCGAAGAGCATGGATTGACGGAGACGGTGTTGGTGAAGTACATTATGTACGCTCACCAATGCAAGGTCTTTCGACACCCGATTTAGTCACAATGTCCCACCGTTTGAGGGTTTGTTATCCCTTCAGTTCTTCCTTTTACTTTAATAAAATATTTAACTAGATTTTCTTTTAAATATTAATTAATCATGAATCAATTCACAAAACACATCATCTTCTCACAATGGCAAAGCTAATAGTTCTTGCACTCGCATTCACAACAGTTCTAGCCGCCGCTAAAAGCTTAGCAGTGTTGATGAGTAGTGCCAATGTGCAAAAGGCCAACAGATTCAAGGACAATAAGGTGGACTTCTCAGTAGGCTGAAAACCATCCTAACAAATGCAGCCTTCGACTACAATCATGACCATTTGCAACTGTCATCACTACACCTAGTATGTCAATAACAGTCGCAATCGTTCGACCTTTCTAGGTAAATGTGGTATTGAGGATGTTAGGTAACGAGAACTCACTTGAGAGGATTTGTTTGTGTTCTAATTAATGTGAATTCAGTTGAATAAATCCATTTTCATCAAGGAAATTGTTTGGTGCAGCAGAGAAGGCAATGGAAAAGGGTGGTGGTTTGAGTTTAAAAGTCTTGGTTCAGATGCAAGGTATATTGAACTATATAAACTAAACCTTTTTTTCTCATTGCGGGGAGTGTCTCGACTAAAAAATATGATATACGTTCTCTAGGCACAGAGAGTAATATTCCAATAGTATTTTTACTGATAAAAATTTTGCATTTCTGTTTATGTGTATCATAATATTCCCATGAGATTGTCAGCTTCTCTCACGAGTCTCATGTCTGCTGATACTTTAAAGTAAAATGTCGAGCATTTTTAACTTTTGGTGGTTGCTACAACATAAAAAAAGGAAATTTAGTGTGTGATATGAGTATGATTGTAAATGACCCACAAAAGAATATCAACACTTTTAGTATGAGTATTTCGTGCAAATCTATGTGTATAATTCTATTTAGACATCTATATCCAATTGAGATGATCATGATATTTAGAATTCGCATTTGTGTTATAAAGTGACTGCTATATGTTAAAAATTTATGATATGATTAGAATCTAGCATATATATATATATATATATATGCAAACAGAGGAGCGTGTCTAGCTCTATCTGCACGGAGAGAGGATAGTCTATGAGAAGTTGCTTCTCGGTGTCGCCAAATCAGAACGCCGAATGTTATCAGCATCCAAGGAGAACTGCCACAAGCCTTTTGTCGCTGTGCCGCTGTTAAAAGGTGTCTTTATGTAAGTCCTGTTATATTTGCTTACTGTTGGTATTATTTGAACTTGCTTTAGTTACAGTGTTGGGAAATTTAGTACACTTGAGGGATCAAATCATACTTGGAAATGGGATTAGAGGTACGGAGTATACGCCCATTAAGTCCCTGATTACCTTGACTGAAATAGTGGTTAAGCAGTGATACTACTGCTAGTAGTATGTTTCTGCTGGTAGTAGTATGATTCTGCTGCTAGTTCTAAGTTGATTCTGCTGCTAGAGTACTGGTTGAATATGTAACTAATTTGACCTATTCAAATGACAGTTACATCTGCACTTATGACCACGTTTATTGGTCATGTAACAACTATTTTTGGCTATAATGGGGGTAATTATGTAGAGATTAATGGGCCGATTAATTCTCATAATTCCATTTCACTAAGCCATAAGTATTTTCCTCTATATAGGAAATCGATTATGCATGAGGAGTGAGACAGAAAACACATAACACTTAAAAGCAAAGGGTTATTGATTTGTGCCTAATTCAATAACAAACATTTGGTCTTATCCCAAGTAGATATTCGTGATACCCAGGCATTAGGGTCGAATAGTTTACATTGGAAAGTGATAACACGATTCCAAGTGATATCCGGTAACCATTCAATTGGTACGTAGTTAGGCTATTGATTATCTTCACCCTGTTCTGGGATAATAACCACCAACAATCAAAGTAAACTATTTTGTGATAATTAATGGCTTCTACTATGAGGCATATGGCTGCTAACTTTTCCAAATTGGAAAAGTTTGAAGGTGTTGATTTCAGAAGATGGCAAAAGAAGATGCACTTCCTGTTGTCAAGCATGGATGTGGTGTATGTTCTAAGCACTACTATTCCTGAAGATCATGGAGATGATGCTACTATGGAACAGATAAGTAAACGAAGCAAATGGGAGAATGATGATTACATCTGTAGAGGTCTAATCGTCAATGGTATGTCTGATTCTCTCTTTGACATTTATCAGAATGTTGAATCTTCAAAAGAACTATGGGATTCCTTGGAAGCCAAATATATGGCTGAGGATGCTTCAAGTAAGAAGTTTCTTGTAAGTAATTTCACAAATTACAAAATGACTGATTCAAGACTAGTTATGGAACAATACAATGAACTTCTTGGTATACTTGGAAGATTTACACAACATAAAATAAACATGGATGAGGCTATATCAGTCTCTTGTATCATTGACAAATTACCTCCTTCTTGGAAAGATTTCAAGCATACCTTGAAACATAAGAATGAAGAACTGACACTTATTCAGTTGGGTAGTCATCTACGTATTGAGGAATCTCTTAGGGTGCAGGATAATGACAAGCCAAAGAGTAGCAATGCTACTGGTGCATCTGTTGTCAATATGGTAGAACATAACAATTCCACCAGGTACAATGACAATAAAGGCAAACGGATAACACAAGGGATGATCCTAACAAGAAGGCAACACCTACTTGTTGGAAATGTGGCAAATCTGGTCACATTAAAAGGGATTGCAAAGGCGTTAAGATTGGTGGTAAAACCAATGGTTCAGGCACTAGTGGTTCAGGGAGTGGTGGTTCTTCCAATTCACTGAAAGGTCAGAATATGTTTAATGAATCTCTTCAGGTTTATTATGTTACATATGTAGCTGAATCTAACTATGTGCAGGATGATGATGTTGCGTGGTGGGTTGAATCTGGAGCAACTGTTCATGTGTGCAAAGATAGAAGATGGTTCAAGACTTACGAGTCACTGAATGCTGGTTCTATTCTTCACATGGGAAATGAGTCAACAACATCGGTGCATGGTCGTGGTTGTGTAGATCTTAATTTTAGTTCTGGAAAGATTGTAACTTTGTTTAATGTTATTCATGTTCCTGATATAAGGAAAAACTTGGTTTCAAGTAGTGTTTGAATAATCATGGATATAAACAAGTTATTGAATCTGATAAATTTATACTGTCTAAACATGGTGTATTTATTGGTTTTGGCTATTTGTGTAATCAAAATTTCAGGCTTAATATTGTCACTGACATTGTTAATTCAGCCTTTATGTCAACCTCTAAACTGAATGACTCTACCCTGTGGCATGCTAACCTTGGCCATGTACATTTTAAAAGGATGCAAGATATGTCTAAAGATGGGTTAATCCCAGCATTTGACATGGACACTGAAAAGTGTAAAACTTGCATGTTGACCAAAATCACTAAGAAACCTTTTCAGGGTGTTAAACATGAGTCTGAGCTCTTGGAGCTTATACACAGTGACCTGTGTGACTTTCATGCCACTCCCTCTTTGAGGTACAAGAAGTACTTTGTGACTTTTATTGATGATGTTTCTAGGTTTTGTTATGTCTATCTGTTACATACCAAGGATGAAGCATTAGATAAATTCAAAGTATTTAAAACTGAAGTTGAATTGCAACTTGGGTCCCTGATCAAAAGATTCAGGACTAATAGGGGAGGTGAATACATGGACGCTTTGTATTTTCAGTCTGTTGGTATAATCCATGAAATGACTGCTCTCTATACTCCTCAACAAAATGGTATCTCTGAAAGGAAAAACAGGGTACTGAAGAAGATGGTTAATTCCATGTTGTCCTACTCAAGACTGAGTAAAGGGTTCTGGGGTGAAGCTATGTTAACAGCTTGCTATTTATTAAATAGGGTTCCCAAAAAAAGGAACAAAGTCACCCCTTATGAACTCTGGACTAAAAAGAAATCCAACCTGAATTATCTCAGGGTTTAGGGTTGTAGGGCTATTGTAAGACTCCCTGATCCAAAACTAAAAACTTTGGGTGAAAGAGGCATTGAATGCATCTTTGTTGGATATGCTGAGCATTCTAAAGCATACAGGTTCTATGTTATTGAACCTAATGAATATGTTTCAATTAACTCAATAACTGAATCAAGGGATGCACTCTTTGATGAGAATAGATTCTCATCAGTCCCTAGACCAAGTCAAAGGATTCCAAATGGAACAGATGACATTGGTGTATCAGAGGTCCCTGATGAATTATCATCTCAGGTCCCTGATGAGATTGTGGCTCAACAACCTGAGCTTAGAAAAAGCAAAAGGGTAAGGACTCAAAAGTCATTTGGACATGAGTTTCAATTATATTTGATTAAAGGTACAAGGAATGAGGTCTCTAACCAATACTCCTATTGCTTCATTGTTGAGGATGATCCCAAAATATTTGAAGAAGCAATGAAGTCCCAGGATGTTGCTTTCTGGAAAGAAGCAATAAATGACGAGATTGACTCCATCATGGGCAACAACACTTGGGTGTTGGTTGATCTACCACTGGGTTGCAAACCTCTTGGTCGCAAATGGATTTTTAAAAGGAAAATGAAGGTAGATGGAACTATTGAAAAGTTCAAGGCTAGACTAGTCATTCAGGGGTTTAGACAAAAGTCATGGATAGACTACTTTGATACTTATTCCCCTGTGGTACGTATCAGTACCATAAGATTGTTGATAGCTTTAGCATCAATTCACAATCTGATTATTCATCAAATGGATGTAAAGACAGCTTTCTTGAATGGTGAATTGAATGAGGAGGTTTATATGAACCAACCTCAGGGCTTCATCTTGCCTGGCAATGAAAACAAGGTGTGTAAATTGATTAAATCCTTATATGGACTGAAACATGCACCTAAGCAATGGCATCAAAAATTTGATGAAGTGGTTTTGTCTAATGGTTATGTTCTTAATCAGGCTGACAAATGTGTATATAGCAAATTTGATGAATCTGGTAAAGGAGTCATCATTTGTCTATATGTTGATGACATACTGATCTTTGGCACTGACCAAAATCAGGTTGACCTGACAAAGGAATTTTTGTCATCAAGGTTCTCCATGAAGGACATGGGGGAGGCTGATGTCATCCTTGGCATAAGGATCAAACATGAAAGTAATTGTATATCAATTTCTCAGTCTCATTATATTGAGAAGGTACTGAAGAATTTTAATTACTTTGATTGTACTCCAGTGAGTACTCCTATGGATACAACTGAGAAGCTAATGCCTAATACTGGCAAAGCTGTATCTCAACTTGAGTATTCTAGGGTGATTGGCTGCCTGATGTATGCCATGACTTATACAAGACCTGATATTGCTTTTGTAATGGGTAAACTGAGTAGGTATACTAGTAATCCTAGTACTCAGCACTGGCAAGCAATTCAGAGGGTACTGAAGTATTTGAAGAGAACTATGGATTATAGTCTCTCATATACTTGTTATCCTTCAGTGTTGGAAGGATATACTGATGCAAGTTGGATCAGTAACACTGAAGACAATTCGTCTACCACTGGCTGGGTATTCCTACTTGGTGGATGTGCAATTTCTTGGGCTTCCAAGAAGCAAACTTGCATAACCAGTTCAACAATGGAATTTGAATTTG
Organism: Artemisia argyi; assembly: GCA_030686995.1. Taxonomy (NCBI): domain Eukaryota; kingdom Viridiplantae; phylum Streptophyta; class Magnoliopsida; order Asterales; family Asteraceae; genus Artemisia; species Artemisia argyi. The sequence continues at coordinate 82,955,783 of CM060677.1, read as the reverse complement.
TGGCTTTAGCAGCTACTGGTAAAGAAGTTGAATGGTTGAAAAACTTGCTTCTTAAGATTCCATTATGGCCTAAACCTATAGTACCTATCTCTATCCGTTGTGATAGTGCTGCTACATTGGCAAAGGCTTATAGCCAGATGTACAATGGGAAGTCTAGACACTTAGGTTTCAGGCATAGCATGATTCGTGCACTTATCATGAATGGAGTGATATCTACAGAGTTTGTTAGATCTTAACAAAATTTAGCTAATCACTTGACGAAGGGTTTGGCTAGAGACTTGGTTTTAAAGTCGGCTAAAGGGATGGGTTTAAAGTCCAACTTAGTCACTGAATGCTAAGACACCCAACTCCCTCCTGATGAAACTTGGGAGCTGAGTTCAATGTGGAAAGTTGAACATTCAGTGTACTGAAGCACATGTTTTACAATCATCCCAAGGTTTGTGCTTGGAACTTGCTGGAAAGGAGGATGAAGTCATTACTTCTTAATGGTTAATTTTCTTTGAAAAAGTGCTTGGCAAGAGCATGAATAAAGAGGAACCACCTATGTGAATGTTGAAGTTTTGTCACTTTAGGGAGCTTTGGACTGTTGGCTCTTGCAACATTTATGAATTGGATATGGACACATGGCTTGTATAGTGTCAGGAGTGTTGAAGTGTTTGAAAATGTATGTGTATTTTATCTTCAGGTATTCAAATGGGTTGAAGGGTTCAATTCTCAGAACACCCTAATTCTTGAATGTTTGAACGTGTAATGTACTAAGACGGAAATTCAATCCTCAAGATATTTTCGTTAATGCATATGGTTTGTTTAATGTTTGATTTTCATGCAAAGGAAGTGAACTAAATTTGGGGAGGATTGTTGGAAAATTTAGTACACTTGAGAGATCAAATCATACTTGGAAATGAGTTTGGAGGTACGGAGTGTACACCCATTAAGTCCCTGATTAACCTGACTGAAATAGTGGTTAAGCAGTGATACTACTGCTAGTAGTATGATTTTGCTGCTGAGCAGAGTTTCTACTAATAGTGCCAAGTTGATTCTACTGCTAGAGTACTGGTTGAATATGTAACTGATTTGACCTATTTAGATGACAGTTACATCTGCACTCATGACCACGTTTATTAGTCATGTAACCACTATTTTTGGCTGTAATGGGGGTAATTATTTAGAGATTAATGGGCCGATTAATTCTCATTATTCCATTTGACTAAGCCATAAGTATTTTCCTATATATAGGAAATCAATTATGCATGAGGAGTGAGACATAAAACACATAACACTTAAATGCAAAGGGTTATTGATTTGTGCCTAATTCAATAACAAACATTTGGTCTTATCCCAAGTAGATATTCGTGATACCCACGCATTAGGGTCGAATAGTTTACTTTGGAAAGTGATAACACGATTCCAAGTTATATCCGGTAACCATTCAATTGGTACGTAGTTAGGCTATTGATTATCTTCACCCTGTTCTGGGCTATTAACCACCAACATACAGTGTATAATTTTTTTCGATGTCATTTATTTTACAGGTCTTGAGAATTCCAGTGATAGCTATACTTCTGGATGAGGTTTGTTGAAATAAATTCTTTTTCTATTACCACTATGCTCTTTTTATTCATAATTGGTTCATCATTATTTGTTTATTATTTTGGAGGATGGTGGGACTTATAAAGGTGTCAAATTGGTTTCGAGGCAGGAAACAACCAGTTCCAATCAGGTTATGGATCCATCAGTTACCATCACATCCTCACCGGTTAATACTCCTTCAGAAGACATTTCAAACGTCTTTAAATTTGAAGGTGTTAGTGTCAAAGTGGCACGAGGAATATGCATCCCAAAGAGCTCTTTAAATCTCAATATATCTGATTGGCTCCAAACGGTCAACCTAAATCAATCAAGTGAATGGTCAACAAGGTCAGACTGCCTAGAGTCAATGCTCCGTGGAATACAGTGTTTCCCCGGGTCGTTATTTCCCAACGAGGTGTGATGGTATACAAACGGGTTTGTGATCAGGAGAATTTGAATGGGAAGTAACCAGATAATGATTTGGATTTTTACACTACGGGAAACAGTATTAACAATTACAGAATAACAGTATTAACAATTACGGGAAACAGATGTATGTAAATCAAATTAAAAACAGACACGATTGCGTGCTGGGAAAAAGATGAGTTTTAAGCAAATATAAACTACAAAGGGTGAAAATGAAACTTTTACAAAATTAATATTAAAATAAAATTTAATTAAAAAGAAAATTATTTTTTTTGATTATTTTATTATTTATTATTAATTAAAACTATTTAATTACTTATTATTAATATTTAACTTATACTAAATATAATATAATACTAAGTTAAAACTAAGCAAATGAAAATTTTTTTTTAAAAATTCTAAAATAATTTAAAAATAATATAAAAACTAAAAATATGTCTTTTTGTCTTTTTGTGATTTTAATATTAATTAGTTACTAATTATATTAATTAAACTAATTAACTAATTTAAATTACTAATAATACTACAAATGACTTAGAAAATTAAGAAATATTTTATAAAACTAATTAACCATCACAGGAATCCTAAAAAATTATAAAAAGTTTATATTATGTTTTTTTAAACTATTCTACTAATTATTAAACTAAATATTAATTAATTACTAATTAAATTAATTAGATTCTTAAAAAATAGAAAATGAACATTAAAAATTATGAGAAAATTCCTAAAATTATTTTATAACATATAAAAGCTAGGAAAAATATAAAAACTAGGTATTACTTGATAAAAACTAATTTTGCTATTTAATACTTAAATATTAATTAATAATTAATAAAACTAATATTAAATCTAATAAATACTAAATGACAATATAAAATTATGGAAAAATTACTAAAAATGCTTTAATATAAAATAAAATTAATAAAAATATAGAAATGAAAAGTGCTTAATAAAAAGCTAAAAAGGAAAACTAAAAAGATAAATTACATTAAATAGAAACTATCACTTAATTTAAAATTAGATTTTTTTTGTTTATCTTTTGGAACACTATTTTATACTTAAAAACAAAGAACTTTTGTGAAAACAACTTTTCCCAAACTTAAAAATAAGCAATTTGGACACTAAAATGCTTAACAGTTTGACTTTTGGTCAAACAAGCTTGAAAGAGCTTTTCTCAAGCTGCCAGGGGGCCCTCAAGGGTGGATTTAGGTTTATACTAGATAAGTAGACTGAAATAAGCAAGAATCAATCAAGAGAATACCACTGTTAAGCAAATAAGCACACAAAATAAGCACTTGAAACCTTATTTCAACACAGAAATGGGACAAACTTTGATGGCCAATATATGTGGGTCCCAGTGAGCTTAAGCTTTAACAAAATCTTGAAATAGGTAGAGACAAGGGAGTCCAAAGAACCAAAAATCACTAAGTGGGGCCCACTGTGGTGGTCTGTGGGACCCATAAAAGTTGGGCAGCTGATGGTGGTGCTGCTGCATCAGGGGAGCAGACAGCCCTGCAGCTGTGTTTGGGGGGTTGTGGGGCCCTCAATAAAATTCTCAAAAATATGCTGATTGTGGGATTCTAAAGATTAGGTGGAGCACTACAACATGTAAAAAGCACAAGTCCTGAATCCAATCACAAAAATCAAAACAATTCCTTGAACTTTTGGGTTTTTCTTGAACTATACTATTTGACTTTTTAAGATTGTGAGCTACTTTGACCTTATTGAACTTTGGGTGGTCCAAATTGACTATAAATGATATGATAAGCAGAAATAAGGCTAAATTAAGCTAAAATAACAACTTGTGAACTAGTATGCAAGATTATGGAACCTAATGTACCAAAAGTGAGGTATTAAGGGGGATTTGAAGTTATTTTGACTTCCTTGCAAGTGAGGTTCGGATTTTAGAGTTTAGGTATGCTATTTTGTTCTAATGAAACATGCTTCAACTAAAATTAACAACAAAACTAGGATACAAGTCAGAGAACTACACAAATCTAAACACTCCTTAAAAAAGATTGATTTTTTATTTTCAAAACAAATGAGTGATTTAAGCTATGAAACTGATGTACGATGGTCTCATATGTTATAATAAGATAAAACAAACACAAATACACAAGCATAAACATCTACCACCTAGGATACTAAATCAAGGGGATTTGGCAGTTTAAAATAATGAAAATGAGCACAAAGGATTACAAAGAACAAAATAACAATATTAAGCAACAACTAAATTACATTACACTATTCAAGCACATAAAACAAAGAAATGAGCAATCATAGGCACTTATGCAGTTGAATGCAAAAATTGGACAAAAGGGCTTTCAATGTGAATCCAAGCTAAGAACTGTGAACTAAGGACCCATAACACAACCTAATTCCTCCCTTGAGCTATCTAAGCCATCTTCAATCCATGTCACCACTACTACAGTCCTCCATCTTCATTCTTCTTGATTTTTTTATATATTTTCTATTTATTTGATTATTTTTAATATTTTTTTATTATCTAAGTAACCCTGAAACTTAAACTTCTAAAAGCTTATATAAGCTATGTGAAGAGCTTAAATGAGCTTAGGAGTCCAATACAACAAGAATACATAACATCAGTACTAAAATTTGCACAAACTAAGAATCAAACTGAACTTGAAATTAACTTATTGAAAAAGGTTTGAAATACACTGTGGAAGCTTAGTACATGATCTTTAAACTAAAAATTACATTGAAAAAGACAAATTACACTAAAACGATTCTTACATACAACTACACTACTCTAAACTAATATTTTGTCTCTGCTCCTTCTCCTTCTATATATAGGGAACCCTTAGGGTTTTCTTGACTTCTTGAGCATTTCCCCCCATATATCCTAGCCCTTGGATGACTGGATTCAATCCTGACCCTTGAATGATTTTTTGCGCCAAAATAGTCCACTGCAAGTTATGGGTAACTTGGAGGGTTTTCTGAGCATTAAATGGCCTTAGGAGGTGTGATGAAGTCGAGGGATAAGGTGGGTGGTGGAGCAGGGCAAGTAGTGGTGAAAACCAGGGTGGTTTTGGTTTACAGTGGAGTGGGAGGGAAGCAGGGAAAGGGTCGTTTGGTTTTGCAGTTTGCCTTCTGAAAAGGGAAAGTGGGCTTTTGTTTGTTGGGGCCTGGGTAATATTGGTGGTGGACTGGATCATGGGGAATGGTTGGGTTGTGTTTATTTATTGGATTTGGATTGGTTATTTTGGTTTGTAAATATTTTAGCCCAAGAACCAATTGTGTAAAAATCTGATTTCCAGGGACTAAATCTGTAATTATTCCAAAGTTATTCAAAAGGTACCATTTTTGTCATGTTGGAATAATATAAGTACATATTTAATATTTTCCAAAATAAAAACAACCGGGGACCTTTTTTCCCAAATTTTCAAAGTTGAGGGGTAAAAAGTGTAATTTTCTAAAAGTTATCAAAAAGGAGTTGATTTGTTAGGATAAATAGTACAAGGGTTATGGATGTAAGTTTTCCAATTTAAAATGCCCATGGACTGTTTTTGCCATTTTTGAAACTTCAGGGACCAAAACTGTAATTTCCTCAAACTTTTTATCCAAGGGTCAAACTTGATAACTTGTGAATTCCCAAGGACCATTTTTGACTTTTTATTCCAAAATAAACTTCCAGGGAATGATTCTGTCAATTTCTGATAGTTGAGGGACTGAAACTGCCAATTGTGCAAACTTTGTTCGTTTTTCATCTGTTTTTACTCATTTTACATCTGAAACATATAAAACACAATTTTGAGATATTTTCTTTATTTTGATGCATTTCTGAGTGTTTTTAACTGTTTTTGCAATTTAGATAGGTATAAAATGATGAGTATTTAGACACTCATCAATCCCTCACACTAAACTATTGCTAGTCCCTAGCAATATAAAATCCAAGAACAACCCGTTTTGAAAATTTAATGGATTTGATGACTCTTTACCAAAAGCCATTACTTCTGGAGTAGCCAAATGTTTCAGTTCAAGTAAGAACTATGGTACACTGATAACCATATGACTTTGAGCAAACCATAAGCTTTCAACAGATTTGATTTGTCTTTACCAGAAGCTGTTTGCTTCTGGACTAGCTAACTCTTTGATAAAATTATCATCTTGGTGAGCTGATTACCAATTATGGTTTTCCACTACCTTTACCACAAGCCATAACCTTGCGGGCTAGCCAACTCTTTACTTTTTAGGATATGGTGAGTTGAATACCATACAATTTTGGGCAAATTGTCAGCCATAAACAGATTTGATATATCTTTACCAAGGGCCGTTTGCTCCTGGATTAGCCAGTCCTTTTGTGGTTTAGACATGGTGGACTGATAACCATAAAATTTTATAAATAAAGTGATTTTTTTTTTAATTTTGGCAAAAAAAACGAGGGTACTAGAAGGTATAATGTGATAAAATTCGCTAGAATTCCCCCCCCCCCCCCCACACACACACTCTTAGAATTCTCAATATTCAAAGTCCCGGCTATTATGCCGACATTTTGAACGTAAAAAGGCAACATTACAAGCTAAATGTGGAAATAACATTTTTCACTTTATTTATATAGATATATACATACACATTTTTTTATACACATGGTGAACAACAGCAGGGGTAACTCCCCCACACTTAGGGTGAAAACCCCGTATACATGCTACTGTTTTTGTTTACTGAGTCGCTAGCTTGACTCGACCCCGAATTCATTGGTTCTTGGGGAAGCAACATGTGGAAGAGACAATCTCCATCGGACTTTCATTCAAGATGTTTGGAAAAACATTTGAAGCACGTGAAAGTTCCACACCGATGAGATAAGTACCCAGATTTACCTAGAATGGTAAATGGAAATGCCGGGGTCAGAAATAGTGTCTTCATTCCCGAAGGAGTGAAGAACAGGAGAAGCCACGTGATAGGTGAAGAAAAGAAAGAAAGTCATGATAAAAATCATGACTAACTCATCATCACCCACAAGAGAATTCATAATCTCATGAATCTCATTTTTTAAGCTTGTTTGATCAAGACATATCCCGGGTGTGTCTAAATCAAAGTAGAAGTTATCATAATCCGGTGGAGATATGATATGAGTGAGTTCACAGGAGAACTCCTCGAATGTGAATGAATCATATTTGGGATTGATGTGAGTGAGTTCAAGGGAGAACTCATCGAAGGTAACTGATTCATATTCGGGGAGAGAATTATGAGACTGAGAAGTGGTACTGCCACTAATCTTCTCTCCCATAGGATCAAAATGGAAGGCTTCAAATTCTGGTATAGAATCATCGGAAAGAATGTCACTATCCTTAATGGGGATAGTAGATGACATAGGTTTCTTATTGAAAGCCTCAATTTTAGAAATGAGGAAACTGACATTCAATAGTGTTACACGAAGTGCTTCATCTTTGATTTCAGTGTCAGTCTCATCATTCTCTTCTTCTAAGCTGACTAGCTCAGAAGGTAATCCTTCCACATAACTGATATCTCCAGAAGATAAAGAATTTTCATCAGTATGTGAAGTACTAAGCTCGATGTTGGGATTAGAATTTAAAAGATTTTAAATTTCTCCCAGATCGGCTTTTAAGTCAAACAGATCATCATCAGTTCCTAATGGAAGTGGATTGATGTGAGTAAGTTCCTCTGTGAACTCCCAAGAATAGGGTCAACATCAGAATGAGGCAGTGATGCCTCTACATACTCAACTTCTCCATAAGATGTACAATCATCATTAAAATCGGAGAAAGTCTCAAAATGATCTTTTGGATTTTCAGGAGGGGAAGGTCGATCACACACATGATCAAAAGTTCCCTGTGACTCTCTCGGGATTGGGACAAGGTTCTCAACACTAGACTTTATGAATTCGTCCGATTCCTTTTTAGGCACAGTGCTAAGATGCTCGTCCCCCATGTTTAAAGACTGAGGGGGAACTTCGGGTGTGATAACAGCAGACTGAGGGAGTTGAGAAAGACTAGCAGTCATGCATTCTACAAGTTCCATTATTTCTACTGCTATTGATTCAGTCATATTCTTTTCTCCCTGCATTTCTACAGTTGTTGTTACAACTGAAGTTGAATCAAAAGGTTTCTCAGATACCTTTGGGATTGGAACAAGGTTATCTAATTCCTCAAGAGGAATGATTTTGAATTCCTTTTTCCCCATTATCAAGATATCTGAAGGTTCCTTAGGGTTTTCTTCTTCAAATGGTTCATCCTCATCACTTTCATCCTCAAGATAAAATGAGTTAATAGGAGGATTTTGTTTCCTAAGAATCAGATCCTGAAGATAGTTTATTCCATTTTGAATGCTCTTGTTGAATTGAGTTTGAGCAATAATTATTTTAGTAATCAATTCAGCTCTAGCTAATTCGTCTTGAGGAAGTGGTTGAGGGATTGTGTACTGTGAAGGCTGGTTAAAACCAAATTGATGATTGTTACAAGGAACCTGTTTATAGACAAACTGATTCCTAGTTTGATAATCAGAGCTGTAGTGAGGGCCTCCACAATACTCACAACATTAAAACTGCTGGGTCTCATGATGTGGAAGCTGATGGAATGAATTAGTCGTGTCATGGTAGGAATAGGGATTCTGGTTATAGACACACCCGTTTCTTGGCTCTACCATGCCACAACTAGGGCAATTACCACCATTATAAGGACTACCACACCATCGAAAAACAAGTAGGTGAGGATGAGACATAGAAAGAATCAAAGGATTTTGGTGGGTGAGAAATGAAGAATCAAAAAGGTATGAGGGTAAAGATGGATATTTTGATAAACATTTTATAAGAAAGAAAATCTTTTTGGGATTTTGTGTTCTTTGAAAACTAATTTTAAAATGTTTTCGGGAACCAATTTGTTGAATATATGAACTACGATGGTAAATATACAATGAGCGTATATCCAGATTCATTAATCTGCAAAACCGTTTAGAATACGCGCACAACCTCCCCGGCAGCGGCGCCAAAATTTGATTGGCTCCAAACGGTCAACCTAAATCAACCAAGTGAATGGTCAACAAGGTCAGACTGGCTAGAGTCAATGCTCCGTGGAATACAGTGTTTCCCCGGGTCGTTATGTCCAAACGAGGTGTGATGGTATAGAAACGGGTTTGTGATCGGGTGAATTTGAATGGGAAGTAACCAGATAATGATTTGGATTTTTACACTACTGGAATGATTAGGAATAACAATATTAACAATTACGGGAAACAGATGTATGTAAATCAAATTAAAATCAGACACGATTGCGTGCTGGAAAAAGATGAGTTTTAAGCAAATATAAACTACAAGGGGTGAAAATGAAACTTTTACAAACTTAATATTAAAAGAAAATTTAATTAAAAAGAAAAAAAAATTTTGATTATTTTATTATTTATTATTAATTAAAACTATTTAATTACTTATTATTAATATTTAACTTATACTAAATATAATATAATACTAAATTGAAACTAAGAAAATGAAAATTTATTTTTAAATATTCTAAAATAACTTAAAAATAATATAAAAACTAAAAATATGTCTTTTTGTGATTTTAATATTAATTAGTTATTAATTATATTAATTAAACTAATTAATTAATTTAAATTACTAATAATACTACAATTGACTTAGAAAATTAAGAAATATTTTATAAAACTAATTAACCATCATAGGAATCCTAAAAAATTATAAAGAGTTTATATTATGTTTTTTTAAACTATTCTACTAATTATTAAACTAAATATTAATTAATTACTAATTAAAATAATTAAATTCTAAAAAGTTAGAAAATGAACAGTAAAAATTATGAGAAAATTCCTAAAAGTATTTTATAACATATAAAAGCTAGGAAAAATATAAAAACTAGGTATTTCTTGATAAAAACTAATTTTGCTATTTAATACTTAAATATTAATTAATAATTAATAAAACTAATATTAAATCTAATAAATACTAAATGACAATATAAAATTCTCAAAAAATTACTAAAAATGCTTTAATATAAAAGAAAATTAAAAAAATATATAAAAATGCAAAGTGCTTAATAAAAAGCTAAAAAGAAAAATTAAAAAGATAAATTATATTAAATAGAAACTATCACTTAATTTAAAATTGGATTTTTCTGGTTTTTCTTTTGGAACACTATATTATACTTAAAAACAAAGAACTTTTGTGAAAACAACTTTTAAACTTAAAAATAAGCAATTTGGACACTAAAACGCTTAACAGTTTGACTTTTGGTCAAACTAGCTTGAAAGAGCTTTTCTCAAGCTGCCAGGGGCCCACAAGGATGGATTTAGGTTTATACTAGATATAAGTCGACTGAAATAAGCAAGAATCAATCAAGAGAATACCACGGTTAAGCAAATAAGCACACAAAATAAGCACTTGAAACCTTATTTCAACACAGAAATGGGACAAACTTTGATGGCCAATATATGTGGGTCCCAGTGAGCTTAAGCCTCAACCAAAGTTTGAAATATGTAGAGGGTCAGGAAGGGAGTCCAAAGAACCAAAAATTACTAAGTGGGGCCTACTGTGGTGGTCTGTGGGACCCACAAAAGTTGGGCAGCTGATGGTGGTGGTGCTGCAGCAGGGGAGCAGACAGCCCTGCAGCTGTGTTTGGGGGGTTGTGGGGCCCATAATAAAATTTACAAAAATATACTGATTGTGGGATTCTAAAGATTAGGTGGAGCACTACAACATGTAAAAAGCACAAGTCCTGAATCCAATCACAAAAATCAAAACAATTCCTTGAACTTTTGGGTTTTTCTTGAACTATACTATTTGACTTTTTAAGATTGTGAGCTACTTTGACCTTATTGAACTTTGGGTGGTCCAAATTGACTATAAATGATATGATAAGCATAAATAAGGCTAAATTAAGCTAAAATAACAACTTGTTAACTAGTATGCAAGATTATGGAACCTAATGTACCAAAAGTGAGGTATTAAGGGGGATTTGAAGTGATTTTGACTTTCTTGCAAGTGAGGTTTGGATTTAAGAGTTTAGTTATGCTATTTTGTTCTAATGAAACATGCTTCAACTAAAATTAACAACAAAACCAGGATACAAGTCAGAGAACTACACAAATCCAAACACTCCTTAAAAAAGACTAATTTTTGATTTTCAAAACAAATGAGTGATTTAAGCTATGAAACTGATGTACGATGGTCTCATATGTTATAATAAGCTAAAACAAACACAAATACACAAGCTTAAACATCTACCACCTACGATTCTAAATCAAGGGGATTTGGTAGTTTAAAATAATGAAAATGAGCACAAAGGATTACAAAGAACAAAAAACAATATTAAGCAACAACTAAATTACATTACACTATTCAAGCACATAAAACATAGAAATGAGCAATCATAGGCACTTATGCAGTTGAATGCAAAAATTAGACAAAAGGGCTTACAAGGTGAATCCAAGTTAAGAACTGTGAACTAAGGACCCATAACACAACCTAATGCCTCCCCTGAGCTATCTAAACCATCATCAATCCATAACACCACTGCTACAGTCCTCCATCTTCATTCTTCTTGATTTTTTTTTTTTATTTATTTTCTTTTTATTTGATTATTTTTGATATTTTTTTATTATCTAAGTAACCCTGAAACTTAAACTTCTAAAAGCTTATATAAGGTATGTCAAGAGCTTGAATGAGCTTAGGAGTCCAATACAACAAGAATACACAACATCAAAGCTTATTTGAGATTTTGAGTTCTAAAATTTGCACAAACTGAGAATCAAACTGAACTTGAAATTAACTTATTGAAAAAGGTTTGAAATACATTGAGGAAGCTTAGTACATGATCTTTAACCTAAAAATTACATTGAAAAAGAAAAATTACACTAAAATGATTCTTACACTACAACTACACTACTCTAAACTAATATTTTGTCTCTGCTCCTTCTCCTTCTATATATAGGGAACCCTTAGGGTTTTCTTGACTTCTTGAGCATTTCCCACTATAAATCCTAGCCCTTGGATGACTGGATTCAATCCTGACCCTTGAATAATTTTTGGCGCCAAAATAGTCCACTACAAGTTGTGGGTAACTTGGAGGGTTTTCTGAGCATTAAATGGCCTTGGGAGGTGTGATGGGGTGGAGGGATATGGTGGGTGGTGGAGCAGGGCAGGTGGTGGTGAAAACCAGGGTGGTTTTGGTTTACAGTGGAGTGGGAGGGAAGCAGGGAAAGGGAGGTTTGGTTTTCCAGTTTGACCGAAGTCAAACTTGTCAAAAGGGAAAGTGGGCTTTTGTTTGTTGGGGCCTGGGTAATATTGGTGGTGGACTGGATCATGGGGAATGGTTGGGTTGTGTTTATTTATTGGATTTGGATTGGTTATTTTGGTTTGTAAATATTTTAGCCCAAGGACCAATTGTGTAAAAATATGATTTCCAGGGACTAAATCTGTAATTATTCCAAAGTTATTCAAAAGGTACCATTTTTGTCATGTTGGAATAATATAAGTACATATTTAATATTTTCCAAAATAAAAACAACCGGGGACCATTTTTGCCAAATTTTCAAAGTTGAGGGGTAAAAAGTGTAATTTTCCAAAAGTTATCAAAAAGGACTTGATTTGTCAGGATAAATAGTACAAGGGCTATAGATGTAAGTTTTCCAATTTAAAATGCCCAGGGACTGTTTTTGCCATTTTTGAAACTTCAGGGACCGAAACTGTAATTTCCTCAAACTTTTTATCCAAGGGTCAAACTTGATAACTTGTGAATTCCCAAGAACCATTTTTGACTTTTTATTCCAAAATAAACTTCCAGGGACTGATTCTGTCAATTTCTGATAGTTCAGGGACTGGAACTGCCAATTGTGCAAACTTTGTTCGTTTTTCATCTGTTTTTACTTATTTTGCATCTAAAACATATAAAACACAATTTTGAGATATTTTTTGTATTTTGATACATTTCTTAGTGTTTTTAACTGTTTTTGCAATTCAGATGGGTATAAAATGATGAGTATTTAGACACTCATCAATATCTTAGTTCTTATGAGTTTTTTTTTTTTTTTTTTTTTTTTTTTTTTTTTTTTTTTTTTTTTAAATGTTTGTAACTGTTTATTGTAACAGCAGCAACAGAAACCAGTTCGTTTATACAAGTAGCAGCCACTGAGGAATCAGTCGCTCATCCTCTAAGAGCTATTCAAATGATTCATCGTAATGAGGCTCATGTTATATGAAGATTTCCATGGTGTAAGTTTTTATGCTCTTAGCCAACATATAACGTCTATTTTCAGGAATATGTAATTGTAGCGAGGTGCGATTGTTGAGGTGCAGGATCTACAAAGTAAGGTTAAAGTTATCGAAAAGTCTGTGATCAAGCTGTTGATGCTTATAGTGCTACAATGTTCATGACATCGAGGAAGTACTAAAATGTCATCTGGTCTTGGTGCAGGATTTATCTGGTTAATTACTCTGCCTCTACTCTGCTTGTAATACATTGATGAAACATAATATAACTTATTAAGCAGGTGCTTTCTCATTTTCGTTTATCGTAGCACTTGACGTAAACATATATAATGGATAGAAAATAGACAATAGAGTACCTATCAGGTTCTTCCGCTCCTTCAATTATTCCAATGACATTCTGAATTGTGCTTATTACTTGCTTTGCATGCTGACCACTTAAAATCATGATTAAGCTAATTTTTGTGACTTTCAGCTGCAATAGTTATTTTAGACACTTTTACCTTGTAATGGATCATCTTTGTCACCCTGCCAATCATCATTAGCCACAACCCCACAATAGACTTTATAATTTCCTCACCATCAGCCCCTGATATAGGCAATGAAGGTATCAATGGAACATCTCCTCCCTTTACTACTAGGCCAGCCTGGTGTTGAAGGGTCACCAGCCCCGTTAAAAATCGTACCCACCATAACGCCACTTGGTGCCAGTCAATTGTCATCTGGAAACCACTTTGTATCTCCCCCGGCCCCACCATAATCCTTCCTATCCGAAGAAATCAACACCCCTATTACTCCTGCATCATTCCCTCTATATATCTCCCCATACCTCGCCAACACTATAGGTCCCGGCACATTAATCCCCATTTCTTCAAGTGTTGTAAAGTCCTCTACAGGCCATAATTCACATACGTCACAGGCCCCTTCACGCTACCTGACTTTGCATATGCATGAAACGATGGTTCCACTTGGTCTGCCAAGTCAGCGTAAGGGACACCTTCATAGACCTCTTGCTTAAGACTGAATGTGGTATGGGGATCAAGTTGTTATGTGCAAAATCTGATTTGTGTGTGTGTGTGTGTATAGCTCTATTACCAGATTAATATGGATTTGGGTTGAAACGGTTCATTTTTAGTACCGCTTTTTTTTCTTAAACAAAACTTATTTGGACTAAAATATTTACCATTTTAATCAGTATAATTGCATTTTGTAGGTTTATTAGGAACTGGACAAACAAAGGAAGTCATTGGACGTCAAACATCTTGAAATTTGTTAGGTGGAACATGAGTGAATTTTTGGCAATCAACAATCTAAATCAACATGTCGCTATATATTTTCGTACTTTGGATGATGGTATTCTTTTTATAAAAGAAAAAAATTATTGTATATTTGAGTGAAAAATAGAATGTTAAGTTATATTCTTGATATGTTTACATTGACTTCTTAGTTGCTGTTTATTTTCTTTTATGAAAATACAATGACCAACTCAATGCTTTAGTGAAACTAAAATTGTAAAATGTGTTTAGAGAATGTTTTTCCCACATAGACAAGTGAAGAACAATTGAATGTTTTATATAATTAAAAGAACCTTTTCCCCATAATATTTATAAAGTATAAACTATACAATTCTTTAATTAAACTTTTCTGTCCCACATTGTTTATCTACTAAGGTTATATTAAGTATGTGTACAAGAGAACAATGTATCATCTTAAATGTATAGTTTTTTACGATACACTTAGATGGAACAGTGTGTACGTGGTGAAGGTATATCGAACCCTGCTCATTCTGAAGATATGGTATGTACATCTAGACTATTTACTTTACGCAATAACTATAAATTTCATATCAATTTACCACTGGATTTAAGGTCTCAACATAATTATTTAACATTCCTGTTTGGTGCTTTCTTGTCAAGTATAACTTAAGTAATTTGTTAGTCTATGGATATGTAGGTGACGCCTCAATGTAAGCAATGAAAGCTAAATTTTATATATTTTAATATTATATTTTCCCTCATTTGAGCTAAAAATTAATAGTAGTGCTTGACTATAGTTACAGTTACATATAGGGCGGGATTTTGCTTTTTGATAATGTAGGATTTCAACTTGAAATTATACTTTAATCCCAATAAAAACCCAAACACGAGTAATAAAACAGCCCAAAAATCTTAGATTATGAAAATGATTATATAGAGCATAACGATAGATAAAAATGCAGTTTGATAAGAATATTAAATATAGCACCAGCCCATACACTCACGTAGAAAATGTTGGAATAATGATTAAACAACTCAAACAGGACTGCCAGTATCCGCGTGTATATTGGTTACAGCTCATGCAGACTCGCTGCGCTCACAACAAAAGTTGAATTCCGGCTTGGACATGCATTGGAAAAATGGTAAACTGCTTTGAAGTTGACAAAAATGTAATTTTGTAATATGGGTTGTAATTAATATAATATGATTTGGAATTATATCGGGTCAATCTCATCCCATTTACCTTCATATGAATCGATTATGGTTATATGTACTCGATATTTCTTATGGTTCAACAAGGTATATTAAAAAAGATGCATAGGAAAAAAGGTAAACCGCTTTGAAGTTGACCAAAATGTGATTTTGTAATATGGGTTGAAATTAATATAATATGATTTGGAGTTATATCGGAATTGACTTATCTATAAAAAGCTAGAAGTTTTTTGTTTTTTTTTTTTTTTTTTTTTTTTTTTTTTTTTTTTTTTTTTTGACGTGATAAAGAAAGTATATAAGAAATTCTTTTATTGAAAGTATAAAGATTAATGTGGTATTTTCTTACGTTGTAGTAGAGATAAAACACTCCCATTTGGCGTAAATCTGAAGACACACAATATCTTCCTGCTTGCTCACTTTTGTGTTTGTAGCAGACTAATCTATCTTTTTCTGTAAACATAACGCAAAATCAAGCTTTGTTATGACTTCAGCCATAGTAGGCTGTTTATTCGAAGACTATGCAAGCAAATGTTGTTCTATAATCGTAAAATGAATAACTAACTAACCATTACGTAAGAAAAAGAGGAGAATGGCATTCTTTACTCCCATAACCCTTGAAATTCATCTCATACAACATACTCTAATCCGCGGTCTCCTTCGGGATCACCTAAACATCATTAGTAGATTGGTTAATCTAAAATTTCCTAATTATAACAAAAAACAAACAAACACAAACACACACAGAGTAAATCTGAAGAAGAAAAATAGTTGTGCAACAATAGATCATCTCATCTCAAGTGTAGCGAAGAACAGAAGGGGCAAGTCCTGGTCTATAACAAAGAACCCTAATTTTACCACAATGTCCAACGTGGCGCAATCCCATGAATCAGAAACATGATAGCTTCATAAGAGTGTGTCACCTAAAGTCATACTTTTAAGAAAATACCTAAACACATATTGGAAAAAAAGAAGCAAATAATAAATGAACAATAAATATTAATTTGACTAAACCACCTTGAACAGATTTAGAAAACATATACGTACATGATAGATCATAAATAAACACTTTTTTGCTTTTGTGTTATAGAATTTTTTTTATGAAATTGTCAATTACCTTGGCACGACCTCTCAAACGATTTGGTGTTCATCACATGTGTAGGCCTACTTGGCAGGTTTAGCAAACCTGATTTTGGTTGCGGCAGATGAAGAAGCACCAGTTTTGACTTGTTTCGCACTCTTGTTGCAGCGTTTGCAAGCATCATAGCACCAGCCATGTCCTGCAAATTGAAAATCAACATGAAGTTAAATATCATCAAAAAAAAGTCATGATCATTAGAGGAGATTGTTAGGAAAACATTATATTAGGGTTTTGAGAAAAAAAATTATATTATGAATGAATTATGATTTGTTTTGCCGTATATATTAAAATAATATTGGATTTAGTTTGCTAAATATTTAGTAGTAAATTTATTTTGTTTTCGATTCTTGATCACAAATAGTGGCTTGGCTTCATTGGTTGGGACGTTTGCATTGTAATCTAAACATGCAGGTTCGAATCTCATTATGGTCATTTTTTAAATCCGGATTTTATGAATTTAAGACAATTACTGGGCAATGACATGGCGACAATGTGATGACATGGCCGGATGACATGGCTGATAATGAATTACTGGGCAATGACTGGGCAATAAGGTGGCATATTCTTCAAACGCCTCCTGTTATATATAATGTGTGTGTGTGTGTGTATATATATATATATATATATATATATAAAAATGTGAGACCATCATGCATGATTTAAAATACGTTTTTAACATTATTAAACAATGCACGAAAATGATTTTTCATGTTTTTCCTAGATGTGAGAATCATTTGGATAAAAATAGATTGGGGTTTTGCTTAAGAGTATGTTTATGCAAAAGAAGAATAGGGAAGAAATAAAAATTTTCCAAATCTTTGGTTTTATGAAAAACAGAGTCCTAGACACAGATTAAGAAGAGATGAGAACATTAAAAATTTAATCAGATGCCCGACCCCCTTAAAATGAGGCCGGTCCCCTTAATGTTTAAGGGGGCCGCCTTTACAACTTTAAGGGGTCCACCCATCTGACAGAAATGTTTTTACAAAATATGAAATTTTTGCTTATATTTTAGATAATATATACCTTTAATTCTAGACCTAAACTTTGGTGGTTAATGGTTTCATGCTCAAGAGATTTTGTTGATATATACGGAATGTTATTATCCAATGCAACATTTTCTATAGATATATGTATATCCTATTATCATGAAAGAAGTAGTGACGACTTTCTACATGTTTTATGCGAGAGTGTTGAATGGGATAAGTACTAACATCTATAACTCCTATGTTATCGCACATAATCTATCTTAAAGCTATAATCTATAGGAGCTTGTTTCATCCATAGACCTCTTAATGTGAAAAATCTAATCCTACTTCTATGTTGATTGTTAATCCACTTAACTCAATTTACTTCATCACTATGAGTTTACTTAACAGTGGACATAGAAGATTTCCATTTTGTATATTATTAAGAAGGCTAGACGAAGGGGTTTCTAGTTTGTAGGATATAAGAAGTATAAGAGTGAATATCAAAGAAAAGCTAGCTATAAAACTAAGCATCACACAAAGCAAAAAATTCAAGACACCAATCAATCATAAAACAAATTTAAGAGAAAACATACCTTTCATCTTCAATTGGTTTTAACCAATAAGACTTACGAGCTCGTGGAAGTGGATGATAGATGAATTCCCAAGTTGACAAAGTGTGATGATTTAGATATTTAGTCCCCATTGTCTTATTGCCCCAAAATTGTTTGACCTGAGCATGTTTGGTATTTTACTTATTGGATGCCTTAGCCAAAGTACACATTTCATCATTTGTCGTTTCTTTCACATCTTCATTGCTATCACTCCATGCTCCTCCAATGAGTACTTTTATATATCTTGATGATATTGGACATATTTTGAGGAAACGATTAGAATTTTGACATTTGAAGCACTTTCTCTCTCTCTTGCCATTGGAGTAATATTTATTTATCTTGCGGTTGTCTTTGGTTGTTTTTTTCTATTTTATTACTTCGTAGACTATCATGTTGTCGATTAATTCGTCAAGTGGTAGATATGATAAATTCATTGATTTTTCAATAGCCGTAACTTAAGCACACAACCTTGACATTAGCTAATCCTCAAGATATAATATCATGAAGAATGTTGTCCATGATGCAAGATTTGATTATTCATTTGTCTTCATGCGTATGTTGCGAATGCGAGTATGCCAATGCATCTTTGAGTTCCTTTCCTTCGTGCGTTTTAATCCTAATTTGTAATAAAACTTGGTACCCATATTCTCATGGGTTCGAGATGGTTAGTCAAAGATATCCATTGCATTTATATGCATATATAAGGATGTCAACAAGGAATACAAGAATTCTTTAACAATTTATTTCAACATATAGACAATGGTTTTCTTGACTCTTATCATTAGTTACCATTATAAATAAAGTCGTTTCTAAATTTCTCTACTAGGTTTTACAAATTTAATTTGCCTTGATTTACTTGTTGATGAGTCATCCGAATTAAATCCTAAGCCGGTTTTATCTCCGAATGAATTTTGACTACTTAATAAGTTTTTAAGAGATTTGGAACTCTCTTCAAATTTAGCTAACATTTTTCATCTTTCATTCAGTCTTTTAATTTCAAATTTGTAGTCTAGACACATTTTGCATTCTAGAGCAATTTCAATACTACTTTCAAGCCTAGACATTTTATCTTCTAAAATTATTTCTTTTTCAAAATTATTTTCTAATTTTGAATTCATTTTCTATATTGCAAAAGTGTTCGGTTTCAGATTGTACCTCACTTGGAGTTTTATCTATTTGACAATCTTCATATACCGGATAGTGGTTGTCTTTATTTTCCGTGTCACTCCAAGATTCTTTAATGAGTTCTCTTCGGACTTGTCTCATGTAGTCTTCATCATCAATACCTTCATTGACAACATTTGAACTAGTAGCACTTGTATTTATTTCAATTTTATGTCTATCTATTAGTTTTTCTAGGACGACTAATTCATATGCAAGATCAAATTAGTCATCTTTGGCTTGACATTTTTTTATGGAAGTTTAAAAGATTTTTCCAAATATCATTTGCCGTTTAACAAAAAAATACTCTTTCATATTCAACTCTTGGTAAAGCTTTATAAATAATTATTTTAGCCTTAGTGTTTTTCTCAAATTTTCTCTTGAGAGAATCATCTTGATTTTCAAAATTCATTTTTGTTGGTTGAAAATCACCAATTGAAATGATATGCCAAATATCTTGATCTATCGATTTCACATAATTTTCAAATTTATTTTTCCATTCGAGAAAATTTTCACTTTCAAATAGCGATGTTCTTTGCATAGATTTCCCTTCTAATATTTTTCCGATTCCACAGATCGATACAAGTTTTAAAATACAATATATTTTAAAAATCTTGTTAGACGTGCCTCTGGTACCAATTGTAGAAAACTAGAAAGGGGGGTTGAATAGTTTTCCGTCATTTTCAATTTATAAAAACTTTGTTTCAAAAACTTTGATTCGTATTTATGTGAAATCTACTTTTGCACAGTATGGACAATTATATACATATATGTATGAAAGTAATAACAATGCAAGTAAAGTAATAAGTAAGAGATGGAAAGATCAAACCGCGACATGAAGGATTTATAGTGGTTCGGTAATGAAGTACCTCTTCGCCCTACTCCACTCCCGGAGCACCTAACTTGAGAGTTTTCTTCACTATGTTAACAAGCTCCCTTATAGTAGAGAAAACCTTACACACCTTTGCTTACACCAATTTACGACACTAAGCAAAATGTCGAGTTCTAATCCTAGCTAGAACCAATCTCACGACCTTTAACACTACACAACTTCTTCACAACTTCACACGACTACTCCATGACTTAGTTCTACTTCCTCACACCACTACTTTTTTACGACTTCTACTAAACTTCTACACACCACTACTACTTCACAAGTTCTCACGACTTTTACACTACTTCTTCACACAACAACAACTACTAAGCAACTACTTCACACCACAACAACTTCTATACTACTACTTCACACTACAACTACTTCAATGTTACAACTTCACTCCACACCTATTTCTATGCTACTACTTCACACCTTAACAGCCTCACAACTTTATGATGCTATCTGTAGAAACTAGAAGGGGGGGTTGAATAGTTTCACCGTTATTATTTACGTTTTTAGTAATTTTACTTTACAAATTGCGTTTGTGAAAATGATTCGATTCGATGTTTACGTGAAATCAACACAACAGTAGATATAAGCAATAACAAGTAAATAAGTAAAAGTAAAGAAAGGAAAGATCAAACCGGCACACGGAGATTTTTAGTGGTTCGACCACGAAGCTCACTCCTTCGCCCCTACTCCACTCCTCAAGTCTCACACTCGAGAGTTTCACAAACACTATATCAACATGCTCCCTTATGGCGGAACAAACCTTACACAAGCTTACACCAAGTTTAATGACACTAAGTAAAATGTCGAGTTCTAATCCCAGCTAGAACCAATCTATCAAAGCCCATGTGGCTTCACACCTCGTACCAACACGATGACACGATACAACACAATACACAATATAAGGCTTGCACTCAAGTCCTATTACATACACGAAACAATGAATATAAATGATGACAGATCCGAGATGAGAATGACTCTTATTCAACACTTCGTCTCTTGATAATAACGAATGTTCTTCTCTTGCACTTTAGAGGAATGATGTGTGTGATCACTTGTAAACAGCTAGAACCCGATAATGTGATCAAAGAATATGTTTTGGAAAGGATTTCAGAATACATAAAGTTTTAGTGCATAAGAGGTGGTTTTTCTGAAGTGGAACAGTTCTATATTTATAGACGCCAGGAAAGAGGGGGACGATCCCTTAAATGCTGGACGGTCCTTTATCAATAAGAGATCGCCGTCCACTTTAAGGGGCTGTCTCGACAGACTCTCCCATTTTTGTCCTGATGTGGTGAAAATTTATCTAGTGAAGAATTTTGTCAGTTTTGAGTGGGAAAAATGGCTGTTGTGCATTTGAAATTTGAAAACATTTTCTTAATAAAAAGTTTCTTTAAATTATACTAAAATAGTTTTGTAAAAATGTTTTGTGACATGAAAATGTAAAGTTTTGATTAAATATAAATCCTTTGACCACATACACAAGTTGGTAGGTGTTTGTACATACCTTAAGTGATGTTGGAGACCAAAACGAGTTCTCTCGATTAAAAACTTATTAGTCGTAGTTTTACGTAACGTGTGTTTGTATTTTGTGATTATCTAAATCAGTAGAGACCGATTAATGCAAATGACATTTTTGACATTATTTGTATTAACAATCTCCCGCTTTTTGATGATTACAAACTATAAAATCATTTTTGATAAAACTAGGCATTAATGAGTTTTAAAACGAGTTTTCGTTTTCTTCTCCCTTTTTTTGTAGAATCAAAAAGGCTTCGTAGAGACAAAGAAATCCACGGCATCATGATGACTCCCCCTAGCTTAATGCTCCCCCTTGATGAGGACACGCGGGAATCGATTGATGGAATTTGGCTGCAATAAGTTAGAATAAACATGCAAGCAAACAGAGAAATCCTGCATACAAAACAAGAGAAGGCAAGAAAAGCATATACTGGGGACGGTCCCTTATTGTAGTTGACGGTCCTTTAAATAGATAAGGGACCGCCACTGTGATTTAGGATCACCGGCAGAAGGAAATCTTGGAATCAAGAAATCAAAATTCATGCAGAAACTAGGTCACTCATTAAGAAATAACAATGTTGTTCATATGACAATTACATCATGAGTCTACATTCATAATCCTAGACTAATATTCTAGGAAATCCCATGTTGAGTCAGGTATTATTTGTGACCATGCATGCTTCTCTAGAACTTGCGTGGACGGGGTGGAGATGAGTTTCTAGAGAAAGGTGGTAGAAACCCGGGTGACAAGAGATTGGAAATGATGTAGTCAAGTTCATTCTTCATCTTTTGAAAGTGGTTGTGATTGTAAATGCAACAAGTACAATACCCCCCATGGGCGTCCACTTGGGCAAGAATAGGATGAGACATTGTTGGAGGATGAAGTTTTTGGGATAGGATGATATTGAGGAGGCTCAAATCAACAAGATTGGAGAATTATTGAGCCTTGATGGAGTGTAGGGAGTTGACATTTGTCATTGGAGGTGGAAACAAAGGTGGTAATAAATGATCTTGAGGGATTGGGTTTGTATGCCCATTGTGAGTGGATGGAGGCTCATTTTGTGGTTGAGAGGCAAAGAAGGAGAATGATGAAGAAGATGCCTCATGGTGTGATGTGGGATTGGAGTTGACATGGTTATTGTGTGAGTTGTTTGAGTTGTTCATGAAATTGCCATGGCTTTGTTTCTTCCTCCATATGGGTTTGACCAAAATTCTCGGTTTTCTTGGAGATGACACTTTGTTGGATGACATTAAGAAGGAGGAAGGTTATGTCATGACAATGGATGGAGGAGATGAGGGTTTAAGTAGAGGAGGAAGGTTGCAAGAATAGCAAAGAATGCATGCTTAGTTTAATTAGTTCAAATAATATTTAAGCAAATAAAGAAGGTGTATAAGACCTAGAGGTAGGCTTGGTCAAACATGCAGGAACAGAAAACGTAAGCAAAGAAGTCGCGACACAATAATAAAGGGACGGTCCCGTAAATGGGTGGACGGTCCTTTATTATTTGGGGGACCGTCGGTCGATAAAGGACCACCACCAGTAGGTTTGCCAGTTTTCAGAGAATGTTCCTAGTGTGTGCCTACATGAAACATATGTGGAGATGCGATTATCTCGACTCTAATGAAGGAAAAAAATTAAGAGATAGTCCAAAGTCTCCTAAGTTCGATCTTGCTCATCTTTCCATGTTAGATAACATATTTGTTACATGATCAGATAAAGGATTTGAGCACATCGTGCATGCATGGAAAAAGAGTTTTTCAATTGTATTAACAATGCAAGAAAATGTGATTTTCCTATTCGTGAGAAGATATTGAACATCTAAATTGGGGTTTTTATGCACAAAATCAAGTTTTCTTATTATCATACAATAATGGTTGTTAATAAAAAGAAATTGTTACTTCCCGAACTTCAATTTTTTGTGCGCAAAAGGAATCCTAGACTCAGATTAGAAGTAATGAATTTAGTATGGCATGTACGAGGATATGTGTTCCATCATTCCTAATCCTAAACGAAGATAAAAGAATGGTTCACACTTAAGTGGTTTAGTAAGAATGTCAGCAATGTTTTTCTTCTGTTGGAACTTTTTCAATAGATATGTTACCCTTTTGTACGTTATCCCGAAGAAAATTGTGATGAATTTCTATGTGTTTGGTACGAGAGTGTTGCACGGGGTTTTTACTTAAATCTATAGCTCCTTTATTATCACACATGATTGGAATATCATCAAGTGTGATGCCATAGTCTACGAGAGCTTGTTTCATCCATAGTGCTTGTTGACATGCCTTTCTAGTGCTTACGAATTTGGCTTTGGTTGTGGAGATAGCTAGTGCCGTTTGTTTCTTGGAGAACCAAGAAGTTAAACAACAACCCATGAAGGTACAAATGTAACTAGTACTTTTTCGATCCACGTAATCTCCCGCATGATCAGAGGCGGCATATACTATAGTTTCTATGCCGGTCCCCTTAAGATACCATAATCCTAAGTGTCTAGTGCCTTTAATGTATCGGAAGATACGCTTAACCGCTTCTAAATGAGAAGTTTTGGGATCTTCTTAGAAGCGAGCACAAAGGCAGACACTAAACATGATATCGGGCCTACTTGCCGTTAGGTACAATAAACTTCCTATCATACCTCTATACTTAGTGCTATCTACAGATTCACCCTCTTCATCCTTGGTGAGCTTTGTGTCCGTAGCCATTGGGGTTTTTATATGCTTAGCATCTTCTAATCCAAATTTCTTAAGCATTTTCTTAATGTACTTAGATTGATTAAAAAGTATTCCATCATCTAATTGTTTTATTTGGAGTCCAATGAAGAAGTTAAGCTCGCCCATCATGCTCATTTCAAACTCGTCATGCAAGATTTTTGAGAATTCATCACACATGTCTTAACAAGTTGAACCAAATATAATGTCATCGACATATATTTGGACGATTATGATGTTTGAATCTTTCTTCTTAGTGAAAAGAGTGTTATCAACCATTCTTATTGAGTATTCATGCTTAATAAGAAAAGTTTTCAACCTATCATACCAAGCCTAAGGGGCTTGCTTTAAACCATATAAAGCTTTCTTTAGTTTATAAACATGCTCGGGGTACTCGAAGTCAATGAATCCTGGAGGTTGTGCTACATATACCTCCTCATTGATGAGACCGTTTAGGAATGCACTTTTCACATCCATCTAGAATAACTTAAAGTCTAATGCACAAGCGTATGCAAGTAGTTTCCTAATAGACTCTAATATAGCTACGGGTGCATAGGTTTCGTCATAATCAATTCTCTCTTGTTGATTATAGCCTTGTGCAACTAACCTAGCTTTGTTCCTAGATACGATACGATGCTCATCTAGTTTATTTTTAAACACCCACTTAGTTCCTATTATGGTTACATTCTTAGGTCTTGGTACTAACATCCAAACATCATTAGACTTAAATTAATTTAATTCTTCTTGCATTGCAATGATCCAACATTCATCCTTCAATGCTTCATTAACATTTTTAGGTTCAATGATAGAGACAAAACAAAAGAGGTTGCTTTTTTTTTGAGCTTGTGATCTAAGGGTTCTTTGATTTAGGCCTCCTATGATGTTCTCTAAGGGATGACTTTTAGAATCCTTAATGTTGGTGGTTTCATCTATTTCGATGGTTTCTCTTTCTTGAGATATGTCTAGATTTTTCATGTTTTTAACTATTGTGTTTTCTTCATCTAGATCATCATCTACTGATGAGTGTCTAAATACTCATCATTTTATACTAATCTGAACTGCCAAAACATACAAAAACACTCAAATATGTATCCAAATACTTAAAATATCTTAGAGATGTGTTTTATATGTTTCAAATGCAAAATATGCAAAAACAGATGAAAAACGTATTAAGTTTGCATAATTGGCAGTTTCAGTCCCTCAAGTTTCATAAATTGTCAAAACTAGTCCCTGGTTATTCCAAAAACATGAAAATGTCACCAAAGGTCCTTTTTAATCATAAAGTTACATGTTTAGTCCTTTGGTGCAAAGTTTCATAAAATTACAAGTTTAGTCCCTCAACTTTGGAAATTGACAGAAATGGTCCCTGGGATGTAAAAACTTAGAGAAAAGCAATTTTGGTCCTTATACTAATAATCTTTTGCAGGAATGGTCCTTGGGTGATAAATTTGGTGAATTTACATGATTGGTCCCTGAAGTTTCACAGTTTGGCAAAACAGGTCCCTCAAAGTTTCAAACTTGACAGTTTCAGTCCCTGGGTGTTCAAAATGGGAAAATTACCATTAAGGGTCCTAGGGAATTCATAATTTTCACTTTTAGTCCCTGGGAGAAAGTTTTGAATAAATTTCACATTTAGTCCCTCAAGTTTGAAAGTTTGTCAGTTTTAGTACCTGGGTATTTAAAAAAATAAAAAAATATATCAAAAATACCATGGTACTATTCACATGTGTTAAGTTTAATCCTTATTTAAACTATGGGAATGTTACAATTTCAGACCCTAAACTTTACCTTAACTACATTTTTGGTCCTTGAAATTTATTAAAAAAAACCAACCGGACCTATGTTAAATAAATAACCAAAACCAAACTAAACTAAACCAAAAGCCCACCCTACCCTTTCCTTACCCAGCCCACTACCAAGCCCAGTCCATCTTTATTAAATAAAAACCGGTCAACACCCCAAGTCAAACACCAGACACTGTACACCTTCCCTCCCAATACCACCACCATCACACAGACCTCCAATCCACCCCTCCACCTATCTGGTTTCACCACTATTTGCTCCCCACTCATTCCACCTCACCCCCACACCTCACCCTACCCCATTAATACCCTTAAAACCCTCGTACGCTACCACAGTTGTCCCCTTGGACTTTTGGCGCGAAAAAGCAAGTTTAAACGGCCTGGATCACTCAGACCATATCAAAGGCTGTGATGTGGTGGGAAATGTTTCTGTGGGTCCCACAAGCTCAGAAAAGAGCTACAAAAGAGAAGAAAGGAAAAAGAGAAAGTGTATTAGTTTAGGTTTAGAATAATTAGGTCGTAGGTAGTGTAATCTTTTAATTCAGTTGTAATTTAATTCAATCAAGCTTGTATCGGTTAAACTCATGTATTTTGATCTTTTACAATCATCAATTTAAGGTTTCAGTTACTATTCTCAGTTAAGCATTTTTCTTAAATTTCAAAAAGCTCAAATTGTTATCTGTTGTTGTTGGTTGTTATTAAGGGTGTTCATAAGCTTAGATAAGCTTTGACAAAGCTTTTGGAAGCTTTGAGACACCCTCAGAATCAATTTAGAGTAGAAACTAAAAAATACCAAAAATACTCTAATAAATAGAAATAAAATAAAAAAATCAAGTAAAGAAGAAGAAGGAACTGAGCAAGGTGTGGAATTTGAATTGATTGGGTAGTAGTAACCTTGTGGAAGGTTGTTAGGGTGTTCATAGTTCATGGTTCCTTGTCTCTCAGCTGAATCACATTGTAAGCAAGTTCTTATTTTTTAGCTTAATGAGTTTTTAATGTTTCTGTGATGTTATCCTTATTTAAATAGTCTCATTTAAGTTTATTTAATCTGTTTTAAGGTTATAATCAGTAGTTGTAGTTTAATATATATAAGTTATAGTGTAATATTAATTTTAAAGGAGTGTTTGGTAAAATCTGTTTCAAAGTATTCCAGGGTATTGTAGTTGTTGTTTTTGGTTCAATCAAGTCATAATAGGTCTAAGATAACTAGGTAAGCCATAAAAACTAGTTCTCATTAGGTAAATAGTCAAAATCCACATCTTAATTCCCTAACAGTTAACTGTTAGGGATTTAGGATCCACAAACCATTATATTAACTTATAAGTTCTATCTTTAGCTTATTATAGGTTCTATATAGCTTATATTAACTTAAGTAATCAGTTAGATAGCTTAGAATTTCATATAAGTCAAACTAGGTAAGTTTTTCAAAAAGTCAAAATTGCCATTATCAGGTTTTCACAAAACTTGCTTAAACATTTATGAATTTTGTGATTTATTTTGGAGTGTGAAATTTTGAGGTTTAGATTACTACCAGCTTATCTTCAAGATTATACCATCATTTTATTTTTAGAAAAATTACCCTGGGCCCCACTCTCCCCTAAACACAACTGCAGGGCAAGGTATTGCCCTGCATCAGCAGCTCAGTCCTACACCACCAACTTTGGTGGTGTTTTGTGACCACCACAGTGGGTCCCACACCTAGGTATTAGGTTCCCCCAACCCCCCTCCTAGTAGGCTATAAGTATTGACTCTTGGTTTGACTTGAATCCAAGTGGACCCCACATAAATAAGCCCATAAATCTTGTCCCCATTTCTGTGTTCAAAACAGGTTTTGGATTAGCTTATTGTAGCTTATTAGCTTATCTACTGAGCTTATTTAGCTAAATTAAGCTTAGACAAGTCTAACATACCTATTAGAACCAGAATAAGCCTTAGTGGGTCCCACATAAGCTCACTTGAGCTTATTTACCTTTTCAGTCAAACTTGGTCAACTGTGGAAGGAATAAGCTTCCACAGTGCTTATTAATAAGCTACAAAAATATTGTTTTTACAAAAGTTACTTGTTTTTATGTATAATATAGGTTGGAAAAAGAAAATTCAAGAAAAACAAATATAATAGTAAGTGATAGTTTCTATTTAATTTAATTAAATTTTAATTTTCATTTTTATATTTTTATTAAGTAATCTGTGTTTTTATATTTTTATTAATTTCATTATATATTAAAGTATTTTTCATAATTTTCTTAGATTTTTATATTGTCATTTGGTATTAATTAGAATTAAAAATAGTTTTATTAGTAATTAATCAATAAATAAGTTATAATTAGCATAATTAGTTTTTATATAGTAACACCTATATTTTATATTTTTCCTAGATTCTATAAATCATAATATAATTTTAGTAATTTTTATAGAATTTTTACTGTTCATTTAATAGTTTTCCTAATTTAAATAGTTTAATTAGATATTAATTAATAAATAGAATAATAATTAGTTAACTAGTTTAAAAATACATAAAATAAAGTTTTTATAATTTTTTAGGATTCCTGTGATGGTTAATTAGTTTTATAAATTTTTTCATAATTTTCTAAGTTAGTTTAATATTATTTGTAATTTAAAATAGTTTAATTAGTATAAATAATATAAATAGTTTTTAATTAATAGAAAATTCATAAAAAGACAAAAATATTTTATTTTATTTTTTATACTTTCTTCAAGTTCTATTTTAGGTTTAGAAAATATTTTTATAAGTTTTTAGTTTAATTTGTAGTGTTTATTATTTTTAGTTTTTATTTAAGATAGTTTTAATTAAATAGTTAAATAGTTTTTAATTAAATAAATTAATAATAAATAATATAATAATATAAAAAATAGTTTTATTTTTAGTTTAATTTTATTTTAAGTTTAAGTTTATAGAATTTTCAATTTTAACCCTTGTAGTTTATTTTTCCTTAAAACTCACCTTTTTCTCAGTACGCAGTCGCATCTGATTTTAATTTGGTGTACGTTTTAAATACCTAGGTTTCACGTAATCATTCCATTAGCTTATTTAAGTTATTTTAAGTTGTAAAACCCTAGTTTAAACACACACACACTTTTATACCCTTACCTGTTCACATTCACTAATCACAGATTCGTTTATAATATCACATCGCACACCTCGTTGGGACTTACGACCCGGGAAAACACTGTATTCCTCGGAAGCATTTGTTTTAGACATTTGACTTGATTGACCATATCCTGGTAAACTTAGTTGACTGTTTGAGGCGAATCAAAATTTGGCGCCGCTGCCGGGGAGGTTGTGCGCTTATTCTAAACGATTTTTGCGTATTTGTGAACCTGAATACACGTTCATTGTACATTTATCCACCTTTGTTCATATTATTATCATATAAAACCAAAAACAGTTCCCGAAAACTTTTTAAAATCAGTTTTCAACGAACACAAAAAACCAAAAATATTTTCCTTCTTATTAATATTACAAAATTTTTTCAAAAACAGCAAAAATATTCACCTTTACATTCCTACCTATTTGATTCTTCATTTCTCACCCCTAAACCCTTTGATTCTTTCTATGTCTTATTCTCACCTTCTTGTCTGTCAAGGGTGTGGTAGCCCTTATAATGGTAGTAATTGCCCCAGTTGTGGCATGGTAGAGTCAGGAAACGGGTCTGTCTATAACCAGAATCCCTATTCCTACCCTGACATGACTGATTCATTCCACCAGCTTCCACACCATGAGACTCAGCAGTTTTACTATTGTGAGTACTGTGGTGGTTCACACTACAGTTCTGATTGTCAAATTAGGAATCAGTTTGTCTATGAGCAGGTTCCTGATAACAATTATGACTCAAACACATACGACTCACAGACACATCAGTTCAACTGTTGTGAGTACTGTGGAGGTCCACATTTTAGCTCTGATTGTCAAACAAGGAGTCCATTTCCTTGTAACAATCATGACTATTCATTTCAAGACCCGCCTCCACAGTACCAAATGAACCAAGCAACTCCTCTAAACCAGCAAGACCTTTGTCTAGAGGTTCTTGAGAAACTTAAAGACCTTAAGGAGGAGTTGGCTAATATGTCGTTTCACAATGCACCAAGTTCTTCTTGTGTATATTGTGGGGGTCCTCATGATGATTTCAAATGTCAACCGTATTATAAACCTGAACATTGTTCTAGTTCTGATATATCCGGTTTTGACACATTCACACCCCCACAGTCTCCACTCACTCAATATTCTCGTGATAAATCTATCGCGGAATTACTTGCTGAAGAACATGCTGCTAGAGACGAAAGAAGCATGGAAGAATTACTAGTCTTAGAACAAACAGCTATAACACGTACCAAATTTCAAAATGCTGCTTTTCTCGATGAGGATGATGAAAGTGATGATACCTCATCAAGTTCATCAGTTGAGACTCCTTCCATGGATATTCAGGGAGAAAAGAGTATGGGAGAATTACTAGCAGCTGAACAAACGGAAATTATAAAATCCATGTATGCTAGTCCTTCTCAACTCCCTGAGTCTACTGTTATCATACCCGAGGTTCCCACTCACTCTCTGAGCATGGGGGACGAGCATCTTGACACTATTCCTGCAAAGGAATCGGACGAATTCATAAAGTCTAGTGTTGAGAA
The DNA here is from genome assembly GCA_030686995.1 of Artemisia argyi. Classification (NCBI taxonomy): domain Eukaryota; kingdom Viridiplantae; phylum Streptophyta; class Magnoliopsida; order Asterales; family Asteraceae; genus Artemisia; species Artemisia argyi. Next base: position 82,924,686 of record CM060677.1, on the reverse strand, counting down.
CCTTGTCTCAATCCCAAGTGAGTCACAGGGAATTCTTGATCATATGTGTGATATCCCTACCCCCCCTGATAATCCAAATGATCAAATTGAGAATATCTCTAATTCCAGTAATGATTATATATCTTATGGAGACATTGAGTATGTTGAGGCATCACTGCCTCATTCTGATGTTGATCCTCTTCTTGAGGATTTCACAGAGGAACTCACTCACATCATTCCGCTTCTATCTGGAAGTAATGATGATTTTCTTGATTTTGAAGCCGATATGGGAGAAACTGAAAATCTTTTAAACAATAATCCCAACATCGAGCTTAGTACTTCACATACTGATGAAAATTCTTTATCTTCTGGAGACATCAGTTATGTGGAGGAATTACCTTCTGAGCTTGTCAACTCAGAAGAAGAGAATGATAATCACTTTGTTCCCGAAGTAGTCAAGTCTACTCTCACCAATCCTCTATATGAATTCGAATCCGAATTCACTTTGATTTCTGATAATCCACTCTTTGATATTCAGAATGAGGATTGTGATGAGTTCACAGCGGAACAAGAATTCACAGATTTACATCTTGTGAATGATTCTCTTTACGAGGAGTTCTCCTTTGAACTCACTCATATCATATCTCCACCGGAGTATGATAGTTTCTATTTTGATCTAGACATACCCATAAAATGTCTTGATCATCCGAGCTTAAACGAGGAGATTCATGAAACAATGAATTCTCCTATTGAGGAAGAAGAGTTAGTCATGATTTTTATCATGATTTTCTTCCTTTTCTTCATATATTCTGTTCCTTATCCTGTTCTTCACTCTTTCGGGAGTGAAGACATTATCTTTGATCCCGGCATTCTCATTTATAAATTATGAGCCGGTTACTTATCTCATCGGTGTGGAACTTTCACGTGCTTCAAATGTTTATCCGAACATCTTGAATGAAAGTCCGATGTAGATTGTCTCTTCCACTTACTTCCCCATGGACAAATAAATTCGGGGTCGAGTCAAGTTAGTGACTCGGTAATCAAAAACATTAGCATAAACATGGGTTTTCACCCGTGTGTAACACCCTAGTGTGGGGGAGATGCCCCACATGTTGTATATATATATATATATCTCAAAAAAAAAAAAAAAAAAAAAAAAATGTACATATAGTGATAGCTTCTATTTAAGAAGTTTTATCTAAAAATTAATTGTATGTATATACATCTTAAATAAATAAAGGCTATGGAATATTTTCTTTTTACGTTCTAAGTGTCGGTTTAACACCCGGTACTTTGAATATTGAGGACAATATTCAGTTCTAAGTGTGGGGGGAGATTCGTTATTCTAACAAATTTAAACACATGTTCCATCAAGAACCCCCAGTTTAGCCAAAATTTTAAAATTTTTTCTTACTTAGAACGCAATAAATGGTATCAATCCTCCATGTCTAACCCACAACAGGATTGGCTAATCCAGGAGCAAACGGTTCTTGGTAAAGATAACTCAAACCCGTTTATGGCTTGCAATTTGCCAAAAATTGTATGGTTCCTCAACTCCCCATTATCCTCAAAAGCTAATGAGTTGGCTAGCCCGCAAGATTATGGCTTGTGGTAAAGGCCGTAGAAAATCCATAATTGGTAATCAGCTCACCAAGATGTTGACTATTCCATCAAGAGTTGGCTAGTCCAGAAGCAAACGGCTTTTGGTAAAGACTAATCAAATCCGTTGACAACTGGTGATTTGCTCAAAATCACACGGTTATCAGGTGTGCCACAGTTCTTACACCTGGCTACTCCAGAAGTGATGGCTTTTGGTAAAGAGTTTTTCAAATCCATTAAGTTTTTCTCAATAGATTGCTAGGGACTAGCAATAGTTTAGTGTGGGGGATTGATGAGTGTCTAAATACTCATCATTTTATACTAATCTGAACTGCCAAAACATACAAAAACACTCAAATATGTATCCAAATACTTAAAATATCTTAGAGATGTGTTTTATATGTTTCAAATGCAAAATATGCAAAAACAGATGAAAAACGTATTAAGTTTGCATAATTGGCAGTTTCAGTCCCTCAAGTTTCATAAATTGTCAAAACTAGTCCCTGGTTATTCCAAAAACATGAAAATGTCACCAAAGGTCCTTTTTAATCATAAAGTTACATGTTTAGTCCTTTGGTGCAAAGTTTCATAAAATTACAAGTTTAGTCCCTCAACTTTGGAAATTGACAGAAATGGTCCCTGGGATGTAAAAACTTAGAGAAAAGCAATTTTGGTCCTTATACTAATAATCTTTTGCAGGAATGGTCCTTGGGTGATAAATTTGGTGAATTTACATGATTGGTCCCTGAAGTTTCACAGTTTGGCAAAACAGGTCCCTCAAAGTTTCAAACTTGACAGTTTCAGTCCCTGGGTGTTCAAAATGGGAAAATTACCATTAAGGGTCCTAGGGAATTCATAATTTTCACTTTTAGTCCCTGGGAGAAAGTTTTGAATAAATTTCACATTTAGTCCCTCAAGTTTGAAAGTTTGTCAGTTTTAGTACCTGGGTATTTAAAAAAATAAAAAAATATATCAAAAATACCATGGTACTATTCACATGTGTTAAGTTTAATCCTTATTTAAACTATGGGAATGTTACAATTTCAGACCCTAAACTTTACCTTAACTACATTTTTGGTCCTTGAAATTTATTAAAAAAAACCAACCGGACCTATGTTAAATAAATAACCAAAACCAAACTAAACTAAACCAAAAGCCCACCCTACCCTTTCCTTACCCAGCCCACTACCAAGCCCAGTCCATCTTTATTAAATAAAAACCGGTCAACACCCCAAGTCAAACACCAGACACTGTACACCTTCCCTCCCAATACCACCACCATCACACAGACCTCCAATCCACCCCTCCACCTATCTGGTTTCACCACTATTTGCTCCCCACTCATTCCACCTCACCCCCACACCTCACCCTACCCCATTAATACCCTTAAAACCCTCGTACGCTACCACAGTTGTCCCCTTGGACTTTTGGCGCGAAAAAGCAAGTTTAAACGGCCTGGATCACTCAGACCATATCAAAGGCTGTGATGTGGTGGGAAATGTTTCTGTGGGTCCCACAAGCTCAGAAAAGAGCTACAAAAGAGAAGAAAGGAAAAAGAGAAAGTGTATTAGTTTAGGTTTAGAATAATTAGGTCGTAGGTAGTGTAATCTTTTAATTCAGTTGTAATTTAATTCAATCAAGCTTGTATCGGTTAAACTCATGTATTTTGATCTTTTACAATCATCAATTTAAGGTTTCAGTTACTATTCTCAGTTAAGCATTTTTCTTAAATTTCAAAAAGCTCAAATTGTTATCTGTTGTTGTTGGTTGTTATTAAGGGTGTTCATAAGCTTAGATAAGCTTTGACAAAGCTTTTGGAAGCTTTGAGACACCCTCAGAATCAATTTAGAGTAGAAACTAAAAAATACCAAAAATACTCTAATAAATAGAAATAAAATAAAAAAATCAAGTAAAGAAGAAGAAGGAACTGAGCAAGGTGTGGAATTTGAATTGATTGGGTAGTAGTAACCTTGTGGAAGGTTGTTAGGGTGTTCATAGTTCATGGTTCCTTGTCTCTCAGCTGAATCACATTGTAAGCAAGTTCTTATTTTTTAGCTTAATGAGTTTTTAATGTTTCTGTGATGTTATCCTTATTTAAATAGTCTCATTTAAGTTTATTTAATCTGTTTTAAGGTTATAATCAGTAGTTGTAGTTTAATATATATAAGTTATAGTGTAATATTAATTTTAAAGGAGTGTTTGGTAAAATCTGTTTCAAAGTATTCCAGGGTATTGTAGTTGTTGTTTTTGGTTCAATCAAGTCATAATAGGTCTAAGATAACTAGGTAAGCCATAAAAACTAGTTCTCATTAGGTAAATAGTCAAAATCCACATCTTAATTCCCTAACAGTTAACTGTTAGGGATTTAGGATCCACAAACCATTATATTAACTTATAAGTTCTATCTTTAGCTTATTATAGGTTCTATATAGCTTATATTAACTTAAGTAATCAGTTAGATAGCTTAGAATTTCATATAAGTCAAACTAGGTAAGTTTTTCAAAAAGTCAAAATTGCCATTATCAGGTTTTCACAAAACTTGCTTAAACATTTATGAATTTTGTGATTTATTTTGGAGTGTGAAATTTTGAGGTTTAGATTACTACCAGCTTATCTTCAAGATTATACCATCATTTTATTTTTAGAAAAATTACCCTGGGCCCCACTCTCCCCTAAACACAACTGCAGGGCAAGGTATTGCCCTGCATCAGCAGCTCAGTCCTACACCACCAACTTTGGTGGTGTTTTGTGACCACCACAGTGGGTCCCACACCTAGGTATTAGGTTCCCCCAACCCCCCTCCTAGTAGGCTATAAGTATTGACTCTTGGTTTGACTTGAATCCAAGTGGACCCCACATAAATAAGCCCATAAATCTTGTCCCCATTTCTGTGTTCAAAACAGGTTTTGGATTAGCTTATTGTAGCTTATTAGCTTATCTACTGAGCTTATTTAGCTAAATTAAGCTTAGACAAGTCTAACATACCTATTAGAACCAGAATAAGCCTTAGTGGGTCCCACATAAGCTCACTTGAGCTTATTTACCTTTTCAGTCAAACTTGGTCAACTGTGGAAGGAATAAGCTTCCACAGTGCTTATTAATAAGCTACAAAAATATTGTTTTTACAAAAGTTACTTGTTTTTATGTATAATATAGGTTGGAAAAAGAAAATTCAAGAAAAACAAATATAATAGTAAGTGATAGTTTCTATTTAATTTAATTAAATTTTAATTTTCATTTTTATATTTTTATTAAGTAATCTGTGTTTTTATATTTTTATTAATTTCATTATATATTAAAGTATTTTTCATAATTTTCTTAGATTTTTATATTGTCATTTGGTATTAATTAGAATTAAAAATAGTTTTATTAGTAATTAATCAATAAATAAGTTATAATTAGCATAATTAGTTTTTATATAGTAACACCTATATTTTATATTTTTCCTAGATTCTATAAATCATAATATAATTTTAGTAATTTTTATAGAATTTTTACTGTTCATTTAATAGTTTTCCTAATTTAAATAGTTTAATTAGATATTAATTAATAAATAGAATAATAATTAGTTAACTAGTTTAAAAATACATAAAATAAAGTTTTTATAATTTTTTAGGATTCCTGTGATGGTTAATTAGTTTTATAAATTTTTTCATAATTTTCTAAGTTAGTTTAATATTATTTGTAATTTAAAATAGTTTAATTAGTATAAATAATATAAATAGTTTTTAATTAATAGAAAATTCATAAAAAGACAAAAATATTTTATTTTATTTTTTATACTTTCTTCAAGTTCTATTTTAGGTTTAGAAAATATTTTTATAAGTTTTTAGTTTAATTTGTAGTGTTTATTATTTTTAGTTTTTATTTAAGATAGTTTTAATTAAATAGTTAAATAGTTTTTAATTAAATAAATTAATAATAAATAATATAATAATATAAAAAATAGTTTTATTTTTAGTTTAATTTTATTTTAAGTTTAAGTTTATAGAATTTTCAATTTTAACCCTTGTAGTTTATTTTTCCTTAAAACTCACCTTTTTCTCAGTACGCAGTCGCATCTGATTTTAATTTGGTGTACGTTTTAAATACCTAGGTTTCACGTAATCATTCCATTAGCTTATTTAAGTTATTTTAAGTTGTAAAACCCTAGTTTAAACACACACACACTTTTATACCCTTACCTGTTCACATTCACTAATCACAGATTCGTTTATAATATCACATCGCACACCTCGTTGGGACTTACGACCCGGGAAAACACTGTATTCCTCGGAAGCATTTGTTTTAGACATTTGACTTGATTGACCATATCCTGGTAAACTTAGTTGACTGTTTGAGGCGAATCATCTACCAAAGGTGATGTTTTAGGTGGAGGGGGACTCTCATCGAAAGTCACGTTGAGTGAGTCTTCGATGACCATTGTTTCCTTGTTAAGAACAATGTAGGCTTTACTAGTTTGAGAGTATCCTAGAAATACACCTTCGTAGGACTGTCGAACTTGGTGAGATAGTCTTTGGTGTTTAAAATGTAACATTTACTACCAAATACTCTAAAGTAATCTAGAGTGGGTTTCCTATCTCTTAAGAATTCATAAGGTGTTTTTCCTATGATTGGTCTAATGATAATTCTATTAAGGATATACGTGGATGTGTCAACGGCGTTACACCAAAATTTTTATGGAATGGATTGCTCGTTGAGCATTGTTCTACTCATTTCTTGTAGGGTTTTATTTTTCTTTTCAACTACCCCATTTGATTGTGGAGTTCGTAGAGCAGAGAAATTGTGAGTAATACCATTAGCATCACAAAAAGCTCCAAATTGAACTTCATTATCAAATTCTCTACCATGGTCAGTCCTAATGGAGACTATGTTGCATCCTAGTTGATTTTGAATTTTCTTGCTAAAGTTTTAAATTGTTCGAAAGTTTCGGTCTTGTTTTTAAGAAACCTAGTCCATGTATACCTAGAGTAATCGTCTATGATCACTAGGGTGTAGAGATTTCCTCCATAACTCCGTATGGTGGAAGGACCGAAGAGATCCATGTGAAGAAGTTCTAGACATCTAGAAGTTGAAATCAAGTTCTTAGGCATATGACTAGAGTGAGCTTGTTTACCCACCTTGCAAGCATCACAAAAATGTTGATCAAACTTAAGTTTAGAAGGTTTCTAACTAGGTCCTTAGAAGCCAATGATTGTAATAAACGTATATTAGTGTGACCTAGTCTTCTATGCCATAATGTAGAATTATCATTTACCGTAGCTAAGCATGTATTATTGCTAGGTTTATTACTAATTTTCGTGACGTATAAGTCACCTTTTCTAATTAATTCCTCGGGCAATTACCTTTCCATCCTTAATAATCTCACTACCGTCTTTTGAAAAGATTACCTTGCACTCATTATCACATATTTGACTAATACTAAGTAAATTAAAACCTAAGTTATCTACATGTTCAACATTAGTTATAGCAAGAGAGTTATGAGTGATCGTATCTTTGCCGATGATATTGCCCTTGAGTTTACTACCAAAAGTGACATTACCTCCATTACAAGCATGATACGATGAGAATAGCTTGCGATTACCCATCATGTGATTTGTGCATCCACTATCTTTAACCCATTCGTCGGGCTCCAAGTCGATTCCCAAGCATATCTCTTTTGAAGATCCAACTATGAGACAAGTTTCGTTCTTATCATCATCATCGCTATCACTCCAAGCACCACTTACATATACCCTTTGGTTCTTGTCCTTTGCTTGGTGTGGACAATCTCCAACTAAGTGTCTTGTATCACCGCATCCAAAACATCTTTTCTCGCCCTTGCTATATCTATCTTCACAAACTTTCTGAGGTGTTTTCCTTTCTTCTCGTGGTTGTCTCATGAACCTTCCTCTTCGCTTAAAGAATTTCTTGAAATCTCTAACCGCCATAGCATAGTCTTCGTCTTCACTTTCCGAGCTTGAATCCTCATCATCACGTAGCTCCTTTTTAGCTTTCAAAGCAAGTGATCTTCTTTCCACCTTGCTTTTGACAATCTCGGAATCATTTTTGATGATTAACTCATGGACCTTTAAATTACCAATGAGCTCATCTAATGACACAGATGCCAAGTCTTTGGATTCTTCAATCGCCGTGACCTTTGCTCTCCACTTTGGATGTAAAGCCCTGAGAAATTTCCTAACACAACTTTTGACAGAAATACCTTCATCAAGTGCTTTTAAACGCGTAATAATGGTGTTAAATCTAGCAAATGCACTATCTATAAAATCGTCTTCAGAAATGACGAATTTTTCATATTGTTGGACCAAAAGATCGATCTTGTTATCTTTGACTTGATTATTACATTGATGAGTAACTAGCAAAGTTTCCCAAATATCTTTAGCAGTATTACACATGAAAATTGTTTGAAATTCCTTTTTAGGTAAAGTGTTGTAAATTACCATTTTTGCTTCATCAGTTTTAACTAGTTTCTTTTTAAGACTCTCACTTTGTTTATCATAAGAAACAATTTCATTTTGTTTAGTTTCCGGGTTAATTTCAATAGGCTCAATGTCACCCATGGTAATAACATGCCAAAGATCAAGATCTTTTGATTTTCACATACCTTTCAAATCGAGTTTTCCAATAAATAAAACTATCAGTCTCAAAGAATGGTGGTCTTTGCATAGACTGCCCTTCTTGATATTTTTCAAATTCCATTGATCGTTTCAAGTTTTAAAATACAATATATTTTAAAAAATATTGAGCAACAAAGCTCTGATACCAATTGGAGAAACTAGAAGGGGGGGGGGGCTGAATAGTTTCACCATTATTATTTACATTTTTAGTAATTTTACTTTACAAATTGCGTTTGTGAAAATGATTTGATTCGATGTTTACATGAAATCAACACAACAATAGATATAAGCAATAACAAGTAAATAAGTAAAAGTAAAGAAAGGAAAGATCAAACCGGCACCCGAAGATTTATAGTGGTTCGGCCACGAAGCTCACTCCTTCGCCCCTACTCCACTCCTCGAGTCTCACACTCGAGAGTCTCACAAACACTATATCAACACGCTCCCTTATGGCGGAACAAACCTTACACAAGCTTACACCAAGTTTAAAGACACTAAGCGGAATGTCGAGTTCTAAACCTAGCTAGAACCAATCTATCAAAGCCCACGTGGCTTCACACCTCGTACCAAAACGATGGCACGATACAACATAATACACAATATAAGACTTGCACTCAAGTCCTATTACTTACACGAAACAATGAATATAAATAATGATAGATCCAAGATGAGAATGACTCTTCTTCAACACTTCGTCTCTTGATAACAACGAATGTTCTTCTCTTGAACTTTAGAGGAATAATGTTTATGATCACTTGTAAACAACTAGAACCCGATAATGTGATAAAAGAATATGTTTGGAAAAGATTTCGGAATACAGAAAGTTTTAGTGCATAAGAGGTGGTTTTTCTGAAGTGGAACAGTTCTGTATTTATAGACCCTAGGAAAGAGGGGGACGGTCCCTTAAATGTTGGACGGTCCTTTATCAATAAGGGACCGCCGTCCACTTTAAGGGACCGTCCCGACAGACGCTCTCATTTTTGTCCTGACGTGGTGAAAATTTATCTGGTGAAGAATTTTGTCAGCTTTGAGCGGAAAAAATGGCTGTTGTGCATTTGAAATTTGAAAACATTTTCTTAATAAAACATTTCTTTAAATTATACAAAAATACTTTTGTAAAAATGTTTTGTGACATGAAAATGTAAAGTTTTGATGAAATATAAATCCTTTGATCACATACACAAGTTGGTAGGTATTTGTACATACCTTAAGTGATGTCGGAGACGAAAACGAGTTCTCTCGATTAAAAACTTATTAGTCGTAGTTTTACGTAACGTGTGTTTGTATTTTGTAATTATGAAAACTAGTAGAGACCAATTAATGCAAATGACGTTTTTGACATTATTTGTATTAACACTATCAATAATCCAATCCTATCTAATCACTTAAGTTCACAACTAACTATCTAATGTTACCTTTACACAAATATATGAAAGATATACAAAGTATACTTCACAAACAACTTAGATTATCGGATCACTAAGTTGCAATACTTCTAGTCTTGAAGAATAGAAGTATTCTTCTCTTGCACTTGAGTGGTTGAAGCATGGATCACTTGGAGTCTAAAGCTTATGATTATATGATCAAAGGATTTAGAAGGAAGTATAAGATGAATTAGAACAGAAAGTTTAGAGTGCAAAAGGTGAGGAAAATTGCCAGGAATGATCGGTATTTATAGGCAAAGCTGAGGAGCGGGGCCGGTCCCCTAAAAGTGTGGTCGGACCCCTTAAAGTTTAAAGGGGCCTACCTTATATTTAAGGGGGCCGCCCCTCTGAAACGGCTCTCAGCTTTGTCTTTTACCGAGGAAGGTTTTTTTGGAACATTTTTGTCATTTTTTGCTGAAAATTTGAATTCAAATATTTATTATTAATTAAACATTTTTCTTTATTTATCAAAATTGATTTTGTAAAAGATATAAAATGTTTGTAACATTTTATAAAAATTATAGTAATTAAGTAAATGTTCCTTTGAACATAAAATGCATTAGACATTTGTTTGTTTATACCTTAAGTGGTTAAGTTGTTAAAATGAATATTTACAACTAAATACTTGTTTACGTAATAAGTTTACGTTTAATGATTTTACATTTTGTGATTATCAAAACGTAGAGATATCGAAAAATATTAATAACGTTTTTAGGCATTATTTATATCAACATTTCATATTAACCTTGTTACTTCCCTTTGATGTTGATGCCTCATTTGCTCTACCAGACTCTTTGTCTTGTCTAGAAGTTAATGCCTCATTCGAATTAGGTGCCTCCTTTTTAGATGATAAACCATCCGTGAGTTTGGTTTGTTCAATTGAATTTCATCAATCTTTCTTTGATTCGGTTTTCCTAAGTTATTTCCTTTATTGCCTTTCCTATTAACCACAAAAAAACCATCATCTTGGTCATCAATATGCACGTTGCTAAATGCATTCACGAGTTTCCGACAATGTTTGATCATGTGGCCAAATCTTTTACGTGTGTCACACCTTGGTGGTTTTGACTCATACTTAACGCCAATGGTCAGCCAAGTTTATCCCATTCCATCTAATAGTGGAATTGCAACAACCAACCTTTCCTTGAGCTCATGTTCTGAATTACTTTCAATCAAAGCACGAGCGTAGCTATTCCTACCCCAAGAATCCAAACACATTGTGCTTTTGTATGAATCCAACATCATGGTATTACCAAGTTTTGTGGCTATCATACTCAAATCCGTCTCCCGTGTAGGCTGTCATAGGGAAGTCATGAAGTTTAACACAAACAGGCACCCTGGGTAGGACTTCTTTTGTTAAATTAATGCTAGGTGACCATGTATTAAGTATGATCAGAACCGTTCTTATCACCAAAGGCCCGTTTCCAAGAACATCCTCAGCACCTTCCCTTGATGAAGATTTAAAGAAAAAAAATCCCTTTGCATTCATCATAATCTTCTGAATCCCATATTTTGACATACATTTCGAATATAGTTTTCCACAACCAGGAGTGCAATTCTTTTCCAGATGAAATACCCATATAACATATTAGCACATCTTTTGTTAACCTCTTCAACCGATGACAATGTAATAGCTAAATCAACATTATTTACGGATACATCAGATTGTAAGACATGAATGTTCACCTTACGTTTGGAGAGGTGTGGCATCAACCACATGAGCATACGAGGTTAAGCTATAAGAGGCTTCCCAGATATTCCCATACTCGATTTTAAGACCTTAGAATTCACGGTTCCAGAACCTTATTAGAACCACTAAGATCAGATTTCTCTACATGAGATGTTTCAATAATGAACGTCGTCTGAGGTGAGTCCACACAAGATTTCCTATGAGGCTGTAATGGTTTAGCGTCAGCTCTAATAATTTTTCCTTCAATGTTACAAATTTTTGCAGCCAAATTGCTCACATTCGGAAAGCTTGGATCCCCGACGTAATTTACATTACACATGCTCGTTCCACTTTCAATATTACTAGCATCTTTTTCTTGTGATTACTACCCCTCCCACCCGAATCAAGAAAATACGTTTGCTTACTTACACCCAATCCAACCCCAAAACAGCTACATGCAAATGATAAGACTAATCACAAGCACTAATAAACACATAACAGAGAAGAAACAAAAAACTGACTTGAAAACCCTAGGTCACTTTAGTCAAAATGATACCTATCAATTTAACTTAGCTTGATTAATGTTGATAGGGAAACTAGTTCAACAAACATTATAAGGGTAATCAAAACGATTATAACATGTCAAAACACTTAGGCAAATAAGCAAAAAAACAATCCTTAAACTCCAAACTCTAAAGCAAAAACAAAATTCTAAAGAACAAACTTAGAATCGACCAGCAAGCAATTAACCCTATGATTAATTAAAAACTAGGGTTAGGCACTTATAGGTTATGTTTTATTTTAGTAGGTTTTTCTCAATGTAGTTTCTAAAAAGAAAAAGTAGATTTTTTATTTTATTTTATGTTTTTAGTCCGAACATTAATAATTTTTTAAAATTTATCAACAAACTCTACTATGTAAAACATCGTATTTCAAAACTAATCTAATGTTTCATTTTCAGTTGAACAAAATGTTTTTATACGTTCTCTGCTACATTTTAAGAATTGTTCGTTGATTTGAATTATCGTATGTCACATCATTTTATATGTCACATCATTTTTTAGTTATATTTTGATTATTTTATGTTATATGCATAACGTTAAACGAAACACTTAACCACATTATTATAACCATAACTCTTTTATGCTATAAAGTCGCATTGCTATGCACAGATACTTGTCTAGTTTAATATTTACTCGTAATATATATGTCCCGATCCTACCTATGTGCTGCGATTAAAATAATTCATGTGACATGAGTAGTTTAAAGGCGAAAACTGTGGGAATTAGTATGATTAACGTACTCCTTTGCTATAAAATATTCCAAACATTTGATTTCACATCTATATTTATATTAAAAAAAACAAGTGAATGTAACAAGTGGTGGCATACTGACAAACAACCTTGAAGTTGCCACATCAACTTCGTAAAAAGGGAAAGCTTTATTGGATTTGAGTTTGTATGACGGTGGATTCAAACTTAATGGATTAGTCGGTCAAATGATCAGAAACTATGGTTAATTGTATATTTGTAGCCGTATAAATAATGATTATTCCTAAATAAAAACAATTATTATAGCAAAACATAATTCTACGTATCCAAAGGAATGAGAAGAATGATTATATAATGTAAAACAGCTACCAGATTTGAATGAACGGGCCGAGGTGACTTAATTCACATGGTATAGCATCGGATGAATCGAATAATGTTTGTTTTTCAAAACACATACTCTATGCCAAAAGAAAACACGTCACCATAGATGCCAACGGTGCATTGTTAGGTCAGTCACTATATGCCCACTTGACATAATATTAGAGAGACTAATTATTCACACTAACGTCGCTTTATTCCTTTGAACTTATCTGCTGTCCTTTGTGTTCATCAATGGATTTATATTCTTAATCAAAGGGTAACCTATTTTTCAGATTATTACCATCTTAGTAGAAGGTATGTATTTAATAGTAATATATGTATGTTACCCAAATGGTAACTATGATTACAATGGTTCAGTTCTAATAAATATATGTACAAGTAATCTAAGAATCAACTTTAATTTAAACATTAGGAAACGTTTCATGGTGATGCATGATTCATTGGTAGATGAGGCTGACGATTTTCTGAAGTAAAACGATTTGAAATGTTATACCGTAACAACAACAATAACAACCATAAAGTAGTAGAGAAAGTGTACTAATTTTAGAAAACATATTGCTTAGTTTGTTTTGTTTTGATGATCTTCACAAGGCAATGTGAAGTAACATTTGATGTATAAATTTACTGAAGAATTCACTTTAAAAAAAAAAAAAAGCTAGCTACAGCTAATAAAATTGCCATGCTAAGATCAACACCAACTTATATAGTGCGATGTTAGTGCAATTTAACTTAATACAGATGGAAATCAAACATGAATAATTTATATAGGATTGCATGTTTCTATATTATGGCAATAGGATCAAATTTTAACACCATTTGAAATTAGACGCCCGTTTCTTATCAACCACAAGTTTAGTTTATATAATTCATTAAAAACGACCTATTTGAAGTTGGAAGCGTACCTACATTTCTTCCAATCCACTACTCAACCTATCATATATAATAATGCACACACGGATGATGTACGGTGGGAATTATCACTAGAAAATGTATATATATTATATATAAAAGTTAACATTCTCGATATATAAGAGAATGAAATAATCATGTCCAAGTGCACTCACATCGAGTTTATCTCCCGGAAATACATAAACAAGAATAACTAGCGAGTCTTGAATTCAAGAAAAATAAGGATGTCTAGAATACATCCATCTTCAGAAAACAAAAGTGGCTCACATCGTGCACAAAGTGATAGTCGTGGTGACGAAGATCCACTTCCAGTTACAGTTTCTTCAAGTCCTAAATACACGACTCTTACTGTATGGAAAAGATCAAGCATGAGCTTCCAAGGAACTGATGGGTTCACAGTGTATGATCATAAAGGAAGGTTGTCTTTTCGCGTTGACAACTACTCACGAAATAGTCATGTGCGAAACGGGTTGTCATGCTCCTCTCTTGCCGATAACGCTGGTGAGGCCCTGGTACTCATGGATGGATATGGGAAACCTTTGTTAACCCTGAAACCACAGGTTTGTACCTCTTTATCGTGAGTCTTTACTCTTTACGTACCATATCTAAGGGATCGCAAGAAAATACAGGCTAAATACTGTGTCTCTGAATATTATTGTTTATATTTGTTTCATGTACGTGCATGATCATAAACTGCCAATTAACGATACTTTTTTCATTTTGTCACACTAGATTTTCAGTATTCAAAACCAGTGGAACGGATGTATATATGAAGAATACAATAATGGATCATCAAAGAGCGACAAAAGAATTTTTTTGATGAGGAAACCATCTTCATCCATGTTAGTATTCGGGCGAACCCGAAATCAGCAAGCACAATGTGAGGCCGAAGTCTTCTTGAATCATCCTGAAAGAAAACTATCTCGTGAACCTGATTATAGAATTGAAGGTTCGTTTTGGAATCGTAATTGCAAGATTTGGAGTATTGCTAGCGGAGAAGTGGCTGCCAAAATTATGAGAAAGAGAACAAGTACAACAGCATTGATAAGTGGCAACACTAATACTAATAGTACAATAATGTTGAGTGAAGAAGTGTTTAGCCTTGTGGTTAAACAAGGCTTTGACCCTCAAATGATCATGGCTTTTGTTGTAATTCTCGATCGCATTTGTTTCAAGCCGTTTTTCACTCCTCTCATGTGTTCCTAATTTCTCGTATTTTTTCTTAAAGATGTGTAAATTGTAATTTGGATCTTTGTTGGCATTTGTATTGCAAGTCACTTAAAATTCTGTAGTTTTGTCAACCCCTGAAGACCCACATAATTACCATATACTTTTTTGTTAAAGGGTTTTACCCCGATAAATATATTCCGCTAAAAAACAGTTGAGTAAGTAGAATGTGAATGAGTCTCATATCTCAACCCGTTACATGGGCAAACTACATCACAAAGAAAAACCACTAAGCTACATTTGGCTCAAACAAATACAAAATAAGACAAGCGAAACATAGACAAGGATCTTCATGACAACTTCCTTTGATCACGTCTTCACATCCATATCCTCTTCCCCACAAGTGGTTGCCGTCGGACTCACAATAAAATGATATTTTTCATAACTCTCATGCTCGTGTATTTCAACATGATCAAACCGCACCTTTCTCTTCCCTTCACGCCTAACCGGAGTCACACAGCCCGTGCTTGCTTCCATATTCGTTCCAATAGCTTCCCCTCGAAGTCCACTTAAAGTACTTGTTAGTGACTCGGTTACAAGTCTCTCCACATTCAGCCCTTGGTTATCCATGTTCTTCATATTAACCCCATTGTCTTACTTTTTACATGAACGATTACTAGTATTCGAACCACATTCATCATTCATATTAATCATGTTGCTCAAAACATGAAAACTATTTGAGACTTTAGTATCCGTGTCACCCTTTGCACGTGTATTAACCTTAATAGTAGAATTCTTCTTAAGAGGTTTGCCATTTCCATCCTTTTTTGGTTTATAAACATATAAGGGTGTTCTCACTAACTTGAAAACCTCTAAATGCTTGACGAGGAGCTTTGACAGATTTGAAGACGTCCGCAATGATCTTCTTTGGACATTTCTCAATACATTGGCCAAATATCTTGCACGTAGGATACCTAGGAGGTTTCCATTCTTATACAGCTCGAATGGTACAAATGGTAACCCTTTTACCATCCAATCTAAGAACCGCAACGACCATAGTCTCCTCTAACTCAACATGAGCCCGTAACTCAATCATAGCGCTAGTAAAACCTAACCTCCTCAACGATTCCATGCGCGTAGAAGTATATGAATCCAACATCAGCGGGGTACCGAGCTTCATGGCAATAGCACTCAAACCATCAGGCATGAAGGCTAAAATGGGAATATCATGGAATTTAACCCAAACTAGAATGGTGGTCAAGTCACCCTTGTAAAGATTCGTACTAGGAGTCCATTTTCTCAAAATAATAGGGATGTCTCGGATCATCCTGGGTCCATTTTACAACATATCCTCCATACCATACAAAGAAGATAATTTGAAGAAGAAGAATCCCATAGAATTCATCACAGCCTTTTGAAATCAAAATTTTGGTCGAACTATTCTTAACATATTTCTCTATCACCGGGAATGCAACCTTTTTACCCAAGAAATACCCATAAACCGTATTACCTAACCTCTCGTTCACCTCCCTAACCGATGCCAATAGGAGTTCAACATCAGTTCCTCTACAAAAAGGTACATCAAGGATATGAAAGTTCACCTTTTGTGTATACATATCGCCTTTGAGCAATCGAGCATTAGGATTGAGACCCAATATTGTAGTCGTGCAATCGACCATGTTTACCCCTTATCACCACAATCATTCAACCCCACATCAGCCCTACTCTTAGCCACACCCCCAAACAGATTCCAGACTAGAAAAATCATCACGATTCATGGGTTTTTTTGCTGCTTTTAATCATCAACTCCCTATTTTACTCTTCCAAACTCTTACCAACGAAACTGTTAATACAAATAAACCGTAAAAACGTTTATTAATATTTCTCAATTTTTTAAAGTTTTGTCGATAACAACTGATGCATGGTTTTGCAACCTTGCAAAAGGTTTTACTTCTCAAGGGATCTTGAGAAGCTTGCAATCCCCACCAGGCAGTGTACCTGACCGATGTAGTATAGGGAGTGGCAAGTACCGGGGGATTGATCATTCTCTAGAGGAATAGTGTCGTTAGGATTGAAAGCTACGTAAACTAGGTCTAAAGATGAGGGATGATTCTTTTTGTATTTTTATATTTTTATGAAAGCAAGTAAAATATCTCGGGTATTGGAAGAGTGGGCGGAATTAGTGGCTAGTCAGCTAACCCAAAATAACTACTAATGCAAATAAATTAAATAACAAGAAAAGTAAATGTGGTGAACTTCTTATGATGAGAAAATGTGTTTACATAGATTTTACTACTCCCTAGCTATCTCTTATTAATTAACTGGTTTGTTATAATTGTTTGTATGAAGGGTTGATTTTCTTAATACCAGTCGTGGGGGCGTGTACGTCCTTCCCCAACTCTATAAGCTTCTATCTCTTCCTATGATGACTCGTTTCGTATCCTATCATGGCCTCCTTAATAGTCATTTATGCATTAAAAACAACCAATAACATCGGTGTACACAGCCGAATACGTTTCTCAAGACGTTCAAGCTAGTTACCATACAGGAGTTCGACCAGTTTTCTCGAGCCTAACGCGAAATCAATCACCCAATGCCATCAAACAAACCAAGAATCAATAATTAATAGCTAGGTTTCATTAGGTCTAAGCAAACACTAAAAAACCTAAGCTAGCATGTTAAAAGAAAGACAAGCATAAAAGATAATCAAACAACATATAGCCATATTGAATGATTAAAAGATTAACTTATCTTTAATTGAACATGGATGAAAGAAGGGTATGAAACCCTTACAATAGCTGTAAAATTCGGCTAGGGTTTGTCACACAAAAGTTCCACACTAAGGAATGAAAAATCCAAAACTATATATAGATATACAAGGGTGATGGCATCAGCTTTTGGATCCTGACGTCGTCAAGTCGCCGTCATTAAGGTTTCTTGATGCCTAATTAATCTTCTTGACGCCATCTCTTGTTGTTGTCTTCTGGGCCGTCTCTCTTTGTGGTAACACGTGACGGCATACTCGAAATATAACGTGATGCCGTCACGTTGTAATCATCAAATTCTTCTCTGGCGCGTCAAGTGCAAATAGTTATCCTCCTCTTGATTCATCAAATGACGGCGTCACCTTGTGACTCCTGACGCTATTAGGTATTGTTTCCAACATGGTTTCTTGACTTTGTCGTTTTCTTCACTTTTAACTTCAAAAACATCCAAAATGCTCCATTTTCCAGAATTCTCGTCCAAAGTACCTAAAATGACAAAAGGAACGATTTGAGGTAATATTTGACCATAATATCACGATTTAGGGCTTAAATAACCCCCTAAAAGTGTAACAAATATTTCCTTATCAAATACCCTTACACTTGAGATTTGCTTGTCCTCAAGCAAACGAGCTTTTATACCAATTAAAATACAAGTTATGGGTCATTTAACATTAATATAAAAGTAATTACAACAAATGATCATTCTATCTTAATCAAAATAAGCACGGGAATTATATACTAACACCTCACATTTAGTGTTTGGATACTCTCATCTCTCGGGTGTTATAAACATATATATCACAAATGGAAATGGAAAAATATCTCTCACTACCTGTCATAGCAAATAGACTACCATAGGCTTGGGAAAGGATCAAAAACCTCCACCACTTGGCATAAGCACCTAGGATTTGGAAAACACGGTTTGTTGGATAAGAGATATTTAACTGGTGGCAAGTCAATTGTCTTAGTTAATTACATGTACACTATGGCGTTGCTAAGCCAAGACTCGACTCGACTTGAGCTAATTGCGAAATAACATAAATATAAATAAAATAAAAGGAACAGGATGGTAGTCCATATGTTTTTTCACTTGTCTTTTTCTATTATTTTTTTCGATTTATTTTTTCACACATTCTTGCCCTATCATCCAAAATAATACATCAAGGGGGCTCGTTCTCCCCTTACACTTGAACTTTTACATAAATCAAAATAAAGACTCGAATCAAGATAATCAAAACATTTGGAGTACTTAAATCATTAACGCACATATGGGGGTAATGAATGATGCTCTTCTCCATTACTCCATAACACTAGTACTTTACCTGTAAGTCCCAATCGTCCCAAACAATATGTACAAGATATGACTCGACTTAGCAACCATGCAACCAATTAGACAATTAACAGAGGGTTTAAACAAATAACAATAATGCACTAAAGATGAGTGCATACAAGGTAGGCTAAGGCGATTTGGGTGTACATTTGGGGGTGGATAGTAAACAAATTCTTTCTTTAAGTAAAATGCTTAAAGTTAGAAACGAAAAAGGATTGGCTCTGAGGGTTGTACTATGGGTATCATGTACTAAAAATGAGTACATCGCGAAGGTGTGGGAGAATTACTTGACCAATGAAGTCAATGTAATTATAAAAAGAAATAGGCTTAAGACATGGGTTATCCAAAAGCCTTTTATAATGTAGTAAATCCTAACTACACGAATGTAGTCTCACTTGTGGTCTCGGGATGCATCACTAACGCAAGTTCTAGAATCTAAATACTACCGGTACACTCACAAGCACTAATAATGAATGCTTTTCCTAACAAATCTAGGGGTGAACCTCACATATTTGGGGTGACAATTTTTGAGTGGTACGGTTTTTGTGTTAGTCATACAACTCCTATCCATGAGACGCTTATTAAGACTAAAGTTTCACTCCTAAATGTTACAAAAAAATTTAAATTTGGTGCTAAAATTGCCCTAACAAGTATTTCTCTTAGTTTTATTACACATCTACTATTAAACAAAACAAAAGATCAAGAGCAATTGTAGTTTCTAAGGTATCCTCATTTACCCTCCTTACACTTAAGTTGAACATTGTCCCCAATATTCTTAAAAAGTAATAAAGTAAAGATAAATGAAAATGAATGAAACAAATACTCCCCTAATTAGCTCGGTGTGAATGTTGTGATAACAAGGTTAAATTCTCCTCCAAGAAAATGAGCATGCAAAGCTTCACTCCTGAAATATAATCATCATCTTGTCCAATATAACCTGTTAAACAACTAAGAAAAGCAACACGAAATCTCGCATAAAATCGGCGATAAAATCTATATAATAGTAAATCCTAGAAAGCAAGTAAAGATATAATGCTTTTGGAATGAATATTTGCAGATTCCTGGAGTTCATAAATTATAGATTTTACAAAACTTTATAATTCCAGCAGAAAACGAAACCTGGAAAATTTTGCAGAAAATAACATCTGACATCGTCAGGTTATAACCCCTGACGCCGTCAGAAGTGATCTGACAGAATTCTTTATATTTTGTTTCTGGAAAATTTCTAGAAAAACCTATGTTTTAATTCCTGGAATCCTGCAAAAACATTCATTTTGACTCGATACAAGCATTTGACTCAAACAAATACTAGTATGCATGTTTATATCTTATTGTTATCGTTCATGTTCAATTCGTTCTTTAAAACAGATTTGGATTTCCCTTACACTTATCTTTTGCAAAATACCTTTATATATAATTAAGACGAGGTTAAAAATAAATAAAGCATTTCCACAATTTATTTTTGAGACATGAACAACAAACAATAAGAATAAAATATGCATACGGAAACAAATAAAAGCAAATAAACAAACAAACAAATAAAAAGCTTGGGTTGCCTCCCAAGAAGCGCTTTTCTTTATTTACGAGTCTTGTAGCTAGACTCAAAGTCACGGCCTACGTTTTCTTATTCTTTCTCTCAATCGCCTCTCTAATTCTCCTAGCAAGTTCCCAATTGACTTTGTACTTAGGGCCAAGGCTTAGACAATCCTTATAAAAAAGGCTCCTTTTTTTCCATACATAATCCATGCCCTTTTTCCTATCCTCCTCGTTAATATCCTCAAATGCACTACTATTATTTTTGTCTAATTGAGATATGTAACGAAACTCCTTCATCCTATTAGGCATCCTGTATGTTATTTTATCATTTTCATTTGAAAATTGGATCGTGTCTTCTAGCCTATCATACACTAACTTGGAATTCTCGACAAACGGCTTACCTAGTACAACATGAGATAAGCGGCAGTCTATAACACTTGCCAAATCCTCTAAAATCATAAAGTCAGCAACATAGGTAAAACTCCCAATAAAGATATGCACACCTTTAACTCTCCCAACAAAGTTACAAACTCCGCCGGAATATTTGGGATCTCTCCTAGGCTCTAGTTGTGCATTAATTATATCGTTATAAACACTTGAGGACATCACGTTGATTGGGGATCCATAGTCAATGTAAGCTTGTTCAATGTACTTGTACCCAATCATACATGGTATTTTTATATTCCAAGGGTTACCCTTCTTCATTTTTGGATCAATTTTGACAAAGGGTGGTCGAGGGTTATCAACAATATGGCTATTGTAGGCGATTTCTTCCTTAGTGGGGTATAAATTGAAATATTCATGATCTACTTCCCCATCTCCCTGTTCCTCTACAACTATAGCAACCGCAAAGTCATCAGGTCCCAAGTCCCCATTTGAGTACATGGCAATTGCTAAGTCATTTAGTGCACTATCAAGCTCAATATCAATCAACCTATTAAGGTCCCTAAGCTCCTTAATTTCGCTCTCAATTTGGTTGCGCACTATCACTACTTCCTCAGGAGAAAGGGGCAGTTTATAAAGTTCCCTAAATGCATTAATTTCCCTCGGTTACGCGCTAAAAGTCTAGTGTTGAGCTCATAATGTCGATTCATGTCATCCATAGTGGCTAACAGAATACTAAATGGTAACTTTTTACGGACAAAATCACAAAGAAAAAGATAGACTAAAGAAAACCTAATAAAAAGAAAATAAAAATCTCACTAGATAGGAATCTAATGAGTAGACCTAATAAAAATAAAATTCAACCTAATGCATGGTTTTGCAACCTTGCAAAAGGTTTTACTTCTCAAAGGATGTTGAGAAGCTTGCAATCCCCACCAGGCAGTGTACCTGACCGATGTAGTATAGTGAGTGGCAAGTACCAGGAGATTGATTGTTCTTTAGGGGAATAATGTCGTTAGGATTGAAAGCTATGTAAACTAGGTCTAAAGATGAGGGATGATTCTTTTTGTATTTTTATATTTTTATGAAAGCAAGTAAAATATCTCGGGTATTGGAAGAGTGGGCGGAATTAGTGGCTAGTCAGCTAACCTAAAATAACTACTAATGCAAATAAATTAAATAACAAGAAAAGTAAATGTTGTGAACTTCTTATGATGAGAAAATGTGTTTACATAGATTTTACTACTCCCTAGCTATCTCTTATTAATTAACTGGTTTGTTATAATTGTTTGTATGAAGGGTTGCTTTCCTTAATACCAGTCGTGGGGGTGTGTACGTCCTTCCCCAACTCTATAAGCTTCTATCTCTTCCTATGATGGCACGTTTAGTATCCTATCATGGCCTCCTTAATAGTCACTTGCATTAAAAACAACCAATAACATCGGTGTACACAGCCGAATACGTTTCTCAAGACGTTCAAGCCAGTTACCATATAGGAGTTCGACCAGTTTTCCCGAGCCTAATGCGAAATCAATCACCCAATACAATCAAACAAACCAACAATCAATAATTTATAGCTAGGTTTAATTAGATCTAAGCAAACACTAAAAAACCAAAGCTAGCAGGTTAAAAGAAAGACAAGCATAAAAGATAATCAAACAACACATAGACATATTGAAGGATTAAAAGATTAACTTATCTTTAATTGAACATGGATGAAAGAAGGGTATGAAACCCTTACAATAGCTGTAAAATTTGGCTAAGGTTTGTTGCACAAAAGTTCCACACTAATGAATGAAAAATCCAAGACTATTGTTGGAACACGAAAAGTGTAAATCATTAGTCAGGGACTTCTATTTATATTTTTTTATTGTTTAGGGTATGTTGTGTAATGTTTTGTATGCGACAGCAAGTTACCATCGCGGAACTTGTATATCCGCGATGGCATGCTTGGCTAGACGTTGGGTATAAATACCCCCTGCCTCATGGGTTATGAGGTGTGTGTTCTTCTTTATGGAATTGCGAAGGTTTCTTATGTTCTCTCTCTCTCCTCTCTCTAAAGTTCTCACACCCACTTTACATTATTTAGATTACTTCGTAGACGTGATATTATTGGAACTACAATTGGTATCAAGAGCCTAATATGATTTGTTGTTTCTTGTAGTGTTTGTTTTAGTTTTGTATAATCTTCCTTGATCATTAAAAGCTTCGTTTTTTATTGGTGTTCTTTACTTTCTCTCTCAAAAATATATTATACTTCGTATGTAGCTACTTGATTACTCATTAACGTGTTTAATCTTGTAATACGTATGTTAGGATAACATATTTGTGAAAAAAGAAGTATTTTTCATCATTACATTCAAAGTTTTTAAGTATTTAGTGAAGATTTAGGATGATTATTGTGGTTTTAAGGTTTTTGGAAAAGTGTACTTTTTGTTCGTAAAGATAAGGGTTTAGATTTGTTCGCATCACTTTTGCTCGCATCGCAAGGGTTTTGGCCGCGATACTAGGCTTTGTTTAGTCTGCGATAGTTGTGTGAGATAAGATTTTATTTGTGTTGCGAAAGAAAAGGTTGCGATACTTTCACTGCGAAAGTTTTTGTTACCCACTTGTTACGAAGGAGAACTCTGCTCGGATCGCATCTGATATCTGCGATAGCTCTTGTATTGGTGTGATATAACAAAGGTTCCGCGACATCTGATATTCCGAGACTTACTATTACCCATCTTTTACGAAAGAAAACTCTGCCCAATTTTCACTAGAAGCTGTGATAGTTACTATTCACGAGATTTTTTCTGAGATACTTGGACTTAAAGACTTTTATAAATTTCCTAATCCCTCAAAAGATTTAAAATTAGTAAAAGACTTTAATCAATCTCATATCTCAAGATTAATTCTCCCAACATTTAACCATCACTTCTCAAACAAACTAAAACACTTCACTTAAACAAAACAACATCTCATAACAAGATCTATTATCACAATGTCTACTAATCAAGATTCAAGCTATGCTACAATGATGTTGGGCACATCAACAAGACCACCCATGCTAATCCCTGGATATTACACTTTATGGGCACTCACGTCCAAGGCATGGTTGTCTCACTTTGATGATGCTAAATATCTGTTGAATTCAATCAAGAATGGTCCTTATGTTATGAAACAAATTGCTGATCCAAGTCATCCTGTTTTTACTATCACACAATCAGAAGGTGATTTAAATGATGATGAACTTAAGCAATATCGTGCTGACTTCAGAGCTAACATTCATTATGTTAGCTATTCCAAATGATCTGTTTTCATATGTGGACCATCATGACAATGCTCATGACATGTGGCATGCACTTGAATTATTGCACAAAGATGAACATCAACTCATGAAATATGATCTAAAAAATGACACCTACTTTCTTATGAACCAACTTCAAACACATCTCTCTGAATCATCATCACAAGTCGACAAAGATGCAATTCCCTTGAACACCTCTTATGATATGGATGTTAATGAACACATACTAATTGAAGACCTTGTCAAACTTGGCAACGATCTTAAGGACTACTTACTTAATGACATGAACACCAACATCAACACTAGTGATTTCTCTGACTGCTCAAGCAGCAATCTAGGGGTCAAGACTCGTGATTCTGAATATTATAAGAAAAAAATGGAAATTTCTTTGATGAAAGAATCCGGTCAAGAATTTGAAAAGGAATTACTAGACTTTTTAATTGAAATTAATGATGATGAGGAAGAAATCTTGGACCAAGCATGGTATTTATGGCCCACGTTGAAGATGTAGCTAGCATGGAAAGCCTAATGGAACATGATTTTGAAGCTCATGATGATGATTCAACTCCATGCTATGACACTGATGCAGAATGATGACACTCTTGGTAACAAGATACATATCTCTGATGCTTGTGATAATGATGATCTTGATGAATTCATACATGGTCACATTAGTACCACTAGCAAGACAACTAGAGTGAACACGAGTAGTGAAACATCTACAGTTCTACACCTATGCTATCTTCTAAAAGTACCAATAATGATCATGTATCAACAAGTCAAGATCATGTTGATATGTTTCAAAACTATGCCACCATTCAAACACAGATTCAAATTATGCTAACTTGATAAAACTTGAACAAGATAAAAGTGCTTCCTTAGAAAAGAAAATCAAGGACATGTTATACGAAGAGTAGTCTGAACGACCACTAGTGCTAAAGCGTCAAATTTAAGATTTACAAAATGAGATTTTTCTTTTTAATAGAAATATCACAAGTTTTGAAAAAACTAAAAAGAATCTTGAAAATGAAGTTTCCAAACTCAAAGAAGAGAAAGCTATATGTATCCAATGATTAGCTAAAGCTGAACTGAAAATTCGCACTACCGGTCTGACTCCTCAGACTATGCACATGTATCATCCCAAATCTGATCCTATCTTGGATATAAGAATGTGACTTGGATTTTCCAATCCATCTTATCTTGAAATGGTTAAATGAAAAGCACCAAGTTTGTATAATACTGAGTACATGAGCCTTAACACCTTTAAAGATTACATGTTTGTTCCAAATGACATCTCTAAAGAGGAAACCCAAAAATGTTTAATGGTCAAACAAAAGAAAACAAATTTCTCCTATTTTAGTGCTGATTATGGTTTGATAAATAAAGAAAATGCTCTTGAACGAAAACCAACAAATGCTATGAAAAAGACTATGGTCAACCCATATGACTCTAGCAAATATGAGAGTTTAGCAAGGAAAACTTTTTTTCACCTCAGAAATTAAATAAGTGGATCGCTAAGAATTATTCGTGCGAAGCAAGAATTTCAAACTGATGAACTTGTGAGATCTAATTCATATGAAATAGATGTCTCAAAGGAAGTTAAGAAACATATAAAGTTATTTATCGAGCCTCCCATGAATAGTATTAACGATAAACTTAAAGTCTTTGAAGAGGCTTTGATGACTGAGATGCAAAATGATTTACAATATGTCAAATCTCTTGAAGATGAATATGACCTCATTTGCTTAAACTCAGACATTCAAAAGGAATATTTTCTGAATAAATTTGAATCAATCAAACCACAATTTGCACTAATTGAAGAGAAAATTGCGACTTTAGAAAATCAACAAACATTTCTTGAATTGGAAAATCTTGCTTTAAAAGAGAGTCTAAAACAGTGTTTGCAAAAGAATGTTGAGTTGAACGAGGAATTGTCTTGTCAAAATGATAAATTTGAAAACTCTGTTGCCAAGATTGAAGAAAAAACTCTTTAACATTTAAATCAAATTGGCAACGAAAGATTGAAGAAAACAAGTATGACAAGCTTTCCTATGAAAATTCTTTGAAACTAATCTTAAAAGAAAATGAGGAACTCAAATCTAAAGTGCTTGATTTGACAAAAACCAAGAATAATGAGTTTGCTTCTACTTCTAAGTGTGAACCTTACGCTACAAATGATATGCTTTATAAGAAAGAACTAGAAAAAACTAGGATGCAAGCATTACTTAGCAAGGATACACCTCTAGATGCACCAATGTGTACATTGACTCCTCCCCCAATAGAGAAGAATCCCAAAGAGTCAAAGAAACACATGAACAAGAACCGTAAGAAACAAAATTAGTTTAACATGATCAATTTTCAAAATCTCCTAACGCAAATTTGCTTTTTAATCCAGGTTTAGATACTACTTGTAGCAGGGAGAGACCAATTAAGAGTAATGCTTGGAAGACTAGAGCCTCTCAGCCTCAAGTTTTAGAAAAACCTAGATATTTCCATGCTTTCAATAAAACACGCTCTAAGCGAATAGATGATTGTAATGACTTAAAAATGCATGGATCTATTGCTTCTAATAGCATGAATGCTTGTTCTAATTATGTTCCTTCTAATTCGGTTTCTGAAAAATATGTGCATAATAAAATGTATTGTGAGAACATGAATGCTAAAACCACTAGGACTGACACAACCAAGCTAAGAAACACTAAGAATTCTAAGCAAAAGATTCCTAAGGGCAAGAATCTAGATCACTATGACTCAAACCCTAGATCGTGCTTTAAGTGGGTTCCTACTAGAAGAGTGTTTAAACATTTAGGTTATAGATGGCAACCAGTTAAGAAGCATGAAACACCTACTACTCCTCAAATTGCCAAATTTAATCCATTAGGTGTGCATTCTTTACTGTCTAACTACGTGGAACCACTTTATCAGCGGATTCCCAATTTTCTGTTGTTTGCTTTGATGTGCAGCTTGTTCAAGTGTGCCTCTGGTATCTCGACTCGGGGTGCTCCCGGCACATGACCGGGAACAGGGCACTGCTCAAGAACTTCATGGCCAAATTCTTGGGTATAGTGCGTTTTGGGAATGACCACGTAGCTAAAATCACCGGCTATGGAGATCTCATTCATGATAAGGTCACAATTCAATGTGTCTACTTTGTGGAAGGACTGGGTCATTACTTGTTCAGTATTGGTCAATTCTGTGATAATGATTTAAAGGTGGCATTTTGTAAACATTCGTGTATTGTTCATACTCTTGAAGGCGTTGATATTCTCAAAGGCTCCAGGGATTCAAATCTATAGCAAATTTCACTTAACGAATTAACAACACCTAAATCAATTTGTTTGCTTGCAAAAGCAACATCATCACAAGCCTGGCTATGGCATCGTCGCTTCTCTCACTTGAATTTCAGAACGATAAATGACCTTGCTCAATAATAATTTAGTCAGAGGATTACCAAAACTATCTTTCAAGAAAGATCATCTTTGTTCGGCTTGTGAATTAGGAAAGATGACACGTGCAACACTCAAACCCAAATCTGAACCTAGTTTCGTTGCTCCGTTGCATTTATTGCACATGGATTTTGTCACACCCCCAAAATACCTGAATGGCAGCGGAATGGAATACCTGGGGGTGACTGTCATAGCATCACAAACAAGGATATATTGAACGACCTAAAGTGTCGTTTAGAAAATACATCGTTTGATTCATTCAAAATATTCAGAGTTATAAAACATAGGTCCCAAAAGAGTTGGAAAGTTTAAGTAAATAGGTTTAGTAAAATCAAACGATAGTTCATAAGTGCATGAAATCCAAAATGAGACGCGTCATCCTTAAATTCTCAAAGAAATGACTCCATGCATGTCATGAGGCATATGTCTTAGTTACCTGAAAATACATTGCGAAAACGGTCAACATAAAGTTGGTGAATAATCATAGGTTTGTAAGTTAAATCGTATGTACATAAACCACAAGTATAAAGTAAGGTGACAATATGTCAAAAATGCTACATTGTCTCTTAAGCTCATGACCCCGAAGCTAGACATAGTAATGGCCCCAACAGAGTGTTTACCAAGCACTCAAATTGATAAGACATGAAATGCATTCGTCCCGTTGGAGCAACCCAACGCGAATGGAGGCGTCACCCTCAATAGATCTATTCACTCACTCTCGCTTAGTACTAAAATTAACGGTCCATGATAATAAAGGGGACTTGTCAAGACGTGGTAATAAGGCAACTTAAGCAATGTATGGAATTTGTAATACTTGGGCATGTACAAAAATAGTTGGTGCAATGTATTCTCCCCCGTGGGATTTGAAATCAAAATAAGTAATTGAAAACGGGGCTATGAAAACTCACCTGGAGTGATAGTACAAAGATGTGAAATGATAGGGACAACAAGGCGCGTGTATTAGCCGCAACCTATTATGAATAATCGTGATCTAATTTAGATCATGCCGTGATGTAATGAATGCACATGCACATGATACCTATACCACTCGTAACTTGGAAATACTAGTTATTGTCAAATAAAATACTTTCCATACTTAGGAAAATAAGTCCAAATAGAGTTATAAAAACTTGTCGTAATATATCGTATAAAAATGTTAGTGTTATATTCCTCGTCTTTAAAAACCTTAAAATAATGTCTAGTAGTCGCGTAATAAACCTTGAGTCGTACGTACTTCGTTAGTTAAAAATAAACTCCTTGAATAATAAATCTAGAAAATATGTCATTTAGTACGTAGTTATATTATTTTCTAGTAGTGACTATATATATATATATAGTTTTGACGATTTTAAAACGCGTATAACTTGGTCGTTTTAAGCTCATTTTCCTTGTTCTTTATATCCACGGATTCGTTTTAGTATGTATTAATATATTTTCGATAACTCGGCTTCACTAGGTTACGTTTAACGCCTCTATTTGCCCGTCAAAAACTGTCAAACAGCATGCAGTTTTTCAGAAAAATAGTTTTCGTCGTTAAATTTACAAAAATCATATCTCCTTCGTTATAAGCTCGTTTTAATCCGTTCTTTCGCCAAAAGTTTCGTTTTTGAAAGTATTTTCTAAATCTTTGGTCAAAAATTAACCACCATCTACTGATTTTCCCACGTTGTTTAAATAAGGACAGTAGGTAAATAAATAGTTTCAAAAATCATTTCCTAGTTTCAAACTTGTTCCAACTTCAACCAAACCACTTTCAATCACCACAAATCTAGTCTAATCCTACCATACACCTTCTTAGGGTGTCATGGTTTCCTAAACTTCATAAACAAAGTGGATCTAACAAAGATCTAACTATAATCACTTTCTAAGGTTCAAAAGTTAAAAGTTTATAAAATAAAGTGGTATAAATAGCATATGCATGAAACAAAGTATGAAAACAATAAGATATTAGTAAATACTTGATGAAAACATGAAAAATAACTTGGTAACTTACTTTGAAAGGTGGTGTGATTAAATGATGAAAACCTTAGTATTCTTAAGTTTGTATTTCAAAACCTTACAAGAATAACCTAAATAAACTAGTGTAATACTTGATCTTGGAAAATTTCTTGGTCTTGCTCCTCCCCTTGTTGTTGCCGTGTATATGTATAGAGAGAAAAGAGATGAAACTTTTTCTTGGCTAGTGAAATAATGAGGCTTAAGTGTAGGAAATAACTTAAGTATTATGTGTAGACAACAAGTACAATCATTTAGTGAAGTTAGTATAATATTTCAAAGCTTGTAGGTTGATTGGTATGGGAGGGGGGGGGGGGGGGGGGCGGCAAGATGGGGAAAGGATGAAAACTTGGTCTTTGTAAGAAAGTTGGTGTAGTGGATGTTGTATTATGAGTTTATTAGTTGTTTTAAGGTGTACCGGGTACCGAGTTAGCTAAAAATAAATTTTAACGGAGTTAACGGGGATAAAATAAAGTCGTAAAATTTGTAAAAATATGTTGGGTATAAATATTGAGTGTTTGGTTAATCGTCATTTAATTTCTATGAAAACCGTCGTAATTAAATTAGGCGTACGATATGAAATAAATAAATTTCCAAAATACCGGGTAAATTAATATTATAATTTTTATATTATAAAAATGAATATAAAAATATATTGGGATCATAGTCGGGAGTGTCGGACGTGTTAGTCACATTATTGGTCGCGTGTTAGTGTTTATTTAGAAATAATTATACGTAAAAGTTAATTATACCAAAAGTATTAATTTAATTATCCTACGAGTGGAATAGTATGCAAGTGCCATAATGATGATGCATGAATTCGCACCTGAACCAATACGGTTACGCGAATTTAAATACTCGTAAACTAAATTTACGATGAGATGAGTAATGCACGTGAATAGTGTTATTTCTTCCAGAATGAATAGTGTCACATGAATAGTAAAATTTCTGAACGCTTATCAGAATATCAAATTGACCTAAAAAACGATGAATAGTGATCGATGAATAGTAAATGATGAATAGTAACTTGTGAATAGTAAATTGTCGAGGTTTGGAAAATGACCGGAAATTACGAGTTGTGACAGATTTATGTGGTCCAATACGTGTTATCAGCAGAAATGGGAAGAAATATATATTGGTTATTGTGGATGACTACTCACGATACACTTGGGTTCACTTTCTTGCTTCTAAAGCCGAAACACCAAATGTCATCATCAAATTTAACAAAAGAATGCAAGTTGGTTTACAAGCTCAAGTCCGATTTGTACGTACTGGTAATGGAACGGAGTTCACAAATCAGATTCTTCAAAATTTCTTTGATTCTATTGGCTTTACTCCTCAGAGATCCGTAGCTTACACTCCACAACAAAATGGTGTAGTTGAAAGACGAAATCGTACATTAGTAGAAGCTGCAAGAACAATGCTATCCTTTGCAACCCTACCATTAAATCTTTGGTCTGAAGCCGTATCAACCGCTTGTTTCACAAAAAACCGATCTATCATAAACAAAAGATTTTACAAAACCCCACATCACATCCTTCACAAACGAAAACCCGATGTAAAATATCTTCGCACATTTGGTTGTCGATGTTACCCACTCAACGATAGAGAAGACCTTAGAAAACTGAAAGAAAAAAGGGATGTCGAAATTTTCCTTGGATATTCAACACAATCAAGTGCTTATTGAATTTATAATCGAAGAACAAAGCTGATACAAAAAACAATCCATGTTCATTTCGACGAAGTAGAAGAAATGGCTTCTGATCACGTATGTTCAGAACCCGTGCCAACGACTATGACTTCTGAACAACATGGTTCAGGACTCGTGCCTAACACCACATCATCAACACCAAAACTTAATCGTATTCAAAAGGAAGTGTTAGATGAACTGTTTGAGATTTTCTATGATGAATCATGTAATAGAAACAAGATAAAAGTGTCTACATTATCCGCTGCAACTCCGATTATCGAAGTAAACAATCAAGAAGACATACCATCTCATGTTTCCGATTCATCAACAACTACTTATGAAGTTGCTGATCCCATACCAGATACTCCACCAACTACTCAAATTCAACATGATACTTCTTCAAACAATGTCACTCCAACCTCCCAAAGAAATGTTGATGATTAAATAATTACCAATGCATCGTCTAAAGAGGACACATTCATCAATCCATTTGCTACTCCAGTCCATGAAGTTGGTGAACCTTCAGAACCGCAAAATAGTGACCCTTCAGACATGCAACAACCTTACCAACCACATCCGCACAGAAGAAGCTGGACTCACGATCATCCTTTACATCAGATAATTGGAAATCCTTCTCAACCAATTCAAACAAGAAGCTCCTCAGCCGATTACTGCTTTTATAACTCTTTCCTAACTCGAATAGAACCCGCCAATATCAAAGCAGCACTTGCAGATCCAGACTGGATTGTTGCAATGCAAGAAGAAATTAATCAACTTACTCGACACGGCGTCTGGCGACCAGTTCCACGTCCTCTTGGAAAACTTATAATTGCTTTAAAATGGAT
Source organism: Artemisia argyi (assembly GCA_030686995.1). NCBI lineage: Eukaryota > Viridiplantae > Streptophyta > Magnoliopsida > Asterales > Asteraceae > Artemisia > Artemisia argyi. Next base: position 82,892,390 of record CM060677.1, on the reverse strand, counting down.
TCTGAAGAAAAAACGTGATGAAGATGGTGATGTAATTCGGAACAAGGCTCGCCTCGTTGCCAAGGGTTACAATCAAGAAGAAGGAATCGATTTTGATGAATCTTTTACACCCATTGCTCGGATCGAAGCAATACGCTTATTCTTGGCTTATACAGCTCACAAATCTTTCACTATATATCAAATGGACGTGAAAACGGCCCTTTCATATGGGGAGTTAGAGGAAGAAGTGTATGTAAGCCAACCAGAAGGCTTCGTTAATCCTGATCACCCGAACGATGTCTATGTTCTTGACAAAGACATCTACGGACTCAAGCAAGCACCTCGTGCATGGTACAAAGTGCTGTCTGAATATCTTCTCAAGCACAAATTCGTCAAATGTTCAATCGATCCAACTTTATTTATAAGACGTAAAGATGATGACATCATGCTTATACATATTTATGTCAATGATATCATTTTCAGATCTACGAATCCTAAATATTGCAAAAAGTTTGAAAATATCATGCGACAGAAATTTGAGATGAGCATGATGGGTGAACTAAAATTTTTTCTGGGTCTACAAATTAATTAAACTCATTGTGGTATCTTTATCCATCAACATAAATACACGAAGGAAATTTTGAAAAATTTTAGGATCGATAAATCTGACTCCATTAGTACTCCAATGCCTTATAAGCCTAAACTAGCTGAATATAGATCAGGTAAACCAGTTGATACTACAAAATACCGTAGTATGATTGGTTCACTTATGTATCTTACAGCTAGTCGGTCTGATTTTCATTTTGTTGTCTGCATGTGTGCCCGTTACCAATCTCGGCCAACGGAAAAACACCTTACTGCTGATAAACGGATCTTTCGGTACCTCAAAGGAACCCCTCACATGGGCCTTGTGTATCCGAAAGACACTGGTTTCGGACTAATTACCTATTCAGATGCAGATTATACAGGTTGACAAATTGATTGCAAAAGTACTTCTGTATCTACTCAATTCCTGGGGGAGAAATTAATCAGCTGTTCATCAAAGAAACAAAACCATACTGCATTATCCACTGTTGAAGCTGAATATATTTCCCTTTTTGGATGCTGTGCACAAGTATTATGGATGAAAACACAACTAACGGACTATGGTTTCTTCTACGACAAAATCCCAATTTATTGTGATTCAGAAAGTGCCATAGCCATCTCTTGTAACTCAGTACAGCATTCAAGAACCAAGCATATTACAATCAGATACCACTTCATCAAGGAGCATGTAGAAAAGCGGACTGTGGAATTGTACTTTGTGAAAACTGACTATCAAATTGCTAACTTCTTCACAAAAGCTTTACCTACCGAGAGATTTGAATACCTACGACAAAGGTTAGGAATGCCAAGTATTCGTGATGAACATGACAAGGAAACTCAAAAAGTCAATGAAGTCAACAAGTTAGTAGACATCGCAAGTACACCTGGTAACACAAAATGGTAATTATTCAAACTAAATGGCTATTGATTATATAACAAATCAACACCCGTTGTTCAAAAGAAAGGACCCTGAATGTACGCTTCAGTGCGTCAATCCTTCAGAAAATAAGAGAAATCTTCTTTTTATTGTGAGCAAAATTTATAGAAGATTTTACAAAAAGATTTTCCTCCAAAAACCTTTTTATAAAATTTTTTGCTCATGATAATTAAATCTTGAGAATAGCTCGAGTAAGAATAAAATTTTCAAAAACAAAGCTTCCACCTCAACAAATAGATCAAAAACATATTAAAATATTAAGCTATTTTTGTGGGGGAGAAATTTAGAAGTTTGTTTTCTGAAAATCAAGAATAAGTCGCAATCAAGTGTTGCTAATATGTTGTTAAAAGAAAAACGATAAAAAGTTGTTGAAAATGTTGTAAGATAATACCATCACTTCGAGGGGGAGTGATTGACTTAATTTTAAAATAAAAAATAATTTTGATATAACACAAATGTTCAATTACTTGAATCAAAATGTTTTCAAAAACTTTTTAAAATTTTAAAATAAAAAGTTAAAAGTATTTGTGTGAAAAGGGCTAATGTCGAGGGAGAGTTTTTGCCAAAATACTATAATGATGATTTGAACCCTCTCCCAGTCCAAAAACCCTCGCAGATCAGAGTTCAAAAAGAAAAAGGTCAAAAATGAAAAAAAAAATGGGTCTTAATACCTTCTCAGGTGGTGCGAAGAAAAACACACACACATTCACCATTTTCACTCGCATCCTCTCTCCTAAAAAACCTTCACACCTTCGCATCGCAAAACTCACGCCTTTTCAGATTTTCTTGCCTATTCACATCATTTCGTGCAAAAAGTAAGCTTACAAATCTGTTCATTATAATGTTTTACATCTTTGACTTCAATATATGCCCTTAATTTTAAGTAATTCATGCATAATTGGGTGGTTAGGGTTATGATATTAAGCCGACTTTGTTTCACTATTGAGTTTGCGTTTGTGTGGTGTTTAAATCAAAATTTGTGGTTAGATGATTAAGAAAGTCTGGTTAGATCATGCTTTTGAAGTAAAACGGGGTTTTAAACGGTTTGATTTGGTAAAAATGGGACAATTTGGGGAAGAAGATGAACAGTTGTCTATGCAACATCGTTTTGATGCGATGCAAGACTTTAGGATTAGAGCTAAAAAGGAGCATTTAATATTATTTATATTTTCCAAGAGTTTTGATTGCGATGAAAGTTTTTCTTCGCATTGCAGTTGATATCTCCGCGATACAAGCTTTTCTAAATGTCATGCGATGGCTTGCCATCACCAATCCTTAATGCGAACATTTGTCCGCGATGCCTCTTGCATCTTTGATGCAAATATGTTGATTGTATTTGACCAATGCTCGCGATACCAAATCCGCGATACTTGTTATTGCGAAACTTTTTTACCCACAATGCCTAAATGTTACTCTGCCCAAAATTTTAAATATATTTGTAAAATTTTTATAAATCCTGCATTTATATAAAGTTTTTCAAACATTTTATTAAAATTTTGACTAAGTAACAAGCATTGATCAAATTTTTCTTTCTCAACACCAAAATAAAAACTTGTTCTTTATGAAAAATGATGACAAATTTTTCTTTGAAAAAAAATTGATAAAAGCCAAATTTGTTTTGAAAACAAACACACAAGTATTTATCCCAAAATGTTTTCATCAAACAAAACTATTTATTATCAAATGAAGATTTGAAAACTTTTGAGACGTAGAATATTGCATATGATTAGTTTTCTTACCTTAATTAGACTAGGATTATATCACTATTAGTGCCCTTTACACAATAAGTGATGCATATGTTAATTATTACAATTAAACTATCCTATGGTTGCAACATTTTATGAATACTTTGTGCACATAACTGAAATGATTTGACATATATGTTTACAGATGTTATTGGTACCAATACTATGAATTTTTAACATTTACACAATTCATGCAAACCACATAACAAATTTTTCACTCATAACTATTTTGTACCAAATGGTTTTGAGACAACTCGACACTATTAATACTTAGGATATCTCATCTTCAAGGTAGTTATTAGGATTAGTTATCACCTAAAAACTGATAATGCATCCCTTTAGCTACACAACGTAACCGAGTATCCAAGGTCTAGATATGTTTTTGAGAAATCTCACACTTATGCAACAAAAGCTCTTTTAAGACGTATTACAATTGACTTCACTTAAGACTTCTCATCTTCAAGATGGTTACTAGGACTAGTTATCACCTAAAAGCTAATAATGAAATCCTTTAATTAGACCACGTAATAGAGAGTCTAAAGTATTGTCATTTGTTAAGAAATCTTACGCTCATGCAACAACATTTTCTCTGAAAGTTTGATTTTTAAAATCAAGTTCTCTAGTTTAACTAGAAGACTTATGTTTGAATACAAGTTGATACTTTTTCCCAAAGCTTCAAAAGGGTTAGATAAACGTATTTTCTAAAGCATGAGCATTATAAAAAAAAAAAAAAAAAAAAAAAAAAAAACGTATAATCTATACCTTAAAATTTTTTTTAAAAAAGTATCACAAATCAACAAATTTTTTGGTGAGGAAAATAAAAACAGAAAGAGAGAATAAAATCGCATGTGAAAAGAGAAGAGCATGCGCTTATGCTACAAAAGCAAGAAAAGCATAAGAAAAGAAAAGAAAAGAAAATATGCTCGAAAAAGAAATGCCAGAGCATATAAAAACAGATAGAGTGAAAAATAAAAACTGTATACATTATCTTGAAGTTATATATTTCATGTCATTTCAGAATCAATCAAGAAAAATGGCTCAAGAACAAGCTTACGATCAACCACAAATCACACAAGAAGATGCTCCAGCTGTACAATTACCTACGAATGATGAACTTGTGCCGGCAGCTGAATACATCAGAATTGGTGAATGCAATCACCAATTCCGAATCTCTCTTTTTGAATGTGATCACCCAATCATCCCTGCAATCCTTAAAAATCATCAACTTATCCCATGCTCTCATTATCCGACACTACTACCCCCATGATATATCTTCGACAATTCTAGTGTCATGTTGTGTTCCTCAATGAAACCAAATCTGACACAATCCAAAGCACCATTGAAACACAACAAACTACACTGACATCAGAAGATCTTCGAATGGCACTCAATCTTCCTGCAGCAGTACATGGCACCCTTACAGCATAAGAACAACCACCAGCTGTCAACCAGCTGAAAGAATTCTTCATAGAGCTTGGATATGATAAAGATGCTGATGGAACTCACAAATTCAAAGTCCTGTCGACTTTCAAGAGGAAATGGATAGAGGCACTACTTCATTATACCAAATCATGTATGGTATAGTGAAACAGTGTCACTTCGATTATGCGAAGCTTCTATGGACAGATGTTGTAGACCATGTCCGTAGATCGGAGAAGAAGAAGAAAGTATTCATTGTGTTTGTCAGATACTTCAAGATACTGATTGCTCAGTTCATGAGGCAACATCCCAATGTCACAAGAAGACAAACAGGTCCAACACCCAAAGTGCCGTGCATGCACAACACAAGTGGTGACTCAATAGTTACCAATAATGCACCAATGCCTATACCACAAGGCTTGTTGGACCTTGTTAACAAGGAATCGAATGCATACAAGGAGTACATGGGTTTAGTAAATGCTCCTACAGAAAGCTCAAAACCGAGCGGTCCTACCCCGGATGTGTCTAGGGTAAGAATAGAGTCTAGCGTCAAAGTAGGAACCTCTAGGACTCATCAAAAACAAACTGCTAGGAAGAGAACAAAGAAGGGTAGAAAATTAACGCAGTTAGATGATGAAGAGGGAGAAGAAGATAATGAGGGGACCAATAAAGAGGATAAGGATAGTAAGGAGTCTAAGGTTAGTGATGAACATCATGACGACGACGATGGAGATGATAAGGGGGGCGGAGATGACATCCATAGACCGTAGATTAGGAAGAAGATGAAGTTTGACAACAGTAGGTCTAGGTCCTGTGAGCAACACCAGCTCACCCCTCCTATCATTATTGATGTGGAACCACTATCATCACCTCTAACAAAAACAACAACAACAATAACAACAACAACAACAACACAAACAACAACAACAATAGCAACAACAACATCACACACAACAATAATCCTACCAACATCTCACTTTCAACAACCATCAACATCAACAACTCATCTGCAACATATACCAACAATGTCTACATTAACATTGTTTCAACGTATCCGAGCTGATCCAGTACCATTTTTCACGACAACACATTTTAACGAAGTAATGGGAAAACTCCGTGCAGACATGGAATCAAGGTTTGCAGCTCAACGACAAAGCACAACTCAAGCTGAACCTTCCACATCATCAAGATCATTATCTCTGGAACGCATCTCTGAACTTATGCTTGATAAGATCCTAAATGATGAGTCACTCATGGAAGCAAACCCCAACCTATACAATGGTTTATTGGAACCCGAAGCTCAACCACCAGCACCAACTCAAGCTCAAAGTCAAGTTCTGAATCTTCAAAAACAAATAAATAAGCTCAACTCTGAGGCAATAAATGTTATTAAAAAGTTTTCCTCAAGAGTCGTCGAGTTGGAAAGTCAATGTCGTCCTCAATTACGAAAGCGCAATCAGGATGATCCAGACTCGGATAATCCTGAGGGGGAGAAAAGCGCTAAAAGACAAAGAACAACAACCACTGCAATGCTCCAAACAGAAAAACAAACATCAGCTCAACAACAACAACAACATAAATCAAGCTCACAATAACAAACCGACTATCTGGAAGAAGTGAACACTGATAATGTTGCAGTTGAAGCTGATACTCAAAATGAAGAAGCAGTTGGTGACAAGGATGTCTAGGACGACTTGACTTATCGGGAAGGTGATATACCTCCAAAGCTCGGGGGATTTGATGTTTCTAATGAAGAAGATGATGATGTATTTGAAGAAGTGCTAAGGGATCCGATGCAAACTGAAGAACAAATTGGAGAACCTAAAACAGAAAAACTTGATAGCATGTTCTCAAATTTGCATGAAAGATTTGGAATCAATATTCAGGAAGATGACCCAATGGATCAAAGAGTTAACAACATCTATGATTTGGTTATTTACAAGTTCAAAAGTGATAGAGATTTTAATACAAGACTTGTCGATCAAGAGGTTTGAAAGCTCTTGGCGTGTCTACTTCTTCAACAAATGGAAGCAATGTCACTATGAAGAGAAGAAGAGAACGCTCTCCATTGTGGAAATAGATTCCCAGAGTTCCAAGATCTGACACTGCACCCTCAGTTCCCTACTTCAACGATGATCTTATGTATATGCTTTTCGGTCCAAATGAATACCAATCATTAACAAAGGAAGTTACTACTTATGAGGAAATTCCAGAACCGTTTCTGGAAGAAGAAAGATTTCTGGACATATTCTCAGAAGAAGAAGTTGATCGTGAAGATTACAACTTTGATGTATTTATAGGATTAATTAAAGTTAATGAAAGATCGAGAGGTTTCTATCGACTAAGGCAGCTCAAAAGGAAGCCTCGTGAAGAAGTCTTCTCAAATTACAGAATCCTCAGATACATTGAAGTTAATTCTGAAAATTAGCATTCTCATGGTCATGTTAATTATCACGTGGTTCGCACTAACAATCAACATTACCACTTCACTAAATCATACTATCTGAACCTTCATCCTCATGATCTCGAAGATATTCTTAAAAGAAGAAGAGACTGCTTCAACAAGAAAGCTATTGATCAAGACGTGATTGAATCAGTTCTACTCTTCATGAAACCTTATGTTGTGGTAGCTCACATTGAAGACTTCTAGATGGGGATTGAAAGCTATCAAAGGAAAGTCAACTTGACTCCTCCAATGTTAGCTTGTATCGGTATTCAAAAGATCAAGTGCTGGACTTGCTTCACTAGACCCGGTTTTGGACTTTGTGTTGTATATATGACCGATAAAAAGCAGAAAAGATTGTTTAGGGTCGTTGAAGTAGCTAAGTTCTCTTCAGGTACTTGATGAGGTGAAAAGTGTTACGCTTTTAGGGGGTCATTTAAGCCCTAAGTTGTGATTATTTGTTCAAATATTGCCTCAAATCATTTCTTTTGTCATTTTAGGTACTTTGAAGAAGAAATTTGGAAAAAGAAGCATTTTGGACATTTTTGGAGCAAAAAGTGAAGAAAACGACAAAGTCTGCAAATCAAGCTGGAAACAGTACCTGACGGCGTCACGTTCTATAGGTGATGGCGTCACGTGTTGGAAAAAAGGTGGATATGAAGTTTACATGAGACGCGCCAGAAGGTTTTTTGGATTTAAAGAGTGACGGTGTCACCCTTTGTGACGCCTAGGCCGTCACGTACTATCTATAAGGTGACGGCCAGTAAAGAATATAAGGTGACGGCGTCAGATCTGGATCTAGGCAATCTGACGAAAGCATTGGTGGCGAGTTGACGGCGTCACATATATAACGTGACGCCGTCATAATGTAATCTCTATATATAGTTTTCTAATTTTCATTCATTAGGGAGAGAACTTTTGTAGGAACTTCACCATAAACCCTAGGACGAATTTTAGCCTTTTTGTAAGGGTTTTAAACCCTTCTTCATCCATGATTAATTAAAGATAAGTCTTCTAATAATCATTCAATATGTATATGTGTTGTTTGATTCTATTTTATGCTTGTCTTTACATTAACATGCTAGGCTAGGTTTATTTGTGTTTGCTTAGATGTAATGAAACCTAGCTATTGATTATTGATTGATTGTTTGTTATTAATTGTTGTTGGATGAATGATTTCAATATAAGGCTTAAGAAAACTGGCTAATCTCCAATTGGTAATATGCTTGAACGTCTTAAGAAACATGAATCGGATGTGTACTATGATTTTAATGGTTATATTTAATGCATAAGTGACTACTAAGGAGGCCATGTTAGGAGCTAGTTGTTGGCTCGATATAGGAAGAGGTAGAAGCTTATAGAGTTCGGGAAGATCATACACGGCCCCACGAACGGTATTAAGAAAAATAACCCGTCATCCACGCAATTGTAACAAACTAATAAATTAATGAAAGATAGCTAGGGAGTAGTGAAATCTAAGTAAACACGTTTCTCTCCATATAAGGTTTTTCTCACATTTTATTTTCTTGTTATTTTATTTTTATTGCATTTGTAGTTATTTGGGTTAGTTGACTAGCAACTAATTCCGCCCACTCTTCCAATACCCAAGATTTTTACTTGCTTTCCATAAAATATAAAAATACAAAAAGAATCATCCCTCACCTCTAGACCTAATTAGATCAAGTTTCAATCGTAATGAACACTATTCCCAAAGTAGAACGATCAATCCCCCGGTACTTGCCACTACACAATACTACATCGGTCAGGTACACTGCCTGTGCGGATTGCAAGCTTCTCGAGATCCCTCGAGAGATAAAACCTTTTAGCATCGATAGAGATTTGGAGGATGACCTAGATCTAACCATGTTATCGCAATATCCACACCGAACGAATCAGGGGAGTTTATGTTTCATACTTTTACATTCTTTTAATTGAACATTGGGGATAATGTTCGGCTTAAGTGTAAGGGGAGGGTAAATTATGATACCTTAGAGAATGCAATTACACTTGATTTTTGTTTGTTTAATGGTAGGTGTGTAATAAAACTAAGAGAAACACTTGTTAGGGTAATTTTAGCGCCAAATTTAAAAAATTTTACAACATATAGGAGTGAAGCTTTAGTCTTAATAAGCGTCTCATGGATAGGAGTTGTATGACTAGCACAAAAAAACCATACCACTCAAAAATTTTCCACCCCAAATATGTGAGGTTCGCCCCTAGATTTGTTAGGAAAAGATGCTTGAGAGTGTACCGGTAATACTTAGATTCTAGAACTTGTGATAGTGATGCATCCCAAGACAACATGTGAGACTACATTCGTGTAGTTGGATTACTACATGATAAGAGGCATTAGGATAATCCTTGTGTTAAACCCGTATCATAATTACTTGACTAATAAAGTCAATACACTTGACTAGTAAAGTCAATTAATTCTCCCACACCTTTGCGTTGTACTCATTTTTAGTACACGATACCCCTAGTACACCCCTCCGAGCCTATCTTTTTCGTTTCTAACTTTAAGTATTTTACTTAAAGGTAGAATTTGTTTACAATCCAACCCCAAATGTACACCCAAATCGCCTTAGCCTTCCTTGTATGCAATCATCTTTAGTGCATTATTGTTACATGTTTCAGCCCTTAGTTAATTGTCTAATTGATTACATGGTTGCTAAGTCGAGTCATATCTTGTACATATTGTTTTGGGATGATTGGGACTCATGGGTAAAGTACTGCTGTTATGGAGTAATGGGGAAGAAGTCAATTATTACCCCCATATGTGCGTTAATATCTTAAAAAGTACTCCAAGTGTTTTGATTATCTTAATTCGAGTCATTAGAATAGTTGATTATAAAGTATGTAAAAGTTCAAGTGTAAGGGGAATGCAAATTCCCCTATGATATATTATTTTGGATGGTAGGGCAAGAGTGTATGAAAAAAAAAATCAAAAAAAAAAAAAGAAAAAAAGAAAAAAAAGAAGCGAAAAAAAGCAAAAAAAAAAAAAAAAAAATAGAAAAAGAAGTAGAAAAAACATACGGACTACCATCCCGTTTCCTTTTATATTTCTTTTTATGCTTTTGTAGTTTTCATTAGCTTAAGTCGAGTCGAGTCTTGGCTTAGAAACGCCAAATTGTACATGTAATTGACCAAGATGATTAACTCGCCACCAGTGAAGATTGCCTTTATCCAACAAAACCGTGTTTATCATATCCCTGCACCTCATGTTACAACCCTTTAAAAGACCTCTTTGATAGTTTATCCTAGGTGGTTACGCCAAAGTGGTTGAGGTTTGATCCCTTCCCAAGCCTATGGTAATCTATGTTCTATGACAGGTAGTGAGAGATAATTTTCATTTCCATTTGTGATATATACTTTTATAACACTCGAGAGATGTGAGTATCCAAACACTATTTGTGAGGTGCTAGTATATAATTCCTGTGCTTGCTTTGGTTAAAGTGGAACGATCATTTGTTGTAATTACTCTTATCTTAGTGTTAAATGACTCCTGTCTTGTATTTTGATTAGAATAAAAGCGCATTTGCTTGAGGACAAGCAAATCTCAAGTGTAAGGGTATTTGATGAGGCGAAAAGTGTTACGCTTTTAGGGGGTCATTTAAGCCCTAAGTCATGATTATTTGATCAAATATTGCCTCAAATCGTTCCTTTTGTCATTTTAGGTACTTTGGAGAAGAAATCTGGAAAAGGAAGCATTTTGGACGTTTTTGGAGCGAAAAGTAAAGAAAACGACAAAGTCTCCAAATCAAGCTGGAAACAGTACCTAACGGCGTCTCGTTCTATAGGTGACGGCGTCACGTGTTGGCAAAAAGGTGGATATGAAGTTTACACGAGACGCGCCAGAAGGTTTTTTGGATTTAAAGAGTGACGGTGTTACCCTTTGTGACGCCTAGGCCGTCACATACAATCTATAAGGTGACGGCCAGTGAAGAATATAAGGTGACGGCGTCAGATCTGGATCTAGGCAATCCGAGGAAAGCATTGGCGGTGAGTTGACGGCGTCACATGTTTAACGTGACGCCGTCAGAATGTAATCTCTATATATAGTTTTCTAATTTTCATTCATTAGGGAGAGAACTTTTGGAGGAACTTCACCATAAACCCTAGGACGAATTTTAGCCTTTTTGTAAGGGTTTCAAATCCTTCTTTCATCCATGATTAATTAAAGATAAGTCTTCCAATAATCATTCAATATGTCTATGTGTTGTTTGATTCTATTTTATGCTTGTCTTTACATTAACATGTTAGGCTAGGTTTATTTGTGTTTGCTTAGACGTAATGAAACCTAGCTATTGATTATTGATCAATTGTTTGTTATTAATTGTTGTTGGATGAATGATTTCGATGTTAGGCTTAAGAAAACTGGCTAATCTCCAATTGGTAACATGCTTGAACATCTTAAGAAACATGAATCGAATGTGTACTATGATTTTAATGGTTATATTTAATGCATAAGTGACTACTAAGGAGGCCATGTTAGGAGCTAGTTGTCGGCTCGACATAGGAAGAGGTAGAAGCTTATAGAGTTGGGGAAGATCAAACTAACCAATTAATGAAAGATAGCTAGTGAGTAGTGAAATCTAAGTAAACTCGTTTCTCTCCATATAAGGTTTTTCTCACATTTTATTTTCTTGTTATTTTATTTTTATTGCATTTGTAGTTATTGGGGTTAGTTGACTAGCAACTAATTTCGCCCACTCTTCCAATACCCGAGATTTTAACATGCTTTCCATAAACTGTACAAATACAAAATAGAATCACCCCTCACCTCTAGACCTAGTTAGATTAAGTTTTAATCCTAACGAACACTGTTCCCCAAGTAGAACGATCAATCCCCCGGTACTTGCCACTACATTATACTACATCGGTCAGGTACATGATATGTGGGAATTGCGCCCTCACAATAGGTTTTACCTCTCAAGGGATCTTGACAAGCTTACAACCCCCACCAGGCAGTGTACCTGATCGTTGTAGTACAGTATAGTGACAAGTACCGGGGGATTGATCCTTCAACTCAGGAATAGTGTCGTTAGGATTGAACTTAATCTAACTAGGTCTAAAGGTGATGGATGGTTCTTTTTGTGTTTTTATATTTTATGAAAATCAGGTAAAAATCTCGGGTATTGGAAGGAGGGGCGGAATTAGTTGCTAATCAACTAACAAAAAAGCTACTAATTAAACTAATGGGCAAGAAAAATAAACTAAGGTTCTACAAGGTAAGTGAAGCATGTCTACCTATGATATGTTACTCCTTGATAGCTATCCAATTCTACCTATTGAATTGTCACACCTTGTTTTAATTGACGGGTTGTATTCCTTAATAACATTCGAAGGGCCGTGTACGATCTTCCCTAACTCTATAAGCTCCTACTTCACTCCTATGTCGAGCCGTTAGAAGCTCCTAACATGGGATCACGAGAATTCACTTAAGCATTAAATACAACCATATAATCGTAGTACACCTCCGATCATGTTTCTTAAGACGTTGAAGCAAGTTACCAATTGGAAGCCTGTCAGTTTTCTTAAGCCTAACATCGAATTAATTCAATTAAACAAGAGACAATAGGAAACAAGAATTGTAAGCTAAACCAATTAGACCTATCGAAGTGTCACACCCTAATTGATGAAGATAGACACAAACATCAACAAGGAATCAATAAGATCTAATCAATTATATACAAGTTTCACACAATCATAAGTAGACACAAGGTGAATTAACAAAACATCATCAAAGAAGAGCAAGCAACAATGATAATGAAAAATATAATTAAGATAGAATCAACAAACCAATATAAGATGTTTATGGAGTGATTGATACCCTCTAAGTTGCTGGAAAAACACCTACCTAAACCCACGAATCGACCTTAGGGTTTAGGGCTTACAAAAAGTGAAGTTATGATGTTATATTTATAGGCTCTTTTCTGCTCGGCCTATCTTGATGATGTCAGCCCGTAAAGATTGACAGCGTCATGACCATTTTTTCACCAAATCGAAGATTTTTTTGTCCCGATCATTTCCTTTTTTGAATCGCTCAAATCCGAGTTCGTATGCAAAAGTTATGGCCAAAATAGTGTAAGCTACTCTGCTCGCAAGTTGTGATTGTCTCGATCATCTTGTGACGGTTTCACTAATGTTTCTTCTTGTGTAAGCCTTCTTCCTGATGTCGTCACTCTATAACATCTGACGTCGTCAGGTTGAATCCTGACACCGTTATTTGTAAACTTACTCTAGGCCGTCATGTGTAATCTGACCTGACGGCCTTGGTGACGCCGTCAGGCCATTAACAAAGAAAATGTTCTGGGCCGTCACGTTATAAATTCCACATCCACCTCTTTTGTCACTCTTGACGCCGTCATGTGTAATGTCTTGACATCGTCAGGTACTGTTCCCAGCAAGGAATTTGAGACTTTGCCGTTTTCTTAACTTTTATTCTCCAAACACGTACAAAATGCTTCCTTTTCCAGATTTCTCTCCAAAAGTACCTAAAATGACAAAAGGAATGATTTAGGACAATAATTGATCAAACAATCACGAATTCGGGCTTAAATGACCCCTTAAAAGCGGTACACTTTTCGCCTCATCAAATACCCTTACACTTGAGATTTGTTTGTCCTCAAGCAAATGCGCTTTTATTCTAATCAAAATACAAGTTAGGGGCATTTAACACTAATATAAAATTTATTACAACAAATAATCGTTCCACTAAAAACCAAAAACAAGCACGGAGGTTATACACTAGCACCTCACTAATAGTGTTTAGATACTCACATCTCTCGGGTGTAATAAAGTATATATCACAATATGGAAATGGAAAACATCTCTCACTACCTGTCATAGCAAATAGATTACCATAGGCTTGGGAAAGGATCAAACCTCCACCACTTGGCGTAAGCACCTAGGATAAACTATCAAAGAGGTCTTTTAAAGGGTTATAACGTTAGGTGTAGGGATATGGAATACACGGTTTTGTTGGATAAAGGCAATATTTACTGGTGGCGAGTTAATCATCTTGGTTAATTACATATACAATATGGCGTTGCTAAGCCAAGACTCGACTAGACTTAAGCTAATGAATTAAAAATAACAAAAACATAAAATAAACATAGAATGAAACGGATGGTAGTCCGTATGTTTTCTCTTTTCCTTTTTTCTATTTTTTTTTTCTTGATTTTTTCGATTTTTTTTTTTTTTTTTTTTTTTTTGCATACACTCTTACCCTACCATCCAAAATAATACAACATAAGGAATATACATTCCCCTTACACTTGAATTTTTACATACTTTACAATAAACTACTCTAATTACTCGAATCAAGGTAATCAAAACACTTGGAGTACTTTTTAAGATTAATGCACATATGGGGGTAATATATGATGTTCTTCCCTATTACTCCAAAACACAAGTACTTTACCCATGAGTCCCAATCGTCCCAAAACAATATGTACAAGATATGATTCTACTTAGCAACCATGTATTCAATTAGATAATTAACTAAAGGCTTAAACATGTAACAACAATGCACTAAAGATGAGTGCATATACGGAAGGCTAAGGCGATTTGGTTGCACATTTGGGGTGGGTTGTAACAAATTCTTCCTTTAAGTAAGATGCTTAAAGTTAGAAATGAAAAGATAGGCTCGGAGGGGTGTACTAGGGGTATCGTGTACTAAAAATGAGTACAACGCTAAGGTGTGGGAAAAATTAATTGACTTTGTTAGTCAAGGTAATTGACTTAAATGGTCAAGTAATTATGATACGGGTTTAAACACAAGGGTTATCCTAATGCCTCTTATCATGTAGTAAATCCTACTACACGAATGTAGTCTCACTAGCGGTCTCGGGATGCATCACTAACGTAAGTTCTAGAATCTAAATGCTACCGGTACACTTATAAGCACTAATAATAAATGCTTTTCCTATCAAATCTAAAGGCGAACCTCACATATTTGGGTGGAAATTTTTTTAAGTGGTACGGTTTTGTGCTATTCATACAACTCCTATCCATGAGACGCTCATTTAGGCTAAAGCTTCACTCCTAAATATTGTAAAAAAAATTAAATTTGGCGCTAAAATTGCCCTAACAAGTATATCTCTTAGTTTTATTACACACCTACCATTGAACAAACAAACTCAAGCATAATTGTATTCTCTAAAGTATCATCATTTACCCTCCCCTAACACTTAAGCTGAACATTGTCCCCAATGTTCAATAAAAAGATGCAAAAGAAAATAAGGTAAAAGAATGAAAGCAAATACTCCCCTGATTCGTTCGGTGTGGATAGTGTGGTAACAAGGTTAAGTCTTCCTCCAAGAAAATGAACGTTGAAAGCTTCCCTCCAGAAATATAAATCATCTTCTTGTCCAATATAACCTGTTAAACCTGAGAAAACAATCACAAAAACCCAAAGCATCAATCCGAACAAAGAAAACTCACAACTAGATGTAATTCCAGACTTAGGAATAAAAACAAAACAATTAAAGATATAATGCTTGTGGAATGAATGTTTGTAGATTTCCTGGAGTTTATAAAACTAAAGAATCAACAAAAACTTTAAGACTCCGGTATAAACAAAACTCGCAAAAATTTTCAGAATCTTTGTACCTGACGCCGTCAGGTTATAACTCCTGACGCCGTCAGAATGTTCCTGCAAAAATCTCATGTTAAGTTTCCGGAAAATTTCTGGAAAAAAATTATGCCTTACTTCTTGAAAAATCCTGCAAAACATCATTATGACTCGAAACAAGCATTTGACTCAAACAATTACTAATACACATGTGCATTTAATATTGTTGTGGTTCATGCTCGATTTCGTTCTTATAAACAAATTTGGATCTCCCTTACACTTATCTTTTGCAAAATACCTTTATATGCAATTAAGACGAAGTTAAAAACAAAATAAAGCATTTTCACAATTTGCTTTGAAACATGAGCAACAAACAACAAAAATAAAACATGCATACGAAAACAAATAAAATCAAATAAACAAACAAACAAATAAATAAAGCTTGGGTTGCCTCCCAATAAGCGCTTGTTTTTGTTCGAGTCACGAGCCTGACTCTACCCTTATTTAACGGAAATAGGGGAGGTTTTCCCTACACTTTGAATTAAGTGCGGGTGGAAGTAGCGATACACACCCTTAGGGTGGAAATATGCCACGTGAGGTGAAGGGGTGAGTGAATGGCTTCCTTCATCCTAAAACTACCCAGATAATATTGGTTGATGGGTGGGTCGGTTCCTCTTTTGTCTCCTAGATGTATATCTAAGGATGGAAATTTGTGTAAAGGTTGAGGTTCCGGTTCATCATCACTAGGAAATTCCCTAGAACTAAGAGTAAGGTTATCACTACAAGTATTCAAACCTATATCCTCAAGTGGTGCTTGGTCCAAGGGTTCTACCTCTATTGGGGTTCCTATAGTCTCTTCTACTTCTTCCGGGTAAGTCATGGGCGGTGTGTATGCCTCAAAGGATGGTAGGACTTGTGGGGTACTTAGTGGGCTTGGGTTTTCTACTATCTCTTCCATCACATTAATATCACCTATGTGTTCATCTTGTATTATGGTAGTACCTAACCATGACATGCAACTAGGTGGCTCAACTCTAACCTCATGTGTGTTGTATATTTTGGTGAAATCTATCCCACTCACGCAACTAGGTGGTTCAAAACTAACCATCTCATCATCTTGGTTTGATTCTAAGTCCATGCTCTTAGAAACTAGGTATTCTTGCTCATACGAATCTATCAATTCGTTATACTTATGGCCCATGGCTGTGGAGCTTTCCTCAAAATTCATCCAAAGGGTCTCACTAAAAGGAATTGATCCTGATAATGATCGTCTAATAGAAATCACACATGCATAAAATTCATCAAACCCATCTAACTTTACCCCCAAATCTTCTTGGATATTTCTAAGATCACGCAAAAATTCATTGGAATGATAGGAAGCAAATCTATTAGTGAAATATAATTGTTCCTGTATTGTTAGTGTTCTAAATGGAATTTCATCCGCCATAGTGACAAGTGAAAATGGTTTTACAAACAAAGGGCACAAAGAAAAAGATAGACTACAAGAAAGCTAATAATAAGAAAATAAAAATCTCACTAAAAAGGAATCTAATGAATAGACCTAATCAAAATAAATTTCAACCTAAACAATAACTATTCCCCGGGCTGCGGCGCCAAAAACTTGATATGTGGGAATTGCGCCCTCGCAACAGGTTTTACCTCTTAAGGGATCTTCAGAAGCTTACAACCCCCACCAGGCAGTGTACCTGATCGTTGTAGTATAGAATAGTGACAAGTACCGGGGGATTGATCGTTCAACTCAGGAATAGTGTCGTTAGGATTGAAATTAATCTAACTAGGTCTAAAGGTGAAGGATGATTCTTTTTGTGTTTTCATATTTTATGAAAAGCAGGTAAAAATCTCGGGTATTGGAAGGAGGGGCGGAATTAGTTGCTAATCAACTAACCCAAAAGCTACTAATTAAACTAATGTGCAAGAAAAATAAACTAAGGTTCTACAAGGTAAGTGAAGCATGTCTACCTATGATATGTTACTCCTTGCTAGCTATCCAATTCTACCTATTGAATTGTCACACCTTGTTTTAATTGACGGGTTGTATTCCTTAATACCATTCGTAGGGCCGTGTACGATCTTCCCTAACTCTATAAGCTCCTACTTCACTCCTATGTCGAGCCGTTAGAAGCTCCTAACATGGGATCACTAGAATTTACTTATGCATTAAATACAACCATATAATCGTAGTACACCTCCGATCATGTTTCTTAAGACGTTAAAGCAAGTTACCAATTGGAAGTCTGTCAGTTTTCTTAAGCCTAACATCGAATTCATTCAATTAAACAAGAGACAATAGGAAACACGAATTATAAGCTAAACCAATTAGATCTATCGAAGTGTCACACCCTAATTGATGAAGATAGACATAAACATCAATAAGGAATCAATAAGATCTAATCAATTATATACAAGTTTCACACAATCATGAGTAGACACAAGGTGAATTAACAAAACATCATCAAAGAAGAGCAAGCAACAATGATAATTGAAAACATAATTAAGATAGAATCAACAAACCAATATAAGATATTTATGGAGTGATTGAAACCCTCTAAATTGCTGGAAAAACACCTACCTAAACCCAGGAATCGACCTTAGGGTTTAGGGCTTACAAAAAGTAAGTTATGATGTTATATTTATAGGCACTTTTCTGCCCGGCCCATCTTGATGGCGTCATCCCGTAAGGACTGACGGCGTCATGACCATTTTTTCACCAAATCGGAGATTTTTTCGTCCCGATCGTTTCCTTTTTTGAATCGCTCAAATCCGAGTTCGTATGCAAAAGTTATGGCCAAAACAGTGTCAGCTACTCTGCGCGCAAGTTGTGATTGTCTCGATCATCTTATGACGGTTTCACTAAGGTTTATTCTTGTGTATGCCTTCTTCCTGACGTCGTCACTCTATAACATCTGACATCGTCAGGTTGAATCCTAACGCCGTCATGTGTAAACTTACTCTGGGCTGTCATATGTAATCTGACCCTGACAGCCTTGGTGACGCCGTCAGGCCATTAACAAAGAAAATGTTCTGGGCTGTCACGTTAGAAATTCCACATCCACCTCTTTTGTCACTCTTGACGCCGTCATGTGTAATGTCTTGACGTCATTAGGTACTGTTCCCAGCAAGGAATTTGAGACTTTGTTGTTTTCTACACTTTTATGCTCCAAAAACGTCCAAAACGCTTCCTTTTCCAGATTTCTCTCCAAAAGTACCTAAAATGACAAAAGGAACGATTTAGGGCAATAATTGATCAAATAATCACGAATTCTGATGAGGCAAAAAGTGTACCGCTTTTAAGGGGTCATTTAAGCCCGAATTCGAGATTATTTGATCAATTATTGCCCTAAGTCGTTCCTTTTGTTATTTTAGGTACTTTTGGAGAGAAATCTAGAAAATGAAGCATTTTGGACGTTTTTGGAGCATAAAAGTGAAGAAAACGGCAAAGTCTCAATTTCTTTGCTGGGAACAGTACCTAACGGCGTCAAGCTTTTACACGTGACGGCGTCAAGAGTGACAAAAGAGGTGGATATGGAACTTATAACGTGACGGCCCAGAGAGTTTTAAAGCATATTGGCCTAATGGCGTCACCAAGGCCGTCAGGGTCCAAATACTAGTGACGGCCCAGAGTGATTTCCTACATGACGGCGTCACAAATGGATCTAGGCAATACGAATTTTATCATGGCGGCGAGTTGACGGCGTCACGAGCTAATACATGACGTCGTCAAGGTGTAAACTCTATATATAGTTTTCCAATTTTCATTCATTAGTGTGTAACTTTGAGGGAATAAACCCTAGACGAATTTTAACAGCTTTTCAAGGGTTTCAACTCCTTGATTCTTCCATGTTCACTTGAAGATAAGTATTCATTCAAATCATTCAATATGTCTATGTGTTGTGTGATTATATCTTACGCTTGTCTTCTCTTTAACATGCTAGGCTAGATTTTCATTGTGTTTCCTTAGATGTAGTGAAACCTAGATGTTGATTATGGGTTGATTGTTTATAATTGTTACGGATGATTGTATTCGATGTTAGGCTTAAGAAAACTGGCAGACTTCCATTGGTAACTTGCTTGAACGTCTTAAGAAACATGATCGGAGGTGTACTACGATTTTTGGTTGTATTTAATGCGTAAGAGAATTCTAATGATCCCATGTTAGGAGCTTCTAACGGCTCGACATAGGAGTGAAGTAGGATCTTATAGAGTTAGGGAATATTGTACACGGCCCTACGACTACTATTAAGGAATATGACCCGTCATCCATGCAATTGTAACAAGCTAATCAACCTGTAAAAGATATCTAGGGAGTAATGAAATCTAAGTAAACATAACTTTCCTCATTATTGTTTCCACCACATTAGTATAATAGTTTTATTTTCATTTCTTTTATTTTATTTTGATTGCATCTTTAGATTAATTGGGTTAGTTGGCTAGCAACTAATTCTGCCCACTCCTTCAAAACCCGAGATTTTTACTTGCTTTCATAAAATATAAAAATACAAAAAGAATCATCCCTCACCTCTAGACCTAGTTTAGTAGGCTTTCTAATCCTAGCGACACTATTCCTGAGTTGAAAGATCAATCCCCCGGTACTTGTCACTATACTATACTACAACGATCAGGTACACTGCCTGGTGGGGGTTGTAAGCTTCTCGAGATCCCTTGAGAGGTAAAACCTGTTGCGTGGGCGCAATTTCCACGTATAAAGTTTTTGGTGCCACAACCCGGGAATAGTTATTTTCTAGGTTAGGATTTCTTTTTATTAGGTCTACTTGCTAGATTCCTTTCTGGTAAGGTTTTATTTTTATTTTTATTTTTAGGTTTTCTTTAGTCTATCTTATTTCTTCATTTCTTTGTTCGTAACCTTTACCATCCGACATCATGGAAGGTGGTAACATCTTTGAACCCATTAACCCATCACAACAAAACCACCCACAAAACCCACCACTAGCAAACCAATCTCCTAGGCCCTGAACTTTAGGAGAGTATTCCCGTCCTAGTCACCAAGGCTATCGTAACACCATTGAGCTCACCCAAGGAGCCAATGTGTCCCCCTTGCGATCCGATACCATCTGGTTGGTGCAAAGCGGATGTGCATTCCATGGACTTCGTTCCGAAGATCC
Source organism: Artemisia argyi (assembly GCA_030686995.1). Classification (NCBI taxonomy): domain Eukaryota; kingdom Viridiplantae; phylum Streptophyta; class Magnoliopsida; order Asterales; family Asteraceae; genus Artemisia; species Artemisia argyi. The sequence goes on along the minus strand of CM060677.1, from coordinate 82,871,566 downwards.
TAATCAACATCTCAAGGATTTCCTTAAAATCGTAGATTATGTAGACCTTGATGTTGTAACTAGAGAGTCGACCCGATTACGTCTATTCCAATTCTCACTACGTGATCAAGCTAGTCAATGACTTGAACGTTTACCCACGGGATCCATCACCTCATGGGATGATCTCACCGCTCGTTTCCTTGCTCAATTTTTTCCACCGGGGAGAACTACTAAGCTTAGAAATGACATCTTGATGCTCCAACAATGTCAAGGTGAAACTCTATATGAAGCATGGACTCGTTTCAAGGACTTACTCTAAAAAGTCCCTCATCATGGCATAGATCTTTGGCTCCAAGTCCAAATCTTCTACGTCCATATCGATCTCTCCACAAGGCGAACCATTGACCAATCGGCTGGTGGCAAGCTACGTGATCTAAGTGCGGAAGAATCATGGGAACTCATAGAAGATCTTGCTCTCTATGACAACGAAAGTTGGAATGATCCCCGTGATTTGAACAAAACGGTCAAGGCAATATCTTTGCCTTCGAACAATTCTAGCACTCCCGACCGTAGGATCATGGAACTTGAGGACCAAGTCAAGTTTCTCATGAAATCCTACGAAGCTCCTAAGCCTTCAAGCCAAGTGAACAAAATCACTTCTTCATGCGAATTATATAGTGGTCCCCATGGCACTCGTGATTGCGTGGAACTCCCCGGACAAGCTTTTGCGGGTACGCATCCTCACGTACCAACGAAGCGGGAGACAAGTGGTACACTTTCAAACCCGAGCCAAACCCTTACGGTGATTCCTACAACCCTTCTTGGAAAAATCACCCGAACCTTAGGTGGAAACAAAACCAAAACATGCCCCAAAACAATTCTTCCAATCCACCTAATCGTTACCAATCAAACGGTCCACCCTCTAACCGAACTTTCAACAACAATCCTTCCAATAACTATGGTAGTACCAATAATCTTGAAGGATTGATGTCCAAGTTTATGGCATCTCAAGAAGCTCGCATAGCTAAGTTTGAAACCGAATTCAATCAACAACAAACGGAGATGACCAATAAGATTGACAACTTGTTGAAAGCCCTCAACAACCAAATGCTAACTACACCTAGGAAGGACACTAGGGACACTAGTAGCGGAATCCAAATTAAGGACCCCTCATCATCCAAACACGTCCACTTTGTCAACGTTGTCACCATTAAGCCAATAGATAAGAATATAGAAGAAAGTGACAAGGATGAAATTGGAATAGAAACCGGGGCTAAGGATGAGGTTAAGGAAGTTGGGGATACTAAGAAAGAAAAGTTAGAGGAAGTAGAAAACGTGGAGGAACACTTTGATAAGTTACCCACCAAGGAAGAACGGGAATATCATAAGGATCTATTCGATGACCCCGAGACACCATACGTCCTTGGTTCACCACTTATCAAAACGGGTGATCCCTCTAACATCAACATTCCATGAAACATTGGGCATATGCATGTGTGGAAAGCTTATATCGATCTTAGGTCTCCTATAAACATCATGACTAGGACCTATTAAAACTAGGTAGTGAAGAAGCAACTTGGATATAGGATGATGTCTAACACAAATTGGATGAGCAACTTTGTAGGAAGAGTGAAAGGATTACATGTCTTTATAGGAAACTTCACTTATGCTACCGACTTTGTGATTGTAGAGGATATTCGTCCGATAATAGATGGTTGCCTAAGTCAAGTAGTGTTCGGAAAACCGTTTGTTGAGACCTCTAAGATGAGTTATGACCCATTCCTAGGGATAGTTAGATTCAAGGATGAGAACGATGAGATTGCTTACCAAATGCCCTATAAGATTGAACAATACTGTCTTCTATCAAACCTTGAAAAGGAACACAAGCAAGCGGTTTACTATAGGAATAATGAGGATAGGCGTAGAGGAGTAGATTATGTCATGAGTAGAATACTCAGTTTCAACAAGGAATGTTTGCAACTAGGTCCGGAATACAAAACTAAGATTGGAGATGACCTAGAGAATGTGACCAATGATGAGGTCACGTAATTGCCCATGACCTTGAGTCTAGCTACAAGACTCGTAAATAAAGAAAAGCGCTTCTTGGGAGGCAACCCATGTTTTGTGTGTTTTTGTTTGTTTGATTTTTATTTGTTTGATGTTATTTTTTCCGTATGCATGTTTTATTTTTATTGTTGGTAGATCATGTTTCAAATTAAATTGTGAAAATGCTTTATTTTGTTGTTTAACTTCGTCTTAACTTCATATAAAGGTATTTTGCAAAAGCTAAGTGTAAGGGGAAACCCCAAATTTGTTTCTAAGAACGAACATGATCTTGATTCGCCACAATATTAAATGAACATGTATATTAGTAATTGTTAGAGTCAAATGCTTGTATCGAGTCATAATGATGTTTTGCAGGATTTTCCAGGAAGTAGGACATAAGTTTTTCCAGAAATTTTTCGGAAACTTAACATAAAGATTTCTGCAGGTCACTTCTGATGGCGTCAGGGTTTAACACCTGACGGCGTCACGTGTAAAATTCTGGAAATTTTGCGAGTTTTGTTTTTCTAATGGAGTCTTAAAAGTTTTTGTTGATTCTTTAGTTTTATAAACTCTAGGAAATCCGCAAACATTCATTCCACAAGCATTATATCTTAAATTGTTTTTTAGGATTTGTTAGTATATATAGATTTCCGCTGATTTTATGCAAGGTTGCCTTAATTGTTTTCTCAGGTTTAACAGGTTATATATGACAAGAAGATGATTTATATTTCTGGAAGGGAAGCTTTGAACGTTCATTTTCTTGGAGGAAGATCTAACCTTGTTAACACACTATCCACACCGAACGAATCAGGGGAGTATTTGTTTTTATTCTTTTATCTATTTTACTTTTACATTCTTTAATAGAACATTGGGGACAATGTTCATCCTAAGTGTAAGGGGAGGGTAAATGATGATACCTTATAGGATACTATTGCACTTGAGTTTGTTTGTTTGATGGTAGGTGTGTAATAAAACTAAGAAAAATACTTGTTAGTGTAATTTTAGCGCTAAATTTAAATTTTTTTACAATATTTAGGAGTGAAACTTTAGCCTTAACAAGCGTCTCATGGATAGGAGTTGTATGACTAGCACAAAACCGTACCATTCAAAAAAAAATTCCACCCAAATATGTGAGGTTCGCCTTTAGATTTGATAGGAAAAACATTCATTATTAGTGCTTATGAGTGTAACGGTAGCATTTAGATTCTAGAACTTGCATTAGTGATGCATCCCGAGACCGCTAATGAGACTACATTCGTGTAGTAGGATTTACTACATGATAAGAGGCATTAGGATCACCCTTGTGTTAAACCCGTATCATAATTACTTGACCATTTAAGTCATATTACTTGACTAGTAAAGTCAATTAATTTTCCCACACCTTAGCATTGTACTCATTTTTAGTACACGAAACCCCTAGTACACCCCTCCGAGCCTATCTTTTCGTTTCCAACTTTAAGAATTTTACTTAAAGGAAGAATTTGTTACAACCCACCCAAATGTGCAACTAAATCGCCTTAGCCTTTCGTGTATGCACTCATCTTTAGTGCATTATTGTTACATGTTTAAGCCCTTAGTTAATTATCTAATTGATTACATGGTTGCTAAGTCGAGTCATATCTTGTACATATTGTTTTGGGACGATTGGGACTCATGGGTAAAGTACTTGTGTTTTTGAGTAATGGGGAAGAACATCAAATTATTACCCCCATATGTGCATTAATCTTAAAATGTACTCCAAGTGTTTTGATTATCTTGATTTGAGTCATTAGAGTAGTTTATTGTAAAGTATGTAAAAATTCAAGTGTAAGGGGAATGTACATTCCCTATGAAGTATTATTTTGGATGGTAGGGTAAGAGTGTATGCAAAAAAAATCGAAAAAATTAAGAAAAAGAAAAAAAATAGAAAAAGAAAGGAGAAAAAAATATACGGACTACCATCTCGTTTCATTCTCTGTTTGTTTTATGTTTTTGTTATTTTTTATTTATTAGCTTAAGTCGAGTCGAGTCTTGGCTTAGCACCGCCATATTGTACATGTAATTAACCAAGATGATTAACTCGCCACCAGTAAATATTGCCTTTATCCAACAAAACCATGTTTTCCATATCCCTACACCTAACGTTATAACCCTTTAAAATACCTCTTTGATAGTTTAACCTAGGTGCTTACGCCAAGTGGTGGAGGTTTGATCCTTTCCCAAGCCTATGGTAATCTATTTTGTTATGACAGGTAGTGAGAGATGTTTTCCATTTCCTTATTGTGATATATACTTTATTACACCCAAGAGATGTGAGTATCTAAACACTATTTGTGAGGTGCTAGTGTATGACCTCCGTGCTTGTTTTTGGTTTTTAGTGGAACGATTATTTGTTGTAATTACTTTTTTATTAGTGTTAAATGACCCCTAACTTGTATTTTGATTAGAATAAAAGCGCATGTGCTTGAGGACAAGCAAATCTCAAATGTAAGGGTATTTGATGAGGCGAAAAGTGTACTGCTTTTAAGGGGTCATTTAAGCCCGAATTCGAGATTATTTGATCAATTATTGCCCTAAATCGTTCCTTTTGACATTTTAGGTACTTTTGGAGAGAAATCTAGAAAAGGAAGCATTTTGGACGTTTTTGGAGCATAAAAGTGAAGAAAACGGCAAAGTCTTAATTTCCTTGTTGGGAACAGTACCTAACGGCGTCAAGCTTTTACACGTGACGGCGTCAAGAGTGACAAAAGAGGTGGATATGGAACTTATAACATGACGGCCCAGAGAGTTTTCAAGCATATTGGCCTGACGGCGTCACCAAGGCCGTCAGGGTCCAAATACTAGTGACGGCCCAGAGTGATTTCCTACATGACGGCGTCACAAATGGATCTAGGCAATACGAATTTTATCATGGCGGCGAGTTAACGGCGTTACGAGCTAATACATGACGCCGTCAAGGTGTAAACTCTATATATAGTTTTCCAATTTTCATTCATTAGTGTGCAACTTTGAGGGAATAAACCCTAGACGAATTTTAACAGCTTTTCAAGGGTTTCAACCCCTTGATTCTTCCATGTTCAATTGAAGATAAGTATTTATTCAAATCATTCAATGTGTCTATGTGTTGTGTGATTAAATCTTTCGCTTGTCTTTTCTTTAACATGCTAGGCTAGATTTTCATTGTGTTTGCTTAGATGTAGTGAAACCTAGATGTTGATTATGGGTTGATTGTTTGTTTATAATTGTTACGGATGATTGTATTCAATGTTAGGCTTAAGAAAACTGGCAGACTTCCATTGGTAACTTGCTTGAACGTCTTAAGAAACATGATCGGAGGTGTACTACGATTTTTGGTTGTATTTAATGCGTAAGAGAATTCTAATGATCCCATGTTAGGAGTTTCTAACGGCTCGACATAGGAATGAAGTAGGATCTTATAGAGTTAGGGAATATTGTACACGGCCCTACGACTAGTATTAAGGAATATGACCCGTCATCCATGCAATTGTAACAAGCTAATCAACCTGTAAAAGATATCTAGGGAGTAATGAAATCTAAGTAAACACAACTTTCCTCATTATTGTTTCCACCACATTAGTATAATAGTTTTATTTTCATTTCTTTTATTTTATTTTGATTGCATCTTTAGATTAATTAGGTTAGTTGGCTAGCAACTAATTCCGCCCACTCCTTCAAAACCCGAGATTTTTACTTGCTTTCATAAAATATAAAAATACAAAAAGAATCATCCCTCACCTCTAGACCTAGTTTAGTAGGCTTTCTAATCCTAGCGACACTATTCCTGAGTTGAACGATCAATCCCCGGTACTTGTCACTATACTATACTACAACGATCAGGTACACTGCCTGGTGGGGGTTGTAAGCTTCTCGAGATCCCTTGAGAGGTAAAACCGGTTGCGAGGGCGTAATTCCCACGTATCAGAAGCATCCTCCATAACAACATCAGCAGGGAATGAAGTAGCTTCAGCAGGAATAGATGTACTTGTTGCTGCAACTCCTGACTCTCTTCTAAGCTTTTGTAACTGTCTCCTCCTTTCATAAGACAACTGAGTAGGAGGAGGTACTTCTTCTGCAGCATGTTGACCCTGGGCAATCATGTCACCACCAGTGTCATCTTTTGCACTTTCTAGGGAAGTGGTAGCTAGTAGATGAAGACCATCAAAATCAATCCCTTCCTTCTCAGCTACATATTGTTTCTTATCTGATTCATGAACCATCCCCTTTTTCCTATTAGATTCCAGCTTCTTTTCTAGCTTCCTAACCTTTTCCACCAATGTGAGCACAGCCTCTCCAAGTGTCTTCTTGGTAGTCTTTAGATCTTTGTCCAAGTCATCAATCTTTTTCAAACACCTATTCAACAAAAGAGACATAAAGGTAAGAGTATCAGGACCCTTAGCTCCACCAGTAGGAATACCTGTGGCATCAGGAGCATCATTGGTCCTGAGAGGAGTATCATGTAATCCTGCACCCATATCATCATATTCTTCAAAGGCATTTCTAATTTGACTAAGAGTGGCCAGTCTTGTAATCTGCGGTGAGGCAAAAGGTTGGTCAAAATTAGAAGCCTCTGGTTCAACAGGCTTTTCTACATCTGGAGACCTAATTATCTTATCAAAAATACTAACATGCTCATCAGGAGCAACAAAGTCAAGAGATGGTGGTGTTGTAAGAGGTCTAGGTGTTGAGGGTCTAGGAGATGGTGGTGGCTGAGTAGCAACTGATGCACTTGCATCAGGAGCAACTGAAGGACCTTCATTAGCATCAACTGGTGCATTGGCACCAGCAACATCAAGAATAAGTGGTTCTTGACCACCAGCAGAATTGCCCTCATCAGCAGCTGCATTGCCACCAGGCAACATGGCAGGTAGCAAAGGCCTATGCACTCCATTATATTTGGATTGCACTGAAGCAAATAATTTTTCAGTCAATTTGTTAATGGGCCTATGTGTTGGGTGCCTAAAATAATTTGGAGAAACCTAGGATACATTAAGTATTTATATTTGGTATCCTTGACATTTTTAAGCATCTCCTCAAATATGTACTTAGAAAAATTATATGTCCTACCCTGAGATAAACAGACAATAGCAAATGCAAGAGAAGTTGAAAATTGATCCCAACCCCCTTATTTAGAACTAATGCATTGCAATAAAGTATGTACCAAAAATCTCCATTTGGGGCAGAACTTGTTCTTGTACCAGACCTTCCCATCACCTTCATAACCAATGGAATTTAGACCCTGAAGAATCTCCTCTTTTGGAGCCTCATAATCACCATCTTCATCATCCAATTGTAGTTGAGCCCTAACTAGAGTCTCTGTCACCACATATTCTACACCATCTATTGTAGCCACTATCTCTTTTGGTTGGCCTTCAACTGAACGTTCTTGAGCAGTCTCCCAGAATTGTGTAATCAATGATTCATACACAACATCAGGATAACGAGTGAGAGCATAATGAAGCTTGGACCTTTGTAAAAACTCCACTATTTGTACATAATGTTCATCCCCTTTCGCTTTTCCCAAGAAAGCAATTTTGTTGTGATCTCCTTTGAAGTAAAGTTCCGCCATTGTAAATTGGAGAGATGAAGTTGTGAAATTGAGAAACTTTGAAATGAGTTTAAGTTTTAAAGAGAGGGAATCAGTTATTTTGGGCGTGGGATACACACGATAGGTTATAAAGGGTAATTTCCTAATCGTGGAAATTAATTGGCAAGAATTGTGGAACAAATTGACCAAATTTGACTTTTATATTTACCCCAAATAAAACTTAAAACTGACTCCTTCAGCAGCAACCAAAGTCAACCAGCAAGGACCGATGGTCAATCAGCAGCAACCCACTTAAGTTTGACTATGGTTAATAATTCAACTCAACAAGCAGGTACATTGAACTATCAGCAGAAACGATAGTCAATCTGCAGAAACAACCCATCAGCAGAGACCACACCTCAGTAAAATATCCCCTTTTGGTCAAACTTTCCTTCAGTAAATATCTTCAACAATTACTTTTCAACCTCCTAGCATTAATTCGCATTAACTCCTCTAAAAACGAGTTTGACTTTGCTTATAAATAGGGGTAAAAATCCCAAAACACACCAATCATCTTATTAACCCCCAATTAACCATCACAACTTCCAATCAGTAGCAACCATGAACCCTAATCATGAGATAATTGATGTTTCATCTGATTCATCTACTGATTTCTCTGATTCACCCATTGAACTACCACCTCGTATGTTCAAGCCATGAAAAGGATGTAGAACCAAGGAACAAGCTCGCAAGAAGAAGCACGATGTGAATGCCTCTACTAATCCTCCACCAGCTGTTCTTCCAGAAGATCTTGCTCACATTCAGCAAAAAAAAGTGACAATGGCATTTTAGAAAGCTCTGGAGGATGCTGCATCAAAGTTTAGGCCAATACATGTGCCTCAAACCACTCAGCCCTCCCAATCTAGTCATGACAGGCCTCCCAAGCAGATTCTAGGCTTGGTTAGTCCAAGATTATGGGAAGGTGTTCAGAAGAAAGGTGTGCAGCAGAGCATTCCTTGTCTTATGGATAAGGGCAAAAGGCCCATGGAGTAGTTGTTTAGGGATTTGATGTAATGAAACTCTTTCTTTTGTAATTCTGCAATCATAATAAATAAAATTGCATATTTTCTTTTATGATTGAGTTCTTTTCTCTTGATTGAGCTTTGTTTGACTTGAATACCTACAAAATTGTTAGTTCAAACAGAATAAAAACTATACTAAAATTATACAATCTAAAAAGGATTATACAACATTAATCCTCCCCTTAATCAACAAGCCTCCCCTTAGGCTTATTCCTCCCCTCAAACAGAACAATCAGGGGTTAACCATCCCAATGTGGACCACTAAGTAATTAAACCTAGGGCCATCAAAAGCTTTGGTTAAAAGATCAGCCATATTCTCATCAGTATGGATTTTTAGCACTTGAATCAGATGTTTTCATTTGCATCTCTTATAAAATGGTGCCTTATTTCAATATGCTTAGTTCTTTGATGAAAAATAGGTTTTTTGACAATGCAAATGGTACTTTGGTTATCAATAAAAAATTTAGTATTCATGAAATTGAATCCATAATCAAGAAGTTGATTTTGAATCCAGAGTACCTGACCACAACAACTGGCAGCAGCAACATACTCTGCCTCAGTAGAAGAAGTAGCCACAATGGTCTATTTCTTGCATTGCTAGGAGATCAATCTCCTACCCAAAAATTGACACCCACCAGTAGTAGACTTCCTTTCTAGATTAGCACCAACATAGTCACTGTCACTGTATGCCTCTAACTCAAATGGAGAATACCTTGGGTACCAAAGACCCAACTTAGGTTGGCCCTTAAGATACTTAAAGATCTTCTTCACTGCATTCAAATGTGAAGTCAGAGGTGTAACTTGGTGTCTAGAACAAGCACTTACTACAAACATGATGTCTGGCCTTGAAGCTGTCAAATACATGAGTAAACCAATCATAGACCTGTAAAGATGAACATTAATAGCAGGATCTGGTTCATTATTGTATTAAGGCTTTGCAGCTTCATAAGGTGTAGTTGCAGTTCTTATGTTCTCCATATCAAACTTCTTAAGCATGTCATGAACATACTTCTCTTGACTAATGATAATACCATCAGACTGTTGCTTGACCTGCAGCCCCAAAAATAATGTGAGTTCACCCATAGCACTCATTTCAAACTCACTTTTCATAAGTTCTTCAAACTCCCTACACCAAGCCTCCTTAGTGGAGCCAAAAATGATGTCATCCACATAAACCTGAACAAGAATGATATCCCTGCAATTCTTTTTGATGAAAAGTGTCTTGTCAATAGCACCTCTTCTGTAACCATGCTTCAGCAGGAATGAGGAAAGCCTAGCATACCAGGCTCTGGGTGCTTGATGAATACCATAAAGTGCTTTCTTGATCCTGTGGACCAAATCAGGATTATGTGGGTCCACAAAACCCTTTGGTTGAGTCACATAAACTTCCTCTTGAATCTCACCATAGAGAAATGTACTTTTGACATCCATTTGATAAACCATGAATCCAATATATAAGGCAAAGGCTAAGAAAAGTCTAATTGCCTCCACTCTAGCAACTGGAGCAAAGACTTCATCATAGTCAATCCCTTCTTCTTATTTGTGTCCTTGAGCTACTAATCTTGCCTTATTTCTTACTACAATTCCCTTGGCATCCCTTTTACACTTCAAAATCCATTCAGAAATTGTTGCATTTCTTCTTGCATAGCATCAACCCAATCTGAATTACTAAGGGCTTGAGCTAAGCTGGTTGGTTCAATTTGAGATGGAAAGCAAGCAAATAGACAATGTTGAAAGTCCACATGATTATTCCTATGTTGATTCTGAATGTAGCAAACAAAAGCAGATTCACCAAACTTTGATTGCTTGACCTTGCTTCTTGTCAAAACTCCTATATTAGGATTACCAAGAATCAAGGATTGTGGATGCATAGTGTTAATCCTCTTAGTGGCTTATGGACTGACATCAACTGAGGTTGTAAGGTTTGTGAGGGTAGGTCCATAATCATCATTGATTGATGCCAAACCACCTAACTTAAATTAACCAAAGAATGGTCAACTAAGTCAAATAGCCTAGATCAATGCTCCGGGTAATATAATGTATCACCGGGTCGTTAAATCCCGTTGAGGTGTGAAATGTAACTTTAGCGTATTCGTAATCGGGTGTTATTCACAGAAAAGGGTTTGTTGTGAAAATTATTTGGAAATTATTAACAAATATAGCTTAGGAAAGCTATGTGATTGATTACGGGAATTTGGATTACGAAGATTTGAGCTAAAACCTAAAAACGTACATTTTAATTAAAAAACGTATTCAGATGAATAAAACAAAAAGTACAACTGATGGACTGGGAGGGTTAAAAGTGTAAAATTGGTATTTTTACAATCCTATTAATTAAAGAAAATTTTAAGAAAATTAAAAACTATTTTTACACTATTTAATTATTTATTATTAATTAATTACTAATTATCTATTTATTACTAATTAAATTAATTAGAATTATTAAAAATACTAAAAAGGCTTAGAAAATTAAGAAAAATTTTACAAATCTAATTAACCATTACAGGAATCCTAAAAAATTATAAAAAGTTAATTCTAAGTATTTTTAAACTAATTAATTAATTATTAATCTAATTACTTATTAATTTCTAATTAAACTAATTATATTATAAAAAATAGAAAATGAACACTAAAAATTCTAAAAAAATTTATGAAAATGTTTCAACTAAAATAAAAGCTAGAAAAATTATAAAAACTATGTTATACTATATGAAATCTAATTATGCTATTTAATTGATTAATATTAATTAAAACTAAATTAAACTAAAATTAATTAGAAATACCACTAAAAGACAAAATAAAAACCTGGAAAAATTTGTAAAATTATTTTAACCTAAAATATAATTTCTAAAAATATAAAAGTGATATATTACTTAGAAATAAATTAAAAAGAAAAATAAATTGATAAATCCTATTAAATAGAAGCTATCACTAATATTAAAGTTGGTTTTTTGGTTTTTTTCTTTTTCTAAACTAATTATAGACTAAAAACAACTACTTTTAACAAAGACACTTTTATTTTAACCCAAGGAATAAGCACTTGAAGTGCTTATTACACCCGCAGTTGACTTTTGTTGACTGTGGAGTATTTTTAGCTCAAATGGTGAGGTGTGGGGTCCACAATGATTGATTTTGGTTACTCTGAGTACAATGAATAAGAATAAGTAGATTTCAAGCAATAATTAAGCTTCAATAAGCCAAAAATCACAAATAAGCACTTTGCTTATTTGTGACTGATGCAGTTTTGGGACAGAAATTGGGGGCCAAATAAGGTGGGGTCCACTAGCTTAGGGGTCAAACAAAGAGTTCAAAATCACTCCCTGGCACGAGGGGGGTTGAGGGGAACCAAAAACAATGGCCTTGGACCACTGTAGTGGCCACAAACCACCACAAAAGGTGGTGGTGTACAGCTGAGCTGCTGAGACACAGCAGGGCTTTGCCCTGCAGTCCAATTCAAGGGGTCTTTTAGGTATTTAGAAAAAATTGCAAAAATGCAAACCTTGTAGAAACTTAAAGTTCAACTGGTAATGTATACACACAAGAAAATTCAGCCCTTAACTCACAACACAAAATTCAAAAGAAATCACCCCATTTTGATGAAAATCTGAAATGGCAATTTTGACTTTTGTACAAAAACTTGCACAGTTGTCCTTCTTGAACTTTGATTGATCCTAGATGGTTTAATGTGATATATTAACTTATTATGAGACTAATTTAAGCTACATGAACTAATTATGAAACTGTTTAAGTGATTAAGTAGCTCAAGATCTTAACAGTGAATATGTTATGAAGGATTAAGGCTAATTCTTGACTTTTTCCAAAGTAACCCTGGTTTTTAAGATATAACTAACCTAGTGTGATCTATTTAAGCATGCATGAACCAAAGATACAAACAAAAACAGACCTAAACATAGGGTTGTATGCTGATCCAAACACCCCTTAAAAATCAGTTATTGAAAAGATTTTAACTTAAACAAACAGAAAACATAAACAATTGATCACTACTGATTTATATGCTAATATTTAACTAAAATAAGCTTAAATAAACAGTTGAAGCTACTTAATACTAAATATGAAAGATTATTAGCTTACAAATCCTTCCAAGCCAACTGATTAGGAACCAAGGAACCAAGTTAACCAATCCTATGCCCTCCCATGAGGTACCTAACCCACAGCCATCCACAATATACTGTGCTCCTTGCTCATTCACCCATTTCCTTTCATTTTTTTATTTTATTTTTATTTTTCTTGATTTATTTGATAATTTTCTAAAACTTGGCTTTTGATTGATATAGAAGCTCACTGAGCTTCTACAAGCTTTCTGTATGAGTTTATAAGAGTTTACAAACAACCAATGATCATTAACACACCTTGAATTATAATTTGAAAATTTTATGAAACTTGGAATTTGAGAATTAAGAGATAAACTTAGAACTGCATTTTCATTAATTAAAAACAGATTACATTACATAAAATAAACATGAAAAAGACTAAATTAAAGTTATACATGCCTCATATGGCTTCTATCTCTAACTACTTATACTTCGACATTAAAACAAGCCCTCCTAGCTTCCATGTGCATCCCAGCTCTCTTTTTAGAGTTCCACGTGTCTCCTTGTTGACCAAGGACCAAATCCCCATCGTCCAATTATGCTAAGATGATCTGAGCCCTAGATTGCCATTTTCCCGCCTAAATTTATACGGGGTAAGTTTCAGTGGTTCTGGTGGTGGTTGGTGGGGAGAGTTATTGTGGTGGGTTAGTTAGGTGAAGGAATTTATTGTGGGTGGCTTTTGGTTGGAAAAAGGTGAGGAGGGGGGGGAAGTATCTCCCTGGTTTTGCGCGGTTTGGTTGGGAAGAAGAAGGGTCAACAGAAAGGTTTGACCGGGATTATTTAAAACGGTTAGGGAGTGGGCCGGGTTGGATGTGGTGGACTGGGCCTAGGGATTGGATTGGGAAGTGGTTTGGTTTTGGGTATTTATTAACAAAAGGGGTCCGGTTTGATAGTTTTAGCCATAGGGACCAATTTTGTAATTTTGCCAAACCCAAGGACTGAAATTGTAACTTTTCCCATTGTATACCAAGGACCAATGTTGCTAAGATTCCAAAGATCACAAACCAATTTTCCATTTTTCAAAATTTCAAAACTTCCCAGGGACTTATTTTGCCATATTTGGATTTTCAGGGACTAAACTTGTAATTTTAGAAAACTTGCAACCCAAGTGTAATATTTTGTGAAATTGACTTTCAAAACCTTGGGTTGACTTTTTCTTTCAAAATAAATGCTTAGGGACTAAAATTGACAAGTTTTGAAACTTGGGGGACTGAAACTGCCAATACTGCAAACTTTGTACGTTTTTTTCTTTGTTTTTGCACATTTTTCTTTTAAAACACATAAAACACAATCCCTGGGATAATTTAAGTATTTTGATATCTTTTTGATTATTTTTGTGCGTTTTGGCAGTTTAAATATATCAAAAACGATGAGTGTCTGAGCACTCATCAATCCCCCACACTGAACTATTGCTAGTCCCTAGCAATCTTTTTAGAAAACTTGATGGATTTTAAACTCTTTACCAAAAGCCATCACTTCTGGAGTAGCCAGGTGTAAGAACTGTGGCACACCTGATAACCGTGTGATTTTGAGCAAACCACCAGCTTCCAACGGATTTGTTAAGTCTTTACCAAGAGTCGTTTGCTCCTGGACTAGCCAGCATCTTGATGGACCTAGTCAACATCTTGGTGAGCTGATTACCAATTATGGATTTTCCACGGCCTTTACCACAAGCCATAATCTTGCAGGCTAGCCAACTCATTTGTTTTCGGGGAGTTGATGAACCATACAATTTTGGGCAAATTGCCAGCCGTCAACGGATTTGATTTATCTTTACCAAGAGCCGTTTGCTCCTGGATTAGCCAATCCCTTTGTCGGTTAGACCTGGCGGACTGATTACCACAAAAAATTTTGAAATAAAGTGAAAAATTTTGAAAATTTTGGCCAAAAACGGGGGTACTTGAAAGAAATTAGTTAGAATTCCCCCCCCCCCCCCCCCCCACACTTAGAAATGAATATTGTCCCCAATATTCATAGTCCCGGCTATTATGCCGAAACTATGAACGTAAAAAGCCAAGATTCGAATCTAACTGTGGACATACCAATTTTCACTTTATTTCTATATATATACAACTTTTTTTTTTTTTTTTTTTTTTTGAGAGCTTTATATACATATATACATTTTTTTCAAACAGCGGGGGGGTTGGCCATTCCCCCACACTCGGTGGTAGAAAATAGAAAGAATCAGAGATACGGGTGAAAACCCGTATTGTTGCTAGTTTTTGATCATCGAGTCGCTAGCTTGACTCTATCCCCGAATTCAATTGTCCTTGGGGAAGGTTTGGAGATCCAGGACGACCATGGATGGTATGTCCTCTCCAAAGTAGTGCTTTAACCGATGTCCATTCACTTTGAAGTTAGGACCGTCATTTTGAGATAATTCGACGGTACCATAAGGATAAACTTTTGTGATAGTGAATGGACCAGTCCATCGGGTTTTGAGCTTTCCCGAGAAGATCTTGAGTCTAGAGTTGAAAAGAAGGACTCGATCACCACCGTTAAAAACGCGGTTTTTGATTTTTGAGTCATGAATCTTCTTTATCTTTTGTTTATAGATCAAAGAGTTCTCGTAATCTTGATCACGAAGTTCGTTTAATTCATTTAGTTGAACTTTTCTGTGATCACCCGCCGTCCTGAGGTCGAAATTGGCATGCTTCCCCGGCAGCGGCGCCATAAATTGATTGATGCCAAACCACCTAACTTAAATTAACCAAAGAATGGTCAACTAAGTCAAATAGCCTAGATCAATGCTCCGGGTAATATAATGTATCACCGGGTCGTTAAATCCCGTTGAGGTGTGAAATGTAACTTTAGCGTATTCGTAATCGGGAGTTATTCACAGAAAAGGGTTTGTTGTGAAAATTATTTGGAAATTATTAACAAATATAGCTTAGGAAAGCTATGTGATTGATTACGGGAATTTGGATTACGAAGATTTGAGCTAAAACCTTAAAACGTACATTTTAATTAAAAAACGTATTCAGACGAATAAAACAAAAAGTACAACTGATGGACTGGGAGGGTTAAAAGTGTAAAATTGGTATTTTTACAATCCTATTAATTAAAGAAAATTTAAAGAAAATTAAAAACTATTTTTACACTATTTAATTATTTATTATTAATTAATTACTAATTATCTATTTATTACTAATTAAATTAATTAGAATTATTAAAAATACTAAAAAGGCTTAGAAAATTAAGAAAAAATTTACAAATCTAATTAACCATTACAGGAATCCTAAAAAATTATAAAAAGTTAATTCTAAGTATTTTTAAACTAATTAATTAATTATTAATCTAATTACTTATTAATTTCTAATTAAACTAATTATATTATAAAAAATAGAAAATGAACACTAAAAATTCTAGAAAAATTTATGAAAATGTTTCAACTAAAATAAAAGCTAGAAAAATTATAAAAACTATGTTATACTATATAAAATCTAATTATGCTATTTAATTGATTAATATTAATTAAAACTAAATTAAACTAAAATTAATTAGAAATACCACTAAAAGACAAAATAAAAACCTGGAAAAATTTGTAAAATTATTTTAACCTAAAATATAATTTCTAAAAATATAAAAGTGATATATTACTTAGAAATAAATTAAAAAGAAAAATAAATTGATAAATCCTATTAAATAGAAGCTATCACTAATATTAAAGTTGGTTTTTTGGTTTTTTTCTTTTTCTAAACTAATTATAGACTAAAAACAACTACTTTTAACAAAGACACTTTTATTTTAACCCAAGGAATAAGCACTTTAAGTGCTTATTACACCCACAGTTGACTTTTGTTGACTGTGGAGTATTTTTAGCTCAAATGGTGAGGTGTGGGGTCCACAATGATTGATTTTGGTTACTCTGAGTACAATGAATAAGAATAAGTAGATTTCAAGCAATAATTAAGCTTCAATAAGCCAAAAATCACAAATAAGCACTTTGCTTATTTGTGACTGATGCAGTTTTGGGACAGAAATTGGGGGCCAAATAAGGTGGGGTCCACTAGCTTAGGGGTCAAACAAAGAGTTCAAAATCACTCCCTGGCACGAGGGGGGTTGAGGGGAACCAAAAACAATGGCCTTGGACCACTGTAGTGGCCACAAACCACCACAAAAGGTGGTGGTGTACAGCTGAGCTGCTGAGACACAGCAGGGCTTTGCTCTGCAGTCCAATTCAAGGGGTCTTTTAGGTATTTAGAAAAAATTGCAAAAATGCAAACCTTGTAGAAACTTAAAGTTCAACTGGTAATGTATACACACAAGAAAATTCAGCCCTTAACTCACAACACAAAATTCAAAAGAAATCACCCCATTTTGATGAAAATCTGAAATGGCAATTTTGACTTTTGTACAAAAACTTGCACAGTTGACCTTCTTGAACTTTGATTGATCCTAGATGGTTTAATGTGATATATTAACTTATTATGAGACTAATTTAAGCTACATGAACTAATTATGAAACTGTTTAAGTGATTAAGTAGCTCAAGATCTTAACAGTGAATATGTTATGAAGGATTAAGGCTAATTCTTGACTTTTTCCAAAGTAACCCTGGTTTTTAAGATATAACTAACCTAGTGTGATCTATTTAAGCATGCATGAACCAAAGATACAAACAAAAACAGACCTAAACATAGGGTTGTATGCTGATCCAAACACCCCTTAAAAATCAGTTATTGAAAAGATTTTAACTTAAACAAACAGAAAACATAAACAATTGATCACTACTGATTTATATGCTAATATTTAACTAAAATAAGCTTAAATAAACAGTTGAAGCTACTAAATACTAAATATGAAAGATTATTAGCTTACAAATCCTTCCAAGCCAACTGATTAGGAACCAAGGAACCAAGTTAACCAATCCTATGCCCTCCCATGAGGTACCTAACCCACAACCATCCACAATATACTGTGCTCCTTGCTCATTCACCCATTTCCTTTCATTTTTTTATTTTATTTTTATTTTTCTTGATTTATTTGATAATTTTCTAAAACTTGGCTTTTGATTGATATAGAAGCTCACTGAGCTTCTACAAGCTTTCTGTATGAGTTTATAAGAGTTTACAAACAACCAATGATCATTAACACACCTTGAATTATAATTTGAAAATTTTATGAAACTTGGAATTTGAGAATTAAGAGATAAATTTAGAACTACATTTTCATTAATTAAAAACAGATTACATTACATTAAATAAACATGAAAAAGACTAAATTAAAGTTATACATGCCTCCTATGGCTTCTATCTCTAACTACTTATACTTCGACATTAAAACAAGCCCTCCTAGCTTCCATGTGCATCCCAGCTCTCTTTTTAGAGTTCCACGTGTCTCCTTGTTGACCAAGGACCAAATCCCCATCGTCCAATTATGCTAAGATGATCTGAGCCCTAGATTGCCATTTTCCCGCCTAAATTTATACGGGGTAAGTTTCAGTGGTTCTGGTGGGGGTTGGTGGGGAGAGTTATTGTGGTGGGTTAGTTAGGTGAAGGAATTTATTGTGGGTGGCTTTTGGTTGGAAAAAGGTGAGGAGGGGGGGAAGTATCTCCCTGGTTTTGCGTGGTTTGGTTGGGAAGAAGAAGGGTCAACAGAAAGGTTTGACCGGGATTATTTAAAACGGTTAGGGAGTGGGCCGGGTTGGATGTGGTGGACTGGGCCTAGGGATTGGATTGGGAAGTGGTTTGGTTTTGGGTTTGTTTTGGGTATTTATTAACAAAAGGGGTCCGGTTTGATAGTTTTAGCCATAGGGACCAATTTTGTAATTTTGCCAAACCCAAGGACTGAAATTGTAACTTTTCCCATTGTATACCAAGGACCAATGTTGCTAAGATTCCAAAGATCACAAACCAATTTTCCATTTTTCAAAATTTCAAAACTTCCCAGGGACTTATTTTGCCATATTTGGACTTTCAGGGACTAAACTTGTAATTTTAGAAAACTTGCAACCCAAGTGTAATATTTTGTGAAATTGACTTTCAAAACCTTGGGTTGACTTTTTCCTTCAAAATAAATGCTTAGGGACTAAAATTGACAAGTTTTGAAACTTGGGGGACTGAAACTGCCAATACTGCAAACTTTGTACGTTTTTTTCTTTGTTTTTGCACATTTTGCTTTTAAAACACATAAAACACAATCCCTGGGATAATTTAAGTATTTTGATATCTTTTTGATTGTTTTTGTGCGTTTTGGCAGTTTAAATATATCAAAAACGATGAGTGTCTGAGCACTCATCAATCATCATATGAGGAGGAAGTGAATATGCCTGTTTTTGGTTGATGATGAATACCTTCCAACTCAGGACTAGAGGATTGTTCATTAGCAAGATCAGATGGACACGGAAATCTTGTGAGATCATCATTAAGTAACACTGAGTCAACAAATGGGTGAACAGCAAGAACAGAGGTACCAATAGTAGGAACACTACCAGCTGAATAGGTAGTATCAGCAGAAACACAGTGGCAGGGATTGAAACACCATCAGCAAAAACAGAACTACTAGTAGCAGCATCCACGTTCCTGCGGGCTTCAATAGCTGCTTGTCTCAAAAGTTCCTCTATTTATGTGTAGAATTCAAAACCAAGCCTTTCTACAGCATCAATAGTGTCATGCTCTTGGCTTTGGAGCTTGGCAAGTTCCTCTGCATAACTTATATCAGCTTCAGTTATACCAGAGGAATCCTAAGGCTTAGTACCTGAAAAGTGCTTAGTGGGATGAGAAGGAACAACAATAATTTCTTCATCACAGTCTGAATCTGAATCATTATCTAAGGCACCTGCAGTGTTAGCTTGTGTGTCTGAAGTACCTGCAGATTTGTTAGCTTTGAACCTATTGTAACCTAAATGATCAGTCAAATAATCAAGTTCAAAATACCACTCATGACCTGCTCCCTGAACATTAGGTTTATCTTCAAGAAATCTTAGATTCAATGTTTCTTCTATCCTTTTGGCAGATAAGTTATACACCCTTTAAGCTTTACTATGAGCAGAATAACCAATAATGTACCCCTCATCAGCTTTTCCTTCAAACTTCCCCAAATAATCACTGGTATTTAGAATAGTCACATGACATCCAAAAGGTTTAAAGTAAGTAATGGTTGGAACTTTCCCAGTCAAAAGTTCATAAGGAGTTTTGTTGTGAGGTCTAGTAATCAGTACCCTATTCAAAACACAGTAAGCAGTGCCAACTGCCTCAGTCCAAAACATAGTGGGTAACTTAGAGTCAGCAATCATAGATCTTGCAGCCTCTATAAGGGTTGTATTCTTTCTTTCTGCAACCCCATTTTATTATGGAGTTCTTGGCTTGCTATAGTCCCTTTTTATTCCTTTAGACCTACAGAGTTCAATCAACCTAGTATTTTTGAACTCTGTGCCATTATCACATTTGATAGCTTTAATCTTCTTATTCAGCTGGTTCTCAATAAGGGCAATAAAATCTTTAAGAGCCTGAAATGTTTCATCCTTAGTACCCAAAAAGAATACCCAACAAAACCTGCTAAAATCATCAGTGATCACCAGGCAATAGTATTTATGATCAATACTTCTGATAGAAGTAGGACCAAAAAGATCAATATGAAGTAGTTGAAGAGGTTCTGTGATTGTGCTGACAGCAGTAATGGTCTTGTAAGAAGCTTTATGCTGTTTCCCTTTGTTACAGGCAACACAATTGTGCTCATTAGTAAAAACTTTGGTAGGAAGCCCTTGAACCAACACATGTTTAGCCAACTTTTTGATGGTTTTAAAGTTCACATGTGCCATCCTTCTATGCCATTTAGTAGACTCATCCAAGGATGCTTTTGCCACCAAGCAAGCTAGATCTCCATCAGGTTGGACATCATTCAGATTGAATGTGTATAGATTGTGACTTCCTGGAACTTTAAGCAAAACTTGAGTATCAACAGGGAGTTTGAAGTCTTTAGACAACACAAGACAATCTGTTTCTGTGAAAATAACATTGTTTTTCTTGTCACGTATTTGTGACACAGAGAACAAATTGAAGTTCTGAAGCTCTTTCACATAGTAGACATCTTCAAAATCCAGCTTAGGAGTTCTAATGGTTCCTTTTCCTGTTATCATGCCATCTTCACCACCAAAGGTCACAGTGCCACCTCTAATTAGCACAAAATCATCCAATCTTTCTCTGTTCCCTGACATACTCCTTGAACATCCACTATCAACAATACCTACATCCTTATTCTTAAGAGGATGATCCTAAAGTAACAAAAATATACAACAACATTAGTATCAATGGGGGACCCAAGTCATGACTGACTTGGGCCTGCCTTGTGGATCAATGTGAGTTAAACCAGGTAGATTGATGAGATCCACCATTGCTCTTGGACCCCTTGCTAAATGAAGGTCTAGTCTATCTCCAAGAATAACCTGCTGAGGACTTAACAGCAGAATTCCATCTTCCCCTTCCCAAGTACATTGGGTCATAATGAACAGGCCAAAAGGCATTTTGAAAGAAAGTACTAGAAGGTCTGTAATATGGCCTAGCTACTTTTCTCTTCCAAACAGCAGAAAAAGGTCTACCAACAGAATCCGGCTTATCAGCAGGAACTGGCTTACCAGCAGAAACTGGCTTGCCAGGAGGTTTACTTATAACACCCCCAAAATCGATCAATACAGCGGAAGACTTAAAATGTCAGCGGAAGACTTTTGGGGTATTATATCGTGGATCTTTGTCACAATTATAGAAAACGATTCAAGTGATCGTTTTAAGTTTTATTTAAAATACCAAATATTCATAATTCCAAGAGAATTCGTTATTCAACAACAAGTTTTATTTAAAGAGAAATAAACGTTTCTTTATTTGCTCACTTCGTGCCTTTGCCATCCATTCCATTTAGTTACCTGAGATAAACATGCTAAAAGTCAACAAAAGTTGAGTGAAATTCATAGGTTTATAATTTAGAGTTTGAACACAAGAGATAGATGTTTATTGTAATTGTAGGACCTTAGATATCACAACTTTATCACACACAATATAAGCACAATAAGAAGGAAAGATGAAAGATGGTGACTTGATATGTTGTATGTAATTCGTATGAATAGAGAGAGAGATAAGAAATATGAGAGCTTTTATTCAAAGAAAACACACACAATACACACACAAGCACACACCTCAAATGAGCCTTTGAGGTGTTTAAATAGTTCTTAACATGAGATGCCCTATGGGCTTTCTATGGGCTTGGGCTTGGACTTGGTTACATGGTTGGATAACTAGGCTTATGAAACATAGCACATAACATATTAGCTTGCCAAGTCCAAGGCCCAATGACTAAACTATTACTAATCTTAACAAACGACACAAAGTTACAATATGAGAATGACCATCACTTCATAATACATGTTTTTAATGCTAACAATCTCCCCCTAAGGGGTGGTCATTCGAATGATGCTCCACGTGAGTGGGTCTTCCGTGTTCTTTGTCTTTAACTTTGTGTGTCGTTGTAGAATAGTCTTTAGTCTTTGTTCCTTCATGCTTTGTGATCTTTGATAACTGATTTTTCATCGTTCTTTGTTCCTTTGTGATGTGGAGTTATCTGCCATTCGTCACTTCTGCGTCTGTGGTGGTTGTTTGCCATTCCAACATGCTCATACATCTTTGGACTTTGATATTCGTATGCACGTAGTTCCCTTTCTTTCACTTTGATCTTTAGTCTTTATACTTTGTATATTCTTCTTTTTGGCGTAGAATCTTTCTTTGAACTTTGTGTTGTATAGATCTTTGAGGGAGCTTTCTTTAACTTCCAGATGTATGTATGAGCATGTGGAATCTGTCACCATGGAGATGAAGTGTCCCTGCATATAAACAGTTAGCAATAAAACATCCGGTACATACAGATAAGGAATTAGAGATCGTCAACAGCATAGTGTGAAGACTCCTTCTAACCCTTACCAAGGCCGTTCCCATGTCAGATACTCTCGAGAGAGCTTACAAGACCTACTAAGTAGCTCAATGACTGGGTGAGTCACTGGGGATCACTCCACGACTGTAGACCGTTTGAAACCACCGCGAACACTAAGCGTAACTCATAAAGAATTACCGAAGTGACCTGCTGTCAGGGCTGCTTGATGTTGACCCTGGCAGGAATTTCCGTTCAATCATTGAGAATATACATAAGTAATTCCTCTCATAAACGTTCTCGGCAGATTGCTAAGATCTGCGTAGGACTCTTAGGTTTACATCTGGCGTCCTTAATGATGAACAACCAGTGTAGAAATGTCATGTGTTCCTATGAGATCTTTTGATGAATCTCGAGGCTCTAGACTCGATAAGTGCACATTTGGTTTCCTATGCGGAGATTAAGGAGAGGTCTCCTGCTTCAATATCAACCATCTCTAAGAGACAAGTCGATAGATTACACCGGTTCCCCGTGAGAATGAAACAAGCTATTTTAAGAGAACTTGAGTGGTTAAGAAGGTTTAGTGCAGTGCGTCACTGGGTCCATGACGTCTTAGTCTTCAATACCGGTGTCACCTTAGTAACAACCAGTAGCATATGAGTTGAACCCGGTGTCTGCCCTAAGGTTGAACATTTGGAGGGCTATTTCTTTTCACCCTTTTTCATATATTTTCTTTTTAATTCTTCAACCCCTTCTTTCTCCTTTCTCATTTTCTCCTTTTTTTCAATCATACCTAAGGACTTCTAATTCTAATCTATTGGATTTGTCCTAGGGTAGATCCCTCCGGCTCTGGCGGATCATAGGACGGTTTTTCCTAACCTTAGTCACCTTATAACTCCATGACTATCCTATTGTTGCCATAAAACCATTCATTTGAAAATCTCTCTAAGTGTTTATGATAGTAACATGCTTTGTTAACACTTCGAGAGTTTTGCATTTCTTTTGAAGGACTCCCCCTTCACATGTGCTCAGGAATATTTAAGAAATTTGAACATGCGGGAGGAGTTTGCACTTTTTGAATTGATCCACTTTCAGTGAACATGACCGATTCGAGACACGCTTACATCACTAGATAGACTAGCTTGAAATTATTACCCGTCCTGGTCAAGTCCAAAGAAAGTCTCTCGATACGGTACACTCTACTCAGACAAGTCCTATTCGAGACACGCTTACATCACTAGTTAGACTAGCTTGAAATTATTACCCGTCCAGGACAAGTCTTTTCGATTACTGACATTTTAAGCTTCGTCAATTCATTGGTACATACTGAGTCGAGCTCTTTTGAGATTCAGTCACATACTTTAAACATCTTTGATCACATTTTAATCATGTCTTCTCCCCCTCAAAAATAGCATATCGTGATATTTTTTATATCAACTGATTAGGAAAAAGCTTTTGGAGAGAAAGACAGATTTGATTTTGCATGAAATTGGAACATTTTAGTTGTTTATACTCCCCCTTAATGATAGCTCATTTAAAATCAATTTTAAGGGTTTAGAGGGAGTTTTCTTGAGCACTAATTTTGAGAGATTTTGAAAAATCTTTTGAACAATCTTGAAAAAGTGCTCAAGAATTTTGTTTGAAAACGAGTTTATGCTTGAAATCTATTTCGTTTGTTTAGACTCGAACTTTTTGAAAAAGATTTCGTCATTGAACGTACGAGTCCTTGATTTGAAAATAATCAGAAGTCATCGTTGAAGTCCGGGTTTCGTACTGAAGTATACGAAAGCCATTGTGAAGAAATTTTTGAGCAACGACATGTTTTAGAAAAACATTAAAAAAAAGAACTCCCGCTCAAGCATCTGTACATGTCCGTATCATTGTTGAATGACATTTCTAGAAACGTACAGAATATTGATTTATACGAGAGACATGTCGTGAAAAGAATATTTTTGGATTTTTGGATTTTATATTGTTTTTGATTTTTTTTGAAATTTTATATTTTTGTATTTTGTTTTTGTTGGTTTTTCAAATTTTGTATTTTGTTTTTTCAAAAATATTTACAGCGAAGCGGTTTTGAAAACATTTTTCAAGAAGATTCGAGAAGACGTTCTAGCTCCTCAGGAGTTAGACTTCGCATGCCAATTCGTCGAACTAAATAGTCAAACCGTTCTTTTGGAAGGGCTTTAGTAAAAAGATCGGCGAGTTGGTAATCAGTCTTAACGAAAAATAATTCAACAGTACCCTCTTCCACGTGTTCTTTGATGAAATGGTAGCGGACTTTGATATGCTTCGTCTTAGAGTGATGTACGGGATTGCACGAGATGGCTATGGCACATTTTGAGTCACAATACATAGGTATTCGGTCAAAAGTAAAGCCATAATCTGTGAGCTGTGTCCTCATCCAAAGAACTTGGGCACAACACGCAGATAGAGACACATACTCGGCTTCGGCGGTTGATAGCGCAGTACAATCCTGTTTCTTAGAAGACCAGCTTACAAGCTTTTCACCCAAAAATTGTGCTCCACCTGATGTACTCTTTGCTGTAACTTGATCACCAGCATGGTCTGCATCTGAAAATGCTGTTAGATTAAACTCCGAATCCTTCGGATACCAAAGTCCCATGTTAATGGTGCTTCGTAGGTACCGAAAGATTCGTTTAACCTCTTTGAGGTGAAGTTCGGTAGGCTTTGCCTAAAACCGTGCTAATAAACATACAGCAAATTGAATATCGGGGCGGCTAGCAGTTAGGTACATGAGAGAACCGATCATGCTCCGATATTTCTTCGGATCGATAGGTTTGCCAAACAAATCAGCACCTATTTTTGGTGAAGTGACCATTGGTGTACCAACAGAATCACAATTTTCCATTCCATGTTTTTTCAAAATCTCTATTGTATATTTAGCTTGATTGATAAAAATACCAAGAGGGGATTGATGTATTTGTAAACCAAGAAAGAATTTTAGTTCCCCCATCATGGACATTTCAAATTTACTTTTCATGAGATTTTCAAAATGTTTTGAATGGTTAGGATTGGTTGATCCAAAAATAATGTCATCCACGTAAATTTGAACGATCAAAATGTCATCTTTGAATTTTTTGATAAACAGTATGTCATCAACCGTTCCTTTTATGAAATTGTTTTTAAGCAAGAAAGATGATAGTTCGTCATACCACGCTCTTGGAGCTTGCTTTAGACCATAAATTGCTTTCTTAAGCTTGTAGACGTAGTCTGGATGATCTTTGTCGATGAATCCCTCTGGCTGACTCACATACACTTCTTCTTTCAGAGTTCCATTCAAGAACGCAGTCTTAATGTCCATCTGATGGACTGTGATGTTTTTGTGAGCTGCATAGGCTAAGAAAATCCGGACTGCTTCTAGTCTAGCTACAGGCGCGAATGATTCCTCGAAATCTATCCCTTCTTCTTGTGGATAACCTTTAGCCACGAGACGAGCTTTGTTGCGAATAACAGTCATTTCCTCATCCAGTTTGTTCTTCCACAACCACTTGAGATCAAGAACACGTTTATCAAGTGGTCGTTCAACAAGTTCCCAACTATCATGTAACAGGTATTGAAGAAATTCCTCCTACATCGCTTCAATCCAAGGGTTTTCTGCCATTGCTTCCCGAATGTTCTTTGGTTCTTTGAGACTGATAGAGCAAATGTAAATGCACAATTCGAGATCAGTGGCAAGTTGTCTCCTTGTCTGAACTGGCTTTGAAGGTTCACCAATAATATGTTCTATTGGATGGTCTTTTGTCCATTGAAACGTAGAAGGGTACCTTGGGTGTAACGAATGTGTGTTAGATGGTTCTTGTAACCTTGAAGAAGATTTAGCAGAGTCTATTGCAAACGGGTTTTCAAATACTTATTCTTCTTCTTCTAACGTAACATCGTTTGAATTATTTGTTGGTTCTTCTTGAAAATTTGTGTTTTGGTTTTGCTCATCAACTCTTGGTGGTTCAGTTTCAAGTACTGAAGTTGTTTGAGTAGATGTAGATGATGTTGAGGTAGTTGGTGCTTCAGCTTCGATTGTTGTAGATGCATCCTGTGGTGGTGGTGGTGGTTGATGGTTTTGAGCGGGTGCAGCGGAATGTTGTTGAGATGCATTAGACGAAGTTCCACCATAATATTCATCAAACATTAACTCAAAGAAATTTTCCAGTTCTTGTTTTGAAGGTTTATCCGTGTTTGTTGACTGAGCTCCTTGAGGCACGAGTCCTGAACTGATGTGTCCAGAAGTCTGCATGTTTGGTGCGGGTCCTAATCCGATTTGATTAGAAGCCATTGGATTAAGCGCGGGTTCTAGAGCGTATCTCTCAGAAGCCATTTGTGAAATCTCATCAAACTTCACATTCATCGTCTCCATTATCTTTTTCGTTCTTCTATTATACACCCTGAATGCCCTCGAGTTTTCTGAATATCCAATGAAGATTCCAATATCACCCTTAGCTTTTAACTTCCCTAGATCTTCTCTATCATTCGTCAGATAGCACAAAGCGCCAAACACGTGAAGGTAAGAGATGTCAGGTTTATGGTTGTTCACTAGCTCATATGGGGTTTTGTTGAATCTCGAATGGACTAGGGATCGGTTTTGAGTAAAACAAGCAGTGGCTACAGCATCAGCCCATAAGAATAGTGGTGCACTAGAAAAAATTAGCATTGTGCGAGCAGCTTCCACAAGAGTTCTATTTCTTCTTTCAACTACCCCATTCTGCTGTGGAGTTCTAACAACTGATGTTTGGTGTGTGATTCCAACATCTTCAAGGTAAGTTCTTAACTCCTGGTGTGTAAATTCTGTGCCATTGTCTGTTCTTATAATCCTTACTGGAGCTTGAAGTAGAACTTGAATACGCTTCAGAAAGGTGATGATGATGCCTGGTGCTTCGTCTTTTGATCTCAAAAACTTTACCCAAGTATATCTTGAATAATCATCAACAATAACAAGAATATACTTCTTCCTATTAATGCTTTCAACTCTCATTGGACCACATAAGTCCATGTGCAACATATGTAACCTTGCTTCCGAACTAGGTACGGTTTTGGGTTTATATGATGCTCTTTTACTTTTTCCTTGTTCGCATGATGGACATAAGTG
The DNA here is from genome assembly GCA_030686995.1 of Artemisia argyi. Classification (NCBI taxonomy): domain Eukaryota; kingdom Viridiplantae; phylum Streptophyta; class Magnoliopsida; order Asterales; family Asteraceae; genus Artemisia; species Artemisia argyi. The sequence continues at coordinate 82,843,866 of CM060677.1, read as the reverse complement.
TTCCTTGGTGTATTTGAACTTAGGAAGTCCGGTGACGATGTTGTCTTTGGCTAACTTGTTGATGGTGTCGAAATTGAGATGGGATAAACGTCTATGCCACAGCCAGGACTTAGTTTCAGTTGCCCTTGTCATAAGACAAATTGGTGATGTAGAAGCCATTTGGTTGATGTCGATAGCATACAAGTTTGTACAACGATTACCAGTTAAGAGATCATCACCAACCAAATTTCTTATAAAAACCGTGTTTCTTCTGAATGCCACTTCTAAATCTGCATCACAAAACTGCCCGACTGAAAACAAGTTGTGTCCCAACCCTTCGACGTAGTAAACTAGAGTGATTAAAAAATTCTCAAACCGAAGATCTCCATAACCCTGAATAGCTGCTACATGATCATTTCCAAATCGTACAGTTCCCATGAATTTCCAGACGAAATTGATCAGCAGCTTTAAATTCCCGGTCATGTGCTTGGAGCAACCCGAGTCGATGATCCAAAGACATATTTCGGTAACCTGCCAAGAACAGAAGAGTTTGTATTTGGAAACCGTGTTGAATTTGGTTCCATGGGGTTAGGAGTAAAAGCAGAATCACACTCATAGACAGTTGCTACTTGTTTAGCTTGAGTTATTTCTAATTTTCCTTCCTTAAGAGTGAACTCTCTACCCGTCAGAATCCACATACAAAACTTAAGATAGTTCCTAGGCATTCGACTAATAGTGGTAGTCCTAAATCGTGCAACTAATCTGTCTATAGATCTGGATCTAGCACTAGGTCTTTTTGGAACATCCTTCTGTTCAGGCGTAACATTCACATTCTTAGAAACACATTCATCATGAACATAATTAATTAAACATTTCTTGCATATTAAGCAAACAGAGTCATTACATGCATTAGAAATAGTACTCTTGACATTACATTCAGATGAAACATGTCTCTTATTACAAAGCGATAAATTCCTAGGGTGTTCTTCTACTTCTTCAACTTTATTCTTGCTACTACTCTTAGAGACAGGCGAGACTCTATTGTTCCTTGTATTGCTCTTAGGCTTTAGTCTGCTGCTCCTAGAGGTGCTTTCTAATCCTGTAGAAGGTAAGGCAAACACACTAGGATTTATATTGTTGTCTTTTTTAGCATCCCTATATTCTTTAGAATTAGCCATTATGCACTTGTCATTTGTCTTAGATGTTGAGGCAGACGCACTAGTGGGACTAATCCTAAAAAGGCCAGGTGCTATCACTTTTGGAGTTTCGACAACCGTTTTTCCTTTATCAACAATCTTATCATTTTCACTTTTCTTGGGCAAGGGTGTTGGAGTGACTGGTTTTGTCAAATCCTTTTTCTCATCGACTTTTGGAGCAAACCTTGAAATTGACATTTTTGGTTTTTGAACCGTGTTTGAAACATTTGGTTTCTCCGAAGTCAATGGTTTTGCAAACTTAGTTTCCTCACCCTTTCCTTTTTGACGTTCAAGCTGAGCCTTCAAAAGGTCATTTTGCTCTTTCATTTTCTTTAAGTCACGCTCATACGACAATTTGTCATACTTGCATTCTTCCTTTTTTCGATCGAGTTGTTTAAAATATGACACATTTTCTTTTTCAAGCTTTATAAGAGCATTTTCATATTTTGAAACAATTTCGGAGGTCTCAGCTCTCAGTCTTTCATCGTCTTGAAAAGAATATGTTTGTAAAATGATGGACATAATGTCAGTGGTCATAACAGCTTCGAAGAGAGAATCATTTAGGTTTTCCAAAACAATCATGTTTTCACGAATATCATTAGCTTCAGTTACCAGGGATTTGTGGTCCTTGACAAAGTCGGCCGTTTCTTTTAAGAAAACTTGTTCAAAATTTTTTACACTCGCGCTGATGTTATTCAGAGGAATAGTAATTTCGTTTTGAAACACCTTTTTCTGTTCGATGTGAAAAATAGAATGCCAGTTGTTAATATCGATGGAAATTTTAGATTTAACAATGTTTTGAAGTTCTTGAATTCTCTTTTTAACGTCATCCAGAATTTCTCTAGCCTCACTTGTATTAAAAGTGTTGTTAGAGGAAATTTGTTCCAGTTTTGAAAGAGACTTGGAAACAACTTTCTTTTTAGACAAGAATTTCGCAAATGGTCGTTTTATGGAAAACGCAGGTGGTTCTGTTTGTGGAACAAAAGTGATTCCCGAAAGTTTGTTCAATTTGTTGTAATCAATGGGTTTCAAATCCTTTTGTTTCATTTTATTTATGCTCTCTTCGACATGTTCAATCGTTAGCACAGAATCCCGAACGACGGGAGGATCATGTTTGGTATAAATCACATTACCATTGTACAAAACATTCTGTTCTTGCTGAGCTTTCTTGAGATTACAAGGGGTGTTGTTACCAAGAGCCATTTTATGTTTCGTATGGTAAATCGGATTAATTTGATTTGAAATCATTTTCATTGTTTGACTCGACTGACCCGACTTAACCACTAATTCCTCTAAATGAGCAATCTTGTGTTCTGACTCTACAATTTCTTCCAAAAGTTTATCTTCTTTCTTTGCAAAGTCCTTTTTCAACTCATCCCGTTCTTTTTCAAGATTGGTATAAGCTGTTTTTTGTTTTGAAAGTTGGTTTGTTAATTCAGAAATTTCTTGTTTTAAAGAGTTAATGGTTTTTGTTGAACTTATTTCAAGATTAGCAAACTTGGTTTTCCATTCCCTATCTTTAACAAGTAACTTCTTATAACCAATTTCAAATTCTGACTCGCGTTCTTTGTGAATTTGAAAACTTTTTGCATTTTCCTTGTATCTCTCAAGCTCAGTGGTCAATTTCTCATTCGCGGCCTTAACATCGCGATTGACCTTTTTCACTTTCTCGATTTCAATACCACAATTATTTAATAATGATTCAAATAAAGCACGTGTTTCCTCATCATTCTCAGCATGCTGTGAAACGAAGCCTCCATTATGATTCACATCTGGAGTTGCTGAAGGAGTATTGCTACTACTTGGCGTGTCCAGGTATGTATCATAAGTGGGTGCTAGCTTCTCAGAATGATGTTCCTCATGAGGAGACATATCAAATATATCATTATTGTGACATGTGTTGAAATTTGGTACCTCAGATGGTGCATTGGTGTCATAAACAGGAAGTATGTCAGAATCCGTGTCATACTTAGCTTCCTGAAGATTAGCCATGAATATGCAGTTCGCATCGATATCCTCTCTATCTTCCATGTCATCCATAAGAGCCATAAAATCATTCTCCTCTGCGTTCAACTGAAACCCTGCCTTAGCCTTTTGTGCCAACATCACTGCTTTCTGCAAGTACTCTAGATCTTTCTTGTTCGGCTTAGTAGGACAGTTCCTTGCTATATGACCTACTCCTTGGCAGTTGAAACACTTTACCGGATTACCCTGATTCACATTTCCATAATTCCCAACAACTGGAGCTGCCACATTCCTATTCTGATTACCCATTGCCTGATTACCAACATTCTGACCCCTCTGATTTCCAACATGCTGACCCATCTGATTCCCTGCATACTGACCTGCATTCTGCATATTCTGATTACCCATGTTAATTCCAGTAGCATATCCTTGCTGATTCCCATAAACTCCAACCATTTGGCCTCCATTGCCCATATTGAAACTCGGCTGAGCGATCTGCCTGTTGCGAGTATTCAATGAAATCCTTTGGTTTTTGTTTGTTGGGGTAGAATAGCGTCCTTGGAATGCTTTTGTCAGAAAAGCAAACGCTTGTGTCAAGGCTGCAGTAGCTTCATCATTGTCAGTGAATTCTGGTTCTTGGAAATGTGGGTATTGCTGTTGTGGAATAAGATGTTGTTGTTGCTGTGGGTAGAACTGTTGTTGGTAGACCGGTGTTGGTTGTTGAATGTAGGATGGTTGCATGTAGTTGTTAGTGGAAGATGATGATGGTTGTTGTTGTGTGTTCACTGGTATAGGTGTTGGTGTATCAGCCATTAATGTTAGAGGATCATGCTTTTTAGCTAGTAATTCAGCTCTTACTTCATTAGCTTCATCCTGATTTTGCTTCAAGAAATCATACACCTGATCATAAGTCACTTCATGCAAATTCTTTGTCTGATAAACAATAATGACATATCTTCCCCATTCTGGTTGTAACTCATTCAGAAAAATGGTGTTGTTAGCAATATTTGTCTGACTGAGGTTGTGTCTGGATAAATCATTCATGATCTTACAGAATCTGTGGTAGTACGTCTCTATGGATTCACCAGGAATTGAAGTAAACTTGCGAAGTTCCTTAAGCAATTGTGTTTCCATTTCCTGTTTCCCGATGTCTGTCCCATACATTAACCTCTTGACTCTTTCCCAGACTGCATGAGCACTTACTTCACTGTCAACAGTAGCATAGATGGTTTCAGGTAAACCAAGAACGACGTAATGAAATGCCTGATCATCAGCTTCAATCTGTTTTCTGTCTTCCACAGTGTATTCAGTCTCATTCTGATCTCTGTAGTATGGTTGTACTGGGGGGGTACCATTTGGATCACCAGGGTCTAGTACTTGTGATGGTTTGAAGGGTCCATCCATAATGGATTTGATGAGAAGAGTTCCATTTGTTTTGCTCTTAAGATAGCGCATCATACGACTAGCCCACTGTGAGTATCCACCCTTTGACAGCATGGGAGGTCGGTTTTCGGCACCGGCTACATGAATGTCTTGCTGAGTTGCCATTAGATGAAGTTTAGATGGATAAAGTTGATTCTTGGATCGTTCCAACGAAATAGGAGTTGAGTTTAGAGTGTGTTGATGCAAGTTTTTATGGTGAAAATTTTGACTGAAAACCTAAAAACCTCAATAACTTCTTCTCGGAGCGTTTTTAGGCCTCGAAACTTCGCCTAAATTGATAAATCATTTAGCGTGTCGTTCTCCTCTGTCTCACGGTCGTTTTGACAGCTGATTCGTCGAAAACGGAGTTACGGTTCAAAAGTTATGGCCGTTTGAAGTTTGGTCGTCAAAAACCTCACTTTTGTCAAAATTCTCGAAACTTTGCTGTGTTCTCGAAACTTTAGGATGTTTGCGAAACTTCTTGGTTTGCGAAACTTCTTGTGTTTGCGAAACTGTAGAGCATGCAGTGATCTCGAAACTTTGCTCTTTCAAAGATTGCGAAACTCAAAGATCTCGAAAACTTTGAAACTTTGCTCTTTCAAAGATTGCGAAACTTTGCTCTTTTAAAGATTGCGAAACTCAAAGATTGCGAAACTTTGCTCTTTCAAAGATTGCGAAACTCAAAGATTGCGAAACTTTGCTCTTTCAAAGATCTCGAAAACTTGATTGCGAAACTTGAAGTTCTCGAAACTTAGGGTTTGCGAAACTCAGTTGAGAGATTGCGAAACGCAAGTTTGCGATAAATTGTGATTTCGAAACTTAAGGTGTTTTCGAAAACACAAAGTCACCAAACCACTTTTCGAAATATAGAAGATTAGAAGAACCAAAAACAAAAATTCATGCTGACATCCTGATTTAGAACCCATATAAATTCTAGTGCACCACTATTCTTATGGGCTGATGCTGTAGCCACTGCTTGTTTTACTCAAAACCGATCCCTAGTACATCCGAGATTCAACAAAACCCCATATGAGCTAGTGAACAACCGTAAACCTGACATCTCTTACCTTCACGTGTTTGGCGCTTTGTGCTATCCGACGAATGATAGAGAAGATCTAGGGAAGTTAAAAGCTAAGGGTGATATTGGAATCTTCATTGGATATTCAGAAAACTCGAAGGCATTCAGGGTGTATAATAGAAGAACGAAAAAGATAATGGAGACGATGAATGTGAAGTTTGACGAGATTTCATAAATGGCTTCTGAGAGATACGCTCTAGAACCCGCGCTTAATCCGATGGCTTCTAATCAAAACGGATTAGGACCCGCACCAAACAAGCAGACTTCTGGACACATCAGTTCAGGACTCGTACCTCAAGGAGCTCAGTCAACAAACACGGATAAACCTTCAGAACAAGAACTGGAAAATTTCTTCGAGTTAATGCTTGATGAATACTATGGTGGAACTTCGACTAATGCATCTCAACAACATTCCGCTGCACCCGCTCAAAACCATCAACCACCACCATCACAAGATGCATCTACAACAATCGAAGCTGAAGCACCAACTACATCAACATCATCTACATCTACTCAAGCAACTCCAGTACTTGACACTGAAATACCAAGAGTTGATGAGCAAAACCAAAACACAAATTTTCAAGAAGAACCAACAAATAATTCAAACGATGCTGCGTTAGAAGAAGAAGAAGAAGTATTTGAAAACCCGTTTGCATCAGACTCTGCTGAATCTTCTTCGAGGTTACAAGAACCATCTAACACACATTCGTTCAACCAAAGGTACCCTTTTACGTTTCAATGGACAAAAGACCATCCGTTAGTACATGTTATTGGTGATCCTTCAATGCCAGTTCAGACGAGGAGACAACTTGCCACCGATCTCGAATTGTGCATTTACATTTGCTCAATAAGCCTCAAAGAACCAAAGAACATTCGGGAAGCAATGGCAGAAAACCCTTGGATTGAAGCGATGCAGGAGGAATTTCTTCAATACCTGTTACATGATAGTTGGGAACTTGTTGAACGACCACTTGATAAACGTGTTCTTGATCTCAAGTGGTTGTGGAAGAACAAACTGGATGAGGAAATGACTGTCATTCGCAACAAAGCTCGTCTCGTGGCTAAAGGATGTCCACAAGAAGAAGGGATAGATTTCGAAGAATCATTCGCGCCTGTAGCTAGACTTGAAGCAGTCCGGATTTTCTTAGCCTATGCAGCTCACAAAAACATCACAGTCTATCAGATGGACATTAAGACAGCTTTCTTGAATGGAACTCTGAAAGAAGAAGTGTATGTGAGTCAGCCAGAGGGATTCATCGACAAAGATCATCCAGACTACGTCTACAAGCTTAAGAAAGCAATTTATGTTTTAAAACAAGCTCCAAGAGCGTGGCATGACGAACTATCATCTTTCTTGCTTAAAAACAATTTCACAAAAGGAACGGTTGATGACACCTTGTTTATCAAAAAATTCAAAGATGACATTTTGATTGTTCAAATTTGCGTGGACGACATCATTTTTGGATCAACCAATCTAAACCATTCAAAACATTTTGAAAATCTCATGAAAAGTAAATTTGAAATGTCCATGATGGGGGAACTAAAATTCTTTCTTGGTTTACAAATACATCAATCCCCTCGTGGTATTTTTATCAATCAAGCTAAATATACGATAGAGATTTTGAAAAAACATGGAATGGAAAATTGTGATTCTGTTGGTACACCAATGGTCACTTCACCAAAAATAGGTGCTGATTTGTTTGGGAAACCTATCGATCCGAAGAAATATTGGAGCATGATCGGTTCTCTCATGTACCTGACTGCTAGTCGACCCGATATTCAATTTGCTGTATGTTTATTAACACGGTTTCAGGCAAAGCCTACCGAACTTCACCTCAAAGAGGTTAAACGGATCTTTCGGTACCTACGAAGCACCATTAACATGGGACTTTGGTATCCGAAGGATTCGGAGTTTAATCTAACAGCATTTTCAGATGCAGACCATGCTGGTGATCAAGTTATAGCAAAGAGTACATCAGGTGGAGCACAATTTTTGGGTGAAAAGCTTGTAAGCTGGTCTTCAAAGAAACAGGATTGTACTGCGCTATCAACCGCCGAAGCCGAGTATGTGTCTCTATCTGCGTGTTGTGCCCAAGTTCTTTGGATGAGGACACAGCTCACAGATTATGGCTTTACTTTTGACCGAATACCTATGTATTGTGACTCAAAAAGTGCCATAGCCATCTCGTGCAATCCCGTACATCACTCTAAGACGAAGCATATCAAAGTCCGCTACCATTTCATCAAAGAACACGTGGAAGAGGGTACTGTTGAATTATTTTTCGTTAAGACTAATTATCAACTCGCCGATCTATTTACTAAAGACCTTCCAAAAGAACGGTTTGACTATTTAGTTCGACGAATTGGCATGCGAAGCCTAACTCCTGAGGAGCTAGAACGTCTTCTCGAATCTTCTTGAAAAATGTTTTCAAAACCGCTTCGCTGTAAATATTTTTGAAAAACATAATACAAAATTTGATAAACCAACAAAAACAAAATACAAAAATATAAAATCTTTCAAAAATTACAAAAACAATATAAAATCAAAAAATCCAAAAATATTCTTCTCACGACATGTCTCTCGTATAAATCAATATTCTGTACGTTTCTAGAAATGTCATTCAACAATGATACGGATATGTACAGATGCTTGAGCGGGAGTTCTTTAAAATGTTTTTCTAAAACATGTCGTTTCTCAAAATTTTCTTCACTTTGGTTTCGTATACTTCAGTACGAAACCCGTACTTCAATGACGACTTCTGATTATTTTCAAATCAAGGACTCGTACGTTCAATGACGAAATCTTTTTCAAAAAGTTCGAGTCTAAACAAACGAAAAAGATTTCAAGCATAAACTCGTTTTCAAACAAAATTCTTGAGCACTTTTTCAAGATTGTTCAAAAGATTTCTCAAAATCTCTCAAAATTAGTGCTCAAGAAAACTCCCTCAAAACCCTTAATTAATTTTAAATATGCTATCATTAAGGGGGAGTACAAAAAAGAAAAATGTTCCGATTTCATGCAATATCAAATCTGTCTTTCTCTCCAAAAAGCTTTTTATTAATCAGTTGATATCAAAAATATCACGTTATGCTATTTTTGAGGGGGAGAAGACATGATTAAAATGTGATCAAAATGTGTAAAGATTGTGGCTGAATCTCAAAAGAGCTCGACTCAGATAGTACCAATGAATTGACGAAGCTTAAAATGTCAGTAATCGAAAAGACTTGTCCTGGACGGGTAATAACTTCAAGCTAGTCTAACTAGTGATGTAAGCGTCTCTCGAATAGGACTTGTCTGAGTAGAATGTACCGTATCGAGAGACTTTCTTTGGACTTGACCAGGACGGGTAATAACTTCAAGCTAGTCTAACTAGTGATGTAAGCGTGTCTCGAATCGGTCATGTTCACTGAAAGTGGATCAATTCAAAAAGTGCAAACTCCTCACGCATGTGCAAATTTCTTAAAAAATTCATGAGCACATGTGAAGGGGGAGTCCTTCAAAAGAAATGCAAAACTCTCGAAGTGTCAACAATGTGTTTTATTATCATAAACACTTTGAGAGATTTTCAATAAATGGTTTCATGGCAATGATAGGATAGTCATGGAGTTATAAGGTGACTAAGGTTAGGAAAAACCGTCCTATGATCCGCCAGAGCCGGATGGATCTACCCAAGGACAAATCCAATAGATTAGAATTAGAAGTCCTTAGGTATGATTGAAAAAAGGAGAAAAGGAGAAAGGAGAAAGAAGGGGTTGAAGAATTAAAAGGAAAAGTTAAGAAAAAGGGTGAAAAGAAATAGCCCTCCAAATGTTCAACCTTAGGGCAGACACAGGGTTCAACTCATATGCTACTGGTTGTTACTAAGGTGACACCGGTATTGAAGACAAAGACGTCATGGACCCAGTGACGCACTGCACTAAACCTTCTTAACCACTCAAGTTCTCTTAAAAGAGCTTGTTTCATTCTCACGGGGAACCGGTGTAATCTATCGATCTGTCTCTTAGAGATGATTGATATTGAAGCAGGAGACCTCTCCCTAATCTCCGCATAGGAAACCAAATGTGCACTTATCGAGTCTAGAGCCCCGAGATTCATCAAAAGATCTCATAGGAACACATGATATTTCTACATTGGTTGTTAATCATTAAGGACGCCAGATGTAAACTTAAGAGTCCTACGCAGATCTTAGCAATCTACCAGAACATTTATGAGAGGATTCACATTTTTTGATTCTCAATGATTGAGTGGAAATTCCTGCCAGGGTCAACATCATGCATCCCTGACAGCAGGTCACTTCGGTAATTCTTTATGGGTTACGCTTAGTGTTCGCGGTGGTTTCAAACGGTCTACAGTCGTGGAGTGATCCCCAGCGACTCACCCAGTCATTGAGCTACTAAGTAGGTCTTGTAAGCTCTCTCGAGAGTATCTGACATGGGAACGGCCTTGGTAAGGGTTTGAAGGAGTCTTCACACTATGTTGTTGACGACCTCTAATTCTTATCTGTAAGTACCGGATGTTTTATTGCTAACTGTTTATATGCAGGGACACTTCATCTCCATGGCGACAGATTCCACATGCTCATACATGCATCTCGAAGTCAAAGGAAAGTTCTCACAAAGATCAAAGCAAAGAAAGGTTCAAAGAAAGATTCTACGCAATGTGAAAGAATCTACAGAAGTAAAGTGACAAAGATCTATGTGAAAGAACGGGAACTACAAATGCATGTATCACAAAGACTGAAGATGTATGAGCATGTTGGAATGGCAAACAACCACCACAGACGCAGAAGTGACGAATGGCAGATAACTCCACATCACAAAGGAACAAAGAACGATGAAAAATCAGTTATCGAAGATCACAAAGCATGAAGGAACAAAGACTAAAGGCTATTCTACAACGACACACAAAGTTAAAGACAAAGAACATGGAAGACCCACTCACGTGGAGCATCATTCGAATGACCAACCCTTAGGGGGAGATTGTTAGCATTAAAAATATGTATTATGAAGTGATGGTCATTCTCATATTGTAACTTTGCGTCGTTTGTTAAGATTAGTAATAGTTTAGTCATTGGGCCTTGGACTTGGCAAGCTAATATGTTATGTGCTATGTTTCATAAGCCTAGTTATCCAATCATGTAACCAAGTCCAAGCCCAAGCCCATAGAAAGCCCATAGGGCATCTCATGTTAAGAACTATTTAAACACCTCAAAGGCTCATTTGAGGTGTGTGCTTGTGTGTGTGTTTGTGTGTGTTTTCTTTGAATAATATTCCATATTTCATCTCTTTCTCTCTACACATACACGACATCTACAAGTCACCATCTATCCATCTTTCCTTCTTATTGTGCTTATATTGTGTGTGATAAAGTTGTGTTATCTAAGGTCCTACAAGTGGTATCAGAGCACTTTTTCAAAATTTGATGAAAAAGATTGGTCAAGAAATATTGTGTGTCAAGAAAAAGTAAAAGAAATATTGAAGAAGAAAGATGGTGACTTGTTGAATATAAATTTGTTTTAATGAAATATAAATTAATGTTGTCTTTTACTTTAATGAATTTAGAATATTGATAAAGTTGTAAAGAAATATAAATTTGTTTTAATGAAATATAATTTTATTAAAGTTGGACTTTGATATTTTTAAAAACATCGGTTCTTCTAATAATATTGTGATAAATTCATGCTGCATGTCTTTAGCGGCTTCTTCGTACACTTCTTTTTGGCGAAGTTTCTGAATCAGCTTCCCTCCAAACTGACAACCGTCTTCAGCAGATTCGAAACATTGATGTAGTAAACAAGTCTTCTAACTTTTGAAGTTTTGAGTACGCAGCGGAATTTGTAGATGACACAGTAAACCACACCAAGCAAATCTGACTAGTTACTTTATAACGGTTATACTCAATGCAGAAGCTCCGTTCGGGGGTAACATGCAAGAAATCAGCAAGATCTTCTCACTTAAGTAGGCTACTTCACACTTCATTTGGGTCTTAGATATACCAACTTTATCACAAATATAGAAGATTAGAAGAAGAAAAGATGGTGACTTGATGTATATATATATATATATATATATATATGTGAATCGTATATATGAAAGAGAGATGGAAAATGAGAGAATATTATTAGGAAACATACACAATACACACACAAGCACACACCTCAAATGAGCCTTTGAGGTGTTAAATAGTAAGATACATGAGATGCCCTATGGGCTTTCTATGGGCTTGGGCTTGGACTTGGTTACATGGTAGATAACAAGGCTTATGAAACATAGCACATAACATATTAGCTTGCCAAGTCCAAGGCCCAATGACTAAGCTATTACTAATCTTAACGCATGACACAAAGTTACAATATGAGAATGACCATCACTTCATAATACATATTTTTAATGCTAACAATCTCCCCCTAAGGGGTGGTCATTCGAATGATGCTCCACGTGAGTGGGTCTTCCATGTTCTTTGTCTTCAACTTTGTGTGTCGTTTGTAGAATAGTCTTTAGTCTTTGTTCCTTCATGCTATGTGATCTTTGATAACTGATTTTCATCGTTCTTTGTTCCTTTGTGATGTGGAGTTATCTGCCTTTTGTCACTTCTGCGTCTGTGGTGGTTGTTTGCCATTCCAACATGCTCATACATCTTTGGACTTTGATATTCATATGCACGTAGTTCCCTTTCTTTCACTTTGATCTTTAGTCTTTATACTTTGTAGATTCTTCTTTTTGGCGTAGAATCTTTCTTTGAACTTTGTGTTGTACAGATCTTTGAGGGAGCTTTCTTTAACATCCAGATGTATGTATGAGCATGTGGAATCTGTCGCCATGGAGATGAAGTGTCCCTGCATATAAACAGTTAGCAATAAAACATCCGGTACTTACAGATAAGGAATTAGAAATTGTCAACAGCATAGTGTGAAGACTCCTTCTAATCCTTACCAAGGCCGTTCCCATGTCAGATAGTCTCGAGAGAGCTTACAAGACCTACTAAGTAGCTCAATGACTGGGTGAGTCGCTGGGGATCACTCCACGACTGTAGACCGTAATGGAACCACCATGAACACTAAGCGTAACCCATAAAGAATTACCGAAGTGACCTGCTGTCAGGGCTGCTTGATGTTGACCCTGGCAGGAATTTCCATTCAATCACTGAGAAACACAAAAGTGAATCCTCTCATAAATGTTCTGGCAGATAGCTAAGATCTGCGTAGGACTCTTAAGTTTACATCTGGCGTCCTTAATGATGAACAACCAGTGTAGAAATATCATGTGTTCCTATGAGATCTTTTGTTGAATCTCGGGGCTCTAGACTCGATAAGTGCACATTTGGTTTCCTATGCGAAGATTAGGGAGAGGTCTCCTGCTTCAATATCAACCATCTCTAAGAGACAAGTCGATAGATTACACCGGTTCCCCGTGAGAATGAAACAAGCTCTTTTAAGAGAACTTGAGTGGTTAAGAAGGTTTAGTGCAGTGCGTCACTGGGTCCATGACGTCTTAGTCTTCAATACCGGTGTCACCTTAGTAACAACCAGTAGCATATGAGTTGAACCCGGTGTCTGCCCTAAGGTTGAACATTTGGAGGGCTATTTCTTTTCACCCTTTTTCATAACTTTTCTTTTTAATTCTTCAACCCCTTCTTTCTCCTTTCTCATTTTCTCCTTTTTTCAATCATACCTAAGGACTTCTAATTCTAATCTATTGGATTTGTCCTTGGGTAGATCCCTCCGGCTCTGGCGGATCATAGGACGGTTTTTCCTAACCTTAGTCACCTTATAACTCCATTACTATCCTATCATTGATCACATGCCATAAAACCTTTTGTGAAAAATCTCTCAAAGTGTTTATGATAATAAAACACATTTTGTTGACACTTTGAGAGTTTTGCATTTCTTTTGAAGGACTCCCCCTTCACATGTGCTCATGTAATTTTTAAGAAATTTGCACATGTGGGAGGAGTTTGCACTTTTTGAATTGATCCACTTTCAGCGAACATGACCGATTCGAGACACGCTTACATCACTAGTTAGACTAGCTTGAAATTATTACCCGTCCTGGTCATGTCCAAAGAAAGTCTCTCGATATGGTACATTCTACTCAGACAAGTCCTATTCGAGACACGCTTACATCACTAGTTAGACTAGCTTGAAATTATTACCCGTCCAGGACAAGTCTTTTCGATTACTGACATTTTAAGCTTCGTCAATTCATTGGTACTTACTGAGTCAAGCTCTTCTGAGATTCTGCCACAATCTTAAAACATCTTTGATCACATTTTAATCATGTCTTCTCCCCCTCAAAAATAGCATATCGTGATATTTTTGATATCAACAGATTAAGAAAAAGCTTTTGGAGAGAAAGACAGATTCTGCATGAATTTGGAACATTTTAGTTGTTTATACTCCCCCTTAATGATAGCTCATTTAAAATATATTTAAGGGTTTTGAGGGAGTTATCTTGAGCACTAATTTTGAGAGATTTTGAGAAATCTTTTGAACAATCTTGAAAAAATGCTCAAGAATTTTGTTTGAAAACGAGTTTTATGCTTGAAATCTTTTTCGTTTGTTTAGACTCGAACATTTTGAAAAAGAGTTCATCATTGAACGTATGAGTCCTTGATTTGAAAATAATCAGAAGTCATCATTAGGGTCCGGGTTTCGTACTGAAGTATACGAAAGCCATCGTGAAGAAACTTTTGAGAATCGACATGTTTTAGAAAAACATTTTAAAGAACTCCCGCTCAAGCATCTGTACATGTCCGTATCATTGTTGAATGACATTTCTAGAAACGTACAGAATATTGATTTATACGAGAGACATGTCGTGAGAAGAATATTTTTGGATTTTTTTTATTTTTTAATGTTTTTGTATTTTTTGAAATTTTATATTTTTGTATTTTGTTTTTGTTTTTATAAAAGAAATGGAAAATCAAAAATAGAAGATTGAAAGAATGATTTTATAGAATTTACAGAATTTGAACCCTCTGAAGAACTGGGTTCTGAGATAGTTGAAGCACCTGCAACCAAAGACGAAGAGGTTTCACAAATAACAGTGTTAGAAGTACATGAAGCATCACTCTGCGGGTGTTGACTATCAACGGTTGTTGTGGTTTCTACTTCCTTATCCTGAAGATTATCACTATTATTTGTCTTGGTGCAACTATCAAAAATCTTCCATGTGGGAATCCATCTAAGACCAACTGTTTTAAAAACTTTCCCGGTAGGAATCCACCTAAGGTAAGATCTAGATGTAGTTTTCTTATCAGATGCAGCGGAAGTCTCAGTCTTGGAAAAACTACATTCTTTAGATATCCACCTATTAGGTTTCTTAACCTCTTGCTTCTTATCAATGGGTTTGTTTTGATTTGGTGTCTTAGTAGATTGGGTCTTGACACTTGATTTGGAAATCTTTGTGTTGCATTCTACTTTCCTAGCATTCTTATTTATGCCACTACTCTTAGATGCAAGCCAGTCCCTAGTATTTTGTTGATTGTTCCTAGGTAATGGTTTACTACTACTAGCAGTGCTTTGGAATCTTGTAGAATTCATCACACTAGGTTTTGCACCTAAAATTCCGTTTTTTCGATGTTGTGCCTTTTTTCTAGCTTCTTCTAGATGATGATTGAGGACCATGTCATTAGAACCAACAGACTCATTAACAGTTTTTGTTGTCTTATTTGGTGTACTAAACTTAGAAGAGCCAGGTGAAACCACATTTTTGTTTCTTTCAACAAACAAATTTTGTTTTTCAACAATCTTATCATTTTCACATTGCTGGGGCAAGGGTGTTGGAGTGACTGGTTTTGTC
Organism: Artemisia argyi; assembly: GCA_030686995.1. Taxonomy (NCBI): domain Eukaryota; kingdom Viridiplantae; phylum Streptophyta; class Magnoliopsida; order Asterales; family Asteraceae; genus Artemisia; species Artemisia argyi. Next base: position 82,828,425 of record CM060677.1, on the reverse strand, counting down.
AAATCCTTTTTCTCATCGACTTTTGGAGCAAACCGTGAAATTGACATTTTTGGTTTTTGAACCGTGTTTGAAACATTTGGTTTCTCCGAAGTTGATGGTTTTGCAAACTTAGTTTCCTCACCCTTCCTTTTTTGACTTTCAAGCTGAGCCCTCAAAAAATCATTTTGCTCTTTCATGTTCTTGAAAGCACGCTCATACGACAGTTTTTCATATTTGCATTCTTCCTTTTTTCGATCAAGTTGTTTAAAACATGACACATTTTCTTTTTCAAGCTTTATAAGAGCATTTTCATATTTGGAAACAATTTCGGAGGTCTCAGCTCTCAGTCTTTCATCGTCTTGAACCGAATATGTTTGTAAAATGATGGACATAATAACAGTGGTCATAACAGCTTCGAAGAGAGAATCATTTAGGTTTTCCAAAACAATCATGTTTTAACGAATATCATTAGCTTCGGTTACCAGGGATTTGTGGTCCTTGACAAAGTCGGCCGTTTCTTTTAAGAAAACTAGTTCAAAATTTTTTACACTCGCGCTGATGTTATTCAGTGGAATAGTAATTTCGTTTTGAAACACCTTTTTCTGTTCGATGTGAAAACTAGAATGCCAGTTGTTAATATCGATGGAAGTTTTAGATTTAACAATATTTTGAAGTTCTTGAATTCTCATTTTAACGTCATCGAGAATGTCTCTAGCCTCACTTGTTTTAAAAGTGTTGTTAGAGGACATTTGTTCTAATTTTGAAAGAGATTTGGAAACAACTTTCTTTTTAGACAAGAATTTCGCAAATGGTCGTTTAATGGAAAACACAGACGGTTCTGTTTGTGGAACAAAAGTGATTCCCGAAAGTTTGTTCAATTTGTTGTAATCAATGGGTTTCAAATCCTTTTGTTTCATTTTATTAATGCTCTCTTCGACATGTTCAATCGTTAGCACGGAATCCCGAACGACGGGAGGATCATGTTTGGTATAAATCACATTACCATTGTACAAAACATTCTGTTCTTGCTGAGCTTTCTTGAGATTACAAGGGGTGTTGTTACCAAGAGCCATTTTATGTTTCGTATGGTAAATCGGATTAATTTGATTTGAAATCATTTTCATTGTTTGACTCGACTGACCCGACTTAACCACTAATTCCTCTAAATGAGCAATCATGTGTTCTGACTCTACGATTTCTTCCAAAAGTTTGTCTTCTTTCTTTGCAAAATCCTTTTTCAACTCATCCATTTCTTTTTCAAGATTGGAATAAGCTGTTTTTTGTTTAGAAAGTTGGTTTTGTAAATCAGAAATTTCCGTGTTTAAAGATTTTATCTTTTTGAAAGAATTAACATCAAGTGTGTCAAACTTGAGTTGCAATTGTTGTTTCTCTGAAACGGAATTTTGATAACCTGTTTCTAATTCAGACAATCTTTTGTTATGAAATTCAAAAGCTTTAACGGTGGATTTGTAACTCTCAAGCTCAGCGGTCAATTTAACATTCGCGGCCTTAACATCGCGATTGACCTTTTGCACATTCTCAATTTCAATACGACAATTATTCAATAATGATTCAAATAAAGCACGTGTTTCCTCATCATTCTCAGCATGCTGTGAAACGAAGCCTCCATTATGATTCACATCTGGAGTTGCTGAAGGAGTATTGCTACTACTTGGCGTGTCCAGGTATGTATCATAATTAGGTGCTAGCTTCTCAGAATGCTGTTCCTCATGAGGAGACATATCAAATATATCATTATTGTGACATGTGTTGAATTGTGATACCTCAGAGACTGCATTGACGTCATAAACAGGAAGTGTGTCAGAATCCGTGTCATACTTAGCTTCCTGAAGATTTGCCATGAATATGCAGTTCGCAGTGATATCTTCTCTATCTTCCATGTCATCCATAAGAGCCATAAAGTCATTCTCCTCTGCGTTCAGCTGAAATCCTGCCTCTGCAAGTACGCTAGATCTTTCTTGTTTGGCTTAGTAGGACAGTTCCTTGCTATATGACCTACACCCTGGCAGTTGAAACACTTTACCGGATTACCCTGATTCACATTTCCCATATTCCCAACTACTGGAGCTGCAACATTTCTATTCTGATTACCCATTGCCTGATTACGAACATTCTGACCCCTTTGATTTCCAACAATCTGACCCAACTGATTCCCTGCATTCTGACCATACTGATTCCCTGCATATTGACCTGCATTTTGCATATTCTGATTGCCCATATTAAATCCCGTAGCATATCCTTGCTGATTCCCATAAACTCCAACCATTTGGCCTCCGTTGCCCATATTGAAACTCGGCTGAGCGATCTGCTTGTTACGAGTATTCGATGAAATCCTTTGGTTGTTGTTTGTTGGTGTAGAATAGTGTCCTTGGAATTCCTTTGACAGAAAAGCAAACGCTTGAGTCAATGCTGCAGCAGCTTCATCATTGTCAGTGAATTCTGGTTCTTGGAATTGTGGGTATGTCTGTTGTGGAATAACTTGTTGTTGTTGTGGGTAGAATTGTTGTTGGTAGACCGGTGTTGGTTGTTGAATGCATGATGGTTGCATGTAGTTGTGAATGGATGATGATGGTTGTTGAGTGTTCACTTGTAATGGTGTTGGTGTATTAGCAATTAGTGCGAGAGGATCATGATTCTTTGCCAATTTTTCTTTCCTAACTTCATTAGCCTCAGCTTGGTTTTGCTTCAGAAAGTCATAGAGTTGATCATAATTCACCTGATGTAAGTCCTTTGTCTGACTAACAATTGTAACATAACGACCCCATTCTTCTGGAAGGTTATTGACGAATTTGATGTTTGTTGCAATTGTTCGAGGTGTCAACTTGTTTCTGATTAACTCATTCATCAACGTGCAAAACCTTGTGTAGTATGACTCAATCTGTTCACCTTTAGTGGATGTGAAGTTCTCCCATTCAGTAAGAAGTTTGTTCTCAACGTCTTGTTGTCCAATCTCTGTTCCATGACAAATCCTTCTAACACGTTCCCACATAGCATGAGCAGTTTCACAGCTGTCGACCGCAGCAAAGATCTCCCGTGGTAATCCAAGTTGGATTAAATGCATTGCCATATCATCAGCTTTGATCTGCGTCTTGTCTTCATCTGTGTAATCTTCTTCTGTTTGTAAACGCATGTATGGTTCTGTAGGATTTGTTGAGTTTGGATTACCGGCAATTTAAACTTGTCTTGGCTGAAATGGACCATTCTTAATGGAGTTGATCATTAATTTACCATCAGGCTTTGTTTTGATGTAACGAAGCATGCGGCTTGTCCATGGGAGATATCCACCTTTTTCAAGCATAGGGGGTCGGTTTTCTACACCGGCTGCATGAATATCTTGCTGAGATGCCATTTGATGAAGTGTAAATGGATAAAGTTGATACTTGGATCGTTCCAACGAAATAGGAGTTGTGTTTGGAGTAAGTTGTTGCAAGTTAGGATAGTGAAAATTTTGACTTAAAACCTTAAAACCTCAATAACTTCTTCTCGGAGCGTTTATAGGCCTCGAAACTTCGCCCTTGGTTTACAAATACATCAATCCCCTCGTGGTATTTTTATCAATCAAGCTAAATATACGATAGGGATTTTGAAAAAACATGGAATGGAAAATTGTGACTCTGTTGGTACACCAATGGTCACTTCACCAAAAATAGGTGCTGATTTGTTTGGGAAACCTATCGATCCGAAGAAAAATCGGAGCATGATCGGCTCTCTCATGTACCTGACTGCTAGTCGACCAGATATTCAATTTGCTGTATGTTTGTTACCACGGTTTCAGGCAAAACCTACCGAACTTCACCTCAAAGAGGTTAAACGGATCTTTCGGTACCTACGAAGCACCATTAACATGGGACTTTGGTATCCGAAGGATTCGGGGTTTAATCTAACAGCATTTTCAGATGCAGACCATGCTGGTGATCAAGTTACAACAAAGAGTACATCAGGTGGAGCACAATTTTTGGGTGAAAAGCTTGTAAGCTGGTCTTCAAAGAAACAGGATTGTACTGCGCTATCAACCGCCGAAGCCGAGTATGTGTCTCTATCTGCGTGTTGTGCCCAAGTTCTTTTGATGCGAACACAGCTCACAGATTATGGCACAGATTATGGCTTTACTTTTGACAGAATACCTATGTAAATTTAGATAAGTTAGAAAAAACACTTCGACTTGGGATACTTTTCTAAATTGTATAATTTAGATAAGTTTTGAAAATTTTCGATAAGTGCAATTTATCGAGAAGATTTGCAAATAATTATCGAGAATTGTTTGCTGAAATTATCGAGAAATTTTGCAAATATTATCGAGAATTCTTTTGCTGAAATTTTCGAAAAATTACTCTGCCAAATTTTTCAAAAATTCTTCTTTTTTCGAGAACCTGAATTTATCGAGAAACTTGGAAAATTTTTTCGAGAACTTGGGTAAATTATCGAGAACACTGTCTTCGAGAATTCAAAGTTTCGAGAACACAGCAAAGTTTCAAGAATTTTGACAAAAGTGAGGTTCTTGACGACCAAACTTCAAACGGCCATAACTTTTGAACCGTAACTCCGTTTTCGACGAATCAGCTGTCAAAACGACCGTGAGACCGAGAAGAAGGACACGTTGAATCATCTAAAGATCATTCAAGCCAAGCTTCGAGGCCCAAATCCACTCTGAACGGAAGTTATTAAGGTTTTAAGGTTTTAGATCGTATTTTTCACCACAAAAACCTGCTTAATCTTCACCAAACCCTACTCCTATTTCGTTGGAACGATCCAAGAATCAACTTTATCCATCTAAACTTCATCAAATGGCATCTCAGCAAGATATTCATGCAGCCGGTGCGGAAAACCGACCTCCTATGCTTGAAAAAGGTGGATATCTCCCATGGACAAGCCGCATGCTTCGTTACATCAAAACTAAGACTGATGGTAACCTCATGCTCAACTCCATTAAGAATGGTCCATTTCAGCCAAGACAAGTTCAAATTGCCGGTAATCCAAACTCAACAAATCCTACTGAACCATACATGCGTTTACAAACAGAAGAAGATTACACTGATGAAGACAAGGCGCAGATCAAAGCTGATGATATGGCAATGCATTTAATCCAACTTGGATTACCACGGGAGATCTTTGCTGCGGTCGACAGCTGTGAAACTGCTCATGCTATGTGGGAACGTGTTAGAAGGATTTGTCATGGAACAGAGATTGGACAACAAGACGTTGAGAACAAACTTCTTACTGAATGGGAGAACTTCACATCCACTAAAGGTGAACAGATTGAGTCATACTACACAAGGTTTTGCACGTTGATGAATGAGTTAATCAGAAACAAGTTGACACCTCGAACAATTGCAACAAACATCAAATTCGTCAATAACCTTCCAGAAGAATGGGGTCGTTATGTTACAATTGTTAATCAGACAAAGGACTTACATCAGGTGAATTATGATCAACTCTATGACTTTCTGAAGCAAAACCAAGCTGAGGCTAATGAAGTTAGGAAAGAAAGATTGGCAAAGAATCATGATCCTCTCGCACTAATTGCTAATACACCAACACCATTACAAGTGAACACTCAACAACCATCATCATCCATTCACAACTACATGCAACCATCATGCATTCAACAACCAACACCGGTCTACCAACAACAATTCTACCCACAACAACAACAAGTTATTCCACAACAGACATACCCACAATTCCAAGAACCAGAATTCACTGACAATGATGAAGCTGCTGCAGCATTGACTCAAGCGTTTGCTTTTCTGTCAAAGGCATTCCAAGGACGCTATTCTACACCAACAAACAACAACCAAAGGATTTCATCGAATACTCGTAACAGGCAGATCGCTCAGCCGAGTTTCAATATGGGCAACGGAGGCCAAATGGTTGGAGTTTATGGGAATCCGCAGGGATATCAGAATATGCAGATTGCAGGTCAGTATGCAGGAAATCAGAATGCAGGTCAATATGCAGGGAATCAGTATGGTCAGAATGCAGGGAATCAGTTGGGTCAGTTTGTTGGAAATCAGAGGGGTCAGAATGTTGGTAATCAGGCAATGGGTAATCAGAATAGAAATGTTGCAGCTCCAGTAGTTGGGAATATGGGAAATGTGAATCAGGGTAATCCGGTTAAGTGTTTCAACTGTCAGGGTGTAGGTCATATGGCACGGAACTGTCCTACAAAGCCAAACAAGAAAGATCTAGCGTACTTGCAGAAAGCAGTAATGTTGGCACAAAAGGCAGAGGCAGGATTTTAGTTGAATGCAGAGGAGAATGACTTAATGGCTCTTATGGATGACATGGAAGATAGAGAAGATATCGATGCGAACTGCATATTCATGGCGAATCTTCAGGAAGCTAAGTATGACACGAATTCTGACATACTTCCTGTTTATGACACCAATGCACCATCTGAGGTATCTAACTTCAACACATGTCACAATAATGATATATTTGATATGTCTCCTCATGAGGAACAGCATTTTGAGAAGCAAGCAACCACTTATGATACATACCTGGACACGCCAAGTAGTAGCAATACTCCTTCCACAACTCCAGATGTGAATCATAATGGAGGCTTCGTTTCACAGCATGCTGAGAATGATGAGGAAACACGTGCTTTATTTGAATCATTATTGAATAATTGTCGTATTGAAATTGAGAATGTGCAAAAGGTCAATCGCGATGTTAAGGCCGCGAATGTTAAATTGACCGCTGAGCTTGAGAGTTACAAATCCACCGTTAAAGTTTTTGAATTTCATAACAAAAGATTGTCTGAATTAGAAACTGGTTATCAAAATTCCATTTCAGAGAAACAACAATTGCAACTCAAGTTTGACACACTTGATGTTAATTCTTTCAAAAAGATAAAATCTTTAAACACGGAAATTTCTGATTTACAAAACCAACTTTCTAAACAAAAAACAGCTTATTCCAATCTTGAAAAAGAAATGGATGAGTTGAAAAAGGATTTTGCAAAAAAAGAAGACAAACTTTTGGAAGAAATCGTAGAGTCAGAACACATGATTGCTTATTTAGAAGAGTTAGTGGTTAAGTCGGGGCAGTCGAGTCAAACAATGAAAATGATTTCAAATCAAACTAATCCGATTTACCATACGAAACATAAAATGGCTCTCGGTAACAACACCCCTTGTAATCTCAAGAAAGCTCAGCAAGAACAGAATGTTTCGTACAATGGTAATGTAATTTATACCAAACATGATCCTCCCGTCGTTCGGGATTCTGTGCTAACGATTGAACATGTCGAAGAGAGCATTAATAAAATGAAACAAAAGGATTTGAAACCCATTGATTACAACAAATTGAACAAACTTTCGGGAATCACTTTTGTTCCGCAAACAGAACCGTCTGTGTTTTCCATTAAACGACCATTTGCGAAATTCTTGTCTAAAAAGAAAGTTGTTTCCAAATCTCTTTCAAAATTAGAATAAATGTCCTCTAACAACACTTTTAAAACAAGTGAGGCTAGAAACATTCTCGATGACGTTAAAATGAGAATTCAAGAACTTCAAACCATAGTTAAATCTAAAACTTCCATCGATATTAACAACTGGCATTCTAGTTTTCACATCGAACAGAAAAAGGTGTTTCAAAACGAAATTACTATTCCACTGAATAACATCAGCGCGAGTGTAAAAAATTTTGAACAAGTTTTCTTAAAAGAAACGGCCGACTTTGTCAAGGACCACAAATCCCTGGTAACCGAAGCTAATGATGCTCGTGAAAACATGAATGTTTTGGAAAACCTAAATGATTCTCTCTTCGAAGCTGTTATGACCACTGACATTATGTCCATCATTTTACAAACATATTCTGTTCAAGACGATGAAAGACTGAGAGCTGAGACCTCCGAAATTGTTTCAAAATATGAAAATGTTCTTATAAAGCTTGAAAAAGAAAATGTGTCATGTTTTAAACAACTTGATCAGAAAAAGGAAGAATGCAAGTATGACAAATTGTCGTATGAGCGTGCCTTCAAGAATATGAAAGAGCAAAATGATCTTTTGAGGGCTCAGCTTGAAAGTATAAAAGGGAAGGCTGTGGATACTAAGTTTGCAAAACCATCGACTTCGGAGAAACAAAATGTTTCAAACACGGTTCAAAAACCAAAAATGTCAATTTCACGGTTTGCTCCAAAAGTCGATGAGAAAAAGGATTTGTCAAAACCAGTCACTCCAAAACCCTTGCCCAAGGAAAAGGTAATGGAAAAGATTGTTGAAAAACAAAAATTGTTTGTTGAAAGAAACAAAAATGTAATTTCACCTGGCTCTTCTAGGAATAGTACACCAAATGTGACCACAAAATCTGTAAAGGAATCTGTTGGTTCTAATGACATGGTCCAATATCAACATCTAGAAGAAGCTAGGAAAAAGGCACGGCGTCGAAAAGACGGAATTTTAGGCTCAAAACCTAGTGTGATGAATTCTACAAGATTCCAAAGTACTACTAGTAGTAGTAAACCATTACCTTGGAACAATCAACAAAATACTAGGGATTGGATTGCATCTAAGAGTAGTGACACAAAAGAGAATGCTAGGAATGTAGAATGCAACACAAAGAATTCCAGGGTCTCATCGAACAACAAACAATTTCCAAAAGACTGTAGTGACAAAGTTAAAGTTGCTGTGTTAAACAAGAATGTTGAATTTGTCTATCCTACATGTCAAGAATGTATTTTTTCAGCTAATCACGATGCATGTGTTGCACAATTTCTCAAGAAAGGAAAATCAAGTGTCAAGGCACAATCCACTAAGACGCCAAATAGAAACACACCCGTTGATAACAAGAAAATGGATAAGAAATCTAATAGGTGGATATCTAAAGGATGTAGTTTGTCAAAAACTGAGACTTCCGCTGCATCTGATAAGGAAACTACGTCTAAATCTTACCTTAGGTGGATTCCCACGGGAAAAGTTTTTAATACTGTTGGTCTTAGATGGATTCCCACAGGGAAGATTCTTGATAGTTGCACAAAGACTAATGATAGTGTTCATCATCATGATAAGGAAGTTGAAATCACAACAACCGTTGATAGCAAACACCCTCTATGTGAGGAAACATGTACTTCTAACACTGTTATTTGTGCAAACTCTTCTTCTGTGGATGCAGGTACTTGTGAAAGTGAAGAGAGTGCATACACCCAATATGGTAAAGAGGAACTTTACGCCAACATCGCATGTGGACATCCTTTTCTAACTCCACTCTTAACCCCACTTTTACTTGTTCAAGCTTAATTTTTTCTTTCTTCAATTCTACTTTGTATATATTTTTGAAAAACAAAATAAAAATTTGAAAAACCATCAAAAACAAAATACAAAAATATAAAATTTTAAAAAATCCAAAAACATTATAAAATCAAAAATCCAAAAATATTCTTCTCACGACATGTCTCTCGTATAAATCAATATTCTGTACGTTTTTAGAAATGTCATTCAACAATGATACGGACATGTACAGATGCTTGAGCGGGAGTTCTTTTTTTTAATGTTTTTCTAAAACATGTCGTTGCTCAAAAATTTCTTCACAATGGCTTTCGTATACTTCAGTACGAAACCCGAACTTCAATGATGACTTCTGATTATTTTCAAATCAAGGACTCGTACGTTCAATGACGAAATCTTTTTCAAAAAGTTCGAGTCTAAACAAACGAAATAGATTTCAAGCATAAACTTGTTTTCAAACAAAATTCTTGAGCACTTTTTCAAGATTGTTCAAAAGATTTTTCAAAATCTCTCAAAATTAGTGCTCAAGAAAACTCCCTCTAAACCCTTAAAATTGATTTTAAATGAGCTATCATTAAGGGGGAGTATAAACAACTAAAATGTTCCTATTTCATGCAAAATCAAATCTGTCTTTCTCTCCAAAAGCTTTTTCCTAATCAGTTGATATAAAAAATATCACGATATGCTATTTTTGAGGGGGAGAAGACATGATTAAAATGTGATCAAAGATGTTTAAAGTATGTGACTGAATCTCAAAAGAGCTCGACTCAGTATGTACCAATGAATTGACGAAGCTTAAAATGTCAGTAATCGAAAAGACTTGTCCTGGACGGGTAATAATTTCAAGCTAGTCTAACTAGTGATGTAAGCGTGTCTCGAATAGAACTTGTCTGAGTAGAGTGTACCATATCGAGAGACTTTCTTTGGACTTGACCAGGACGGGTAATAATTTCAAGCTAGTCTATCTAGTGATGTAAGCGTGTCTCGAATCGGTCATGTTCACTGAAAGTGGATCAATTCAAAAAGTGCAAACTCCTCCCGCATGTGCAAATTTCTTAAATATTCATGAGCACATGTGAAGGGGGAGTCCTTCAAAAGAAATGCAAAACTCTCGAAGTGTTAACAAAGCATGTTACTATCATAAACACTTTGAGAGATTTTCAAATGAATGGTTTTATGGCAACAATAGGATAGTCATGGAGTTATAACGTGACTAAGGTTAGGAAAAACCGTCCTATGATCCGCCAGAGCCGGAGGGATCTACCCAAGGACAAATCCAATAGATTAGAATTAGAAGTCCTTAGGTATGATTGAAAAAAAAGGAGAAAATGAGAAAGGAGAAAGAAAGGGTTGAAGAATTAAAAAGAAAAGATATGAAAAAGGGTGAAAAGAAATAGCCCTCCAAATGTTCAACCTTAGGGCAGATACCAGGTTCAACTCATATGCTACTGGTTATTACTAAGGTGACACCGGTATTGAAGACTAAGACGTCATGGACCCAGTGACGCACTGCACTAAACCTTCTTAACCACTCAAGTTCTCTTAAAAGAGCTTGTTTCATTCTCACGGGGTACCGGTGTAATCTATCGACTTGTCTCTTAGAGATGGTTGATATTGAAGCAGGAGACCTCTCCCTAATCTCCGCATAGGAAACCAAATGTGCACTTATCGAGTCTAGAGCCCCGAGATTCAACAAAAGATCTCATAGGAACACATGATATTTCTACACTGGTTGTTCATCATTAAGGACGCCAGATGTAAACTTAAGAGTCCTACGCAGATCTTAGCTATCTGCCAGAACATTTATGAGAGGATTCACTTTTGTGATTCTCAGTGATTGAATGGAAATTCCTGCCAGGGTCAACATCAAGCAGCCCTGACAGCAGGTCACTTCGGTAATTCTTTATGGGTTACGCTTAGTGTTCATGGTGGTTCCATTACGGTCTACAGTCGTGGAGTGATCCCCAGCGACTCACCCAGTCATTGAGCTACTTAGTAGGTCTTGTAAGCTCTCTCGAGAGTATCTGTCATGGGAACGGCCTTGGTAAGGATTAGAAGGAGTCTTCACACTATGTTGTTGACAATTTCTAATTCCTTATCTGTAAGTACCGGATGTTTTATTGCTAACTGTTTATATGCAGGGACACTTCATCTCCATGGCAACAGATTCCACATGCTCATACATACATCTGGATGTTAAAGAAAGCTCCCTCAAAGATCTGTACAACACAAAGTTCAAAGAAAGATTCTACGCCAAAAAGAAGAATCTACAAAGTATAAAGACTAAAGATCAAAGTGAAAGAAAGGGAACTACGTGCATATGAATATCAAAGTCCAAAGATGTATGAGCATGTTGGAATGGCAAACAACCACCACAGACGCAGAAGTGACGAAAGGCAGATAACTCCACATCACAAAGGAACAAAGAACGATGAAAATTAGTTATTGAAGATCACAAAGCATGAAGGAACAAAGACTAAAGACTATTCTACAACGACACACAAAGTTAAAGACAAAGAACACGGAAGACCCACTCACGTGGAGCATCATTCGAATGACCAACCCTTAGGGGGAGATTGTTAGCATTAAAAATATGTATTATGAAGTGATGGTCATTCTCATATTGTAACTTTGTGTCGTGCGTTAAGATTAGTAATAGTTTAGTCATTGGGCCTTGGACTTGGCAAGCTAGTATGTTATGTGCTATGTTTCATAAGCCTTGTTATCTACCATGTAACCAAGTCCAAGCCCAAGCCCATAGAAAGCCCATAGGGCATCTCATGTATCTTACTATTTAAACACCTCAAAGGCTCATTTGAGGTGTGTGCTTGTGTGTGCTTGTGTGTGTAAGTGTGTGTGTTTTCTTTGAATAAAAGCTCTCATCTTTTCCATCTCTCTCTCATATATACGAAATATATCTTATACATATCAAGTCACCATCTTTTCTTCTCTACTTCCTCTAAGCTTCTATTGGTGTGATAAAGTTGTGATATCTAAGGTCCTACAAGTATTGTAGGACCGAAAATATACATGATTCGTGTGGTTCGGGAGGTCTTGGTTGATGATTATTGATGAACTCCATATTTAGTTTTAGAGAGAGAAAGTAGAGAGAGGGTGAAGAAATGGAAGTTTATTAAGAATGAAAGAACAATACACAATTTCCCACACCCCTCATGGAGAGTCATGAGGGGTATTTATAGGCTCTACACATCACAAGTTTGCCTAGTTAACATAAGTAGTCCCTATTGGCACAACTTGCTACATATCTAGTCCATTTCACGTATGTGACGTTATCTTTATAAAAAAGCGAGGCTAACAATCTCCCTCCAAGATATCGTCACACGTGAATGGTTACAATGAGACCTATAAATACATTAACAATGTAAAATTACAATAATAGTAAACTATGTTGACGTTGTTGAAGCGCAGAGTCTCTGTAGTCTAGATACTGAGGCAGACTTAAAGTTCTCTTTTCCGACGATCTCGGCGTATGATCTTTGACACTGACGGCAAAGGTATTTGTAGCTCTGAACTTCAACTGTAATGGTCTAGTTAGGTTATTACTCCCTCCTAACTAGTGAGCCTTTATTCTTTTTCCTGCTCCCTCCTGAACCGACAACTCTCTTTTCATCACGCAGCGGATAAAGTAGATTCATAAGTGTAGGCACATGGTTGTCGTTCAGGGAGCATCATGACAATATAACTCACATAACATTGCACAGAAGGTTGGTAATACGCTCCGATGTACACATCATTAGTACTTCTTCGGTTTTAGTGTAAGCACAATTCCCTCGAACAACCAACATACTAGAGATGAAACACTACTTCTTCTAGCATGTTCCTCTCCCTCCTGATGGTTGCGATTTATCGATATCATCATACTATTTTGTGTACATGCCATAATTACCCGTACTTTACACTTCTGATGCAATATAGATAGACCGTGTAAGCATAATTTGTGAGTATATGTCGCAAAAGTATACTCTCAATACTTCTCTCAAATCAACCTTTAAACGAACCTCCTTGTAATTCACCGGCTACTAGTAATAACCACATATGGAGACTGCCCGATATGACCAGCTTGAAAAAGAAGTAATCATCTCATCTTGTGACTTAATGCTTGTACGATAGATGTGACTTAATACCTATACTGAGCACTACAATGTAACTCCTTTAAGTATGAGGTTGCACGAAATATTCGCCACTTGAACAATCCACTACTTCGTGTGACACTGAGTACTACAATGTAACTCCTTTAAGTGATAGTTTTACTGTGAGCACTACAACGTAACTCCTTACATCAGTAATAACTAGATTGTCAAGACTAAATTTTTTAATTTGCGCAGACAAGTTATCTTCAACAGTCGTGCATCCAACCACCCCTAGACTTTGAGATAAATAAGTACACTTGTTGTGATGCCACTTCAAAGTCAAATCAATAATACCGTGCAAAAATCCCGTAGTCATTTTTGTTGAACGAAACAATTCTAGCCGTGAAATTATGTATCCCCGTGAAAATTGCAATACCAAAATACCACTCAATTGGCCAAATAATTAAAAGTTGTATCCACACCTTTTTAGAAAAAAATGCGGATAGCAATTTTTAAATACCAATGGGAGCAGCTCATCGTGTGATCTCATCAGCCCATTGCAATACATGTGATAACAACTTTCAGCCCAAGTGATATTCAATGTACGGATCCAGAATAGACAGGCCAGATCTGGGCCCAAGATTGCAAGTAATACTCGATCCAAAATATAATCAGTTGTAGACACTAGCAAACCCAAATATTACTCACAATATGTCTACCCTAAAAACATATACCACTTGATATATCCGCCTACCACATTACGTTCTCACCTCACATCAAACGTACTCCATCTTCATCATCAGTAACGACACCAATCAATCAAAAGCTAAACCATACCCAATCTTTTTCATCAAATTTATCACAACTTTCCTTGTTTTATCAAATTCATTAAAACAAGTCACCATCTTTCTTCTTCTAATCTTCTATATTTTCAAAAAGAAAGGTTGGTCAAGAAAGAAACAAATTTATATTTGTGATAAAGTTGGTATATCTAAGGTCCTACAAGTGGTATCAATCGCCTAACAATGATTTAGGAGGGTTGAGAGTTTGTGTGGTTCGTGTTTTTAAGCTATATTTCACGTTTTTTTAGAAAAGTTCTCACTTTTCTTGTTTTTCTTGGTTTTTAACACTTTTTTTATTACAAACTAGTGTTATAAACCTTTTTCTAACAAGAAAGTTTCAACCTTTTTGAAAATTTCAAGCTTAAAAAACTCGATTTGGTTTTTGTACTTGTTTTCTAGATCTCAAAAAAGTTTCACAAAAATTATCAAGTTTTGAACTTTCTTCAAGTTTTGGTGTTTTTTAGTCTAGAAGTACAAGAATCTTGGATTAAAAACTTCATTTGGGTGAACTTTTTGGTGAATCAAAAATCTGACAAATTTTCGAAATCATCACCAAAATTTTCGAAATCCCTTTTTGACTTGTTTTCGAAATCACAAGAAAAGGCTCCGTTCGTGCTCACCGTTGGATACTCGGTATTTTCTCTCTTGTATAAGAAAGAAATTACATCGACTTTTGGGCTAAATTTCAAAATTGTATAATTTCGAAATCTCATTGTAAAATTGGGTTTTCGAAAAAATCACAATTTTCGAGAACTTTGCAAAATTTTCGAAATCACTGTGTTTTCGAAAACATCCAAAATTTTCGAGAACATTGATTTTTCGAAAAATTCTTATCGAGATCCTTAGTTTTCGAGATCTTCGGTTATCGAGAACCTGAGTTTCGCAATCCAGAATTTCGAGAACTTCAAGTTTCGCAATCTTTGAGTTTCGCAATCTTTGAGTTTTGCAATCTTTAAAAGAGCAAAGTTTCGCAATCTTTGAAAGAGCAAAGTTTCAAAGTTTTCGAGATCTTTGAGTTTCGCAATCATACAAGTTTCGAGATCACAGAAGTTTCGCAAATCCAAAGTTTCGAGAACACAAGCAAAGTTTCGAGAATTTTGACAAAAGTGAGGTTTTTGACGACCGAACTTCAAACGGCCATAAATTTAGCGTGTCGTTCTTCTCTGTCTCACGGTCGTTTTGACAGCTGATTCGTCGAAAACGGAGTTACGGTTCAAAAGTTATGGCCGTTTGAAGTTTGGTCGTCAAGAACCTCACTTTTGTCAAAATTCTCGAAACTTTGTTGTGTTCTCGAAAATATAAGTTCTCGAAAGTTTTCAAGTTTTCGATAAATTGTCCAAGTTTTCGAAAATTTTCAAGTTTGCGAAAATTTGTCCAAGTTCTCGAAATTTTCCAAGTTTGCGAAAAGTTTTCAAGTTTCTCGAAAATTTTTCAAGTTTGCGAAAATTTTCAAGTTTCTCGAAAATTTTTCAAGATTGCGAAAATTTTCAGGTTTCTCGAAAATTTTTCAAGATCTCGAAATTTTTTGCAAACCTTTCTCGAAAATTTTCACTTATCGAGAAAATTTAAAACTTATCTAAATTATACAATTTAGAAAGTTATCCCAAGTCGAAGTGTTTTTACTAACTTATACAAGTAAGAAAAACACCGAGTAAACCACGGAATCGTTTGAAGATTACTTGAAGAAGGTTCTCGATAGAAGAGGGTTTGAAGTTCTCGATATATGGAAACAAAAATCGTTTGACTTAAAGCACACCGAAATCAAGTTTGTGTTCCAAGATACTTGTACT
The DNA here is from genome assembly GCA_030686995.1 of Artemisia argyi. NCBI lineage: Eukaryota > Viridiplantae > Streptophyta > Magnoliopsida > Asterales > Asteraceae > Artemisia > Artemisia argyi. The sequence continues at coordinate 82,812,475 of CM060677.1, read as the reverse complement.
TCTATGCATAAAATCACCAAAACTTGAAGAAAGTTCCAAACTTGATGATTTTTTATAAAAAATTTTTAGAACTCGAAAACAAGTACAATACCAAAGTCGAATTTTTAAGCTAGAAATTTTCAAAAAGATTAAAACTTTCTTGTTGGGAAAGGTTTATAACACTAGTTTGTAATTAAAAAAGTGTTAAAAACACAAAACAAACAAGAAAAGTAATGATTTTTTGATAAAAAAAACTCGTGTAAATAGCTTTAAAAATACGAACCAAACAACCTTCCAACACTCCTAAATCATTGTTAGGCGATTGATACCACTTGTAATGGTGTTGGTGTATTAGCAATTAGTGCGAAAGGATCATGATTCTTTGTCAATCTTTCTTTCCTAACCTCATTAGCCTCAGCTTGGTTTTGCTTCAGAAAGTCATAGAGTTGATCATAATTCACCTGATGTAAGTCCTTTGTGTTTTCGAAAAGTGGTTTGGCTCTGATACCACTTGTAGGACCTTAGATATCACAACTTTATCACACACAATATAAGCACAATAAGAAGGAAAGATGAAAGATGGTGACTTGATATGTTGTATGTAATTCGTATGAATAGAGAGAGAGATAAGAAATATGAGAGCTTTTATTCAAAGAAAACACACACAATACACACACAAGCACACACAAGCACACACCTCAAATGAGCCTTTGAGGTGTTTAAATAGTTCTTAACATGAGATGCCCTATGGGCTTTCTATGGGCTTGGGCTTGGACTTGGTTACATGGTTGGATAACTAGGCTTATGAAACATAGCACATAACATATTAGCTTGCCAAGTCCAAGGCCCAATGACTAAACTATTACTAATCTTAACAAACGACACAAAGTTACAATATGAGAATGACCATCACTTCATAATACATATTTTTAATGCTAACAGTAATATCGATACAAATAAACAAGTTAGAAATCACATTCATTATTGCATTAAGCTCATGACACTCAACGATTCAACAGACATCAATATTTTCCGTAATAATGATGTAAAGTATATAGCCCCCAAGATAGGTATTTGCCAGTAACCTATTATATTCAAATAACGTGCATTTGGTGACTTTCCTCTAGCAACCAAATGGGGATTGTCAATCCCTAATAGATCTATTCACAATTATTTACGTTCACCCTTCAAGTGATTAAGGTTCATGATCGAGGGACTTTTGGCAATAGCTACTTAAGCAATAATAAGATCAGGAAAGACTTGTGTTCGGTTTTTGAGCATGTATCCCCCCCACAAAAATAAGTTAAATGTGGGCTATGAACTCACCTTAGTAGGATAGTAGAACAAACGTAATCTCAACGATGCAAGGCAACGGCTTCACACACAACCTATAAGATATGGCATGTTTCAGTTCTTAAGTCTCGTTTTATTGCGAACGTTTATTATTAATTATGAGTAATCGATAAAGTGCATACGTGATGTGTTACGTCGTATAAAAATAGATAATGGTTACGTATTGTTTTATTCGTCTAAATTTAGTTATCGTTATATAAGTTTTATCCGTATTATATATATATATATATATATATATATATATATATATATATATATATATATATATATATATATATATATAATAAGTTATGTTTATTATTTATCGTTTTAATATATATTCAAATATATATATATATGTATAAATATGTATAAATATAAAATTATTATTAAAAATCAATATTACTATTCGATCCTTTATGTTTTCTCAATTTTACACTTTTCACCCTTAACGGAAAACATTTACGTCGTTAGTCCAAAAATTATATATATTTACGTTTTTAGTCCAAATATCAATTATTTACATTCATTGTCCCTAAGTTTCAATATTTACAGTTTATACCCTTTAGAAAAACAGTTTTTATACTTTTCACCCAAAGTTTACAAACTTTACACTTTTAGTCCCTAACTTTCGAACATTTGCAAAAATAGTCCAAACATTACCAAATTTAAAACTTAGCATTTTTATTATTTCAATAAGCTTATAATGTTTTAAACAGCTTATACCAACAGCTTTTTATCTTAAAAAAGTGCTTATTTCATTATTTGGGCTTAACGAGCCAAAATTAAGGGCCCGTTAAGGATTTACGATCCAAGGGGTTTGGGGGTACACTCGTTTAGTCAAAATCCCTCTTTTTGAGTTACAAAATCATTTCAAAAGTGCTTATACGCTCAGCCTATCGTAATAAGCTAGAATGAGCTTTTTGGGATTTTCGGCCCACTTAAGGTTTTTAAGTTTCTGAAAACTAGTTTCCATAGCGATTTACTTTGGGTCTTGTTAAGTGGTCAAACTAAGTTATTAGGTCGACTTATTTATCATTCCCGTTAGCATTTCAAGTAAACAATTAGGTCGTGTAAAAATATTTATGGGTCGTGTGTTGAAATTTGAAATATCGAGGCCAAAGTGTAGGCCAAAACTCAAGCGTATGCTTTATAAAACAAAAAAATAAACTAAGTGTTTTAAGTATATATCGTATAGGTTCAAACCACATTAGGAACGTATGATTTTTAGTATGTACTCGTTAATATTATTTCAATGTTATTATAGGTTCTCGTTAATGTCATGACCAAGAAATAGTATAACACATAAAATGTATACATTATTTTTAAGATTTACGATTTATAGGTTCTAAGTGTTTGTGCATGATATACTATACGTATATATATATATATATATATATATATATATATATATATATATATATATATTTAGAAAAAAAGTTTGTGTCCTCACCTCACCTATAGAAGGTGGAGTAAAACAAGACGTATGGTTCGTGGGATGGTTCGAAAGCTCCGTGGTTCACTTCACGTTCCTCCAAGGTTCAAATGGCTCCAATCCTTGCTTCCTAGGTTCGTTTTGAGATGTTGTTCTCCTAGCAATCCGTTCGTCCCTCCATCACTCTCTCTCGTTAGTATTTTTAGTGCTATGGTACGTATAAGTGTATGAGGTGATTTAACTTTGCATGCAAATCTTATATAGGCTGTTTTTTAGGGTGTATGGACAAGATAAGCTCACAAGAATGAAGGATGCATGTGGGGCGAATAGTAACGCCACAACCAATGCCCAATCGAGTGTTTACATAGCTAGATCTTGTGAGATATCATTTCTATTCATGCCTAACGTTTCATGTTATGCTTATTGTTAGTTTAGATGTGATTGGTGAGCAAGGGAGGCAACAAGGAATAATATGCCACGTTTTTGTATTATCTATCAAGGGTGAGTTTGGTGGTTTGCTTAGGCGTTTTCTAGGGTAGTAAACGAGCAAGAACAAGTGTAACTTATGTTGTTTCTGTATCTTGGGCATTAGGTGATACGAGGCAAGCAAAAATGTATAAGTGTTGTGTGTAAAAATCGTATGTAATAGGGGTGTTTTTGGGTGAGGTCGCGGCTAGCAGAAAACAAGAAAGAAAAAGAAAACAAAATATTAAAGGGGTGCGTTTTGGGCTTGCGTTTGGTCTCGGCCTAGCAGAAAGAAAGAAAAGAAATTAAAAAGGAGTCCGTTTGGTTTGTATTGTGGATTTCGTGGTCCAAAGGGTATTGGGGGCCCACCTGGTGTGTCTCGATTATCGTGTCGAAGTTCAAAAATATTAGTGAGCATTCTCGGGAAGTTTCGTAGGTTCGGGGAATATATAATTAGTATACGTTATTTTGACGAAACGTATTATTTAATATAAACGCGTTATATAAATATTTATCGTTCGCAATAATTATAGGCAATCTAGGTTGTGTGTAAGCATCGTTCCTGGGTAAATGGTCAATCACAGTTATCGTAGTGGTTCAATATCAAGCCATATCATAAAAAAAAATAAAAAAAAAATAAAAAAGAAAAAAAAAATTGTTACCCGTAAAATTGTGTTAATTTATTGTAACGTCGTTTTATTTATTCGTATGCATTTACTAATCGTAAGGGAAATTTACGAGAGGTTACATTACTTCTTCTAGTTGTCACATGTGGAACAAAAGGTGGAATGTCATTGACATTATTCCACACAGATCTAGGTCTCTGTTACCAAAACAGGATTTGAAAACTAGGTTAGATGAGGAAGTGGCTAGGTATATGGAATAGCAAAAAGCAACTAAGCATTTGGATAGATTGGTTGATAGTTGTCAGTCTGTTAAGTCTAGGAGAGGGTTGGGGTATGGAGACTTTATAGGGCCAAATGAAGTTTATGAACCTAATCAACAAAGCATTTTTAACCCTACTCCTGAGGAAAAATATCAAATTCCTATCAAGTATATTAAAGAAGGAGGAATGAATGTTGTTTCTCCACCCATAACAGGAACATTTAAGCCTCCCTCCCCTTTTACAGACTTTGATGAATCCAACATGACATATGGCAAAAAGTCTAATGACTTGCCTGTCTCTGATAGTGACACTATTGATTGTCTCTTGTTTTTCTAGTGACAAGTCCTCAGAGACTAATGACTTTTTTAGTTGTGATTCAAGTGACAAGTCTGATACACCCAAGACCTCACCCAAGTTTACACTTAAGTCTGCTGACTTCTCTCCAAGAGTTGCTGCTAATGAGTCAATTTCAGAGACAGCTTCTTTTGTTTTATCTTTTCATTCAATAAAAGACGATTCTTTTTGTCATGTTAAAAACAATTCTGTTTATAATTTTGGTTATGATAAGTTTACTTGTAATAAGAATTTGTCTCGTTTGAATAAATCTTTTAAGAAGAAAACATGTTTTGTTTGTGGTAGTGCTTATCATGTAATCAAGGATTGTGTTTTCCATGAGAGAAGGATGGGTGGGTGTACTAACCAACAGAGACCTAGATCTGTGTGGAATAATGTCAATGACATCCATATGAAGTAGTTGAAGAGGTTCTGTGATTGTGCTGACAGCAGTAATGGTCTTGTAAGAAGCTTTATGCTGTTTCCCTTTGTTATAGGCAACACAATTGTGCTCATTAGTAAAAACTTTGGTAGGAAGCCCTTGAACCAATCCATGTTTAGCCAACTTGTTGATGGTTTTAAAGTTCACATGTGCCATCCTTCTGTGCCATTTAGTAGACTCATCCAAGGATGCTCTTGCCACCAAGCAAGCTAGATCTCCTTCAGGTTGGACATCATTCAGATTGAATGTGTATAGATTGTGAGTTCTTGGAACTTTAAGCAAAACTTTAGTATCATCAGGGAGCTCGAAGTCTTTAGACAACACAAGACAATATGTTTCTGTGAAAAGAACATTGTTTTTCTTGTCACATATTTGTGACAACAGAGAACAAATTGAAGTTCTGAAGCTCTTTCACATAGTAGATGATGAGGCGAAAAATGAACCACTTTTAGGGGGTCATTTAAGCCCGAAATTGAATTTATTTGATCAAATATTGCCCTAAATCGTTCCTTTTGTGATTTTAGGTACTTTGGGATAGAAATCTGGAAAAGGAAGCAATTCAGACGTTTTTGGAGCATAAAAGTGAAGAAAACGCCAAAGTCTTAATTTTCCTTGCTGGGAACAGTAGGTGACGGCGTCAAGAAGAAAATCTTGACGGCGTCAAGAGGAATTTCCATGACGATCCAGTACAGATTTGAAGGCATCACGAAGTAGGGCGTCAAGAGGAAAATGCATGACGGCCTGGAAACATATAACACTTGACGGCATCAGATCTGGATCAAGGCAGTCCGAGAATTATTTTGGCGGCGAGATGACGGCGTCACAAAATTTGTCTTGACGCCGTCAGACCCTATTTCCTATATATAGTTTTCTAATTTTCACATTAAAAAGAGAGAAGTTTTGGAGAAACCCTAAGTACGAACTTGGTACGAATTTTACAGGTTTTTCAAGGGTTCTAAGCCCTTGATACCTTTCATGTGTAATTGAGATAAGTATTCTTTTAATTCAATCAATATGTCTATGTGTTGGTTGTCTATATCTTGTTCTTGTCTTAATTCCATCATGCTAGGCTAGATCTATCTTGTGTTTGCTTGGATCTAATGAAACCTAGATGTTAATTATGTGTTGATTACTTGTTTATAGTTGTATTGGATGAATGAATTCGATGTTAGGCTTAAGAAAACTGGCAGATCTCCAAATGGTAACATGCTTGAACGTCTTAGGAAACATGAACTGACGTGCACTAGGTTTTATTGGTTGTATTTAATGCATGAGTAAATTCTAATGATCCCATGTTAGGAGCTTCTTAGCCGGCTCGACATAGGGATGAAGTAGGCACTCATAGAATTGGGGAATTAAGTGCGCCACCCCATGAATGGTATTAAGGAATACAATCCGTCATCCACGCAACTATAACAAGTAATTAACGTGTAAAAGATATCTAGGGAGTAGCGAAATCTAAGTAAACATATTTTCTCCACTAATTGCTCACAACCTTAGTTAATTTAGTTTATTTTCATTTCTTGTATTTTATTTTGATTGCATCTTTAGTATTGGGTTAGTTGACTAGTAACTAATTCCGCCCAAATCCTTCAAACCCGAGATTTTTACTTGCTTTTCTAAAAAATATAAAAATATAAAAAATAATCATCCCTCACCTTTAGAACTAGTATTTAGGTTTTCTAATCCTAGCGACACTATTCCTAGCTGAACGATCAATCCCCCGGTACTTGTCACTATACTATACTACAACGATCAGGTACACTGCCTGGTGGGGGTTGTAAGCTTCTCAAGATCCCTTGAGAGGTAAAGCCTGGTGCGATTCCCACGTATCAAGTTTTTGGCGCCGATGCCGGGGAATAGTTATTGTTTAGGTTGAATTTGATTGTTATTAGGTCTACTCATTAGATTCCTATCAAGTGAGATTTTTTCTTTTTACTTTGTAGCTTTCTCGTAGTCTATCTTTTCTTTGTGATTTTGTTTGTAATTTGCTTCAAATGGACTTTACACTTAGACTTCTAAGATTGCAAGATAGGGTTGAGCGGCTAACACACCAAAGAGTTCAAAATACCTCATATAGAGACACCTATGAATCATATGAGCCTTCACCTAGGATAGATTCTTATGAACAACCTCCATGTTTAAGATCTAGTTTTAGTGAGGCCAATAGAAAAAGCGACCTAGTTTGCCAAGGAATTATGGATAGAGCCGTATCAATAAACCATAAGTTGGATGAAGCACTAGGTTTGTTATTATCACTACCTAAGGATATAGGTGATCGTGACACGTGGAATGATGAGGTAAATAACATAAGCCCACAAAATACTCAACCATCATTTGAGGCACACACACCGCCCGTGACTTACCCGAAGGAAGTAGAAGAAACTTTAGGAATTCCGATGGAGGAAGAACCCTTGGACCAGGCACCACTTGAGGATATAGGTTTGAATACTTGTAGTGATAACCTTACTCCTAGTTCTAAGGAATTTCCTAGTGTTGATGAACCGGAACCTCAATCTTTACACACCTTTCCATTCTTAGATATATTTCTAGGAGACAAAAGAGGAACCGACCCACCCATCAACCAATATTATTCGGGTAGTTTTAGGATGAAGGAAGCCATTCACTCACCCCCTTCACCTCACATGGCATATTCACACCCTAAGGGTGTGTATCGCTACTTTCACCCACACTTGATCCTAAGTGTAGGGAAAACCTCCCCTATTTCCGTTAAATAAGGGTAGAGTCAGGCTCGTGACTCGAACAAAAACAAGCGCTTCTTTGGAGGCAACCCATGTTTTGTGTGTTTTTATTTGTTTGTTTGTTTGATTTTATTTGTTTCCGTATGCATGTTTTATTTTTGTTGCTTGTGGCTCATGTTTCAAAATAAATTGTGAAAATGCTTTATTTTGTTTTTAACTTCGTCTTAATTGCATATAAAGGTATTTTGCAAAAGATAAGTGTAAGGGAGATCCAAATTTGTTTATAAGAACGAAATTGAGCATGAACCACAACAATATTAAATGGACATGTGTATTAGTACTTGTTAGAGTCAAATGCTTGTATCGAGTCATAATGATGTTTTGCAGGATTTTCCAGGAAGTAGGACGAAGTTTTTCCAGAAATTTTCCCGAAACTTAACATAAGATTTCTTTAGGTCACTTCTGACGGCGTCATGAGTTTACTCTTGACGGCGTCATGTGTAAAATTCTGGAAATTTTGCTAGTTTTGTTTATACCGGACTCTTAAAATTTTTGTTGATTCTTTAGTTTTATAAACTCCAGGAAATCTGCAAACATTATTCCACAAGCATTATATCTTTAATTGTTTTGTTTTTATTCCTAAGTCTGGAATTACATCTAGTTGTGAGTTATCTTTGTTCGAGTTGATGCTTTGGGTTTTTGTCTGTTTTCTCAGGATTTACAGGTTATGTATGACAAGAAGATGATTTACATTCTGGAAGGGAAGCTTTGATTGTTCATTTTCTTGGAGGAAGATCTAACCTGGCCACCTTATTATCCATACCGAGCGAATCAGGGGAGTATTTGATTTCATTCTTTTTACTTTTTCACTTTTACATTCTTTACTTGAACATTGGGGACAATGTTCATCTTAAGTGTAAGGGGAGGGTAAATTGATGATACCTTACAAATACACTTTCGCTTGAGTTTGTTTGTTTGATAGTAGATGTGTAATAAAACTATGAGAAATACTTGTTAGTGCAATTTTAGCGCCAAATTTAAAATTTTTTACAACATTTAGGAGTGAAACTTTAGCCATAGCAAGCGTCTCATGGATAGGAGATTGTATGACTAGCACAAAACCGTATATTCAGAAAAATTTTCCACCCAAATATGTGAGGTTCGCCTTTAGATTTGATAAGAAAAGCATTTACTATTAGTGCTTATGAGTGTACCGGTAGCATTTAGATTCAAGAACTTGCGTTAGTGATGCATCCCGAGACCGCTAGTGAGACTACGTTCGTGTAGTAGGATTTACTACATGATAAGAGGCATTAGGATCACCCTTGTGTTAAACCCGTATTATAATTACTTGACCATTTAAGTCATATTACTTGGCTAGTTAAGTTAACTAATTTTTCCCACACCCTTAGCGTTGTACTCATTTTTAGTACACGAAACCCCTAGTACACCCCTCCGAGCCTATCTTTTTGTTTCTAACTTTAAGCATTTTACTTAAAGGAAGAATTTGTTACACCCCACTTAAATGTACACCCAAATCGCCTTAGTCTTCCGTGTATGCGCTCATTTTTAGTGCACTATTGTTATTTGTTAAACCCTAAGTTGACTATCTAATTGATTACATGGTTGCTAAGTCGAGTCATATCCTTGTACATATTGTTTTGGGACGATTGGGACTCATGGCTAAATTACTTATTTTATGGAGTAATGGGGAAGAACATCATTTATTACCCCCATATGTGCGTTAATCTTAAAAGTGCTCCAAGTGTTTTGATTTTGTTAATTCGAGTCATTAGATTAGTTTATTGTAAAGTATGTAAAAATTCAAGTGTAAGGGGAATTTTCATTCCCTATGATGTATTATTTTAGATGGTAGGGTAAGAGTGTATGTCTAAAAAAAAATAAATAAATAAATCAAGAAAAAGAAAGAAAAAAAATAGAAAAAGAAAAGAGAAAAAAACATACGGACTACCATCCCTTTTTATTCTATGTTCATTTTATGTTTTTGTTATTTTTCATTTATTAGCTTAAGTCGAGTCTAGTCTTGGCTTAGCAACGCCATATTGTACATGTAATTAACCAAGATTGTTAACTCGCCACCAGTAAAACTTCCTTTATCCAACAAAACCGTGTATTTCATATCCCTATACCTAACGTTACAACCCTTTAAAAGACCTCTTTGATAGTTTATCCTAGGTGCTTACGCTATGTGGTGGAGGTTTGATCCTTTCCCAAGCCTATGGTAATCTATTTTGTTATGACAGGTAGTGAGAGATATCTTCCGTTTCCATATTGTAATTTATACTTTATTACACCCGAGAGATGTGAGTATCTAAACACTATTTGTGAGGTGCTAGTATATGACCTCCGTGCTTGTCTATTGGTCTTTAGTGGAACGATTATTTGTTGTAATTACTTTTATATTAGTGTTAAATGACCCCTAACTTGTATTTTGACTAGAATAAAAGCGCATTTGCTTGAGGACAAGCAAATCTCAAGTGTAAGGGTATATGATGAGGCGAAAAATGAACCACTTTTAGGGGGTCATTTAAGCCAGAATTGAATTTATTTGATCAAATATTGCCCTAAATTGTTCCTTTTGTGATTTTAGGTACTTTGGGAGAGAAATCTGGAAAAGGAAGCAATTCGGACGTTTTTGGAGCATAAAAGTGAAGAAAACGCCAAAGTCTTAATTTTCCTTGCTGGGAACAGTAGGTGACGGCGTCAAGAAGAAAATCTTGACGGCGTCAAGAGTAATTTCCATGACGATCCAGTACGGATTTGAAGGCATCACGAAGTAGGGCGTCAAGAGGAAAATGCATGACGGCCTGGAAACATATAACACTTGACGGCATCAGATCTGGATCAAGGCAGTCCGAGAATTATTTTGGCGGCGAGATGACGGCGTCACAAAATTTGTCTTGACGCCGTCAGACCCTATTTCCTATATATAGTTTTCTAATTTTCACATTAAAAAGAGAAGTTTTAGAGAAACCCTAAGTACGAACTTGGTACGAATTTTACAGGTTTTTCAAGGGTTCTAAGCCCTTGATACCTTTCATGTGTAATTGAGATAAGTATTCTTTTAATTCAATCAATATGTCTATGTGTTGGTTGTCTATATCTTGTTCTTGTCTTAATTCCATCATGCTAGGCTAGATCTATCTTGTGTTTGCTTGGATCTAATGAAACCTAGATGTTAATTATGTGTTGATTACTTGTTTATAGTTGTATTGGATGAATGAATTCGATGTTAGGCTTAAGAAAACTGGCAGATCTCCAAATGGTAACATGCTTGAACGTCTTAGGAAACATGAACTGACGTGCACTAGGTTTTATTGGTTGTATTTAATGCATGAGTAAATTCTAATGATCCCATGTTAGGAGCTTCTTAGCCGGCTCGACATAGGAGTGAAGTAGGCACTCATAGGATTGGGGAATTAAGTGCGCCACCCCATGAATGGTATTAAGGAATACAATCCGTCATCCACGCAACTATAACAAGTAATTAACGTGTAAAAGATATCTAGGGAGTAGTGAAATCTAAGTAAACACATTTTCTCCACTAATTGCTCACAACCTTAGTTAATTTAGTTTATTTTCATTTCTTGTATTTTATTTTGATTGTATCTTTAGTATTGGGTTAGTTGACTAGTAACTAATTCCGCCCAAATTCTTCAAACCCGAGATTTTTACATGTTTTTCTAAAAAATATAAAAATACAAAAAATAATCATCCCTCACCTTTAGAACTAGTATTTAGGTTTTCTAATCCTAGCGACACTATTCCTAGCTGAACGGTCAATCCCCCGGTACTTGTCACTATACTATACTACAACGATCAGGTACACTGCCTGGTGGGGGTTGTAAGCTTCTCAAGATCCCTTGAGAGGTAAAGCCTGGTGCGATTCCCACGTATCAGTAAACATCTTCAAAATCCAGCTTAGGAGTTCTAATGGTTCCTTTTCCTGTTATCATGCCATCTCCACCACCAAAGGTCACAGTGCCACCTCTAATTGGCACAAAATCATCCAATCTTTCTCTGTTCCCTGGCATACTCCTTGAACATTCACTATCAACAATACCTACATCTTTATTCTTAAGACGATGATCCTACAGTAACAAAAATATACAACAACATTAGTATCAATGGGAGACCCAAGTCATGACTGACTTGGGCCTTCCTTGTGGATCAATGTGAGTTAAACCATGTAGATTGATGAGATCCACCATTGCTCTTGGACCCCTTGCTAAATGAAGGTCTAGTTTGTCTCCAAGAACAACCTGCTGAGGACTTAACAGCAGAATCCCATCTTCCCCTTCCCAAGTACATTGGGTCATAATGAACAGGCCAAAAAGCATTTTAAAAGTAAGGACTAGAAGGTCTGTAATATGGCCTAGCAACTTTTCTCTTCCAATCAGTAGAAAAAGGTCTACCAGCAGAATCTGGCTTATCAGCAGGAACTGGCTTACCAGCAGAAACTGGCTTGCCAGGAGGTTTACTTCTGCTAGTTGTCACATGTGGAACAAAAGGTGGAATGTCATTGACATTATTCCACACAGATCTAGGTCTTTGTTGGTTAGTACACCCACCCATCCTTCTCTTATGGAAATCACAATCCTTGACTAAATGATAAGCACTACCACAAACAAAACATGTTTTCTTCCTAAAAGATTTATTCAAACGAGACGAATTATTATTACAAGTAAACTTATAATAACCAAAATTAGAAATAGAATTGTTTTTAACATGACAAAAAGAATTGTCTTTTACTGAATGAAAAGATAAATCAACAAAAGAAGCTCTTTGAAATTGACTCATGAGTAGCAACTCTTGGAGAGAAGTCAGCAGACTTATGTGTAAACTTGGGTAAGGTCTTGGGTGTATCAGACTTGTCACTTGAATCACAACTGGCAAAGTCATTAGTCTCTGAGGTCTTGTCGCTGGAAGAACAAGAGACAAAGTCATTAGTTTCACTATCAGAGACAGGCAAGTCATTAGACTTTTCGCCATATGTCATGTTGGATTCATCAAAGTCTATAAAGGGGGAGGGAGGCTTAAATGTTCCTGTTTTGGGTGGAGAAACAGCATTCATTCCTTCTTCTTTAATATACTTGACAGGAATTTGATAATTTTCTGTAGAAGTAGGGTCAAAAATGCTTTGTTGATTAGGTTCATAAACTTCATTTGGCCCTATAAAGTCTCCATACCCCAACCCTCTCCTAGACTTAACAGACTGACAACTATCAACCAATCTATCCAAATGCTAGTTGCTTTTTGCCATTCCATATGCCTAGCCACTTCCTTATCTAACCTAGTTTTCAAATCCTGTTTTTCTAGGTTAACTTTATCATTTTCCTTCTCAGAAAACTTTAACAGATTAGTGGTGTTTTCTAAATCTCCTTATAAGACTCTAATCTTCTCCTCATAGGCTAACTGATTCTGTTGAAACCAAACCTTTTGTTGTTCTAAAGTTTTAACTACACCTTTATATGCTTGAACTTGAATATAAGAATCTTTAAATTGAGTTTCTAGGTCATCAAATTCTTTCTTAAGGTCAGCATACTTATTATCACAGCCAAATATACAATTTTGTACCTGATTAGAAATACCCATTAGGGTAAATTCTTCACTTTCCTCAATTGACTCACAGCTAGCAAGCATGCTATAGAGCTTTGCAGCACCTCCTTCCACATCTGTAGTCCCATGCTCAGTCCAATCAATCATAGAGTCCACAGATACCATGGCCTTTGATTGTCCAGCTTCCAGCTCCTTTATCTTGAATGTAGAGTAACTAGTCTTGTCATTAGTTTTCTTCTCAGTGCATTCCCTTGAGAAGTGACCCATTTGACCACATGAGTAGCACTGAACCTGTAACACCCCCAAAATATCGCAGCGGAAGACTGTGTCATTAGGGTGCTACTTCATAATACAAAGTACAAGGTATAGAAAACGACCTCTAAATGAGATGTTTTGAAAAGTTACCATTCAATTAATAAATTCCGAGTTACAAACTTGAGTTCCATAATACAATACATAAGAGTTTTAAGACATATCGAATGGTAAAGATAAAAGCATAAGTCTTCAAAACATGCCAAGCGACTCTATGCTCCATGCAACAGCTATCACCTTACAAACCTGAGACAAACATGCTAAAGTGTCAACACAATGGTTGGTGAGTTCATAGAGTTTGTCTTAAAATAGTTGAAAAGCCTTAAAGAATGTTCACACAGCAAAGGCATTGTGAATCCACTCAGTTGCAAGTCCCGCCCATAACAACACTTGCAACCTGTGTGTTCACAACCCACTGCTAAATATATAGTATGAATAAGACATGTATAAGTTCATCAAAACAATTAAGCAATTAGTCATGAGTCTCTACTTCATCTCCGAAGACCTCACTTGGGAGCCAATTCCCAAAGTCAACTGGGAGCCAATTCCCAAAGACAACTGGGAGCCAATTCCCAAAGACAACTGGGAGCCAATTCCTACTAGCCACTAAATAGAATAACGCAATTAAGTATAACACAGTCATGTATGTATGCAATCAAGTATATCACAGTCAAGTATAAACGTTTTGAGTATTTGTACAAGTAAGCAAGTAGTTGATCATGTGTCTCCCCCAAAGAGTTAAAACAAGTATGAAAAGAGTAGGGGCTATGACTCACCTTAAGTAATGTAATGAGAAATGAAAGTGGTAGTCGAATCGCGAAAGTCTCTAAGAGCAGCCTATAATAGAACGTTGCGACTTAGGTTTGGAGTAACGTCTAAGAATACGAAGAATTGCCTATATATGTCTTGTATAATGTTCATGATGTAGTACTTAGTATATAGTGTAAGTCTTTGAATATAAATGGTTTATGAAACATGTATAGGTTGTATATCTCTTACTACCGTTCGGGCCGACATAATTCAGAAGTCATGGAGTAAACGTTCGAGGAGCCAGGACACTTTAATTCGTAAATCCACAACTCATCTCGACGGCTTACTTAATGAACTCCTCACATGAGGCTCCCTACTATTGTAGTATTTGATAACATATATATAAGTTTTGATCCGAAAAGTTACATGTCCAATATTTGAATAAATTAGGAAAGTTTACTTTTACATGAAGATTGTTATTAGGGTAAGTTTCTTAAGTCTTGTATGACAATTACTTGTAAGATCTCATGGTTCTTTAGATGAAGTAGATCCAAATTGTATGTTCAAGTTATCGCTAATTCTTTAGCTCATGTTTTCGCCTAAGTAAGTTTATATGGTCTTTAGTCATGGCTTCGCCGTGACCATGGTCATTGTTCCATGGTCTTGAGACTCAACCTTGGCTTTAGCCATGGTTGTGATCTTGGCTTTAGGTCATTAGACCTCTTGGTCTTTTTAAACAATAACAATTATATAGTGACTTATATATATATATATATATATATATATATATATATATATATATATATATATATATATATATATATATATATATATATATATATATATATATATATATATATATATATATATAAAATAGCTGTTAAGAAACTGAAGAAAATCTCATTCGTTATTGGTTTTCTGGAGACGTGCTCCCGAGTTTTTGAAGAAAACGTGATTCCGGACAACTTTCGTGCTTTAACTTTTTCATGAATTGGACCAGAAGGGTCTCTTTTTGCGTGTTTTATGTTCTGTCACAGAAACATTTGGCAGATTTGCCGTAAAGTTTTGGTAATTTCAAATGGTCATAACTTTTGACTCGGGTACTCGTTTTGGGTGATTCAAATTGCTATGTTTTTCTTGTTAAGTCCTCTTTAATAGTAGGTAAGTTTCAAATATCATAGTTATACTATTTTGGTTGCGGTTCTCCATAAAAGTCACTAGTTTACTTGTTTAAATATCATAAGTTAACATATATATATCATAACTTGTTTTACCAATTTGTATATATCATGAACATAATAACAAGACAATATATAGTAAGAATGAAATATAAATAGCATGAAAATGATATTTAGCAAGAAAGTATGTTAGGGTTTTGCTTACAACTTGAGGCTTTCTAAAAGAAAGGTAAATAACTAGTAAGGTACGGACTTTGATAGACTTAAGCTTCACCCTACTTCACTTCAAGCAATCTTTCTACCCTTGTATTCTTGAAAGAGAGATGATGAAAGTTGAGGTGACTTGAGTGGCTTCAAACTCAAGAGAAATCACCAAAGTTTCTAGGATTTGGAAGTAGTTTGATTACCTAAAACCAAGCTAGGGTTTCTATGTTGATGAAGTACTTGAATCTTGCTTGTAACTAGAAGTAATTTATCTAAGTGTGAGAAGGTTTTGGTGTGTGATGATGGACGGCACAAAGAGGGGAGGGGAGGGGCTTTTATAGGGTCTTAAGGAGGTTAGTTTCATTGACTTGTCAAACCTTGGAGACCAAGTTGTACACATGCATGCAATCTAAGGCCTCCTAGCATGAGATCAAGCCACATATGGGATGACTCCCCCCCCCTAAGTCGGTTCACAATACTTGGGGAGGAAGTGTTGGCTTTTGATGGTATTATCCTACTTATGTAGCTAGTTTTGACTCCGTAAATTGCTAACCGTAAGTTGTTAAGTCACGAAATGTAAAACCGGGTATCCTAAAAATATGAAACTTGAAAGAATGACTAAACTTGTCAATATACTCCATAATAAAATATAAAATGAATGGTAGGTTCTATTGGGGTGCTCAAACCCTGCTAAAACTGGAAACATGGGTCTAAAACGCGTAATACTTAAAATGTACGAAAGTTGCGTAAAATTGAGAAAAGTAAAATGTAACTTTTCTAATAGGATAATAATGATTTAAAATGACCTATAATGTCTAGGCTGGGCTCAGTCTAGTGTCGGTTGGTATTTAATGTCTTTAAACTTAAAACCATAAGCCTAAAAATCAAGGAATGATTTATAAAATCAAGGAATGATTTTTGGTCAAAAGAGGAGGGAAAAATATGTTGACTTTCTCCAAAAATGTGAAAACTCAAACCGTCTTAGAAACGCGGTGCAGGTATAGGCTAAGGTTACGGCTGAGTAAAAACGCTTAAAAATGAAAATTCCAGTTTTTCACGGCCGAGGTTTATTTGGTCATGTTTTTCTCAGTCATGATTTATTCTCAAATAAATCATGAGTGTATCAAACATTTTTCTGATACGGGGAAAATTAACGCGGTCGAGTTTTGTTGTGCGTAGAATTTTTGAATGACGTTTTACCCTAAAATGTGTAATTCCTTAATAACTTTCACGAAAATGATCTGATGAGTGTCAAACTTTTAATTTGCTATGGGAATGATTTATCACTCGAGGCCATGAAACAAAAATTAAATTTCGGGAAAATTTCGGGAAAATGAATAGTAAAAGTGAATAGTAAAATTTTTCGGGAATAGTAATTAACCTGAAATTGCGAATTGTTACAGAACCTTTCTCTTATCAAATCTAGCTGGACCCCTTCACTTGAACTGGAGCTTTTTACCAGCCTTCCTTTCAAATCTTTTGATTTTAACAGAAAGCATTGCCATCTGCCATTTGAGATCCATCTTTTCTAAGTCAAGCTTATCAATCTGTTCCAAATCTTCATAAGCTAACTGTTGCTGGGGCTCATAGTCAGCAACAAAAGATTGGATCACATCTTCCAATACATTACTAGAAGAGGAGAGTGTTTTTGTTCCAGTTGGGGTGTAGGAAGATGCTGTTGATGAAGAGGTTGGACTATCAGTATATGAGACCTTGTTATTACCAGTGGTGGTACTAATAAATGTTGAATGTGGTGATGCTGCTGATGAAGGAGTGTATGTTGAATGATCCTTGATGTCTATCTCCAGAGTTCTAAGCTTGTTGTAGAGATCATCAAAGGTTAAGTACTCAAGATCACCTCTAGTCTTCAAAGTAATGCAGACCTGTGACCAAGAGTGGGGCAAAGCTCTCAAGAACTTGATATTGCAATCCTCATTATCAGACTTTGCTTGTAGCTGGTTCAACTGACTCAAGATCTTTTGAAACCTATCATATCCCTTGTGTATGCCTTCTTCCTCTGAAATCTTGAATTCTTGGAACTCTTGCTTGAGCATTAACTTCCTCATCTTTCTAGATTCATCATTCCCTCTTAATCTAGTCTTGATAGATCTCCAGATCTCATTAGCATCATCTAGATGGTGAAAGTCTCCCATGTGATCATCTGGGAGAGCCTAAAGCAAGATAGATCTTGCCTTGGTTTCTCTCTGGACTACTATTTGTTCATCAGCAGTAGTAGGAGGAAGTATGATGATATTCCCTTGATTGTCTCTTCCCAAACTCTTCTTGCTGTTTCTATTCTTTATTACATTCCAGAGATTGAAATCAGTATTAATGATCCAATTCTCCATCTTCATGGCCCAGATGCCATACTCATCTTTCTTAAGATAAGGGAACTTGCCATTACCAGCAGATACAGTTGTTGAGATTACTTGTTGTATTGGTTGTGTTTTTGTTGTTGTTGAAATTTATGGTAGAGTGACATCAGAATCGTCTTCTGCAGACATGATTGAGGAGTTTGAGGGTTTTAAAAAGATGTAAGTGAAACTTCTTTATCAGAGATTCTCTCGAGGCTCTGATACCACTTGTTAGATCAGCTCCTTGATAGATCTTTGAGCCTTGTGGATCGATAGTATGCCAATGTAATCAAAAGCAAACTATATAGAGAATCTCTTGTAAACTTTTATTTACACGGAATATAAACACAAGAACACAGTTAACCAAAAACACCTTGATCCTCTATGGATCTTTTTATTAATCACTATTGATTGATTCTAAGTCGTGTGTCTAATGCATGATAATGAGTTTCTTTTATACTATAAGAAACCCTAACCTCTCTTACAAGAAAACGTGTAAACCAAAACTATAAAAGATATTACACATCTTGCCCTAAAATAAACTAAATATAATCTTCTAAGAACTTCCAATGCCACGAATTAACTATATCCGCAGAACTTCTATCTTCAGCAGGAACCAGTCATCAGTAGGAACCACTATAGTACCAGCAGGAACCTGTCAGAAGGAATTTATCAGCAGAAACTATATTCTGTCTTCCATAATTCCTAACACTACGTTTCCGCGGCTCACCATGACACCAAAGAGAACCTCTCATAAGCTGTTCAAGATCATGAACTATACGAGCTGGAAGAATAAACACCGACGCCCAATAAATATGCATAGAAGAAAGCACTGATTGAATTAATTGTAACCGACCAGCAAACGAAAGTGATTTATTCTTCCAATCCTTGCTACGATTTGACAGCCTTTCCACCAACTCCTTACAATATCTAATAATCAGCCTAGTAGTAACAAGAGGCACGCCAAGATATTTGACTGGAAGAGACCTCTCTTCAAATGGAAGGACATGAAGAATAGCAATTTTGAAGTGATTAAGACCATTGCAGAAATAGGCTGTACTTTTAGGCAAACTAGGAGTAAGACCAGAAGCTAGCTTAAACGCATCCAAAGCATCCATAATGACTTAGGTCGAATGGACATCACCATGGGCAAACAGAAACAAATCATCAGCAAAACATAAATTAATGATATTCAACTTAGAGCATTTGTGATGAAAAGTAAAAGAATCGGCCAAACGAACTCGGCGATGCAACATGAGAGTTAGGACCTCCATAACAAGGGTAAAAAGATAAGGAGACAAAGGATCACCTTGCCTCAAACCCCGCTTACCCTTAAAATAACCATGTAAAACTCCATTAACACTAATCGAGAATGATGTCGACGTAATACATTCCATAATCCATGCAACCATACGCATGTGAAAACCAAAACCAATCATTATACTCCTTAAAATTCTCCAGTTAACCGTGTCATAAGCCTTTTGAATATCCACCTTAAAAGCACACCGAGAGGGCCCACGATCAAGATGATAATTATGCATTAACTCCTGAGTAAGCAAAATATTATCCAAAATCCTTCTACCCGGGACAAACACAGATTGATTTAAACTGACCAAGGATGTTAAACTCTCCTTGATACGGTTAGCAATAATCTTGCTAATACATTTATACATAACATTGCAGCAAGAAATAGGCCTAAAGTCATTAATCCGGGATGGAGAGGTGTCCTTAGGAAGGAGAGCAATAGTAGTATGATTACCTTCTTTAAGAAGCTTACCATTAGTGAAAAACTCCTGAACCGCCTTAATAACATCCACAGAAATAATATCCCACGCACCTTCAAAGAAAGCTGCGGAATACCCATCAGGACCCGGTGATTTATCATCACCCATTAAAAAAATACAATCCTTAACCTCTTGAGCTGTGACACCCCGCACCATATGAGCAGCAACAACTGGATCGAGAGTATTGTTAAACAGATCATTAGCATCAACCGGAACAGAATGCCCCTCTTGACCAAGAAAAGAAGTGAAATGACTAACAAAAACATTCGGGACCTGATCTTGATCAAAATGAACCCCATCATTATTATACACAAAATCAATCCTGCTCCTAGCTTTACGGCTCTTGACCACTTTATGGAAATAAGTAGAATTAGCGTAAGAAGAAGTCTAAAAAACACTTAGGCTATATTTATATCCAAATAGATAGAGACTGTTGGGTCACTTCAGTACCCAAGTCGCTTTAATCTAGGATTTAAACAAAATATAACCTAAGTGTCACATAACATATCAAAACATTCAAGTCACTAAGTGAACAATCACTCAGTGAGTCACCTTCAGGATGCCTAGGATAAGTCTAAGAAGAAAGCCTTTCCATTTAGTGAGGCGGAACTCAATGAATGAAACCTAAGCCAAAGAAGAAGGTGATGGGTTCAGTGAGTGATGACAATAACTCACTGAACCCCTTACTCCTCAACAACTATGAAGACTGAGGACTCAAAGACTGAAGACCTAAAGATTGAAGGAAAGGTGGGAACGTTTGAAAGGATAAGGAGAAGTCCTTATCATTAAAGAGTCAAACTTTCCCTGAAAGGCAAAAGTTTAGGATATTGTCTTTCAGAAAGCTATATTGTCCTATACCCAAAATAGACATTTGTAACAGAGACAAAATACGTAAGTATTTTGTCCACATTATCTTAGGTCATCTTTGTCCTTATCATAACGGTTGCAATTTACTTGTGTATAAATAGGTTCGTAAAATGGAGGAAAAGGTTGACAATTTTGTGCATTTAAAGCTTAGACATTCACAAACACCTTTTACTCCTCCAAAGGAACTAAGTCCCTGAGATAGCTCAGTTGGTTAGCATAGTTGTACTCAAGCTTAGCTTGATTTTAGAAAGGAGTCTTACCTATACTTGTCATTTCAATCCCAAGTGTTATTCCATAAACACTTGGGTATAATTCTTTGTTAATTTCAAATAGAATTAAACTTTGAAAAACTTGTGTCTTTTACTTACATTTGTATTATAACAAAGTACTTTTAAATGCATTGCTTTACCATTGAACATGATTAGTTTAACTTCTTAGTTAATACTAACTGTGTAAAGGGAACAACAAGTAGTATGAAGGTTGAGGGTATGAAGGAGAAGGGTTATTGGTTTGAGCAACTAATGTAAGAGAATAATGGTTTTTTTTGTCAAAGTTATTGTTACATCAACTGCACTTTGGTTCATTTTGAGGAAATCAAACAAATGGTCATAATTGACTTCATGTAAATTCTGAGTTTGTCTGACTATGGTTGTGTAGTGATGCCATTCAGGTTCAAGTGAGTTCAAAAACTTGGTGTCGGTGACAACAACCTTAGGTAAGATATCGTATCATTCCATGTCATTGAGAATCTGTGAGAAACGCTGATAATATGACTCAAGTGACTCTCCTGGTGTCATCTTAAAGGTATCATAGATGTTGACCAACTTAGTTTCATATCAGCTTTGCTCAACTTAGTTCCTTCCATAAGACGTCTTACATGCTCCCATATAAGCTTAGCAGTCTTGCATGCATCAACACTCGAGTAGATGGTGTTTGCTATTCCCAAGAGAATTTGTTGCATTGCATTTCCATCAGCTTCAGCATGTTGTTTCTCATCAGCAAAAAGTTCATCCCAAGTTCTAAGTCGAGTGTGTTCAGGACGAGGTGGAATGCTATCTGGATCAGCAGGTATAGTTATTATGGGCATAATAAATGGTCCATCGATAATGACTTGCTTCATATATTTTTCTCCATCCTTCTTTTGCTCAATATATCTCATAAAACGACTAACCCTTGGAACATAACTTCCTTTTTCAAGCATAGGAGGACGATTATCAGAACTGGCATCAATAATGGCTTGTTGACCACTGGTGATTTGTTAAATTTGGTTAATTGTTTGAGACATTTTGTTTTGTGTGAATTAAATGGTTTCATATATCTTGTAAATGATAAAGATGTGTGTTGTAAGTAAAATCCTACTGAGCTAAAATAGGGTGTTGACCGTTTGACTTTTTCTACTGAGCTGGTTTGACTAGTATTTTTACTTGCGTATACCAAAATAACTAAAAATCGATTTAAAGACAACTAATTTAGAGGTTTAATACGATTCCACCCATTAAGATACTTGTAAAATCACTAGTTAAACTAGAAAAATGAAACTTTTTAAGAATTAACCGCGAGAAAAACAAGTTTTGATATTTTGAAAACAGCAGCAAGGTAGAAACTAATAGAAAATGCACCAAACTAAGGATTTTGATGATTTTCAGTTTTGAAGATACATAGGTAGTGTAAATCAAGTCACAAATGATCAATAATGATTATGAGTAACAAGAAAACATCCACCAAAACATATTGACACAGATTCTACTTCGCTGGTACTTCGAATGCTTAAAAACTTGAAATTTTGAAAACAAAGACACATCTAAATCATCACCATGGTTCTCTGATACCAATTGTAGGTTTCCTTTCAATCATTATCATCACACAATGTTAATAACATACAAGATTTAAGTTAGAACGAGAGAGACACGAGGTAGAAAGATGGTTTGAGAGAAAAAGTATTATTCTTAGTGAATAGCAAAATACACAAACATATCCAACCACACCTGTAACAAACCGGAATTTTCCAAACTGATTTTAAATAATAAATGTCAATTTATTATTACCAAACTATTTATCTAATCATACATGAGCTTACAAAACTATTTCGGGAAAACAAACCCGCGCACTGTAAACCACTACATTGGTTATTTTATTAGAAAATGTGAATGTGTCATTTTCTAACTGTTAATGATCATTGTTGATCAAACACGAGAATTATCTCGCACCAAACACCTCACGCGTACCGACACTGCATTAGTAATGGTTTCAGTCCAATAATTATGTTTTTGGAGTCAATCGTATTGTTTGTATATTATTTTATAAAAACGTTTACAAAAATGTAATTTTCGCATTTTTCCTCAAAAATGCCAAACCAAGGTACCGCAACTACACTTTAAACTCAAACGATACACATTATGCACTAAAAGAAATTCAATAAAATTTTGTCCTATTTTGTTTCTTGTCCTACGCTGAAAATTCAACACAAGTGAACAAATGGTTTTTGGATCATCTAATGCTATATGACAACACCTTATCTCATTTGTTTTATATACTAGAATATTACACACACTAAGACACACACTCATTTTACTAGCAAAACACTTCCATCTTTTTTTTTATCCTCTCAAAACCCACGATCCTACATAAATTTCAAGATCTACAAATTATCTTTGGAGTTAAATCAAAATAGGTTGTACTTTCAAGCTCTCGGGTTGATTTGGAACATATTGTGAAAAATTTCATTAGCATTTGGGGGTTTTTAAGTTCTCCTACTCGACATACATATACATATTTTGTAAGTTCTTCAAAAACTTTCACTCTTTGTACTCTCATATATTATTATGCATGGAACTTGATAATATGTATTTAGAATGTAAGAAAACAAGAAAACTTTAAAAGCTACTTGATGTTGTAGACTGCATGACTCTCGACATGCACATAAATATGTCCAAAAATTGTATTGTCTTGCTTGTGTAGTGCTTTTAGTCTTTAAAATATGTTAAAATGAATGCACAAAATCAACCTGAGGCATATTTTTTGATTATTTGGTCACTTGGTCACTAATAGACTAAAACTTATGCTATTCGAAAAGATAGGTTCATTTTTTTTACATAAATAAAACTAAAGAGACACAAGGTTTTGAACAAATTAAAGTTTTGGCTCATGTTTGCAAAGTGCTTTTTTTTTGTTTAATAGTTATTTTAGCCTATTGGTATCATTTTGAGCTTATTCGACTAGCTAAGAGACTCGGCTTATTTTATTTTGTATCGAACTAAGTTGGGCCGAGGGTAGCCTATTATGGGTCTCGAAATTGATTATTTTGACATAACTTATTTTTGGCTTATTTAGTTGTTTACACATTTTTCCAACTTATTATAACTCAATTTAAAATAATAAGACGTGATGTGACCGGTTTATATTGTTTTGGACTTGTTTTGGTATTTTGGGCTCTAGTCGACTTCTAATGGACTCCTAGGCCGAAATATGTTTTCATTGACTTTAATTGACCATTTGACTATTTTTATGACTTAACGTTGACTTTGAACCTGACTCTGATACCAATCTGTAACACCCCCAAAATCGGGTCCAGCGGAAGCATACATGTTACTGGAATGCTACTCAATCGGTATCATAACACAAGTACAAAGAACGGTTTTTATCTCAACCATTTAGAATAACTTTCATTATCAAAAATATTCAAATTTACATCGTTCAAAAATAGTGCGGAAATACAGGCCCATATAAGAGTTTAAGCGGTCCCAAATATATGTAAGAGTTGTCTATGACCATGCCATGCCATGCCATGCCAAAAGCCTTCAACAGTTAGCTATCGTCTTAAACCTGAAAATACACTACTTGTCTAATTTTTGACGATGACTTTTATTCATGAAATGTTTCCGCCTTACAGTATTATACTAAGACACTTTCACCGGAGCCAATACTTACAAACAAATGTCAACTTTCACTTATGAAATATTCTTTCAACACACTTTACCACTACACAAACAAGGGAAGACACAAGTACTTAAAAACTCAAACTATTTTAGTTTCAATTAATATTTTCTAACCTTGAGAGTCGTACACTAAGACTCACCATACTAATCTAGGTCGCGTGTCGGTGCTGCACACTATCACTACTTGACTTTTTACTATCAGACTGCTAATTGCTAAGGTGAGTTCATGACCCCTACTTTTACTTGTTTTATAACTATTTTGGGGGAGAATACATGCTCGTTTTTAACAAAACTCAACGCTTGTTTTATTTGAATGCGCAATTGTTTACTTAAATACTACTGTTTTGCTGAATACTTGATTGATTATTCAAATGCACCTATGTGTATATTAGTTGCATACTTGATTATTTTCTAACATACACAAGTGTTTTATAATCATGCAATACACTTTATGAACTATTGCTTTTATGCAACATACTTTATGAACTATTGCTTTTATGCAAGACACTTTATGAACTATTGCTTTTATGCTACACACTCTGTGAACTATTGTTTATATGCAAAACACTTTACAAATCATTGCTGTTACGCAAACACTTCTATTGAATGACAATTGCTTTTATGCAAACACTTTTATGGACCACACTAAAACTTATGCTTTATTTACACTATTACGCGGATTAGCCTAAAGACACTGAATCCCACAATGCCCAACCTCATGAACCGTCAATTCCTGCTGGGAAGCGCGAATGCTATAAATAGATCTATTGTGGTTGACACCCCCGTTCGGTTTGGCCGGATAGGCAAACGCGAGCGTATAACATGTCGAAACACGAGTGTCACGGGATAGAAACTTGCAAGGGCTTTATTTAACGTGCTTCTAGAGCATGCACACTGTCAAGCTTCGGTTGCATGAACTTAGTGCTAGCGTAATAGACTATTTTACTATGTGGCATTATATTCGTTGTAATGATCACACACTCTACTCATGGTCCACAATTCTAATATTACTGTAAGGTAAACACTATTTTCATGACATTGTGAGCCACACAATGGTCACAAAACTCTCTATTGAACTCACAATACTACTGTTTTATGATACAATCCTATGAACTCACCAACCTCGTGTTGACACTTTTTAGCATGTATTTTCAGGTTTAAGATGATAGCTAACTGTTGAAGGCTTTTGGCATGGCATGGCATGGTCATAGACAACTCTGACATATATTTGGGACCGCTTAAACTCTTATATGGGCCTGTATTTTCGCACTATTTTTTAACGATGTAAATTTGAATATTTTTGATAATGAAAGTTATTCTAAATGGTTGAGATAAAAACCGTTCTTTGTACTTGTGTTATGATACCGATTGAGTAGCACTCCAGTAACATGTACGCTTCCGCTGGACCCGATTTTGGGGGTGTTACAACACCCCTCACCATAGAGTGAGGGGGTATTTATACTACTGGAGCAGCAAGGTAGGCTGTTGAAGTGAGGTAGCGATTGGGCCTAATCCCTTTACATAGATTAAGTGTACTGAGCCACCTACCTCGCTTTCCTTATTACAAACTAAACAAACGTAATATTGTTTATACATAATACTACTACAAGACATAGGATAATAACACTTCTAGGATATATGAGTATGTTTGTCAATTTCTGAATTGCATAAGAGAAAATTGCAAGAAATTTATTTAAGTATTGTCATGTTAGTTTGAATTCTCTAAATCTAAATGTATGAACAATCTATTACCTTATCTGATTGTCTTTTTTTTCCAGAATAGGTGGAAACAATGTTGTCGCACTCGCTTTGCTAGAGATGAATGAGCATAACGCAAGTGGGAGATAAGTGAAATCCGCGATTTGAAAAGAAGTTCTAAAGCACAGATATTACACATCTCGCACTTGCGGTATACTTAGTTATCTCCATCAACGCATTTGCTACAATGGTATAAAAGCTTAAGCAATGAAGATATGTGAAGAAGAAATGGACCGACCACAATCCTAAAGTTATTCTTTTTAGTTTTTTAGTAATGGATTGTACATTCACGTACTTAATATTGTTTATATAAATATTGATATATTTTGCACTTACAGATTTATGGTCTGTGCTTGCTCATATTTTTTAAAACTTTTTAACTGCTTAGATTATAATCAAGATTATTGTGTGCACATTGTTGAGTTAAAATACATGGTACAAAATTGCATTTTGCCCTACACATACAATACTATCTTATACAAACACTCCGCCATAACACGCGGGTTGAAAACCTCGGTCTAGTATAAAACTTAAAGCGATATAAACTAAACCAATAGTCGACTTAATTTAAGTGAAAAAAAAATAAAATTGACTGTTAACATGCTTAAATCACACATTAAATCATTTTAAAACTTTTGATATGACATAAAAACATTACATTATATTCACACAAATTATATTTATACATACGAGGATTCATTTTAGGTGATAAGTGGGTCATCCATAGATAATAAATCAACATCCATAATAAATCTAATAAACATCCATATCAATATCAATACTTCTTATTAATCAATTTTGGTCATTCATATCCTCCAATAATGGATCTAGTTGATTGGATACCTATTGGATCGAGTGACGATTTTCGTGCATACTTTCGACTATAATTAGTTTTCAATCACTTTTACCTTACTTTTTTGTATATTACCGACTATCACCTTTATATTGTGTCGACATCGCACATGTACCAAACTAATTTTTTTTTATGTAAAATGATTTCCTATTTTCTAAAGTTCAAATCAATGGTATATAAAAAGAAATAGATTATATTACACCATTAGTCCTTAAACTTATACCTGATTTCATACGACATTCAAACACGAGAATCGTTGACTTTTTAGTCCATGATCTCGAAAATATTACGCCGCTGGTCCAAATTTCTAATGCTCGTTAGTTTTGTTAGTTATCTCGGATCTCACGTGCAAATCACACGAGGGTACTTTTGTCCCAGCACATTTTTTTATCTTTTTCCACTGTGTAGCATACTGTAGAAAATTATACTGTTGACATAAATAATGCCTAAAAACATTGTTAACATATTAACAATATCTCTATGTTTTGATAATTACAAAACATAAACTCATTGAACTAAAATTTATGACGTAAACAAGTATTTAACGTTTAATATCTTTATTTACTTTCAAATCACTTAAGGTATGAAAAAACAAAGTGTTTATTGCAATCTATGATCAAAGGAAATTTTTCTAAATCACTAGATTTTTTATAAAATGTCATAAACATTTTATATCATTTAAAAAATCATTTTTGGAATTAAAAGAATATGTTTAAATCATTATAAATATATGAATTCAAATTTCAACCAAAAATGGCAAATATAATCCAGAAAAACCTTCCCCACAAAAGGACAAACAAACCAAATGTTCTGGAGGGGGAGGCCCCCTTAATGATTAAGGGGACCGACCCCTAATTAAGGGGACCGGCACGCTCCAAAACAGTGTTTGTTTGCCCTATAAATACTAGTTCATTCCACAAATTTTTCTCACCTTTAGCACCTCAAAACTTTCTGATCTAAATCCCTATTTCCGTTTCCTATAATCCTTTGATCATATATACATTAATCTTTGTTTCAAAGTGATCCAAGTCTCATCCTTTCAAGTGCAAAAGAAGAATACTTCTATTCTCCAAGACAAGAAGTATTACAAATTGTTGTGACCTCCACATCCAAGTTGTTAGAGCATCATTCATTACATATATTTCTTTGTGTTATTTGTTGTGAATATTTGGTAGAAGATAGATTAGCTTAGTGTGTAGATAGAGTGATTGTTTAGAAGATTGTTGTGAAGTAGATAGTTGGGAAGTAGATAGGTGTGAAGAAGATTGTTGGGAAGTAGATAGTTGAGAAGTAGATAGTTGAGAAGTAGATAGTTGTGAAGAAGATAGTTGTGAAGTAGATAGGTGTGAAGATAGATAGGTGTGAAAAAGTTGTGTATAAGGTGTGATCAAGTTGTGACGAAGTTGTGGTGTGTATATTGGTGTGTAAGGTTTTCTCCGCCATAAGGGAGCTTGTTGACATAGTGAAGAAAACTCTCGAGTTAGGTGCTCGAGGAGTGGAGTAGGGCAAGGAAGGTGTCCTTGTAGCCGAACCACTATAAATCTCTTGTCTAGCGGTTCGATCTTTCCATCTCTCATCTATTTCTTTACTTACATTATTATTGCTATATCATACATATTTGTTGTTGTTTATATTGTGCAAGACTTGAGTTCATATAATATCGAATCTAAATTTTTGAAAGCAAAGAAAACACGCAAACAACCTTTTATAACAAATTAAAAATACGTAAAACTATTCAACCCCCTTCTAGTTTTCCACAATTGGTATCAGGAGCCACGTCAAGCAAGATTTTTAAAATATATTGTATTTTAAAACTTGCAACGATCTATGGAATCTGAGAAATATTTATCTATGCAAAGACCACCACTATTTGAAAGTGATGGATTTTTATATTGGAAAAATAGATTCGAAACTTATGTGAAATCTAAAGATCTTGATCTTTGGCATGTTATTACCTTTGGTGATTTTCCTCCCTCTCAACAAAATCCGGAAACTAAAATGGATGAAATTGTACCTTTTGAAAAACAAAATGATGATTTGAAAAAGAAACTAGCTAAAAATAATATGCGTTACCGCGCAAAGAATATGAAAGAATTTTTATGTGTAAAACCGCCAAAAAAGTTTGGGAATCACTACTTATTACTCACCAAGGTAATAGTCAAGTCAAAGACAATAAAATAGATCTTCTTGTACAACAATATGAACAATTTACGATTCCAGAAGAGGAATCAATTGATAATGCTTTTGCTAAATTTAACACTATTATCACAAGTTTAAAAGCACTTGATGAGACATTTTCTAGCAAAAATTGTGTTAGGAAATTTCTTAGGGCATTGCATCCAAAATGGCAAGCTAAGGTCACGGCAATTGAAGAATCAAAGAATTTGATGACGTTATCACTTGATGAACTTATTGGCAACTTGAAGGTCCATGAAAAAATTATAAGAAGAGATTCGGAAATGGTAAAAGTCAAGAAAGAACAAACTAAATCCATTGCTCTAAAATCCAAAAAGGAACCTAGTGACGATGATGATTCAAGTGACGAGAGTGAAGACAAAGAATATGCAATGGCCATAAGAGAATTCAAGAAATTCTTCAAAAGACGAGGAAGATTCACTAGATTACCACGAGACGAAAGAAAGTCGTTTCAAAGAAATAGAAGTGATAACTACAGGAAAAGAAAGTGTTTTAGATGTGGAAGTCCAAATTATCTCATTAGTGAATGTCTAAAGCCACCGGGTTAAGAAAATCAAGGCGCCTTTGTTAGTGGAACATGGAGTGATAGTGACAAAGAAGAAGTGGAAAAACCAAGAGACGAAAAATGTTTTGTGGCCAAAGCAACCGACGAAATATGTTTAGGAATAGACTTGGAGCCTGACGAATGGATCAAGGATAGCGGATGTTTGAGGCACATGACGGGGAACCGTAAGCTATTTTCTACGTATAAGGCATACAATGGAGGTAACGTTATTTTCGTTAGTGACTTGCGTGGAAAAATCATTGGCAAAGGTACGATTTCTCAAGACTCACTTACTATTGAAAATGTTAAGCATGTAGATAATTTAACATATAACTTGCTTAGCATAGACCAAATACGCGATAATAAATGTAGGGTTACCTTTACCGATAGGGATAGCAAAATAGTTAAGAATGGAAAGGTCATAGGTAGAGGAATTAGGAAAGGAGACACATATGTTACGAAACTAGGAAACAAACCGGAAGATAGGATATGCCTAGCAACCCTATACGAAAACTCCACTTTGTGGCATAGGAGATTAGGTCATGCGAACATGCAGCAAATACAATCCTTGGCCTCTAAAGAACTAGTTAGAAACTTGCCCAACCTAAGATATGACAAACACTTTTGTGATGCATGTAAAATTGGAAAACAAGCTCATGCTAGTCACAAAGCTAAGAATATAGTATCCACTACTAGGTGCCTAGAATTATTACATATGGATCTATTTGGTCCATCCGCTGTGCGGAGCTATGGAGGGAACAATTATACCTTAGTAATAGTAGATGACTATTCACGATACATGTGGACTAGGTTCTTAAGTGACAAAACCCAAGCCTTTGAAAAAATTGAAATATTTAGTAAAATGATTTAAAATAAATTAGGATGCACAATAGTAGCCATTAGGACGGACCATGGTAGGGAATTTGATAACGAAGTACAATTCGGAAAATATTGTGATTTAAATGGAATATCTCACAATTTCTCTGCTCCTCGTATTCCTCAATCAAATGGCGTAGTAGAAAGAAAGAATAGGTCACTACAAGAAATGAGTAGAATAATGTTAAATGAACAATCCATCCCACAAAAATTTTGGTGTCACGCTGTAGATACATCAACATATATTATTAATAGGGTATCAATTAGGAGAATTTTAGGAAAAACTCCTTATGAGTTACTGAGAGGTAGAAAACCTAACTTAAGCTACTTTAGGGTATTCGGAAGTAAATGTTATATTTTAAACACTAAGGATTATCTTACTAAGTTTGACCCAAAATCATACGAAGGAATATTTTTAGGCTACTCACAAAATAGTAAAGCATATATAATACTTAACAAACACACTATGAAAGTAGAAGAATTATTAAATGTAACATTTGATGAAACACCACCACCTCCTAAAACATTACCTTTAGAAGATGATGACTTAGTCGAAGATGAAGCTATTGAGGTTAGTAAAACAAAACCCATAGGAAATGATAATGAAAACATAGACTTAGGAAATAACGAAGTCGTAAATATTAAGGAATCTAAATCACATCCATTGGATAACATAATAGGAAGTCTTAATCAAAGAACCCTTAGGTCACAAGCCCAAGATAAAAATAACTTCTTTTGTTTCCTCTCAGCAATAGAACCTAAGAATATTAATGAAGCATTAAAGGATGAAAGTTGGGTTATAGCTATGCAAGAAGAATTAAACCAATTTAAGGCTAATGATGTTTGGGAATTAGTCCCAAATCCAATGAACATGACCATCATAGGAACTAAGTGGGTATATAGGAATAAGTTAGATGAAAATGGAGTAGTAACTAGGAACAAAGCTAGGTTAGTTGCCCAAGGTTATAATCAACAAGAAGGAATTGATTATGACGAAACTTATGCCCCCGTAGCTAGACTAGAATCTATTATAATATTACTTGCCTATGCATGCGCCTTAGACTTTAAGTTATTCCAAATGGACGTGAAAAGTGCATTCCTCAACGGTTTTATCAATGAGGAGGTTTATGTGGCACAACCTCCAGGAATCATTGACTTCGCAAAACCTGATTATGTTTATAAGTTAAAGAAAGCTTTATATGGACTCAAACAAGCTCCTAAGGCTTAGTATGATCGATTAAAAGCTTTTCTTATTAAACATAATTATTCCATGGGAATGGTAGATAATGTAACACCCCCAAAATATCGCAGCGGAAGACTGTGTCACTGGGGTGCTACTTCATAATACAAAGTACAAGTTATAGAAAACGAACTCTAAATGAGACGTTTTGAAAAGTTACCATTCGATTAATGAATTCAAAGTTACAAACATGAGATTCCAAAGTATGATACATAAATGTATACAAAATGTTGAATGGTAAATGATAAAAGCGTAAGTCTTCAGAATATGCAGCTTGACTCTAAGTTCTACGCACTAGCTATCGCCTTACTAACCTGAGATAAACATGCTAAAGTGTCAACACAATGGTTGGTGAGTTCATAGAGTTTGTCTTAAAACAGTTGAAAAAGCCTCAAAAGAATGTTCACATAGCAAAGGCATTGTGAATCCACTCAGTTACAAGTCCCGCCATAAGAGACTTGTAACCTGTGTGTTCACAACCCACTGCTAACATATAGTATAATAAAGACATGTATAAGTTCATCAAGACAATTAAGCAATTAGTAGTGAGTCTCTACTTCATCTCCGAAGACCTCACTTTGGGAGCCAATTCCCAAGGACAACTGGGAGCCACTTCCCAAAGAAAACTGGGAGCCACTTCCCAAAGATATAAGTTTACTGGGAGCCACTTCCCAAAGATATAAGTTTACTAGGAGCCACTTCCCAAAGATAAAAGACAGTCATGTATGTATGAAATCAAGTATAATGCCATCAAGTATAAGACAATCAATTATAAAACAATCAAGTATAAATGGTTTGAGTATTTGTACAAGTAAGCAAGTAGTTGAGCATGTATCCCCCCCAAGAGTTAAAACAAGTACGAAAAGAGTAGGGGCTATGACTCACCTTAAGCTTATGTAATGAGAAATGATAGTGGTAGTCGAATCGCGAAAGTCTCTAAGAGCAGCCTATAATAGAACGTTGCGACTTAGGTTTGGAGTAATGTCTAAGAATACGAAGAATTGCCTATATATGTCTTGCATAATGTTCATGATGTAGTACTTTAGTATAATGTGTAAGTCTTTGAATATAAATGGCTTATGAAACATGTATAGGTTGTATATCTCTTACTACCGTTCGGACCGACATAATTCAGAAGTCATGGAGTAAACGTTCGAGGAGCCAGGACACTTTAATTCGTAAATCCACAACTCGTCTCGACGGCTTACTTAATGAACTCCTCACATGAGGCTCCCTACTATTGTAGTATTTGATAACATATATATAAGTCTTGATCTTTAAAAGTTATATGGTCTTTAGCCGTGGCTTTGCCGTGACCTTGGTCATTGTTACCATGGTCTTGAGACTCAACCTTGGCTTTAGCCATGGTTGTGGTCTTGGCTTTAGGTCATTAGACCTCTTGGTCTTAGTAATTCATAACTATAATATAGTGACTTTGGTCTAAAAATGGGTTGTTAAGAATTTGAAGAAATTATCACTCGGAAAGCGTTTTCAGGGCTCGAGCTTCTTTGTTCCTGAACGAAAACGTCGTTCCGGACAACTTTCGTGTTTTAACTTTTTGATGAATCGGACCAGAAGTGGGACTTTCAAAATCAAAATTTGATCAGAATGCTATTTAGGCAGTTTTGCCGTTTTGGTTTCGCTAACTTCAAATGGTCATAACTTTTGACTCGTGTACTCGTTTTGGGTGATTCAAATTGCTATGTTTTCCTTGTTAAGTCCTCTTTAACAGTAAGTAAGTGTCAAATATCAAAGTTATACTATTGTGGTCATGGTTGTTCATAAAAATCACTAGTTTGCTTGTTTGCTTGTCATAAGTTAACATATGTATACCAATACTTGTTTTATCCATCTTTAAACATCATGAACACAATAACAAGAACATATATAGCATGAAAGAACCATAATAAGCATGAAAATGATATTGAGCAAGAAAGTGTATAAGGGTTTCTTACAACTTTTGGCTTTCACTTAAGAAAGGAAGTCAAGTATAGAACTAGGACACTAAACCTAATCTTGTAAACCCTTCACCATAACTCTTGTAACCCTTGCTAGCCTTGATATAACCCTTGTGAAAACCATTTAACTTCAGCCCTAGTACCCTTGTGTAGCTCCTAATTCAACCATGGAATCACCAAACAAACTTAAGAATTAGGTAGAGAATACTAAGACATTGAACTTTGTAGTGTAACTTGTATATTGAAGATCAAAGGATCATGGTGCTAGGTATTGATCTTGTGGCGTTTTTGGTGATGAAGAAAGGAAGGGATTAGCTTGCTATTTATACTATGAATGAGGAGGTTAGGAAGGTTACTAGGAAAGTGCTAAAACTTGGAGACAAAGTTGTAAATAAATATGATCTAATGGCTAAAGTCATGAGATGATGCCACAAGTGTGAATGCCCCCCCCCTAGTGGCGGTTCATGAACTTGGAGAACAAGGTGTGGACTTTTGATGGTATTATCCTAAGTATGTAGCTAGTTTTGACTCCGTAAGTTGCTAACCGTAAATGATTAAGCCTCAAAACGTAAAATCGGGTATCGTAAAAATATGAAACTTATAAATATGGTTAAACATGTCAATATACTCCATAATAAAATATAAAATGAGTGGTAGGTTCTATTGGGTGCTAAAACCCTGCTAAAAACTGGAAACACGGGTCTAAAACGCGTAATTCGCGTAAAACGCTGAACTGAAAAACGTAAAATTCCAAAACTTTTGGAATTGTCCTAAAATGAGAGAAAATCATATTTCTATTGTTTATAATGTTTTATGGACATATCGGGATGCTGGAAGGACGTTTAAACCTAAAAGTAAATCTCGGACACGGCTTTGTGATTTTTGCAGAAATGATCAGACGAGCGTCAAACTCTCGGATTATCGTTAAAATAGTTTAACTTACGAGAATATGAAATAAAAATTTCTGAGATGAATAGTGAAAAGTGAATAGTAAAAGTGAATAGTAAAAATTGAATAGTAAAATTTTCGGGAATAAAAGTTAACCTGAAATTGCGAATTGTTACAGATAACACTCTTTTCACTAAAAATAAAGACCCACATCTCATCATTGTTCAAATATAAGTTGATGACATTATATTTGGATCGACTTGTCAAGAAATGTGTGATGAATTTGCCAAAATCATGCATGATGAGTTCGAGATAAGTATGATGGATGAACTAAACTTCTTTCTAGGATTACAAATAAAACAATTAGAAGATGGAATATTCTTTAACCAATCTAAGTACCTTAAGGAAATGCTTAAGAAATTTGGCCTAGAAGACTCAAAACCCATGAAAACTCCCATGTCTACGGAAGTGAAACTCACAAAGGATGATGAAGGTGAGTCTGTAGATAATACTAAGTATAGAGGAATGATAGGTAGTTTACTATACTTAACGGTAAGTAGACCCAATATCATGTTTAGTGTTTGCCTTTGTGCCCGCTTTCAAGACGATCCCAGAACCTCTCAGCAAGAAGCGGTTAAGCGTATCTTCCGATACATTAAAGGCACTATACACTTAGGATTATGGTATCCTAAGGGATCCGGCATAGAAACCATCGTCTATTCGGATTCAGATCATGCGGGAGACTACGTAGATAGAAAGAGCACTAGCGGTATTTGCACTTTTATGGGATGTTGTCTAACATCTTGGTTTTCAAAGAAGCAAACCGCTCTTGCTATTTCTACCACCGAAGCCGAATATGTAAGCGCTGGAAAGGCATGTCAACAAGCACTATGGATGAAACAAGATCTTATAGACTATGGCAATAAGTTAAAAAATGTTCCTGTGCGATAACAAAGGTGTGATAGATTTAAGTAAAAAACTGGTTCAACACTCTAGGACTAAACATATAGAAATACGCCATCACTTTCTTAGGGATAATGTACAAAAAGGAAACATATCTATAGAAAAGGTTGCATCGGAAGATAACATTGCGGATATATTCACTAAACCCCTTAAGCGTGAATTATTGAACCACTTACATTTAGGATTATGAATGATGGAACAAGTTGACTAAATTTTATTGCATTTACACTACTTATTATATGCATAAAATTTATTTTTCTTCCACCTCTTCATATCTGAGTCTAGGAATCTATTTTGCACAAGATTAAAGATTGGGAAACCTCATTTTAATTGCATATACATTCTTATAAAACCCAATCAAATTTTTTTAAGCTATTCTCACATCTAGGAAACACATGAAAACCATTTTTCTTCCATTGTTGAATAATGCTAAAAACATTTTCTTGAATCATGCATAAAATCTCACATGAATTATCAAATAATCTAATATATACCATTGATATTCTCATTGAGCAAAAATCGAATCAAGGAGATTTTGGATTGTTTCTTAGGAAGTTTTCTTATTTGCATTTAGGAGTCGAAACAATCACAACTCCACATTTGTTGCATATAGGCACACACTAGGACAAAGTCACAAACAATGTTGTCATTGTGTTCCATCACTAGTTTTTCACTCACTAGTTGCCTTTGCCTTTGATCTAAGATAGTTACTCTAGGAAGATTGAGTGCCCTTGCCTTTGCTTGTCTCCTCTAGATTATTATTGATTGCTTGTTTGCTCTATTATTTAAGTGTTTTTGCATGCATGCTATATTATGATTAGATTAGATGCTATATTGTCTCAAAGAGTTGAACTTGCTTGAATCCAAACCTAAAAACACAACCTTTCTACAAATTTTCTACCAAAAACCCAATTCTGGCAATCTGGAAACCACCAGATGGGAGGCCCCCTTAATTATGTAAGGCGGCCTCCTTAATAATTATGGGAACCGCCCCCAAATTAAGGGGACCAGCCATCTGATGGTCAGGTTTACAGAATCTTTTCTGCTTTTTAGCCCATTTCATCCTACACTTCCCAATTTTCACCAACATATTTTGTCCTAATCTCCCAAACAAACCTTATCCATCCATAAACACACAAATCTCACACTATAAATATCCCAATCTTCAAAACTCTCCATTCATCTCATCATGACCTCTCCAAAAAAACCAAAACCAAAAGCCTCAAGGCTAGCAAGGATGATGGAAAAACCCGTTTGGCGAAGAAAAAGCCCTCGAAACAAATTCATCATAACCAATGAAGTTGGAAATCACTCAACACCTCCAACTACTTACTTCCCAAACATTACACTAAACCCACAAGGACATTCCTTTGATCCTCTCTACAAACCATACAACATTGGCCAAACATCCACCTTCATGCCAAACTACATATCTTAACCTCCAACCACTTATAATGATCCATACAAGTTTGATCAACCATCAAACTACACTTCCAACAATTTCAATTCCAACTACACAACCCCAATTCATCCATATCAACATAATGATTCTCTCCACATTGCAACGGAAAAGCAAAAGTTCCGTGACGAAATAAACCAAATCCCTTATCTAAGTGATCTCCTTGCTATGCATCTTGCACAACGCAACAAAGGGAAACCTCCATCTTCACCCTATGCAAATTGCCTACCTCACTCTCTCAACTTGGATCAAGTTACAAACCACACTCACTTTTGCCCTTGTTGCATCTTCCTTCAAAAACAAATCCTCTACTTGAGTGAAGATATTTCTTGGATCGAATATCTTCTCACTCGTCCTCATCCAATACCACCCTTGACACGATACAACATCGTGAGATCCACCTCTTCCGCTCCATACCCCACTCCATATCCTTCTCCATCAAACAACTAAGCTTTATGCTTATTCACCCCTCAACCAAATAAAACACTCAACCATGGGTTGCAAGCAAGTCCAAGAACTCTCTTTGGTAAAGTTAGGACTATGTTGTTTCTTTTATTTTATTGTAATCAATATGCTTCTAGCATATTGAATGTTGTAATTATGATTCATTTCTATGATCATCTTAAATGATTGAATGAATCTATTTTTATTTGCTTTGCATATATATATGTCTTGTATTCTTCACATTTTTCTTGTAGCCAAGCATTCCATAACTCGTTTCCCTGGTGCTCTAAAATGAGGGGGAGCACACATCAAGGGGGAGCTTTCTACCCGTTTAACTTTTTTTATGAAGCTTAATCGGCTTAACCTTTTTGATTTTACAAAAAGGGGGAGAAGAGAATATTAAACTCTAAATACTTGTCTAAAAATTAATTTTAGACCTAATGAGTTTAAGGTTTTGTAATCATCAAAAAGGGGGAGATTGTTGACATAAATAATGCCTAAAAACATTGTTAACATATTAACAATATCTCTATGTTTTGATAATTACAAAACATAAACTCATTGAACTAAAATTTATGACATAAATAAGTATTTAACGTTTAATATCTTTATTTACTTCCAAATCACTTAAGGTATGAACAAACAAAGTGTTTATTGCAATCTATGATCAAAGGAAATTTTTCTAAATCACTAGATTTTTTATAAAATGTCATAAACATTTTATATCATTTACAAAATCATTTTTGGAATTAAAAGAATATGTTTAAATCATTATAAATATATGAATTAAAATTTTTAACCAAAAATGGCAAATATAATCCAGAAAAACCTTCCCCACAAAAGGACAAACAAACCCAACGTTCTGGAGGGGGCGGCCCCCTTAATTCCTAGGCGGCCCCCTTAATGATTAAGGGGACCGGCACGCTCCAGAACAGTATTTGTTTGTCCTATAAATACTGGTTCATTCCACAAATTTTTCTCACCTTTAGCACCTCAAAACTTTCTGATCTAAATCCCTATTTCCATTTCCTATAATCCTTTGATCATATATACATTAATCTTTGTTTCAAAGTGATCTAAGTCTCATCCTTTCAAGTGCAAAAGAAGAATACTTCTATTCTCCAAGACCAGAAGTATTACAACTTGTTGTGACCTCCACATCCAAGTTGTTAGAGCATCATTCATTACATATATTTCTTTGTGTTATTTGTTGTGAATATTTGGTAGAAGATAGATTAGCTTAGTGTGTAGATAGAGTGATTGTTTAGAAGATTGTTGTGAAGTAGATAGTTGGGAAGTAGATAGGTGTGAAGAAGATTGTTGGGAAGTAGATAGTTGAGAAGTAGATAGTTAAGAAGTAGATAGTTGTGACGAAGATAGTTGTGAAGTAGATAGGTGTGAAGATAGATAGGTGTGAAGAAGTTGTGTATAAGGTGTGATCAAGTTGTGACGAAGTTGTGGTGTGTATATTGGTGTGTAAGGTTTTCTCCGCCATAAGGGAGCTTGTTGACATAGTGAAGAAAACTTTCGAGTTAGGTGCTCGGGGAGTGGAATAGGGCAAGGAAGGTGTCCTTGTAGCCGAACCACTATAAATCTCTTGTCTCGCGGTTCGATCTTTCCATCTCTCATTTATTTCTTTACTTACATTATTATTGCTATATCATACATATTTGTTGTTGTTTATATTGTGCAAGACTTGAGTTCACATAATATCGAATCTAAATTTTTGAAAGCAAAGAAAACACGCAAACAACCTTTTATAACAAATTAAAAATACTTAAAACTATTCAACCCCCCTTCTAGTTTTCCACATATACCTTTTGTATTTTGATTTATCTTTTGAACCTACTTTTTGCACTTAAATATTCTTGATATGTTATTTTAGGTCTATAAAATGTTACCAAGTTTTAAATTTATATTTTTCCGAACTAACCTATAGACTCTAAACACTAACGAGCAGTGTACCCAATCAATGTAGATAGTTGCTAGGTAAGCAAGGGTCGTTCACTAGGAGTGAAGCTAAAGTGATCTAAAGGTATTTATACTAATCTAAACTAAACTAAACTATCCTAACCTATAAAGCAATTAAAGATAAATGGAGGTTTAGCCTGAGAGACTAGCATGAGTTTTATGTTTTTTAGTTAATTCTAAATACGTGAAAATAAATACTTAAACTAAAGTGTGGTCAAATGCAAGACAGAAGAATGGGTTAGCAAAGTTTAATCCATGTTATTAATTATATATGCTTATGTCTACTTGTTTTAATTCATTCAATTGTTAATCAGCATATCAATTACGAAATTCTGTCAATTAAGTAACTAGCCCTCGGGGCGGATATGACGAAAGATCATAGTGACTCGTCTAGAATCAATACTAACTTATTGCTTTAAACCATCTAACCTAGTTCAGTATTACACGCTACTAGTCCTATTAGGTTGTAGACACGTTCCGTTTATGCCAAACAAGGATTCCTAATAGAGATTCGGGTTAACACGTATATAACTCAACCAAAGCAACTACAATTACAGGAAGTTAAGTCACATCAACAAAAGTTATAAGGATCATAACCTAGTTACATAGACTTCTACTAGTTATAAGCAATAAACGAGTTTTTATCGACAAGCACCCAATCCAATAACAAAGTAAATCAATTCAACACAAACAGAAAAACTAACAAAACTTCATAAACATGGCTAACACCAACGGATGTTAGCCCATAATCTCAGTAACAATACATAAAGTTGTAATAAAAGCAAACGAATAAGAATTCATAATGAAAATGATATGCTAACTGAACGATTACACTTAATATAAGGTTCTTGAGATGTTTTTCTAGGATGATCGGATCTTCAAGGAGGTCTTCTGCTCTTTGGAGGGGTTTTTGGTCGCCTGGGATAGACCCCATGGGTCCCCTATGATACCCTAAGTCATTAATGAGTTTAGCATTTATAGTTTATGAAATTGGGGTTGATACGGTGTATCTAGAGGGTCCAATACACTGTATCTATAAGTAAACGTAGCCTCTAAGTCTGAAACTGACCCGATATGGCCTATCCAGAATTCCGATATGGAGTATCGGCCAATTTGGCATATCTAATTACTTAATACGCCATATCTCCTTCAGAATCAGATAGATCTCCTTTTTCTCTTTCCGTGGCCACTTGAACGAGGAAAACCGGAGTACGGATGAAGATTTTACGACCAAAATACGAAAGCATCTTCGAGTGTTGTCATGTAATCTTGATTTCTTCTTTAGGCTTCGTTTCTACTCTTGATTTCTTGGCTAAGGCTCGTGTATGGCATATTCTTCAAATATTATATTCTCTTTCAATCGATCAAGTTTCATATACGGCATATTCCTGATTCTTATAAATTATAGTATGTAAATATTCTCCAAGGAAATCCGAAGGAAATACGGATAACCCGATGTCGTAGTCCGTGTGAAGGTATGAATGGATTGGTGATTACCGTGATGTGAAAATGTTTAGTGAAATGTATAAAAGTGATATAATGAGAATTACACTTAAGATTATCAAATAAAGCACAAATAAAACAAATAGCAAGTAAAGCAAGTAATTAAAGCACACGTAAGAATAAAACGTAAATTTAACCAAAAAACGCGAATCTTCTGGGAAATAGCGAACCTCAAAGGCAAATCTAAAAGGGAAAGCACCTAAAAATCTAAAATTAGTTTCTAAAAGTCCTAAATGCTTAAAAATAATTTCAGGAAAAAGAAAAATATTTTTTTTGGCTTTTTATTTATTTACTATGAATTAAAAACTAATTAAAATGGGAAAATAAAAGAAAAAGAGAAAATCAACTTGGAAAATTACGAAAAATTATTGAAAGGTATTTTATGAAATAAGAAATCAAATAGAAAAAGAAAATTTGGCAAATAGTGAAAATTTACCTAAAAATGCAAAGTCACGAGAAATCCCGAGCCTTTTATGCAAATTTGAGAAATTTAAGTTCAAACTCTGATTTTTTAATTTTCCTAGATAAAACTAATTAAAAGAAAAATACTAGAAAAAGATTGACATTTTTTTTGTTACTTTTGAATTTTTTTTGTGAATTAAATACTAAATAAAAGAAAATAAATGATTAAAAGTAGAAAATGAACAGTAAAAATTCTAATATTTTTCCTAAAAGTCTATTACTATTGTAGAAGCTTAAGAAAAATTTAATAAATGAAAAAGCTACTGAAATAAGCTAGGGAATAAGCTTAGCAGATTAATAAGCTTAAAATGAAAATATCTTATAAAGGAATTCATAATGCAAGCCTAATGAGAAAAGTCCCAAGGGCACGTTTGGTTCTGTGTGGTGTGTTTAAAGCTTAGCTATCCAAGAGGTCTGGGGCTCGATCCTTACCCAGACCTTTTTAGCAAAAGACATATATTTTTTTCTTTTATGCAAAATTTAAAACAAGCAATTGTAAGAAACTTTTGAAAAAGAACTTTTAATAAAAACTTAAA
This sequence comes from Artemisia argyi, assembly GCA_030686995.1. NCBI lineage: Eukaryota > Viridiplantae > Streptophyta > Magnoliopsida > Asterales > Asteraceae > Artemisia > Artemisia argyi. Next base: position 82,770,286 of record CM060677.1, on the reverse strand, counting down.
ATGAGCTGAGAAATAGCTACAAATAAGCAAAAATTAACAAAAACACTTCATTTGGAAACTAAATTCTAAGCAACCTACTTGAATTGAACCAAAGCTAAACCACAAGTGCACAAAAGCTATAAGTTGTCTAATTCAATTACTAATAAGCTGAAATGAATAACTAAATAAGCAGGAACAAGCTGAGAACACTACAAATAAGTCAAAACTATACTACTACTACTCAGTTACGCTGATCTAAATAGGGACTAAAAGGAACACGTATAAACAGATGAAATAAGCACTAAAGTACAAAATAAGCTACAATCTAACAACTCAGAACAATAAACTATAGAATGAAACCAGTACCAATTAAAAAGCTCAAGTAATAAACAAGGAAAAAGCTAATGAAATTAAGCTTTTGAAACAAACTCCCCTGGTGCAGGGGAGTTTTTCTGAAAACAGGTTAAAACAAGCTTGTCAAATGCTGATTAGAAAACTTCCAAAAATTGTAAGAAAAACGTTTTTGATACCACAAGCTGCCAAATATTTATCACCAGAAATTTTATGAGATTTGAATGCAAACTTAGAAAATGAAAAATCAAAAAAAATTGGATTTAGAAATTTTTTTTAGATTTTTGACTTTTTATGATGAACAATTAAGTTGACTTATATGAATTTCTAATGATCCTAAATGAATGATTGATATGTTTTAAGGTGTAATGAAACTAAATGATGCTAAATAAACAGTTTCTAAACCTAATATGATGTTTGAGCAAACTAATATCCTAACAGATTATGCAACAATTAAGATTATGATTTGATCTTGACTTTTATGCAAATGGACTACTGATTTTATGCAATATCTACACTAAATTAACCTAAATGAAACTATTTCAGCTAATATGACTTCCTAAATCACACTCTATATCAGTTAACCTTACTGATCCAAACACCCTTTTATGAAACAGTTTTCAACTTATATGATTCTATTGAGTTGAATAATCAACAAATCCACCAATACTACTAGTACTAAGATCAAAAATACTTATGTAAACACAGAAACACAGATCTAACAAGCAAATAACCATTCAATTATACCATGCTAAAATGAAACAGATATGAAATAGTATGAATCTAATTTTATGCAACCTACTATTATATGATGTAAACTACTACTATAAAGCTATACTATGACTAAACTATATTAATGAAACAGTAAACAAGTAATAAACTCAAATCTATACTATATTAAGCTATATTATACAAATTAAGCTAAAAATGGATAAGATAAAGCTCACTTGAATAACCTCAGCTCAAACAGAGGTTTCATTTGAACATAGCCTATCTTTGATAAGAACAAACATACTTAATTAACTTATCTTAATATTTTTATTAAAACTTGAGTAAACTGATTACAAAGCTAAATTGAGACTACAAAATAAAAACATAACATTACATAAATCCTACACACATGAGACTAAGGGGAGGGGGTATTTATAAGTATTTGGTAGAGCATCTAGGGTTTGTAGGAAGCCTTTGGAAGCTCTCAGGCGTGTTTCTTTCAGTCAATCTCAATTATTGGATCATGCTTCAATCGTAATCAATGATTACAACCCTCGTATCATGTGCCTTCTAATCATTTGCACTCAATCACACGGATTGCCAGCATGGCATTCCCTCTGCTCTTGTCATGCATCTAGAAATGCGTGTAATTGTACTATTTTGCCCTTAATTGTGGTGAAATTGTACGGGTAAGTTTTTAGGGTTCATGGTTTTTGGGTAAAGGGGGAAAAGGGGGCGGGTAATTCAAACGGGATAATTAATGGTTGTTTGACCTTTTGACCAGGTTACTCGTTAGGTTTGACCGGGTTTGGGTTGAAAAGGGAGTGGGCTGGTGAGTGGTGGGCTTAGGGAATAGGTTTTGGATTGGATTTTATTATTGTGTTAAAAAGGAATCCGTTTGGTATGTATAGATTTAGGATTTAGGATATATTTCACAAGGACCAAATATGTCATTTCTAAAAATATAGGAACCAATTCTATTATTCTTCCAAAGTGTGATCCAAGGGTCTTTGATGAACTTTCTTGATTCTTTGAGGGCTTAGCTTGGCAATTCCTCAAAAGTATACTTTAAAGGACCATTTATGTAATATTGTAAAACTTGGAGGACCAAAGTTGTAATTTCTCCAAACTTTATCCAAGGACCAAATTTGACAAGATATGATTTCCCGAGGTTGACTTTGACTTTTTGAGCTTTGTTTCTTCCTCGGCTTCGGCTTTTGATACTTTTCCATTCTCGTGCTCGTTTTTTGTCGGTTTTGTTTTTTTTTTAGTCCATATTTGAAATATCCATACCTGCATAATCATAAACACAAAAACACGATATATTTGGCTTTGGTTAGTTATCGGTCATTTTTTGGTCTTAATATGGTAAATAAAGGGTGTGTAAATAAGAGCACACCAAAATCCCCCAGACTAAGGTATTGTCGTGTCCTCACGCAATGTCATCGCTTCATGCTTTTGAGATAGATAATTTCAAAACCTCTTTTTACTGACTTTGGAAAGTAGCAAGGATGTTCATTTTTTATGTGACGGTTTGCTTGACTTTCATTATCTTTCAATAATTTTTAGGGTCTTAGAGTAGAAACATGACTCATAGAGAAGTGACCATACAGATAAAAATCGTTATCCTTGATTTTTCACAAGCCCCCAAACTAAGCGTAAAAACGAAATCATTGTTTATCCATAAGTTAGATGCTAACATTACCCATAGAAGTTACTTGTGTAATTACATCTTGTTCCCATTTCCTAATTTTTGTATATCATTATTTTATTTTTGTGAGAAATGAATTTCTTCATATTTTCTCGTTTTTATAGTTTTTAGTCCGATAAGAGCACAAAGTTTAAACGCTAAGTAGTTTCTAAACCTTCCCTCGAAAATCCTTGCATACAAAAATGAGGTTCACATGGAGGTCTCTGATTTAACACGATTTTGAGCGTACCCCTTTTTATTTACAACCGAAACATCCCATTTCTGAGACCCGAGACAGAAGCTTTTTATTAGGATACCCCCGGAGTCGAAGCTTGGCATTTATTAACAATTTAAGCACATTAACCGTATTAGTCCTTAGCCTTTTATAATAATTACAACATCGGTTGTGAGCCGGTAAGATGTAATTGTCTATTATGACCCTGGAATTTTTCCTCTGCCTTTTTGAAGTCTACAACAACAGGTATGAACCATCAAGATGCAGAAAACTTTTACGGCTTTGGATTATTATTATTATTGATTATTATAACTATTCGCCAAACCCCAAGTCCTACGGCCTTTACTAAGATCACAACATCGGCTGCGAACCGGCAAGATGTGATAGTCTATTTCACCGTAACACTGGCAGTACCCCTATGTGTACCCGACCTCCATATGCAGAAATTTTCTTAGGAATGAGAAAAAACTAAGTATTGCGCAAACCCTGCACCCTTAATTAAACCTAGAGATATATTTATATGGGGTGAAACAATTTTAAGGGAACGAAAAGGCCACAATTACCTTCCATGAGCTCTAAAGAGAACCAACTACTCCATGTTTTGCAACTAACTTCTAAATAAACTCTGTCATTTCTCGATCTTCGCAAATTTAAAATCACAAATAATGAGATCCGCAAATGCTTAGCCGTATAATCAAGCCACGCATATATCAAGTCAAATACGGGAACTTGCAAACTCTTAGAAAAATATTCGCTTTTTCTAGCTCCTTATGTAAAAGACTAGCATAAGCTTATCGATTATAATTGGTTAAGGGAGACAAGCTAGAGCTCAACACGCCCGGTCAAGTCAAAAAATTTATTCCTACTCTCACCAATAGGAAAGTCAAACAAGGTGTCAAAACTCTTATCCTTATTTCATATATCATTTTTTTTAGTAAAAGGTGACATAAAAATTTAAAATTTTGGTGGAAAAACGGAGTTGCGTAAGTAAACGACTGAAATGAAGTGCAAGGTCAAATTGAATCGAAGATTCACCCCCCCCCCCCCCCCCCCCAAGACTAAAGTGAAACATTGTCCTCAATGTTTTAAGGGTAAAGGTAATCCTACGTAAAATCTAAGGCCGTTTATTAAGTATGCCAAAAGATAAGTGTTAGTCGATAAGATTTTTGGATATACTGGATTTTCGAAAGAGCATCGAAGAATGAGACTCGAATGGAGAGAAAGACAAAACCACGAGCACGAGAGTCTTCAAACATCGGGGAAATTCCTGGACATTCACAAATAACCACGAAAGGCGAAATATGGAAGAGTTCACCCCCCCCCCCCCTCACGTCACGTTATTAGAAATAAGAAAATTAAGAAGATGAAAGGATAAGCATGGGTTGCCTCCCATGAAGCGCTTATTTTTGTTCATCGAGTCACATTAGCTTGACTCGATCCCTGAATTCAATTGTCCTTGGGGAAAGTTTGGAGATCCAGGACAACCATGGGTGGTATGTCCCCTCCGAAATAATGTTTGAGACGATGACCATTCTCCTTAAAGTTGGGACCATCGGGTTGAGCTAACTCGACGGTTCCACAAGGAAAAACTTGGATAATGGCGAATGGTCCAGACCAACGGGTATTAAGCTTGCCTGACAAAATCTTTAATCGAGAATTGAAAAGAAGGACTCGGTCACCAACGTTAAATTCGCGGTTTTTGATCTTAGAGTCATGTATCCTTTTAGTTTTCTCTTTGTAGATCAAAGAATTCTCATAAGCCTGATCACAAAGTTCGGTCAATTCATTCAATTGAACTTTACGATGATCACCCGCGGTTTTGAGGTCAAGATTTGCATGCTTTAAGGCCTAGTAGGCCTTGTGCTCAAGCTCATTGGGTAAATGGCAGGCCTTCCTATAAACCAACTTGTAAGGAGTGCACCTAATGGGTGTTTTGTAAGCGGTCCGGAAGGCCAATAATGCATCATCTAACTTATCAGCCCAAGAGTCACAGTGTTCTCTTATGGTCCTTTCTAATATACGCTTCAAACCACGATTGGACACCTCAACTTAACCACTCATGTGTGGATGATATGTGGTGGAAAGATGATGTGTGACACATATTTAAGCATAACTTTAGCAAACTGATCACTGCAAAAATGGGTCCCACGATCACTTATAATAGCACGAGGTGCACCGAATCGGGCAAATAGACTCTTCAAAAATTTCACAACAACTTGGGCGTCATTGGTGGGGAGCGCTTTCGCTTCAACCCATTTCGACAAGTAATCGACGGCCACGAGTATATACTTATTTCCTCTAGACAATGGAAATATTCCCATAAAATCTATACCCCAGACGTCAAAGATCTCACATACTTGGATAGCATTTTGAGGCATTTCATCCTTTGAGAGATTTTTCCTTGACATTGGCAAGAATCACATGACTTCACCAAGTCATGTGCATCTCAGTATATCGTCGGCCAATAAAATCCGGAATCAAAAACCTTTTTGGCAGTGTAATTGGCACCATGATGTCCCCCCTGGGTCCATTGTGGCATGCAATAAGAATGGCAGCGGCTTCCTTGCCATGAACGCACCGCCAGATCACTTGATCCGCACATACTTTAAACAAATAGGGGTCGTCCCAGAAATAAAGTTTAACATCCTTAAAGAATTTCTTCTTTTGTTGGGACGACATCCCTTTCCTTATAAAATTCCCCGCATGGTAATTCGCAAAGTCAGCGAACCATGGGGGTACTAGAATCACTGCGTGATAACATCCCAAGTGTCTCAAGAGGAAATGTTTCGATAATTTCCTTTTTCTCGAGATCACTTTCATGGGGATTTTCTAATCTTGAGAGGTGATCGGTGGCAACGTTCTCCGCTCCTTTTTTATCTCGAATTTTGACATCGAATTCTTGAAGGAGAAGAACCTACCGAAATAATCTAGGCTTAGAGTCTTGCTTTACCATAAGATACTTGAGGGCTGAGTGATCTGTATACACTATGGTCTTTTCAAGACAAGATATGGTCGGAATTTTTCAAAGGCATAAACAACGGCTAACATCTCTTTGTCAGTAGTCGTATAGTGAGATTGAGCATCGTTCTTCATCTTGCAAGCATAGTGTATAGGCTGAAAATACTTATTCTTTCGTTGCCCCAAGACTGCCCCGATAGCATAATCGCTAGCATCGCACATAAGCTCAAAAGGCATGTCCCAATCAGGGGAAACTAAGATCCAAGCCTTCGTTAACTTCTTCTTTAAGATATTAAATGCATCAACGCATTCATTTGAGAAGAAGAACGGAGCATATTTTTCTAACAAATGGGTCAGGGGCAGGGCTATCTAAGAAAAATCTTGAATAAAACGTCGGTAAAAGCCGGCATTACCGAGAAAACTTCTTATTCCTTTAACAGTGGTGGGATGAGGTAGCTTAGCGATCACATCGACTTTAGCTCTATCGACCTCAATCTCAGATTTGGAAATCCTATGGCCGAGGACAATGCCCTCTTTGACCATGAAATGGCACTTCTCCCAATTTAGAACCAAGTTGGTGTCTTCACACCATTTTGAGAGGCAAGTAGTGAAGGAATCTCCATAAACCGAGAAATCATCCATAAAAACTTCCACGGTTTTCTCAATCATATTGTGGAAGATTTCCATCATGTACCTTTGAAACATGCCCAGAGCATTACATAAGCCAAAGGGCATACGTCGGTAAGCAAACGTCCCATAAGGGCAAGTAAAAGTGGTCTTTTCCTGATCCGGAGGATCAATGGGAATTTGGAAATACCCGGAAAAGCCATCAAGAAAACAATAGAACTCATTTCCCACAAGTCGTTTTAACATTTGATCCATAAAAGGAAGCGGGAAATGGTATTTACGAGTAGCATCATTCAATTTGCGGTAGTCAATACACACTCTCCATCCGGTGATGAGACGTGTCAGAATCAACTCATTATCATCGTTGGTCACAACGGTCATACCACCCTTCTTCGGAACACAATCAATTGGGCTAACCCATGAGCTATCAGAGATTGGATAAATCATCCCAGCATCAAGGAGTTTGATTATCTCCTTTTTGATTACTTTATGGATTTTCGGGTTAACCCATCTTTGTTGTTGGACGGAAGGTTTGTATTTATCTTCAAGTAAAATCTTGTGAGTACAAAAATGAGGGTATATGCCCTTGATGTTGGAAATTTGCCAAGCGATGGCACTCTTATGCTTCTTGAGCACATCTAAGAGTAGGGTCTTCTCCACATCTTTAAGGTCTTTTGAAATGATGACGGGAAATTTGCCGGTTCCTTCTAAGAAAGCGTATTCAAGATGAGGCGGTAAATCCTTGAGCTCGGGCTCTGGAGGATTCTCACTAGACGGCTTAACTTCTTTAATTTCTTTAAGGTCCATCAGAGAGAGAGAAGGAGTCGGGTCTTCATTCAACAATTTTTCAATTAAAAGAATATCTCCCTCCGGATCACAATCGGGATGATCAATTTCCGATGAAATTGAATCATTAGAAAGAAAAGTCTCGATCTCTTCCAAGATGAAATCACTTCCCTCAAACGGAGTGAGGGAAGGGGAAGTATTGGAAACAATAGGCTGAGAAGAAGGAGTGGGATTGCCACTCGAAGCATTTTCAGAAAAACCGAGAAGTTCTTGAGAATACTCCTTTGAAGCAACATCAATAACATCAATACGGTTCACAAAGAAATGATTATAATTGGAAGAGTATCTCGATGTTTGATCCAAATTAAACGTACCGGCTTCAGTACCAACGCGTAGGGTAATTTCTTCATCGTAAACATCAATTAACGCATGGCCAGTCCTTAGGAAACCTCTCTCGAGAATGAGAGGAACCCATGGATCGGCATCAAAATCAACGATTACAAAATCGGCGGGGAAATTGAACTTTCCCACTTTAACGAAGATATCCTCGGCTATTCCCACAGGACGGGAAGTAGATCGATCGGCAAGCTCGAGGGTCATGCAAGTAGGAGTAAGTTCAGGAAGAGACAATCTCTTCCAGATGGATAATGGCATGAGGTTAATGCTAGCACCGAGATCAGCCAAGGCGAAGCACTCAACCATCCCAGGAAAATTACAAGGAATAAGGAATCTATCGGGATCTCCAAGCTTTTCGGGAAGCTTTTTGAGGAGAACCACCGAACAATTCTAATTCAACGTGGTTTTCACCATTTAAAACAATTTTTTCTTATTATTCAACAAATTCTTAATCATAGGCGCAAATTTCGGCATTAAAGTATAGCATCCGCAAAGCTAATGTTGAAGTGCAAATCTTGAAAGATTTGGAAGAACTTCTCCATTTGATGATTAGCTTTTTCACGGAGCTTTTGATCGTTTAATCTAGACGGATAAGGCAATTTGGTCTTGACGGGAACTTCTTTTTTCTGATTCAAAAACAACCTTTTCTTTCTGCTTAGACGGCTGGACAACCGGAGGTTGGACATTTTCAGTACTTCCATTATTAGTAGGAAGAACCGGGTCCTTGTCGCCTCGGTCTCATGGTCCACTACCTTGGGAGGAAGAGAAGAAGAGGTAGTCGGAGTCGTGGGTCCATCATATGAAACACCACTTCGAGTCGCGATCTCCTTAACATCGCCCCTCGGGGTAGCGATTGTGTTGCTAGGAAGAGTACCCGAGCCCGAGGGTCGATCATTCAAACGCTTATTCATTTCGGCCATTTGATTAATCATCATCTTATTCATTTCCTCTTGATTTTTCATAAATTGCTTGACTAACTCATCCGACGACAATTGATTTTGATCACAACTTGATTTTGATTATTGAAATTTTGTCCTCGGTTGTTGTTATTGAACCCTTGATTTTGAAAATTTCCATGATTCACATTTCCATGATTAACATTTTGAAAATTCCCATGATTATAATTCCCATGATTTTGAAAAGCATTCCCTTGATTCGGGACTTGATTGTAATTTCCCCGATTTTGATTTTGATGAAAACCTTGATTTTGATTTTGAAAACCATTGTTCATTCGATTTTGATTTTGATTTTGGTTGAATTGATTGTTCCGGTTTTGCACATTTTGATTATGATTCACTTGATTCGGTTGATTGAAACCGGGTGGTCCAAGATAATTGTTGGAACTGTAGCTAAGAAGATTACGGTCACCTTGTGGTTGGTAACCATTACCTCCCATATTGTAGGTTCCCGTAGTAGCATACACATTCTCATGAGTGAAGCCACCGGAGGCTGGGAACTCAAAATACGAATGAAGCGACCACCACAAGTCTCATAACTTGAGTTAATAACATGAATGGGTTGTGAAGGTCTCTCTCTTATGAGCATACCAATTTGTTTGGTAAGAGAGGCAATTGCTTCATCTGATTTGCTACTAGCACTTGAGATTTGAGCTTTTAAAGCAGCAATAGCATCATCTTGATTAGATCTACCACTAGTACTAGCAGCTTGAGCTTTCCTTTGAGAAACCCTCACTTTAGCCTTATTTTCAATTATGGTTAAAGCTTTTTGAGTATTTCTTGTCAAAAGGTTCCCACCCGCAGCAGAATTGAGTGAATCTTGATCACATTGATTCAACCCATTATAGAAAGTATCAATCTGGTGCAAGGGTGAGAAACCATGATGAGGGCACTTCTTAAGCAACTCCTTAAATCTATCCCAAGCTTCGCTGAACGATTCATCAAAAGCTTGTTGAAATCGAGTGATTTGCTTTCTTAGATTTGTGGTTTTAGAAGGAGGGTAGAAGTGATTCACAAACTTGGAGACTAAATCTTCCCAAGTGTGAATGGAATTTGGTGGTTCCTTTTCCAGCCAAGTCTGGGCTGCCCTTTCGAGGGAGAAAGGAAACAAGATCATTTTAATCACATTATGTGGAACTTGGTGTACTTTAAGAGTTTCAGTGATTTTTGTGAATCTCCGAATATGAGAATGAGGATCGCCATTCTCAAATCCGTGAAATGAGATACACGTGACAAGATTAAGTAACCGATCTTGATTTCGAATTGATTTGCAAGAATAGCGGGTACTAAAATCGCATCTCCAACACCATCGACCGGTGCTTGGAGTAATTCCTCCATCGGACGGAGATCGATATTAGGTTCATTATTAACACCACCCGGAGGGTGTTGATTGTTTTGGTCCATTTCCTCAACGGTTGGGAAATGAACTCGGTGATTGTGACGTATAACCCTTTCGGGATTAGATAACGGAGAAATAAGATTTTGAGAAGATAAGCGAGTGATCATACACCAAAAAGAAACCAAAAATAAAAAGAAAAATTAAATTTGAAAATGAAAATCTTTTTGTTTTTTTATATTTTTGAAAAATTAAAAATCACGATATTTTTGGTAACCGTTTCCTTCAAAACTACGTGCAGCGAGGCGGGAGAGAAGAATTGATCTCTCTTCGGTCTGCAATTTAATGTCAAGACCTACCTAGAACCCCGTGTATAGGTTGTAGTATTAAAGTAATCCGATAACGACTAATTTCACGATTTCTTTTGTTGTTTATTCGGGAATGGTTTACAACACTTTCTCCAAAGTGAGGATGTTATTTTATTTTTGTATTTTTGAAAACACTTTAGGAAAAGTGTTTTGATTTTATATTTTTTTTATCTTTTATAAGAAAATATTCACAAAAACAATCAGGAAGGTTTTCAAAACACGATTCATAAAACGAAAACCAAAATTCACTTCAACCTTCCCCGGCAACGGCACCAAAACTGATTCGTATCAATTATAGTATGTAAATATTCTCCAAGGAAATCATAAGGAAATACGGATAACCCGAGGTCGTAGTCCGTGTGAAGGTGTGAATGGAATAGTGATTACCGTGATGTGAAAACGTGTAGTGAAATGTATAAAAGTAATATAATGAGAATTACACTAAAGATTATCAAATAAAGCACAAACAAAACAAATAGCAAGTAAAGCAAGTAATTAAAGCACACGTATAAATAATGTAAATTTAACCTAAAAACGCGAATCTTCCGGGAAATAACGAACCTAAAAGGCAAATCAAAAAGGGAAAGCACCTAAAAATCTAAAATTACTTTCTAAAAGTCCTAAATGCTTAAAAATAATTTCAGGAAAAAGAAAAATATTTTTTTTTTGGCTTTTTATTTATTAATTATGAATTAAAAACTAATTAAAATGGGTAAATAAAAGAAAAATAGAAAATCAACTTGGAAAATTACGAAAAATTATTGAAAGCTATTTTAAGAAATAAGAAATGAAATGGAAAAAGAAAATTTGGAAAATAGTAAAAATTTACCTAAAAACGCAAAGTCATGAGAAATTCCGAGCCTTTTATGCAAATTTGAGAAATTTAAGTTCAAACTTTGATTTTTTAATTTTCCTAGATAATACTAATTAAAAGAAAAATACTGGAAAAAGATTGACATTTTTTTTTGGTTATTTTTGTCACACCCCACCACGGCGAAAACGCGCGGGTGTAACTTCATGGATATCGTCACAACACCTGGTGTCAACATAGAGAACTGCACATAAATAGAGTAATGTGCCAACACACAGTGTTGTAACAATACCCCAAGATAAATAACCAAAACAAAATCCAAAAGGTATCTTTAATAGATATGAAAGTACCAAACAGAAAACATAAATGTATCAAAACCAAATCCAAACAAAGTCAAATCCCAAAACATAAGTAAGGTCTCCATATGCAACTAAGTCTCGCCTAATTGCTTCCCTCAACTTTGGCGACTGAACTCGTTGGCTCCACGATCAGTATTGGAAATGAACGGAAATGTCAACATAATGTTGGTGAGATTCATAGGTTTAGACACACTTACACTCTCAAGACAACCAGTTCACTGTGATTATAAAAACATAGCTGGACAAATCAATATTGTTATCATACAAGCTACATGTATCCATAAACCAATCATCACACAAAAGGCAACCATCGGGCCGGAACGTGACCCCCGCTCCAAAACACATCATCAATTGGGTCGCATGCGCGAGCAACAGGATAAGCATCCTCCTAATTGGAAATCACATAGCATCAATTAGGTCGCTAACCTAATCGGAATCACATATCACACAACATCAATTACGTCGCTAACCTAATCGGAATCACACTTTCATGTACCACATAGTATTATTACGATAACATTATAAGTCCTAGCTTTTAAACCACACATAATCACAGTAACTCAAATCATTTAAGACAAGCATCATTCCCAACCCAAGTTTAAAACAAAGTAAAAATATGGGACTATGAACTCACCTCAGCTTCCAGAAAAACAACTCACAATCTATAGCACACAAAAATAATCCACATTACACAAGGTCAAGCTAAAAGCTACAACCCATGTAATACACATATGATGGATGTCTAAGACTCATATGACCTACCATGGATCTCCTAGACACCACACTAACCACTACCATAACTTAAAACTCACTAAATCCCTTGCACTCTTAAAATCAGAAAACGCAGAATTTTTGGGTACATTCGCCCACATAAAATCACGACAAATAAAGCTTAAAAACTCACACCAAAAATTCACCATGGTCTCTCATAAGCATAGAAGCTAATCCAGGAAGGCCATGGACCAATAACACACACAAATACTCATAATAAATTCAAACTTGTCAACTACTCAAATTCGGATCTGAACGCACACCAAAAAGTTTTGATTTTCATAAAATACTTCCACAAGTTTTTATCGTGAATCCTCTTCGTGGTAGTATAATATAACCTAATACTTAACTATTCCAGAAGGCCTAGTCAAAATACCACTTTTACAACCACATGACACCCTCAAACTTTTACCCAAAATCAGTCCCGGTTTGACAGCTTTGACACCTTAACAAAGAAAAATCAAAAGACTGACTTCCCTACCTTAAAATCAATCGTGGCTGGAATTTTTGGAAATCTCTTTCATTATACTTCAATTTAGACCTAAAATTCGTGACTTAACTCCTCACCATCTGTTATTTACACTCACATCTTTACAGCCATAGTTTTCTGTCCAAACCCTAACACATAATCTAACGCGTTTAACACTCAATTCCCTTAACCATTAACCATATTATCGACATCTAATCATCCTAACATGTTTTACTTCAATAATTTACAGAAGTATATAAACCCTACATCCCATCATATTAAATATTACATGAATCATAACAATAATTAATTAATTACACGTAAGGGTTAATGATTTTACCTTGATTCTTGATTATTGCTAGACAATTATGAAACCCTAATTTTTTTTCTTCTTGTTCCTCCCTTGTGTCGACTTTAATTGCAGGAAAAAGGGGTAGGGAAGTTTTGATTTTGTATTTATAATTATATTGGATAACCCTTAAGGCTTAGAGTTGTATTTGGTATCAAATTTTGTTTCCTTTTTTCCCCCTAATCCCTATAATCGGCCGCCCCTATTATTATATTTTTTTTATTAAATTTATTTATTACACTCAAAACCTCATACTTTTTATATTTTATGTATTCCCATAACAAAACTTAACGTCTTTCGCGTTAAACCATAATTTTATGACAAACCGGAAAATATTCATTTTCAAAATAAAGTTTCCAAAAATAGATTTTCACACACTCCATAAGCATTTCTTCAGAAAAACAACATTCCCGTAACTTACTAACGCTCAATAACTTGAACGAAGACTCGTTACGCAATACCTCAAAACGCCAAATATACACAAGTCATTTCTACACCACATGGGTGATCAAAATGAACTTTCCCAAAATCAACATCATCAAAAATCACAATAACAACCACAACGCGAAGGGATTTAGTGCTAACTCAAATACTAATCACACTATAACACACATATAACTACTCAAACCACACCAAACAAAGTTAGATTAACTCGAGGCTAAAAGTCTAACTAACCTGCTAAAATCACGGTTGTTACATCATCCCCCACTTAGGGAAAGCTCGTCCCGAGATTTAACAGCTCGTATCATCAGACTTCTCAGCAAAAAGCTTAGGATACTTAGCTCTCATTTGATCCTCACGCTCCCAAGTAAACTCAGGACCACGTTTGGAGTTCCATCGTACCTTTACCAATGCAATCTTACTACGCTTCATACTCTTAACTTCTCGGTCCATAATCTCAACAGGTTCCTCCACAAAGTGATGTATTCTATCAACCTTAATCTCATCTAGTGGCGCATGCAAACTAGCATCCGCCAAACACTTCTTCAAATTAGACACGTGAAACGTATCATGCACACCACTTAATTCCTCAGGCAATCTCAAACGATATGCCACAAGTCCAATCCTCTCCGTAATCTCAAATGGCCCAACATATCTAGGTGCTAACTTGCCTTTCTTACCGAAACGCATAACACCCTTCCATGGTGACACCTTCAACACCACAAAATCTCCAACACTAAACTCCAAAGGTTTGCGGCGATTATCCGCATAACTCTTTTGACGATCTCTCGCAGCCTTAAGTCTTTCTTTAATCTGAAAGACCATATCTGTAGTCTCTTGTCCCAATTCAGGTCCAATTAACTGACTCATCCCAACCTCTGCCCATAACACCGGCGATCTACACTTCCTTCCGTATAACATCTCAAACGGTGCACATCTAATGCTTGAATGATAGCTGTTATTATAAGAAAACTCAGCCAACGGCAAATGAGTATCCCAGCTTCCTCCAAAATCAATAGCACAAGCACAAAGCAAATCCTCTAACGTCTGAATCGTTCGCTCACTTTGTCCATCGGTCTGTGGATGATAAGCAGTACTCATATCCAACCGTGTATTCAAAGCCTTTTGCAACGACTGCCAGAACCGCGAAGTGAACCTACTATCCCGATCTGAAATGATAAACACAGGCACATCATGCCTTGCCACAATCTCATTTATATAGATCCTTGCCAACTTCTCCAACTTGTAATCCTCACGAATGGCAAGAAAATGTGCAGACTTCGTCAATCTATCCACAATGACCCATATCGTGTCATGTCCATTACTTGTGCGAGGCAATTTAGTAATGAAATCCATAGTTATATTATCCCACTTCCATTCAGGAATTGGCGGCTGCTGCAACAATCCATAGGGTTTCTGATGTTCAACCTTAACCTTCAAACAAGTTAAACATCAACTAACATACTCAGCTATCTCCCTCTTCATTCCCGGCCACCAATAAGCATCTCTAAGATCATAGTACATCTTATCAGAACCTGGATGAATCGAGTATCTCGTCTTATGAGCCTCATCCATGATCACCTTTCTCCCATCTCCCACTAGTGGGACCCATATTCGATCTAAGAAATATAGTCCACCATCTTCCTTCCTTTCCATCTGCTGATCTAAACCACGCAACATTTCAGCCACAAGGTTCTCATCCTTGAGAGCCTCCTCTTGTGCGACCAATATCTTACTCTTAATTCCTGACTGCAATGTTATGCTCATAGCTCGCACACGCCTTGGCTTAATTCTTTCTTTTCTACTCAACGCATCGGCCACCACATTCACTTTTCCAGGATGATAACGAATGTCGCAGTCATAATCACTTAACCACTCCATCCATCTTATTTGGCGCATATTCAACTCATTCTGATTAAAAATATGCTGAAGACTCTTATGATCAGTATAGACCGTACTCTTCGTACCATACAAATAATGTCTCCAATTCTTGAGAGCAAATACCACCGCACCAAGCTCTAGGTCGTGAGTGGTATAATTCTTCTCATGAACCTTGAGTTGTCGTGATGCATAAGCTATCACCTTCCCCCTTTGCATTAACACACATCCAAAAGCTTGATTCAACGCATCACAATATACCAAAAAATCATCTGGCCCGTCAGGTAACGTCAGAATAGATGCATTACACAAACTATCCTTTAATGTCTGAAAAGCCACTTCTTGCTCATCTCCCCACTCATACTTTTTATTCTTCTGAGTCAACATAGTGAGAGGCTTAGCAATCTTTGAAAAATTTGCTATAAATCTCCTGTAGTATCCTGCCAGTCCTAAGAAATAGCGTATCTTAGAAGGTATCGTAGGAGCCTTCCAATTCTTGACCGCTTCTATCTTACTAGGATCTACATGTATACCTTCACTATTCACTATATGATCAAGAAGTTGCACCTCTTGCAGCCAAAATTCACATTTAGAGAACTTAGCGTACAATCTCTCATTCTCCAACAAGCCAAGTATTAACCTCAGGTGTTCCCCATGCTCTTCCTTCGACTTGGAGTAAATCAGAATGTCGTCAATAAACACAATTACGAATTTATCCAAATAGGGCCTACACACACAATTCATCAAATCCATGAATACCGCTGGTGCATTAGTCAACCCAAATGGCATAACCGTAAATTCAAAATGTCCATAATGAGTTCTAAAAGCTTTCTTGGGAGTGTCCTCCTCATGCACTCTTAACTGATGATAACCAGATCGTAGATCTATCTTTGAGAAAAATCTAGCACCCTGCAACTAGTCGAAAAGATCATCAATTCTAGGTAAAGGATACCGATTCTTCACCGTCAACTTATTCAACTCTCGGTAATCAATACACATTCTAAACGAACCATCTTTCTTCTTAACGAACAAAATAGGCGCTCCCCACGGAGAATGACTAGGTCGAATAAACCCCTTATCTTGAAGTTCTTTCAACTGTGCATCCAACTCCTGCATCTCTGTAGGTGCCAATCGATAAGGAGCTTTTGATACCGGCGTCACTCCAGGAATTAACTCAATACGAAACTCCACCTGTCGTATCGGCGGTAATCCGGACAAATCCTCAGGAAAAACGCCCGAAAACTCACACACTACTGGAATATCTCCCACTTTGAGTTCTCTAGACTTCGCACTCATAAGGGATTTCGAATTCTTCTCCACGCTTTCTCCTTGTACTCGCAGCACACCACCATCCTCTAATGGAATTCGAACCACCTTTTCATGGCATATTACTTCAGCTTTATGCCTAGCCAACCAATCCATCCCTATTACCACATCAAAGCTACCATGTCCTAAGGGTATTAAGTCAATCTTAAACGCAATACCCTCTAACACGATAACACATTCACGAATAACCTTAACAACTTCTATTTCTATACCACTAGCTATTTCAATCAAAATACTAGGTCTAAGTTCACTAAACTTAACACCCAATATTCTAGCAAAATCAGTAGTAGCAAAACAATAATCCGCACCCGTATCAGATAATGTAGTAGCATAATGACCATTGAGAGAGAACGTACCAGTAACAACGTTCGGGTCTTGGCACGCCTCGCTTGCATTCATTGTAAATGCCTTTCCCTTAGCTGCATTTCTATTAAACCCTTGTCCTGGTCCTCCTTCAATAGCCAGCTGATTCCCAGGCCGTCCAAACATTCCAACAAGTTTGGGACACCAGTTTCGCAGGTGATCGGTACTACCACACTCGTAGCACGCCTTGCGATGAGGCCTCGCACCCACCGAGTTAATTGGAGTCGCTTGAGTAATCACCACACGGCAGTCCTTAGCAAAGTGTCAAGGTTTGCCACACCTGAAGCACACACGACAAGCAGTATTCTCAGGATGATTGCCACTACACTTAGCACATCTAGGGGCATTACCAACATATCCCCTCTTCTCATTATTACCAGTCACAGCCATAGAAGTTGTTCCCACATAACCTACTGCCATCATAGGATCTGTTGCTACGAACCCCTTCCCTTTCCTTGCTTTCTTATTGTCACCACTAAAACCAACTGTCTTAGTAGTATCAACCTCCTCTCGCTTCTTCTCTCCTGACTTTGCAAGTGTTCCACTCCTAACCACTTCATCTGTCAGTGCACCAGCCTTTTGAATAGCACTAAGAAGCGTTGTCGGCTTAGTCGCCCTAACCATCGAGCGAATCTGTCGAACCAACCCACGGATATACCTCTCAATACGCTTCGATTCAGGAGTTACTAGATGAGGAACCATCCTAGCTAACTCATGAAACCTATCAGTGTACCCCATATGATTAGCTCCAACCATAGTATGATTCCACAACTCTTCTTCCAATTTCTGCATCTCATTGACTGGGCAAAACTCCTCCACCATTAAGGCTTTGAAGTCCTCCCAAGTCATACCCAAAGCCGCAACTCGTCCCCTAGCCTGAAGTTGCGTGTACCACCAGGTCAACGCCTTGTTAACCAAAGAACTAACCGCATACTTAACTTTCTGGACCTCACTACATCCACTTATATCCATCACAGACTCCATTTTCTCTATCCATCGAGTGAGTGCAATCACCCCACCCTTCCCATCAAACTCCTTGGGCTTACAAGCCATAAACTCCTTATAAGTACACCCATTATTTCTGTTTCCACTCCCAGCACTATCAGGATGAGCTCCACTGCCTATCTGCGCACTCAATTGAGTCACAAGTTCAGGCATTAAAGCTTCTAGCTGCTGATTGATCATTTGCTGAAAGATAGGGTTGCTATCCCCAATAATAGGTGTCAACTTCTTGGACTTCTTCGGTGTCCGGTAAGCTCCACTCATAGGTGACTTAGTGATAGGTCGTCTTGGTTTCCTTGGCGCCATTTCCTAAACACGCAGGACAATAGAACCATTAGAGACCATTCACAAGATTCCATAATTTCCGTATTCATACCCAATCATCTACCTCCCATCACATGAGACACTCTCAATCATATAACCAAATTAACTCAACTCTACCACACATAAGCATATCACCATCGGTTCAACGTAACATTGGCTGTAAGTCCACATATGTCGTGATACATTTATAATTGTGTTGGCCACCCACAATTTTAGATGTATCCTTCCACATGTGTACTTACTTCCAAAGCCACACCTAACAATAGTAACATCTTATAACACACAATCAATACCATCCAAACTATACTGCCATAATACACATAATATACACCAAAATATTCAAACTTGCCCAAGGCTTCTCATTAAAACACGGGATAAATCCCAAAAATCCGAAGGAATTCACATTCCAACATACAATCAGCGTTAGAACAACTCAACAAAACCATAAAACATTAAAACATAACATTAAAAACAAGTCGTACGCAGTTCGAGTCCTATCTAAGACCTAAAACGGTGTACGTGCAGTGGACTCCAAGTCCGAATCCACTTCCTCCTCCTCGCTCACCCATCCATTCTTATTCCCATGATTCTGTGGTAAAGGATGTCTTGCAAAATCATCTTCACGATTTCTTAACTCTTCATCTATCCTATCCACAAAATCATACAATCCTCGGGGTCTAGCCCAAACTACCCCATCATCTTCCAGAAACTGAGGACACTTGAACGGGTACTTGGTGGTGAAACCTTCCTTATCAGCTACCTTTGTCTCATATCTCTCCACCATTTCCCCATTCACATTCTCGAGTGTCAGCTTCTCTTCAATCACACATGGTACCATGCTAGCGGGACCAATATCCTCCTGTTGGTTCTCTTCATCTTCCCAACTCTCTTACGTCCCTTAGCAACTACTGTGGCCCAACGAAGTGTCATTCGCGCAGGAGGTGCCATTCTATAAATGACACACACACGATGCTAAGTACAGGGTTCGATAGACGTTCAAAAACTCGGTAAAATAACTCATAATTTAGGAAAATAAACATGTAAAGATATTATACTTACACGTAGGTCCTAAATGCAACTATATGAGGGACTCCTAAGCTATAGTCTAGGCTAAACCACCTAATTCTCTATAACCTGGCTCTGATACCAATCTGTCACACCCCGCCACGGCGGAAACTCGCGGGTGTAACTTCATGGATATCGTCACAACACCTGGTGTCAACATAGAGAACAACTACATGCACATAAATAGAGCAATGTACCAACACACAGTGTTGTAACAATACCCCAAGATAAATAACCAAAACAAAATCCAAAAGGTATCTTCAATAGATATGAAAGTACCAAACAGAAAACATAAATGTATCAAAACCAAATCCAAACAAAGTCAAATCCCAAAACATAAGTAAGGTCTCCATATGCAACTAAGTCTCGCCTAATTGATGCCCTCAACTTTGCCCTTAGAACGCTCACCTGAAAATGATGCTTAAAATGTCAACATAACGTTGGTGAGATTCATAGGTTTAGACACACTTACACTCTCAAGGCAACCAGTTCACTGTGATTATAAAAACATAGCTGGACAAATAAATATAGTTATCATACAAGCTACATGTATCCATAAACCAATCATCACACAAAAGGCAACCATCGGGCCGGAACGTGACCCCGCTCCAAAACACATCATCAATTGGGTCGCATGCGCGAGCAACAGGATAAGCATCCTCCTAATTGGAAATCACACAGCATCAATTAGGTCGCTAACCTAATCGGAATCACATATCACACAACATCAATTACGTCGCTAACCTAATCGGAATCACACTTTCATGTACCACATAGCATTATTACGATAACATTATAAGTCCAAGCTTTTAAACCACACATAATCACAGTAACTCAAATCATTTAAGAAAAGCATCATTCTCATCCCAAGTTTAAAACCAAGTAAAAATATGGGACTATGAACTCACCTTGAACTCCGCAGCTTCCACAAAACAACTCACAATCTATAGCACACAAAAATAATCCACATTACACAAGGTCAAGCTAAAAGCTACAACCCATGTAATACACATATGATGGATGTCTAAGACTCATATGACCCACCATGGATCTCCTAGACACCACACTAACCACTACCATAACTTAAAACTCACTAAATCCCTTGCACTCTTAAAATCAGAAAACGCAGATACATTCGCCCACATAAAATCACGACAAATAAAGCTTAAAAACTCACACCAAAAATTCACCATGGTCTCTCATAAGCATAGAATCTAATCCAGGAAGGCCATGGACCAATAACACACACAAATACTCATAATAAATTCAAACTTGTCAACTACTCAAATTTGGATCTGAACGCAGACCAAAAAAGTTTTGATTTCCATAAAATACTTCCACAAGTTTTTATCACGAATCCTCTTCGTAGTAGTCTAATATAACCTAATACTTAACTATTTCAGAAGGCCTAGTCAAAATACCACTTTTACAACCACATGACACCCTCAAACTTTTACCCAAAATCTATCCCGGTTTGACAGCTTTGACACCTTAACAAAGAAAAATCAAAAGACCGAATTCCCGACCTTAAAAACGATCGTGGCTGGACTTTTTGGAAAGCTCTTTCATTATAATTCAATTTAGACCTAAAATTCGTGACTTAACTCCTCACCATCTGTTATTTACACTCACATCTTTACAGCCATAGTTTTCTGTCCAAACCCTAACACATAATCTAACGCGTTTAACACTCAATTCCCTGAACCATTAACCATATTATCGACATCTAATCATCCTAACATGTTTTACTTCAATAATTTACAGAAGTATATAAACCCTACATCCCATCATATTAAATATTACATGAATCATAACAATAATTAATTAATTACACGTAAGGGTTAAAGATTTTACCTTGATTCTTGATTATTGCTAGACAATTATGAAACCCTAATTTTTTTTTTCTTGTTCCTCCCTTGTGTCAACTTTAATTGCAGGAAAAAGGGGTAGGGAAGTTTTGATTTTGTATTTATAATTATATTGGATAACCCTTAAGGCTTAGAGTTGTATTTGGTATCAAATTTGGTTTCCTTTTTTCCCCCTAATCCCTATAATCGGCCGCCCCTATTATTATATTTTTTTTTATTAAATTTATTTATTACACTCAAAACCTTATACTTTTTATATTTTATGTATTCCCATAACAAAACCTAACGTCTTTCGCGTTAAACCTTACTTTTACGACAAACCGGAAAATATTCATTTTCAAAATAAAGTTTCCAAAAATTGATTTTCACACACTCCATAAGCATTTCTTCACAAAAACAACATTCCCATAACTTACTAACGCTCAATAACTTGAACGAAGACTCGTTACGCAAAACCTCAAAACGCCAAATATACACAAGTCATTTCTACACCACATGGGTGATCAAAATGAACTTTCCCAAAATCAACATCATCAAAAATCACAATAACAACCACAACGCGAAGGGATTTAGTGCTAACTCAAATACTAATCACACTATAACACACATATAACTACTCAAACCACACCAAGCAAAGTTAGATTAACTCGAGGCTAAAAGTCTAACTAACCTGCTAAAATCACGGTTGTTACAATTTTTGATTTTTTTAATGAATTAAATACTAAATAAAAGAAAATATTAAAAGTAGAAAATGAACAGTAAAAAATTCTAATATTTTTCCTAAAAGTCTATTACTATTGCAAAAACTTAAGAAAAATTTCAAGAATGAAAAAGCTACTGAAATAAGCTAAGAAATAAGCTTAGCAAATTAATAAGCTTAAAATGAAAATCTCTTATAAAGGAATTGATAATGCAAGACTAATGAGAAAAGTCCCAAGGACGCGTTTGGTTCTGTGTGGTGTGTTTGAAGCTTAGCTATCCAAGAGGTCTAGGGCTCAATCCTTACCCAGACCTATTTTGCAAAATATATTTTTTTTTTATTTTTCTTTTATGCAAAATTTAAAAACAAGCAATTGTAAGAAACTTTTGAAAAAGAACTTTTTATAAAAACTTAAAATGAGCTGAGAAAAAGCTACAAATAAGCAACAATTAATAATAACACCGAATTTGGATACTAAATACTAAGCAACTGTCACACCCCCAAAATACCTGAATGGCAGCAGAATGGAATACCTGGGGGTGACTATCATAGCACCACAGTTACAGTTATATTGAACGACCTAAAGTGTCGTTTGGAAAATACATCGTTTGATTTATTTAAAAGAAGTTCAGAGTTACAAAACATAGGTCCCAAAATATTTAAAAGTTAAAGGAAACAAGTTTGGTACAATCAAACGATAATATATAAGTGCATGAAAATCCAAAATGAGGCGCGTCATCCTTGCTACTCACTAAAATGACTCCATGCATGCCATGAGCTATACCTTAGTTACCTGAAAATACATTGCTAAAACGGTCAACATAAAGTTGGTGAGAAATCATAGGTTTATGGATTAAATGATGTGTACAATAGCCATAAGTAAAAAGTAAGGTGACTTGATGTCAAAATGAAGTTACATTGGCTCTTAAGCTCATGACCCCGAAGCTAGACATAATCAGAATTTTGCCCCAAAAGAGTGGTTACCAAGCACTCTAATAATGTTAGACATGAAATGCATTCGTACCCATTGGAGCAACCCAAACACGAATGGAGGAGTCACCCTCAATAGATCTATTCACTCACTCTCGCTTAAAGGCAATTAACGGTCCATGATAATATAAAGGGGACTTAATGTGGTATGATAGCAACTTAAGCAATGTATGAAAATGTAGCTACTTTGGCATGTAAAAAAATAAGTGGTGCAATGTATTCTCCCCTGTGGGATTTGAAATCAAATATTGAATTAAAAACACGGCTATGAAAACTCACCTCGAAGTGATGATACAATGCAATGGAATGATAAGGACAACAAGGAACGAATATCAACCGCGATCTATGATGAATGAATATGATCTAATTTAGATCATGAAACGACGTAGAGAATATGCATGTACATGATACCTATACCACTCATAACTTGAAAATACTAGTTATAGTCATAGCAAAATATATTCCATACTAAAGAAAAATAAGTCTTAACTAGACTTGTAAAAACTTGTCGTAGTATATTGTATATAGAAAGTTAGTGTTATAAACTTCGCCTTGAAAACCTTGAAGTAATGTCTAATAGTCGTAAAAATATACTTGTAATCATAAGTACTTCATTAGTTATAAGTTTGGCACTTTGGTAGTATTTCTAGAAAATCTAGAATTTAGTACGTAGAAGTAGTATTATTATTATTTCTAGTTGAAAAGCTGTCAATTATATAGAGTTTTTGCCGATATTGAAACGTGAATAACTTGGTCGTTTTAAGTTCATTTTCTTCGTTTTTATATCCCCGGATTCGTCTTAGTATGTACTAATATATTTTTGATAACTCGGCTTCTCTAGGTTACGTCTAACGCCTCGGTTTGTCCACCAAAAATCGTCCAACAGCATACAATTTTCAGAAAAATAGTTTTCGTCATTAAACTTGCAAAAATCATATCTCCTTCGTTATAAACTCGTTTTAATCCGTTCTTTCGCCTACAGCTTCGTTTTTTAAAGTATTTTCTAAATCTTTGGTTGAAAAGTTCCCCTGAGTTACTGAGTTTTACAAGATTTCAAATTTGGGACAGTAGGTTTGTAAATAGGTTCCAAATCCATTTCTAGTGTTCTAAACTAGTTTCTAATCCACCCAAATCACTTCCAATCACCACAAATCTAGTCTAATCCTACCATACACCTTCTTAAGGTATCATGGGTTCTTAAACATCATTAATCTAGTGGATCTAACAAGGGTTTTCATTTCTAGGGTTTCAAAGACATAAGTGTATATTATGAGTGGTACAAGCTAACATATGCATGAAATATTGTATGAAAACCATATGATTATAGTAAATACTTGAAGAAATGAAGAAAATAAATTTTTGTAAACTTACTTTGAATGATTATGAGCTTGGATGATAAAACCCTAAGAATCCTTGAGTTTGTATTTCAAAACCCTAATAAGGATAACAATATGGACTTGATTTGAACTTGATCTTGAAAAAAATGATGGATCTTGGTGAGGTTTATGTTTGGCCGTGGGTTTTGAGAGGAAAAAGAGAGAAAAAGGCAAGTTTTTTATCTAAGAATTATAAGAGTGAAACGAGTTTCAAGTTTGTAGATATTATTTAGTGATTTTGGGAAAGTTAAAATGATTTAATGCATGAGGTTAAAAAGGGGGGGGGGGGGGGGGCTTGGCCGGTTTTTC
Organism: Artemisia argyi; assembly: GCA_030686995.1. Lineage (NCBI taxonomy): Eukaryota > Viridiplantae > Streptophyta > Magnoliopsida > Asterales > Asteraceae > Artemisia > Artemisia argyi. Next base: position 82,745,492 of record CM060677.1, on the reverse strand, counting down.
AAAGGAAGAAAAAGAGAAGAAAAAGTTTTGATTTAATTAGAAGTGTTAGTGGAGGATTTGTAGTATAAGTATAGGTTTTAGTTATAGTTTTAGTTGTAGTTTAGTTATAATCGGGTACCGGGTTTGCAAGAAATAAATTTTAACAAGTTAGCCGGGACTTAATAAAGCCATAAAAATGTTAAAAATATGTTGGGTACAAAAATTGTGCGTTTGGATAATTATTATTTAGTTTTCACGAAAACCGTCGTAATTATATTAAACTTACGTTATAAATTTAATAAATTCCTAAAATACCGGGTAAATGAATTTTATAATTTTTATGACGTTGTAAGGAGTTTAAAAATAAATTAGAATCATCGTTGGGATTTTTAGATATGTTAGTTATATTTATTTATCGTAGGTTAACGTTTAATCAAAAATAATTATACGTAAAACGTTAAATATATCAAAAATAATAATATGAATATCCTACGAGTGGTATAGTATGCAAATGATATTATGATGATATGTAGACTATTTCTAGTCCGTATGAAATGTCCCTAATGATAATGCATGAATTCGCACCTGAACCAATACGGTTACGCGAATTTAAGTACTCGTAAACTAAATTTACGATGAAATGAGCAATGCACGTGAATAGTATTTTCTTTCCGGAAATGAATAGTACTTGGTGAATAGTAAAATTTTTGAATGCTTCTCAGAATATCAAATTGACCTCAAAAATGATGAATAGTAAATTGATGAATAGTGATTTATGAATAGTAAATTGTCGAAGTTTGGGAAATGACCTGAAATGGTGAGTTGTGACAGTCGCCCACCCAAAAAGGAATTCAGTCCCTGAATTCAGCTAGTGTTGGTCTCGGTAATAGGTTTGGTGAAAAGATGTGGATACTTGCGCCGCATTTGGTCTTCTCGTTCCCAAGTAAACTCGGGTCCTCTTCGAGAATTCCAGCGAACCTTCACGATCGGAATTCGACTCTGCTTCAATTGTTTGACCTCTCAGTCCATGATTTCAACTGGTTCTTCCACAAAGTTAAGCTTGTCATCTAGTTGAATTTCTTCTAATGGTATAACGGAAGACTCGTCCGAAAGGCATTTCTTGAGGTTTGAGACATGAAACGTATCATGTACGTTGCTGAGTTCTGATGGAAGTTCAACCTTGTATGCAACTAGACCAATCCTTTCCAGTATCTTAAATGGACCAATGTATCTCGGGTTCAACTTTCCGCGTTTCCCAAATCGTATCACACCTTTCCAAGGCGAGACCTTCAACATGACTTTGTCTCCAACCTGGAATTCCAATGGTTTGCGACGAACATCTGCGTAGCTTTTCTGTCTACTTCTAGCTGTTTCAAGTCTTTCTCGAATCTGGATTATCTCTTCTGTTGTTTCTCGAACCATCTCCGGGCCAGTACATTGTACATCACCGACTTCGGCCCAACAAACTGGAGATCGACACTTACGACCATAAAGTGCCTCGAATGGTGCTGCTTTTATGCTTGAATGGTAGCTGTTGTTATAAGAAAACTCGATCAACGGCAAATGGTTAGCCCAACCATTTCCAAAGTCAATCACACATGCTCGCAGCATGTCCTCAAGTGTCTGAATAGTTCTCTCACTCTGACCATCGGTCTGAGGATGGTAAGCAGTGCTCATGTCTAACTTGGATCCAAAAGAATCTTGTAATGAATTCCAAAAGTTTGAAGTAAAGCGACTATCTCTGTCAGAAATAATGGAGATTGGTGCTCCATGTCTTGAGACTATTTCCTTGACATAAAGGCTGGCAAGTTGTTCCATGAAATAAGTCTCTCTAATGGGTATGAAATGGGCTGATTTGGTAAGACGATCAACAATTACCCAAATAGCATCGTAACCTCCTGACGTCTTGGGAAGTTTAGTGACAAAGTCCATTGTAATACGCTCCCACTTCCATTGTGGAATTTCTGGTTGTTGAAGTAGTCCTGACGGTTTCTGGTACTCAGCTTTCACTTTAGCACAAGTAAGGCATTTGCTGACATACGTAGCTATTTCTGCTTTCATGTTCGGCCACCAATAAAGCTTTTTGAGATCCTGATACATCTTGTCAGAACCTGGGTGAATAGAGTACTTCGACTTGTGTGATTCATGCATAATCAATTCTCGTACTTCACCATAGAGTGGTATCCAACTTCGGTCCTTGAAGCATAACACTCCATCTGCTCTCTTCACAAAGCCAATTTTGTTCTCTGGCATACCATAAAGTTTCTCCTGTGGTCAATTTTCTTCCTTGAGAGCCTCAATCTGAGCTTCTAGAATCTTTGATGGTAATGGTGAAATGATAGTCATTCCCAATGACCTAACCCTCAAAGGTTTGAGTCGTTCTTTTCGGCTAAGTGCATCTGCTACAACATTTGCCTTTCCTGGGTGATATCGGATTTCACAATCGTAATCACTCAGCAATTCTAGCCAACGACGTTGTCTCATATTAAGTTCCTTCTGATCAAGTATATGCTGTAAGCTCTTGTGGTCGGTAAAAACTACACATTTGGTACCATAAAGATAGTGTCTCCAAATCTTGAGTGCAAAAACTACAGCACCCAACTCCAAGTCATGTGTAGTGTAATTCTTCTCGTGTGTCTTAAGCTGTCTAGATGCATAAGCTATCACCTTCTCGTTTTGCATTAGTACAACTCCAAGTCCTTTATGCGAAGCATCGCAATATACCACAAAGTTCTCAATACCTTCTGGTAGTGACAAAATCGGTGCACTACAAAGCTTTTGTTTCAATAACTGAAATGCGGACTCTTGCTTCTCTCCCCACTCATACTTTTGATTCTTTTGTGTCAGCTTAGTCAGCGACTTCGCTATCTTGGAAAACCCTTCAATAAACCTTCTATAATATCCTGCAAGTCCTAGGAATTGACGAATTTCCGTAGGAGACTTGGGCGTAGCCCAATCCTTCACTGCCTCAATCTTTGCTGGGTCGACTTGTAATCCTTGGCTATCGATGACATGGCCAAGAAATTGAACCCTTTGTATCCAAAAATCACACTTTGAAAATTTGGCATACAATTGCTCCTTCTTGAGTAGTTCCAGAATTGTTCTGAGGTGTTCTTCGTGCTCTTCCTTACTCTTGGAATAAATCAAGATATCGTCAATGAATACGATCACAAACTTATCAAGATACGGTTTGCACACTCTATTCATGAGGTCCATGAATACCGCAGGTGCGTTGGTTAATCTGAAAGGCATTACTTGAAACTCATAATGACCATAACATGCTCTAAATGCCGTCTTCGGGATATCCTCTTCCCGAACTCTAAGTTGATGGTAACCTGATCTTAAATCAATCTTGGAATAAAAACAGGAACCTTGTAACTGATCGAATAAGTCGTCGATCCTAGGTAGTGGATAACGATTCTTCACCGTTAACTTGTTCAGCTCACGATAGTCGATGCACATTCTGAAAGACCCATCCTTCTTCTTCACTAACAAAACCGGTGCTCCCCAAGGTGAGGAACTCGGTCTAATGAATCCTTTGTCCAAAAGTTCTTGTAATTGGTTCGACAATTCTTGCATCTCAGAAGGTGCAAGTCGATACGGTGCTCGCGCAATTGGTGCGGCTCCTGGCACTAATTCAATTTGAAACTCAACTTGACGTGTAGGCGGAAGTCCTGGCAATTCTTCCAGAAAAAATTCTGGGAATTCCTTAACAATTGGCACATCTTCAACTCGTTTCTCATCCGACTTCTTCTCCGTGATGTGAGCCAAGAATGCATAACAACCCTTCTTTATGTACTTCTCGGTTTTAATGCACGATATAATACTGAGTCTAGTTCCACTTCGCTCTCCGCAAACAACTAAAGTTTCATCACTATAAGGGAGATGAACCACTTTCTCATCACAAATAATTCTTGCACGATGTCGAGACAACCAATCCATACCGATAACAACGTCGAAACTTCCAAGTTCTACGGGCATAAGGTCTATATTGAATGGATGGTTTAGGAAATTGATTGTGCAACCACGGACAACGGTGTTGGTGTTAACTAAAGACCCATCGGCTAATTCAACAATATAGGGAATGTCTAAGGTGGTTGGTTCTATGTTAAGTAAAGGTGCAAATGCAATAGAAACAAAACTTCTATCCGCTCCTGAATCAAATAAAATGGATGCATAACGACTATTAACGAGGAACGTACCCGCAACAACATTCGGGTCCTCTCGGGCAACTTCTCCTCCCATAACATAAGCTCTTCCCCGAGCCACTTCACCTTGGTTCCCAGTTCCTTGATTCTTCTTCTTTTGGCACTCACTCCTATAGTGTCCAATTTCTCCGCAGCCAAAACATGTAACTGGCGGTTTCTGATTGTTACCCAAGTTTGGAAGCCTGCAATCTTTGATATTGTGACCAATCTTTTTGTAGTTACCACATGGGTTTGGGCAACGGCCTGGGTTATGATGTGTTTGGCACTTATCACACTTGGGTAGATTACCAGCATATCCTTTCCCCTCAGTCGGCCCTGCAGCATAGGCCCTTGCCACTTCCTGTCTCTTAGGTGCTGGTTGGATAGCATTTCCACCCTGGTTGTAGTCAAACCTCCTCTTGTTGTTGTTGTTGTTATTGTTTGGGTTGTTGTTTCGGTTATTGGGATAGTTGTGGTTTCGATTGTTGTTTTCGAGTGTTGTTGTAGTTGGTGTTGTTTGAACGGTTATTGTTTTTGTTGACAGCAGATTTTCCTTTTACCACCTGAACCATAAGTTTATGAGTTATACGAATAGCCTCTTCCATTGATTGTGGGTCGAAAGACATCACATCCCCTCGGATGCTTTCAGGTAGTCCACCAGTGAAGTTCTCCATCTTTTTCTCATCGTCAGGAACCATAGTTGGACATAGTGCAGCCAACTCCTGAAACCTCCTGATATAGGTCTCGATGTCATCACCTTTTGGTACCAGCTCATAGAATTCCGTCTCCAATTTCTTCACCTCAGTACGAGGGCAAAACTTCTTAGTCATCAGCTTCTTGAATTGATCCCAAGTGAGCTTGTAGGCATTCTCCATACCAATAGGCTGAGCATGAGAATTCCACCATGACATAGCTTCATCCAAAAGCATACCTGTAGCAAATTTTACCTTGCTGACATCAGGACAACTACACATGAGAAATACATTCTCAGTCTTTTCAAACCAGCGGATCAAAGCAACCGCTCCTTCAGTGCCCTTAAACTTGACGGGATCACTAATCTTGAAATCTTTCCAAGTGCACTCACGCCTAGTAGTGGGTGGTTCAACCGCCCCAGTATTAGGTGCAACCTCAGCAGCCCTAGCAGCAACCTCAGCTCTCTCAGTCTCCAGAGCTTCTTCTATACTATCCCTGACCAACTTGCGGATAGCGGCTTGAGTCATAGCGGGTGTTTCTGGTGCAGCCTTTCCTTTCCTTGGCGCCATACTTCTGATAAATAATAATCGACAACAACCATGAGAAAGTCATAATAGAAATAGTCATCGTACCAAAAGTATACACCCACAACATGTATATATACAACCAAGACAAGTATAAATACAACCACGACATGTACGATTACAATCACAACCTGTATGAATACCACCACGACATGTATAGATACAACCACAACAAGTATAAACATGATAACAATAAAGAGGAACCACGAAACATCATAAATATAATCACAACACATGAATATAATACATGAAAATTTCGGCCTACATGGACCGATATATATATATATATATATATATATATAGCATAACCATTCCAACATAGTAGAGTCACACTTGATATATTTGTTTGTACAACAACCAAAAGACTACAAGTTCTTGAACTATGTCCCACACCTCGGGACTAGGAAAATAGTAAAAGCTAATATAATACAAGTCTATGTCTAGGCTCCTCCGGGTGCTCTAGAACCTCCAGGTGCTCCAGATCCTCCAGGTCCTCCCCTAAGGCGGCGAATCTCACGATCCATCGCAACAACGATCTCCTCCAAGTGGTCAACTCGAAGCTGGAGGGCAGCCTCCCTGGTCTCTGCAGCTGTCATCCTCTCCTGAGCTACTGCCAACTAGTGTGCCTGCTCTCCCTGAGCCTCCTGTGTCATCTGAGCTCTATCCCGTATCTCTGGTAGCTCATCCCTAAGCTGATCAATCAGCTCCTGGTGTCCCTCCTGCCGTGCCTCAAGTCCATGATATGACACATCAATGCTAACCCTGCCTAAGATCAATCCCTCAACCTGCTCCTTGACCTCCTCAAGTCGAGTAGTGATAATCTCATCTACCCTATAACCCAAACTATCAACCTGCTCCTGTTGAGCCCCTAACTGATCATCTACAGTAAAAGCTGTAGGCCACTGGTGGTGGTGGAAGGTCAGAAGTCTCTGTAGTAGGTGAAGCTGGGGTAGTAAACCTTGCACGCTTCCTGAGCGGCAAAAGTGAAGTAGATATAGAAGTAGTAGCGGGCATGGCTAGTGGTGTAGGCAATATAGGAACAGTAGGGATCCTAAAGGTAGAGGTAGTAGTGCGTACGCTCTTCCTAGCACCTATAGTTGTTTTACTACGAGGGAACATAAGTTTTGGTTCTGAGGACATAGAAGTAGTGGGAGATGATATGTCAGTAGGTACACGGGTAACATCAAGGGGTGCAATGGGAGAGATATGAGGAGTAGGAGCAGTCTTTTCCTCCTCAAAAGGCTCGGTATCCTCACCTGATGCCAAAAGTGGCAACACAGGTACAGGAGGAATGGGTGGTGAAAAAGCGGTGGAAGACATAGAGCCCTCAACATCAGAGTCTGAGACAGAGTAAAGTATGAGAATGTTCGGGTCTGAAGACATAACTCTGTGATAATCATGGTGAAATGGAAATAAATAACTCGTATAATGGAATCACCTAAAACAATGAATATGCACCTATAATGTAATGATGAGATGCTATGATAATGTGGTTATAGTCTAGGGTCTATGATGCATCCTAGTTCGCTATAACCTTAACTCTGATGCCAATCTGTCACACCCCCAAAATACCTGAATGGCAGCGGAATGGAATACCTGGAGGTGACTGTCATAGCACCACAGTTACAGTTATATTGAACGACCTAAAGTGTCGTTTGGAAAATACATCATTTGATTTATTTAAAAGAAGTTCAAAGTTACAAAACATAGGTCCCAAAGTATTTAAAAGTTAAAGGAAACAAGTTTGGTACACTCAAACGATAATATATAAGTGCATGAAAATCCAAAATGAGGCGCGTCATCCTTGCTACTCACTAAAATGACTCCATGCATGCCATGAGATATACCTTAGTTACCTGAAAATACATTGCTAAAACGGTCAACATAAAGTTGGTGAGAAATCATAGGTTTATGGATTAAATGATGTGTACAATAGCCATAAGTAAAAAGTAAGGTGACTTGATGTCAAAATGAAGTTACATTGGCTCTTAAGCTCATGACCCCGAAGCTAGACATAATCAGAATTTCGCCCCAAAAGAGTGGTTACCAAGCACTCTAATAATGTTAGACATGAAATGCATTCGTACCCGTTGGAGCAACCCAAACACGAATGGAGGAGTCACCCTCAATAGATCTATTCACTCACTCTCGCTTAAAGGCAAATTAACGGTCCATGATAATATAAAGGGGACTTAATGTGGTATGATAGCAACTTAAGCAATGTATGAAAATGTAGCTACTTTGGCATGTACAAAAATAAGTGGTGCAATGTATTCTCCCCCGTGGGATTTGAAATCAAATATTGAATTAAAAACGGGGCTATGAAAACTCACCTCGAAGTGATGATACAATGCAATGGAATGATAAGGACAACAAGGAACGAATATCAACCGCGACCTATGATGAATGAATATGATCTAATTTAGATCATGAAACGACGTAGAGAATATGCATGCACATGATACATATACCACTCATAACTTGAAAATACTAGTTATAGTCATAGCAAAATATATTCCATACTAAAGAAAAATAAGTCTTAACTAGACTTGTAAAAACTTGTCGTAGTATATCGTATATAGAAAGTTAGTGTTATAAACTTCGCCTTGAAAACCTTGAAGTAATGTCTAATAGTCGTAAAAATATACTTGTAATCATAAGTACTTCATTAGTTATAAGTTTGGCACTTTGGTAGTATTTCTAGAAAATCTAAAATTTAGTACGTAGAAGTAGTATTATTATTATTTCTAGTTGAAAAGCTGTCAATTATATTGAGTTTTTGCCGATATTAAAACGTGAATAACTTGGTCGTTTTAAGTTCATTTTCTTCGTTCTTTATATCCCCGGATTCGTCTTAGTATGTACTAATATATTTTTGATAACTCGGCTTCTCTAGGTTACGTCTAACGCCTCGGTTTGTCCACCAAAAATCGTCCAACAGCATACAATTTTCAGAAAAATAGTTTTCGTCAATAAACTTGCAAAAATCATATCTCCTTCGTTATAAACTCGTTTTAATCCGTTCTTTCGCCTACAGCTTCGTTTTTTAAAGTATTTTCTAAATCTTTGGTTGAAAAGTTCCCCTGAGTTACTGAGTTTTCCAGGATTTCAAATTTGGGACAGTAGGTTTGTAAATAGGTTCCAAATCCATTTCTAGTGTTCTAAACTAGTTTCTAATCCACCCAAATCACTTCCAATCACCACAAATCTAGTCTAATCCTACCATACACCTTCTTAAGGTGTCATGGGTTCTTAAACATCATCAATCTAGTGGATCTAACATGGGTTTCCATTTCTAGGGTTTCAAAGACATAAGTGTATATTATGAGTGGTACAAGCTAACATATGCATGAAATATTGTATGAAAACCATATGATTATAGTAAATACTTGAAGAAATGAAGAAAATAAATTTTTGTAAACTTACTTTGAATGATTATGAGCTTGGATGATAAAACCCTAAGAATCCTTGAGTTTGTATTTCAAAACCCTAATAAGGATAACAATATGGACTTGATTTGAACTTGATCTTGAAAAAAATGATGGATCTTGGTGAGGTTTATGTTTGGCCGTGGGTTTTAAGAGGAAAAAGAGAGAAAAAGGCAAGTTTTTGATCTAAGAATTATAAGAGTGAAATGAGTTTCTAGTTTGTAGATATTATTTAGTGATTTTGGGAAAGTTAAAATGATTTAATGCATGAGGTTAAAAGGGGGGGGGGGGGGGGGCTTGGCCGGTTTTTCAAAGGAAGAAAAAGAGAAGAAAAAGTTTTGATTTAATTAGAAGTGTTAGTGGAGGATTTGTAGTATAAGTATAGGTTTTAGTTATAGTTTTAGTTGTAGTTTAGTTATAATCGGGTACCGGGTTTGCAAGAAATAAATTTTAACAAGTTAGCCGGGACTTAATAAAGCCATAAAAATGTTAAAAATATGTTGGGTACAAAAATTGTGCGTTTGGATAATTATTATTTAGTTTTCACGAAAACCGTCGTAATTATATTAAACTTACGTTATAAATTTAATAAATTCCTAAAATACCGGGTAAATGAATTTTATAATTTTTATGACGTTGTAAGGAGTTTAAAAATATATCGGAACCATCGTGGGGATTTTTAGATATGTTAGTTATATTTATTTATCGCGGGTTAACGTTTAATCAAAAATAATTATACGTAAAACGTTAAATATATCAAAAATAATAATATGAATATCCTACGAGTGGTATAGTATGCAAATGATATTATGATGATATGTAGACTGTTTCTAGTCCGTATGAAATGTCCCTAATGAAAATGCATGAATTCGCACCTGAACCAATACGGTTACGCGAATTTAAGTACTCGTAAACTAAATTTACGATGAAATGAGCAATGCACGTGAATAGTATTTTCTTTCCAGAAATGAATAGTACTTGGTGAATAGTAAAATTTTTGAATGCTTCTCAGAATATCAAATTGACCTCAAAAATGATGAATAGTAAATTGATGAACAGCGTTTTGATGAATAGTGATTTATGAATAGTAAATTGTCGAAGTTTGGGAAATGACCTGAAATGGTGAGTTGTGACAGCAACCTACTTGAATTGAACCAAAGCAAAACCACAAGTGCACAACAGCTATAAGTTATCTAATTCTATTCCTAATAAGCTGAAATGAAAGGCTAAATAAACAGGAACAAGCTGAGAACACTACAACTAAGTCAAAACTATACTACTACTACTCAGTTACGCTGATCTAAATAGGGACTAAAAGGAACAAGTATAAACATATGAAATAAGCACAAAAGTACAAAATAAGCTACAATCTAACAACTCAAAACAATAAGCTATAGAATGAAACCAGTCCCAATTAAAAAGCTCAAGTAATAAACAAGGAAAAAGCTAATGAAATTAAGCTTTTGAAACAAACTCCCCTGGTGCAGGGGAGTTTTTCTGAAAACAGGTTAAAACAAGCTTGTCAAATGCTGATTAGAAAACTTCCAAAAATTGTAAGAAAAATGTTTTTGATACCACAAGCTGCCAAATATTTATCACCAGAAATTTTATGAGATTTGAATGTAAACTTAGAAAATGAAAAATCAAAAACAAATTGGATTTAGAAATTTTTTTTAGATTTTTGACTTTTTATGATGAACAATTAAGTTGAATTATATGAATTTATAATGATCCTAAATGAATGATTGATATGTTTTAAGGTGTAATGAAACTAAATGATGCTAAATAAACAGTTTCTAAACCTAATATGATGTTTGAGCAAACTAATATCCTAACAGATTATGCAACAATTAAGATTATGATTTGATCTTGACTTTTATGCAAATAGACTACTGATTTTATGCAATATCTACACTAAATTAACCTAAATGAAACTATTTCAGCTAATATGACTTCCTAAATCACACTCTATATTAGTTAACCTTACTGATCCAAACACCCTTTATGAAACAGTTTTCAACTTATATGATTCTATTGAGTTGAATAATCAATAAATCCACCAATACTACTACTAAAATAAAAAATACTTATGTAAACACAGAAACACGGATCTAACAAGAAGATAACCATTCAATTATACCATGCTAAAATGAAACAGATATGAAACAGTATGAATCTAATTTTATGCAACCTACTATTATATGATGTAAACTACTACTATATAGTTATACTATGACTAAACTATATTAATGAAACAGTGAACAAGTAATAAACTCAAATCTATACTATATTAAGCTATATTATACAAATTAAGCTAAAAATGGATAAGATAAAGCTCACTTGAATAACCTCAGCTCAAACAGAGGTTTCATTTGAACATACCCTATCTTTGATAAGCTCAAAACAATGGATTAATGGAACCTATGGGCTTATGACTTCAATTGAGCTTAAAGGTTCTTCACAGTTGACTTCTGTTGACTAAAGTGAGACCTTGAGTAATGAAACAGTATTTTCTAAATAGAAACTCACACTAAGCTATAATAAGCTTATATGAGTTTATGGAAACAAAAATTAAGCTTATTGAAGCTTATGGAAAATATTTTTGTCTTTTTTAAAGATTTTCTGATAATTTTTTTTTATGTTTTTATTTTATGAAACAGTAAATTGTAAAGTAAATGAACAATAAACTTTTAGAAACTAATAGAAATTTAAAATAGTACACAAATAGCTTATACAAGCTTATGCAGATGTAAGAGAAATAACTAGTAAACTCGGAAGGAAATAAGAAACAAACATACTTAATTAACTGAACTTAATATTTTTATTAAAACTTGAGTAAACTGATTACAAAGCTAAATTGAGACTACAAAATAACAGCATAACATTACATAAATCCTACACACGTGAGACTAAGGGGAGGGGGTATTTATAGGCATTTGGGGGAGCGTCTAGGGTTTGTAGGAAGCCTCTGGAAGCTCTCGAGTGTGTTTCTTTCAATCAATCACAATCATTGGATTATGCTTCAATCGTAAGCAATGATTACAACCCTCGGATCATGTGCCTTCTAATCATTTGCACTCAATCACTCGGATTGCCAGCGTGGCATTCCTTCTGCTCTTGTCAGGCTTCTAGAAATGCGTGCAATTGTACTATTTTGCCCTTAATTATGGTGAAATTGTACGGGTAAGTTTTTAGGGTTCATTGTTTCTAGGTAAAGGGGTGAAAAGGGGGGCAGGTAATTCAAACGGGGTAATTAATGGTTGTTTGACCTTTTGACCAGGGTAGGGGTTGGGTTTGACCGGGTTTGGGTTGAAAGGGGAGTGGGCTAGTAAGTGGTGGGCTTAGGGAATAGGTTTTGGATTGGGTTTTATTATTGGGTTAAAAAGGAATCCGTTTGGGTATGTATAGATTTAGGATTTAGGATTTATTTCACAAGGACCAAATATGTCATTTCTAAAAATATAGGAACCAATTTTGCCATTCTTCCAAAGTGTGATCCAAGGGTCTTTGATGAACTTTCTTGATTCTTTGAGGGCTTAGCTTGGCATTTCTTCAAAAATATACTTTAAAGGACCATTTATGTAATATTGTGAAACTTGGAGGACCAAAATTGTAATTTCTCCAAACTTTATCCAAGGACCAAATTTGACAAGATATGATTTCCTGAGGTTGACTTTGACTTTTTGAGCTTTGTTCCTTCCCCGGCTTCGGCTTTTGACACTTTTCCATTTTCGTGCTCATTTTTTGTCGGTTTTGTTTTGTTTTGAGTCCATATTTGAAATATTTGTACTTGCATAAATAATAAACACAAAACACGATATTTTTGGCATATTTGTTTAGTTTTTGGTTGTTTTTTGTCTTAATATCGTAAATAAAGGGTGTGTAAATAAGCACACACCAATTCCCAAAGATGGATACGCCATATTCTTCAAAGTCAGGCAAGGTCTTGAAATCTGCTAAGTATATGGATACTGCGTATCTAATTAGCATTGATATGCCGTATTGTGTGTCTGATCATAGGCTTTCTTCAATATCATCATTTATGCTCCAAAACACGTCTTTTTCCATAACTTTCTCCAATTGCTTTATAATAATTGAGATTTACATACGTAAGCGATAAAGTATCAAATCTCATAGAAAGTAATATGAAACAAGCAATAAACACAGGATAAATGATGCTAATAATATGTTGTTATTTGATGTCATCAATTCTTATTTATTTTGTTTTATTATTTCTTTATAAGATACCATGTTATTAGCTGTAAATATGTTGTACTCATTGTTGGTAAAAATATTTGTACGCAAGTGTACATTTCATTTTGCATTTAATACATTTATTTATTTACTATTACCGATTTTATTATTAATCACTTTTTGATACAACTAGCCAAAAGATTTTTATAGCAAACGTGGACCTCGTATTCGGGCCATTTATAATTCGAATCTCGGGGTAAACTCTGTTTCTCTTACTATTACTTTTTTTCAAGATGGCTATTCATTTTTAACCCACCAAACCTTGATAAAATAGTTACCAACTTTGGTGTTATTATCATGTAAACTGATATGTCTCTTAATCATAATGCGAGTAATACCTTTCTACTAAACAATACCATGGGATCATCATCACTGCTACCATCAATTCCAGCATTGCATTAAAAGTCTTAAGATTTTCGACCACCAACACACCCATGTTTGGTATAAACAAGAACAAAGAGATCTCAGATTCATTATTATCAAAATCTTTATAAAGATTTAAACACAATCATCACAGATCTTGAACATACAAAACCAAAACCAAACATCACCTTACCCGAGACCTCTTTATATTTGAGATCATGAAGCCTTTTTCAAAAGAATAAACCAAGGGATGATCTGAGTTAACTTCAGTTGTGGTTTGTCTTTGGATGTTGTTTGTGTGATTTGAGCTTGGGCTAAAATAAAAGAACATATTATTGATGTTTGGCTAAAGAGATATATGAGTTTGTGGTGGTGCTTGGTCTTTTTGTGTTTGTGGTCGGATAGATCTAACACGAAACAAAGGGACGAATTTGTGTTGTGACCACAGTTGGGTGTAAAGGAGACATAGATTATTTGTGGCGGCTACGTTTAAACAAGAGAAGAAAAGGGTTGAGATTTGTTGTGTGACTGCCTGTGTGTTTTAGTCAAAGAAAGAGATCAAGTGTATGTGGTAGATGTGTTTGGTGACTGCAATTTTGCAAGTGGAGACTGTGCTTGGTCTGTTTGTTGATGTGTGGGATATTTATACCACAAATAATAAATTATTGAAATTTATTATAAAAAAGGATTTGTAAAGGATTGAGAAGATGGAGGTACTATAAAGTGTGATGTGTGTATAAAAATTTAAATGAAAATGAGGAGTGATTGTAGATTAGATCTATGGAATAATGTCTATGAAAAAATTAATATAGTGTTTGCACAAAAAAAAATGCCAGAGAAGATGGTGGTTGTCGGAAAAGATGCTGGAGAAGAAGGTGTTTGCCAGGAAAAAATGTCGGAGAAGATGGTGGTTGCCGGAAAATTAGCCGGGAGAAGATAGTGAGGTAGAAAAGGATTTAATGGGGTTTGGAAAAAAAAGATGGAAAAGATATGTTTGATGTATGATGATGACTTGTTTTAATTTGTATCACAAACTTTGTGTTTTTATTTAAAAAAAAAAAAAAAAAAAAAAAAAAAAAAAAAAAAAAAAAACTACAGTTGCATTTACAATGCAAGTCACAGTGGAAAAAGACAAAAAAAAAAGTGTTGAGACAAAGGTACCCTCATGTGATTTGCACGTGAGATCCAAGATAATTAGCAAAACTAACGAGTGTTAGAAATTTGGACCAGCGGTGTAATATTTTCGAGATCGTGGACTAAAAAGGCAACGATTCCCATTTTCGGATGTCGTATGAAATCCGGCATAAGTTTAGGGACTAACAGTGTAGTTTACTCTAGAAATATTATTCGGTATATATAAGATGGATAGTAAAGGGTCAAAGTAAAAGAAAAAGAAAAGAAAGACGGCGTCAAAGTGAGATCCTGGTGAGGGTAAAAACTTCACCTTGTCCTCCTCTACCCGCCGCTTGAAGATCATCAAAAGAAATTATACAAGAAGATGGCTGCTTCAACAAATGGATTAGTTCCGATAACAAGGGCTTTTCTTTCTTCTTATTACGATAAATACCCATTTCCTCCCATCTCTCATGACGTCACTCGTCTTTCCGATCATCTTTACAATTTGTCCATTCACATCAATAAGAGCTTTTCTTCATCTTCTGAAGGTTATTTTTTTATTTGTGATCTGGGTGTCTTTTATTTATTTTATTTGCGTACTTGGTCCTCGACCGACATAATGCTGCCACGCAGATATACTTATATTTAGGCCTCCCAATAATTACTTTTATATTTTAGACAAGTTGGAATGGTGGCACTCAAGCAAGTTAATGTTACTTTACTTATCAAAGATACTTGTGTCTTAGTGACTGTGAAATTGGTTAATCATTGCCTTAACTAACACTAGCTTTTGCACATAAATGAACACGACGCAATGCTGAAATTTCGCCCAGTTGTCCCTATTTATACATTACTAGAATGGTACCCGCGCAATGCGGCTGCGGGTACCGTGTGATTATATTTTGCGATATTTTGTTACACGTTTAGTTGTCTTCATGCTTTATAAGTAGAGATATTAGAGATGGTTAAGCCAAATAATTTTAGTTTGAACAACCAACCGCTTCCTAACAAACTTCCTAACCAACTTACTTCCTAACAAATTAATTTTGAAATCTTTCCATAATAAGTAAGTAAAAGTCTGAATTTTTAAGCCTTGCTAATTTTAGAATTGTCCCAAATACATTATATAGTAGTATAGATAGGGAATTTACTCTTTCATAGTTGTTTTCAGAGGCGTAGAAAACTAGCAGGGATATAAGAGAACAAAGTAAAGTCTGAAGGTCTAGTTTTTAAGATTGCCGCTACAATTATGCTATTCTATAAACAGGATTCACTTTGTACCGTTTTTATTTGGTCTCGATGAGAGTAGTGAAAACACTTCTCGAGAACCATTCTTCCGGAGGCATAAGGAACATCTAGATATTTGCACTCGTCATATAAAATTTACCAATACAACCACGTCTTATATGATTTTCCCAAATACTTGAAATGAAATTTGTGTTTGTTTGTTAAAATTTGCATATCTTATAGGACTATAGGAGACACCAATAGTTGATATGAAAGCACCTACAAGGTAGGCAGCAAGTAGGGTTTTCTCCATTTATATTATTATGGTTATGACATATGCAATATGCCTCATGCGCAAACTTAATGACCTGTTCTTTTTTAAGTTGCGGTACTCATTTTTACTACTTTTTATTAATGTTGCACCCTCTCATTGTTAAGTTCTATATAGGTTGCTAAATAATAGAAGAAACTCGTCAATTGATTGTTTTCCTTTTTGATGTATCATTCTTATCCCTTTAGAACATTAGTCTTTTTCTTTCTCTAGGCTTAAAATCTATTATAACACCATCCTCATACCGGGGATCAAACACTTTAGTCTCACAGAGCTTAAGTTAAATGAACTTGCTCAAATCCTTCTTGGGATTATGTTACTCATTAATTACTAAACTAGAGGTATTTCATCTTACAACTTCTTATGTCTGAGTAGCTTTGTCTAGGAAAACCTAATAAACTGTAAGATAACCTAGACATCACATTAGTATTACCACCCTCCCACAAATTGGAGCATTAACATCATATATACCCATGTTGTCACCTGTCACATTCCCTAAGGTGTTTATACCCAATTAAAAATTCAATTCCTAAGATGAATTTCAGACTTGCTAGACGCTCATTCATTGACCTTTTGTATAAAGAACCTTGCAACATAGAGCACCAAGATTGCCCTCTTTGCCATTTGATATGAACACTGAATAGTCATATCTCATATGTAGTTGAGTAATTTAAAGGTCTTCAAACTGTTTGAACTTCAGAATACCAAACCTGTGAGGACTGATTCACGCTGCAGGTCATCTTTTCTAACAATGTTATTCTACATACACACCTCTTGACATTGTTTATTGATGAAACACTGAATGGCCCTGTGTACCTCAAGTCATCTCAAAAGTCTTTGAAGTGTAAGGAACGTAGGAATATCATACCTGATGAGCCTAATTTAGATCTAGAATCCATCTTTGGACTCCCATTTATAGGCCCAACACTAAATCTTTTGATTATAACTTATTCTAGGTCCTTGTTTCAATTCTCTGCATGATTGTGGCGCTCATACTTTGAGGTGTGTTTGGTAGAGGGAAAAGAAATTAGAGAAAGGGAAATTGGACAAATTTCTCTTATGTGGTAGAGAGAAATAAGAAAGTGGAGAATTTAGTGGAGATTTGGAGAGATATGAAGAGAAATGAGTATTGTAATTTTGGTAGCTCCATTTCCATCATTTTGATGGAGAAATTGGAGAAATGGATTATTATTATTACTATTATTATAACTATTATTATTAATTACTATTATTATTACTATTATTATTATTCGCTTCCAATTATAATTTCATTAAAGAATCGACTTTGTTAAAAAAAATTATGTAAACAAATTACGTACAAACATTAGGTGCTTGAAACATTTTGATTTTTTTTTTGGAACATTATTATTGTATAATCCATTTTTGTTTAAATATTTTTTTTAAAGGGAAAAAAATGATTTTTGTTATTATTTTTTATTTCAATTCTCTGGCGTTACCAAACAGTGGAATTAAATAAATTTCTCACTCAATTTCATTTCTCTGGATTTCTATTCTCTCCTTCATTTCTAATCTCTGAAATTCTCTCTACCAAACGTGCCCTTGACATGTTACAAAAATCTTGGTATATTCATCACCATGATATACCCAAAATCGTCACCATCTGTAAAGTTGTCACAAAAAACTTGCAACCGATTAAAACTTATCACCAAACACCTAAACCATATCGTTGACTCCGACACATCGCGGAGTACTTACTAGTATTACTAACAGGTCAATTGGGAAAATATTTTATTTAGCTGAATACTAAACTTGTCAAATAAGGTTGAATGGATTACGCGATTTGTATGTATAGGCGTACAACCTGCTACATGCTTTTATTAAAAAAGATTAGACTAGTATTATAGAAATATCTCCATTCAGTATAAAATAAATTATTTTGGAGAATTTGTATAAAGACAAACTGACAAAGTTGCACAGAAAATGTTCCGATTCTCCAATCAGTGTAAAATAAATTACTTGGAGAATTTGTGTAAAGATAAAGTTGCACAGGATAAGCTCTGATTCAACCCAGTCTTTTTCAACATTTGCAAAAATTTAGCTGTATTGATCATATTTACCCAACCGTCTGACCTCCCCATTTTCCTTTACTTACTATGTTGAAAACATAGCTTTGCCTATTCACCAATCACCGGGTATCGAAACCCTTTACCCAAAAAAAGAAAACATAGCTTTGCAATGCCAATTTCAGTGTCATGCCCCAAGTTGTAGTGTTAGCTTGTTATGATGCATTTCTGTGGTTAAAAGGGATTGTCTGGTAGCTAATATGTTTGGTTAGCAAATTATCATTTATATATAGTAACAAACTTATTATTTGATGTGTTTCAGGGGAAAGATTATTGCTACAAGAAGCGGAATCTGAACCACCACACAAAATGGACGAGAACATGTGGAAGAACCGGGAGCACATTGAAGAAATCATTTTCTTGCTTGAAAGCTCTCATTGGCCGAAATCTGTAAGATGCGAACATCTCTTAATATTACCTTGCATTGTCAATTTCTATAAATTTAATCTACTGATGAGTATGTTTTTTCTAGTTTTATTGAGTTGGATGCAAGAATTGCATAATTGTAGAAGGATGCAGGATATGTTAAAAATTTATGCAATCTGTTAGGAACATTTCAATTTCAGCAGTCAAAACATATATCTTTTCGCAACCGCATTTGTTAGCATCCTACAATATTTTACTTGAAATAAAAATTAACTTTTTACTTTGGTTCTATTGGCAGCTTCAGAAACAGTCCACACCTGAAGATATTGAGCTTGCTCGAGTTCTTAGACAACTAAGAGAAAAGTTTGAGGTCATATTAAAGCTGGTGGAATCCTTCCAAACCAAAAATTCTAGTAACATTTTCAGTACAGGTTAGTTTGAGGATCATAGATATAAATATGCTTGTATTTTCAGTGAGACTTGTAGTCTGATGATAGACACTGCTATGTCAAGTTACTCGTGTTTCGTTATTGTATCTTTGGTCACTGTGGCCTGCAATAATTTCATTGAATATAAACACCATTCTCTATGACTTTGGTGTATCAAATCCCCCTCAATGATTAAAGATTTAGGATGACACTCAACTTTTTATTTTATCTTATATCATGATGATGATAATGTTTGTGAACGCATATGCAGTTATGACATACATGCCTCAAGATTTCCGAGGTACACTAATTAGACAACAAAGAGAGCGGTCAGAGAGGAATAAGCAAGCTGAAGTTGATGCTTTGGTAACCTCTGGTGGAAGTATTCGTGATCGATATGCTTTGCTTTGGAAGCAACAAATGGAAAGGTAATAACATACCTTGTTCCTCATTGCTAGCCCTAAGGTTTAAAATTTCGTCACTACCCTGTAACTCAATCGGTTAATATTAATTCTATGGCTGAAAGTAGAGATTGATAAAATGGGTTGGGGGTGGGGGGTTGGGGTTATGGGTCAACATGGGTAATTTTTGTGCTGGCCGTAATGGGTCGGGCTGTCTCCAAATACTGTCTAAAAAAATGTAAATTATCTGAAATATGTTAGTGTGAAAATATGATTAATAAGTTACATTTATCTTACAAAATCTGTTTTTGAGTAAAATTATTTTGGAGGGTTATGCATAAAAAAATATAACTTTGGCAACTTACAACTCGTTTGATTTTTTGCCAACTTCTATTGATTTACATGTTTGACCTGCCAGAGATAAAATATAACTGATATACCTCTTGTGTCCAGGAGAAGGCAGTTATCTCAGCTTGGTTCTGCAACAGGTGTATACAAGACTCTTGTTAAATATTTAGTGGGAGTGCCACAGGTATGCCATTATTTGTTTGAAGGACATATATTTACATAAATCTTGGTTTCTAGTTAGTTGCTTCTCTTTTATATGTAAGATCTATGCTCCTTTACATGTTGTAGGTCTTACTGGATTTTATTCGACAGATAAATGATGATCACGGGTATTTTTCTATTTTTTCACAAGTGTAATGACCATTCATATTTGACCGATTCCAAAAAGTTGGCAACTTGGACTCATTTATTTATGAATGAGTCGACTGAGTTATGTTTTTATCTCTAACTGGTCAAGTGGGTAAAATAAAGAATTCACCTTTGAAGTAAACTAGTCAAATGAGCCTTAAGTTTATTTTCATTTCATAAGACCTTGTATATCAGTTTATTCAATATAAGACCTTGTATATCAGTTTATTCAATAAATTAGATTTTAACTCAACAACATAACAGTTTATGTTTAGCACTCTAATTATATGTGATGTGCTTTTATCCTGTTTTAAATTAATAACTACAAACTACCTAGGATCTACACATACTAATGCGCAGTGAACCCGGTCGTACGTAGTGTGCCTTAAGTCCGAGGTCGTCCCTAAGAGCTACGTGTAAGGTCTATTGCTTTGAGTTTTAGCTACTTCTATTCTAGAAAACAGATTAAATCTCACGTTTGATTTTAAAGTAATTAATTGAACTAAATATGAAATGAAGGAAATGGTTGTTTGCAATTCAATAAGGAGAAATGGTGCTAACCTAGTTACTCAATTAACCCATTGGTTCAATTCCTAGTGCAATGTCTAATCTTATTTCTATTGGTGGTTCTTATGTCATCTAGGTCCAATTACGGTCATTGTAACCTAAACCTATAATCCCTAGTTATTTATCCTAAGGTCTTAGCAATTAATCCCCAATTACTACCCTATATGACTTGTCAAATGTCAACAATCCCACTACTTAGACATTTAAACTCCTATTAGTATGACTAACATTAGTTTACCCGCACTTTTTAAGTAATTACTCTTATTTAGGCCCCAGATATGGTCAAGCACTTGCAACCAATAAGGATTGGTAGTCCGTATGGTCAACCTAATAGCCTAGCTTTCAGCTTGTGTCCTACTTACTACCTATTAGATACTAAATCGCCCTAATCACTACCAAAACACGGGGATCGATCAACAAGCATATAAGATATCCAATAAAAACAAGAATTAAACTAAAGGAACAAAATCATTGTATTAAATGAATCATAACTAGGCTAATACACAAGGTGTTTAGCCGAGCATGGCAATAATCACAGCAAAAGTAATGTATAAATCAATGAATGAAGCAAACATTGTGTTTGATACGATTACACTAACTCGATCTATCTTCGATGGTGATTGATGGTGAATTCTCTCTTGAAAAGCACCTTGATTGAGGTGGAAAACGACCTTGGTGTAAACCCCGATCGTCCTTGGAGTTGTGTGTGGAATGGTGTGTGTATTGTGACTGAATTAGGGCTTATATATATATATATATATATATATATATATATATATATATATATATATATATATATATATAGCATTCGCTTGTCTCGTACTAGTTACGGCGTAGGCATAAGTGAACACCTACGCTGTATGCGACTCTGATAAAACAATCTTCTTAAGTCCTTATCTTGGTTACGGCGTAAGTCTAAGAGTTCACCTTTGCCGCATATAGCTCTAATCAAAGATCCTTCGTAGCTCTTCATATCTACGGCGTAAACAATACGGGTCACTTACGCCGTAGAGGTCTTGATAATTTGATTTGTCAACTAGTCTTCATGTATACGGCTTATACCAATGAGTATACATATGCTGTAAGTAGTGCTGGATGACCTGGTGTTGAAGTGTTATCTAGACACGGCGTAGGAATGATGGGTCATCTACGCCGTAATGAGCTCTGGTCTAGCTTTTCTTCGTTTTCCTTCAAGTCTCTTCTCTTATCCGCGTCTTTTTGCTCAATTGCTCATTTGGGTCCTATTAATCAAATAGGAAGCAATTAAGTACGAATTCTTATAAAAACACAAGAATAATGAGCAAAATAACAAGGGATATTGATAGTAAAATCTATACATTATTTGATGTTATCCTATGTTACCCGGACACGGCTGAGTGGCCGTCATACCCGGGTCGATACGACGTGACACGGATCCCGGTATGAAATCCGGTCCGGACACGCCACTTTGCGCTTGGGTACGGCAGGCATTGAATAAGGTGAACCATAGTCACAGGGAAGATGGTGAAACGTTCCGTTTTCACGTTCCGTTTCTGGTGCTATGATTTTCGTGGTCATGTTGTTTTATGGTGGAAACTTTATTGGAGAGATCATAGTCACAGGAAACGTTTTGGTATTATGATTGTGGTGATGGTGTTTTCTGTAAAACTATGTTTAAAGAGGGGAAAGGAGATGAAAGATCTTGAAGAAAGATAAGAAAGCGGCTGACTAGTGTTATCATGTTACCCTAGATGGCCTTTTGTTATTTTTTGTCTCTTGGGCCTTCTTGGGCCCAGTTAATAAAACAGGCCAACTATATTAAATATAAAGATAACAAGTGTAAAAATATAATTTCTGCAACATTTACATTAAATATATAATTAAAAATATTAAACATAATAATAAAATTAATAAAAGTTTTTAAATACCTATATAAAAAATATATATGTATTAAAACTTATATATATGTATATTTTTTAAGAAAAATTATTGCCGTATCCGTACCCGAGTCCAAAGTTAGGACGGTGTCCCCGTGTCCTAAATTTTTTTGGATGCCGTATCCGACACTCGGATCCGTACCAATATCGGATACCCGTACCCGTGTCAATGTAACATAGATGTTATCAATATGAAAATAGTAATAGGACAATTTTTATTTTATTTTTTATTTTATTTTTTATTATTTTTTTTTAAACAACCTGACCGTAAGAAAGTTGCGCGTTCGCAAGTCACCAAATGTATCTAAGTTTTCTTGCTTGGCCTGTAATAAAGGATGAAAAGGGATCAACTGACTTTTCCTTGCCTATACAGGCCCATGGAGGAACAGCGACAGCGATATGGACCACCTCTGTATGCCATGACAAAAATGGTGCTTAATATTCGCCTTTTTCTTTCATTGTCTTGGTGGCACTATGAAGATCTCAAACTGTGAGTATTGAATGATTTCCTTAGTTTTTTATTGTTTATTTTTTATGGAAGCAGTCCGGTTGATTTTCTAAGACATAGCAGTGATTTGATTTTTTATTTTTTATTTTTTTTTTTCTTTTTTAATTTTGGGATGCTTTTGATAATCTCCATTGAGTAGGCAGAAGAATCAAGTATCTATCTTGGAGGAAGCAGTTCAAGTCTATGTTTCTGAGCTGGAAAGATTCCTAACATTTATAGGGTACTGTTCCTTGTATTTCATACCAAATGATATTAATGTGTCTATGGTTCCTGCCTATTAATTAATTGTTTAAGTTGTTCAAGGAAGTGATCTAAAATCATTACCCTCTATACTTTCTTCTTCTTGCGCTCCTTAAAAATTGTGAACTTACATTGTTGACACATTAACTTTCACAGTGAGGTCTTTGCAAATTCTCCATTCTTTGTTACAGCAGAGGAAGCTGGTGCAATAGAAGGAATGTAAGCAAGATTTCGTTTCAGAATTCTTCATGTGATTGGCAAAATTAGCATTTGCCAGAACCAACTTTCTATAAATGTGACACAAATTATTATTCTGTACAGTAAAAATGATGGCTATAGCGAAACAACTGTTGCTGCAGGGAAAACTCATGAGGTATGTTGATAGGACCCGGATAGGTTTTATGTGAAAAATGAACTGTAACTGAATTAAAACAGGCATAAAGATGTTAAAGAACAAGATAACAGCTTGTATTGGAGTATAAGCGAACACTCCTAGATAGGGTCCATGTTTGAGAAGTTAAACTAGTAGTTACATTATAGATTTTCGAACAAGATTTAAACGTCTTAAACTACAGATTTTGATACTTAAAAAAATAATACCAATCTCTTATATAATAAAAGAATTACGTCATTTCGGAGTGATTTTGCAAAGTCATTCTTATTGAAAAAAATTTGGACCAACAGGAAAGCTCGATTTTGACACATAGGCGAAATCAAGCAACATGATTGGCCAATAAAAAGTCAAAATTTAATTGATTTTGGTCAAACTTTAATAAATTTGGTGGAAAATTTGGTTGAGGAAAAAAACACATAAAAATATAGATGTCAAATTTATGAAAACAAAAACTTAAAAAAAGATGAGGTAATAAAACTTTAGTGGTTGAATTTTTAAATATATTATATAAAGTTAAGTGTAAAATTATAAGTTTCCATGTTTTTTTCATAACTTTAGATAAACAAATAACCCCTTACGCTTTAAAAATACACTTTATACCCCATAGAATTTATAATATGAACTTTGTTTATAATTACATGAGTATTAGTATTAGTTTGAAACTTTCATCCATTAAAATTACAAAATTTTGTAAATATACGAATTAGTTTTAATAAACGTTTAGTATTTTTAAAATAAATATTAGTTTTAAACTTTCATCTATTTAAACATTTTGTTTAATATATACCTTAAATAAGGACTCATGTTATCCTATTTAAAAGTTTAATCTATGCGTAACAGGTTTAAATACTAAATAGGCTAAATTATTATTAACGGTAATAAAAATATCAAACGGTAAGCACGTTTACTGTGATATGAAAATAAATATACCCAATTGTACTTATAACAACGACTCATGTAATTATTATTTAAAGTTTATATACGGATATCCACAAACACATTTTTAAAAAACATTACGAAGTGTATTTTCACTTCATCAACGCTCATTATGTGCTACTAAACTCACATTTTGTGCAACATGATATCAATAGTTAAACAACAACATCAACCTCAACCTCAACAGATATGTGAGCTAAACATAGTTAAAACTTTCATCCAATAAAACTTTTTACAAAATATTAGTAGATATTAATACATAATCAAAAACTCATGCATATTTATTAGTTGTACTTGTATCACAATTTTCACAGGTAAATTCTTATATGTTCATATAGTAGAAATTTTAAAATAAAATTGATTTATGTGTAAACCCCGTGTGTGCACGGGACTTATAACTAGTAAAATGGAGAAAACACCAATAACACTTGTTCACAAAATGTTACTAACTTTCATGGTGTGACATATATTTGTAATTCACAATGTTCTGCACTGCTTGTGTAAAAATCAGCCGAATATAGGTTTTTTTGTTATCATTCTCTGTAAATGTCCTTGTTTTCCTTGATTAGCATTTTATAGGCTCAAAATCTGTTTGCTGAATTAGTCTTTGGTACATAAAATCTGAAGGGGACATATTTGGTACATAAAATCTATTCAGCTAGTATCTTTGACATAACACTCTTGCTACCCACGCGCTGATGAACATAAAGTAGGCGGCTACTCTTTGTATATGGTAAGGTCAAACTTTAGAAGATACTAGTTGGACGAGAGTTATAGAAAAAGGAGAAGAAAGTCAAGTCATTGACTATTATGTTTTGTATGGTCTTTGCTTCTTTTCGTAGCTGTACCGTAAAACAAAAACCCACATACAAATTGAGGTGGCATAATTTCAAGTAAACACTTGCTAGAGCCACTATAAAACCCCAACTTGCTTCTAATATGAATTAAAATAATCATGCATAGTTTGACTTTTGTCATCCTTGATGATTATGCGTGATGGACCCAATCCATAACCTATTGCTTTTTGAAATGTTTTACTTTAGCTATGTCCGGGAAGTATTATTATACTTAGAATACACATCAACTCAATATTTGGTATAATGTTTGGGAGGGGGTGCAAATTCCATGCTAAGGGGTGCACAAACCTTTCTAAGAAAACAGTAAACTATGTAGTAAATCTTTAGAGTTACAATGGAAAATGTTCCCTCTGTCACTTTGAGTTTGACTGTAAAGTGTAAATAATGGGCTAATACAAATATTCTAATGCCCCATCACAAGGTCAATAATTACTCTATAATGGAATATCTGTTTATATGCAGTGTCTCATTACTCTATACTACCATATAGCTCTCTAACTACTGTTGTGTGCTTTCCCTCTAGATTTCATTCAAGGTTGAGTCAGTAAATTCCTACATTGCTTGGGATTTCTCTATATTGCAAGGAAAGATAAGCACGGTACTTACCTCATACCTTTATGATTATTTTAGTTCCAGGATATATTTACTATTTGTTAATGATAAAGTTCTCTAGATCTTGCCATCTAAAACATCCTTCTTTAGTTCTTCATTTCAGTGCCATTTTTAGAAATGTGTAGATTCAGTATCCAGGTGGCAATTAAGTTTATATTTCTTGCTCTTATATGATGAAGGAACAAGAATGTGCTTTATCGTTTATACGAGTAATTTGCATGGTGCTGCAAATTTATGGGAAATAATCTTATTAGTAACCGAAGAATTGAACACATAGTGACAATGTGACATAATATTCCAAACAGAGCCACAGTGCAGACTGTAGTTTTCCTTATTGTTTCCCTACTCATTTACTTCTTTCCACGACACACCCTCATGTTCTTTCTTAATCCAAAGCTTGATGGCCAATAACTGTGTCTCGGCAAGAAGTAACCAACCCACTGTTGGAGACTATTTAACATTATTAGCCTTTAGATTGGTTTTGAGTCTTGGATCAACTGGCTATGATTTTGAGTTATAGATAAGCAAATTTGGACAAGTATCCCTATCTTTAAGCAACTAATTTTCTTGTTCTTGAAGTCACTGAACATACCAACACACCCCTACAACAATCTGATTGTTTTTAAACTTCTCAACAAGTAATGGAATAATGATTAAGGAAGCAAGTTGAGAAACTCGCCTTCCCATTAAAGTCCACTTTAATGAAAGGATAATAATAAAGTTGTGGGAACAATATATTAACTACCCATGTATGGAGTGGTGTTAAGGTTTGATTCTCTTCCCTCGGAAAATCCAGCTGAGTTCAGTATTGACACGGCCTGGTATTATAGTATGTTGCATCATCATGATACTGGTTGTAATTGTAAGAGTAAATGGGGCAAACATATGACATATGAAATGGATAGTAGTTTTAGTATATTTGTTTCATAATGGACCGTGAATATGCAATAAACTGCAGAGTACTTCCTGATAATGTACATGTCTATCTTGTTACAGGACATTGGGTTTTCTGTGGAACACACTTCTTCTTCTGGACAGAAGACAGTAAGTTCATTTGTGGTGTTTTATACTTATTTAAGTTTCTTGTCGGAACTTGTATTCACAAATGTTTGATGGTTTATTTTTTACGTAGAGCCGGCATTGTTGACCCATTGATTTATGTATGGGTTGGTTGGGGTATGTTCTAGCTCTAACGGGGTAAATATGAAGAAATTAAAAGTTAGCCGAAAAGTAAACGGGTCAATAGTTATCCAGATTGTACTTTTAACAAGTAAAACCTTCCAAGTAGTTTTATTCAAAGAATAAGATTTCCACTTTCCACTACAACATTCTAAACCAAATGTTACCCAACCAGTCCCCTCCCTGCCAACACCCACTATAAAAATAAATAAAATTCTTACGAGCTATTGTGTTATGTTTCTCTTGTGGGTAGATGATGATTGCATTTTTCTAGTTGTGAATTATATTTTTATGTTGTGTTTTCACAGCTTATCTTGCCCTACCGGCGGTGCGAATCTGACCAAGTAAGTATTGTCTTGCTGCACGTTTTGTGTCACAAATTTAAACTTACATTTTACTCACTTATGAATATATATTTTTTTTTCTCAGGGAAACTTCTGCACGCTCATGGCTGGCGACTACAAACTCATATGGGACAATTCTTATTCGACATTTTTCAAAAAGGTTGGTTAATGATATTTGAAAATTTACTTGAAATAACAATTCTTTTAGAAGTCACGATTTCAACCCTATAAATGGGTTGATTCTTTTTTTTCAGCAGTTAAAATCACAAAATATAGTTATATAGGAATGGTCAGATATATCGAACTTGTCAAACGGGTTTAAAGTCGCCTAAAATTTATTTTTGGAGCGGAACTTGAAGTTGCGACTATCATTAACAAGATAGTTTGGACATGTCACTTCAGGATGAGATTATAGGAGATGAGAGACAATGCCAGTTAGGAGAGTGGAGGTCCTCATAGTCGACGGCTTGTGGATAAGGGGTAGACCGAAACTTCAGTGGGAGGATATGCTCAAGCTAGACCTGATAGAGCTTCTTTTGAGTGAGGACATGACTATTGATAGGAACACGGGGAGAACTAGATTCAGGATAGATGAGTAAAGGGTCTATAGGTGGTTAACAAGATAGTTTGGACATGTCAGGAGGAGATTATAGGAGATGAGAGACAACGCCAGTTAGGAGAGTGGAGGTCCTCGTAGTCGATGGCTTGTTGACTTGTTTAACACCTACCAAACCTGAACTTGACCCCATATGTGTTAGACCCAAACCCATTTATCCATAACCCAAACCCGTTTATCCATAACCCAAACTCGATTATTTTCGTGTTGGTCTTGGGTTGTGTTTCATGTCGTGCCGAGAATTGCCACCCCTACTTTTTACATGTTACCAACTTGCTCATGTTGCTACCTCTAAACCTTTTTACTCCATTCAGTATTAGTAAACCCAAGGAAGAAAATGGTTTGGACTCATCTTATGTCTAAAGTAATATCATCTTTGGAATCTGTTGTATCATAGAAATCAAACATAATAATGTAAAAAAGTAACCTTGAAGACTTCTACGTTCCTAATCCTATATTTTATTTACATGATATAAAATGCATCAAGCGATTGTAAATGTTTGCCTGATAAATATCTTAAATCCCCTTTTAGTCAGACATGAGAAAAGATACTCCTAGATTCAAATTTTGTTTTTGAATTCAGGTGAGACTAGTACTAAATCTGTTTTAGGTACATGGTTTGATAAACAATATATAGAAACATAATTTTTTTAAATTCAGATACCCCTAAAATCTTTCTAAGTTGACTGAAGTAATTCTACATGTCGTTGCTCCTGAGACACCGACACATACGAGGTATGTATGGTAGATGATGTAGTAAAAGTAACGAAACATATATTATAGTCTCTAAACAGTTAATGAAGTATGAGGCCTAGAAACCGTAGGCAGTATATAATATGTTATGTTCATTGTGGTTAATCTGATCCCTAATTTACTGCAATTATCTTTTGTGGAAACATCTATGTATGACGATATTCTAATCTTTGTAACAGGCCCTTAGGTACAAAGTGGACTGTATACCACCTGTTGTGGAACCAGTATCCTCAACAGCATCTGAGGCAGCAGAAAACGGATAATATGTTCTGTAACTTTAATAATATTGATTTGCTATATGTATAATGTGTCACTGGAGATATAAACTTTGTTTCTTCATTGTGCTGCTGATATGTAGCGAGTTTGCGGCAGATGGTTGTAAAGTTGTTGACAAGGCAAGAAACATGTAACGTGAGCTTTTGTGTGAACGCGGGAGAAATGTGTGGAATTATCAATTGAATTCATTAACTGACAACGATTACAGTGTTCCCTTATGTAAAGAGTTTCTTCGCTACTATTTTTTGTTTTTGAACGGCAATTTTTTTATATAACTATACCACCTATTTCACGCCATCTTGACAAATGTTTCAATGAGACTTGAACCCACAACTTCTTTGTTGATTGACCGCTCACATATCACTAGAACATAGGCTTTGGGCTCTTGGTCGCTACTCTAACTGAATTAGGCTAGTCCGTTAACCATTAAATAAATGCATTATGAATCCTGCAATTTGAGTTGGTGTTGGTAGTTGATTATTAAGAACTATCAGAGTAGATTGATCCACAAAAAGAAACATACCCTTATTAGGTTGTGTTCCCAGCAGACTTATTTGGGGTTCTGATGAACCCTTTGCCTAAGTGGTTGGTTTGGCTAAGATTGCTGAACAAATTCTACCAAAGCCAGATTGTTTATTTGTTTTTTGCTAGTAGATTGGTGGGTATATGGATGCTTGAGAATACATGTTGGGGTGGCAACTTATGACGATACACAAAAAGCTAAGATGAAACAAGTAATGGTAGTGGCTATTCGGGTGCGAGTCATAAACGAGTTACATGGCTTACCTGCTAAATGGAAGGGTCGAGGACTCACCAGACCAACATGTTTTTACCTTACCTTTAAACATTTTCAAAAGTTTGTGATATGCCTTTAGTCGGCCTGTCCCATTCTCTTTCTTCACTCTTGCCATTTGCTGACCTTCATCAGTGCTGTGCCGTTTGAGCTCTAATTCCTTTTGCAAATTGTCGTGTGTGATGATTTTCATATTATCGCAAAGACGTCATGTTGATACACGGCAGAATGATACATTCCGCATTGTGAAATCGTATTGGATTGTTTTCCATTCGTCCACAGCCCGCTGTTGTTAAAAATTTGTGTTGCGTAGAGTTAAATGTGTAGTTTCCAAAGGAAAAGTCACACTGAAGGAGAAATTTTGTAATTATGATATACTCATTAAATTGGGATTTTACCCGTTTAATCTTATAACATTAGCTCCCCTAAAAACCATATTATGTCTTTGTAATTTTATTATAAACAAGTTTTAATTATTTTGACCAAAAAGTTGATATTAAAAAAAAATAATATCTGATAATTATAAAATCGGTGGTCTCATATCATCTATAGTTGGGAATTCTTTTTCGTGCAAAAATCTATTTCAATGCCAACGCATGAAGGTCGGACTAGATCTGGAATATAAGATATACTCCTACTTACAAAGATGAAACGCGAATCATAAAAACTCGAGTGTTGTAAGTGTAACCTTTTCATTCCTGTTGTTGGTTAATACCTCTGCAGTTCATGTCGTAATGCTCCTTCTATATGACCATGTTCCTGAAATTTTAGTTAATCTCGTTTTTTAACCGTGCTAACTGACAAATGATATATAGTACTTGCAAAGCAGTTCAGGTGCAATCCCTACTATCTCAAAACTATCTCCTGGTCGAGCAGCGTATCACTTTCTAGCCAGCAGGATATCATAATGGGACATTTAATCCTGCATATGGCATGACTTCATATATTTATGATCCATTACAGTCTTACAGATGGCGAAAGCTCTGTTCTCAGAGGTGATAAATATGTCTTTCTCGATCAATATTTATTTCATTTCAGATTTATATGTTTATATTTAAAATGTGTTGTCTTGCTGCAGTTGGTAGACAACTAGATCCCTTCATTTGTGATTAATGTAAATAAAGGAGATAAACAGATGGCTGGTAAGGCAAAAATAAAAAAAGATAGCTAAAATGGGAAAATGTCAAACGGGTCGAATTTGGGTTGAAAGTGGCTCAAAGTTCATAATTAATGCATACAACCTCAATGTACATTTAATTTAAAATTTACATTATTACTGTAATAGTCTTAAACCGGGATGGTGATCACCGGAAGACGTTTGTACCTTGAACTGGAAGCTCGGCCTGAACGATTAAAAAACTAGTAGTTTTTAAAATATTGCTTTCAACCAGAACCTGTTATACGTGTTGGGCACACCCATCTACTCATCTAGTAACCTTTTCTGTTTAATGCTTGGTCTGGCGTTTATGGTGAATTATTTTTCATTGTATTTAATGTAACCTTCCAGCCTTTTCCAGACATGGATTTTGTGAAATTGGTCCAGTCTACCCTACAAATGCAAGAATATTTCACCATTCCAAACTACAGGTAACTCGAGAAAACTCTGGCAACTTCTGGAATAATCCGTTGTAGGACTATAGGCGTAGGCAGCTACTAATTATGTACGTGCTGCATGAAACATGTATGTAGGTGGAGACCTTCGACGTAGGTACAAGAACTTCGTAGCCTGCAAGTTCGGAAAACTATCCCAAGAATTTTGCTTTTGAGTCGATATCCTTTCTTTCGGTTATTATTCCATTTTTTATCTGCCTAAGCTACAAACCTTTACCTAAGAGTTACGCTTATGCAATTCTAAGTGTATGTGTATCATTTGTATTTGTGTTTCGATTAGGATATGCACTGCTATATCAAATTAGAATCATACATTTACAATAATAATTTAGGGTATACACGTCCGTCCATACGGACCATACCACGTTGGTTCACCAGTATTGATCATCTTACTTGCCTATGTAAGTTGACTTAGTTCAAAAGGTCAAACAAACTGAAACCAAGTGGCTATATAAATATTAGAAAAAACACTGTTAGGTTAATGGGTCATTGGTGATGGCTATGAGATTGTTGGTAGTTATAATAAAAACTTTTGGCATTCAAAGATTGTTGCAACAGTATTTCTGGTGTGAGTTGTGGCAATGAATGCTCACTAATTACCTGTATTTTTTTATGTGGTGAGTTGGATCATGTATGAAACCGTGTCTGATTGGAGAGATTAGGTCAACCATTTGACCATTAAAATCATTTTATTCTATTTTTTTATAAAAAGAAATAGGTATCATAGCAAAAAAAATATTTTAAAACTCGGTTATTCAATAGGCTCGGTGGAGTCGTCGGCCAGTTCACCCGCCGGGGCGCCGGTTTTATGCCTAAGTATACTTTTTATAACATTTTTAATAGTTATTTATCCAATTTCAATCTTACATTTTATTGAACCAATTAAACTAAGATGATTTTATTTGATTTTAGTCTTTAATTTTGATATCTACAATACTAAAAATAATGCAAAACAATCAATTTATAGTTATATTTTACAAAAAATTATACCTTTAGTTTATAAAAATGAGACAAGTGCTTTTAGAATTATTACTAAACTTTTTAAATCAAGCAAATATAATACTAACATTAGTTTATAACTTCAGTTTTTAGTTTTATTAAAACTTAAAAACTTAACTATAGCAGTTACCACTATTTTAATTTTTCAATTTAAATATAACTTTTTTTTTTGGAAATATAACTATAAACTTTCAATATCATAATATTTGTCCATACAGGGGCGAAGCTTGGAAATTTCGAGTGGGGGATCGTGATCTAAATTTTTTTTTTTTCCTAATACTATGGGGGTCGAAACCGAATTAAATTGGGGGGGGCGAAACCGAAAATACCGAAATTTTTCTACACAAAAACTATATACCCCTACATCGCAAAAAAAAAATTCGGGGGGTCGGCCACCCCCCCCCCCCCCCCCCCATAGCAGTTACCACTATTTTAATTTTTCAATTTAAATATAACTTCTTTTTTTTTTGGAAATATAACTATAAACTTTCAATATCATAATATTTGTCCATACAGGGGCGAAGCTTGGAAATTTCGAGTGGGGGGTCGGGATCTAAATTTTTTTTTTTCCTAACACTATGGGTGGTCGAAACCGAATTAAATTGGGGGGGGCGAAACCGAAAATACCGAAATTTTTCTACACGAAAACTATATACCCCTACATCGCAAAAAAAAATTTGGGAGGTCGGCCGCCCCCCCTCCCCCCCTCTGAAGCTGCGCCCCTGTGCCCATACAAATATAGAACTTAACATGACAATAGGGTTTTGTTAGTTTAGAGTACAGAAAGAGTTTTTATTGTTGAAAAAAATAAATAAAATAAAAGTTCATGACCCGGTCATGTTTATCAAATCAGGTCGACCAGGGTAATGAAATACCAACGGTTCAAACCGGTTCATAAATAAATAAAAAAATCCGGATTTAACCAGTTAAAACAACTGGGTCGACATGTGTTTCAAAAAATTGACAACTCCTCTTATGCCACCATTCTTGAAAGGTGACAGCCCTTGGACAGGCAAGCATGCTTTGACAATGTGTGCAATCTTGTCCATGCAAACTACCTATATCCACCATTCAACCGTGTATGTCTTGGTTGAGATCATAACCATATACTTTAAAAATACCAAGTCAAAATATTTGGATAAAGTGTGGTATCGCCGTATCGGTTGTTGGATCCGATTAGTATGTTAATATATATCGCAATTGCTAGACTTGTATAAACAATAAGTTATTATTCTTTATTATTTTTTTAACGACAATTTTTTCGTACCTTATATCATCTATCTCATAATATATCTCATAAATGACTCCAACAAGTTAGACCAACAATTTTTCACACTTTATATATAATGTATCTAATAATATATTTCATAAATGCCTTCAATTAATAAAAATTAGACGCACAATTTCTAAATTAATGAGCTACTCACATATCATTAGATGACTAACGTTGGGTAACAATGAGTTATTTTTATACAAGTTTTCTACGTGGTTGAAACGTTTAAATGCACATGTGTCAACTCTCCATCACTTTTTATAATTCCGGGTTCTTGACTTTTACTCATTTGTATGTATCAAAACAAGTTTGTTATTTTCAAATGCGTGGCATGTGAATTCAGAAAATACAATGTTGGTTTGGTCGTTTGCAATCTTTTACTGAGTAGCTTTCACTAGTCAATATATTTTTGTGTGCGTACGAAACTGAAACTTTGACTAATGTGTTTTAACATAAACCAACTATGTCTAAATTTAATTAAGGTTATGTTATTGCTACCATTCTTTGTCCATTTTTTATGCATTTTTTTACATTCTTTACCTTTTGGGTAAAAATGTTTTTTATTAGTTTTTATTTCGTATTTTTGTCAGTTTAATATTTTTGACTTATTAAACTTTATATTTTTTATTCTGTACTTTCACTTTTATTATTTTTTATTATAAAAAAATTATAAAAATAAAATACAATTAAATAAAGTAAAAATGAAAAATAAAAGAAGTGTCACTTGTAAAAATGGAGGGGTCCAAATAACCTAACATTTTTAATTATTTGGGCGTAAAATTGTATACTTCATCCGTCTTAATTTATTTGTCCACTTTTGACTTTTTGAGTCTTTTATTTTTAAATTTTAACCTTAATTATTTTTGTTTGTGTTATAGAATTTGATAAACATTATATCTAATGAAAATACAATTAAAAACTCAATTCATTCATATATTTTACATCAAGTATTAGATTACATAAAAGAAGATAATTAAGGTTAAAATTGTAAATAAAAGACTTCAAAAGTCAAAAGTGGACAAATAAATTGAAACGGATGAAGTATTATTTAATTGTAATAATAGAATTGGTAAATATCATAAATTTTTATCAATTATAAGTTTAAATTGAATATATATACAGTTTTGAGTTTTTAGATGAATATATATACAATTCCTCCTATGTTTTTAAGGTTACAATATTAAAAGATCAAGAAACATATTAGCATGGTTATAAATGGCGTGAGGCGTGCGTGGCGGCATGGCCACGCCTCATGCCTTACGAGCCATGGCGTTCTTTAAGGTGTGACTAAGGTGGCAAAAAAATATTTATAGATTTATCATTTATGTTATAGTATCATATTTCATATACATTTATACTACTGTGTTAGATATTTAGACTAATACTTATTAGGGGTAATTGTGTATTTGCCCCATGAGCTAGACCATGCTTCAAGCCTAGCCCCATGCGAATTCGAGTAAAGGGTTTTGCCCCAATTCGACTTATGCGATTTATGCCATTATGTTCATATGGCCATTTTTGCCCCAAAATCAAGTACATGTGTGTAAGTGTGTGTAAGACCCAAGTACACTTGTGTAAGTGTCCTTTTTAATGCGACATGTACCTATGTGTAAGTGCACTATTATGCGACATGTACAATTTTTTTAAAAAAGTCAAACTTTTGAAAAATAAAATATAATTTATTTTTTATGCAAAATGTACTTTTTAATGAGATTAGATGTTTCAAATAGTTATATGTACTTTGTTATGCAATTTGTACAAAATTTTATTTGATTTGATATGTTGAAAGTTTATGTACTTGATTATGCGACTTGTACTCATCCCGAACCTAAGTTTTAAGATTCAACCTCCAAACCAAGTCCCTAACCAACATCCAAACCAAGTACAAAACCTTACCACATTTCATCTCCTTTTCAAATCTATACATAACATCTCTCTCCCATCTCATAAAGCAGCACCACCATCACGTTACAGCCACAGCACCACCACGTTAATATGTTCTTGCTTTATTTGTTATGTTGTTAAATTTTTACTAGTTCTAACAATTTTATAAAATGTAAAAGATATTAGTTAGATTTATATTAAATGCATTGACCATTGTTAAACACTAGTTGGAAAACCGCACGTTGCCGCGGGGTGTTTTCCGAATAGGGAAAGTGTAATAACGGCCGGTAGTTACTTAACGTCAATTTAGTGACTAAGGACTAACTTTGCAATGGACGTATAACATGAAGGACCAATCATGTAAACTATGCGAGGACTAAATATGCAACGAACTTTTGAGATGAATGACCAATTTGGTATGGATTTTTAAAGAAAATGTTAAAGATAACGGCCGTTAGCTAACAGCCGTTAAATATCTAACGACCGTTAGTCCCGACCCGCCCAAACCCGACCCGCCCCGCCCAAACCCGACCCGGGATAAATGGTTTCTACAGTGTTTTGCATGGGTGGGGTTGCCATAAAGGCTCCCAACAAATGTATATATGTATATAATTGGGCACTCAATAGTCTTTCATGGGATAACCAACCGGTGGTTCATGTACCAAAGTGTATCAATTCCCTACGGTCCTCTACATATACCTCATACCACAATGACACACACATATAACTTTTTTCTAAAGCAAAACAACAATGGCTCCACTACCACTTTTCGATGAACTTGCTCATGCTTGTGGTTCCACCTTGTTGGAACGCCAGCTAGATTTGTATCTTGAGAGGTCTTCTGCCAAAGACAAGGATCTGGAGCGTGATATCACGAAAGTATGCATGAAGTTATCTGAGTCCATCAAAGAAGCCCAAGCTTTTCTGAATGAAGTCGATGTCCTGAAGGGTAGGGTCGAGGCTATGGAGACTGCAAAGTTCCTTAGGCAGCGTCAGCATAAGGATCTGCTTCGGCTGATGGCTCTGATGATTTCTATGAAGGAGACTGAGTTGAGCATGCGTGAGAAAGATATATTTGCTGAGAAGCTGAAGGGATGGTTGCCATTCTAAGTCTCTGAGTGATGCTCTTGGAAGTCTCTGGATGGATTTCGGATTTGGTTTATGTTTCTTGGTTTATGTTTAACATGTTTCTTGTTTATGTTTATCATTATCATTATCATGTTTCTGGTTTATGTTGATTTGGACATTGGACTCTTAAAATTTTTTTATCTAATGTTTATTGTTTATGTTTATCAATTTTTGCTCTATGGTTTATGTTTAATGTTTATATTTTTTGATTAAGTTTGGTTATGCTACTCTCCCTAAATTCCTTTTTAAAAAATGCATATGTTATTTGTATTAAATATTTTTTGCTCTATGGTTTATGTTTATCGTTTATATTTTTTGATTAAGTTTGGTTATGCTACTCTCCCTAAATTACTTTTTAAAAACTGCATATGTTATTTGTATTAAATCTGCAGGTTTATGTTTAGGATCATTCTTATTTTTTATGCGCTATGATACTGTTACATGAATCGACTTTTGAATTTATCCCATATAATTAATGACGTTTAGTTTAATATTGTAATGTTGAATTTATCCCATATTCGTTTTTAAAAAATGCATATGTTTTTTTTTTAAATCTGGTTTATGTGTAGGGATCATTTTTCTTTTTAATGGTCTATGATGTTGTTACAAGAATCGACTTTTAAATTTATAATATATAATTAATGATGTTGTTTAATATTGATTATGTTTGATTTACTCTTCCTAAATTCCTTTTTAAAAGCTGCATATGTTATTTGTATAAAAACTGGTTTATGTTTATCATTTATCTTTTTTATGTTCTATGATGGTGTTACATGAATGGACCTTTCAATTTATAATATATAATTAATGAGTTTTTGTTTAATATTGGTTATGTTTGGTTATGCTAATCTCCCTAAATTCCTTTTTAAAAACTGTATATGTTATTATGTGTATTAAATCTGATAATTTGCACATTAATAGTATCAAGTTTGATAATTATTTTGTTGTTATTCTTCAAACTAATATTATTTTAGTTATTGTTTTTTATTATGTATTTATGTTTTTAGAAAAAATTTAATCTTGAATGGGATTTTTTTATAAGTATAAAAATATAAGTTATAAGTAATTTTTTGAATTTTAGGAAGTTAATGGCAATGCATTGTGTTAGGTCACCATTTTGTAAACACAAGTATGATTTAGAAAGAAATGAGATGAGAAATGAGATTGGTTGATTATAAGACAATATGAAAGGTGAGAGTGCAAGAGTTTCCTTAAGATAATCAAATAACCAACAAAATAAAATATAACATAAGGTTTCTATTTATAAGGGAGGAGCTAGGGCAACACTCCCTTCCTCCCTTATCCTTTCATACGTGGGCTTTAAAGCCTTATGGGCTTTTACATGTTGCCCATTAACTTAAACAATAATGATAAATATTACTTAAGCAACCTATTACAAAATGTAATGACCGAGACTTGACTAAATACTAAAGTATGATCCCAACAATCTCCCCCTAAGGGTCGGTCATCACGGTTGCTTGACGTCTTCTTCTTTGTCGTTGACTTGTGACATGTAAAACTCTAGACGTCTTCAAAATGAGTGAATGATAGTGAATGTACTTTGCTCTGTCTTTGTTCTTTGGTAATGATGTAGTGATTAGGTTATGAAGTTGTCTGCCGTTCGTCACTCCTGCGTCTGTGGTGGTTGTCCGCCATTCCAACATACTCATACATCTTTAGACTTTAGACTTTCACGTACAAGAAGTTCCTTTTCATGCATTGAGATCTTTGTCTTTATACTTTGTAGATTCTTTTTATAGCCGTAGAATCTTTCTTTGAACTTTGTGTTGCAAAAGATCTTTGGGGGAGCTTTCTTTGACTTCTAGATGTATGTATGAGCATGTTGGAATCTACCATCATGGAAGTGAGGTACCTGCGAGTAAACAGTTAGCAATAAAACAACCGGTACTTACGGATAAGGAATTAGAGCTCATCAACAGCATATTGTGAAGACTCCTTCTAATCCTTATCCAGGCCGTTCCCATATCAGATACTCCCGAAGGAGCTTACGAGACCTACTAAGTAGCTCAATGACTGGGTGAGTCGCTGGGGATCACTCCACGACTGTAGACCGTAATGGAACCACCGCAAACACTAAGCGTAACCCTTGTGGGGTTACCGAAGTGACCTGCTGTCAGGGCTGTTTGATGTTGACCCTGGCAGGATTTCCGTTCAATCATTGAGAAATACATAAGTAATCCTCTCATAAACGTTCTCGGCAGATTGCTAAGATCTGCGAAGGACTCGATAGTTTACAACTGATGCCCATTGATGTAGAACACCAGTTGTAGAAATACTAAGTGTTCCTAAGAGATCTTTGATGTATCTCAAGGCTCTAGACTTTATAAGTGCACACCTAGGTTTCCTATGCGGAGACTGGGGATGAGTCTCCTGCTTCAATATCAACCGTCTCTAAGAGATAGGTCGATAGGTTACGCAGGTTCCCCGTGAGAATGAAACAAGCTCTTTTAAGAGAACTTGAGTGGTTAAGAAGGTTTAGTGCATTGCGTCACTGGGTCCATGACGACTTAATCTTCAATACCGGCGTCGCCTTAGCAACAACCAGTAGCATACGTATTGAACCCGGTGTCTGCCCTAAGGTTGAACATATGGAGGGCTATTTCTTTTCACCCTTTACTTTACTTTTCTTTTTAATTCTTCAACTCCTTCTTTCCCTTTCATTCTTTTCTCCTTATTCGTATCATACCTAAGGACTTCTAATTCTAACTATGGGAGATGTCCTTGGGTAGATCCCTCCGGCTCTGGCGGATCATAGGACTGATATTCCTATCTTAATCACCTTATAACTCCGACATTAGCCAAGAAACCTTTGATTGAAAATCTCTCAAAGTGTTTGTGATAATCAAATATTTTGGTTAACACTTTGAGAGTTTTGTGTACACTTTTGAAGGGCTCCCCTGCACATGTGCTCATAAGTGTTTAATAAATTTGCACATGCGGGAGGAGCAAGCACTTTTGAATTGATCCACTTTCCGTGAACAAGACCGATTCGAGACATGCTTACATCACTAGTTAGACTAGCTTGAAATTATTACCCGGCCTGGTCAAGTCCACAGAAAGTTTCTCGAGACGGTACTTTTCTACTAAGACATATCCTTTTCGAGACACACTTACGTGGTTAGTTAAAGAGTTCCATTGTCAGCTTTTAGGTGACAACTAGCTCTAGTAACTAACTTGATGTTATTACCCGTCGAGGATAAGTCTTTTCGATATTACTAACATTTATTGTCTCGTCAATTCCTGGGTCCATTCTGAGTCTAGCTCGCACATGATACAACTTTTAAGCATTGACTTCGTATATTTTAATCACTTTTTCATTTTCTCCCCCTCAAAAATAGCATATAAAATGATGTTTTTGACAATCTTTTTAGATTAAAATATGCCTTTTGAGTATTACGGGGAGATTCACCAAGAACTTTTGATTTTGAGCAAAGTATTTTGTTTTGACAAGTGCTCCCCCTCAACAAATGATTAGGTCTTATTGAGGTGAAATACTTATCCTTTTGAGCAGAATTATGAAAAATCATAAATGTTTGATTAATTCTACTCAAAAGTAAGAAGCCTTCGCTCCTTATATTAGGATTGAGGCACTGATGCGTACCTCAGGGTCCTTTCTTTACAAGTACGGGTTGTACACTGATATGCGTGCACAAACCATTATGAAGTAAATTATTGACAAATCAAATCAAATTCTTACAATGATCTACCAATCAGGCCTCTGAAATGTCAGCACCGGAAATTTGGATCTGCCTCCCACATAGCTTTCCAACCTTCGAAACTGATCCCTGCGCC
The DNA here is from genome assembly GCA_030686995.1 of Artemisia argyi. Taxonomy (NCBI): domain Eukaryota; kingdom Viridiplantae; phylum Streptophyta; class Magnoliopsida; order Asterales; family Asteraceae; genus Artemisia; species Artemisia argyi. The sequence goes on along the minus strand of CM060677.1, from coordinate 82,704,656 downwards.
TCAGTCTGTTCTCAATCCTTAAGATGAATCTGCGAGCTTCCCTGGCCTCATTGGTTTTCCACCTTTTAGACTTACCCAGAGCAATGTCATCCAATCTGCTTTTGATTCCATCTCTTATGAACTTCAAGGTCTCATCACAGAATTTATGTAATTCGTCGTAAGCCATGAAGCAGTTGCGACCGTTGATGCTGCGGTAGGTGAACCCAAATGGTTTTCTGATCAGGGAGTATTGAGGTAGATGTTGAAGATCGGGGATGTCAAACAGGTTTGGTTTGGTGAGATTGAGCTTCTTCTGGTAAATTTCCACTCCTAACTGAAGATCTTCGACTCTTTCTCTAATGACTATTTGCCTGATGAAGATGAGTAGAGCTTGGATAAAGGCAAGTTGCATCTTTTTGGGCAAGCCACAGAGTTTTCCTTGAACTTTGAGCAGGTACATGTCTTCAATGTCGTTGAGACGTAGTCGTGGAAAGTCAGACTCAGAAATATCGTACTCCTTTTCATCAAGTCTTTTCAGTGTGATTTTGCTGAGGAAGGGGTACCCAAAGTGAGTGACAGTCGAAATGAATTGAATCGAGACGATCTTCAAATCACTGGTCACATCGCCCATCGTTTGGTTAAGTCTGCTGCTTCGATAGTATTGTGCCCGGTTGTCTGGCCAATGATGAATACCATAAAGTGCATTCCGGTCATATTCAACAATTTTGTCGACGAATAATGCTGAAGCTTCTTCTTCGATGGCATTGTTGAGATATCGAGCTGCAGGGAGAAAGGCGAGTGAGGTAACGTACTTCTTCTCGATCTTGCTGCCAAGTCTCAGAAATTCCAAGTCTGTGTTGTAGAAGAACTTGTACGGGATCTTTGGTTCCTTAGGCTTCTCAATCATCGGTAGTGGTTTGGACCAGTCAGTAATGTAAGGTGCGGTTTTCTTTGTGACTGGATCGACATATGATTCAGGATTGATCCAGTCAATATTGCTTGACATAGCTCGAGCAATATTTTCCAGATGGTATTCAAGCTCGATTGAGTTAGCAGACCGATCTTTCAGAAGATTGAAAGCATCATTTTTGATTCTTCGCAGCTCTTTCTTATTCATCTTTTTCATCTTAAACTTTTGCTTAATCATTTGAGCATATTCCACCGTTCGACCATCTTGAGGTTCATGATTGTCTTCCAGTGGTGGTTGCGAATTGATCATCTTCTCAAACCAGGAGTATTCGGCACTATTGTCTTGGTCTAGCCAGTTAAGGACAGTTTTGGGTTTCTTTGGTTCGGTGCCTTTAGAAGAGGTGTCCGGTTGGGGTTGATGATGCTTTCCTTTCTTATCTTTCTTCTTCTTCTTAGGGGACGGTTCTGGAATTTCATCGGGCATAGGAATGTCGTCACCACCGGTGTATTCAAAGTGGTCGTGTGCTTTGGGAGCAGAACCTGATGCCTTCGGTTGTTGTGAGGAAGTTGTTGTGGTAGGAGGGATTACCGGTGTTTTGTACTGAGATGAGGGTCCTTCGGCTTGTTTCTGTTTCTTTGCCTGAGAATTAGGATCCCTGTCTTCATCATCTCTTTGACGTTTCAGCTTATCGGCCTCTGTGCTGCAAGTCTCTTTTGTCAGTTTATCTTTCAGTGCTTCCAGGACTTTGGCTTCTTCAGGAGTCAAGGTAAGTTTGCTTGCCAGCTTGTCCAAAAGTTGAGCTTCCAAATCATCCAGAGATAGTCCCGGTAGAGGAGCAGTAGACTTGTCGGCACGAAGAGTGAAGGTAGTTGATCGGATCACTTTCTTGACTGCTTGCTCAGCGAACTTGGTGAGTTCTTCTCTCATTGGTGCTAGCAGTTCTTTCAGCTCAGCCACTAAGTGTTGTGCCATGTATTCTTGTGCTTGAGCTGCTAATGCGGCTTCCAAGTTCTCTGTTACGTCTTTAGCTAAGAAAATGTCAACCTTATCTTGTAGCTCTTTGACGTTTGAGTTCAGCTTAGTCAGTTCAGCAACCTGAGTTGCAAGTGTAGCAACCTGATCTTCTAGTTTGCTTCTCTTCTTCTCATGTACTCTCTTGAAAGCTGACTTGAGTAACTTAGATGTAGCAGAGGCTTTGGAGCTCGGTTTCTTGATTGATTTGTCATGTGTTGATTCAGATGCAGGAGGTGATGACTGTGATGATTCAATAATGGTGGTAGTGTCTTTGACATCTCCTTTCTGTGGTTCGGGTTGTACAACTTCCTTGACTCTGGCTGCTTCTTCTTTCAACCTTTGTTCTTCAGCTAGTTTATCAACTTCGGCTTTAAGCTTAAGCTCTTCAGCAAGCCTGGCTTCTTCTTCCTTCTTTAACTTTTCTTCAGCCAGCTTATCAGCTTCGGCTTTAAGCCTTAGTTCTTCAGCCAGCCTGGCTTCTTCTTCCTTAGACTTTTCTTCAGCCAGTTTGGCTGCCTCCTCTGCTTTCCTGCTCTCTTCCATTCTGATTGTTTCTTCCAGTTTAGCTTGAGCAATCTCTTCAAGTCTGGCCTCTTCAGCTTCTTGTTTTCTTTTCAGTTCCTCTTCCTGAGCCCTTTCTCTGAGCTCCATTTCTTCCATAGACATAAGTCTTGGAGCATCGGTATCCATAGGATCTTCCTCTTCTTCCTCTCCCATAGTCATTTCAATATCGGTGGGAGTTACTGAGGGATTATCATAAGCAACTAAGTCTGAGGAGATTCCTGTGGTAGGCTCAGGAATGCTGCTTGATCCGCCAGCTTCGGTGGTCTGAGAGAAGACTGGAGGTGGAGGCATATCAGCATTGAATGCATCAATTCGGCTGTGAAGGAGACCCATATTGAGAGCCCTTTCATTTTCTTCTTCAGCTGAAAGGCCAACAGACTCTGGTTCAGCAGTTACGGGTTCCTTTAGCTTCGCTCTCCTGATCCTTTCTTCTTCCAAGAGTGATTGTTCTTTAGTGAACGGTCTTTGAGTGAGATATGTTGGATATACAGCATTGTCAGCAAACTCATCAATGTCTTTATCCCAGTCGATGTCATCAAGATTCTCATCTTTAGCATATGCTTCACTATACTGAGGACCTTCGTCGGATTCAGTTCGTTCAGAGTCAGACGGCTTTGGAGAAGATTGAGGAGGGGGAAACCACCCAGGTTCGGGAATAGAAGCGGGCTGTTTGGTAGGAATTCTTCTCTTTGGAGTACCCTTCTTCTTCTTAGACTGAGTGGAACTGCCGGAGCTCCCAGTCTTACTATCTTTCTTACCCTTCTTTTGCATGAAGGGGGGTAGAACATCTTCGTCCAGAAATCCAACTTTATTTGCTTCAAGAGCTTGAAGGTAGTACTTGTAGTTATTGCATTCTTGAACCTTCTTAGTCAGAAGACAATCAGGAAGTTTCTTTCCTTGTTTCCTTGTACTAGTATCCATTCTCTTGATGACCTTAAGCGTGTCCTCATTCTTGTATGTATGCTGAAACTCATCATTCAGTCTTTGAGGTATGTCATCATATTCATGGATGAAGCTTGCAATGAGAAGTTTGGTGAAACGGACGAAAGGAATATTGGTCGTCTTGCGGTGTATGTGCCACACAATGTCTTCCCAGATAATGCTGGCATAATCAACCTTCTTGACATTAGCAATAGCCCAGAACAGCTTGAGATGTTGGAGCTTAGGGTGTTCATGGCCTGTGTCTCTGCCAGATAGTGACTTGGCAATTATGATGTAGAGAGTTCTCCAAGGCTGTGGAAGAAATCTGATATTGACCTTAGAGTGCCTAGTTATGACCCCTTCAGACTCATCATACCCAATATCTCTCAGCCATTCTATCAATTCTTCTTCACTGGGAACTTGGTCATAATCTTCATTAGGTTCAAGTTCGGGAAGTCCAAGAGCACTACAGAGAAGATCCTTGTCGACCGTGACTTGTCTCATGTGAAGCATACAAGTAAAGGATTCTTCAAGGAGGTCCAAGTGGATTGTGTGCCAAAACTGATGTATGTAGAAGCATGCCACTGCAGCAGATTTGGTGAGTAGAACTTTGCACGGGTGATAGATAAGAGCATCTACTGCAACAAGGCAAGAAGACTCATTGCATGTGATTTTGTTGAAGTTGACTCTCAGATTGTTCCTTCCTATCTTTCTGGAGTAGTTCTCAGGAAAGGTGTCTTCCCATGCACGTAAGGGTTCAGGCACTGGTACGTGAGGAATATCGTTGTGTTCTGCCATCTGAATAGATCATAAACACACACAAACATGGCAATTGTGGATGATGTTAGCATAAACATTCATTTAATATGTGTACATATAGCTTTGCATGTTTTACATTGATCAGTGGGGTTTTGTGTGTGTGAAAACTTTTGATACATGACAAACTTGAGTTATATTACTTGGTAGAAACATAAAACAATTTAGTTACACCATAAGTTTATCATTACAAGAAGTTACACTTTGGAAAATTTCTCAACACTTAGAAAAAATTTGGATTTTGACAAGTTTACGCGTAAGTGGGAAACTTTACGCATAACCTGACTTAAGCGTAAGTTTAGAAATAATGCGTAAGTGCAAAATCTACGCGTAAGATAGAATGTTACGCGTAAAGTGAATCTTACGCGTAAGATCAATTTTAAGCGTAAGATAAGTCTTAGGCGTAGAAATTGAAGTTACGCGTAGGATTAACCTTAAGCGTAGATTGTATCTTATGCGTAGGTAATGACTTATGCGTAAGTTCTAGACTTATGCGTAAGATCAGAACTTATGCGTAAGATTTTCATTAATGCGTAAACTATGTCTTATCCAAGACACAATTTGTCCACGTGTCGAATCTTACGCGTAAGATTCAATCTTACGCGTAGGATGAACATTTAACGCGTAAACACGCCATTTTCCAGAAATTCACCTTTGAAATTCGAGTTGTATGTTTCCTGAAAGTGTACAAACATTACCACTGATCAATAATTAACTCAATACACTTAATTCACACATTTCAACGCGTAAACATGCCAAATTCAACTTAACGCGTAAACATGTATGAACAACAAATCACAACCTTAATCAAACGTGTTTCTGGGTAGGAATTAACATGGGGCAAGTGATACTAACAACATAAGGATCATATGGACCAAGTTACAACAAGTTTTAACCACACAACCAAACAATCATAGCTGCTAGTGTCATTCGAACCCTAAACCTTTGATTCACAACCAAAACACGATTAAGATGCAATCAAACAACTGGGATATGATCCTTAACACTAATACACACTATCCCTATCATCAATCATAATCAAAACATCCACAATCAAGAATCCCTAATCTATACGTATGAACCCTAATATCCAAATCACTCAAATCACTCAATTGATGATTCTGGGTGAGATTGGAGTTCACAAACATGTTTAGTAGCATAATATGAACAAAACCCACAAACAAATTCAATCAAAACATCACTTAATTCTGGGTTTGAATTCTACGCATAACTAAAAAAAGCAAATTAATCGATTGTGATAGATTGAGCCGTTGGATTGTTATAAAATTAAAAACCTTAGTTCAAAATCATGATCAAAACATAATCACACTTACAGATTCAAGGATGGTTGATTAGATCAAGAGAATGATTGTGAGTCGTTCGATTGAGTAGGTGAAAGAGTTAATGATTTGCAGAAAAAGTAAATGTGAGTGGTCAAACCTAGTTATGACTGCGGTTAAATCAAGTTACTCAAAGTGACATTTTTAGTCCCTTAACCTAACAAAACATTTATACCTAATGCCTAACCACATTATCACATATAGTTTTCGTATATTCACACCAAGAAATGATAAGAACAACTTGTCGTACTCCCCCTTGACCTTAGATCATTGTAAAATTAATTGGTTTTGGTCAAGGAGAGTAACCCGAAATCCTTTTGAATCAACACTTTTGATAAAACGTATATGTTTTTGGTAAAATGCAAGTATAAAAAAGGTAAAATATATTTTAAGAAATTAGTAAAAACATTACTTTTCCTCCCCCTCAACACTTGTTTTAAACATTTGAAGACATTAAAATAGTGTTGAAAGAGTTTTTATACTTGCATTTTTTTTTTTTTTTTTAAAGTGAAGACCAAAATTTTTTTTGAGTTTTTGATTGGTTTTATAATTTTGTATTTTGTTTTTGAAAAAAATATTTACAAAGATAGTTTTGATGTTTGACGATCAATTGTGTTTTAAAAACTTTTCCAGATCCTCTGGAGTCAAACATCGCATACCAATTTGGTGAACTAAACTAGCAAACCTGGATGGTGCCAAGGATTTGGTAAGTAAGTCCGCCAATTGGTACTCAGTTCCAACAAAATAAAGTTCAACTGTACCCTTTTCCACATGCTCTTTGATGAAGTGATATCGGAGATCGATGTGTTTGGATTTGCAATGATGTACAGTGTTGCAGGAGATAGCAATTGCACTCTTTGAATCACAGTAGATAGGAATCCTGTTGAATAGGTAGCCATAGTCTTTAAGTTGTGATCTCATCCAGATGACTTGAGCACAACAAGCAGACATGGCTACGTATTCAGATTCTGTAGACGACAGTGAAGTGCAGTCCTGCTTCTTAGATTGCCATGATACAAGTTTGTCTCCGAGAAATTGTAATCCACCAGATGTACTTTTGCGTGTGTCTAAACATCCTGCATGGTCAGCATCTGAAAACGCAATTAGTTCAAAGCCAGAATCCTTCGGAAACCAGATCCCCAAGTTAATGGTTCCCTTTATGTATCGAAGGATTCTCTTGACCTCACTGAGGTGTTTTTCAGTTGGTCTGGACTGATAGCGAGAGCACATGTAGACAGCAAAAACTATATCAGGTCTACTAGCTGTGAGATACATGAGGGACCCAATCATACTTCAAATCACTAAATCACTAAATCACATGTTGCCTGGAAGGGTTGATTTATATTCATTGCATAAATGAGGGGTTTAAATTGTAATGTTGGACATCTTCCAAAATACTGCATTCCCCATTTTTGCATGGGAGAAGATGGAAAGGCTTCATTAACAACTAAACTAAATGTTCTAATGCCTCGAGAGTGTCTTTGTGGTGTTATTTCTACACATTGCAATTTGCTATCATTAATTACAACAACCAAACCCCTATTTTCATTATATATACGAATGCATTGATCACATACTTTTAACCCTATATTTTAAACATACATTTATCCACTTTTTAACCCTAACCTTAAGATGGCAGACACACCAAACCTTAATGGTAAGCTAGTTGATGCGTTCAAGCTGTTGGTAACGCATGACAAAGCAGAGGAGATGAGTTTTATAGCTCGTATTGGGGAGGAGAGTAGCCAGTTGAGGGCGGTGATTGAAAAGAAGGAGAAAACAGTAACTGAGGTAGCTACCTCATTTACTCATTTCAATGCTGTGGCTGAAACTGGCTGTCAATGCCTGCTTGAAGTTCAACAAAAAGACCGCAGGAAGCTTGATCTGTTGGCTCAACTACTGGTGCTGTCTCGTCAAAGCTTGGAGGAGAAGGATGAGCTTTTGGAGAGGTTGGAAGAAGCTGAAGCGGATGATGAAGATTAGTATGTTTTGGTCAATGTATTTTGTGTTTTGCTGTATCTACTAGGGTTGTATCTATATGTTTATTATCAATGAATAGAACAACGGATCAAGGATGATCAGTTATGTTTATTAAAGTATTTATGGCTTATTACCTTTTAGAGTATATTTATTTTCATTTATTTTTTTTTTGTTTTTTTTTTTTTTTGGTATAAAGGGTAAAGTAGTGTGTGTGTTTGACTTTTGTTATCTCACACATTTCTCTCTCACACATGGTGAAAACAAGCTGGTAGATCTCAATAGCAGATTTAGGGTTTTCAATCTAAGCCAAAATTAATCAAAATGTATATTAAACAATCAAATATTTATCAGGGCTATGATAAAGGATTCTAGTCTTTGATGATTCACCCTAATATTTCAGGTATTCGATTTCAGTTTGCGCAAATATATATTGATGATGGTTTCAAGTTTAGTTAATTGATATGAATTTCCTTTGTGTTGCATGCTTGTTGAACCCCACTTAGCTATTTATGGATGGACTTTAAAATCTTCACACTGTTTTGATTGGGATGCTGATACTGGCAATCTTGATGATATAGTTGTTGAAGTTGGAACAATCAAAAGAAAGGTTAGTGGATACTATATTTGAATCATTGAGTAGTTTATATCATCTTAGGCCGTTTACTTTATGTCGAAATTTGTTTGAAGGGAAAGTTCATGTTGTCATATTTCATTTGAAGTGTTTCGATGTTCTTCATTTGTGTAGTAATGAGTTTGTTTGGAGTTTGTTTGTGGTTGGTTTGGGGTTTTCGGATATCGTTGATCTGTTTCAATAGTAAGCCATCTTTCCATTTTACTATATATTTAACCTGGTTTGGTTTAACTGCTATAAAATGAGGTATGGTGTGATATATATCTTTACTAAATTGAGGTATGGTGTGAATATATGATTCATTCTATTGTTACATTTTCCTTGGAAGTGTATTTCGTTTAATCAGTTAGTGTTTATTGAAACAAGTCTAGTTTGATATGGGTCTTACCTTCTCAAAACCAAACATGATGCCCACTTAAGTTTCCTGTCATAGTACCAATTTTGATGCGACCCAAATGTAGAGTATCATTAATATGAAGGTTTTTTTTGTTAGTTTATCAAACCCTCTAAACTTGCGTATCACAAAAGTAGTAAAATTCCATAACAAGAAACAAGTCTAAAAACAAGGCAAACACAATGCACAAGTTTGAATGCTACTGCAGAGACATCATTGCAAAATATATATTGATAAGTTTAATTGTGATTTGACAAGGCTCTTACCCTCTCAAAGCCCAACCTCCCCTTATGCACATTTAACTTCATTGTCCTAATAATAAGTTTGATATGACCCAACTGTAGCGTGTGTAGGTGTGTGTGTTTATATTGAGATTGTGTGTGTGTGTGTGTGTGTTTAATATGTATATTTTTTCTATGGTTATCATTGTTAATTTCTGTTTATATTTGACTTATAAGGGCAGTTGATTAGATTACCACCCTTGAGCCACACGCATGAATAGTTATTCATCATTGATTTCCCTTCCCCATGCATGAAAACACAATAACTGCATCTCATTTTACATCCAATAGGAGTTTGACCAAAACTCATAACTATATTTATATAAAATATAACTTATCATATCATCCATGGCTTCTTCTTTTTCCTACAATTTGGCAACAACAGTCAAGAGGCACTTCAAGAAAGAGTTGACTCAAGAGAGGGGTCGTTTGAAGCGATTTGTGAAAGAACGTAATCAAATACAAAAGCAAGTTGAAGACCGTCAAGTTGCACTCAATGAGACTCAGCATCTGGTCCCATTGGACGAAAATACAGATGCTATTATACGTTCTCTAATAGAAACACAGGTAAGGGAGCGTAACAGGATTGTTTTGTTAACTGCTCTAATCAATGATATCAGTGATGGGATTCAGGAGAAGGAACGCCAAGTGCAGCTTATGGAGGTCCAAGAAGAAGAAGCCTGTGCACCCAAAAAAAATATAAAAAAAAAGTCTCCTCTGATGAAGATTAGAGTATGATCATGATGATTGTGTTTTGCGGTTATATTATGGCAGTTATTTTCTATGTTTATGTTGTGTAACTTTTAATGAAATGGCTTTAAGCCTGGTGTTGTAATGACTTTGATGAATGATTAATATTAAGTTGTAGTTATCTTTAATATTCAAACTGATGTCTACATATAATTTTACATGTACGTGATGCGCATTAGTATGTTAGAAGCAGGTTAAGAAAATTTTTGTACATCACATGATACCGCAAAAAAACATAGTAACTCATGACCAGGTTCAACATCAAACAAGAACAAAATTGATCTTTCAACAAGTAAACAAACTTACATTTCAAGATTAAAGACACATACACACACACTTCGTGAAACATTAGTGAAACATTGTTAATATTTATGATAACATAGACACATACACACAAACTTAGCGAAACATTAAGAAGTTAACAAATTATCTTCAATCTCTTTGTAGACATCAACAATTTGTTTGCGTAGTGACGCTATTGTTGTATTGCGTTCTTCAATCATCTTCTGGCGTTCCTGTATGATCTCCTCATCCCTCTTGATTTGTTTTCCATGAATTTTTATACGGTTGTTATAAAGATCAATCAGCGTTTTTTCAGTTCCATAAGCGCCAGAATGGCATTTATCCCATATATCTTGGGGTATGTCGAAAATCTTGTACTTCTCAGGAATGGGAGGAATAGAATCATCTCTTGCTCGTTTATTTTTCCTGGAATCAGTGTTTGATGATGAAGATGCCATTAGGGTGAATGATTGACAGAATGGGTGAGATACTTTGTTATTTATACTAAGAGAAACAATTCAATCCAATTGAAAAGTCACTAACCACCAAACGGTGTGTTTAAAAAATAACTGCAAACGGTGTGTTTAAAAAGTCACTAACCGTTACTAATGAATCACTAAACCCTGTGTCTATTCCAAAATTTAAAAACCGTTCAGTTAGCTGTACACATGTCTTACAACAACTATAAATGAATAGGTAAGTTTCACACCTTATTTTGTTCTTTATTGACTAGCACTAGTAAGTAGTTAATACTCCTTTACCTACCTCACATAATGAAGTAAATTATCCTACCAACTAGGATAGTAAAGTCTCCTTCCAACTTTCTCAAGAACATAGATATGGCAGAATCTGTAACTCAAAAATTAAAGAGAAAGAAAATGAGTAGTAATGATAGACAGGTAGAGGAAGTAGGTGGTTGTATAATTGGTCTTGGTATTAGAAGTGGGAACAAAACAGGAGGGGGTGGTGCAAAGATAGAAGTGTTGGACGAAAGATGCTTCATATGTTGTGGGGATGTTAAGTGTTGGAGGCATTGTGATGTGATACTTGAACATGTAGGTTGTGAAATGGCAGATGAAGTAAGTTGTGGTGTCATTGGTCTGGATATTACAAGTAGAAACATAAGTGCATGGCGTGGTGCAGATGCAACTCAATCAACTAAAGCAAAGAAGAAGACTAAGAAGAAGACTAAAAAGAAGCCAAGAAAGTTCATTAAAAACAACACCAGAAACTAAATCACTGTGGTTTTGGGTATGTCCAAACCAAAAACTGAATCACTATGTTTATTCTGTGTTTTAATGTTTCATTAATGTGAGTTTGTTGTTTATGTTTGTGATACCTATTCAATTCATTAATGAAGTTTAAACATATGTCAAGACATTATTCATACGAAATCTGGATCATGAGGTCCATTACATCACTAAGATCCATTACATCACTAATCTCTAAACAACCAACCCCCTCATGGATATTTCTTCTTCACAACAACCTCAATCTTCTTAAACATCTTGTCTTTGACTTGCCTGGCCATCATCAACAGGGCCTTCGCCCTACGCTTATCAATTGTTTGTAGTCTCTTAAGCTTCTTTTTATTGCTCCTTGAAATTCTTGCACGTGAATCTCTTTGAAGTCTAACAATCACATCCCCCCTACGTTCCACCCTTTCAGTAATTTTTTTGGACTTGTACTCCAAATCGTGTGCCTGCTGCAAGTCTTGAAGAATCTCGGTGTGGTGGTAAGGGCCAAGCATTTGTTCAGTTAACACATATGAGTTACAGACAACCTTTAGATCAATATCACATTAAGAGTTGTTCATGGTTAAGGAAATAGGGATGTGTGTTTTACAAGTGGGTGTTTTGAGAGATGCGTATTTAGTATGGACGTGTTTGCCTATAAAAGGGCTTATAAGATTGCCACGTACTGTGTATACATGTGTTGGACCAAAAAAAACACTTACATGACAGTTGACTTTATGGAATTCAACATTTGCAGTTTGACTTCTCAAAGTCTAAATGCAATGGGTGCAAATGCAATGGGCACAAGGGAGCGAGTGACTAGGTCACTCCCATTTAACATTTGCAAGTTTCACTTTTGAAAGTCAAAATGCAATGAGTTACAGACAACCTTTAGATCAATATCACATTGAGAGTTGTTCATGGTTAAGGAAATAGGGATGTGTGTTTTGCAAGGGGTGTTTTGAGAGATGCGTATTTAGTATGGACGTGTTTGCCTATAAAAGGGCTTATAAGATTGCCACGTACTGTGTATACATGTGTTGGACCAAAAAAAACACTTACATGACAGTTGACTTTATGGAATTCAACATTTGTAGTTTGACTTCTCAAAGTCTAAATGCAATGGGTGCAAATGCAATGGGCACAAGGGAGCGAGTGACTAGGTCACTCCCGTTCAACATTTGCAAGTTTCACTTTTGGAAGTCAAAATGCAATGGGTACAAACATAGAATACAAACATAGTTCAAAACATTGTTCTAAAGACAATACATTTAAACAAAGAATACAAACATAGAATCCAACAGACAATAAAGTGAAACATATTGTTCAAGAACTAGGAACTGCAGGCTCATCATCTGAATTCATCTTTTTTGTTGGCCTGTCAACATGAGGTCTGTGATTGGGTGGTATAATTACTGTTGTAGAGTCAATTCCCTCCTGGACATCTTCATCTTGGTTGACTGTAAGGTCTGTTGACTGCACTATATTTGATTCCTGTATTGTATTTGGTAGCACAAGCCGAGTACTTCTTCATTATGAGTACCATACACCTCCCTAGACTGCTAACACAGACTCCAATAATATAGGATGATAAAAAGGAAAAAGAGGATATGGCAAAAGAATGTATTTGCACCAAATACACTTGTACGACATCCTCTCTTCCCTACTTATCATTCTATAGTATAACAGGATGCACTCATAAGGTAGTTTTATATAGCGCGACATGAGCAAGAAAAAGAGGATGTGACAAAATGAATCTGCACCAAATACACTTGTAATCCTCTTTTTTCTTTCCAATCTCTCGCTATTAAGAAAACTTTATGAGCTGTAAAGCTATTGATTAAAAAAGCTATAAGGTGACAGTGGAAGGAAACGTCTCGAATGGGATAAAAAAGGATTGTGTTTTCTCGTAAAAAAATAGACCACAAATTTATCGCAAACAACACGGGTCTTACCAGGCAGAACTGTCTACATATGCAAGTGGACACACTTTGGTACTTTGAGCCTCCACTCGAAATCTCATTGCCATGTCGACGAAATTTGTGCAAGGATTTGCGCCAAATCGATTGCAATGACACTGACATAGGAATGGGTTTTCGAGGGGAAGCTCAAAGTACCAATGTGTGCCCAATTAAAAAGTTATCGATTCTAGAAAAGCATGTGAGTCACTCGTGTTGAATGGGATAATGAAGGATGGTGGATTGCCATGAACAATACACGATATATCATTATCACAATCAACACAACTCAATTATCAAGGCCCATCTATCTGACGATGTATGTGGGTTCCATTGCTTAAATTGACCGAGTTAGCTAAGGTCATTGGAGTGTCTCTGTGTCAATATCAAGCACTTCAATGTCCGTAGGTAAATCTGTCACTTTAAGCAATGGAACCCATCTACAACGTTAGATAGGTGGGCCTTGATTATTGAGTTTTCCAAAGTGAAGTTGAATGTATCAAGATGTGTATTGTCGCATTACTTTGTGGATGAGTAACTATGCTTAAATTCCAGTCTCATTTATGAAGTTAAACAATTCATCTAAGGCAAAGTAATGCGGCCACCAAATACATACTTTGTTACATTAAACTTCTCTTTGACTCACTATTTCTAGAATCCACATTTATAGCATATTGATCCTTAAGTTTGTTAACTAACTATGTAACATATATAAACTAAAATATTTCGCAAAAGAGGTTTCATCAGGAAATATATACATTAAAAAATAGGAATACACTTTCAGAAACCCTAGAATTGATACATATAACAACTAATCAATTTAAAATATTAACAAATGAAAAATGAGGTGGAAAAAGTTCTTTTGAATTCTTAAGTTGTTGATATTAACAAACGGTGCTGAATGTCTGTTACTAAATTAAAATAGGTTCTGCCATATTAATTTGAGTTTAAAAAAACAATATGATAGAAAGGTCATACAAATAAAAGTGTATTACATACAAAAGGATTTACGTCAAACATCATAAATGTGGGTGAAGTTGATGATGATAATTTTGGGTGTATGATACACTCCTGAAAAGTGTATCCTACACCCAAAAGTATCATCATCACTTCACTCTCATATATGATATTTCACGTAAATACATTCGAATGTAATATACGTTTGAATCTATAAAATAGTTTGAGTAACAGGACTCGTCTTGACTGAGATAATGAAGGAGTGTGGCATGTCATGTCAAACATCATAAATGTGGGTGAAGTTGATGATGATAATTTTGGGTGTATGATACACTCCTGAAAAGTGTATCCTACACCCAAAAGTACCATCATCACTTCACCCTCATATATGATAGTTAACGTAAATCCATTCGCATGTAATACACGTTTGAATCTATAAAATAGTTTGAGTAACAGGACTCGTCTTGAATGAGATAATGAAGGAGTGTGGCATGTCATGAACAATAATCATGTTGGCCTCACTTTTTTATAAAGATAACGTCACACAAGTGAATTGGACTAGATTAGAAACTACAAGGACTACTATTGTCAAGTAGGCAAACATGTAGTGTAAGGAGCCTATAAATACCCCTCATGACTCTCCATGAGGGGTGTGGGAAAGTGTGTGTATTGTTTCATTTATTCTCTTTTTAATATAAACCCTTTTCTCCACCTTTCTCTCTCTACTTTCTCTCTCTAGAAACCATGATGTATTTCGATCAACCTCGACCTCCAGAACGTGTTTATTGGTCATAACAAGTGGTATCAGAGCTAACCGGGGGCGAATCGTGGTGATTTTGGGTGAAAAATCATGTTTTTTGGTGTTTTTTCTCGGAAAAATTACGTTTTTAGCGAGTTTGAAAAATTTTATACCGAGTTTGAAAAATTTTGTTACTGAGTTTGAATTTTTTTTTTTAACCGAGTTTGAAAAATTTTTATACCGAGTTTGGAACAAATTTTTACCGAGTTTGGATATAAAATTTTTTTATATACCGAGTTTGGAATAAATTTTTACCGAGTTTGGCTATAAAAATTTTTTATATCGAGTTTGAAAAAAATCTTTATACCGAGTTTGGAAATAAAATTTTTCTTACCGAGTTTGGAATTATTCTTACCGAGTTTGAAAATATTCTTACCGAGTTAGAAACAATCTTACCGAGTTAGGATCTTACCGAGTTAGGATCTTACAGAGTTAGGGTATTACCGAGTTTGGAAAGTCTTACCGAGTTTGGGTTGATTTTTCGTGCAACAGTTTCATGAGTTGAGTATGCTTCATATAGTTTGCCGAGTTAGGCTGGTCCAACCTTATCGTTTATCGAGTAAGGATTTCTTTTGGACTAATCTAAACGAAACTCTGCCGAAATTAACTTAGGAAATCGAGTAACGAGATGGGATTTTGAGCAAGGACATATCAAAGGATTATTATATAAACAAAACCCTTACCTCATCGAATAACCTAATGTCTATAAACCCTAAAACCTAACTTTCACCTTTCCTAAACACATGAGATTATTGGTAAACCAATCTTATAGATCATGATTCATTTCCTTGTTTCATTATCATCAACACCAATATATCTCAAATCACCTCAAAACACATCACGAATTGCTTAAACGATCCTGATCAAGAATCATAATCAAATGACAACGGCTAGTATCAAATTTTTGTGACTACGGAGTTTTTGTACGATATTGCTTATTTGGGTTTAAAGTTCATTTCAAGGGCATGTGTACTTATTTATCTCAAAGTCTAGGGGTGGATGGATGCATGACTTTCGGAGATACTTGTTTGGGCAAACACTGGTAGAGATAGTGATTAAGACTTGGATTATCTAGTTATACCCGATGTAAGGAGTTACATTGTAGTACTCACGGGTTATAGCTATTACTTTAAGGAGTTACATTATAGTACTCAGTGTCACACAAAGTTGTGGATAGTTCAAGAGGCAGAGATTTCATATACTGTTTGCTCGTTTGAGTATATGGATCAACCTATGCTTAAAGGA
The DNA here is from genome assembly GCA_030686995.1 of Artemisia argyi. Taxonomy (NCBI): domain Eukaryota; kingdom Viridiplantae; phylum Streptophyta; class Magnoliopsida; order Asterales; family Asteraceae; genus Artemisia; species Artemisia argyi. Next base: position 82,688,600 of record CM060677.1, on the reverse strand, counting down.
GTTACGTTGTAGTGCTCAGTATAGGTTCTTAGTCACACCATCGTACAAGATTAAGTCACATATCTACGGGATGTTTACTTCATTCTCAGATTGGTTATATTGGGTTCTCTCCATACAGTGGTCATTTACTAGCTGGTTGGAATTTGAAGAGGTCACTTAAAGGTTGAAGAGAAGAGAAGAGATTGTAGAATAAAGAGAGTCATATCTATCAGCATATTCTCACAAATTATGCTTTCATGGTCTATCTATATTGCATCAAAAGTGTAAAGTACGGGTAATTTTGGCATGTACACACAATAGTATGATGATTTCGATACATCGCAACCATCAGGAGGGAGAAGAACATGCCAAAAGAAGTAGTGTTTCATCTCTAGTACGTTGGTTGATCAAGGGAATTGTGCTTACACTAGAACCGAAGAAGTACTAATGTTGTGTACATCGGAGCGTATTACCAACCTTCTGTGCAATACTATGTGAGTTATGCTATGATGCTCCCAGAACGACAACCACGGTGCAAACTCATTAGTATCTACCTTATCCGCTGCGAGATGAGAAGAGAGTTGTCAGTTCAGGAGGGAGTAGTAGAAAAAGAATAAAGGCTCACTAGTTAGGAGGGAGTAATAACCTAACTAGACCATTACAGTTGAAGTTCAGAGCTACAAAGACCTTTGCCATCAGTGTCAAAGATCATACGCCGAGATCGTCGGAAGAGAGAACTTCAAGTCTGCCTCAGTCTCTAGAATACAGAGACTCTGCGCCTCAACAACGTCAACATAGTTTACTATTGTTGTAATCTACATGTTTATGTGTTTATAGGTCTCATTGTATCCATTCATGTGTGACGATATCTTGGAGGGAGATTGTTAGCCTCACTTTTTTATAAAGATAACGTTATACACAAGTGAATTGGACTAGATTAGAAACTACAAGGACTACTATTGTCAAGTAGGCAAACATGTAGTGTAAGGAGCCTATAAATACCCCCCATGACTCTCCATGAGGGGTGTGGGAAAGTGTGTGTATTGTTTCATTTATTCTCTTTTTAATATAAACCCTTTTCTCCACCTTTCTCTCTCTACTTTCTCTCTCTAGAAACCATGATGTATTTCGATCAACCTCGACCTCCAGAACGTGTTTATTGGTCATAACAAATCACTATATCATTATCCCTATCAACACGTCTCAATTATTAAGGCTGAATCATCTGTCAACATAGATAGATTCCAATGCTTAATTTGGACACCGTCTAGTATCACTTATGTGCTTGATATAGGTTACATGTTTTGGCTATTTCAAAAAGAGAATGAAGATCAAGCAAAAGAAAACTTTTTATCAACATTAAACAGACGAGTTTTCATCACTTGTTTTTGTCCGATAGATCTTCATTCTGTTTTGAAAGAGGCAAAACTTGTCATCAAGATGAAACACATAAATGAAACTAGATGGTTACAAGATTATCAATGGAATCCATCTAATAAAGGAATTTAAAAAAGACCACATCCTTCTTGATAAAAGTCTCAAACGAATTTATTTTTTTAGTATTCTTTTATTTTTATTATATTTTTTCTTTTTTAAAAATTGATTTTTAGCTAATCGAATGCAACTTTTTTCAAAACAGATTTATTTATCTCACAGAAGACTTAAAGAACAACATATTAACGCTTGAAGTGTCAAAACATCTAAGTCAAAGCAGACTAAAGGTCACTATTAGACTTAATCTAGGGACACTTAAGAAGCCCAGAAGAAAAAAACTAAAACAGATCCAAATAAACACTTACTGTAAGCTATCCAAAATAGTCAAAATCTAGCCATACGATACTTAATCTATTACTTGACTTATTTTTAAAATTATAGAAGATTAAAGTTAACTGAATATGAACAAAATTAAATAATCAAACTAAGTTTGTGTTTTTATAAAAAAGAGTAGCAGTTTTTATCACTTAGATATCCTGTATGCACCTAAAGCAGCCTTGAATACAGACATGAAACAAAAAACCTTAAATTTTGTATGGTTAGTGTAAGTTATGACAGATTATCATAGGTTTTGTGACAGATTTCATGAGAAATAAACGATTTCTTTTTTTGTCGTTCAATTGATTATAAATAAACTAGTCTCATCTTTTTCCTTTTTTTTTTAATATTAACTAATAATTTAAAAAAATATAATTAAATTTCACAAAATTTTAAAATAATTTACAAGACTCTGCGTACCGCCAATGTACTGAAATCTTGGCAATTACAATATCAAGCTGTCAAAACAGTTGCCCAAACCGGTTCCCTCTGATCGAGAGTACAGACTATTTCCGCCGTGTCTTAATCACAAGCAGGATGTATATAGGCTGAGGCCCGATATCTGAGTGCAACTCCGCTGGGTTAAGTAAGCAGATCATCTATGGTTTCGACATGCCCGGGATCACCCCTAGACCCGTTTATGTCTTGTTTTTTCCCATAGAATAGCTGCTTACCACCATTCCGATACAACACTTATATCGATAGCTGTCGCAAAGACAAGTACACAAGTTTCCACAAGTAGCACTTGAAAAATCACTTTTACAAATTGTGTGAAGTCTCATTTTCTTCAAAATCATTTTTATAATCAAAATTGATTTATTCAATATATCATAAGTTGCATTATATAAACCAAAAAACTTTCCACAACTAGCACATAAACTGTCATAGAGTTAAACATAATATGTCCTAAATCTTAAACTGCCGAGACACCCCAAATCAACTGCAAGACAATTAAAAATTTCGACAACTAGCATATATCACGTAAACCAGAAAAAAAAGTATAACATATAACCCCACAAACAATCCAATCAATCTCAACTTCCAAGACTACCCAAATCCTAAACTCCATCGACCTAGACACAACAAACTATAGACTTAACAGAATAGAGAGACTTACAGTGCTTTCCTCGGTATGCAGCGGAAGACGAAACTGATTATCCAACTTGGTAATCGTGGTAGTCTCTAACCTCTTCAAACTTAACTCAGTTGAAAAGGTTAGTGACTCCCACGATTGCTAAGCAAATAAATAAATTAAGAGCCTTGTAAATAGGATTTACTTCAGATATAAAACTCCCAAAAACAGCCATAAACCCTACCACTAAATAACCTGAAATACATAAAGCCCTAACCCTAACCCTAAATCGATTTGAATAATCATCGAACAATTAAACCAAATAAACAAACCATAAACCTAAATTAGAGTAACCCTAAATCCTATTGATAATTCGCTACCCTAACCCAAATCATTTTTTTAACGATTGGACCTCAGATCTGTGAGTGAAGAGAGTGCAAACGCTTTGTGAGTGAGAGAGAGAGAGGAAGTAAGCGTGTTTCAAAAGAGGTGTACGCTTTTATAAGCGTGTTATTTTTTTAAAAAAGAGGTGTGTTAGATACGCTTGTTCAAAAAATAATTAAATATTTTCGAAACAAAAAAAATGTGGGTTTGGAGTAAGGTTCGGGTGTTTGGATCTTAAAACTTTGGGTAGGAGTTAGGTTCGGTGTAATAATGCATAAATAAAAAAATATTAAAAGTACAATTCGCATAATTTTGGGTAGGTTCAGATGTTTGGATCTTAAAACTTTGGATTGGATTTAGGTTCGGTTAGGAAAATGTCAATAATGCATAAATAAAAAAATTATTACAAGTACAATTCGCATAATTTATGGTTGGAGTTAGGTTCGGGTGTTGGACATTAAAACTTTGGTTTGGAGTTAGGTTCGGTGCAATAATGCATAAATTAAAAAAAATATTATAAGTTCAATTCGCTTAATTTTGGGTTTGGAGTTACGTTCGGGTGTTGGATCTTAAAACTTTGGGTTGGAGTTAGGTTCGGTGTTAGGTTCGGTGCAATAATGCATAAATAAAAAAAGTATTAAAAGTACAATTTGCATAAGTTAAAAGTACAATTCGCACTAGTAATAATTATATTTCTTACATGTTTGACTTATTTTGCCAAAAAGTACAAGTTGCATAATAGTTGACACTTACACAACTACAAGTACAATCACAATTACAAACATCAAATCGAATAATAATTGTACAAGTTGCATAAAAATATAATGTATATTTTATTTGTTACAAGTTTGACTTTTTTTTTAAATAGTACAAGTTGCATAATAGTTCACTTACGCATAGTACAAAAAGGACACTTACACAAGGGTACTTGTGTCTTACACACACTTGTAAAAGTGTACTTGGTACTAGGACATGTGGCAACATGGTATTAGTTTGTACGATTCGCTTAGGTTACATAAGGACCAATGGGGCAAATGCGAAATGTAAAAAAAAAGGGCAAGACTTGAAGCATGGTCTAGCTCATGGGGCAAATACACAATTACCCCTACTTATTATATATTTACCAGGCCCAAATACAAAATAACCCAAAGTCCAAATACTAGTTCAAAATAGTCAATTAAAAAAAGGAAAAGAAAAATGGTTCAAAAAGGCTCGTCACACCTTACCAAAAGGTGCGCCTTTTCTCGCCTTTTTCCATGCCACGCCTAGAGCAGCCGCCATGGTCCATTTCGTGGCGGCGAGGCTAAGCCTCGTGCCTTGGCGACGTCTTGACGCGCCTTTTAGAACACTGCATATTAGTATCCTGAACTTGACAAAATGTATCATTTAGTATCCCAAACTTTTAAAGGTTTGGAATAGCATATCCAACTTGGTAAATTGGAATTCATGTTACCTGCACCAAGATAACTCACTAACTTTTTATTTTTAATTCATGCTAAAAATATCAATTTACTAAAGCATGTAATGTAAATAAATTGTAGTTAAATTTAGGATAATAATATCCCCTTTTTTTCTTGAAATTTTAGTTAATTTTATTTTTCTTTAGTTGATATAATATTAGATTTAGTTATTGAGAATAAATATATATTTGAAACAATACTTTATAGAAAGTGAATTTACCACGCTATTTTTGATATATAGATATTCTTATTATATACTTAAGTGTTTGTTTCAAATAAATAATTTTGAGACTATAACAATTTAACTATTTATTTTTTATATCCCAAAACTCTGTGCATAGACGAGAATCTAAAACTAGTTTATTTTGAAAAACGTAAGCACAACAAACTAAACGATAAAATTCTTCAAACCACATCAATTCTAAATTCGTCACATACAAAACTTTCTAGTTGGGGACTTTAATATTTTGTTTCAAGTTAATTTACATTCGAACATTTACTTACATATTAAGGGATCAATCCTAGTCATTAATTTTTTAAATTATATAACAAACCAACTTTGACATTTTTTTCAAAAATTAATATATTTTAAATTGCTAATCGTTAAGCGAAAAAATAGCATTGTTGCGATCATCGTGACGAGTATTTAATTATCTTTCTATAGACGGGCATTTTGATATACATTCGATAAACTTTTTTTTTCATTTTTTCACCTTTTTTTTTTTTTCGCTGTTGAAACTTGCATGAGAAATCACATGCGATTAAACACGAATTTGAATATTCGAATATCTAAACATGTAGTAAAATGAACATAACTTTTTCTACAATATTTTAAAAGTATCACCATTTCTTTTCTTGTTAACTAGACATTCATAGATTTTCAACCATATATATCACATTATATTTCGAATTGTAGACTAGTTCAGTTAATTCATCAAAGTTGGATCAAACACCTAAAATTGCATGTGATTTTAACCACACAGGATCTTAATTACATGTGATTTTTACTACATGTTTTGTTTATCACATGTGATTATAGAGGTTTCACGAATGAACTGCTATAATATATAATTCGAATATAGTGTGATATATGGTTAAAAAGTCAAGAATGTGTTTTTTTCATTACAAAAAAGGGGGAAAAGTTTTTGATTTATAAACAAATACTTATGTCAATTTTAGTACAAATGTTTAGTGTTCGAACTTCGATATTAGTATTAAATCACATGTGATATGTCATTGTGAATTTCAATACCGCAAATAAAACGTGAAAAAAATAATAAAAAAAATAGTCGTAAGTATATCAAAGTGTCCTTCTATAGAATTCTATAGATTGAAAATTAATTCCTCGTCGTAACGGTATAATTTATTTTGTCTAACAATAAACGGTATATGTGATATTTAAATTATAAAAAATACTAGATTCAAAACACGCCCGATGGGTGGGCTAGCTCTATAAAATCATTTTAATAAATATTAGAAAGGTACTTTTAAAATTCATTATCTCATAACAAACAAAAAAAGACCATAAAAGATATGTAATGTGTGACACGGATATATAAAAAGTAAAATTGTATTAAAGGAATAACAAAGCATTGAATGAATACAAAAAATATGTTTAAAGCTTATGCAACATTTCTTTGTAGACAACGTTAGTAGTTTCATCGGTCTAGTTGCTTTCCATATTACAACAAAGTAACTTAATTCCTGGCTTGATACTGCATTTACTAAAACGCAATCACAGTCCTCAGAAGTAGAGCCACTAAGTGGTGGCGGGGTGACACGACCCAAAGCTGGACTTTTCAAATCGATATCTATAGTTTTAGAAAATTAAGACCAAACAATAGTTAGCATCTTAACTAAACACATATATATGTGCTAAGTGTAATATTAAACAACTTAAAGAGATTACTGTATAGCTTACTACTACCTCATAAGATCAACGACTTTGAATGTATTGCCATCATCACGTGAGTAGTTGCTTAAGCTGCCCCAAATATGAACCTTAGACCAATGGACTGTGGTACCTGGTATCACTGAAATTCGACTCAATTAGATAGCATACCCGCCATAAAAATCAGATCTAATCTCCAACATATATATATAAGTGACAATACCCAAAGTAAAAGGTCAGGTTAGTTAATTAGAATCATAACCAAGTAATAACAAAATGAATCAATTCATCTCAAGCTTGTTCCATAAAAAATGACTTAGGAAATACCTCATTGAGAGTTATATTGTAGTAAACATTACCATAGTTTTTCACAATATGTATCTTCTTCTCGTCATAGTACAAAAAACATACCCAACACAAAGTCAAGTGCAATGAGCATCTTATGTTCCGTAATGATACATATATGTTTAATGAAACTTGGTTAGAATCTTTCTTTAATAGGTTAAAAGGTTGAAACTATCACCTCTAATAACACTGAACTAAATAACCCAACTGTGATAATGGAGTACTTCAAGAGCACATGTTTCATCGTCCAAAAGTTGCTACTGAACTTTCATGGATTACGCTAGGATTTCACCATGATCTATACTGTTGCACTTGTTTGTTCCCTTGACTCAAAACTTTTGCTAGAGTGAGACATACCAGTAGAAGTTTTCTTAGAAGCATATTTTGGTTTTCTCTAGGCATAACTCAATTAATAACCTAAGCGCACAACTCTAAGTTGATTAAAATGTGACATGACTAAATGAAGCTTTTCACTTAAAATCAAGAAACACAAATGTAATCGAGAGAACCAATAGATGGAACATTAGGGGTGTTAGGATTTTCATTTATAATTGATATTCTAAAGCTGGAAAAAATAGTTTAGAGTGTTTGAAATTGATTACAAATGAAATTAATATCTGAGTAAATAACGTAGAGAATTGAGCTCTTACTTACTTTGGAAAATAGAACCCTTTCAAAGGTTACTCATCAAGGTCAACAACTATTGCGATCATGTAAGCCGCTCCTCTGTTGAAAGACACTTCCTACAATTCCAACCCAAAATATAAGTTATATGCATTCAGATTGAACATAAACAATACTTGTGGATTTGGTTCCCTAACCACTGGTCAACCTTTCTGCTACCTCACTTTTATCCTTTCTATAAGTTTATTATCAGTACCATGTATTTAACATAATGATCTATATTGAATTTTTCATTTATATGTACCTTGAAGTACTAATGATGTTCTTCATTGATGCCCTATAAGTTCTTCACGCCCTAACAATTAGGGACATAAGAAGATGACCTACACAAGGTGTTGACATGGTTAAATGAAATGAGCCGATACATACATGAGAAAATAGTTACATTTCTTTGAATTGACTAATCCTTCTTTCAGTAGCATTCATTGGTTGTTATTGTTGAATTTAAACCCTATAAAGTGCTTATAAGCTTTTTAGAAAACAAAGATGTTGTACGCCGCAAAAATAGGCTAATCCAAACACCCCTTTCATATGTCTATAAAGAAGCACAATATTAATAGAAGAAAAGATCGACTGCAATTCTCTACATAATGGGTCGGTTTTAAAAATGGATAGGCATTTTTAGATACTTGATAAGCAGTCGTCTTCTTTAAAAGCTACATTTGGTACATAAAAACCTTTAGCAATGAGCTGCATTTTGAATTATATTCTTTCAAGGTATCAATCATGTTGGACTAAAGGACTACATAGTAAAAAATGATACATCTAACTTTAGGACAGACGTTCGTGATACTTATTTTAACGCTCATTTGCTTATGTTAAGAATTAAGTATCTTATAGTGTTTGCTATCTGCTTATTTTTAAGCAAATGCACACTTGTGTTATATATAAGGTGAGATGTGTATTTGAATTTTCAATTTAAATATTTTTTAATCTTCTTATATTTTTCTAACAGAAAAATAAATTGTTAAGATTTGTCACCAGTGTTGCAAAAAAAGTTCTACAAGGCCGATTAATCACCGATTAAGTGCTACAAGGCCACTAACCTTGCTGATTTATGTAACTAGGTCAAAAAAATATGTCAACCGTGGTTAACGGTGATCAACGGCTGTCAATGATGGTCAAACTTGCCAGAAACCTATAAATCTTGTCGGAAGTACTCAAAACTCACTGTAAACTTATTTTGATCACTTATAGTAACTGTTTAAGTATATTACAAGTTGTGTTTTAGAAAATACCTTGCCGGAAATACACAAAACTTGTTGAAATTAACTAAAATTTGTCAGTAATGCCAATCAGATTAATCACCGATTAATCCCGCCTAGACCGATTACAAGCTACAAAGTGGTCGACCGCCCGATTACCGATTCGCGATTTTTGCAACGTTGTTTGTCACTTATGTGAAAAAGTGTGAAAAGGTTTGATATCTAAAATAATTTCTTCTACTATCTTAATATTTTAGGTATACTTGTAGACCTTTCGACATCAATCAATTGAGAATTTGAGCTCCTGAGAATACAAGAAAATAAAGTTTTATAAATAAAAGAAAAAAAAAAAAAAAACCATTTATATTATTGATAACTTCTAGATCTTCAGACTATGACCTCTTTGTTTCATCACATTCTTAACAAATCTTCTTGATATTTGTAAAATTTTCAACCCTTTTGTTACTTTCTTTTCAATTAAAGTGAACCTTTGAATACCTCAAGTATTTGTTGTTTTTGCATGTAGTCATTGTAAATATTGTTTGTATGTTTATAGTTAATATTGTTTGTATGTTTATTCATCTTAATTTTTAATAACAAGTTAAGGCTTTTCTATTAGTCATATAAATAACTTTTAATTGTAACTTATTGGTATCATTCATAATAATTCTCTTTTTTCATCATTCTTATGTTCTTATTCATTTTTTTCCCATCATTCTTATGTTCTTATTCATTATTTTATAAAACATTATTAGCGAGAGCTCTTGACATTGACATCAAGGAAGAAGCAAAATATTTAATTCTCATTACACATAAGTGATCGTCTTTCATATCTACTTTTCATTCAAAAAGGTAAATCTTAAACCCTATTATTAGTGGTGTATCTTTATTTTCAGAACCCTGTTAAGTGCGGGAACTGCGAGAACTCCAATTTTGCATTAGAAAACATGCATGTTCATATAAAAATGTATGTTTTCTTACATACACCTTAATACACATAATACATGTTTATATAAAAACCTGTTAAGTGCAATAGAGCAATGCAAAATGGTTTTATTTTTAGAACCCGGTTAAATGCGGGAACTGCGAGAACTCCAATTATGCATTAGAAAACATGCATGTTCATATAAAACTTGTATGTTTTCTTACATACACCTTAATACGCAGGCATGTGTATGTAAGAAAACATACATGTTTTATATGAATATGCATGTTTTCTAATGCAAAATTAGAGTTCTCGCAGTTCCCGCACTTAACAGGGTTCTGAAAATAAAGCCTCCCATTATTAGTGTATCATATAGTATGTTTGGAATTTTTATCTTGTTTCTCAAATTATATATTGTTGATCTATACATCATGGTAAAATATTGGATAGTAAGAAAAAGTTTCTAAAAAGGCGTTTATCGAAAGTATATAAAAGTGTCCCTTTATAGAAAGATAATTTAATTCTCACCATGATGGTATGATTCTTTTCACGTAACGGTTAGCTTGTTTGTGAATTATTTAATTTAAAAAAAATTGATGAGAAACGAGATTTTTGTTTTGCTAAAATAATGGAGAGCTGTGATTGATTCATAGTTTAGAAAAAAAAAATGAGGTCTATAAAGAACTTTTCTCTTTGGACACATATTATATTGCTTTTACACATCTCTTTAAGAAATTATTGTTCCCGAAGTACCATAAGTGCAACTAAGGTTTTAATGTAAATTTTGTAATTAATACGCGTCATCAAAATATATTTTTCTTTTTTATTGTTTGTACAAGCAGTGTATATTTTCAACCAATGCATCTGATATTAGCTTGGTATATATACATATATTTTGTCATCTTTGCAGGATTGATTGATACATCAAGAATTTGGTGCAGTTCATTACAAAATTTATGTTGACAAAAGTGTTTGAGCAACTTGTTCGGAAGATTTTTCTTTCGACGCTTAAAAGATATATATTAAATTGAGAAGGAGCATTATGCGCACTGCACTATTTTCCTTTCATAAAGTTTTTATCCCATTGGATTTTTCTTCATCGGGTTTTTTATAAGCCAATGTATAACGTATAATCAACGATGAATATCCAAAAATGAGTAATGTAAATATTCTTTATATGTTTATGTCTATGAGTCTATCCATCCTAATATTTAGTAAAGTTAGGGTTTTCCTATTAGCCTTATAACTACCTCTTAATTGTAACTTATTGATATCAACTCATAATAAGAGTTCTCTCTTCTTCTCTTATTCATGTGTCCTTGTTCATTACTTTGTTACAATAGCAAGTATATTCAATTACTGAGTATATTCTTTATGATTTTACGATTACATATTATTACAAATTTGAGAACATGGACGTACAATTTGTTATAAAAGAATGACAAAGAGTTGCGATCCTATGCAAAAGGAATAAAAATAAAAAGTATAAAAAGTAATACTACCGTTCATTCATCAACCACTCATCCTACGGCCAGGAAAAATTGTTATACCTTCGGACACATGTAAGGCAATAAGAGGGTCAAAAATGAAAATTCAAATACCAAAACGTCTAATCGTTCCCTCCACTCTTATATTCATTATTTTGTTTCATAATTTCACTCAAAATTTTCTCAAATTCTCTCTAAAATTTGAGTATTTTTATAGGGTTTCTTTGCGGTTAAATTACGGTTTCTTTTGTTTCACAGTTGAAGAAACTACAGAATCCCTTTCTGGAAAAGATGAATTTAAATCGTAAGTTCATCATTTACGGTTTAATTTTGAGTTTTATTTTAGTTTATGCATGATATGAGTTTAACTAACAAAAAATTTTGATTTTTTAGAACCTATAAGAGAAAGTAATAGATTAATAACTTTAAGCTGACCAAGAGATGAAAATTATGATCCGGAAGAAATTGATTTGACTGTAGAGTCTGTAATAAATGAATGTGAAGAAGTAGAGTTCCTGCGTAAGTTTATCATTTAGGGTTAAAAATTCAGTTTATTTTAGTTTATTATTTTAGAATTTGATTTTAACTATATTTTATATACATTTTCAGAATCTAGAAGAAGAACAAGTAGCAGGTAAATGACGAGCCCACAAATGTTGTAGCTACCGACAAAAGGTAAAAAAAAAAAAAAAAAAAAAAAAAAAAAAAAAATGCAGAACGTCCGTCACTGAAAGGTATAGCAAATAGAAAGTATATGTATAAAAAGAAAAATGCTAAATGTTTCTAAAAAAACAATCTTCCTACTTGCAAGAAGTTATGACAATTGAAAAAGTGATTGAATGAAATGATACAAGAAAATAAGTGGAATCCACTAGGCATGTTTTAAAGTGAGTAAAAAATGAATAGGAAGAAAATGTAGGATGATCTATCAATAACGATATAAAATGTTGTAAATAGTAATGGGCTTATGTCTATTCATATTTAACTCTAGTGGGCTTTAGGGTTTGAGATGCATTCATTCACCCTATATATACAATCCACTTGTAACATTGATAAGAAGTTAATAAGAATATCCTGTTCCTCTTTTGTTCTTGTTCTTTATTTTGTAACATGTTGTCAGTACGAAGTTTGCTCCAAACAAAATTGGCTTTGACGGCTGAAACTTGAAACCATGTTCTATTCCATACGAGTTAATATTGTTAAAAGGTAAGTGATCTTCTTGTCATCAATAATCACTTTAAATAATATATGAATATTAACAAATCATAGGAAATTTTCTGTGTGTTAAATTCGTTTTTTATGCCACTCAAATAATTTGACTTTTGAAAACTAGGGATGCCTTAACAGTTTATTATCAAAATTGGTTCCGGAGTTCGAGTTTTCTTATAAATTATTATCATCCTATGGATTGTTTTGAATTCTATTAGTACATCTTATTATTAATCTCTATGGTGATTTACAAGAACAATAAATGTTCTATTGTGATTACATAACGAGAATTATGTTATATTCTATTGTTAATTTTTCAAACTCTCATCTAATTTACAAAAATAACAGATGTTTTATCGTGACTACAAAAAGAGAATCAAAACAACATAGCTAGTTATGATTATATTTATTCATAATAAAACCTCAAGTTTTATTACAATGAATAAATTAAAAATACAATAACCTCAAAGTTATTGTATCATGAACCTCAAGTTCATTAATTATTCTCTCAAAAGAATCAAAATAACATAACCTCATGTTGTGTTGAAGAAAAAAAATATAATTACAACCTCAAGTTCTAATATGATTATTTACATAATGATCAATATCATAACCTTATGTTATGTCAAAAAAAATATTAGAACCTCAAGTTCTAATTTGATTCAATTAATAGAATCAATAGCATAACCTCATTTTATGTTAAAGAGAGAGAGAGAAATTATTAGAATCTCAAGTTCTAATATGATTCTTTCATGAATCAATATCATAACCTCATGTTATGATTATATTTATTCATAATAAAACCTCAAGTTTTATTACAATGAATAAATTAAAAACACAATAACCTCAAGTTATTGTATCTCTTTTAATGAACCTCAAGTTCAGTTATTATTCTCTCAATAGAATCACAATATCATAACCTCACGTTATGTTTAAAGAAAAAAAAAGAAAAAAAAAAAAAAAGAAAGAAAGAAAAAAAAAAGAGTATGAACATCAAGTTCTACTACGATGAACATAATCAAAATATCATAACCTCAAGTTATGATTAGAATGTTCTATGATGATTCTCTCAAGAGAATCAAATAACATAATCTCATTATGTTAAAGAAAGAAGCTTTAGAACCTCAAGTTCTAATTTGGTTCTATCAATAGCATAACATCATGTTATGTTTTTTTTTTTAAAAAAAAAAAAAAAAAAAAAAAAAAAAAAAAAATAGAACCTCAAAGTTCTAATATGGTTCTTTCAAGAATCAATATGAAAAAAAAATAATAAAAAAATCATAACCTCATGTTATGACTGAAAAAAAAATCATAATCTTGTGTTATGTTGAAAAAGTATATTGGAACCTCAAGTTCCAATTTGATTTATATAAATCACAAAGTTTTATTGTTATTAATTTTGTAATCATTCTATTGCATTTGTTATGTTTTGTTTATTAATTTTTTCTTCTTCATATACCTGTGTTATCTTATTTTTGCATTACATGCTTGTTCACTATGGTGTAGTATTATGATTATCATTGTTAGTTGACTTTATGTGAAATCTTCTATGGCACTTCATACATATTCAGTTTGTTGAAGATACCGTCATGAATATATATCACTGACGATATGCAAATTTTGTTATGATTATTATTTTTTTTTTCCTTCTTACATTCAAAACAGTAAACAAAACAATGAAGTTTTGTTTGGAAATAATAATATGTGTGACATCATAATTGATTATTGATGAAAAAAATATAAAGTTTGCGTCTATGGAAAAGTAATATGAGACATTATAATTGATTCTTGATGATTTAACCTCTTAGTTGGTTCATTATTCTCATGTGATTATATTGATACCGGATCGTTTGATTTATAAAAGATAAAATAGTTTTTTTTTGTGTAAGATCCCAATTTGGTTGTATAAATTAGACAACTTATATATGAAGGCAAATATCTATTTTGTCATATCGTTCTTGATTCTTGCATTCTCTATCCTTGTATCGATTAAGATGATTATAAACTACATCATTCAATATTACACATTGTAATAGATGTTTTTTTTTAATTGTTTGTGCAACACTATTACTTCACTGATTACTTTCCACATATGTTTTTTCAGTAAGTTAAATGAAATCTTAGAAATATTGATTTTGTTCACATGTCTGATTTGAAGTTCTCAAACATCATTTTTTTGTTCCTAATATTTGTGTGGACTTTTGATGTTAAGATCTATTTTAACTGAATTTTTTAGGAGAACCGCGTCTTCTTCGTGAGGACCTTAAAAGGGAATACTTAACAATGAAAGATTCGTTAAATTATTAAAATATCTCAAGGATACATTACCACACAAAAGCAAGTAATATTCTCTAAAATCTCGCTATGATTATATGCACCTCAAGCTGCATTGAAAAAAAAAAGCATAAGCGAGTTTGGTCTCACAATTTCAGTGTTAGATCTGAATTAAAAAGAAAATATATAACGGTGAAAGATCCGTTGTATTCCAAAATCTAAAAGAAAGATTTGACCATCATAAGCAAGAGATTCTTGCAAATGCGAGCACATTTTTCACAATATTAATTAGTACATCTGAATGAGGAAAAGAAAAAATGCGATGAGATAGTTAATGCCTCGAATATACTCATATATCGAGAACTATGCTTTGATATAAAAGAAATGGGCATGTTTAAACAAACACGATAGTTTACTAGTCGTGTTAAAAGAAACTGGTTGGCAACCTCAAGTTGCAACATAAAGATCTCGATTCCTTCAAGCGAATGTGATAAAATGATCAACATAAGATGTTCATTCTCTCAAGTGAATGAGATGAAATGATCAATATGAAATACAAGTGTGAAAAACCACTAGTAGTGGCGAAAATACAATAAGAAAAGAGCAAACAAAAATGCTATTTATGCAAAAATGCAATGTGATGTATATGAAATACAAGTGTGTTAAAGATATCACACACTATATTCATAGATTTATAAAAATTTGTGCTAGCGCATTTTGCTCCACAAAAGAAATATAAAATTATCATGAGAAACGAAGTTAAGTTTTTTTTATATCTTCCTCGACATGCATTATATAAAGATTAGTAAAAGCTAATCACAGCCAAAAACTTAAGTTTATGAGCAATAATAATTATAATATTTTTGGCATGACCAGTTACACCATCGTGAGTCATTAATGATGCGAAAGATATAGAAGAATAAAATTCTTCAATCCAATATTTTTATCTCTCAAAAGAAGTTGATTATTTATCTATCAACTAGATTGGGACTCAATCCCTCAATTTTCTGGAACGAAAACAGGTGGATGTATGTAGACTTACATATCCAATGTATGAACCATTTAGAGTTTAAAATTGATGCATCGTCTAAATGGTCATTAAATCTGTTAATACAAATATCGCCTATAAACATTATTTATATTTTACGATCTTTGCTAAGTTTTGTTAACGACAAAATGTAAACTTTAGTTTCTAAGTAAAACATAATCTTAGTTTTAAAGACTTGCATAAACTAGACTTTTGCTACATTTTACATTTCATAAAACACAACACTTTTTATTTCTTAAAATAGAAATGTCACATCACATTTATGGCAAGTTTTGTCAATATACATTTATGGAAAGAAAGTGTGTTTGACTAACTATATGTTTGCTTGCAAGTTTTGTGTTTGACTAGGTGTAATGAGATGTGACATTGTTTGGTTTGCAAGATTTATTGCAAAACCAACTGCAAGCTAGGCGGAACCCTGGGGGTACACGGGCGGAACCCATCTGAGGGTTCCACCGTATCCGCCAGGCCTGCAGAAGGCTTTGCTATAAATACTAAGCCACAAGTTTGATTTTTGGCCAATCACTCTACATCATATTTACACACATTCATTCATTCTTTCATCTAATTCTTTAACATTTCATATGTGAAGTTTCTTTTTATAGCAAAGAGGTTCACGAGTTCATAAAAAGTTACAAGTATTCAACACAACGTTGCAAGACTTGTTAGCTTAGCATTGTGTAGACTTGTGTAGTTTACACTTCATTTGATTGTGTATTTTCAGTAGTGATCGGTTAGTATTTTAGTCCACAAAATACAAAGTGTGACGGGAGTTGTTGTACCCTTGTAAAAGAACTAAACGGGAGTGGTTGTACCTTTGTAAAAGAACTCGACATCTAGCTTAGTGTCGGTAAACGTGTATAAGCGACGTGTAAGGTTTTCTCCGCCGGTGAAAGGAGCTTGTTGACTAGTGAAAGAAACTCTCAAGTTGGATACTCGGGGCGTGGACGTAGGGCAAGGAAAAAGAGTCCTTGTAGCCGAACCACGATAAATACTCGTGTTGTGGTTTGATCGTTTCTTTCATTTACTTGCATGTTATATATTGTGTTTGTGTATATATATCTTTGATCAAATGGAAAGTTTCAAAGCTAATCAAACAAGTTAAAAAGATTTTAAACGGTAAACTATTCAACCCCCCTTCTAATTTTCCACAATTGGCATCAGGAGCTACGTTACTCAAGCTTTTAAAATATATAGTGTTTTAAAACTTGAAACGATCCATGGATTTTGAAAATTACAAAGAAGGGCAATCTATGCAAAGACCACCACTTTTTGAAGCAAATGGTTTTATATATTGGAAAAACCGTTTTGAAACTTACGTGAAATCTAAAGATATAGATTTATGGTATATAATCATTGATGGTGATAATATAGTTACTAATATTAAAGATGATGATCAAAAGAAATTGATTGGTAAAAATAATGAAGCTAAAATGATGCTTTGCCTAATAAAGAATATGAAAGAGTCTTTATGTGTAAAACCGCCAAAGATATTTGGCAATCTTTAATTGTCACTCATCAAGGAAACTCACAAGTTAAAGATAACAAAATTGATCTTCTTGTTCAACAATATGAACAATTTGTTATTTCCGAAGATGAGATTATTGATAATGCTTTTGCTAGGTTTAACACTATTATTACTTCACTTAAAGCACTTGATGAATCTTTTTGTAGTAAGAACTTTGTCAGGAAATTTCTTAGAGCATTCCATCCGAAATGGAGAGCAAAAGTGACGGAAATTGAAGAATCCAAAGATCTTTCAAGCATGTCACTTGACGAGCTAATTGGAAACCTCAAAGTTCATGAAATGGTAATGGAAAAAGATTCGAAACTAGTTAGAGGCAAGAAAGAAAAAGTTAAGTCCATTGCCT
The DNA here is from genome assembly GCA_030686995.1 of Artemisia argyi. Classification (NCBI taxonomy): domain Eukaryota; kingdom Viridiplantae; phylum Streptophyta; class Magnoliopsida; order Asterales; family Asteraceae; genus Artemisia; species Artemisia argyi. The sequence goes on along the minus strand of CM060677.1, from coordinate 82,670,954 downwards.
TGAAAGCTAGAGTCCAATCAAGTGATGATGAAAAATCTACTTCGGATAGTGATGACGAGGAATATGCTATGGCCGTTAGAGACTTCAAGAAGTTCTTTCGTAGAAGAGGGAAGTTTGTAAGGCAACCTAAAGATGACAAGAAAACTTTCCGAAAAGATCGTGATGATAGGAAAGGAAAGGTTGAAAGAAAATGCTATAGGTGTGGAGACACAAGTCATCTTGTAGGAGAATGTCCAAAACCACCCAAGAGCAAACCTCAACAAGCTTTTGTGGGTGGTGCTTAGCGTGACTATGAAGGAGATGACGATGAGCCAAAGAATGATGATATTGCTCTCATGGCTCACAACTCAAATGAGGTATTCTCCGACTCATCTTACTCCTCTATTGATGATGACACCTTACAAAAAGAATATAACAAACTTTGTGAATTGAGCTTAAAAATCATAAACAAAAATAAATTTTTGAAAACTAAAAAGGAGTTTTTAGAAAATGAAGTTTATGAGTTAAAAGAAAAAGCTAAGAGATTAGAAAGGAGTAAAGGTATTGACACATCTTGCAAATCATGTGAAGAGCTTAAACTCGAAGTTGAGAAACTTAAAATTACTCAAAATGATCTTATAAAACAAACCACAAAGTTTAAGAAGTTCGATAAGAGCATTTCTTGTGCGGATGAAGTTATGAAACTTCAAAAGTCACCCTTTGATAAAACAGGACTAGGATTCACAAAAATAGAAACTTCAAAGGGTCAAACGAAACAAGAAAAAAATGCACAAGAAACTAACAAAACTGCTACAGCAGCCCGCGGATCAGACGGAACCCAATCCAGGGTTCCGCCCATTGGACCCGAAGGTTCTGCCAGGTCTGCTGCAACAGTAACACCATCCACATCGGATCGTTCAAAATTTGTTAAAGTTACGTATAAAAATGGAACAAAACCTGCTTTTAAAAATGGAGTAGGACTTAGTAAAAACGAATTTAGAGCTAAGACTACTCAACCAAGACCTAAGACTCCAATTCCCAAACGCCCCTTTCCAAAGAGCAACTTCAACGCTCGACCAAACTACCAACATGTTTGGAACCAAAACACTCCTGGACATTACCAAACTCCAAATTACATGTCATGGAACCCTTATGTTCTATTTTCAAACTTGGAACAAGTTAATGGTATGCTTAACCAAAATGGACCCATGAGAAATTGGGGACCAAATGTTTGAGTGTTTTTCATAAAATAGGTGTGCCTCAAAGTTTGTTTGGAACCGGATGAATGGATTAAAGATAGCGGTTGTTCAAGGCACATGACGGGTAACAAAAGCCTCTTCACTACTTATCACAAATGTGACGGAGGTAATGTTACGTTTGGTAGTAAAGCTAAGAGAAAAATCATCGAAAAAGGTACAATCTCTCATGACTCCCTTTTTATAGATGATGTAGCTCATGTTGATAACTTAGGTTTTAATCTCCTTAGTATTAGTCAATTTTGTTGTAATAAGTATAATGTCTTTTTTAGTGAAAACGGAAGTAAAATACTTAAAGATGGTATAACCATAGCCAAAGGTGTCCTTAAGAACAACGTATACGTCATGAAGATGGATCCAACATCTAGAGACAAACTTTGTCTTACCTCATTAGATGAATCTTCAACTTTATGGCATAGACGTTTAGGACACGCTAACATGAGACTAATCCAAAACCTCTCCTCCAAAGACTTAGTTCGAAACCTACCTAAGTTGAAATATGACCAACACTTTTGTGATGCTTGCAAAGTCGGTAAACAAGTCCATAGTAGCCATAAGGCTAAAAACTTGGTTTCTACATCTAGGTGTCTAGAACTTTTGCATATGGATTTATTTGGTCCATCCGCTATACAAAGTTATGGAGGTAACTTCTACACTTTGGTCATAGTTGATGATTACTCAAGATATACTTGGACAAAATTTTTGAAAAGTAAAAATGAAGCTTTTGATAAATTTGAGATTCTAAGTAAGAAAATTCAAAATCAAGTAGGGTCTAATATTGTGTCTATTAGAACGGATCACGGTCGTGAATTTGATAATGAATTTCAATTTGGAAACTTTTGTGATATTAATGGTATTACTCATAACTTTTCGGCTCCACGTACTCCTCAATCTAATGGTGTAGTAGAACATAAAAACCGGACATTGCAAGAGATGAGTAGAACAATGCTTAATGAACAAAACATTCCACAAAAGTTTTGGTGTAATGTCGTTGACACATCAACGTACATTTTAAATCGAGTCTTAATTAGACCATTTTTGAATAAAACTCCTTATGAACTATATAAAGGTAAATAGCCTACATTAGGATACTTTAGAGTATTTGGGAGTAAATGTTTCATTCTTAACACCAAGGATTATCTCACCAAATTTGACCCAATGTCTTATGAAGGTGTATTTCTTGGATATTCACAAAATAGTAAAGCTTACATTGTTTTGAACAAAGAAACCTTAAGAGTCGAGGAATCGTTGAACGTAACATTTGACGAGAGTCCACCTCCCTCTAAGACATCACCTTTGGTAGATGATGACTTAGTTGAAAGCCAACCAATAGAAAGTCAAGAGATTTTAGGTAATGACAAGGAAGATGAACTATTAAACAAAGAACTTGTCAATGTCAAAGAATCTAAAAGTCATCCATTAGATGGTGTCATAGGCAACATTAACGAAAGAACACTAAGGTCAAAAGTTCAAAATGAAAGCAACTACTTTTGTTTCGTGTCAACCATTGAACCTAAAAACATTAATGAAGCCATTAAAGATGAGTCTTGGGTAATTGCAATGCAAGAAGAGTTAAACCAATTTGTTAGGAATGATGTATGGACATTAGTTCCTCAACCAAAGAGTCAAACTATAATTGGAACAAAATGGGTATTTCGTAATAAAATGGATGAAAATGGAATTGTGTCTAGAAACAAAGCTAGGCTAGTTGCACAAGGATATAACCAACAAGAAGGCATTGACTACGATGAAACTTTTGGTCCGGTTGCTAGGCTCGAGTCAATTAGAATCTTACTTGCATATGCATGTGCACACAATTTTAAACTCTTTCAAATAGACGTCAAAAGTGCATTTCTAAACGGAGTCATAAATGAAGAAGTGTATGTTGCTCAACCTTCGGGCTTCATCGATTTTGAAAAACCAAATCATGTTTACAAAGTTAAAAAGGCTCTTTACGGACTTAAGCAAGCTCCAAAAGCATGGTATGATCGACTTAAAACCTTCCTAGTTGACCATAAGTATACCATGGGTTTTGTTGATAATACTCTCTTCACTAAGAAGAAAGATTCACATATTATCATAGTCCAAATCTATGTTGATGACATTATATTCGGATCAACTTGTCAAGAATTATGTGTCGATTTCTCAAAAATCATGCATGACGAGTTTGAAATGAGTATTATGGGAGAACTCAACTTTTTCCTAGGACTCCAAATTAAACAACTAGAAGATTGTATCTTCTTTAACCAATCTAAATATATTAAGGACATGCTTAAGAAATTTGGATTAGAAGATTCGAAACCAATCAAAACTCCCATGTCCACGGAAACTAAACTCACCAAGGATGAGGAAAGTGAATCCGTAGATAGCACTAAATATAGAGGTATAATTGGTAGTCTACTTTACCTAACGGCTAGTAGACCCGACATTATGTTTAGTGTTTGTCTATGTGCTCGTTTTCAAGAAGATCCTAAGACTACTCATCTTGAAGCCGTTAAAAGGATTTTTAGGTATATTAAGGGCACTACACATTTAGGTTTATGGTATCCCAAAGGAACGGGAATAGACACCATAGTGTATGCCGACTCGGATCATACCGGTGACTATGTCGATAGAAAAAGTACAAGTGGTATTTGTACTTTTGTTGGACATTGTCTCACCTCATGGTTCTCTAAGAAGCAAACGGCTCTTGCTATCTCAACAACTGAAGCCGAGTACGTTTCGGCCGGAAAGGCATGTCAACAAGCTCTCTGGATGAAGCAAGCTCTTGTTGACTACGGAATTCAACTTAACGACATCACAATTCTTTGTGACAACAAAGGTGCCATTGATCTTAGCAAAAAACCGGTTCAACACGCTCGTACCAAACATATTGAAATCCGTCATCATTTCCTTCGTGACAACGTTCAAAAAGGAAATATCTCAATTGAGAAAGTTTCTTCCGAAGACAACATAGCTGACATTCTCACAAAACCCCTTAAACGTGAACCTTTTAACCTTCTTAGGCTAGGCTTATGACTCATGGAACCTACGTTGTAGTTCTGGATATTAGACAAAAATCACAAAATCAAAACAAATCCATAACTCTTTTTCTCAGCAGGGTCGGCGGAACCCTCAGACACAACGGATGGAACCCAATTCAGGGGTCCGCCGTATCCGCCGACCTGCAGAATCATTTTTTTGTTTATATTAAACCAAACACCCATTATCTCATACCACCACTTCCAAACTGTTACTATTCACTTTACCATCCATCCATACCTACGATTTCTTGGTCTTCCTTTCACTCACATTGCAAATCAATCATCATTGTAAGTATTCTAAACTTGATTACAATCCTGATCTGAGTCTAGGAATTCTATTTTTGCACAAAAACAAAAACTTGGGGTTATGTGATGAGTGTGTAAATACTCATCATTTTTATCGTATCTGAACTGCCAAAACATCCAAAAACACTCAAATACGCATCAAAATACTGAAAATATTCCAGGATTGTGTTTTATATATTTCTGATGCAAAATGTTTAAAAACAAATGAAAAACGAACAAAGTTTGCATAATTGGCAGTTTCAATCCCTCAAGTTTCAAAAATTGACAAAACTAGTCCCTGAAGGTTTTAAATGAAAGAAAAGTCAACCCAAGGCATTTAAAAGTCAAAAGTTATCAAATTTGATCCTTGGGTAAAAAGTTTGAGAAAATTACACCTTTAGTCCCTGCAGTTTGAAAAAGTACAAAAATGGTCCTTGAAGTTTCAGAAAATGGCAGATTTGGTCCCTGGTGGGATATTTTTGAAAGAAAAAATCATTTTTGATCCTTGGGAAGTCACAAAAGTCATTTTTGGTCCTTGGGATGTAAATTTGGTAAATTTACATGTTTGGTCCCCGTAGTTTAGAATTTTGCACAATTGGTCCCCGGAAAACTTAATTTTGGAAAATAATAAATCAAAGGTCCTTGTATTATTGGAGCTTGGCATGTTTGGTCCCTTGAAACACTTTGGAGAAATTACAGCTTCAACCCTCAATGTTTGATGGAATTACAATGTTGGTCCTTGTGTGTTAAATACCAAACGGACTCTTGTTTATTATTTACCCCAAAACCAAACAACCACAGCCCACACCCAACCATTTCTTGGCCCAATCCCCTCACAAGCCCAAACCTTTTAAAATAAAAATCCCTCCCCGTTTTTTTTATTATCCCCAGTCAACCCCCAATGTTGACCATCTCCTCCACATCACTCCCCCCACCATCTGCTACACTCCAAACACAAACACCATCATTACCCTAGCCTCCTTCACCCCCTGCACACTCCAACCCCCCCCCCCCCCCTTGCATCTCCAAACAAACACAAACCTCCAAACTCTCCCCCTAGCACCAATAATCAGAGAAAAAGACAAAGTTCAATTTAGGCGCCAAAACTATTAAACGGCTAAGATTGAGGTTATGTGATCCTGTGACCAAGAAACAGCTGGGAAAAGACAAGTGGTCTCTCAAAACCCCAATTTGAAGAACTATAAAAGAAAAAGAGATGCAATGGAAGCAGTAGTAGTTTTTAGGGTAGTTTTTAGCTTATTTTAAATTTATGTCAAATTAGTTGTAGCCTGTAATTTCTTTTCAAACTCAGTATTGTAATCTGTTTCATTCGAATAAAGTAAGTTTTTAGTTTATATAATTCCAATTTTAATTCAAGTTTCAGTTTTCCTCAAAAATAGAAAAAAATACAGAAAATATAAAAAAATAAAAAAAAATAATAAAAAATAAAAAGAGAAGAAGAGAAGAAGGAGATGGACTGCTGCGGTTTAGAACCTCATGGGAGGTGTTAGGATAGTTGTGGGCTCTTGGTACCCTTTTCTCAACTTGGAATTATTTTGTAAGCATCTTGTTAAGTTTATGAATTTTACTGTAGAACCTCTTGATTATAGCTTATCTTTGAATTTCTGTATTATTATTGTGTATGTCAGTTTAAAGCTTGCTCAATTTTACTCACTTGTTCTTTGAAATTCATAACTGCTAAAGTTTCTCATTGTTACTGCCAAATTAGCATAACCTTGAGTTATGGGATTTTGTTGTTTAGAATGGTGTTTGCATGCTTAAATGTGCTTATCACATAACTTTATAACCTTGTGGAGCAATCTTTTAGCTTAATTCAGTCCATACCTTTGAAATGCCCTTGACAGTTAACTGTTAAGGGAGTGTTTGGATCAGTGTTATCCACTGAGTTCAGAGGTGAAATTTTTAGTGTTCTTTATCCTTGCATGTTACTATAGGTTAGTATAGTTAGGATAAATAATAAAGTCAGAAGTTAGTTAAAGAAAAGTCTTAATTAGCTTTTTATTTCCTTATTGTGTTAACTGTCATGAATTTAGAATCCATAATCACCTAGATTAGCTCACTAGTTGTTAGGATTGCTTAGAATAATCTAATTTTTCTTTATAACAACAAGCTTAGTCATTAGATTAGGATCAAAATCCATTTTGGTCAAAATTCATCATATATGAAAAAGTCAACATTTGCATACACTCAGAAATGGGACAATATTCAAATGAATGTGTAGGATTCATTAATGCTTGAAAATACAAAAGATTTGTTGTTTTGCAAACTTAGGCAGCTTGTTTATCATAACCAAGAAGAAATTTTCCATTTGAAACTCATTTGGTCAGTTGAATTTGAGTCCAAAGTGGACAGCTTGGCCATTCTTATGCCCTGCACCCAGCATGCCCCTTTTGACCCGTTTTTCAAGTAACCACAAATCGGTCAATTTTGGGTGAAAGGATTTGATCTTTGCTGTTTTGTACTCTCACTTAGGTAGTTTTTAGGATTGTGCCTTTAGTTTTCCCTAGTGTGCTTAATCAGTTGCTTATTTTGAGCCTTTTTGTTAACTGTTGAACCCCCATGCTGATGGTGTGCATCAGCAGCCATATGAGCTTGTAGATTTCTTCTTGATTTGGCTTAAACCTAGTGTGTGATTGAGATTGGTAGTTGTTTTGGGTGTTATTTGAAGTTGTGCATTAAATTTCAGCTTATTTATGTTTCTTATAAGCTTTTTGAGCTCTTGGGCTTGACTGCTCATCAACCAACCTCAGTATTGATCACCCCACTTCACAAGCTTCTTAAAAGCTCATCTCTGATGTCCAGCTTGTGTTCTTAAGCTTGTTGGGAAGCCCCTCAGGGTGCCTTTTCGGATCAATATTTAGTTTGGCCTCCCAACCTCATCTGTGGGCCTCACCAAGAGCTGCATATGGGCTGTTGAGGCCTGCTTTGTTTGTGAAATTGGCCAAGTGCTTTTTACCCTTCCTCAGCTTATTGCTTGTACTTATTCCCTTCTTTTTTGATTATTTCTATTGTTCATTGCTTGTTGTAGCTTAAATCACTTTTGTGTCACCCTAGTGTAGCTTTTCTGGTAAGCTTTTGTGCATCTTAATATCCTAATAAGCCTTTGTCAAAAATCTGTTTAGCACTTTGTTGTCCAAAGTGCTTATTCTTGAATTTCAGCCAAACTGATTTCACAAATGATTGTCATTTTAAGTATTTAAATTACTTTGTAAAAGAAAATTTCAGAAAAGACAAAAATTAAGAAAGTGATAGCTTCTATTTAAGCCCTTTGGCTTATTTTTCTGCTTATTCATAAGCAATTCTCATTTTTAAATTTTCCTTAGGTTTATATAACTAAAAATAATTTTAGGAATTTTTTCAGATTTTTCCTTGGTGATTTAGTATTTTTTATAATTTAGTTTAATTTAAATTAATTAAATAATTAGTTTTAATTAATAATAAATAATTAAAAAGTAGAAAAAATAGGTTTTCTGTTTTAAAATTAGTTTTATAATATTTTAGATTTTTCTAAATTTAATTTTCATTTTTCTAGTTAATTTTCATAATTAATTCATAATTAGTGTAATTTTGTTAATTAAAAAGTAATTAATAATTAGTAATTAATTAATAGTAATTAATTAATAGTTGTAAAAATAATTTTAATTTTCCAAAAATTTTCTTATTATATTAGGATTGTAAAAATATAATTTTCACGTTCGTAGGACTTTATTTGCTCACGTTTCACTTTTTATTTTGCGCGTTCGCGTTATTTTTAATTCAAACGCGCGTTTTAGGTTTAACTTACGTTTCTAGGTTATCTGATTATCAGTAATTGTTCTAATAGTGTTTCTAAGTTATTTTCAATCATAATCTCATAGTTTAATCACTCAAATCAAATTCCTGATCCTACTGTCCAAATTCACCCGATCACAGAACCGTTTGATAACCATCACACCTCGTCGGGACATAACGACCCGGGGAAACACTATATTCCGCGGAGCATTGACTCTAAACTGTTTGACCTGGTTGACCATTGACTGATCAATTTAGGTTGACTGTTTAGCATCAATCAAATTTTTGGCGCCGCTGGCGGGGAGGTGTGCTCGCTATTCTAAACGGTTTTGCGTATTAGTGAATCGGGAAATACATCCATTGTATATTTACCACCCTTGTTCATATTATCTTCTTATTTTCATATAAAAACAAAACTGTTCCCGAAAACATTTTAAAATTAGTTTTCAACGAACACAAAAAGAGTTTCTTTCTCATTTGTACAAAATGTATTTCAAAAATACCAAAAATATTCACCTTTACCCTCACATCTTTGATTCTCCATTTCTTACCCTCTATAAACCTTTGATTCTTTCCTATGTCGTATCCACACCATTTGGGATGCCAATTGTAACACCCCCAATTCATGATGCAGCGGAATTCAAACTGGGTGTTACTCGACGGCACAATAGTCACAATAATAGAAAACGAACTCTAATTGAGTCGTTTTTTAAAGATTTATCATTCAAATTATATAAATATCAGAGATTACAAAATGAGGTCCCAGATGGTTCCATGTTTACAATTTACATTTAATGAGTTTTTAAATGATAATAAAATTTAAAGCCCTCTTGAATATCCGTGCTCCTCCGTGCCAGCCTCGTTCATTATGGACCTGAAATACATGCTTAAAACAGCCAACACAAAGGTTGAGTGGAATTCGTAGAGTTTGTAGTTAAATCGTTGAACACAATAATCGTAGTGTGAGCTATAGACTCACACTCATAGTTAGAAAACAAAATCGTTATTATTGCACTAAACTCATGCAACCAAAGCATTAACATCGAACCAAAAATTGGCATTATAGAAGTCCTACCAAGGTAATATTGCCATTATACCTCAAAATCTCAAATATAGTGCATTTGTTTGAACTCGTAGTTGTTCAACACAAATGGGATTCGTCAATCCCAATAGATCTATTCATAATATTCGCGCTCACTATAGCTAGTGACTAATGGTTCATGATATAGGGACTTCGAACATGGCAATCGTTACTTAGTGACAATAAAACATAGTCGGGTAGCATACAGTAGAAAGCATTGTGTTCGAGTAGAAAAATAATAGCATGTATCCCCCCCATGGGTTTGTAAAATAGTTAAACAATAGAAAGTGGGGCTACGAACTCACCTTAAGTTATGTAGTAAGTAGTGAATGTGATGGTCGAATCGCGAAGGTTTCTACGAGCAACCTATAATAGAATGTTGCGACTTAGGATTGAAGTAAAGAATATGAAGATGTGCCTATATATATCTTGCAATTTAGTCCATGATGTGGTACGATGTATAGTGTAAGTCTTTGAAAAGAGATGATTCATGAAACATGTGTAGTTTGTATATCGTTTACTACCGTTCGGGCCGACATAATTCAGAAGTTATGTTAGTAAACGTTCGAGGAGCCAGGACACTTTAATTCGTAAATCCACAACTCATCTCGACGGCTTACATAATGAACTCCTCACATGAGGCTCCCTACTATTGTAGTAGTTGATAAAATATATATATATAAGTTTTGATCCGAAAAGTTACATGTCTAATATTTGAATAAACTTAGGAAAGTTTATCTTTACATGAAGATTGTTATTAGGGTAAGTTTCTTATAACTTGTATGACAAATACTTGTAATATCTCATGGTTCTTTAGATGAAGTAGATCCAAATTGTATGTTCAAGTTATCGCCAATACTTTAGCTCATGTTTTCGCCTAAGTAAGTTTATATGTCATTTAGTCATGGCCTTGCTATGACCTTTGGTTATTGTTCCATGGTCTTGAGACTCAACCTTGGCTTTAGCCATGGTTGTGGTCTTGAATCTAGGTCATAAGACCTCTTGGTCTTATTAAAACATAACCATTATATAGTGACTTATATATATATATGTAAATAGTTGTTAAGAAACTGAGAAAAATCTCATTCGTTATTGGTTTTCTGGAAACGTGCTCCTGAGTTTTTGAAGAAAACGTGATTCCGGACAACTTTCGTGCTTTAACTTTTTCATGAAACGGACCAGAAAGGCCTCTTTTTGCGTGTTTTATGTTCTGTCATAGAAACTATTTTGGCAGTTTTGCCGCAAAGTTTTGGTAACTTCAAATGGTCATAACTTTTGACTCGTATACTCGTTTTAGGTGGTTCAAATTGCTATGGTTTCCTTGTTAGGTCCTCTACTACAATATGTAATGATCCAATATCATAATTTTTCCATTTTGATCAGATTATACCAAGAAAGTCACTAGTTTACTTGTTTAAATAACTTAACTTAACAATCATTTACAATAACTTGTTTTACCCATTTTTATACATCATGGACATGATCACAAGACAAAATATAGCATGAATGATATGTAAATAGCATGAATATGATATTTAACAAGAAGTATGTTAGGGTTTGCTTACAACTTTTGGGCTTTCTAAGAGAAAGGAAAGTAACTAGTAAGGAAAGGACTTTGATTGACAAGCTTCTCTTCACTTTAGCAATCCTTCTACTCTTGTATTCTTGAAGGATTTGTGATCTTTGATAAACCGAGGTTATTTGAAGATTATAACTACGTCTTTTTGGAGACTTTAAAGTTATAACAACTTTTCTTAGAAAATTTCCAAGATCGAAGATCAAACACTAGTTTCCTTTAAAAAACTAGTGCACTTTCTTACAAAATATAAGAAAAGTGCCTTAGGGTTTTAGGACTTTGATAGATAAAGAGAGGAGGGTGCAAGGAATTTCATGTGTTTAGCTTGGTATTTACAGGGTAGGAAAAATAGTTAACCATATATTGGGTTAGAATTTAACCATGGTTAGTTAAGACACTTGTAATGATCTAAAGGATCAATGGTCAAGATCAAGTCACACCAAGGTGACTCCCCCCCCCCCCTATTGGCGGTTTCATGAAGCTAGGGAGGGTGAGGTGTGCCTTGGTTGATAATATCCAAGATTTTTGGTTAGTTTTGACTCCGGGAAATGCCAATCGTAAATGATTAAGCCTCAAAACGTAAAACCGGGTATCGTAAAAATGTGGAACTAGACTTATAATGTCTAGACTGGGCTCAGTCTAATGTCGGTTGGTATTAAATGTCTTTTAGACATAAAACCGTAAGCCTAAAAATCAATGAATGACTTATAAAATCAAGGAATGATTTTTGGTCAAAGGAGGAGGGAAAAATATGTTGACTTATTCCAAAAATGTGAAAACTAAAATCGTCTTAGAAACGTGGTGCAAGTATAGGCTAAGGTTATGGCTGAGTAAAAACGCTTAAAAGTGAAAATTCCAGTTTTTCACGGCCGAGGTTTATTTGGTCATGTTTTTCACAGTCATGATTTATTCTCAAATAAATCATGAGTGTATCAAACATTTTTCTGATACGGGGAAAATTAACGCGGTCGTGTTTCGTTGTGCGTAGAATTTTTGAATGACGTTTTACCCTAAAACGTGTAATTCCTTATTAACTTTCGCGAAAATGATCTGATGAATGTCAAACTTTTAATTTGCCATGGAAATGATTTATCACTCGAGGCCAAGAAACAAAAATCAAATTTCGGGAAAAATGAATAGTAAAAGTGAATAGTAAAATTTTTCGGGAATAGTAATTAACCTGAAAATGTGAATTGTTACAGTCTCTACCCCTTACGGGGAACTTCGTCCCGAAGTTCTATGTGTGTTATACTTTGGAGTGGTGTCGATGAAGAGGTGTGGTTACTTATGAGAACTAGAGTGATGTAGTTTGATTTGTCGTTTCAGTGTATGACGTAGGATGAGGTTACTTATGAGAAGTTTGTTTCTAAGAAAACATACAGGTGACTGCTCCCAGCATAACATGATCCCTCCTGAATTAGACATAGGTGATCAGGCTATGTATAATTTAGAACCGATAATGTGATGTTTGGTTTAGTCACGTAGTATTGTGTTTCTTAAAAGTTTTAGATGGTATTCAATCTTGTAAAGCTGATGAGGTTGCTTGTGGTGTAACTAAGGATGATTTGAGCTTTAAAAGTGCATCAAGATCGGTTAATGAGCTTGTGGTTGCAACGGTTGTGAAGATAATGATGGTGAAAAGACGAACGAGGCTTGTGTCCTTCATTTTGGTTTGATGAGTTTTAGTGGTTTGAGATGAAGCTGGGTAAAGAAGATATGATATCAATTTATAGGGTGGTATTAACGAAGTAATTTTTCTAAGATGGTGGTAGAATATCTTGGAGTAAAATGATGTGAAACAATAAAGTGGTAACAAAATAGCTTGGAGTAAAATTTGTTGAATGGTTTATAGGATATGTGGGTAAACCTTATAGAATGGTAATAGTCTACTAATCAGTCAAATTGGTTTAGAGATAGAAAGTACAATAGATGAGAATTATCACAAAGAGTTGTTTATTGAACATTAAATATTCTTAAGTCATAAAACTCCCATTACTAGGGATGACATACACGTAGTACAACATAGTGCATAAATAAATATGAGTGCTAAGTTCTAAACTTCATTGTTCTGCAGTGTTGTTGAGATTCTGATAAGCTCCTTCTCCTCTTATCATATATGCTCACCCCTGGTTGTCTTCAACTTGTTGACCTTGGTTTTGGGGACATCGGTTCTTGTAATGTCCACTTTCTCCACACCCGAAGCATATAACTATCGGTTGTGTGTTGCTACCGGTAGCTACAGCCTTGACTCTACAATCTCTGGCAAGGTGTCCAGTGTTTTGACAGTTGCGACACTTAGCCGGGCAAGGACCAGAGTGATGGAAGTTACACTTATTGCATAGTGGAGCATTCCCGGTATACCCTGCGCCTCTAGTTGGTGCAGCCACATAAGCCTTTGCGGCCTCTTGTCTTTTGTTTTGCTGGTTATGATGGTTGTTGTTTTGAGTTTGGTTGTTGTTGTTGTTGTTGTTGTTGTTGTTGTTGTTGTTGTTGTTGTTGTTGTTGTTGTTGTTGTTGTTGTTGTTACTTCCATGGTTACCATCCCATGGTCGCTTGTTGTTGTTGTTCCTATTGTTATTGTTGTTACTGTAGTTGGAGTTGTTGGTGTTGTTTTGTCTTCAGGTTTCTGCCGTACGCACCACTTGATCCATGAGGCTGCGAGACATCCGCATAGCTTCATCAAGTTCCTTGGGATTTGTTGAAGTTACATTCCCTTGTATACTTGGTGGAAGTCCCCAGATATACCGTTCCAACAATTTTTCTTTTGTTGAAACCATTGTTGGACACAGTATCCTCAATTCTTGGAATCGACGGTTGTAAGTTATGATGTCATTTCCCTTAACAGCATGATCCCAAAATTCTACCTCTAACTTCTGTATTTCACTGCGGGGGCAGTACTCTTTGATCATCATCTTCTTCAAGTTATCCCAAGATATCTTATAAGCATTTTCAATGCCTATTGGTTGAGATATTGAATTCCACCATGATAATGCTTCATCCAGCAGTGTACTAGTGGCATATTGAACTTTATCACTCTCGATACATTTGCTGACCAAAAATACCGACTCTGCTTTCTCAAACCAGCGGGTCAAACCTACGGCTCCTTCAGTACCTTTAAACTTTATGAGTTCGCATTTCAAATAGGAAATGAATGAGCAACCCTTAGGTACTGAAGCAACATTTGTCACTGGAGGGATAGTTAGGCTTGGTCCTCCAATGTTAAGGCTGGCAATTCGGGCAGTTTCTGCAGCCATAGCAACTTCCGCAGCAATGGCGGCATCAGCGGCTGCTGCAGCATCAGCAGCTGTAGCATCTTCAACGGCTACTGCAACACCAGCAGCTGTGGCGGATTCGGCAGCTGCTGCAGCTACGGCTGCTCGTTCCGTTGTGAGTGCTGCATTGACACTGTCTTTAACTAGTTTGCGAATAGTAGCTTGAGTCATTGCTGGTGGTGTCTTCTTCTTTGGCGCCATGATTCTATTGTTCAAAAGATACGTCGTAAGTAGAGAGTTATGAAATAACCATGATTTTTGATGGGAAATGATAGAATAATTATGTTGAAGATTTAAAGGCATAACACATGATAGTATAAAACAAGAGTTTTATTCGTACAACGTTGGTTGATTTACAAAATCGAAACCTATTACAAGCTTCTTCAAAATTTACTAACTGATACTTTCAGTTTAGTAATTACAACGTTTTTACTATCGCTAGTTATTACATAGATTTCGTAACATTTACTAACTGAGTCTAATCAGTTTAGTAGTACAAAAGTTAACTAGTATCATCACACTAGTCTATTGTGGGTTAGAAGGTCCGAGCAGCTCTGATTGATCGGCAACTTCTTGGTTTAGTGTGCCATAGAGGTATGAGTCGATGAAGTTTGAGAAGCTGTAGTTTCCATGCTGACTTTCTTGTTGGATCAATGGAGGTCGAGATACGATCCATAATGAGTGATCCAAATCATCACATGTAGGGATATCAAAGGGAAGTGATAGTGGTGGTGGTAATGGCTCTAGTACATATTCATACTCATTATCCTCCTCGGAGTCTGCCTCAACCCAATTTTGTTCAAAATAATTAGAAATATTCAACGCAAAATTAGTTGGCATTGGTTCCTCCTCTTCTTCGTCGGTTGAATCTTCGAAAGGTTCTTCTTCGTTATCAGAAGCGAAGGCATTTACGAAGTCAAATCCGAACTCGGGTGAGGGTGGTAAGACTTGGAAGTTATTAGGTAGAGTGGGCACATAATCGGGAGAAGTGGGTACGCACATGATTTCTATGAGAAGAATTACAGTGTTAAAATAATTCTAACGTTTATGGGGAGTGCTCAAAATATGGCAAGCATATATATAGCAATATACTAATATGTTTATGTAGCATAACATGCATAATAAGTCCAATATCGTCTGGAGGATGGAAGACACGGAGAGCGGAAGGCTATAAAATGTTTTTGCTTGTAGTGTGGTTATAGTTTAGGTCTCAATTAGACCCGTTTCTCTATAACCATGGCTCTGATACCAATCTGTAACACCCCCAATTCATGATGCAGCGGAATTCAAACTAGGTGTTACTCGACGGCACAATAGTCACAATAATAGAAAATGAACTCTAATTGAGTCATTTTTTAAAGATTTATCATTCAAATTATATAAATATCAGAGATTACAAAATGAGGTCCCAGATGGTTCCATGTTTACAATTTACATTTAATGAGTTATTGAATGATAATAAAATTTATAGCCCTCTTGAATATCCGTGCTCCTCCGTGCCAGCCTCGTTCATTATGGACCTGAAATACATGCTTAAAACAGTCAACACAAAGGTTGAGTGGAATTCGTAGAGTTTGTAGTTAAATCATTGAACACAATAATCGTAGTATGAGCTATAGACTCACACTCATAGTTAGAAAACAAAATCGTTATAATTGCACTAAGCTCATGCAACCAAAGCATTAACATCGAACCAAAAATTGGCATTATAGAAGCCCTACCAAGGTAATATTGCCATTATACCTCAAAATCTCAAATATAGTGCATTTGTTTGAACTCGTAGTTGTTCAACACAAATGGGATTCGTCAATCCCAATAGATCTATTCACAATATTCGCGCTCACTATAGCTAGTGACTAATGGTTCATGATATATGGACTTCGAACATGGCAATCGTTACTTAGTGACAATAAAACATAGTCGGGTAGCATACAGTAGAAAGCATTGTGTTCGAATAGAAAAATAATAGCATGTATCCCCCCATGGGTTTGTAAAATAGTTAAACAATAGAAAGTGGGGCTACGAACTCACCTTAAGTTATGTAGTAAGTAGTGAATGTGATGGTCAAATCGCGAAGGTTTCTACGAGCAACCTATAATAGAATGTTGCGACTTAGGATTGAAGTAAAGAATATGAAGATGTGCCTATATATATCTTGCAATTTAGTCCATGGTGTGGTACGATGTATAGTGTAAGTCTTTGAAAAGAGATGATTCATGAAACATGTATAGTTTGTATATCGTTTACTACCGTTCGGGCCGACATAATTTAGAAGTTATGTTAGTAAACGTTCGAGGAGCCAGGACACTTTAATTCGTAAATCCACAACTCATCTCGACGGCTTACATAATGAACTCCTCACATGAGGCTCCCTACTATTGTAGTAGTTGATAAAATATATATATATATATATATATATATATATATATATATATATATATATATATATATATATATATATATATATATATATATATAAGTTTTGATCCGAAAAGTTACATGTCTAATATTTGAATAAACTTAGGAAAGTTTATCTTTACATGAAGATTGTTATTAGGGTAAGTTTCTTATAACTTGTATGAAAAATACTTGTAATATCTCATGGTTCTTTAGATGAAGTAGATCCAAATTGTATGTTCAAGTTATCGTCAATACTTTAGCTCATGTTTTCGCCTAAGTAAGTTTATATGGTCATTTAGTCATGGCCTTGCCATGACCTTTGGTCATTGTTCCATGGTCTTGAGACTCAACCTTGGCTTTAGCCATGGTTGTGTTCTTGAATCTAGGTCATAAGACCTCTTGGTCTTATTAAAACATAACCATTATATAGTGACTTATATATATATATATATATATATATATATATATATATATATATATATATATATGTGTATATATATATATATATGTATATATATATATATATATATATATATATATATATATATATATATATATATATATATATATATATATATATGTGTGTGTGTGTAAATAGCTGTTAAGAAACTGAGAAAAAACTCATTCGTTATTGGTTTTCTGGAGACGTGCTCCTGAGTTTTTGAAGAAAACGTGATTCCGGACAACTTTCGTGCTTTAACTTTTTCATGAAACGGACCAGAAAGGCCTCTTTTTGCGTGTTTTATGTTCTGTCACAGAAACTATTTTAGCAGTTTTGCCGCAAAGTTTTGGTAACTTCAAATGGTCATAACTTTTGACTCGTATACTCGTTTTAGGTGGTTCAAATTGCTATGGTTTCCTTGTTAGGTCCTCTACTACAATATGTAATGATCCAATATCATAATTTTACCATTTTGATCAGATTATACCAAGAAAGTCACTAGTTTACTTGTTTAAATAACTTAACTTAACAATCATTTACAATAACTTGTTTTACCCATTTTTATACATCATGGACATGATCACAAGACAAAATATAGCATGAATGATATGTAAATAGCATGAATATGATATTTAACAAGAAGTATGTTAGGGTTTGCTTACAACTTTTGGGCTTTCTATGAGAAAGGAAAGTAACTAGTAAGGAAAGGACTTTGATTGACAAGCTTCTCTTCACTTTAGCAATCCTTCTACTCTTGTATTCTTGAAGGATTTGTGATCTTTGATAAACCGAGGTTATTTGAAGATTATAACTACGTCTTTTTGGAGACTTTAAAGTTATAACAACTTTTCTTAGAAAATTTCAAGATCGAAGATCAAACACTAGTTTTCTTTCGAAAACTAGCTAACTATCTTACAAAATATAAGAAAAGTGCCTTAGGGTTTAAGACTTTGATAGATAAAGAGAGGAGGGTGCAAGGAATTTCATGTGTTTAGCTTGGTATTTATAGGGTAGGAAAAATAGTTAACCATATATTGGGTTAGAATTTAACCATGGTTAGTTAAGACACTTGTAATGATCTAAAGGATCAATGGTCAAGATCAAGCCACACCAAGGTGACTCCCCCCCCCCTATTGGCGGTTTCATGAAGCTAGGGAGGGTGAGGTGTGCCTTGGTTGATAATATCCAAGATTTTTGGTTAGTTTTGACTCCGGGAAATGCCAATCGTAATTGATTAAGCCTCAAAACGTAAAACCGGGTATCGTAAAAATGTGGAACTTGAAAGTATGGTTAAACATGTCAATATACTTCATAATAAAATATAAAATGAGTGGTAGGTTTCATTGGGGTGGTAAATCCTTGCTAAAACTGGAAACACGGATCTAAAACGCGTAATACGTAAAATGTACGAATATTGTGTAAAATTGAGAAAAGTAAAATGTTACTTTTCTAATACGATAAAATTGATTTAAAATGACTTATAATGTCTAGACTGGGCTCAGTCTAATGTCGGTTGGTATTAAATGTCTTTTAGACATAAAACCGTAAGCCTAAAAATCAATGAATGACTTATAAAATCAAGGAATGATTTTTGGTCAAAGGAGGAGGGAAAAATATGTTGACTTATTCCAAAAATGTGAAAACTCAAATCGTCTTAGAAACGTGGTGCAGGTATAGGCTAAGGTTACGGCTGAGTAAAAACGCTTAAAAGTAAAAATTCCAGTT
Source organism: Artemisia argyi (assembly GCA_030686995.1). Taxonomy (NCBI): domain Eukaryota; kingdom Viridiplantae; phylum Streptophyta; class Magnoliopsida; order Asterales; family Asteraceae; genus Artemisia; species Artemisia argyi. The sequence continues at coordinate 82,652,123 of CM060677.1, read as the reverse complement.
TTTCACGGCCGAGGTTTATTTGGTCATGTTTTTCACAGTCATGATTTATTCTCAAATAAATCATGAGTGTATCAAACATTTTTCTGATACGGGGAAAATTAACGCGGTCGTGTTTCGTTGTGCGTAGAATTTTTGAATGACGTTTTACCCTAAAATGTGTAATTCCTTATTAACTTTCGCGAAAATGATCTGATGAATGTCAAACTTTTAATTTGCCATGGAAATGATTTATCACTCGAGGCCAAGAAACAAAAATCAAATTTCGGGAAAAATTTTGGGAAAAATGAATAGTAAAAGTGATTAGTAAAATTTTCCGGGAATAGTAATTAACCTGAAAATGTGAATTGTTACACCAATGGTGTGGTGGCCCTCATAACGGTGGTAATTGCCCCGGCTGTAGCGTGGTAGAGTCAGGAAATGGGTTTGTCTATAACCAGGATCCCTATTCTTACCATGACACAACTGATTTATTCCACCAGCCACCAAACCATGAGATACTGACATATTCGTGTGAATATCGTGGAGGTCCTCATCAAGGATTTGAGTGTCAAACCGGAAACACGTTTATCTACGAACAGTTTTCTGATAACACTCAGAATTTTGAAAATGACCAATATCCATACGATTCACCAAACCATACTCAACAGTTTAACTGTTGTGAGTACTATGGTGGTTCACACTACAGTTCTGATTGTCAATCAGGAAACACATTTGTCTATGAGCAGTTTCCTGATAACAGTTATGACTCTAGCACATATGACTCACAGCCACATCAGTTTTACTGTTGTGATTACTGTGGCGGTCCACACTTCAGCTCAGATTGTCAAACAGGGAATCCAATTCCCTGTAACAATCTTGACACATCATATTATGACCAACCTCCACAGTCCCAATTGAGTCAGGCACTTCTTCCAGAAATGCAAAATATGATGAAAATTTGTGATGAACTTAAGGATTTGAGTGTCAAACCGGAAACACGTTTATCTACGAACAGTTTTCTGGTAACACTCAGAATTTTGAAAATGACCAATAGCCATACGATTCACCAAACCATACTCAACAGTTTAACTGTTGTGAGTACTATGGTGGTTCACACTACAGTTCTGATTGTCAATCAAGAAACACACTTGTCTATGAGCAGTTTCCTGATAACAATTATGACTCTAGCACATATGACTCACAGCCACATCAGTTTTACTGTTGTGATTACTGTGGCGGTCCACACTTCAGCTCAGATTGTCAAACAGGGAATCCAATTCCCTGTAACAATCTTGACACATCATATTATGACCAACCTCCACAGTCCCAATTGAGTCAGGCACTTCTTCCAGAAATGCAAAATATGATGAAAATTTGTGATGAACTTAAGGATTTAGTTAAAGATCTTGCTCAAAAGTATACACATGAGAAATCCATGGAAGAATTGCTGGCTGAAGAGCAGGCTGCTAAAGTAAATTCCCAAGATGCCTATGAAAAATCTATCAGGGAATCAATTGCAAAAGAAAAAGCAGCCAAATCTAGCTCTTTGTTCCGTTTTATTCCTGATGACAGTGATGATGAAAATACACTTGATATCCTTCAATTCTATAAAGATTCATCAAGTTCATCAGTTGATATCCCAACAGTTGAGATTCCATCTCAAACAACTGCTATCACACCCGAAGTTCACACTCACTCTCTGAACATGGAGATGAGCATCTTAGCACTATTCTGGAAAAGGAATCGGACGAATTCATAAAGTCTAGTGCTGAGATCCTTGTCCCAATCCCGAGAGAGTCACAGGGAACTTTTGATCATATGTGTGATTTACCTTCCCCTCTTGAGTGTTCAAACGATCATTTTGAGACTTTCTCAAATTTTAATGATGAGTGTACATCTCATGGAGACATTGAGTATATTGAGGCATCACTCCCACAGTCTGATGTTGATCCTCTTCTTGAGGAGTTCGCCGATGAACTTACTCACATCAATCCACTTTCATTGGAAAGTGATGATGGTCTCCTTGATTTCGAAGCCGATCTGGGAGAAATTGAAAGTCTCCTATATCACGATCCACCACTCACTTCTGATCCTAACAGTCCAATAGAGAATGTTAATCTCTTTGTTCCCGAAACATTCAATACTACTCTCACCAATCCTCTATTTGAATTCGAATCTGAATTCACTTTGATTTCTGATAATCCACTCTTTGATATTCGGAATGAGGATTGTGATGAGTCTATTCCGGAACATGAATTCATAGATTCACATCTTGTGAATAATTATCTTCATGAGGAGTTCTCCGGTGAACTCACTCATCATATCATGACTCCTCCGGAGTTTGATAGCCCGGGGGGAGATGCACTCAATAATGAGGATTTGCAAATTCCCACCCACCCTCCCAGGATATTTTTGAGCTTAACCCTTGAAATCCAAATTCAGGCTACTGAGCCTGCTCTCGAGGAAGAAAATCTTATCATGATTTTCATCATGGTTTTATTCCTTTTCTTCACCTACAGGGTGACTTCTCTTGTTCTTCACTCCTTCGGGAATGAGGATACCATCTTTGATCCCGGCATTTTCATTTACCATTATCTTGAGCCGGGTACTTATCTCATCGGTGTGGAACTTTCACGTGCTTCAAATGTTTGTCCAAACATCTTGAATGAAAGTCCGATGGAGATTCCTTCTTCCACATCATGCTTCCTCAAGGACAAATGAATTCGGGGTCGAGTCAAGCTAGCGACTCAGTAAACAAAAACAGTAGCATGCTTATAGGGTTTTCACCCTAAGTGTGGGGGAGTCACCCCTGCTATGATTACAAAAGTGAAAAACAAAATGGTGTTTTCCACGCTTAGCTTGTAATGTTGCCCTTTTACGTTCAAAGAGTCGGCATAATAGCCGGGACTTTGAATATTGAGGACAATATTCATTCTAAGTGTGGGGGGGTATTTCGCTATTCTAGCGAATTTTATCACATTTTACTATCTAATACCCCCGTTTTTTACCAAAATTTTTAAAATTTTTTCACTGAAGTTCAAAATTTTTTGTGGTTATCAGTCCGCCATGTCTAACCGACAAAAGGATTGGCTAATCCAGGAGCAAACGACTCTTGGTAAAGATATCTTAAATCCGTTGATGGCTTGCAATTTGCCCAAAATTGTATGGTAAATCAACTCGCCATATCTTAAAAAGCGAATGAGTTGGCTAGCCCGCAAGATTATGGCTTGTGGTAAAGGCAGTGGAAAAAACATAATTGGTAATCAGCTCACCAAGATGTTGACTTGTCCATCAAGAGTTGGCTAGTCCAGAAGCAAACGGCTTTTGGTAAAGACTAATCAAATCCGTTGACAGCTGGTGGTTTGCTCAAAATCACATGGTTATCAAGTGGACCACAGTTCTTACTCGAACTGATACATTTGGCTACTCCAGAAGTAATGGCTTTTGGTAAAGAGTTTCAAATCCATTAAATTTTCTCAAAAGATTGCTAGGGACTAGCAATAGTTTAGTGTGGGGGATTGATGAGTGTGTAAATACTCATCATTTTTATCGTATCTGAACTGCCAAAACATCCAAAAACACTCAAATACGCATCAAAATACTGAAAATATTCCAGGATTGTGTTTTATATGTTTCTGATGCAAAATGTTTAAAAACAAATGAAAAACGAACAAAGTTTGCATAATTGGCAGTTTCAATCCCTCAAGTTTCAAAAATTGACAAAACTAGTCCCTGAAGGTTTTAAATGAAAGAAAAGTCAACCCAAGGCATTTAAAAGTCAAAAGTTATCAAATATGATCCTTGGGTAAAAAGTTTGAGAAAATTACACCTTTAGTCCCTGCAGTTTGAAAAAGTACAAAAATGGTCCTTGGAGTTTCAGAAAATGGCAGATTTGGTCCCTGGTGGGATATTTTTGAAAGAAAAAATCATTTTTGATCCTTGGGAAGTCGCAAAAGTCATTTTTAGTCCTTGGGATGAAAATTTGGTAAATTTACATGTTTGGTCCCCGTAGTTTGGAATTTTGCACAATTGGTCCCCGGGAAACTTAATTTTGGAAAATAATAAATCAAAGGTCCTTGTATTATTGGAGCTTGGCATGTTTGGTCCCTTGAAACACTTTGGAGAAATTACAACTTCAGCCCTCAATGTTTGATGGAATTACAATATTGGTCCTTGTGTGTTAAATACCAAACGGACCCTTGTTTATTATTTACCCCAAAACCAAACAACCACAGCCCACACCCAACCATTTCTTGGCCCAATCCCCTCACAAGCCCAAACCTTTTAAAATAAAAATCCCTCCCCGTTTTTTTTATTATCCCCAGTCAACCCCCAATGTTGACCATCTCCTCCACATCACTCCCCCCACCATCTGCTACACTCCAAACACAAACACCATCATTACCCTAGCCTCTTTCACCCCCTGCACACTCCAACCCCCCCCCCCCCTTGCATCTCCAAACAAACACAAACCTCCAAACTCTCCCCCTGGCACCAATAATCAGAGAAAAAGACAAAGTTCAATTTGGGCGCCAAAACTATTAAACGGCTAAGATTGAGGTTATGTGATCCTGTGGCCAAGAAACAGCTGGAAAAAGACAAGTGGTCTCTCAAAACCCTAATTTGAAGAACTATAAAAGAAAAAGAGATGCAATGGAAGCAGTAATAGTTTTTAAGGTAGTTTTTAGCTTATTTTAAATTTATGTCAAATTAGTTGTAGCCTGTAATTTCTTTTCAAACTCAGTATTGTAATCTGTTTCATTCGAATAAAGTAAGTTTTTAGTTTATATAATTCCAATTTTAATTCAAGTTTCAGTTTTCCTCAAAAATAGAAAAAAAATACAGAAAATATAAAAAAATAAAAAATAAAAAGAGAAGAAGGAGATGGACTGCTGTGGTTTAGAACCACATGGGAGGTGTTAGGATAGTTGTGGGCTCTTGGTACCCTTTTCTCAACTTGGAATTATTTTGTAAGCATCTTGTTAAGTTTATGAATTTTACTATAGAACCTCTTGATTATAGCTTATCTTTGAATTTCTGTATTATTATTGTGTATGTCAGTTTAAAGGTTGCTCAATTTTACTCACTTGTTCTTTGAAATTCATAACTGCTAAAGTTTCTCATTGTTACTGCCAAATTAGTATAACCTTGAGTTATGGGATTTTGTTGTTTAGAATGGTGTTTGCATGCTTAAATGTGCTTATCACATAACTTTATAACCTTGTGCAGCAATCTTTTGGCTTAATTCAGTCCATACCTTTGAAATGCCCTTGATAGTTAACTGTTAAGGGAGTGTTTGGATCAGTGTTATCCACTGAGTTCAGAGGTGAAATTTTTAGTGTTCTTTATCCTTGCATGTTACTATAGGTTAGTATAGTTAGGATAAATAATAAAATCAGTAGTTAGTTAAAGAAAAGTCTTAATTAGCTTTTTATTTCCTTATTGTGTAAACTGTCATGAATTTAGAATCCATAATCACCTAGATTAGCTCACTAGTTGTTAGGATTGCTTAGAATAATCTAATTTTGCTTTATAACAACAAGCTTAGTCATTAGATTAGGATCAAAATCCATTTTGGTCAAAATTCATCATATATGAAAAAGTCAACATTTGCATAAACTCAGAAATGGGACAATATTCAAATGAATGTGTAGGATTCATTAATGCTTGAAAATACAAAAGATTTGTTGTTTTGCAAACTTAGGCAGCTTGTTTATCATAACCAAAGAGAAATTGTCCATTTGAAACTCATTTGGTCAGTTGAATTTGAGTCCAAAGTGGACAGCTTGGCCATTCTTATGCCCTGCACCCAGCATGCCTCTTTTGACCCGTTTTTCAAGTAACCACAAATCAGTCAATTTTGGGTGAAAGGATTTGATCTTTGCTGTTTTGTACTCTCACTTAGGTAGTTTTTAGGATTGTGCCTTTAGTTTTCCCTAGTGTGCTTAATCAGTTGCTTATTTTGAGCCTTTTTGTTAACTGTTGAACCCCCATGCTGATGGTGTGCAGCATCAGCCATATGAGCTTGTAGATTTCTTCTTGATTTGGCTTAAACCTAGCTTTGTGATTGAGATTGGTAGTTGTTTTGGGTGTTATTTGAAGTTGTGCATTAAATTTCAGCTTATTTATGTTTCTTATAAGCTTTTTGAGCTCTTGGGCTTGACTGCTCATCAACCAACCTCGGTATTGATCACCCCACTTCACAAGCTTCTTAAAAGCTCATCTCTGATGCCCAGCTTGTGTTCTTAAGCTTGTTGGAAAGCCCCTCAGGGTGCCTTTTTGGATCAATATTTAGTTTGGCCTCCCAACCTCATCTGTGGGCCTCACCAAGAGCTGCATATGGGCTGTTGAGGCCTGCTTTGTTTGTGAAATTGGCCAAGTGCTTTTTACCCTTCCTCAGCTTATTGCTTGTACTTATTCCCTTCTTTTTTTTTTCTATTGTTCATTGCTTGTTGTAGCTTAAATCACTTTTGTGTCACCCTAGTGTAGCTTTTCTGGTAAGCTTTTGTGCATCTTAATATCCTAATAAGCCTTTGTCAAAAATCTGTTAAGCACTTTGTTGTCCAAAGTGCTTATTCTTGAATTTCAGCCAAAGTGATTTCACAAATGATTGTCATTTTAAGTATTTAAAGTAGTTATAAAAGAAAATTTCAGAAAAGACAAAAATTAAGAAAGTGATAGCTTCTATTTAAGCCCTTTGGCTTATTTTTCTGCTTATTCATAAGCAATTCTCATTTTTAAATTTTTCTTAGGTTTATTATAACTAAAAATAATTTTAGGAATTTTTTCAGATTTTTCCTTGGTGATTTAGTATTTTTTATAATTTAGTTTAATTTAAATTAATTAAATAATTAGTTTTAATTAATAATAAATAATTAAAAAGTAGAAAAAATAGGTTTTCTGTTTTAAAATTAGTTTTATAATATTTTAGATTTTTCTAAATTTAATTTTCATTTTTCTAGTTAATTTTCATAATTAATTCATAATTAGTGTAATTTAGTTAATTAAAAAGTAATTAATAATTAGTAATTAATTAAATAGTTGCAAAAATAATTTTAATTTTCCAAAAATTTTCTTATTATATTAGGATTGTAAAAATATAATTTTCACGTTCGTAGGACTTTATTTGCTCACGTTTCACTTTTTATTTTGCGCGTTCGCGTTATTTTTAATTCAAACGCGCGTTTTAGGTTTAACTTACGTTTCTAGGTTATCTGATTATCAGTAATTGTTCCAATAGTGTTTCTAAGTTATTTTCAATCATCATCTCGTAGTTTAATCACTCAAATCAAATTCCTGATCCTACTATCCAAATTCACCCGATCACAGAACCGTTTGATAACCATCACACCTCGTCGGGACATAACGACCCGGGGAAACACTATATTCCGCGGAGCATTGACTCTAAACTGTTTGACCTGGTTGACCATTGACTGGTCAATTTAGGTTGACTGTTTAGCATCAATCATTATACATTAAACTTGAGAAACTCATGCATAAAATTAGGTGTTTAACAAAACTAATCATGTTCCCATAGTTAGGAATTGCATTCTTACTTAGTGTAAACATGTTTGCTAAAACATCCCATGACAAATTTTTCCAAAAATTTCTCACAAATAGGACAAATATTTTTTCGTCTCACATTGAGAATACAAAATCAAAACGTTATGTTTAAAACATCACTTGCATAATGTCTCTTGAATGCTAAAGGGAATAAATAACCAATATGTATTTTCGGGTACATTCAAACGAAGCTACATTGAACTAGGAGCATTTGGGTTATCTTTTGTTTTATAACAAAACTTGCATTATAAAACGTTTTTGAAGCATCAAAATGAGTCAAGATAACCGCACATCCACATTGTTTTCATATAGGCACACACTAGAACATCCACATTATAATAATAGTTTACTTAAACTAAAATGTGAAATTTTGTTGTTCTAGGAATCATTATGCCTCCTCTAACCCACTACGACCACAAGGACACCATTAAGTACCTACCAAAACACCACAAAACCAAAGGCCTTACCCCAAACCAAGTCAATGTTTTCAAAGCCTTAGAAAAACACTATGTCCATGAGGGTAGAACCATTGACCCGTTCTTCCTAGAAGGCACAAATCTTTACACCGAATTTGCCACAATCAACTTTGAGTGTCTTTTGGAAATCAACGAGCCTATTTGTCCTAGGTTCATTTTGGAATTCTATGCATCCGTTGTCCTCTCCACGGATGATTATGGTCGAATGTCTATCAACTTTAGGGCTAGTGGTCATCAATACTCCTTCACTCTTGAGGAGTTTGCTCAAATCCTAGGTGTCCCAAACCGTGGTACTTGCATCTACTCCGACTTGCACTCCCTCTCAACTCTTGACACCCTCCATGACCGCATCCATCCTTATGACACACCTCTTGTGTCAAAAGATGTACTTCGTGACCACCTCTTTGTTAGGACAACCAACACTAGGAGAACCCGTTCGGGAAATGAGGTCGATAAGGACCCATATGGAATGGAAATGAATGAACTCAAGCCCCAATTCAAGAAATGGGAGGAAGTCCTTAGAGCAAATGTCATTAGCACCATAGGAAACCGAGATCATATCAATCTTTGCCTTTGCTACATGCTTTACTCTTTGTCCGTTAGGCAACCCTTCAACCTTGCCTACTACATGGCCAAGAGAATGGCCGACATTCCCGTGCATGTCACAACGGCTATGCCGTATGGAATGCTCTTGACCCGTCTCTTTAGGTTCATCTCTCCCATTCCACCAACTCCAAACGGTCTTCATCTTGACTACTCTCTCATTCCACACACCTTTGTCCCACTTAGTGATAAGAGAGTTTACAAAGCCCAAGGAAAACGTCCTCATCCTCCTACCTCCTCATCATCTTCCTCAATGAGTGAAGATGACTCTTTGCCAAACTCTAGGCTCCCACCTCTCGAATACCTATCCCAACTTCCGGATATTCCAAATGAGTCGGCGGAGTTCAAGCAAACAAAGGGGATGTTTAAGAATCTTGGAAGATTCCTTGGAATGCTCAAGAACAAGATCGACCGTCAATGAGTGCGGGTGTGTAGGAGTGTTTGGCACTAGGTGCTATTTGAACAATTTGGTCGTTTAAACAATGTTTGTGATGTATTTGTGTGTTGGTACAATGTTTGATACTATTTGGAACATGTATTATCTAACAATGATGCAGGTAGACAACTTTTGGCAAGTTGTCAAATTTTCATGTTTATGAAATTTTCACTAAGTATAGTGAAATTCTCGACCTCAATGTCAAAGTCCTATGGTATGTGTGTTTACGTGTCTATTTTTTGCATTGCCTAACCAAAAATGCATTATCTTTTTGATTTTAGGAGTTTTCGAAAAATTTGAAAATCATCTCGCGGGTCAAAATCGCGGACTGCCAAATTTTTCAGGCCTGGCGGATCTGGCGGTACCCAAAATTGGGTTCCGCCAGTGTATTTTCTGGGCAACCCAGAAATGGCCCAACGGACCAGACGGAACCCTCACACGGGTTCCGCCTGTGTATCCTGAAGGGTCCGCCAGTTTCCTGCAGCATTTTTTTTAGTTTTCAACATTTCAACATCCAATCACCAAAATACAATCATTTTAGATAGAAACCAATTTCCTGCAATTTGTTTAGCACAATAGGGTACTTCTCATTCCTTATAACTCAAACAAAACCATTTCCCGCCAAATTTCAAAAATAGGCATAACCACCCCAAGGAACCTTCACACATAAAGGAAGGAACCCTTCTAAAGGTTCCTTGAAATCCCTGAGATTTATCCTTCAACAAATTTACCAAAACCACTAAGCATTTAGTGCACATCTTGTCTTCTCACTTCACCATTTTCATTGGATTGACTTCCATGATATGACAACCCACAATTAGTTTTCCAAATCATTAGGAACCTCCATTTTTGTATGGCCTAACATCAAATCCAAACACTCCTTCCCACACTCCTTCATCACTATAAATTAAACCATCCTAAACACTATCAAATCACGCCTTCTTCATCACAATTTCTGAACTTCTAAACCATTTTAACCATGACAAAGTCAACAATCACCTCTCAACCATCACGACCTATCCGGAGAACTGCCCGGATAAGTGTTAAACCACTTTGGACTAACCAATCCATCAACCTAAGCTCCTCATCCTCGGATGAATTCACATCACCAATCAAAAATGAACATTTTTTAAACCTTGCATCTCCATCTCCATCACCCAATGAACCCAATGAGCTCACTCCACCACCAACTAAATCACCCATTGACCCAACTCCACCAAGTGCTCCAACCCAACCATCCAAAACTCCATCACCATCACCATTACCCAAACTTGAACCTATGGAGTTATTTGGGTCTCCACCAACATCACCACACCCTTTTGTCCAAGATCTCAATGATCTTCCACCAAGACCTACACAACCACCACCTTTTGCAAATAAATCACCAAGGTCAATTCTTGACCAAAATGAGCATTTTAACCACACCCAACCACCACAACAAGTGTACCATCAACCCAAACCATTGTTGTTTCACCCTATCTACCATGACATCCATGGTCCTCTTTATGGAGAACCAAATTTTGAAAACCATGATCACCCTACTCCACCACATTCTCAAGCCCAAACCTTTGAGTCTTTCTTTCCTTCATACGAGGAAATCCAAAGCATGGTTGAGAATCACCTCCATCAAGCAATGGAATTTCAAACCACCTTGCTTGACTCTATACCAAACCCATCCTCCAACCAAGAACCAAAAACCAACCAACCCTCAAACCAAGAAACCAAAACCAACCCATTTCCACCCACTCATCCCCATGTTTGCTCAAATTGTGAGCAAATGGGTGCAAGCATCAAATTGTTGCTTCACAAATTTCAAGATGAAACCCGGTTTGCATTCCAACATGTCATAGAACGTTTGGATGCTCTTTCCCACCCAAAAAAATCCTAGACAACCTTTGGAGGCCTTTTGCCCCATTTAGGAAAGTAGGATTTTATTTTCTTTTATTTTCTTGGTTATTTTTAGTTTTTCTTTTAGTAGTAGAAGAATCTTTCCCATTTCTTGTCTTTGACTTTTAAAAGTCAAATTTTACATGGAATGATATTTCTTTCTACTTACTTACTTGCATTGTTGGTTGATCATTTTTGTTGTCATTGTGGTTGCAATGTGTGTGGTAACTACAAGCTTGACTATATATATCACCAACTAACCATTTTTTTGTAGGATCAAAATCCATATTTCCCATCTTGGCACTCCTTTTAGGGGGAGCACGTGCATTATTTCGCTTCGCTACTCTACTTTTTGTTTCGACAAAAAGGGGGAGAAATATATTAAACCGTTAAAACTTAATATGATTTTCATCACTTAAGTAAAACAAATTTAATATAATTTTTTTAAAGTCTTAAACACCAAGATTTTGTGAGTTACTTAAAAACAAAGTGTATGTTTTGTCATCAACAAAAAGAGGGAGATTGTTAATACAAATATCGCCTAAAAACGTTATTTATATTTTACGATCTTTGCTAAGTTTTGTTAACGACAAAATGTAAACTTTAGTTTCTAAGTAAAACATAATCTTAGTTTTAAAGACTTGCATAAACTAGACTTTTTCTACATTTTACATTTCATAAAACACAACACTTTTTATTTCTTAAAATAGAAATGTCACATCACATTTATGGCAAGTTTTGTCAATATACATTTATGGAAAGAAAGTGTATTTGACTAACTATATGTTTGCTTGCAAGTTTTGTGTTTGACTAGGTGTAATGAGATGTGACATTGTTTGGTTTGCAAGATTTATTGCAAAACCAACTGCAAGCCCGGCGGAACCCTGGGGGTACACGGGCGGAACCCATCTGAGGGTTCCGCCGTATCCGCCAGGCCTGTAGAAGGCTTTGCTATAAATATTAAGCCACAAGTTTGATTTTTGGCCAATCACTCTACATCATATTTACACACATTCATTCATTCTTTCATCTAACTCTTTAACATTTCATATGTGAAGTTTCTTTTTGTAGCAAAGAGATTTACGAGTTCATAAAAAGTTACAAGTATTCAACACAACGTTGCAAGACTTGTTAGCTTAACATTGTGTAGACTTGTGTAGTTTACACTTCATTTGATTGTGTATTTTCAGTAGTGATCGGTTAGTATTTTAGTCCTCAAAATACAAAGTGTGACGGGAGTTGTTGTACCCTTGTAAAAGAACTAAACGGGAGTGGTTGTACCCTTGTAAAAGAACTCGACATCTAGCTTAGTGTCGGTAAACGTGTATAAGCGACGTGTAAGGTTTTCTCCGCCGGTGAAAGGAGCTTGTTGACTAGTGAAAGAAACTATCGAGTTGGATACTCGGGGCGTGGACGTAGGGCAAGGAAAAAGAGTCCTTGTAGCCGAACCACGATAAATACTCGTGTTGTGGTTTGATTGTTTCTTTCATTTACTTGCATGTTATATGTTGTGTTTGTGTATATATATCTTTGATCAAATGGAAAGTTTCAAAGCTAATCAAACAAGTTAAAAAGATTTTAAACGGTAAACTATTCAACCCCCCCTTCTAGTTTTCCACAAAATCGCAACCTCAAATTTGCATAATTAATAGCTCAATGCGAGCTTAACATTCCAGAGTAAGTATTTCATCATGAAAATGCGATGAATTACTTCTGAATTATCAAATGAAGCTGAGAGAAAAACTTGTGTTGGTTGTATGGGGCCATATTATAATATGCACAACAAGAAAATTAGCATCATGCCAATATATTATTATAAATCCTCCTTTTTATAATTGGTTTTGGTTATAAACCAAACATATCCCATTTTTGTTTTTGTGTGCAAATTACTCAACCTAAATGCACATATATGGGATATAGAAGATGGATAATCCTTCAGGAGGAGAGAAGTAGCTGCAAATTCAGAATGAATTATCATATTCTGTTGATCCTCGAAAGAAATTTTTTTTATGAATTGATTATTTAATGGATAATCTAATAGCCATAAATAAACATTGGCTAAAAACAAAATTTCAGCTACTCATGCTCTAATTAGAAGTTGTCCCTCAAGGACACTAGTTTATTATGACATGCCTCAAGCATGATAGAAAAATCGATTCCAAATAAAATCCTCGATGAAAAATATGGAGCATGAAAACAAGACGGTTGTTCGAGGTATAAAAGACCCCATGATAGTCTCATAAAGAGACACTAGACATGAAGGTTCCAAAGAACCTCAAATAGCTAATGAGATCTCAATTAATTATATCATGTCTAAAGTTATATGGAATCGAAACATAAACGACGTCGATAAATTTGTTTATATACAATATAGCGCTTGCTACTATGCATAATGAGGATCATAAATCAAAAGTGCGTTCAAGGAAATGATTGGCCAATATGGAAAGACGCGATCTCGTAAAAATACGAGAAGTATTGGGACATGAAGTCAATACACATGAATGTGTAAAATCTATTGGATATACATCAGTCTTTGTTCGAATGAGAAATAAGTGCTCTAAAGTTATGTCCTTTAAGACATGAATTGTGAATAAATAAATTCACAAAAACACAAAGTTGATTATTTAAAAAGACATATTGTCTCGAGGTAGATGCAAATATCTTATTGATATTTTACGAGACAATCAATATTGAAGTATTTAATTCGCTCTAAATGAGTTTTATTAGAGCTTTCATATACCATGAATGATCTGTAGTCTCAAGCATGGCTTACAACTTCAACTTCTAGATACGATTAATAAAGTTCTCAATAACTTTATTTGATAAAGTTGAATGAATCCGTATATGGATCAAAATGATTTTGGATGCATATTATACAAATTGCTTTTGCACATGTCTCAAAGAAATAATTGGTCCTCAAGTACCATATATAAGTACGATTGAGGTTTGAATGCCAATTTTGTAATTAATATGCGTCCCGTGAGTGTATTTTTCTCTTTTAATATTTGTACATGCATTGTATACTTTCTAACCAATTGATTTGATATTCGGTTAGAAGCTACACATATATTTTGTCATTTTTGTAGGACTTATTTGTAACATCATCAATTTGATGGACTTCATTGTAAAGTTGTTGCCAACAAAAGTATACGAGCAACTCGTTTAGAAGATTAGCATGCGATCCTTGAAAGATATACATTAAATTGAGGAGGAGTATATGCGCACTGCACTCTTTTTCCCTTCATCAAGTGTTTTTATCCCACTGGGTTTTTTCTTGATAAGGTTTTTAATGAGGCGGTATATAGCGCGTAATATAAACAGTGAATATCTGTTGGTCCATGGAATTGAGTAAATCTTGATAAAAAGAAAGAACACTTTCATTGATAATAATTAATAAAAGTTTACAAGATTACTCAAACTAACTAGACTACATGATAACATCTTCAGCTTCTTGATGGGGATAATTTCGGTATATTATCCCCATTAGAATGACAATGAACTCTCATTGATCCAAGCTAAGCTTGAGATTCAATAAGAGGGGAATCCTAACTAATACTAAGTATTACATTTTAGAATCCTCAACTATCTCTTTTACAACTAAACATATATATAGGAAAAGTACAAGTAAACATGTGATGGTGGTAGGTACACCATGTGATGGATGAGTTGTCATCCACTTGGAATATGCTTCAAAATATTCCTTTTGCTTTTGTACTTTTGTCTTGTTTGACTTTCTTGTAGCTTGTATTCTCAAGAAAGTTCATGCATATATTTATCAGTATGTTCTAGAGATAGCTTCAGGGAGTTAGTGAGTTATTGTAATCACTCACTAACTCCATCACCTTCTTCTTTGGCTCAGGGATCATTCACTGAGTACCGCCTCACTGAATGATTGAGTCTTTCTTTTCAGACCCGGTCCGAGCATCCTGAAGGTAACTCACTGAGTGACTATGTACTCAGTGACTTGTTTATATTTAAAGGTTAAATGTCACTCACTGAAATAGCAATTTACTATTTTATTCGGCGAGTGATTTGACTATTTTATGTTCAAATACTTGTGGGTAATATTTGGGTAAAATATTGACCCAACAGATTTACCGGTAGGGCAAATTATAAAAAAAAAAAAAAAAATGTATTATACTTGCCACCTATTCATCTTTTGAGTGGTGGTGGAGCTTGGTACCGGTTGAGCAAGTCACATATTACCCTGAAGATAAAAAAAAAAAAGACAAGTTAATGGTGCTGAAAATGAAAAATTTTTGTTCACTACCCAGAAGATGAATAGGTGGCAAGTATAATATATATATATATATATATATATATATATATATATATATATATATATATATATATATATATATATATATATATATATATATATATTATAATTTGCCTAATCAATAATCATCATGAATAAGTATAATCACAACTATTGAAAAGGTTTTAGGGTTTTTTTAACTTGTGTTTTAGGGCACAAGTTAAGCACATTAAGAGTACGTCAGAGCTCACGAAAAAGTACACAAGGATTTACATAAAAGTACATACAAGTTACTTTTATGTGAGTCTTTGTATGTGAGTCTTTGTGTACTTTTAGTGTATTTTTGATATACTTATTGTGTGCTTAACTTGTGCCTTTAGAACACAAGTTAGAAAAACCCAATGTTTTATTAGATAAATGAACTTTCTGTGTCATTGTTAAACGACATTTCTAGAAGCCTAAATTATATTGAATTTTAACGAAAGAATAGAATGAGAAATGAAAAAAAGAAAGAAAGTTCGTGGATAGTATAATTTCGTGAATAGTATCATTACGAAATGTCATGACAAAAATAGAACATGACATATATGTCAATACTTGGTTTTATTTATTATTATTATTATTATTATTATTATTATTATTATTATTATTCATAGAGTTAACTTTTGTATTTAGAAAAAAGTGAGAGCACAACTAGTGTTTAAACTCCTATCCAACTTTATGTAAATTATTGTTATCATTATTATTATTATTATTATTATTATTATTATTCAAGAGATACCGCTTAGTAGATTGGTATCATCCTACATTCCTATGAAACAAGCGACGGTTAAAGGATCATGCGGCAATGCAAGTGCAACTAACAATGATCCAATTCCTGAAACTAAACCTAAATATAGGACAGATGTTAAGATGAAGTTCAATCTCTCATGTCCATACACGTAACATATAAACCGAACAACTATGAGATGATACGTGGAAATGATTCATTAGTTAAGTTGGTGCAGATCATATATAAAACCTAATTCCAAAACTACCAACATATCATATTTTCCATATTGTACAGTTTGATCTCTCAATTATTTATACACATCGAAACAACCTATGAAAAACATGTTAACCAAAAGAGAGCACGTTAAAAATCCAACAATGTGTAATTTGTCTAGACTTATTATGACGTGTAAAAGTACAACCAAACGCATAGATTTAATAACAAAAATGAAAAACAACCTAAAGTTGAGGAAAAGGTTGGGATATTAGTAGTTAGTATGCCTAAAAACACAAGGTTTTTTTTTTTTTTTTTTTTTTGAAAATTTTAGTCTCATTTTCTATTATAAAATTACAAAACTGAAAGTATAAAATATAAAATATAAAGTTTGATAATTTAAAAGTATTGAATTGATAAAAAAATACAAAACAAAAATTGATGAAAAATTATGTTGTACTGTTATCAACGAGATAATTATCATGGAGATAAAAAGATGTGAAGTTGATAAAATGCTAGCCAAGGATGGCTAAAACGGTGATTTTGCACATTCAATTAATTGATTTGTACACTCAAATGTATTACGCCTTGATATTTATATATGAACATGAGTAAAAGCTATTTAGAGTATTTTTTTAAATTTGTAAATCAATTACTGTAATAGAATATGTAAATCACTCGTGGTAACAAAACCGGATGAAAGGTAGGCATATTACTGTCCAACATCCAAACCAAATACGGAGTAATATTTGCTGGAAATATCATTTAAATCTCATCCACACTTCAAACCTAACAATAATAAATACACCTATCTTTTAACATCTCATTATTTTTATAAAAATAAATTAATTAATTTATAACACACGTCTCTTAACTGCATTTTTTTCCAACTCTCTTTCCCTCCCTCCTTATAAAATGTCAAAATCAATCTTTTCTTTCTTCATTTTTCTATCTATAAAAACACACACACACAAACACACTACAAACAAAAAATAAAATTTACAAAAAATGGCACCAGAAGCATTTGATTATGATGGATCTTGTTCTTTGGGAAAAAGGGTTTGTGTAATGGATGCTGGTGGTTGTTTAGGCTCTTCACTTGTTCATTCTCTTCTTCAAAGAGGCTATTTTGTTCATGCTGCTGTTCATGCTAATAATGGTCAGTTTTTTTTCTTTTCTTTTCAGGATCTGCATTTAATTTCTTGTTTGGTTTTTGCAAAAGATGTTGGTAGTTTGGTATTTAGGCTTGAAAATGGTTTGGTTGTGTGGGATTAAAGAAAAATGGTGTTTGGTTCTACTTTTTGAAGTTGTAATAATAAAATATTTAATTTCTTACCAAAAGGGCTTGTGTCCTAATGGCACCATATCAAGGTGCTCATCAACCAAATGGTTTTGTGGGTTCAAGTCCTGCTTAGGACATGTGAGATAGTTTGTGGTCGTATATTGTGAGATTGTTAGTTGTCGTTCTAAAAAAATATTGAATTTCTTTAGTGTTTGAAAAATTGTGAGTATCTACGGAATTACATGTACAATGACTTGAATAATTAGATAGATAGAATCAGTTTTGTTTGAAACGATTATCTGAAAAGGGTTTATATATATGTGATGAGAAGTAGTAGTCATATAATAAACCTGAAACTAATATAACGTTTGTATACTTTTTTTGGTTAATTGTTCAGTTGAGATGGAGTCTATGGAAAGAACAGCCGTATCTAACAAGAAATTAAGAGTATTTCAAACGGACCCGCTGGATTATCATAGTATAGTGGAAGCTTTGGAAGGATGTTGTGGTTTGTTTTACTCATTTGAGCCTCCATCTGACCAGCCTTCTTATGATGTATGTATTTTCATTTGCAGTTTATTAGGCTCTTAATTGTAATTATGGTTTTTGGTGAAAATTTTCTGATTAAATGCTTATTGGCATCTATTGTTTGAAATGACAACAGGAATTGATGGCGGAAATGGAGGTAAGGGCAGCTCATAATGTATTGGAAGCGTGTGCCCAAACCGATACTATTGATAAAGTCGTCTTTACTTCATCAGCCACTGCCTTAATTTGGAGGGACCCAAGTGACTCGACTCCTTCATCACTTGATGTTGATGAAAGAAACTGGAGCAATGTTAATTTCTGCAAGAAATTTAAGGTATACACTTTATCAAATGTCTGATTCATGTGTATGAAAGGGTCTGTCATTATTTATATCTAGTGGGTGTTTGGATTTACGATTTGGAACTGGTTACATACTTGCTGCAACAGATGTGATTATCTTAGAATGACCTATTTGCTTTTTAACCTGATTATCTTCTTGTTACAACTTCAAACGACGAATGCACATTCAAACACTATCTTTTACAATTTATTGTGTTTATCACTTCATCTAATTCTTACGGAGTTTACTTAACATCACATAGCCACTTTCAAGACGCACATTTAAACGTCCCCTTGTATATGTGTCAACGCAACCACTTATTTCTGATTGTGGATAAAATGATGATACAGTTATGGCACGGGTTATCAAAAACATTGGCGGAGAAGACAGCATGGGCACTAGCCATGGACAGAGGTGTTAGCATGGTATCCGTTAATGCAGGATTGTTGCTTAGCCCTGATCTCACAATCACACATCCGTATCTGAAAGGTGCAGCCGAGATGTATCAAGACGGGGTTTTTGTAACTGTTGACCTCAAATTTTTGGTGGATTCTCATATCTGTGTATTCGAAGCCGTTTCTGCTTTTGGTCGCTATCTTTGCTTCAATCATGTCATTAACTGCAACGAGGATGCTGTGAAGCTTGCCAAGATACTATTACCCGCTGACGTGTCTTCACTTCCGCCCAGGTCAGTTGAGTATGCATTTGCGAATCTCATCCATATATGTGTAAACGGTCTATGGTGGTTCTTTCTCTCTAAAGGGTCAAATGGGTAAAATTTGAATAATGGGCTTTAGTGAATTACAAAGCACACAAAATGTGTTTAAAACCCACAATGTAGTTTTCTTGATCATTTTAAACATCATTTATTTGTAAAATTCAAGAAAAAACGAGACAAAATAGTGTTGCTAGTTGAGTGAATCCGACCCATCCTGTTTTGACCCATTTTATGAATTACCCATTTTTACCTAATACCATGTGAAAAAGTTTCAATTTTAACATATGCATGATGCTAAAATAAAATATTATTGGATGTTGCAGTATGACAGTAGGGGAAAACAGGATGGTGCCACAAAGAATAAGCAACAAGAAGCTAAACAAGCTCATGGTTGACTTTGAAAGTGAGGGTTCGATTCTTAGCGAATGAATTGGACACTAAATATGGATATATTCTAGATTAGATCAGATTAGATGATTTGATCAGAAAGATAAACAAATAGAAGGTGCATTGTATGTGCATATGATATGGGTTACAAGTTACAACCTCATTCAAGCTTGAATATATATTGTTTAATATTCTTTTATTCGCATCATCTTTCATTTTATTCTTTGAATTGAGTGGCTGCTTTTTCCTAGCAACCATGATCAACAAAATCTATGCTCTTCTTTTTTTAAATGCTCTTAAAACATATATGTAATGGCTTTGTGGCAAAGTTCAGCACTAAAAGCATCACAAAATGCTGACAATCTCACTGTTTTGTTGCTACTCCTTGTCTCCATAGAAACATACATCCGATGGTCCTCTTCCTTTTGCATTTCATTCATTTTAAATGCTGATAACAAGTTCTTTACTACTAGTATAAAGATACATTGATCATACTAGAGTCGGCTACACTTGATAGACACCGGATTTCATGTTAAAATGTGAGTGAGATCATTGATGTTACTAAAGTCGACATGACCATTCAAACTATTGATAGTGTCATTTTCTTGTGATTAGTTTAGTTGAAATATCATGAAGAAGATAAGAATGGTCCTAGAACATATGCATGGTGTGAAGGTCCTTAAAAGCTTGATTTGGATAGATAACAGATTGATGTTCTACATTAATTGTTTTGATCATTAAGTGGTACTTACAGCTCTTTAACATGCTTGAAGATGACAATTCTTGTAGGGGTCTCTCGAGTACCATTAAACCGCCTTAGAAACCAGTTGTCATTACTCAATGGAGTCTTTCTGTATCACTCAGTTTGTCAAAAAGGAACGGCTAAGCTTACATTCGTGCTGGCACATACCCATTGTGCGAGTTTTAAAAGCTTTTATTTTCATTGCGAAAACTGATGCTTTACATTCATTGTTTTGCACTTTTGCTCATCAATTGCAACCTATAAATGTTGCAAAAGTCATATTGAGATAAATAAGCAGATGACAAGTTGACAACTATTGGTAGGGTCCTCCTACTTGCAATTATATGGTACTCGAAAGAGTGCCGACAAAATAACAGACAACCTTGAAAAATATAGGACCATGGTGTTAGTCGTATCACTCGTATATGTATGTTAGCCCGATTGTATTTTGTATGGGCTAAGACCTGATTGTCATTTGGGTCATTAGCAATGATATACTAAACACTTTAAATCATTAGAATATAGACATTAGACAACACAATGAAATAGCCGAATCAAAAGCTTCTTTAAATAAACAAGATAAAAATTCTTTTGTTTATTCTAGCAGCATAATGATTGAATGTGATGGTTAAAAAGGATGTGGAAAAAGGAATTTTCAATGGTGTGAAAATCAGGAGAGAAGATATAATGATATCTCACCTACAATACGCAGATAGATATTTTTTGATGAGTGGAGCAGATATTATGCAATGAATCTGATGTGTATCCTAAAAGGTTTTGGGAAGGTAGCAGGATTAAAGGTAAATTTAAATAAGAGTAGAGTATATGGTCTTGGTGTGAATCGCAATGGAATGGAAGATATGGCTAGACGAATGAGATAATGTGAGGGAGCTCCTATTAACATACTTGGGTCATCCGATTTGGGTATGTATGGGAAGGGAGTCGGCATGGAGACCGGTCATAGGAAAATTAAAATATCTGTTGACGTAGTGGAAAGCAAAGGCAATGTCATTCGAAGGTCGTCTAACTTTGATTAAATATGTATTGAGCAGTCTACCATTGTACTATTTTTCTGAGCACTCTCATCGCACAATTACACTTGTCGATGGTCTTCCTAAAAGCAGTGTCCTTAATCCCGACTTTATCTTTTGATAGGGGTAGGATCTGTCTACATTTGACCTCCTCATACCCCGTCCTGGCTGGATTGGATCTTTTTGTTGTTGTATAAGTTAAAAGGAGTTGAGTTCAATATAGATCTCAAATTTTTTAAAGATACAATGAACAAATCCTAACCACTCATTTTTAATTAAAAAAAAAAAAGACATTTCACATTTTTTTAATAAAGTATCTTGCAAACGGTAAATCGTTAAGCGAAAAAAGATACACCATCGTGACGATTTTTTTATTTTTATTATTATTATTATTATTTTTTAAAAAAAATTTCAGTTGACGGACACTTCGATATACTTTCGACTAAGTTTTTTTTTCGAGTTTTGTTTTAGTGTTAAAATTTGCGTTTGAAAAAATCACATTTGATTTGTTATTTTAGAAATATTTCACAAATCACATATGATTTCATAAATCACATGTTAAAATAACAAAGTACATGTGATTTTTTCATGTGTAAATTTTAACACTCACATTTTTTCTCTT
This sequence comes from Artemisia argyi, assembly GCA_030686995.1. NCBI lineage: Eukaryota > Viridiplantae > Streptophyta > Magnoliopsida > Asterales > Asteraceae > Artemisia > Artemisia argyi. Next base: position 82,630,286 of record CM060677.1, on the reverse strand, counting down.
TTTTTTAAACACCCTTTACCTTAAAAAAAAAAGAGAAAGATGATTTAATTCTCATTGCGATAGTATAATTTTTTGTGTGTAATGATTAACGATTTGATTTGTGAAATATTTATTAATTTTTGTAAAAAGACGAGCGACCAAAATTTGTTCATTAGATTTTCAAAAAAGTTATATCGAACTTTTCTCTAGTTAAAATTTCAAAAAGTTCAAAAGCATACATAATGTATATAGGAAAATTATGAATTAAATGCTACAAAACATACAAAGAGCACGTTTGGTTTATATCTTTTGGATTCAGAGAATTATTTCATTCCAAGATTTAATTACTTGGTTTAAGCTTTTAAAAATTCATGTGCACTAAAGAATAATAGATTGATACCTAGCATATATAGTATTTTTCTAAATAAAAACATATAATGAGTCCCACATTTATATTTTCACTCAAAATATATACATAAATTAATTATTAAAAAATACAACTACCCTAATTTTTATCTAATAAATTATTTATCAATTATTAAAATAAAATTTTTAATAAAATATTAATTTTTTCTCTTACTTTTTAAAACAATCTGATCCGATTTCAACCAAACGGGCCCTAACTTGTGGATCGAATATCCAAACCCGAACTTGTTTCTTATCCATTGATTATAGAAGATATAGAAAGGGAAGTGATTGGCACACTCATAAAAGTTATTGGCACACTCAACTGTACAAGCTGTTAAAGCAGGATATACGTAAAGTACAACTGTTTAATGCATTGAATGGAGTGTGCCAATAAATTATGGGAGTGTGCAAATCATTTCCCATATAGAAAGGACTTATCCAGAAGTGCACAATCCACAGTAGAGCTGAGCTGAGAGCTGACGACAGACACAACACAATGGTTGTTCTTCATTTGACTACAATCCCTGTTGTCACCTTCTCTCGTCATTTACCATCTTCTCCGTTAACTACTTCCTGTGAGTCCCTGCTTCTTTTTCCCTTAACTCATATACTACTAATTTATTATGCCCACCAACTGTTTGTTTTATTCTTCTTTCTTCATGTGTACTTTATTTTATTTGTCAAGGCTTTTCTTAGAAGAAATATGTGTGTCTTTTGATTTACATTGTTTCTCAAATGTTTTTTAGTATACATATTTCAGTCACATGATGATTTCGTATTTGAGCCAGCTGGTTCTGAATGCCCTCCCCTTTGGGATAATTAATGGAAATAAAACGGGTGAAAAGAAACGGATCCTTGTTATGGCTAGATCCTTTTTTTACCTTCTATGTACCATAGGGTATTCCCGTTTCCATTTCCGCAGTCTTCCCTGGACATACCAAGATGCTTTACCTAGCAAGTTTCGAACCCGGGTCTCTTCTGAGACCTTCCGGCCACCTTACCACCTTGGAAATGGCTATGTTGTGTTTATATATGGAAATTTTATAATGCTTAAAGACTATTTGGTCGTGTGATTGAGGATGGTGTCTTAAGAGGTGTGTTTCCGATATTAGCAAAAGCTGTGGTTGTGAGATAGTGGCCTAGTTTATGCATTCCTTTTCTGATTTGATGTGTAACTTCACTTGTCGGTACTCGTCACACTTGGTATTTTGTGTTTCCTCTTCTTTGTATTATTCTTTTAGCATACCTTTTTTGTTGCAAACTTGGAATTGCCTGTGTTTTATAGCATACCTTTGTGTTTTATAGCAGTTATTGGATGATGACATTTAGTTTTTTGGTAGTAGTAGCAGTAGTGGCAGTAGTGGTAGTAGTTTTTTGTCAGTCTACTTTTAAGTTAAATCTGGCAAGAATGTCCCAGCTTTTGCTGGATGACAACATGCTGACTTAGTAGCTGACCATTTTGAGGCTTCACTGATATTATTTGCATGTGCTATCTCCAGTTTCCAAGGTGCACAGGAAGTCAGTTCATTTGCAAACCAAACTTTTCAGTGGCTTGCATATTCAAGGACCATGGGTGCTCAAACAAAGAGGTGCAATAGTTGTGAAGGCGTCTGCAGAAATAGATGGTGCAGAGCCAGAAAAGACCACCACAGCTCCTTCAGAAACCAAAGATGAAAGCTTATCTGTTGAAGAGCTTCCATTGGAGTCTAAACTTCAGCTTCAACAAGACCAGAAAATTAAGATGAAGTTGGCTAAGAAGCTCAGACTCAGACGAAAGAGGCTTGTTAGGAAACGACAGTTGAGGAAGAAAGGTCGATGGCCACCTTCAAAGATGAAAAAGAACAAGAATGTATGATCTTTTAACCTCGTGATATAAGTGTTTTACCTTTCAAAATCCTGTTGTATTTGTTTTGATGATGACGATTTGAGATTGTCATTCAGTTTTTTGTTTCTTACCGTTACTTGAATAGATGGATTATCGTCTACTTGTATTTGTTGCTGTAGTAATTACTTAGAAGGATCAAATCATGTTGTGCAGCTTGGTTTATTTTTAAGGGGTTATGTTATTTAAATCAGGAAAAACTTATACTGACATGGTTTCTATAAAATAATTTCTGACCTGAATCATTTTATATGACCATAACTGATAAGAGTTAAGGATGAGAAAGTAATATTTTTTAGAGTAGTGATTAATAATCTTATGTATTTGCACATTGTGTTACCAAGTGCTAGTCTTCTTTAATCGACACAACACTTTCTAATGCTTAACGCAAAGGAAATCTGTTCTTCTTGACCAACATGACACTATCTATTATCTAATGATTGATGCAAAGGAAGTCATTTTGTTGTTTGGAACGAAGTTTGGAGATTAACATGTGAACCTAGTATGAGAGGCCATGGAGATTAATACGTGAACGAAGTGCGGAGATTAACATGACTCCATTATTTACATTATTATGTTTTAGGAAAAACTCCGTTGAAGGTTGGTTAAGTTGCCATGCTGCTTTTAAAAAAATAAAAAATAAAAATAAAAATAAAATTCACCCAAACCTCGCTTCCAACTCGGGTGTAGCAGATCTATAGAAGACTTGTAAGAACTAAGAACTAAAAGAAGAAAATATAGAGAGAAGATCGTAGAGAGAGAAGTAGAGAAAACACTTACATTACTTCAAATTTTGATGCCTTACAATGGCAAGATACATGCCTTACAATTGACATAAGCTTATAGTATAAGCATTAATACTTTTTTTACACAATTGCCTAATGACATGAGTGTTTATGTCATTTGATACATGACATCATTGCGTATGTCATTATTTCACACTAGAAATATTAAACATACTTACCAGCCTCGAACCACATGTGGCTCAAGAATTACTAAAGTTTTGGATAACATAATCTCATACTTGGTGACTAAAGAATAGAACTTTGAAAGTAATTCTGCGGATCGGAGAAAAGAATATCATTAATGTAAACCAATGTATTGGCTAGAATCGGCTCGAAGATGGTTATCATTGCTTTTTGAAAAGCTGATGGAGCATTTTTAACCCAAACAACATCACTCTCTACCGGTAATAATGATTTAAAAAATCTGTTTTCGGCCTATTTTCGGGCTTGATACCTAGGCACCTAGCTGCAAAAATCCGGATTTTATACCTAGCTGCCAAAATCTTTGATTTGTTTGTTTGAAGCATATCCTATCAATTGTTAGATTCTATTACACTCTGTTCCCGAGTGTAAAATGGAAAGAATGGAAAGAAGAGAAATGGAAGGGATAAAAAAGAGAGAAAAGAAGAGAAGATGAAAAAGTTTTGATTTTTAGTTGTGTGTTCCCAAGTTGGAAAGAAGAAAGAAGAGATGGTACCAAATTAAGCCTAAAATTCCACTTTTCTTCAAATCATCCCAATTTGGGAAGAGGATTAGGAGGGGGAATTTGACATAATTTCCTTCTCTCTTCTCTCCAAAAAAATCTCGGGAACATGATTATTTTTCAATTTCCTCTTCACTTCTGTTTTTTTCTTTCAAAAAAAACTCGGGAAGATTTTGTGAATACTTGGTAAGGGTTACTAGGGACATTTCACTTATAGGGATTCTGGAGTCATCTGATCCATAAGATATATCATATAAGTGGTCTATTTTAGATGCAGAGGATTGGCGAAAACTAAACGAAGATGCACGGCTAACAAGGCTATTGTTATTCATGATTTGAAAAATTGAAAGTCCTTCTTTCTTAATTCTATACTCTCCCGAAGGAAACAACTGAGACTACCTTTGTTGACTTACATATCCTCAACGGCCCTCGTAGAAGAAGGAAAGAAAGGACTAGAATTTTTTAAAATTATATATTTCAAAACATTAAATTAGATTCTAGTGTTCTGATGTGAAAGATCAACAACTAGGCTGCAGTCACAGAGCATACTAGACAAGAATTTAATTAAAGGAAGTATTTGAGTAGGAAGATGGTAAGAGTATGGCTATGATACCAACACAGTCGCAATATGCATGGGCACTTTGCAATGACACAACTTTTCATGTAAACGAATACAAACACATTGTGGACTCGTGAGATACCGACACATGTTGCACCAGCAAACACAACCAAACTACTCCGCTAGGCCATAAACAAAAAGCAAGAACTTATTATCTCTACTCACGAACATCCCTCAGAGACTTCTATTAATCAACACCAACAAATGCATAAAAGAAATTTTATTACATGCTTTAGCCATCGCATTTTTTTATTTATATGTTACAAATACTTGTTTACATTGAGTAAACATAGGACTTGTCATCAGTTGTAGTTGTGATCTGTGTGATATCAGATTTTGTTAATACATCAAAACAAGTTAAAGAATGTGGAAGGAGGGTGACATCCATATTTTTCCCAGCGTTTTCAACTAAGCTCCTAATAGGTGTAATCTGCATCCAAGCAAAATAAATAAATAAATAAAAAATAATTCAGTGATACATATTCAAAAAGCAATAAACATACTATTTCCAATCAGTACAAAAGTGCAACAATTCCCCACTCCGACGGAATTGGTGTTGTAGTACAGAAGTCCAAAAATTAGACTATCCTCCATATTCTGAATTGAGTTGGCAATTTCAAACCACTGAATTGAGTTGGCAATTTCAAACCACTTACCATAACTGGTTCGATTTGAATTAAATTTACTGTATCTCTTAACGGGTGAAAAGGGTAAACCTTAAAAATATGATTATAAATTGAAAATGGTCAAATGGGTTGAAATTGACCCAAAGCATATTCACATCTTTACAACCTTTTAAATAATTTAACTCAATGAATCAGCTTACTATTTCACTTATATAATTATTAGACGTATCTGATACACTATTTATTAATATAACTTAAGAAAAGTGGGACAAAGAAATGCTAGTGGATCTACCCAATCCGACCCATTTTGACCTGTAAATAAAACTACTTTCTTGATGAAAGTCCATTTCGACCGGTTACCCAATCTGCCGTACCCACCCATTTTTCCACTTCTGTTCCACTGATCAAACAATTTAAATGATGGTCTAGTAAAGACTTTGTTGAAAACACAAGAGGCAAGAAACTGATAGTTTAGTGCTTGTACCTTCTCTGGATTAGCAAATGAATTTTCATCCATTACATTCGTAGATGAGAGAACAGTTTTGGATCCAGAAGTGTCCAGTGAGTTAGGATCCACCCCGTCAATCACTATCTTTAGATTCACTGTGGTGCTCCCAAAGTTTACAACCTAAAAAAGATGATTCATTAAGAGCTATATATTTAAACTCTCAAATACTTGGGATTTAAACAAAAGCTAAGAAACAAAATTCATACAATAAAGACACTTAATCAAAATGTGTTCGTCTAACTTGCCTCTTTTTTCTTAAACATACTCAAGATTTACACAATCAAATTCAAATTTCACATAGAACATAGTTCCTGCTTCTTCATCGTAATCATCTGTGAATTTTTGAGCAATAATTATTTGTGATAAACGAGCTATAATTACACCTATTTTTTTTCCGGTCCACCAAGAAATTTTCCGAATTCCAGATTTGATCAGCCAAGATCATTCGTACAAAATCCAAAAGATTTATTTTCCTATTTTCTAAAAGTTGAATGGGGTCATCCTTTTGGTGCTTAAAGTGAAGAAACTTATTTCACTTAGCTCTAACTTCAGGAAGGTAGACACTAATAAATTGAAATGGATAGACGAGACACAGGATAGAGAAGAACAATTCCATTTAGAGAATGCAAAATAATTACCTTTACTCTCAAGTAGTGTTTCTTATCGACTGGGTCCTGAAACAAAATAGCTGAAGCCTGAAGTGAACTTGATGAATTGGATTGAAGTGTTGAACCGAGAAGAGTTGCACCGTTTGACGCCTTGAAAAAGTGTTGCATCCAATAACTTGGTGTCCCATATGATTGTGATGAATCAAAAACTATTGCATCTGGCTGCCACCTTAATAATACAAAATATTTTCCATCATGAGAGTTCTCGATACTGAAAATAAATAATATTTCATCTTCTACATAGAAATTCAATTTTTGAGTATCTTCTATGGTAAAAAATAAAGACCAATAGTGACATTCTTATATATTATTGAATCAATATTTTGAAGATGACAACTTGATCAGCCATAAAATCTATCTTAATATTGTATAACTATAATTATATAATATATTATACTACAATTATATATTATTACTGTTATGAACAATAAAAATGTGGGTATAGAAGTGTATCATAATGGTTCTTAAATAACTAGCTTGGCTGCTGCGGCTATGGTACCGATTATGTACCCGTAAAGACTCCACTAATCAGAATCATGGTCACTTTTATCCATAGCACTAAAACTGATCATTACCCACCATAGTAAACAATGATAATCTAATCAGTTTTACAATGCAAATCCAAATATCCCCTTAATGGATGTACTTTTAACCAAAATTTCTCCAAAGAGTAGACAAGTAAAACTTTTATAGGGTAAGCTAGAACAGTGTTGGTGAAATACATTTTAGTTTATTGGGGGAGGGGAGGGGTATATTTTATCTGCTTTAAGAAAAATGATATAGAGGGACTAAAGAAATCATACTTTATGTTGTTCTTGTTCACAAACAGAGGTGCATAACTCGCCATTTCAACAGCATCACTGCATTAAACGAAAGGAATCAAAGATGAAAACATATATTTTGATGTTCTTTAACTTCTGTAAATATGTACAAGTTTCACTCTTTTTTTTAAGGAAAAGCAAAGATATAAATCTTTGACTGACAGAACCTGTTCTTTTCTACGCCAATAAGGAATCCAGCTTCCCCCAGTGATGCTAAAAGACTTCCCATACCAGCATCCTTTCCAGTCACAGCATACTCGCTCACAAAAGCCTGAAAAAATTGAAAAAGCACGGAACTTCTGATGAATATTATATCACAAAATGTGTTGTTAATACGTTACAAAAGACAAATTCACAAACCTTTGGACCAGTACGTGATGTATGATCGAAGGCCTTAGCCAGAGAAAATACAGTGCTTGCGCCGCTATAAATCTGACCAAGCAAATCAAAGCCAAAGAAACAGATATCATAAGAAATTAATCTCACTTGGAATACATATCAATATAAAAAGGAGGTTGACCATTGATCATAGAATCTTACATGATAATCATACATATCTGCTGGATGATCCAATGGTTTGCTTGATGCATCACAATTAGAAATCATTTTGATGTCTGGATAAGCTTTTCTTATTGCAGCATAAAACTTAAGGTAATTTTCTGGTTCAGATTATACATAAGTGATGTGTTAACTTTCAAGATAATCTACAGTTTATATGTTATATCATTAGTAAAGAGGTGTGCATACCACGATAGTGAGGCTTGCCACAGTCCTCATTCCCAATAGCAACATATTTCAAATCAAATGGCTCCGGGTGCCCCATAGCAGCTCGAATAGATCCCCATGTTGAATTGGAAGAACCTCTAGCAAACTCGATTCCATCAAGGGCTTCCTGGATTTTGAAAACGGTTCAGAATGTAAGAAATGATTCATAATAAGAATTTGGAGGAAGCAAATTGACCCATTTACTTACGAATGGGTTAATTCAGATTATGCTTTATCACTAAAAGGTGAAACGAGTAAAATCAAAACAATTATTATTAATATATAATATTTTTGGGAAAAAAGGTGTTCAAGTGTTATTAACATTGAACCAAAAATACTCGCTACCTGACCCACCCATTTGGGCACCTTTCGTGAAAGTTATTTTGATATCCTAAGCATGGAAGTTTATATCATAGGTAGAATTTAGACATAAATGTGTCTGCTTCCAATCATTAAACAAGCATAGAGAAAGAATAGGTCAACAGTACATACTTGCACATAAGGCTCGATGAGTGAGGGATCGACAGACTCTTGATGGCTGACTCCTTTATATTCAAAAGAAATATGCCAAAAAGAAAAAAAATTATTATAATGCTTAGATTATAAATTAAGTATTTCTTCAGAATGTGATTCATATTACCATTGTTAAATACCCATATTGGTGCTGCACCCAAATCTTCAGCCAACTGTAGAAACAAAATTTGAACATGATAAAAAAGTGTAAATTTTTTGAGAAACACGATATACCAAATGGATGCGTAGTATTTTTACCAGGAAAAATTCGTAGTGACCGAGAGCATCATCAGTCCAGTAAAACCATACATCACCATAATGACCTGGTCTCTCCTCCCATGGCCCAACAGTTTCCTTCCAGCGAAATGCGTTCTTTAGATACTCTCCTTCAACAAAGCATCCACCTGATCCAATAATTTCCGAGAAAAGTGATCACCAAAACTCAATTTCTTTTATCCATAACTGTCAGTAGGCATTGGCAAGATGGACTGGTCATAGTAGAAAAACTAAAGTCGGTGTCGACTACGGTTCAGGGGGTATTATGAATTAAAAATACACTTTGGGAGCCTTTTGTGCAGTTGGACATGTTTCCTTTTTGACCAACTTTTTTGGTTCTCATTTTATCCGTTAGAGATAAAGATAAAACAAACAAACACATTCATAACTAATTGGTCAAAATCCCCACCTCTAATGTTTATTATGTCTCATGTTATCTACTTCTAGTGTGTTTGTTGGATTGTTAAATGGTTCTCTTTCATCTATACCTTTCGTACCCTACACGCATTATCTATGAAAAAGAATGTTAATAGGAAATGATAACCACAAATAGTTACCTGGAAATCTGATAAAAGCAGGCTCCAAATCTTGTACCATCTTAAATAGATCATTCCGGAAGCCATGACCCTATTATAACCAAAAAATTATTTTAAAAACATATAATGACTACTAAAATGTCATTATTAGCTAAAATAGCCAATGATAAAGATTTTATTGCCATCAAATTTACATTAGTACCACCATAAAATGTATGATGAAAGGATAAGTTGTATTTAGTACAGGACATTCCAATATGGGAACTGTACGTGAATTTTTCATAAACTGTAGAAAACATGAAGTGTTAGTGTATATATTCAATCAAGTAAAGAACAGAAAACCCTACCTTGTATGTATCGGCGGGCATTAACGAAACTTGATCAAACCATATCACTCCCTTTTTGCTAGTCTGTAACTGTAGTCTAGCATTCTTATTGGTTGCTTTAGCTTCTAGTTTAGCAACTACCTTTGTCCAGTTTGATACGTCAGTTTCTCTACAAAAGCAATAGATCTATCATTTCATGGAAATGCTTTAAGTCCCTTTAGCGAACAAGTTAAGTGGGTTAAAGAAAAAATTGCTTAAAATTAAAAAGGGTCAAATGGTCAAAAGAAACCCCGAGGTTCATTCTGAATGCAAACACATCCTTGATCATTTTATTAATAATTTTAGATAATTATTATAATACTTTCATTAATGTAATTATGGTTAGAACATTTATTAATTTATGAAATTTTTTTGAATAGATAGTTCTTTCCGGCTCTACCCAACACAACGCATTGAAAAATGACCAACCAATTTGAACCGTTACACACACCACTTGGTCCGTCTATTTTTCCACCTCTGTATAGTACGTACATGATGTTAGTAGAAGCTAGTGATTGCATGCCAATGGAGTCGGTCAATGATACGGACACATTGACGGATTCTGGTGATCGAATATACAACACTAAATTGTAGGTCTTCCCTTGTTCAATATTCTGAAAGAAAGTGGATACGACAATTGCATATTAGTGAAAATATTGGAGCATAGACTCTAATTAGTTTCATTATAATCGAGCATCCATCCGCCAACAAAAGCAATCATGTTTCACATCCTAATTCAAATGAGTTATTTGGATGGATGCTCAAAATTGAATGTGCGACCATTTTTTGCATCTACCATGGTTTTGCTTCTTTTATTGGCAGGCCAAGTACATTTAGTGTATGCGTATATAGTTTGTCGACTTTCAAGTTTAAAATTACTGACAAGTCTTACATGAATTTCACAAAAAAATGCTATTAAAGATAAGGAATAGAAACTGAAATCCGTAATAAATTCACCAGAGAAAGAACAGATACAACTCTTACCATTCCCCAGTAACCAGGGTTAAATATACCAACACCGTCAGCTGGACAATTTTTGTCACACAGCACCTCCATCCGAAGTGCAACGGGATTTCTTTTAAAGGGTGAGGAAAGGTCTGTTGAAACTCTTACCAATGAGTCATCCCCAATTAATGACCAAGGATCAATAAGTGAAGGAGAATGTTGTCCCCCGGCTTCAAAGCCTATTTAAAGAAATTAAGAAATCAACATGTGTAATATCTCTAGTTTAGGGACGATAAATTTTGGGTAAATTAGAATTTTGTTAAAAACGCCAAAAATGTAAATCTTTGGGCATACCTCTGTTGTTTACCAACTCTGCCCACAAACCACCTGCACCAGCATGATTAATCTCCTGTATGACACAATACAGTTATGATATTGAAAATTTGAAGTTCATAACAGATAAGAATGACAAAATGTACCTCAAAGAACACACCAAAAAGGGTTTCAGGTATCTTCCTTATGGAACCTGTCGAAGCGTTTACAACCAGCAATGCATTTGTATCCAACAAAGTAGCCGAACATTGACAGAAAACACAAACCCCGATTAAAAGCCCAAGTATGAGAGCATGATTATCACTTCGTGTACCCATTATACGTTCAATGGGCAATCTAGTCTTTCCAGTGGCCTATTATAGCAATGAAACGAGACAGGGATATATAACAAATTCTGTTACAATGAACTAAAGTAGCAGTAAAGCATAAAGAGAATTCAACTTCTTTAACAACCTATAGTCATCCCCAACTTAATCTCTATTTATAGAATAATAGATAACAATGAAATTCTTGATATATTCCCGCATCCTTTTTAGCTATTTTTTTTAGAAAGGACATCCTTTTTAGCTATAATTTAGGTAAAAAGAATAAAAAGGTATATATTTTGTGACGAGTGTAATATCATCCTTCACCAATAAACATGTGAGTACAGCATACTAAGTACTGCTCACAGGCAACCATCAATTTGCAGCAATTCATTTCTTTCCCCTTATCAAAGGAAAAACTTGTGAGTTTAGTAGTCAAAATGGTTGTAATCATGATTTTTACATGTCCAAAAATATTTACCATAACTTCTATTCTTAGATGTCATGAATGGTTACCTTTTTTGGAAATTTTAAACGTAATTTTGAGTTTTAACATGTGTTGCGACAAACCGACAGACAGAAAACTTTATTATTGTTTGCCCCGATATGTCATTTCTTGTGATGAGTAAACACTAGAAGTACTAAAAGTTATATTGTGATGTATAAATTAGAGCTGCGCTACTAGGTCACATCTTATCCCCATATATAATCAGAAAACAAAACAGAGAATAATCAAACATCTATTTCATCTAAATAGACAAACATCACAAAGGCAGAATAACAATCACAAATTCATTCAATACCAATCTTCCAAAGTCAAATAGTTCAAATACTTCTATTTTTAGACATCGGGTGAGTAACAATAAATACACACACCCTACCCATATTAAAATAAGCACTATTCCTCTGCCTAGAATTTGACTTTCACTTAAAAGAACCCACCTCAAATAAATATTAAAATATGATAATCATTAATCAACTATGAATGAAAATAAGCAGTTTATAATCAATGATCAGAAAGAAAATAACCCAATATATCATTATATATTACAAAAAGAACACAATTCAGAAACTTACTTGGATACATGCAGAGCCCAAAAACAGAGGAATGAATTGATGAAACAAAATATGAATAAGTATGCAGTTTAAATAGGTAAAAGAATCTTGATTGTGGGGCTGTTGATGAAGAAACAGTGAACTAGTGTATGTGTATCATTCAGTGTGATTGCTTAACCAAGAAAATAATGTTTTTGTTTTATATAAAAATAAGAAATGATGTTATTGGGTTAAATGTAGAGAAGAAGGTTTGTTTGATTGATGCGAATATTTCTATATTTTGTTATTAACTTTGCTTCAACGTAAGCAAACCAAACCAAACCAAAGTGTCTTTCTTTCTTATCCCTTAATGTTTTAGTTTTGATAAGTCTTGAAAGTCTCTTTTTTAAATGTTGGGAAGTCCCAACTTGCACGCCTTCATCTCCCCACCTTTGGCACTTCTATAAGTGTTATTCGTCACATTTTTTTCTTTCGCGTGTGTTACAAGTATATTATTTATGGGTTCAATGGTTATCTAGGGATCACTATAATTTTTCGTGTTGTTAAGGATACTTTTTTATGCAAATTAGGTACAACGGCATAGGTTTATCCTTTATATCGAATTTAGGCCCCACTTTTTCTTATTAATTCTTTATCAAAAAAAGAAGCTCATAAATTCATATCATTTAAGATAGATAGTGGATACATGATTGGTTCGTTTTTGTTAGTATTAATATTAGAAATTACTCCAAGTGTTTCATAATAAGTATTCACATTGCTCTTTTATATATTTCAAAATAAATGTTCATTTTGCATTTCGACCAATGAGAAAAGATGAAATGAGAAGAGATGAAATGCAGCTAATGAGATTTTCTGAAACTTTGTACATATTGTAAGTGAACACTTGTTATATGACATGAAGAGTATAGTAATAAGATAAAATATAAGAAAAATGATAAAAATACTCAATTTCACAATGAATACCCATTTTTCATAAAAACAAATTAAAAAAGACAACATACTATGAAATCCACAAATCGTGCAGAGTATTTGTGAAATTTAAAAACTCGCAAGGTTAAACCTGCGAATGTTTGCGATTTTTTGGTGGTATAACTAGTCTAGGGGTGAGCAAACAAAACTGAAAAAACCGAAACCGAACCGAAAACCGAAAAAACCGAACCCAAAAAACCGACCGAAACTAAAAACCGATGGTTCGGTTTTTAATTTTTTAAAAACCGAAAAGTACGGTTCGATTTCGGTTTTTGTCCAAAAACCGAACCGTAAAAACCGAACCGAACCGATTTATTATATAATAATATATAACTAATATAATACGAATAAATAACTAAATAAATCAAATTTATAAATTCATATTCAATTTCGTGGTATATTTATAATATATTTATCTTAATGTTTATGTTTATATGTGTGTTTGCCGTGTCGTGTGTTTACTTGAGAATACATCAATAAATATATGACGATGATCATATTATATGTTTGTTCACTCGCATATGTGTCTCATATACATATATATGTAATTATAGAATTATGCAATAAATATTATTATGCTTAGATTGAAAATATATATATATATATATATATATATATATATATATATATATATATATATATATATATATATATATATGTAATACAAGTTTGTTGGTATAAATTTGCCATGCCCAAATATAAACGGTTAGAAACCGAAAAAACCAAAAAATCGAACCGAAACCGATAATAAACCGAAAAAACCGAACCGCCAAAAACCGAACGGTTTCGGTTTTGAATTCTATAAAAACCGAACTTTTCGGTTTGGTTTCGGTTTTAGCCAAAAACCGACCCAAACCGAACCGTGCACACCCTAATAACTACACAGTTATGCGAATTTCGCAAAAATATGGGAGAGACATTCGTAAGGGTTTATTGTAGAGAATTTGGGCCAAATCACAAAGAACTATATACAATTGCAGTATGTTTACACCTTTAAATCATTGTATTGTGTATTAATTGCAACAAATTGACCGATTTTCGATTTGGGTTTTTAAGGTTTTTTTAAATTGATAGTTTTTATGTTGTGTGATCATTATTCTATGATTGTAACCTTGTTGTTTGCTTGAACCTTAACTTAATTGTTAAAAAAATAATACTAATAAAATGAAAATAAAAATAAATTGTGTTTTAAATTCGATTCAAGGGGTTCTGAATCGGGGTTTTTCGAATTGATTTTTTGTGAAAAATCGCAAGCTGAATCTTGTGAGGTTTTTTTGAAAATTCGCAAATACTCCGCAAATCTTGCTGATTTCATAGTGATTTTGGATTTTTTTTTTTTTTTTTTTTTTTAAATCAAAAAACGGGTGTTTGGTGAAGAAAGGTTATGTAATTGGGTATTTTTGTCATTTTCCCTAAAACAAATGTGTACTATTATGCAACATAAAAAGAAGACGCTAAATGGTGAAAAAACAACGATACAACATATAACGGGGATTTCAACTCGCGCGTTGCGGCGGAACGTTTATATACGATAGTATTGTATGCGTTGGAAGACCAAATTTTTTATGGGAAGAAGAGAGCTTAGTGGAGATACCTTTGGCTTGGTTTATGAATTGGTGGCTTTGAAACAATACCGGATCCACCTTTTCCACTATTTTTCGTCTAAAAATGCTAAACAACTCGATTTAAATGGGTCAGTACTGTTGCGAAGCCGCCACTTAAAATGGAGCTGACTTTTAATTTTTGGAGAGAGGGAGAAAAAAAACTGGAGCAGTGGAGAGCCTTGGCTTGAGCTGATACTGTTCACACACCTAGCCAAATTGAGTTGCCTAGACTTCCCATACAACATATCAAAGCCAATTATATACGTCGTATCTTTATACTTAGAAAAATTTCGAGCTTGCCCGACTTTAAAGAATACGACATATCCACATTTTGATATACGTCGTATATGAAACTTGGTCTATATTGAAGAAGTGAAGTCAACTGAAGAATAAGGCGTATCCAGTCATGAAGATACGCCGTATAATGAAGATTAGCCTATGAAGATCCAAGACGGGAAAGTGATCAATACAACGTATGCATTTCCACCAAAACGTCATATACAATAATGGCTACTTATTATCTCAGAACATTTTATGAGCGAAACCCACGCAGAATACCTCCAATACGCCGTATCGAGGATTTGGGTATGGAGTATCGACCTACTAACAGAAAACTATAAATAGAGGGCTCATTCATGACTTTCAAAGCATCCCACCACACTCTACTGCATAGTCAGTCGACTTTCGCTTGGAGGGCATCTCGAGTATCATTTAATTTGTTTAATCATTCGGTTATCGTATCATTTTCATTATGAATTATGTTCATTTAGCTTTGATTGCTACTTTGTATTGTGCTACTGAGATTATGGCTAACACCCTTTGGTGTTAGCCAAGTTTATGACTATCATGTATTTTGATTTGTTTACTTCGATTATATGCATTTTTGTTGGATATTATTTATGTCTATCGTGCTCGATTACGTTTGCTACTTTCTTGAAGTATGTTGGCTATTGTATAGATTTTAGGTTACAGAATTATTTCTGTGATTTATGATCCGTATCATAATGGTTGGTATGTGTGATAGCATAGCTTCACGGTGCTTGCCATTAGGACTAGAGGCCGACCGTATCCCTAGGTTAGTCAATATATGATTAAAGCAAGTAAGTTAGCGCGGGAACTCTTATAGATGACCATTCGCGGAGTTTAGGTAGTCTTACTCCATTTGACTACCAAGATAGATTATACTTAATAGTTGAAACACTTTCTGCGTGCTTGATGCTTATCAACAGTGTGGCCCTCGAGTTAAGGGCAGATATGCAGAGGGCTAGGTAACCGTGACCATCTGGCCTAGTCTACCATAGATAGGGAATGTACTCACAAGGCTGAATCCATGCTCCTCAAGTCTCAGTTTACATTCCCTGACTCACCAACGAAAGTAGCATCTAGTCATTGCACTTATAGAAGAATCACTATGACTTGATACGATGAACTTGGCTAGCACGTTCTCCTATTATACGACTACAACTTTACCACTATCATTTATTTGCATTTTAGTTTAATTATTACTACCTCTGTCCCATAAAAACTGTCCAGTTTGACTTTTCAGAGTCAAACTGGTTCAACTTTGACCTTATCTATTTTTGTGGGTATTATATAATACTTGATGAAAAATATATGAATAGATTGAGTTTTAAGTGTCTTTTTCATTGGTATAATTTTTCATCAAGTATTATATAACACATAAAAAATATTTAAGGTCAAAGTTGAACCAGTTTGACTCTGAAAAGTCAAACTGGACAGTTTTTATGGGACGGAGGGAGTATTTAATTAGTAAAATCAAAATGTATCGATCTCTCAAATTGAACCCCCATTTCCTTAGTTAGTCTAATAATTAGAATACCTTTAGATTAGCTTTAGTTCACTCACTCTTTGCGAACAACTTGTACTTGCCAATCACTAGTTATAACTGATCGGGTACACTGCCCGTAATTGTTAGTCTATAGTAGAGGTGCAAGTCCCCGACCGGTTTTTTTTTAACCGGTAGTTAAACCGGTGACCGGTTTTCACAAAACCGGTTTTATAAAAAACCGGCCCGGTTTTCTAAAACCGAACCGGTTAGACCGGTTATGAGTTTTCATAATATACCGGTTTTTTATCCGGTTTTAAAATAAAACCGGTTTTAACCGGTTTTATTTGTTTTTAATAAAAATAAAAAAAAAAAAGTAAAAAATGTTACCGTTTGAAAAAACCGGATTTAACCGGTTTTTTTCAAAAAAATATAACCGTTTTAAAAAAAAAAAAAAAAAAAAAAAAAAAAAAAAAAGAAGTAGCCGTTTGAAAAAAAACCGGATTTAACCGGTTTTGTTCAAAAAATATAACCGTTTAAAAAAAAAAAAAAAAAAAAAAAAAAAGTAGCCGTTTGAAAAAAACCGAATTTAACCGGTTTTTTCCGGTTTTTTTTTAAGAATACCGAGCCAAACGGCTAGTATGAATATAGCCGTTTTTTTTGAATTTTTTGAGGGTTTTGGGGAGTTTTAAGGCACTATAAATAGAGGTAATGTGTTGGGGTTGAAAACACATAAAAAACAATCTCATTTCTTTCTCTAATCTCTCAAAAACGCTCAAAAATCGCTATTTCGCATTTTCGCTATAATGGAAAACTCACAATCACAACAAGCTTCCACTACTCCCTCCGTTGCTACTAGCAATGTCTGAAAACAACATTACACAAACGATGATGTTGAACATGTTAGACCAACCACCCGAAAAGGTGATGTGTGGACTAATTTCGATATGTGTGTTATGAAAGATGGTAACGTAAAAGCGCGTTGCCGGAAATGTGGGAATTTTTATAGCACCGGGTCTAACTCTACACTTAGGAATCATATTGGTAGTTGTAAGGCGGGTGGTCAAAATACTAGTTCGCAAGCTACTATTGGTGCGGATGGTCAAGTTTTTATATATGATGCGGATGCGCTTCGACTTGATTTTACGAAGTTTGTCATTCAACAAGGGCTTCCATTCAACCACTTCGACAACGTCAAGCTTACGGAGATCATCAAAAGGAGGCTACAACCGCGGTATCAACATGTAAGTCGTACTACTCTTAGAAGTGATGCTTTTAAATTATGGAAAACGGCTAAAAAAGAAATAATTGAAGGTTTTCGTGATTATAAATATGGTGTTTCTATAACTACGGATACTTGGACCGCACCACATGGTACGGCAAATTCTTATCTCGCTGTTACGACTCATTGGTTTAATCCCGAATCTTGGTTATTAATGAAACGGACAATCGCTTTTAAAATATTTGGTTATCCTCATACGGGATGTAATTTAAGAAAAATTTTGCATGACACTTTAATTGAATATAATTTAGATGATAAAGTTTTTACGATTTCACTAGATAATGCATCAAATAATACTAGAGCTATGGACTTGTTAAAATTACGTGTAAAACCTATTTTAGATGGTGCTTTTTTTCATTCCCGTTGTGTTGCTCATGTTATAAATTTATCCGTACAAGCGGCATTAAAAATATGTGATAAGTTATATACGAAATTTAGGGGTTTATTAGTATTGATATATAAATCGAGCAACGAACGACAAATAAACTATAAACGTTTTCGTAAAATGTGTAATGAACAACCCTTAGGACCTTGCCTTGATATTAATACTAGATGGAATTCTACTTGCATGATGTTTGAAAATATATTACGACAACGTGCGACTTTACATGCTTATAATCAAAAACTTATTAATAAAAATTTGTCCACCATAATACTAAACGACCAAGATTGGGATCGACTAAATGAATTAACTATGTTTTTACAAGTTTTTAAAGAGGCAACAACTATATTATCGGGTGTTTATTACCCAACTAGCCCATTAGTTTTAAAACAAATTTATGCTATGACGGAAAAATTATATGATTTAAAAAACTCATCTTCACGAATGTTTAGAAAAATGGTTAAAATTATAAAAAAGAAATTTATAAAATATTTTGCTAGTTTACCTTTAGTTTTTACTTGTTCCGCCGCACTTAATCCATGTTTAAATGTTGGAGGTGTAGATTATTTAATAACAAAAATAATGGAAAATTTAGACTTATCTTTTGGGTTAGACGGTGAAGACCCCAACTATATAACATCTCAAATTTTTAGATTTAACGATCATTTTCAAAAATTGTTTGGCATTTATGCAACAAAATATGGTCACCAACAAAACCCAATTGTTGACCAAATGCGGGCCGGATCGTCCCAAACAAAAGACATTAATATAAACCTTTATAATTCTTTATTTGAAGACGCTACAAGGCGTCAACGATCATCGGCCCCAACAAGCGAATTGGGACAATATATGGCTACAAACTTTTTAAGAACTTTAAGTCCTAATGAGTTTGCAAACTTTGACATTTTGGCTTGGTGGAAAGAAAGGGAAATCCAATATCCGGTTTTATCCGCTATGGCTCGTGACTTATTAGGGGTCCAAGCTTCGACGGTAGCTTCCGAATCGGCCTTTTCGGTTAGTGGTCGAATTATATCGGATAGAAGGACAAGACTAACATGCGAATCCGTGGAAGTATGTGTATGTTTGAAAGATTATTTGGACGGAGTAGATAGGATACAACATGAATCGTCGTTGGAAGGTCCAATAATAGATGAAGATGTTGAAGAAGGTATAATAAGAGAAGAAGAAGAAGCGGGGATATCACCTTCGTCTTCGACTACGAATACCGAAGGCGAATTAGATGAAGGTGAGTTTGAAGAATTTGAAGTTGAAGATTTAGATGTACAAGATTTTTTGGAAGAAAATGATCTTGATGACGACTTGAGTGACTAGTTGAGTATAATGGGTGATGGCAATGCCGAAGCTCGATATACTTGATTACACTAATATGTTTTCGGGTGATGGCCATGCCGAAGCTCGCAAAATGTATTAGTATTTATATGTTTTTATGATTGTATTGTTTAAATAAAAGTTATGATTGTATTGTATAAATAAAAGTTATGATTGTATTTTTTTGTTGTATAATTGTATTGTTTAAATAAAAGTTATGAGAATATTGTTTAATTATATGTTTGATAATTAACAATTTTATTAAATAAATGTTCGAAGCTTTTAGTAAAATTCCGGAAAAAAACGAACCCAAAAAAACGAACCGGTAAACAACCGATAAAAAATCCGAATCCGAACATTTTTAACCGAAAAAAGCGAACCGGTAAAAAACCGAAAAAAACCGATTCCGAAAATTTATAACCGAAAAAAACTGATTCCGAACATTTATAACCGAAGAAAACCGATTCCGAAAAACCGAAACCGAACCGAACCTGGTTATTCGAAAAACTGGTTATTAAAAAACCGAAAACCGAAAAAAACCGATTTTTTGCACCTCTAGTCTATAGGTTAGTTCGGCAATTATAAATTTAAAATCTCATACACTAAATTTAACACATCAAGTTTTGGCAATCTACTTTGGTTTATTGGACTTTCATCCTACAAGATTAATGTTCATTCATGCTTGATAAACATAACATAGAATCTAGAGTGCTTAACATACCTGTGGTAAAACGGACTTTCCCAATTCATTACTAGTTTCGGTTTTAATGAAACATTTTGTGAAGGTTCCAAGACGTATATCTACAACTTCTTAAAAGGAAGCTTTGTTGTTGTAGACTTCTTGATCGGGGTCTGATCTATTGAAGTTGCAGTAGTTTTCGGTGTTCACCTTCCGTATTCATCAGTGTTGTAATCAACAATAAAAGGTACACATGGTTCTATTATTTTATTGATTAACTTATTGATCATATGGTGCATATGGATCCTCAACATGTGTATATATACTTGTACTTCGGCTTATTGTGACAACCCGCAAATTTCCCGTCGTGTTCTATTTGTGAGAAACGATACATTATTTTGAGATTGGAATCATTTTCGAGAAACTAGACGTGTTTATATTCATTTCTACCGGAAATATTATTCTAAGAGCATTGGCGTTATTCTCGAACTTTAAATCCCTCGTTTACTCGCCTAAACGAGCCCCGAACCTCTTATCGTGAGAGATATCATAATTACATTAATGGTCCCTGGAGATAACTTACCCCGCCGCCCCTTAACTTTCGAACAATTACGAAATGGTCCTTGTGAATTAGTAAATCAAATCACTCATTATAAATACCCACTCATAAACCATCTCTTTCATTTTTTAGGGTTCCAAAACCCATACTTCCCCTCTCTCACTTCTCCAGCCGCCACCCCATTACCAGCCGCCATCTTACCGACCACCACCATGGTACACCGCCACCTCCAGCATCTAAGCAACCACAAACCCACCCGTATATCACCCTCCACATCTTCGATTTGTGGTGTACGCGCCGTCTAACTCATCCAAACACACCTTCTGCTCGAGTTTCAGTCTCGATTCACCCGACATCTGCATCCTTTTCTTGTTTTCTTTACTAATTGAAGAACAAGAAAGATTACCTCAGCGTTTGGTAGTTGTTTGTACCACGACTCGACTCAAAACCCACGAGTTTTAAGGGCCCTGATAATAATAACGACAAGATAATAAATAAAATGGGCTTAAGAACGTGTTTTGGTATCTTGTGTGTCTCGTGTTCTTGTTTGGTTGGGTCTACGAGAGTGAAACCGTGAGTCTTAAACTCACGGCCGTGTGGTTTGGAGTTAGAAGTGGATTTGGAGTTTGTTGTTGTTGCCGAGGAAATGGAGTGGGAATGGGTATGGTTGTCGTTGTTGTGTCTATTGTTGTTGTCTTCAGTGCTGTTGTTACGGTTGTGTTTGGTCGAGACCATGAGGGTCCGTGTGATCGTTTGTTAGCCAAGTGGTGGAAGCCGAGACCATTAGGGTCTCGGCATGCTTATGGTTACTGGTGTCATTATTGTTTGATCTCGATGTTGTTGGTTCTGATCACTGTTATTGCTCTTTATTATTGTTGTTCTTTGTGTCGGCGTTTCCTGTCGAGATAATTAGGGTCGTTTGGTTACCGTTGTTGTCATATGGTTGTTGTTATTGCTAAGTCATGGTCGCGTATAGATGTTGATGTGGTTATTGATTGTTGTTGTTGCGGATATAGTGACGGGGAGTAGGATTAAGTGTTGAAGTTGTGATTTCGGATATTGGTTTTGTGATTTGGACATATTTGTGTGATTTGAGCATGTCGAGTGTCATCGAGACTTTCTAGTCCCGTGTGACCTCGACGAGCCAAAATGATTTTAGATTATTAATATTGACTATTTGACCCGTGATAAATATGACTCGAAATGAATATAACCCGTGAAAATATAATAACGGTTAAATATTAACGATATGAGTTTTATTATATATAAATATAATTAACTTTTAAATATTTAGTAACGACGTATAATCGTTATTTCATATTTATAAGTTGATGATGATAATAATAATAATAATAAATATTGAGATACGTTAAGTACGTTAGTTAACGTTTGCAAGATTAATAAGAAATATTAATAAATGTTGAGCTCGTTCGTTAATATTTCTAAATTAATATGAGATCGTTAAATAACGACGAATATGTTATCTAATAATAATTATTAAAAATAATAAATGCAACGAGTTTGAATATGAATACGGACGGGTTACGAATCGTTTCGAGGGCATGTTTATCAAGACTTACCCTATAGGAGTTATTAAGGTTCGTGCTAGTATTTGCCGAGTTACGGATTGGTTAACATTAATATAATCATCCGACGCGGTTAACGGACTAATTGGGGGTACTAAACCCAATTAGGGTCGACAAACGTGTCGGGGGACAATATTAATGGGTGACCCATCCTACGACTTACCATATCTTTATTAGGTATGAGTAACTTTGGATTAACAAGTGTATTGTAGGAATTGTTGAAATTATTGTATTGACAAATACGATAAGTATTCAATAATTCGTACCATTTCCCTTGTTAAACTTTTGGTTACTCGAGATTGACTTTGACCATAAGGTTGACTTAGTAGCCCTTTTAGGTATGATTGTTTTGGATGGATTATATAGCTTTGACCCGGATGTTTCGTATTGAGTTTTGTCTCGTTTTTGATTGAAGTCGTATGTTACTCATCTCTTGGCGTGAGTACCCTTGAGTCTTGTCTCAATTCTTGTTGACTTCGCTTGTTTAGTATTTCGCGTGAGTTCACTTGATTATATGTCGTGTTCTCACAACACACACACAATGATACCAAACACAAAACACAAATAAATGGATAATAAGAGATTTGGAGATAGAAGATTGGGTATTACTTGGAAGTAGATAGCTTATGGAAGACTTGGTTCATCGCTGTTGATCTCGTGTTAAAATAAGTCTTGCATGTAGAAGGCTTCGCCGTTTTCCGTATTGATGTACCGCCTCCTTGATGCTATTGTGAATTTGCTAGATGCCAGTTGTGTCAATCGTGATTTTTGCGTTGCTGTGGCCCAGGTGAGTTCATGGCCCCTACTTTTTAACAGGTTTCTTAAACTCTTTTTGGGGGAGAATACATGCTCGTTTTCAACTAAACTCAAGTTTGTTTATTTGGAAACGTGAATTATTTACTCAAGATTTGACTGTTTGGTTGATATATTCGATTTGGTTAATTGATTGCATTATGTGATTACTTGTTTATTTATGTGGTATGAGATTTGTGATTGTGGTTTATGAAACTGTTACATTGGCTAAGGGCATGTCGCATCCTTGCGAATGCAGATTGAATTGGTTTAGTGGAACGAGGTCTAGTCTAGCTAGCAAGAGCAAAACTTGCTATGCTTATAGAACTAGGTAAGTTGTAGAGCATGTCGTATCCTTACGAATGCCGCGCATGTCGTATCCTTACGAATGCATATTGATTTGATTGGTTTTGGACTATAGTGTGCACTATAGGGAATTCTTTTGTGGTTTGACTTAGCCAGCGTAACAGGGTAACTTTGTGTGACTCTATATGAGTGTAGTATCTATGTGATTGATTATGATTCTAGCGATTTAATTTCGAGCTGATTTTGGTTATTTGATTTAGAATTGTGATTTAGGTAGTGTAAGCCTACCTTAAATTTGACTTGTTGAAAAGGATGATTTGAACTCGAAAACCCTTTGGTTCAACTATACTTTTTAACTAAAATTCTATGGACTCACCAACGTAAGCTGACCGTTTTAGCATGTATTTTTAGGTTTAAGGCGTTAGCTCACGATTTGAAGGCGCTTGGCAAGGGGCATTGGTCATAGGCGACTCTGATAAACATTTGGGACCGCTTTAACTTTTTTATGGGCCTATTTCCGCACTTCATTTATAAAATGTAAACTTAACACTTTTGTTAATGTATTTTATTTTTAATAAATGAAATAAAAACCGTTCTTTGTACTTATATTGTGATACCAATTTCGTAGCACCCTAATGCATGTATGTTTCCGCTGGACCCGAATTTTGGGGGTGTTACACTTATCTTATTAATTATATCTTGCATGTAACATGATTTAATTAATGTTAAATTTGTTAATTTAACCTTATATGACAACATAGAATGCAACAATAAATAATTTTAGGTATCTTGTTCACATGGTAAGCACGTGTTGATTAAGCTATAATCCCCCAACGACCTTGTTGGATACAAAGGCTCGTTCAATCCCAATGCATACGATCTATAGTTATATACTACCAAGCATACCCGGGAACCCATGACATGTTTCATGTTTTCATATATACTCAAAATGTCATTAGAAGAGGGTTTTCTTAAATACTACTCCGAGTATAAACCTCACATTTGGTAAATTGTTCAAACTATCATGACTATAACTTTCCTCAATTTGTAAAAATTCATCAAAAGCATCACGTGTTGTCTGGTACACCAATTGGTGTATGAGGGACATGCATTTCGTTATAGACTAGGTGCTGTTTGTTTATTAAGAGACTCTGAATCTGAATCTGAATCTGATTCGCACATCTGAATCTGAATATGCGATAGAAAAGTCTGAATCTGATTCCCATCTTAATCTGAATAAATGGTTGAGAAATCTGAATCTGACTCAAATAAAACTTTTTGTTTTTGTAAAAATGTCTGGATGTGTTAAACTATTAGTTTTTACAATATAAATATAAAACCATTGCATTCGCACAATAAATAAAATTTATTAATATAAGAAAACAAATTCTAATTAATATAATAATCAATTTAAAGTTAAAATTTTTTTTTTTGTAACAAAACATGTAATTTCATATTTATTTGACAAAAATAACCGTGTTGGAGTTTAAAATTTTAAAACGATTAACTCTATGGCTCGCATTAGAGTTGAGATATATGAGTCTAAAACTGAACATTCAACTTGAAAAAAGTATGAATTGTCATATATTATCTTATATATCCTTTATCTAATACTTTTAGTACTTTTAATACGAAAAACAAAAGATAAAACAAGATGAATAAAAAATAGAAAAACCATAATAGAAAAACATAAAAAAAAAAATAATAAAGAAAAACAAATAGTACAAAAAGAAACATTAAGAGGTGTTAAGACATCTCTTCCACATCTAGTTCAATAAGAGGTTTATGGCTCTTACTGTCTCTTAATGGTTAGAAAAAACAAACACTCTTAACATAGATTGTCTCTTATCGCATCTGAATGACATAAAAAAATAAACAGTCCTAATGACCCAAATATCTGACCGCATCTGAATGAGTTAGATTAAGATGTTATTAAGAGGCAATTTTTAAAAAACAAACACCACCAATACTCATTTTACCTATTGCATTGGGCCGTGAGCTAAAAATAAAAGTGCTCGAGAATAGGTTCAACATTATAGTTAGTTATACCTTCAACTATTGATAAAAATAGTTTTGAGCTCATTCCGAACCGTCACCTAAAATTCCTTTCGGGGCATTATGGGTTGTCGCTAAAAAAATCTTCTATAAGATGTCTGTTACCTAATAATTGTGTGATACACTCGTCCAAGTGTTTGAACTAGTGTCTATCGTCATCGAAAGAGAGACAATGCTCATAATAATCGTACAATTTTAACAATTTTTTGGCTTGTTTTTTGTTGGAATAACACATGTTGAAAGTGTATGTTCAAATAATGTATGAAACTATATGAAGTTGGGAAAAAGTTGAGTGTTTTACTTTATTTGTATACTAAAACCATCTATTTATCAGAAAAATGGGGTATTTGGCCAGCTGAATATTATAGTCGTTACTTAAAAAAAAAAAAAAAAAAAAACACCAAAAATTGGTTGTTACAGTGACAACGTGTAGCCAATGACACACCTATGGCATGGGCTGGGTGTGGTTGGAGGCGCCATAAGTGCCAGATTCGGGCGCACACTATAACGGGCACTTTTCACTCTAAGATGTATATAGATTTACCCTTAGAATTTTGCAACACCGCAGTTTTGTCAATAGTAACTACTCAAACACCGTTAAAAACAAGTCGAGCTTCTCAAACGAAAATTACCATTCTATAAAACTGTTTTTTGTTTACTATTTGATTTTAAAATGTGTTAATTTTGTGTCACTTTACAGTATCTATCAAATGTTTATAGTTACTTTCACCACACAATTTTTATAGAACTGACAATTACAGCTAAAAGCTGTGACTTTACACAACTCAGAGTTCTATTGCTCACAATAAATCATCTAAAAGCTCTAACCTTATTACATGCAATAAATAATCTAAAAACACGATTACATGTAAGCAAACATGGTACAAAGAAAGAAAATACAGTGGATCCACAATGCATGACTTTTCCGAAAGCTTTTTACTAAAAGTCTTTGGATGACTTTTCACCATTACAAGACATAGCTTTTTGAAAAGCTTTACTCAAAAGCTTGGAGAACCGCTTGGAGCATTAATTGAGTTGTACGACACTTTTCTAGTTATCAACTATCCTCTCACAGAATTAATAATACACTAGCAAAATTTAGCTATTCAGCATAGATGACAATCTACTGCGTCTGATAAAACGGTTAATTAGATTATCAGCCATAATAAATCTACTAACCGATATTATATGTATTTTGATCAATCATATTTCTGAAGGAACATCATGCAACGGGTGGCCTTTTCTATTCCTCTCGATAATTCTGCGTGCAAGAGAGACTTGCTTTCCAACCACAAATATGAATGCTCTTCCTTTCCCACCAGCACCTCTTGCAGTTCTTCCAACGCGTCGGACATATTCACTTGGATCGCGAGGGAAGTCAAACAGCACCACCTGGTCAACTCCAGGGATATCAATTCCTCGAGACGCTCTGCATAAGATTTCAAAACCAGAATATTCAATTGTCATATAGAGCTCTGGTAAATGTAAAGAAACCAAGGAACCTAAGGCGGGGTTGCCGTGTAGGGATGTACATTTATACTGACTTATTGCAACTTGATGCAACATTTAGTTTCAAGTGCTTGGATAAATTGCTTATGACATTCTCATAATTTTACGTTTACATATAGATAATCTGGCAAGGAAAGGGAATAGTTGAATGGAAAATTGATTAGCCCATTAGGAAACATAACAGGAAAAAATGTTCCAGCTGAAACAAGTCTTTTTTAGTAAAAATTCAAAATTTCCAAGTCCGTTTTTTTTTTTTTTTTTTTTTTTTTTTTTTTTTTTTTTTAACTAACAAGTTAACTATGACTAGAAAATATTGTATTTTTGCTATAATAATCTAAATCTTTGAATGACAATTCAAAAGTTTGCATGCACTAAAAAGATGCTTTTGGTTGCTTTCAACCCATTTGACACGATCCCCTTTAAGCTAAAATTTCTAATTCGATTCATTTAATATAAAAAGAACCAAATAAACCAAATCATAATTAAATTGGTAGAAACTGCCACACTTTATAAATGTACAATTACATCATTGTCCTGGGCTTTTAGCAACTGATAATTCGATAGTCGCTAAATCACTTTATAAAAGCGCATCAAGACACCCCCTAAATGTAATTCCAACAAGTTATAGGCGAAAAAAATGTTTACCTGTCGGTGCATACTAAAAACAAAGAGTTATCTTTTAATCGCGTTTGGCAAAACTCCTCCATATTTGCAACGCGCAAATCTTGTGCCAAAGCAGCATGAAAAGGCAACACTTTTCTATTGAACCTATTTAATGCATTTTCAACCTTTCTGCATGTCTCAATCTGCAATATAACAACTGAGCATCTATTGACCACATATGGAAAACACACGATATTGAGTAATGCTTTTAGCTTACTTTGTTGCAGAATATGATCATTTTGGTAATTGGTCCTTCCTCCACTAGTTTCAGAAGAGCAGATTTCTTGTTTAGAAATGCTGTATCCGGATTCTTTTCTATTCCCGCCTCTCCACTGCAATCAACAAGTATCTGAACATACAATGTAGCCACTGTGTTTTTGTAAGTTTCAGCTGAATGAAATTATACAAGTGATAAATAGAGAACTCATCACACAATCTTTTTGAAAGGCTTAACCAAAAAAATTCTAACCAACTGTGTCTCTATTTCCATTTACAGCAAACACATCACCTGTCGGATATCATTTGTATGTAGCTAACTAGTAGATAATAACTTGAATTAAATATGTTGAAAGATAAATTCTAGTAATTTTTTAAAAGTTAAAGGATAATTAGCAGGAAATGGGTGGAAGTTTGGAGCATGTGAATAATGAAATCAGAAAAGTCTGCAGATCAACATACTAAGAAACAGTTAGTTTTCACTTTTCATGTAGGTGAACATGATACAGATATAAACTGGTAGATGTCTATCTCCAATTCTTCAGTAGAAATATAATCATTCAGAACTTAAAAGTTAGAAAGATAGCTGGACTCTAGACAAAGACATTTTTGTCAATAAAGAAAAGGTGTAAATCACAAGCACTCTTATAGCAGGCTACAAATGTCATCCTATGTTGAAAGAGATGTACCTCCTCAAGACCAGAGCTTGTACGGTGCATGCCAGGCCCCATGATAGATTCACAATCAGGAAAGTTTTCCACGAGCTTATTGTATACATCCACTGGTAGAGTTGCAGTGACAAATAGATATTGAGTAGTCACAGGTGACAAGTTCATTAAACTCTGCAATGCCGGCTGGAAATCCTCATCTTTAAACAGTATGTCTACCTCATCCAACACAGCACTGAACAACAACGTATTAAGAGTTCAAACTTCTTAATGGTTTTGATCGACAGTATGTACTTTAAAAGAAAACTAAACTAATTGATGACTCTTAATTATTAGTACTTGTTATCTTTGGGAACTGAGAGGGTGTTTGGTTTAAAGGTATGGGTATCAAGAAAATGGGTTTCATTCTCATTATAGTTGTTTGGTTAGTGGGTTTGATACATAAAAATGGGTATCAAACCCTCAAAACAAGCCATTTTCTAAACCACCAAACCTAGTGGGTTTATAAACCCATTCCCAATCCCATACCCATTGTTAATTCCCAATATAAACCAAACACCCAGTCGATCAATTTGAAGTAGTGGTGGAAATATCAACCCGTCTTCTTATGAATAGGTTGATTCAGGTTCTGTTTTATCTCTAGCGGGTTAATCAGACTATTTTTTGTTATTATGTATTATTAGTTTTATGGTACTAGGGAAAACCCGAGCCGCCTTTGGTGAGAGGTAGGTAAACCCTCGACTCCACAGATCACCCCGCAAGACTCATAGAGACTGGTAGATCACTAGGCTTCCCCAATTGTTGATTATATGGCTAAGGCAGGTGGCCCGAAGGAGTTTGTAGCTAACAGAATTTGAACTTGAAACCTCTTAGTGAGAATACTTGACTACCCTCTTGGGGTTGGGTTAATCAGATTATTCAAAACATTAAAAATAGAAGGGGTTAGAAGTTGTCCAAAGAGTATTTTTAATGCATAAAATCTCCCAGGTATATTCAAAAAGTAATTTAGATTCTTACTGAGAAATATATATATGTAATCATATATATAAGCCCAAGTATAATATAATCTTAACAGTTTGAAACCTCATAAAAAAAAGTGTATCTGGTCAAATCCCGACCCTACAGGAATATAACTCATATTGACAAGATATCTTACTCACCCCACCCAGCCCTTTTGCTACCTCTAGAATTAAAGAAAGGATATGGTAAGTACCATTTAAGATTGGTTAACTGTAGGAAGCCTTCTTCAACTAAGTATAAAAAGCGACCAGGTGTAGCAATGAGAACATCTAATTCATTCCGAAGACTTTCCAGTTGAGTTTTCTGTTTGAAACCACCAGTTGCAATCATTGAACGAAATGGCACACCAGACTTCGACATCAGTCTGCAATTGCGTAATACCTGCAATAATAAATTGTGCTTAATACAAAACCAAAATGAAGTCACAAGTAAATAGAAACTTCCATGTATGATGTATCCTATCTCGAGACAAAATGGGCGGGTCACGTAACGAGTCTGCTGAGTTTGGGGTAAAAAATGAAAGATTCTTTAGTGCGGGCCATAATGGGTCAGTTGCAGCTGAGCTAACCGACAAATACTTTTTGATTTTCTTGGGCTCTGTAAATAGGTAACGAGTTTAATATTATTGTATATTATTACAACGATAATCCATATTTATAGAATATTTAGGAATTTATATTTAATACATTTTGGATTACATTGATACCATTTGACCCATTCAAACTGTTTCAGAATTATACTTTATATCTAAATTTCACCCATATGCTCGTTTTGATATAGTATGCTAAAAGCAATCTGCCCCTTTAGACATAAATGGATCGAAAGTACAACATCTATTCTCTTATCTCAAAATATAAAGACAAAATAAGTTATTGGTGGTTGAGCACGGAAATTGATGATATATGGAAAGGTATTACTAATAACAATATATGATCTAACCTGAGAAGCCAACTCAGCAGTAGGTACCAATATAACAACTCGAGGACTTTCAGGTAAGGATTTAGCAATTCCTTGGAGTTCATCTTGTCTAATACACTGGATCACTGGTAAAAGATAAGCCAACGTTTTCCCAGAGCCACTTTGGTCAGCTATGATGCAACTCTTTCCATTAATAACATGTGGGAATGACATAGCCTGCATTCACCTTTGATGTTCAACAAAAAGTACACTTGTTTACCAAAAAACTGAAAGAGACTGGAGCAACAAGACATACACCCGGAACATGGGTCTTGTTCGTTTTACCATATTAAGACAAGGATCAAATGTGTGAGTACCTGAATATGTGAAGGGTTTGCAAGAAGCTGACTGTATAAAAACTGAAACATGTAGTCGGCGCATCCAACATCCTTAAAAGATTTTCTGCTATAAAAATCACTAGTGGCGTTCGATTTCCTAAGTTTACTTGAAAAGTTCATTGATGTCCCACCAAGTTCCCCAGCCCTACTTTTTGACACATCGTTGTCTCTTATAACAACAGATCCACTACGCGAATTATCATCTTTTTGGTCCTTTTCTGACGAGGATACCCTGCTAAGATCCCTTACCTTACCAACTCTCAACCGTTCAAAACTTCGAGATACCCCCTTGCTACTAGCTGCAAAGTTGTATACATTTTCTTATTAGAGATGTCACAATTGCTTGAAATTAAATTTTATGACTACATTCAATGTTTTTCCATCTCTTTTACAACATGTTCCCTAGATGGTCTTCTCTGACCAGACAATTAAGATGAAATTTTGGCATGCTCATCATTAAAGAAAGTGATAGCATGACTTGAAAGATCAGTATCAGATAAGCAGCTTAAATCCAAGCCAAGTAATTATGTTTTTATATTAAGACGAAAATTAGATGCAATTCATTACCTAATTATCAGAATATAATAATTGGATTTATAATCAGAAATTCTGATAATTAACGTAATCATAATCAGTCTGGTGACCCCAAATAGTGATAATCAGTTTAAATGAACATCTTTGCAAACCTTAAGTTGAAGACACTCTGTAACCAAGTTATGTATTTTAAGACGAGCAATATGTAACTCTTTGTAGATCACTACAAGCTATGGCGTTCTACAGAATTTGCTTTAAACAGTGATTATATGAAATGCATAGATTAGGCAGCTTTTACCTAGAATAGTTAATAGGTTAGAATATAATACTAGTAATATAACAAACGGATACCAAGAGACTGGAATTGTATATTCTAAAAGTATTTGTAGTAGGAAATGTAGATTAAAGAGATAATGCATTTTGTTTCTGTTGCCAGGATAAATGAGTCACAAGAAGTTCAAACTGATTTTGCAAAAACATGTATGAAAAAGAAAAAGCTTTAGAAAATCACACGTGGGCATCATAAGAGTTTGTGTAGTATTTCATGTGGATCAAGTAATATAAAACAGACTATACATCTATAGATACGCATACAAGTCGACAACTGCCATTTAATATGTGGACTCAGATACATGACGTATTTATGAAGGTGCTTGGCAGTAAACAATAATTCTGGTTTATGTTTGACGTCAAAGTGGCAGAATATGTGTAACACCCTAGGCAAATCCCACAACGGCTGTGGCCAGGAGAGATGCCGGGTTCATAAGATAGCATTCGCCTTATAATGACACAACGCGTTTTGTGGTCTACAGCGGGTGGAGTTCTTAAGCGTGTTATGCAATTTCGGGAGAAGTGAAAAACAAGCCTATTATATACATGAGCATACGACAATTGGTAGTAAAGGGGGTGCTTGGATTAGCTTAATTTATGGCCTTATCAGCTTATTGAGATTGGAAAACTTTTTTGGCTTATGAACTGCTTATGACATTGAGCTTAATAAGGCGATAAGAGCAATGAAAATAAAGTTAGGGGAAATGAAAAGAAGCACCTGGTCCTTTAGAAGGATGTTTAGGTGGTTCCCATTGAAGAACTTGTTTAGAAGGAATATTATCATGGTCATTGTCATCTCCCCAAATAATAAACTTATCCCCAGTCTCCTCATCTACGAGTTCATATGCACCAGGTGTATCTAATGATTTCTTACTATATCCACCACCTCCAACTGCTACTACTACTATTCTTCTTCTTCTTCTACTTCTTTGGACATGCGTTTTATTATTTGGCCAATTAACTTTTGTTGAAAAGCTGCTGTTGCTGGTGGTGGTGGTGGTGAATTTTGAATTTATTGCCGGAAGGGATGATACTGGTTTTAGAAGCATTTTGTTTACGGCAAAAATGTAGGAGGATAATGTTTCTATTTCTTTCTTTAGTACTTAACGGGTCATTATATCCCCTTTTCTATATGAAACGGGTAACCCAGCATACAAAACTAAAACCAACAACACATACAAAGAGTTGCGATCCTATAGAAAGGATCAAAAATTAAAAAGGCTAAAAAGTGTTTCTAGCCATTAAGCTAGTGCTATGTGTCTCCCACCTACTCTCTCCCTTTTTTTTTTTTAATATTTTCGGTTAGAGGTCATTTTGGTTATTTGACTCATTTTTTTAATTCCACCTTAAATTTCAAATGCAAATAACTTTCAAACGACAAACTTTTACAAAAAATCGATTTCACCATAATTTTTAAATTTTAATCCTCTTTAATTTTGTATAAATCTTTTTAATTTTTTCGAAACTTTTTTTTTAACATATTCATTGGGTCATGATTTTTTTGAAAATTTTAGCATTTTCGGCTCTAATTTTGTCTAGTTTAAAGGCCGAATTTTGCAAAACTTAAAACACGAAAGTTGTAGCTTCTTGGCCATTCTTTACCCAGAAATTTGAATCACTTAAATCCAATATGATATGAGTGAGATATCGTATGTTAAAGATGACGTTTTACTCATATTTGTTGCACACAACGTGTTTGATGAAATGTTTAGCTTAGATTTTTAGTCTTAAAATCGAGTTAAATGCACTAATTTTTGTACAACAATGCACCTTTAGTTATTTTATTAATGTAAAATTCAAAAAGTTTTGTTTTTTCTTGTTTTTTTGTTGTTTTTTTTTAACTGATGAACTATATTAACTGGTGAACCTTATTAACTGATTTTTAAAAAAGACATTTTGTTCATCAGTTACTTTGGTTGAACTATATTAACTGATGAACCTTATTAACTGATGAACCTTATTAACTGATTTTTAAAAAAGACATATCGCGCGTTAAAGAGCCTTATTAACTGATGAACTTATTAACTAATGAACCTTATTAACTGATGAACTTATTAAATCAGTTAATAAGGTTCATCAGCCTTATTAACTGGTTGAACTATATTAACTGATGAACTTATTAACTGATAAACCTTATTAACTGATGAACTTATTAAATCAGTTAATAAGGTTCATCAGTTAAAAAAAAAAAAAAAAAAAAAAAAAAAAAACTTTTTGAATCTTACATTAATAAAATGACTAAAGGTGCATTGTTGTACAAAAATTAGTGAATTTAACTCGATTTTAAGACTAAAAATCTAAGCTAAACATTTCATCAAACATGTTGTGTGCAACAAATATGAGTAAAACGTCATCTTTAACATACGATATCTCACTCATATCATATTAGATTTGATTGATTCAAATTTCTGGGTAAAGAATGGCCAAGAAGCTACGTCTTTCATGTTTTAAATTTTTCACGATTCGGCATTTATGATGGTACAAAATAAGGTCGAAAATGCCCAAAAAATCAAGAAAATTAACACCCATTTCGTATGTAAAAAAAAAAGTTTCGAAATTTTTAACAAAATTTATACCAAATTAAAGAGGATTAAATTTTAAAAATTATGGTGAAATCGGTTTTTTCTAAAAGTTTGTCGTTTAAGAGATATGTGCGTTCGAAATTTGAGATAGAAAAAGAAAAAACAAATAATTTTACTATTTTGCCCCTATCCAGATTTTTTAAATAAAATAAATGAGGGACACGTGACAGCACCAAATTTCTTTTTAGGCTTTGCAAACTTTGGGTACTTTGCAAGGGATCCGGCATCAACATACAAAATCATAAAAGTATATCTAATAGAAAAAAGTTTATTTGTCGACTAAATTTTTGTTAAATAGTAAGGGACAAATTCCCACCATCCATCTAGTTGATCTAATCGTTAGAATTAACCTAACATTTAATTCATAAACCTAAGTCCATGTCTTTTTGTCTTTCTTATTTCTTCATTTTTTTTTTCTTTTTTCATTTTTGTCTCTTTTTTTTTCTATTTACGCTTGGTTTTTTTTTTTTTGCTTTCTTTTTCTTTTTTTCTTTTGCCTTTTTGTTTTCTATTCACGTTTTTTTGTTTTTTTTGTTTTTTTTTCTTCTATTCATGTTTTTTTTAATTCACACTTTTTTTTCTACATTTTAATAAACTTTTTTTTAAAAAAAACTGTGTTTTTTTAATTCATGTTTTCTCTTCACTTTCTTACGTTTTCATTCGTTTTCGTCAGTTTCCATACGTTTATACGCGTTTTTGTCCGTTTTCATAAGTTATTGTCTATGTTTTTAAGTTTTCGTTCATTTTTAGACGTTTTTATCTGTTTTCAGATGTTTTCGTCCATTTTTATACGCTTTTGTCCGTTTTCATACCTTTTTGTCCATTTTTATAAGTTTTAGTCCGTTTTCATATGTTTTCATCCGTTTTATACATTTTTTCTTTTTCACACGTTTTTGTCTGTTTTCATACGTTTTCGGCAGTTTTTATACGTTTCAGACATTTTTGTCCGTTTTCGCCCATTTTTTACGTTTGCGTATGCTTTCGTCCGTTTTATACATTATTGTCCGTTTTCATACATTTCGTCCGTTTTCATATGTTTTCGGCAGTTTTTATACGTTTTCAGAAATTTTTATTCGTTTTCATACATTTTCGTCCATTTTCATCTGTTTTTTTACGTTTTCGTCTGTTTTCAGACATTTTTGTTTGTTTTCGTCCGTCTTTATACGTTTTCGTCTGTTTTTGTCTGTTTTCATGCGTTCATATACGTTTTCGTCCATTTTCATACGTTTTCTTTGGTTTTTATACATTTTTTTTCTGTTTTTAGACGTTTTCGTCCGTTTTCATATGATTTCAGCAGTTTTTACATGTTTTCATATATTTTCGTCCGTTTTCATACGTTTTCTCTGTCTTCATCTGTTTTCTTTCGTTTTCGTTCATTTTTCATACGTTTTCAACAATTTTCAGACGTGTTTTTACGCTTTGCTACGTATTCATTCATTTTTGACCGTTTTCATACGTTTCTAAATATCACAATTGATATTCTTAATATCATAAGTGATATTTAGAATATCACTTATGATACTAAGAATATCAATTGTGATATTCAGAACCGTATGAAAACGGACGAAAACGTATGAATATGAACAAAAATGTTAGAAAGTGAAAGGAACATGAATTAAAAAAACGTGGAATCACTTGTGATTTTCTGAATATCAATTGTGATATTCAGAATATCACGTGTGATTTTCATGTTAATAAACATTTGTTGAAAATCACTTGTGATATTTAGTGATATTTATATATCACTTGTGATATTCAGGATATCACTGGTGATATTCAGAATATGGACAAAAACATTAAAAAGTGAAAAAAAAAATGAATTAAAAAAACGTGAAATGACTTGCGATATTCTGAATATCACTTGTGATTTTCATGTTAAAAAACATTTGTTGAAAATCATTTGTGATATTCAGAATATCACTTGTGATATTCAGAATATAACTTGTGATATTATGAATGAGTGGCATTCTGAATATCACAAGTGATATTCTGAATACCACTTGTGATATTCTGAATATCACAAGTATATTCTGTATGATATTCAGAATATCACAAGTGCTATTCAGCATATCACAAGTGGCATTCCGAATATCACAGAATATCACTTGTGATATTTAGAATATCACAGGTGGTATTCAAAATATCACAAGTGGTATTCAGAATATCATAAGTGGTATTCAGGATATCACTTGTGATATTTAGAAATGTACAAAAACGGTCAAAAACAATTAAAAAAGAACAAAAAAGAATGAAAACGGATGAAAACGTAAGAAAACGGAAGAATGTGTAGGAGATAGGATGAAAACATAAAAAAAACAGACGAAAATGGATGAAAACGTAAGAAAAAGGACGAAAACGTATGAAAACAAACACAAACAGATGAAAACGTATGAAGATGTATAAAAACGGACGAAAACGTATAAAAATAGACGAAAACGTATGAAAACGGACGAAAACATATGAAAACGGATGAAAACGGACAAAAACGTAAGAAAACGGACGAATATGTATGAAAACGGGTGAAAATGGACGAAAACGTATGAAAACGTAAGAAAACAGACGAATATGTATGAAAACGGACGAAAACAGACGAAAACAGATGAAAACGTATGAAAACGGATGAAAACGTATGAAAACAGGACGAAAACGTATAAAAACGAACGAAAACGTATGAAAACGTGCGAAAACGTAAGAAAGCGGGCGAAAACGTAAGAAAACAGACGAAAACGTATGAAAATAGACGAAAATAGATGAAAACGTAAGAAAACGGACGAAAATGTATAAAAATGAACGAAAACGTATAAAAACGGAGGAAAACGTATGAAAACGGGCGAAAACGTCCGTATGAAAACGTAAAAAAATGACGAAAATGAATGAAAACGTAAAAAAACCGACGAATATATATGAAAAACGTATAAAAACGAAAAAAAACATTATAATAAAAATTAAAAAATAAATAAAAAAAACGCGCGAAAAAAACATGAATTAAAGAAAAAAAAGTGAATTAAAAAAAAGACAAAAAAGAAAAGGAAAAAATAGTGAATAAATAAGAAAAACAAAAAGACAAGTAAAAAAACATGGACTTAGGTTGTGATGACGTATAGTCCATATTCGGGTCACGAAC
This sequence comes from Artemisia argyi, assembly GCA_030686995.1. Taxonomy (NCBI): domain Eukaryota; kingdom Viridiplantae; phylum Streptophyta; class Magnoliopsida; order Asterales; family Asteraceae; genus Artemisia; species Artemisia argyi. Next base: position 82,592,923 of record CM060677.1, on the reverse strand, counting down.
CCGATTAATGAACATTACTAACGCCCAAGGCCACCACGAGTGGGCTATCATAACAATGATTTGGGCTACCATACTAACGGTTTGGGCTCACGAAAGCCCAAACCCAAATATATTATTTATGGTCTAGATAAGGATCTCTTATTTATGGGATAATGATCCGTAGACCGGATAGGCATTATACGCCGAAGAGTGAGGAACCCGAAATCTACAAGGATTTTCGTGCCTATATAAAGAATATCATAATTTTCATTAAAGGTACGATCACAAAACCTTAACTCTTCAATATAACCCTAAAACCGATTACTTACTCTCACGCCGGAGGATAATTGTGGGAGACAATCCCACGATAAGCCTAACGGTGTTTGTTTGCTTTCTTAGTGCGCAGGTCTCAAGCATTAAGATCTGATTGGTATGAGAACAGGAACCCAAACAAGGAACGCCCAACTTTTGTATCAACAAGTGGCGCCATCCGTGGGACCCTACACTAAGAACTAGAATGACGAAACACAAAAACTCAAGCCAGCGGACTCCGCAGTTGAAAAAAACACATGGTGACCCCCCAGAGGGGGAAACATCAAGACTCGACCTCTAAGCAGGCCCCTGGAACAACCAGTGCGCCTGGTCACCAAGAAACGGGCCCAACTCTAATTCTCCCAACGGTAGAATTGCCCACAGGGACTACCCAGGCCACTACGGTGCCCCCAAGCGCTGAAGATCTTCAGCGCACTCTCTTCACTACTCCCCATCAAACGGCACCCACTGTGGACAACACTGTGCCGCCATGCGCGCCTAATCGAGATAGGGGACCTAACGTGGAAACAGATATCCTCGCGGTAGAGGGGGATGCGCCTGAGTTCATACTAAGTAATTTTGTATCCCAAAATTATGAAACCCTAACTGCCCTCATGCAAGAGGAAGCACGAAGAAGGTCAAGCATGAGCCTACAAGCCCGGCTCAACTTTGGCCCTGAATATGAAACATCTCCATCGCGCTACCAGAAGGAGAGGCGCGAAAAGGATACCCGTAGACTTCCAGTGTTCACTAGAATCGGAAGGAAGCCCGCGGATGATGAAGCATCCGATTCACAATACTCGGAGGAGTATGGAGATAATGGAAGGCGTACCAATGTCCACGCTAGACTTGGTAACTGTAGGATGCAGGATAGACTTGGACGACAATGCTCACCAAGCGAGAGCTCTTCAAGGTCTGGTAGTAGAAGAATTCATGATAGGCTTGGGAGACGAGCTTCCCCAAGTGAAAGCCCTCCAACCTCGGACTCCGAGGAGAAACGGCGCAAGCGCCGCAAAAGAGACAACTCCTCCTCAAGCGACTCCTCGGACAAGGAAACAGGACACTAGAAGTCCAGGGGAAGACATCGCGAGGAAGAAGACGAAGATATATCCCTTCCTTGGCGCCGCTAAAAGGTTGACGCATTCACGCGACGCATCAGCGATTATTCGAATGATAAGAGAAGGCGCATGCCCACCAATGTTAAAACGTATGATGGGACGGGTAATCCTGATGATCACCTAAAAATTTTCGAATCAGCAGCTACTATCAAAAATTGGCCACAACCTGTGTGGTGCCATATGTTTAACTCCACCTTGGTAGGGAATGTGCGAACTTGGTTTAGCAAGCTTCCACGAAGAAGCATAAACGGGTTTGAAGAGTTGTGGAAAGCATTCTGTTTGAACTTCACTCAAAGAAAGAAGTGCGCCAAGAACCCTGTTGAACTGGCCAGAGTTAAACAGCGCCAAGGGGAATCCACAAGCGCTTATGTGGAACGCTTTAAGGATGAATGTATACATGTCAAGGTGTGTTCTGAAGTGCTAAAGATCTCAGCGTTCATGAATGGGATCAACAATCGAGAGCTCATTAGGAGATTGAACGATAAGGTTCCCCAAACCTTTGATGAATTGATGAAGCGCACCAGGTCTTTTATCCAAGGAGAAGCAGCTGCTGCGGATAGCAAAAAAGGTTACTCAAATTATAGGTCACAAGAACAGCCCAGGAGACAATCCAATATCCAGAGCAGCAACCGCAGCAAGAACTATCGCAGTCAGGGGAGCGGAAGAGATAACGACAAGTACACTCCACTCACGAAGACCCCAAGGGAGATATTTGTGACAGAAGGTGCAAACTTCCCGAAACCTCCACCAATGCGCACCCCAGAGGATCGGCGCATAGGGAACGGATACTGCGAATACCATGGACAAAAAGGCCACACCACCAACTAGTGTGTCCAACTGCGCCAGCTAATTGACAAATTAGTGAAGGAAGGTAAAATGGACCACCTCGTTAAAAACATCAAAGAGGGGAAGGATGAACAGAAGAATGGGAGCAAGAAAGAGATACCCAAAGACAAGGCTGACACCATCATGGCAGCAAAAGATAAGGCAAAAAGTCAGCCAAAAGTTTTCCTTTGGGAACGAAATTTCTTTCCCCACTCTGGCTGCGGACAACGCAGTGGTGGAACCGCTCACCATTGAAATACATACGGGGGGTCACGATATCCACCGCATGTTTGTTGATGGAGGAGCATCCGCAGATATTATGTATGAACATTGTTTCAAGAGGCTGCGACCTGAGATACGCAGTCAGCTAATTTTGGCCACAACGTCGCTGACTGGCTTCACAGGGGATAAGATATAGCCCATGGGGCAATTACGCCTACTTGTGGTCATTGGTAATGAGCAACATTCTACAGCAGCCTGGATGAATTTTATGGTAATCAGGTCTCCTTCGCCATACAATGGCAAGACCATGAATATCAGCCATGCGTGCGGTACCATCCACAGCACACGGGATGCTCAAATTCCCAGTAGAAGGAGGTATTGTTACCCTCTACAACGCCACTGTATTACCTAAAGAATGCAACACAGTGACAAATGAGACCCCGTACGCCCTAGAGCAGCATACAGCTAAAGTGACAAACCTGAAGGTCGCAATCCACCCTGACTACCCAGATCAAGAGATATCAATTGGAGGGTCGCTGTCTGACAAAGGCAGAGCGGCTGTGTGCGCACTCTTGCAAAGGAACCTAGATATCTTTGCGTGGGAACCAAAGCACATGACTGGAGTACCACGATCTATCACAGAGCACAAGCTAAAAATTCTACAAGGATATCCTACGATATGATAGAAAAAGCGCGGCCAAGCCCCAGATCGCGCAAAAGCCATTCTAGAGGAAGTACACAAGCTTGTAGACGCAGGCATCATGCAGGAGGTTTATTACCATGATCGGCTTTCCAATCCAGTGATGGTAAAGAAGAGCGATGACAGCTGGTAAATGTGCGTGGACTTCACTGATCTTAACAAAGCATGTCCACAAGACTGTTACCCGCTACCAGAGATAGACTGGAAGGTAGAATCTTTGTGTGGATACCCCTTTAAATGCTTCCTAGACGCATACAAGGGGTACCACCAAATTCAGATGGCTGAGGAGGACGAAGAGAAAACAACATTCCACACAAGTCAAGGGGTTTATTGTTATACAAAAAATGCCCTTTGGCCTAAAGAATGCAGGAGCAACATACCAGCGGTTGGTGGACAATGCGTTTGAAAAACAAGTAGGTCGCAACCTGGAGGTTTATGTCGATGACCTTGTCATAAAGAGTCATACCGAAGAAGAATTGGTGCGCGACATTGAGGAAACATTCAAAACACTGGGAAGGATCAACATGAAGTTAAATCCCAAGAAGTGTACTTTTGGTGCTACAGAAGGCATGTTTCTTGGGTATTTGATAGAACCTAATGGCATTAAGCCCTGCCCAGAAAGACAAAAGCTGCCATCGAACTCCCTTCACCACGCACACTGAAAGAAGTCCAGTCATTAAACGGCAAGTTAGCTGGGCTAAATCGATTCTTGTCCAAATCAGCAGATAAGTCACTCCCTCTCTTTAAGACACTCACAAAGTGCACAAAAAAGGGACACTTTCGTTGGACCGCGAAAGCGGAAGAAGCTTTTCAATAGCTTAAGCAACATATAACAGCACTTCCCAAACTTGTCGCACCCCGACCAGGGGAAGAATTGATCATGTACTTGTCTGCAACTTATGGAGCAGTCAGCGTGGTATTATTAACAGATAGGAACTCTGTTCAAACACCAATATACTTTGTAAGCAAAGTGCTCAAGAAGACAAAGACTAACTATACTACCATGGAAAAGTTGGTCCTAGCTTTAGTATTCCCAGCTAAAAGACTGCGCAGATACTTTCAAGCACACCCAATAGCTGTAATTACGGACCAACCTATCAATCAAGTTATCTCTAAACCTGACGCATCGGGACGGCTACAAAAATGGAGTGTGTTATTGAGCGAGCATAACATCTCTTATAGACCACGCACTGCGATTAAGGGGCAGATATTAGCCGACTTCATCATTGAGAAGCGAGATACCGATACTCCACCTTCAACAAGCAAGGTAGAATTTGATACGTGGGAATCGCACCAGGCTTTACCTCTCGAGGGATCTCGAGAAGCTTACAACCCCCACCAGGCAGTGTACCTGATCGTTGTAGTATAGTATAGTGACAAGTACCGGGGGATTGATCGTTCAACTCAGGAATAGTGTCGCTAGGATTAGAAAGCCTAAGAACTAGGTCTAGAGGTGAGGGATGATTCTTTTTGTATTTTTATATATTTTATAAAAGCAATTAAAAATCTCAGTTTTTGGAAAAGTGGGCGGAATTAGTTGCTAGCCAACTAACCCAATAACTAAAGATGCAATCAAAATAAAATAACAGAAAAAAAAATAAAGCTAATTACTAATGTGGTGTGAACAATAATAGGGAGAGTTGTGTTTACTTAGGTTTCATTACTCCCTAGATATCTTTTACAGGTTGATAGTTTGTTACAATTGCATGGATGACGGGTCGTATTCCTTAATACTAGTCGTAGGGCCGTGTACAATATTCCCTAACTCTACAGGATCCTACGTCACTCCTATGTCGAGCCGTTAGAAGCTCCTAACATGGGATCATTAGAATTCTCCTACGCACTAAATACAACCAAAAATCATAGTACACCTCTGATCATGTTTCTTAAGACGTTCAAGCATGTCATTAATGGAAGTCTGCCAGTTTTCTTAAGCCTAACATCGAATACAATCATCCGTAACAACTATAAACAAACAATCAACCCATAATTAACATCTAGGTTTCACTACATCTAAGCAAACACACAAGAGATCTAGCCAAGCATGTTAAATTCAAGACAAGTGTAAGATATATTCAAACAACACATAGACATATTGAATGAATTGAAAGAGTACTTATCTCAATTGAACATGAAAGGTTTCAAAGGGTAAAAACCCTTGAAAAAGCTGTAATATTCGGACTAGGGTTTATCTCCAAAGTTACACCCTAATTGTTACACTCTAATGAATGAAAATTGCAAAACTATATATAGATTTTACAGGGTGACGGCGTCAAGAAGGAAATTCTGACGCCGTCAACTCGCCGCCCATAATGAAATCGGATTGCCTAGATCCACTTTTGACGCCGTCATGTGTTAATTTGTTCTGGGCCGTCACTCACATTTGGATCATGACGGCCTATGGTGACGCCGTCATCTCCATAGTACAAAACACTTCTGGATCGTTACGGACTTTGTCCACTTCCACCTCTTGTATTGCTCTTAACGCCGTCATGTAGAATCTTGTGACGCCGTTAGGTACTGTTCCCAGCAAGGAAAATTAAGACTTTGCCGTTTTCTTCACTTTTATGCTCCAAAAACGTCCAAAATGCTTCCTTTTCCAGAATTCACTCCAAAAGTACATAACATGACAAAAGGAACGATTTATGGCAATATTTGATCAAATAAATTCAAATCCGGGCTAAAATGACCCCCGAAAAATGGTTCATTTTTCGCCTCATCAGAATTACAAGAACCATGGGTTCTATTCACAGATGGATCTTCGTGTGTGGATGGGTCAGGCGCAGGTGTTATCCTCACTAGCCCAGATGGAATGGAATTCACCTACGCACTGCGTTTTGAATTCACAGCCACAAACAATGAGGCAGAATATGAAGCCTTACTTGCTAGATTACGCATTGCAACTCAAATGGGTATACGCAACCTAGAGGCAAATGTCGATTCCCGGTTAGTAGCCAATCACGTGTTAGGCGAATATGTGGCTAAGGAGGATAACATGATCCAATACCTCGAAAAAACCAAGTCTCTAATCCAGAATTTCGACAGGTTCACCATCAAACAAGTTCCTAGAGGAGAAAACAGGAAAGCAGATGCACTAAGCAAAATTGCATCTACAAGCTTTGCGCACCTATTGATTGAGCCCAAACGGTCAACCTAAATTGACCAGGGAATGGTCAACAAGGTCAAACAGCCTAGAGTCAATGCTCCGCGGAAGTATAGTGTTTCCCCGGGTCGTTATGTCCCGACGAGGTGTGAATGGCTAATAAACGGTTATGTGATCGGGTGAATTTGGATGAAAAAGGGTTTGAGATTGGTTTAACTAAGGAATCTACAAGAGAATAGCTTAAATAAGCTATGTGAATAAGACGGGAAAGTTAGAAAAAACCAGAAACGATTTAAACCTAAAAACGCGTACGTAACGTTTAAATAAAACGTAGACGTACGAAATAAAAAGTAAAAACTGAAATCTGAAAACACCCAGGGGGTGAAAATGACTTTTTTACAAACTAAAAGACAAAAGAAATTTTTTAGAAAAAGAAAATAAATTTTAACACTAATTAATTATTTAATATTAATTAAATACTAGTTAATACTAATTATTAATTCTTAAATAACTTAAATACAATATTATATTAATTTAACACTAGAAAAATGAAAATAAAATTTCTAAAATTATAAAATAACTAAAAATAAGTTTTAAAATTAAAAATAAATATTTTTGTCTTTTTGTGGATTTTCTATTAATTAATTACTAATTAATTATTAATTATCTAATTAAACTATTTTAAATTAAGAAAAATACTAAATGAACAGTAAAAATTCTAATAAAATTTATAAAATTATTTTATAACATATAAAAGCTATAAAAATATAAAAACTAGGTTTTGCTTAATAAAAACTAATTATGCTATTTAAAACTAATTATTAATTAATTATAAATAAAACTAAGATTAAATCTAATAAATACTTAATGACAAAATAAAAATCTGAAAAAATTATTATAAATACTTTAATATATGAGTAATTTAAGAAAAATATAAAATAGCTAAGTACTTAATTAAAATTTAAAAATGAAAATTAAAATTAAATTACATTAAATAGAAACTATCACTTAATATTAAATTGATTTTTCTTGATTTTTATTTTAGAAACTTATTTTACAACTAAAAACAACAAACTTTTACAAAAACAACTTTTATGAAAATAAAAAATAAGCACTTGAGGTGCTTATTTGGTCAACAGTTGACTTTTGTTGACCAAGGGCAAAATAAGCTAAAATCAGCTTAGGTGGGGCCCACTCTGGTTGAATCTGGTTTAAATGAGTTTAGGGGACTTGATTGAGCCAGAAAAAGCAAAAGTGGATCACACAATAAGCAATTAAGCTATCAATAAGCACATAGAAACTTGTATTAAACCAGAAAATGGGACAACTTTGAGAGCTTGATTTAGGTGGGGTCCACAGGCCTAGGGGTCAAATGGTTGGTCAATCCATGGTGCCTACCAGGGGGAGGGTTGAAAGAAGCAAATTAGGGACATTGGGGACCACTGAGGTAACCACAAACCACCACCAAAGTGGTGGTGGTGGTGGAGGATCTGCTGCAGCAGGGCACACAGCCCCCCTGCAAGTCAGTTTGGGGTTGTGTGGGGCCCAGGGAAAAAATGGTAAAAATGCAATGAAGCTAGGACACCAAAATTGAGATGGTAGACTATGATTAGGAACCAATTTCAAGCCTAGAAACCTTGTACAAAATTCAAATAAATTCCTGGAAGTTTGGAAAAAAAACTGAAAGCAAGCATTTTGACTTTTTAGGAAAACTTGGTAGATTGACTTTTATGAGTTTTGATCTTGCTAAACTAACTAGAAATGATATATTAAGCTATCTTATCATGAAATTAAGCTATAACAACAATAAATGAAAGGATTTGAGTGGGTTAGGAACCCACTGTTCCAACAGTGGCTTAAGCAAAGGATTTTTAACTTGATTTTGACTTTTAAACAAATGAGGCCTGGTTTTTGTGACTCAACTATCCTATCTAAACCTAAAGTGGTGTGTTTAAACCAAAAATACCAACTGAAACTTAGTCCACAGTAGCCAAATCCACTATTCCAAACACCCCTTTTGAAACTGAAAATGGAAATTAAGGAAGCAAACTCACATTCTAAACCATGAAACTGAGCATTTAACTTATACTAACATTAATGGAACCTAAATTAACTGAATTGAGCAACAATTGAAGTCTATAAATATTAAATGCCAAAAAACTTGAAAGAAGCTTACAATGACAGTTGACTGAGGAACAAATCACCAAGGTAGAACACACATCCTAACACCTCCCTTGAGGTTCTAAACCATGAAAAATCCAAACTCCACAAGCTTCCATTACTTCAATCTTTCTAATACACTGATTTTTAATTTTTAGACTATTTATTTGGTATTTTTGAGAATTTAAGTGAAAATAAATTAGAACAAACTGAATTGATCAAGGAGCTTAGAAAAGCCTATAATTAACTTAAATACGCTTAAACAATCAGATAAAAACAACTTTGATCAATAGAAAAGCTAACATGAATTTTTTACTAAAAACTTGCATATACTGAATTCATAAAGGAAACTAGGAATTGATTGTGCAAGAACATCAAATTTATAACATTGAACTGAGAATACACTTTAAAAGCTAGTTCTATCAACTAAAAATAAGAATTACATGGAAACGTACTACTTAGACTAAAACTACCACTACACTAGTTAACTACTGCTACTTTTCCATTTTTTTTCTTTTCTTTTATAGCTCTTGGAGTCCTTCCTTGACTTTCCCACCATAATCTGAGCCGTAGGATGAGCTAGGTTGATCACAGCTGTTTGATTTTTTTTTGGCGGGAAAGGGAGATTTGACAGTTGGGATTGCTTGTGGAGATTTCAAAGTAATTATTGGTTCTTGGTATGTAGTGTGAGGTGGAGGGGACAAGGGATGGTAGAGGTGAGGTGGAGGAGAGGGGATGTGGAGTGTGGCAGGGTAGTAGCAGACCAAGTGGGAAGAAGATGGGTGAGGTTTGACTTTGTGTTGACCGGAGGGAGAGTATTAAATTGGACGGGGTGTTATTTATTTGTGGAGGTGGGCTGATAAGGTAATTGGGCTAGGGGATTTGATGGGCTGGATGGGGATAGTTTGGTTTGGGTTGTGTTTTGTTGGGTAATAATAACTACAAAAGGGGTCCGGATGGTGTTTGTATTTAACAAGGACCAATTTGTAATTTTTCAAAAGTTAAGGGCTGAATATGTCAGATTCCCAAAGTACTCACAAGGACCAATTATGCAAAGAACCAAATGAACCAAGAACCAAATTTGCATTTTTCAAATTTTCAAAATTTCCCGGGGACTAAAAATGACATTTTTCAAAGTTAAGGGACCATTCTTGCCATTTTGTGAAAAACTTTTATCCAAGGATCCATTTTGAATATTTTTAAACTTCCAAGGATAAAAAATGGTTTTCCATCCAAAAATATCCCACCAGGGACTAAAACTGCCAAAATCTGTAACTCCAGGGGCTAAATTGTAAATTTCCAAAACTTTTCCAATTTTTCACCAAAGGACTAAATATGACAACTTATGATTTCAAAATGACATTTGGTGATAATTTTCCATATTTTGAATATCCAGGGACTAGTTTTGTAATTTTATGAAAGTTGGGGGACTGAAACTGCCAATTTTGCAAACTTTGTACGTTTTTCATATGTTTTTGCTCATTTTGCATCTAAAACATATAAAACACAATTTTGAAATATTTTCAGTATTTTGATGCATTTCTGAGTGTTTTTGTATGTTTTGCAGTTCAGATTTGACCAAAAATGATGAGTGTTTGAGCACTCATCACCTATCAAAACAGGTATTGGTGGAGACCTTAAAGAACAAATCCATCTCAGAGATGGAGATATCCACGGTGATAGAAGAGCAGAATCCTACTTGGATGACACCTATCTTCGAATTCATAAGAAAGGGGATATTACCACAAGAATAGAAAGACGCTCGACGGATACGGCGCACAGCGCAGAGGTTTGAACTTCGAGATGGTATCCTATACCGACGTTCATTCCTACAACCATGGCTTTGGTGCGTTGGACCTCTTCAGGCAAATTACGTACTCTGAGAGATCCACGCTGGTTCATGCAGCATGCATTCAGGACCACGGTCCGTTGTGGCACGAGCCTTGCGGTCAGGATACTATTGGCCTACTATGCATCGCGATGCACGGGACATGATAAAGAGATGCAGCGACTGCCAAGTCCATAGACCCATCCCACGCCGACCACAACAAGAGCTGACACCTATCACCTCACCACGACCATTCTATAAATGGGGTATTGATATTGCAGGTCCCTTCCCAGTCGGGGCAGGGGGACTAAAATTCCTCATAGTGGCCATAGATTATTTCACTAAATGGATTGAGGCAAAAGCAGTGGCAAGTATCACAGGCAACCAAGTCAAACGCTTGGTTTGGGACAACATTGTATGCCGCTTTGGCCTACCTGGAGAAATTATTTCGGATAACGGAAAACAATTATGTGACAACTCGTTCAAAGACTGGGGCGCGCAATTAAATATTACACAACACTTCGCGTCAGTTAAGCATCCACAAACCAATGGTTTGGTCGAACGCGCGAATCGTAGTTTGTGCGAAGGAACAAAAGCGCGTCTTGACAAACACAAAGGAAGATGGGTGGACGAATTGTCGCATGTTCTATGGGCGCATCGCACGACAATCAAAACTAGCACTGGAGATACACCATTCTCTCTTGTCTATGGGACAGAAGCTGTTATACCGGCCTAAATCAGAATGCCAACTATTCGCACGGCGGAAGTCAATGTTGCAACTAATGATGACGAGCGACGCATAGACTTGGATTTGTTAGAAGAAAGACGCGAACGCGCAACCATACGCGAAGCAATGGCCAAGTCAAAGATGAAGAAGTATTATGATGCAAAAGTTAGAAACACTTCTTTCAGGTTAGGAGACTTTGTGTACTGTGCCAATGATGCAAGCCACGCAGAAGACACGGGAAAGCTTGGACCAAAATGGGAAGGACCCTACGAGGTCACAGAAGCATTAGGCAAAGGCGCATACAAGCTGCGTGATATGGATGGCCATGAGCTAGCGCGCACTTGGAATATTTGCAATCTCAAGAGATGCTATCTTTAGGAAAGGCTACGGCCCACACACCGACACCTCTGCACTTTAAAGTGCCCAATAAATGTCAGTGTATTTACTTCTTTTTTAAGAATTGTCTTTTATTTTCAAAAACTTGCAAGAATCAATAAAACGTTGTGGTTTCTAGCTAACTCCACAACACATTTCACTTTATTGCTTACATTTTTTATTTATGTCTCAATATCGTTACTTTATATTTTTGCCTACATGGTGTGCATGCACTTATTAAGACCCACGATGGCAGAAAGGATGAGTAAACCTACTAAATAACTCGTTGAGTAAGAGGGTTGCAAACCCATCAACATTGGATCACGCATCCTTGCTAAATGCCTTACTTTCAAGACGTTGAAGTAAGTTTAATGCGCATCCCACGAAGGATACGCAATAACGCACACTGTGCGCGTTTAGCAATTTAGAAGCAAAGACTTTTGGTTCCTTGATATGGTATTTGCAGCACGCTGCAAGTTTATCCATACACTTATGAATTTTTATTCACATATATTTGTTAAGTTATGGACTTAATACAAATTTTCCTAAGTACGTTTTGGTTTCAATTTGACTCTTGGCAGGTCTTTCACGAAAAGACAAATAATCTAAGTACAAAATGATACAAACAAGATATACAAAAGTTAAATATTATTATTCACCAAAACCACGAGTTTATACAAGTTACAAAATCAACATATACAAAAAAGATGATGCTATCTACATACTGCGAGCGCGCCTATGCCCTGAGCTACTAGCTCTAGACGCTACTTGCCCAGCCTCATCAAGCCTTCTCAGCAAGCTGCTGTCCTCCTGCGACACAGTCGACAGGCTGATAGGAATTCCATCAGACTTGGGTAGATGGGCCGCACCAACACCACACAAGATGGCCTTCCCTTTTACGCCCTTCTTCCGTGCAAGCCTTGTAGCATGGGATTCTAAAGACTTTTTCAAGGATACTTCCTTCTCAAGGGCAAAGGGGTTCAGCATATCACGTGGGCGCGCAAAGACGGGTACCCGCAGCTGTGACTCATCCGGCTTAAAAAAGAAGTCAGGCTGCGCGGCTGCGCCTCGGCATCATTGATGCGTGGGGATTGCACCAGGCTTTACCTCTCGAGGGATCTCGAGAAGCTTACAACCCCCACCAGGCAGTGTACCTGATCGATGTAGTATAGTATAATGACAAGTACCGGGGGATTGATCGTTCAGCTAGGAATAGTGTCGCTAGGATTAGAAAACCTAAAGACTAGGTCTAGAGATGAGGGATGATTCTTTTTGTATTTTATATTTTTTAGAAAGCAAATTAAAATCTCGGGTTTTGAAGGATATGGGCGGAATTAGTTGCTAGTCAACTAACCCAATACTAAGATGCAATCAAAATAAAATACTAGAAATGAAATTAAACTATATTAAACTAAGGTTGTGAGCAATATGTGGGAGAAATGTGTTTACTTAGATTTCACTACTCCCTAGATATCTTTTACACGTTAATTACTTGTTATAGTTGCGTGGATGACGGATTGTATTCCTTAATACCATTCATGGGGTGGCGTACTTACTTCCCCAATCCTATGAGTGCCTACTTCACTCCTATGTCGAGCCGGCTAAGAAGCTCCTAACATGGGATCATTAGAATTTACTCATGCATTAAATACAACCAATAAAACCTAGTACACATCGGTTCATGTTTCCTAAGACGTTCAAGCATGTTACACAATGGAGATCTGCCAGTTTTCTTAAGCCTAACATTGAAATCATTCATCCAATACAACCATAAACAAGTAATCAACACATAATTAACATCTAGGTTTCATTAGATCTAAGCAAACACAAGATAAATCTAGCCTAGCATGTTGAAATCAAGACAAGCACAAGATATAGACAACCAACACATAGACATATTGATTGAATTAAGAGAAGACTTATCTTAATAGCACATGAAAGGATTCAAGAGGTGAAAACCCTTGAATATACTGTAAAATACGAGCTAAGGTTCACAAAGTTCGGCCCTAGGGTTTCTCCACACAAGTTCCTCTCAATGAATGAAAAATAGAAAACTATATATAGAGTTTAGGAGGTGACGGCGTCAAGAACAAATGTCTAACGCCGTCATCTCGCCGCCAAATAGTTCCTCGGACTGCCTAGATCTGGGTCTGACGCCGTCAAGTGTACACCTTATGCAGGCTGTCATGATTTTAACTCTTGACGCCCTTGTTGTGACGCCGTCAGGTTTGTACTGGATCGTCACCACTTTTACTCTTGACGCCGTCATGAATTTCCTCTTGACGCCGTCATACACTGTTCTCAGCATGGAAAATTAAGTCTTTGGCGTTTTCTTCACTTTTATGCTCCAAAAAGTCCGAATTGCTTCCTTTTCCAGATTTCACTCCCAAAGTACCTAAAATCACAAAAGGAACGATTTAGGGTAATATTTGATCAAATAAATTCAATTCCGGGCTTAAATGACCCCCTAAAAGTGGTTCATTTTTCGCCTCATCATATACCCTTACACTTGAGATTTGCTTGTCTTCAAGCAAATGCACTTTTATTCTAGTCAAAATACAAGTTACGGGTCATTTAACACTAATATAAAAGTAATTACAACAAATAATCGTTCCACTAAAGACCAAAGACAAGCACGGAGGTCATACATTAGCACCTCACAAATAGCGTTTAGATACTCACATCTCTCAGGTGTAATAAAGTAATATCACAATATGGAAATGGAAAACATCTCTCACTACCTGTCATAGCAAAATAGATTACCATAGGCTTGGGAAAGGATCAAACCTCCACCACATGGCGTAAGCACCTGGGATAAACTATCAAAGATGTCTTTTTAAAGGGTTGTAACGTTAGGTATAGGGATATGGAATACACGGTTTTGTTGGATATAGGCAGTCTTTACTGGTGGCGAGTTAACAATCTTGGTTAATTACATGTACAATATGGCGTTGCTAAGCCAAGACTAGACTCGACTTAAGCTAATAAATCTAAAATAACAAAAACATAAAATAAAACATTGAATGAAAAGGGATGGTAGTCCGTATGTTTTTTCTCTTTTTCTTTTTCTTGATTTATTTATTTATTTATTTATTTTTTTATTTTTTTTTGTGCATACACTCTTACCCTATCATCCAAAATAATACATCATAGGGAATGAACATTTCCCTTACACTTGAATTTTTACATACTTTACAATAAACTAATCTAATGACTCGAATTAAGATAATTAAAACACTTGGAGTACTTTTAAGATTAACTTACATATGGGGGTAATAAATGATGTTCTTCCCCATTACTCCATAAAATAAGTACTTTACCCATGAGTCCCAATCGTCCCAAAACAATATGTACAAAGATATGACTCGACTTAGCAACTATGTAATCAATTAGATAATTAACTTAGGGTTTAACAAATAACAATAATGCACTAAATATGAGTGCATACACGGAAGGCTAAGGCGATTTGGGTGTACATTTAAGTGGGGTGTAACAAATTATTCCTTTAAGTAAGATGCTTAAAGTTAGAAACGAAAAGATAGGCTCGGAGGGGTGTACTAGGGGTTTCGTGTACTAAAAATGAGTACAACGCTAAGGTGTGGGAAAAATTAGTTGACTTAACTAGCCAAGTAATATGACTTAAATGGTCAAGTAATTATGATACGGGTTTAACACAAGGGTGATCCTAATGCCTCTTATCATGTAGTAAATCCTACTACACGAATGTAGTCTCACTAGCGGTCTCGGGATGCATCACTAACGCAAGTTCTAGAATCTAAATGCTACCGGTACACTCATAAGCACTAATAGTAAATGCTTTTCCTATCAAATCTAAAGGCGAACCTCACATATTTGGGTGGAAAATTTTTCTGAATGGTACGGTTATGTGCTAGTCATACAATCTCCTATCCATGAGACGCTTGCTATGGCTAAAGTTTCACTCCTAAATGTTGTAAAAAAAAATTTAAATTTGGCGCTAAAATTGCACTAACAAGTATTTCTCATAGTTTTATTACACACCTACTATTAAACAAACAAACTCAAGCGAAAGTGTATCTGTAAGGTATCATCATTTTACCCTCCCCTTACACTTAGGATGAACATTGTCCCCAATGTTCAAGTAAAGAATGTAAAAGTGAAATAAGTAAAACGAATGAAATCAAATACTCCCCTGATTCGCTCGGTATGGATAATAAGGTGGCCAGGTTAGATCTTCCTCCAAGAAAATGAACAATCATAGCTTCCCTTCCAGAATAATAAGCATCTTCTTGTCATACATAACCTATAAATCCTGAGAAAACAGACAAGGCAACCTCGCATAAAATCGGCGGCAATTTACATATGCTAATAAATCCTAGAAAACAAAATAAGATATAATGCTTGTGGAATGATGTTTGCAGATTTCCTGGAGATTATAAAACTGATAATTCAACAAAAACTTTAAAACTCCGTTAGAAAAACAAAACTGGTAAAATTTCCAGATTTTTACACGTGACGCCGTCAAGAGTAAACTAATGACGTCGTCAGAAGTGACCTGCAGAAATTCTTATGTTAAGTTTCTGGAAAATTTCTGGAAAAACTTCGTCCTACTTCTTGGAAAATCCTGCAAAACATCATTATGACTCGATACAAGCATTTGACTCTAACAAATACGAATATACATGTTCATTTAATATTGTGGAGAATCTTGATCGGTTTTGTTTCTTAAAAACATATTTGGGGTTTCCCCTTATACTTATCTTTTGCAAAAATACCTTTGGGTGAAGTTAAGACTAGGCCAAACAACAAAATAAAATATTTCCACTATTTAGTTTTGAAACATGATCTACCAACAATAAAAATAAAGCATGCATACGGAAGCAAATAACAAACAAACACAAATAAAAATCACACAAAACATGGGTTGCCTCCCAAGAAGCGCTTGTTTTTGTTCGAGTCACGAGCCTGACTCTACCCTTATTTAACGGAAATATGGGAGGTTTTCCCTACACTTAGGATTAAGTTCGGGTGAAAGTAGCGATACACACCCTTAGGGTGGAAATATGTCTCGTGAGGAAAGAGTGGTGGATGAATTATATGCTCAAAGGGGTGTGCTCCTATCATCATAACCTTACCTAATTCAATCGGGTTAATGGGTGGATTAAGATTTTCTCCTAGAAAGGGATCATTTTCAATCAACTTCAAGAGACTCCTAGTTGGGAATCCATCTTGACCTAATAAACCCGGTTTAAACCCATAATGTTTTTTGTGATCAATAATAAATGGGTGATGTAAGCATGTAAGGTCATTTTCCACTCCTATATTGGCCTCCTCTCTAAAAAGCTTAGAGTCCACTACCTTTGTCCTAAGACTACCCGGACTATATGGTTTGATGGGTGGATCGGAACCTATTTCAATTCCTAAATTTTCATCCAAGGATGGAAGATTAGGTAACGGTTTTGGTTGAGGCTCCGGTTCATCAAAACTAGGAACTTCCCTAAAACTAAGAGTAAGGTTGTCATTATAAGTATTCAAACCTATATCCTCTAGTTGTGTTTGGTTCAAAGGTTCTACCTCTATTGGGGTTCCTAAAGTCTCTTCTACTTCATCCGAATAAGTCACGGGCGGTGTATATGCCTCAAATGATGGTAGGACTTGTAGGGTACTTGGTGGGTTTAAATTTTCAACTCTATCCTCCATCTTATCAGGATTACCAATGTGCTCAGCTTGTATTGTGGTGAAATCAAAACACCCCGTGTGCCCAGTTATCTCATCTATAGGTTTATCCCCAAACAATCTTCTTGCTTGTTCCCTTAAACTTGCTATCAATTGATCCGTAACAACGTTTGTTGGGTTGTCCATTTTTTTGGCAAGTATGACACAATTCTCTATGGTTTCCCATGCTTCATCAACACTTAATCCTCAAAGGTCCCCATCTGCAGCATGGTCAATGTCCATTTTGGTATAATGGTCGACACGATGGTAAAATATTTCAATTTGGGACCACAGATCGAAATTATGATGAGGGACTTTTCGGAGTAAATATTTAAAACGAGCCCATGCATCATAGATAGGTTCATCCTCATGTTGTTTAAACATCAAGATGTCATTTGGAGTGGGTGAATTTCGTGGTTGGTAGTATGGTGGATTCGCGTTCTCCATAATGGCTAACGGAATAGTCAATGGAAAGGTTTTTACAAACAAAGACACCAAGAAAAGATAGACTAAAAAAAACCTAAAAATAAAAATAAAATCTTACTAGAAAGGAATCTAGCAAGTAGACCTAAAAAAAAATAATATATATATATATATATATATATATATATATATATATATATATATATATATATATATATATATATATATATATTCTAACCTAGACAATAACTATTCCCCAGGCTGCGGCGCCAAAAACTTGATGCGTGGGGATTGCACCAGGCTTTACCTCTCGAGGGATCTCGAGAAGCTTACAACCCCCACCAGGCAGTGTACCTGATCGATGTAGTATAGTATAATGACAAGTACCGGGGGATTGATCGTTCAGCTAGGAATAGTGTCGCTAGGATTAGAAAACCTAAAGACTAGGTCTAGAGATGAGAGATGGTTCTTTTTGTATTTTTATATTTTTTGGAAAGCAGATTAAAATCTTGGGTTTTGAAGGATATGGGCGGAATTAGTTGCTAGTCAACTAACCCAATACTAAGATGCAATCAAAATAAAATACTAGAAATGAAATTAAACTATATTAAACTAAGGTTGTGAGCAATATGTGGGAGAAATGTGTTTACTTAGATTTCACTACTCCCTAGATATCTTTTACACGTTAATTACTTGTTATAGTTGCGTGGATGACGGATTGAATTCCTTAATACCATTCATGGGGTGGCGTACTTACTTCCCCAATCCTATGAGTGCCTACTTCACTCCTATGTCGAGCCGGCTAAGAAGCTCCTAAAATGGGATCATTAGAATTTACTCATGCATTAAATACAACCAATAAAACCTAGTACACATCGGTTCATGTTTCCTAAGACGTTCAAGCATGTTACACAATGGAGATCTGCCAGTTTTCTTAAGCCTAACATTGAAATCATTCATCCAATACAACCATAAACAAGTAATCAACACATAATTAACATCTAGGTTTCATTAGATCTAAGCAAACACAAGATAAATCTAGCCTAGCATGTTGAAATCAAGACAAGCACAAGGTATAGACAACCAACACATAGACATATTGATTGAATTAAGAGAAGACTTATCTTAATAGCACATGCAAGGATTCAAGGGGTGAAAACCCTTTAATATACTGTAAAATATGAGCTAGGGTTCACAAAGTTCGGCCCTAGGGTTTCTCCACACAAGTTCCTCTCAATGAATGAAAAATAGAAAACTATATATAGAGTTTAGGAGGTGACAGCGTCAAGAACAAATGTCTGACGCCGTCATCTCGCCGCCAAATAGTTCCTCGGACTGCCTAGATCTGGGTCTGACACCGTCATGTGTACACCTTATGCAGGCCGTCATGATTTTAACTCTTGACGCCCTTGTTGTGACGCCGTCAGGTTTTTACTGGATCGTCACCACTTTTACTCTTGACGCCATCATGAATTTCCTCTTGACGCCGTCATACACTGTTCTCAGCATGGAAAATTAAGTCTTTGGCGTTTTCTTCACTTTTATGCTCCAAAAACGTCCGAATTGCTTCCTTTTCCAGATTTCACTCCCAAAGTACCTAAAATGACAAAAGGAACGATTTAGGGTAATATTTGATCAAATAAATTCAATTCCGGGGCTTAAATGACCCCCTAAAAGTGGTTCATTTTTCGCCTCATCAATCATCAGCTATGTACCTCGCCAGGGTTAACCCGTGCATAATTACGCTGATAGGGTAATCCTGGTTGCGCTCCAGCTAGGCGATGTGGGGTAAATAAAAGACTTTCATCTTCTCCATGGCCACAACCAATTCTGCACAGCCATCCCTAGTATACCCTGGCACCTCCGCGGGGGATACAGTCAGCATCTTCCCCTTGTGCAGCTCTTCTACGGCCTCAGCCTTGCCACGCGCCATAACACACTTCACAACCTTCCCAAAGGCCTCTACAACCTCTTGAGACTCTAGTGTACCCATGGCGGCCAGGCGAAGACCGTGACTGATCAACCACCTAAGAATACAACAACACAAGCGTTAAAAGAGAACAATTTCAGAGGAAGTAAGCGCAAAAAGTTGGTTAATAAATCAAAAAGACATAAATACATGCGCTCAACAATGGCAGACACTAGATGAGGGTACATCTCCTCATCATACTCAATGCTCAACTTGCGCAGCTTACTTTCCTGCGCCTCCAGAGTAGTCTCTACAAACTGGCGGAATTCATCAAGCTGGGCGAAGTGCTTGCTTCTGTTCTCTTGCAAGTACTTCAGCTCCCATGCGCAGTTAGATCTGTAATGCTCAGCGGCAGCACGCTCGCGCTTCACCTCAACCATCAAGGCCAACCTCTCATCCGCAAGCCTCCTAGCGTGCACAGTTGTTGACTCTACATCCGCCCGTGCATCAGCCAATTGCGCCCTCAGCAGCACAATTTCCTCATCCTTTTGCGCAAGGCTGCTACCTTCACCAGCATATCGAGCCTTGAGCTGAGTAACCAACTTAGCCTGACGATCAGCAGCCACACCCAACTCCTCCATCAGCTCCTGCGCGGACATCTCTTCACTCGCCTTCAACGGCTCCTCCACCTGAGAATGAGTCGCCTGCGGTGGCGCCGACTCCTCAACGAACGCTACATCACCCCCTGCAGCCTTGTCACTACATGCAAACAACAAGGAGTCAAGGCATTGTATAGCAAATAAAGAAAAAAATAGATAACAAAACCATTGTCACTTACGTAGGAGAGGAGGTCTCAGCAGTATCATGCGCAGCCAGGGATAGTGACGCCTCCTCATCTGTGGATTCATCCACAGTGATAATGTGGCGCATGCGCTTAGAAGTACCATCACCACCATCAGAGGCCTTGCGCTTGGTACCATGGCGCTCCTCTTGAGAATCGGTATCAACCTTGAGGATCCCAGCACCGTCAGATGACTCAGTGCGCGCAGACTCAGGAACTAACACTCCCTGCGCAGGAACAGTTTGCACCGGAGTTGCATTCAGTAAGGGCTGCGCAATATCAGATGATTCCTCTTGCACAGGCTCCAGAAGACATCCGACTGTGGCTTCCAAAATAGGTATTTCACCTTCCCTCAGTGGGCGCACACCCACAGTCACTTGCGAGGGCTTTGTCAACTTCACTACGGTAAACAAATCCATCTCTGCGCAACATATGAACAAACAACAAAGAACATTTTAGTTATTAAAATCACAATATAAAAGGGCACTTACTCTACAGATGCGAAGGAAAGAAAGGACAAGCACCCACCCCGACCGCTTTCATCCAGAAATGTTGGCACGTCGTCAAAACCATGGAAATAGTTGCGACTAATTCCCATATGAACCAAAAACTCCTCAGGATAGGAGTTGATGGGGATGCGGTTAGCATTAATGGTTTCCGCATCCTCCACGTTATACGTACCGGGACCTGGACGCTCATCCTTTGGCAGCGTCCCTTGAGTATAAAACTCAAAGAGCGAAGGAAACACCGTATCATCTACCCATAAAAACGTTTCCCTCCAACTCCTAAGGGCGTCTACTTTCTCAGTATAACACTGATAGCGCCCTGGGCGCTTAGAAAAAGATACCCACCCGTTTGACCACGTTGTGTGGTAAAATGCGAGGAAAATTGATGGTCGGGTTTATAGCAAGTAAACGATAGTTTACTTCAAAATTTTTTATCTTCGCCGCACGTATACAATGTAGCTGAGATATATGCAGACGATATAAGTTGAGCACGTCGTTCAAGAATAGGGATATGGGCACGCACTGATTCGTAAACTCGAAAAAGTGCGTGTACACCCCTATCTTCCCCTCAGGGAAGTATGCGATACATGCGTTTGCCTCCGGTACTTCTGGGTACACCGCGAGGGGGATGAAATAGTCGGAGGTGAACTGACGGAGTTCATCCTCGTCAATCTCAGACACGAACTCAGTTAATTGACGAACCATCTTCTAAACAAGATTTGACTAAGGTGTGCACGCGCAATTACCTTAACAGACACTAATTTTTTCTTGATCGATGACTCTTAAAATAGAGTAAGTGGCGTTTTTTACTGTGATAAACACAGTGAAAATGGGAACCCTTTATATAGGGTTTCCCCTTGCCTTGGATGAACGCCACGTGGATCCTACTACTTTCATCGTGTGGCTGGAATACATACAGGTACAAGCACTTTTTCACGTATTTCAAGGGATACTTGGGATGTTTTAAGGCTAGATACACCGTATATTATTTTTGGCGGGAAATACTAGAATCTTCCCCGCCACGCTTACCGCTGACATTACTAGTCTATCATCCGCGGTTAAAACCTGCGCATACTAGACTGGGAGGACATGATGACATATAGTCCATATTCGGGTCATGAACCCGATTACTGAACATTACTAACGCCCAAGCCCACCACGAGTGGGCTATCATAACAATGATTTGGGCTACGATACTAACGATTTCGGCTCACGAAAGCCCAAACCCAAATACATTATTTATGGTCTAGATAAGGATCTCTTATTTATTGGATAAAGATCCGTAGACCGGATAGGCATTATACGCCGAAGAGTGAGGAACCCGAAATCTACAAGGATTTCGTGCCTATATAAAGAATATCATAATTCTCATTAGAGGTACGATCACAAAACTCCAACTCTTCAATATAACCCTAAAACCGATTACTTACTCTCACGCCGGAGGATAATCATGGGAGACAATCCCACGATAAGCCTAACAGTGTTTTTTTTGCTTTCTTAGTGCGCAGGTCTCAAGCATTAAGATCTGATTGGTACGAGAACAAGAACCCAAACAAGGAACGCCCAACTTTTGTATCAACAGGTTGCCCTATTAAATCTTAGGTTAATCCCACCATTAGATCAAACTAGATGGATGGTGGGGATTTGTCCCTTAGTTTGCAACAAAAACTTAGTCTCTAAAATAACCCACCTCATATCTACTAACTGTATAAAACAAGCTATTGAAAAGCAATCTTCAACCTCAAAATTGCTATAAATTCGACACGTGTAAATTCATTTTAATCAATGGCCTGGAAGCATTCTTACTCAAAAATAATTAATGCCATAAAATTTTGACCGAAATTACTCACAACTTCTTCTTTCTCACAAAACCTAACCTAAAAATTACACCCGGCCGTAATTTACACACACAAACACCCGGCCGCTAATTTGAGTGACCAAAATCATAAACCCTAACAAAAAGATCGAATCAAAATAATATCATCATCACTACCTTCCTTTTAACATCACTCCTTCATTTAATTGATTTGGAAGTTTTCAATTCATGTGATTTATGCAAAAGAAACAATCAAAATGAATATATCTTTTTGGGGCAAAATTAAATTCTGTATCAACCTCTCAAATTTACCGATTACCTTCATGTATTTGAAGAACAATATTGAGGTTCGATGTTGATTTGGTGTTTATTATTCATTGTTCATTAATTCTCTTTTTAATTATTGTGTTTTGATCTTCGAACGATTTGCTTCAGAAACATCGAAGATGTTATAGATTGCCCTATGTTCATCTTTTTGATTTCATATTTGCAATAAGGTACTTTTTATTAGTTTTAATAGTTTTAATTTTAATGACCATATGCAATTTTTAAAATTTTGCTTATAAAACGCCTCATTAATTTTAGCTAACAAACTTCCTTGATTTTTGCTTAAACTTTAAAATTTTAAATTGTTTCGTATTTAATATGAGAAAAGAAAACCATTGTTTTCTTTTGACAGTAGGTATATATTTGTTCTATATTTGTTTTTGTTTTCAAGTTTGGATTCATGTGAATCTTGAATGTTACTTTGTTTGTGTTTTAGGTCTTACCGGTTTCATAAAGAACGATGAATGAATTCCAGGGACAAAATAAAGGTTAAACCTTGATTCTTATCATATGTGTCTGTTTAACGTAATTCATATGACATGAATATTGCCTTCTATTAAAGCAGGCACACCAAGTGTTTGTGATAATGTTTGAATGAGTTTGTGTGTATTTTATGATGTTTTAAGATTGTGTTGTTGATTGTTTATGTAAGATGCTGAGTAGTAGACTAAATGCATATTGTTTGAGTAGTAGTCCTGACAATATACGTTTCAAAATCCCTTCTTAATGACCATGGAATAAGTGTTGTTGGTCATTGTTTTGTTATACAGGTACACACATCGTATAGCTAAGAGTTTTGATGCGTATTTTATATGAGGATTGGGTGGATTTTCTTATTGTTATACAGACACACACATTATACACCAGAAGTATCCTAATCATGCTGAGTAGTGAGTAGTAGCTTTATCAGTGAAAACCAGAGTAAGAAAACACATAACTTATTTTCACATTGAAATATTTGAAGCAAATTTTATATCAGTGATTTGGTATTTAGCTAAGATATACGATAGGTTATATATTTAGATTTTAGTCAGTTAGTTTAAGTGATGAATTTATAGCATCAGGAATTCTGTACTGGTGATCTTCAGCATTGTGAAACAAGTCATGACAAAAGGACTGCACAGCTCAGTTAAACATCATATGTGGCGATTGCCCAAATGCCCGCAGCAAAAGTACGTGAATTCTTCAAATTTCTTAAGCTTTTATTTTCTCTTTTGGGATGATTTATGCATAGTAGGACTCATCGATTAGTGTAATTTCATCAATTTAGAATCAGATACTTTAAGCTAATTCATTGAATGAGTTGTTTGACTCTAATATAAGCTATAGCGCATCTAAATTTGTAAAAAATTTAAACCTTGCAAGCATCTACTATTGAATCAAACTCTGATGATCCAGAAATGCATAACATATTAGACATAATTGTCATGACTGAAGCAATGAGTAAGCATGGTTGAAATTAGAAAGATAACGACTTTTTAGTCTTCAACTACATGATATGTCAAATTTTTTGTTTTTAATACATGTTTGAAAGCATTATTAAAAGGCTTTGATCTGATGTGTCTGAAAAATTTACTTTATGTATTCCTGTAATTATTCAATATCATCTAATGCGAGTAATTTGTTTGATTAATGGACTTCTATAGTTTAAAAGATTCATCCTCTTTTACTAATATTTGAATGTATATATGTATAGGTAACTCCATTGCATCCTACTCTATAAGAATGTCAAGATTTTATGGCTGAGATTAAATTTCTAACTCCATTGCAACTTATCCCTGTGATTATTCAATTTAAATGTATATATGTATAGTCTTTAAGGTGTGTTTCCATGCACATTGTTGAACATGGATCTAATGCTACTAGAATTTTATTTTTTAAATACTATTTACTTTGAACCAATTTTACTTGATGGTTTTTTGTAAACAAGTTCATCAAACACTTAAAATGCATAATTTACAACGGGAAGCCATGGGTAATGGAAAATTTGGTCATGTCTTTATAGCAACAAAAAAAGGGTAAGTAAATCAGATAAACCCGAGTTCTAAGCACAATCTATCTTAGTTTACTAATTATTGTTACGGGTTGCTTGCAATTCCTTACTAAACATACTTCGTATGCCTGTAATGTAGAGCACATCGTATAAAACTCCAAATAGTAGAGCACATCCGGATGCTTTCCACTTATCAAGTGCTCATTTTATAGTTCTCAAGAAAGCGGAAGTGCAACCAAGGTCAAGGACTTTGGGACTTTACGACAACAAAAAAAATGCCCATACAAGTTATAAGCTTATTACAGGTTGTAGTCTATAGATTATATTACTACTGTTCTTATATTTGACCCAATCTACAATTTGTAAGTTCGAGCCTACGTCATTACAATTTATTTTTTTTATTTTATTTTATTTTATTTTATTTTTTTTAACTTACTATGCAATTGCAATTGTTGGGAGATGTTTAACATCTAATTAACTATTATTATATCGTACTATTATTTTACACACTATGTCATTAAAAGGCCATAATTATAACACTAAACGCTTGCCCTTACGATAAATTCTTTACAAGACATATTTACTCATGATGTTAATGTGATCTCTTATGTGGACAGAGGGGCGTCGTTGACAGTCACTTCTATGTTCGGTTTGTAACATTGTGGTTGAATCGGTGGATCATAGTATTTTATTATACCTGCATGCTCTTAAGGTGTAGGATAAGGTGTGAAGGTTTATGACGAAATTGCAAGTTTTCACAAGATCTGTGGTAAGCTGTTTTGTGGGCTACATGTTATTTCTAATAGATTCTAAAGAGATTCAATTGAGATGTTTTGATTGGTTGAGCTGAAGATCTTCAAAAGGAAAGATAGTTTTGGGGTAGTAGGTTGAGATGCCTTTAGCAAACTGAAGTGTCGTGGCACTGTGGTTGTAACCCTGTAACTAAGATGAGAAATGGGTCACAGACTCTATAGGGAAGTGTTGGATATTTTGTTTGATCATATTCATTATTGGAATAAATGCATGATACGAGATTGAAATAGATAATAACACTGGATATTTTGCAACAGTTAAGTATGTATTATGGTTACAAAGTCAATAGTGTTTGATTGATATTCTTTGATTTTTACGAAGTCACATGTCATTTTAGTTCCATTTTCTAATAAAGGTTCCTTCCTGGATTATGTCTTGAGGTTATCCAGTGTTTCACGAGCCTATGTATATCAATAGTTTTTTTTTGGAACAACTTATTCCAAGTTTCTTAGATAATGGTCATGTAATAGTTGTTTTAAATAGCTATTATATTTAAACTTTGTAATTTTTTTTGTTACAGGTTTGATATTAGGAAGGAGTGAATATGTTCTAAAAATCTTAAGGTTTGTTTTTCATGCCGTGTTTATGTTTATGTCTTAACTTATTCATATTGCCGCCACTTCTTTTTCTGGGTATCGAACAATTTTTTTTTCCTTATACGGGTACTAATCTTTCAAATTCGGCCTTCTTGTGGTATTTTATGACATTTTGCTACTCTCAGCTACAGTTTTAATATTTTGAAGGGCAAAAATGTCGCAAAGTACCTCGAGAAGGCCGAATTTGAAAGATAAGAGCAAGTATGATATCTTTATAAAACATTTGCCCTATTTTATATGTGTTAATATTAAAGAGTGTTTTTTTTGTGTTTGTTGTTACATATTTTATTTATTTTGTTGTTAAATTATGTTACTCTTTTTCTACGGAAAATTTTGTCAAAATTACATATAAAAAAATATTTTATGCTTTTTGTATCGTTTCTAAACTTTAGTTTGTTCTTATGTAACATGATTATTATCTATTCACACATGTAACATGTTATTTATTCGCATAATATCACAAATCGATTGCTTATATAAACATATATTTTTTCATATTAAATACAAAACAATAAATGATTTTTGGATGGAATATCCGCCCGTAATCATTAACTCAGATGATCAATTGGTATGACTTTTCTTACTTTGTATATAAATATTAACAAACACTTATGTCGTTTTACTAATATTACATTATTTTCCAAGATCCTGTGATGACGATAAAGAGAAATGGATTTGTGTAAACTAAAATTGTTTATACCATTCCAAAAACGAAGATGTTGTCTATCATGAGAACGATGAATGGATTTGTGTCAACAAAGATTGTCTATACCACAATCATATTCTTGATGATGATCATGAGAATGTTCATGAGGAATCCGTTATCGAGAAATGATTAAAAACATTTTAATATTAGTATGAATAACTAATTTTATATGTTCCCGAAATAAGAACATGATAAATTTGTTTATCATGATTAGTTATGTATTTTTTTTATTATTATATTAAAGTTGTTTGTTCAACCAATTAGTTATTTTCATCTAATGTTATATCTCTTACGACAATATACTATCAATTATCTTAAATATGTTTGTGTTTTATTTTTTGTTTTTTTTATTATTTTTATTTTTATTTATTAATTTTTTTTTGTAACGTTACTATCAAGTACTGAGAATCCATAATAAAAATATACTATACGCCTATGCTTATTGTTGATTTTTCTGAATGAAATATGATGCCAAATTTCGGAATTACATCCAATTAATAATATACTAAATGAATTATAACCATTTGTACTATTTTTTTTCTTAAAAACAATTTTTTAAAACTAGCCGCCCATCGGGCGGGCCTTGAAGCTAGTAGGAGGAATAATTGAGAGGTCTAAACTTATCAATAATTTTGTGCCTAAATTTGAGTGTCATTCTTTTTTGGTTGTACCTGAGAGACACCACTTCATCAAAAACCAATAAGTTAATGACAGTTAGTTTTAAGCATATAATTAAGCATAAGTTTAAGGCTCCAAATCATTTCTCAAAAATATATATCAAAATTATATTTATCAGAAGGGAAAATAATTCATGTAGTTCGAGAACTGTCTCTGCTGCTAGTAGGGATGGCAACGGCGCGGGGATTATCGGGGATCGTATTTACCATCCCCATCCCCGTTTCTCACTCCCCATCCCCATCCCCGCCTCCATCCCCATCGGGGAATCGTTTTACATCCCCATCCCCATCCCCAATGGGGATTGGGGATCCGCAAAACACCAAATTAACATGTTAAATGTGCTAAATATATATACACATGAGTAACACCAAATAGTGAGTGCCAAACATAGTTTTGTATACATTGATACATAAGCCAACATGTTCATAAATAACACTAAAAATGTTATTCGAGCTACATAAACTAAATTGCTCCAAAACATACCATCCAAAGCCATAACATAAACAAAATAAACATAACAATCTTGACCATTGCCTTGTCATGACCTTAATCATTCCCTCCTCACTTGGTATCAACCTCCTTATCTGTTTCTATTGCCTTCTCATCCTTGTCAGCTGGATCTAACTTTTTCTCTTATTTTCTATACCAGAGGTCACACTAGCAGGTGAATCAACTGTAGCTGGAGTTTCCATGTCTGCCCTTTCCAAAATATCTTCAACATCTGCTGTTGGACCTTCATCAGCAAATACTACAGCTTCATCTTTGGGTTCATTCTGTATAAAATCCACATTATGAATCACAAAATCTAACTCAACATACAACATATATATCTCTGCATCTTGATCAGGTGATATGCTACTTGATCATCCATCCAATCAACTTCAATTTCTTTGTGGCCGGAATCATCCTCTTTGCCTATCTCCAACAAATCAATCCCTGCCTCTTGAGTCAATAAATCAATGTCTGCCTCATGAATCAAAAAATTAAACTCTGCCTCATCAATAGGTCCATAGTATGGTTGCTCATCCAGACAATCCTCTTCAATTTCTTGTGGAAGAAATCAGCTTATTTCCCTGTTTCCAACTTACCTTCAAAACCTTTTTCAAGTTCAGGTTTACCCATACCATTTCCAACATCTTTTGGACTAAATTTCTCGTTTTCGTTGTCAGCAGTTTGATTCACATCTGCCATACCCTCTTTTTGACTCACCTCAGTGTCTTTTCTTCGCCTATCCTTGATTTCACCATAGTTTATTAAGAAATCCATTTCGAACAACAACTTTTTGAACTCATACTCACCACTCAACCTTTTTGCCCTTATTTTGTTCTTCCCTTCATCAAACCATGGGGTTGGAATAACAAGCTCATCATCATCCAGATGTAAAAAAAAAAATCTCATCATCCTTGCATCCAGCCTTACTAGATGAAGCATGAGTTGAAGTATCACCCTATTTTCCCTCCTTTCCTATTTCAGTAGCACCATGCCACTCTAGCAAACACAACTCATCAACTTTCTCAGATCTTAACTACATCACCATCCTCTATATCTTCAATCAGAACACCCTTACCACAACTATTCTTCATGTACAACAAATACTCCTCGACTGATGAAATACCATCTTATATATAAACCTCTATTTCCTTAAACCGTGACACGTATTAAAAATTTGCACAACATCTTCCACACTCATCAATGGGACCAACCCATCATCTAAAGATTTCCCAATGATCCTAATATGTGAGAATAGAGTACTATCCCCTAATCCTAGTGCGTTTAATATTCCAGCATACTCTTGAATGCGAAAATAGTAAACATCAATCAGGTCAACATACGCTATATGTCCAAACAGATATTTTTGATTTGGTGGATTTATGAAGAGCCCATTGTGGTGGATTTCAGAGTGAATATTGTACCATTCAAATCTGGTTAGGAAAACAAATAACAACTTAAAAGTATGAAAATCACATATTATACAATGTACACAGGCATGTTCGAATAAGAAAAATGACAACGTGAAACATTTAAGCTTACCGTAAATAACATCAAGCTCATGTGTTGGAAACTCAGGAGTTCGAATCTACCAAAGTGGAGAAACCATTACCATGGTATTGTGTTTGTGGGTGTGTGATTTGATCGGTTGAAATAAGATAGAATGTGTTTGGGTGTGTGATTTGATCGTGTTCAAGTGTTATACATGACTAAATCGATGTGAAAAAAAGTCCTTGTCGAATATCGTGCCTGGGGTGGGAGCAGGAATGTGTCAAAGGCGGGAACAGTGGAATGATGAAACTACCCTCACGTATAACACACATGTATAACAACCCGAAATTTTCACCAAAGTTATCTATGCTATCTCTTTTTCTAGGGTAAAATTTTTGCCTTATCAATCCCCACTATGCCTTAGCACATCCCCACTATGCCTTGGCACATTTACCCACTATGCCTTAGCACAATTCCCACTATGCCTTATTACATTTCCCCCTAAGTATCATTACACTCACCTACTATGTAAAGTAACTTACATAGCCCCTAGACGACTCATGCAACCACTACTGCCAAATATCACTAAGGTTATGCCTTGTAACTCTTCTAGTATGTCAAGTCTAAGTTCTAAACATCATTTCAATAAGTATTCTATCACTCTAGTATACTATAGCTATCACAAACCTTAAACAAGCCCTATGTGTTTACGGTTATCTCTAAAACCCTAATTTCTCATCCAAACTAGTTTGAAAGTGTTTAAGGCTTATGTATAGGTTATCTTAGCAACATTACCTCACTAAAATCCTAGTACAACTAGTCATAACTCATAGTACAAGTCCTTTAGGCACCAAACCCTAATTCGGTTATTTAGGCCCCGAAACTAGGTCAAAACCTTCCCATTTCTTCAGAACAAGTTACAACCACTTAAGAGATGATTCCTAAACCTTAATCTTAGTCTCTAATACCTTAATAAACCTTAATCTAGGTACTAAACCCTAATCTAGTTTAAGTCCTAAACTAATCCTAAACTAGTTTAAACCTAAACTTAAGCACCTCCATGACCCACCACCTTGTCACCACCACCCTAGCCGCTTACCCACCTACTTGTCACCGTAAGCAACCACCCTAACACCTCCATAGTAGCTTACAAGTAGTTTATGCACCTACTTATAAGCTACTTGTCATTTTACACCACAAATGTCCTACCACCACTCCTAGCCCTCCCCTAGCTTCCATTAGTCATCACTATCTGTCATTAGTCACCCCCTCCTCACGACACCTAAGCACCCAAAACTTGGCCAATACTCAAACGAGGGCTATAAATACCCTCGTTAGCCATTTCTTTCCAAACCATCCTTCCTCACTTCTCCACCTCAATATTCTAAGTCCTAGCAGTATTATAAGGTCCCTAGGAAGCCAAGAAGTCAAGAACACTAAGCCTTGAACCCTTGTCGAAGTAGAAACTAGTCGAGAAAACCCTAAACGCCCCTAAAACCCTCGTTAAGCTCACTTTTGATCACGTAAGCCTCTAAACTTGTTCCATAAGCTTTACTACTATACTAGGATATTTATTAGATGCCTTAGATCCCCTAGGAACCCTTGCTTAAGCCTTGCTTATTTTACTTTGCTCGTTTTCATTTTAAAGCCCTAATTATACTCGAATTGCTGTTTGCATGCTATAAGCCCTTATCATAAGCTATAAGCTAATCTAGGTTACTTAATTAAGCTTATATTAGTTAGTCATAAGCTTATAAAATTTTTTGTTTCATAAAAATATAGTTTGCATGAAAAAAGGACTAGTTTTGCAAAGTTTTCCATGCATAGGGGTATATATTCTAACTTTCTAAAAGTATTAGGTCTAAGGGCTGTTTTTGCCATTTCTTGGAAGTTATAAGTATAAGGACCTATTATCTGAAGTTTTAAAGTCTTGGGATAAGTATATATATAGTGATTAACATTAACGACTAGTTTCGTAAAAGTTTTTAACCTAAGGGTAAATAGTGTCAACTTATAAACTAAAAGGTTTAAATGAAGTATTTTCTTATAAATAAAGTACTATCCTTTTTATATAATGTAACACAATACTAGGGAGCTTCATATGAGGGGTTTCATTTGGGTATTCGTTTTGACGAGTTTCCTGGGTTTACGAATTAAAGTGCCCTGGCTCCTCAAACGTTTACTACATGACCTCTGAATTATGATGGCCCGAACGGTGATACATTATATTTAAATCTAGTACTTAATAACATAACACAATACTAGGGAGCTTCATGTGAGGGGTTTCATACCTTTGAATTATGATGGCCCGAACGGTGTTATGTTATATCTAAACCTAATAACAACATAACACAATACTACGGAGCTTCATGTGAGGGGTTTTATACCTCTGGATTATGATGGCTCAAACGGTGTTACGTTATATCTAAATCTAGTAAACCCTAAGAATACTTACTTAGGAAACCAGAGTGTTGAAAACTTAGATAACCCCACTCAGACTTGACATACACACTACACCAGGTTGCGTGAGTAGACCGTCTAATATCACAAACACACTTCCCTAATCCCAGGTGAGTTCATAGTCTCACTTTTTAAATGCTTTTCAAACCATATGAGGGGGATACATGCTTTAAACCGAATACATGTCATTTTCTTTGGTTATTACATGAGTGTTTGATACGTGGGAATCGCACCAGGCTTTACCTCTCAAGGGATCTTGAGAAGCTTACAACCCCCACCAGGCAGTGTACCTGATCGTTGTAGTATAGTATAGTGACAAGTACCGGGGGATTGATCGTTCAGCTTAGGAATAATGTCGCTAGGATTAGAAAACCTAAATACTAGTTCTAAAGGTGAGGGATGATTATTTTTGTATTTTATATCTTTTTAGAAAGCAAGTAAAAATCTCGGGTTTGAAGGATTTGGGCGGAATTAGTTGCTAATCAACTAACCCAATACTAAATATGCAATCAAAATAAAATACTAGAAATGAAAATAAACTAAATTATACTAAAGTTGTGAGCAATATGTGGAGAAAATGTGTTTACATTGATTTCACTACTCCCTAGACATCTTTTACACGTTAATTACTTGTTATAATTGCATGGATGACAGATCGTATTCCTTAATACCATTCATGGGGTGGCACACTTAACTCCCCAATTCTATGAGCTCTTATCTCCTCCTACACCATGCCCAACACAACTATAGGGATTTTAAACAGTGGCTCATGCATTAAATACAACCAATAAAGACCTATTGCGCGTCGGTTCATGTTTCTTAAGACGTTCAAGCATGTTACCAATTGGAGATTTGCCAGTTTTCTTAAGCCTAACATATAAATCATTCATCCAAGACAAGTATAAACAAGTAATCAACACATAATTAACATCTAGGTTTCATTAGATCCAAGCAAACACAAGATAGATCTAGCCTAGCATGATGGAATTAAGACAAGAACAAGATATAGACAACCAACACATAGACATATTGATTGAATTGAAAGAACACTTATCTCAATTACACATGAAAGATATCAAGGGTTTGGAACCCTTGAAAAACCTGTAAAATTCGCACCAAAATCGTACTTAGGGTTTCTCCAAAACTTCTCTCCTTTTAATGTGAAAATTAGAAAACTATATATAGAAAAAGGGGTCTGACGGCGTCAAGACCAACATTGTGACGCCGTCACCTCGCCGCCAAAACTCTTCTCGGACTGCCTTGATCTACATTTGATGCCGTCAAGACTTAATCATTTCCAGGCCGTCATGACTTTTACTCTTGACGCCCTATCTTCGTGACGCCGTCAAATCTGTACTGGGTCGTCATGGAATTTTGCTCTTGACGCCGTCAGAGAGTTACTCTTGACGCCGTCACCTACTGTTCCCAGCATGGAAAATTAAGACTTTGGCGTTTTCTTCACTTTTATGCTCCAAAAACGTCCGAATTGCTTCCTTTTCCAGATTTCTCTCCCAAAGTACCTAAAATCACAAAAGGAACGATTTAGGGCAATATTTGATCAAATAAATTCGAATTCGGGCTTAAATGACCCCCTAAAAACGGATTATTTTTCGCCTCATCATATACCCTTACACTTGAGATTTGCTTGTCCTCAAGCAAATGCGCTTTTATTCTAGTCAAAATACAAGTTAGGGGTCATTTAACACTAATATAAAAGTAATTGCAACAAATAATCGTTCCACTAAAGACCAATAGACAAGCACGGAGGTAATACACAAGCACCTCACAAATAGTGTTTAGATACTCACATCTCTCGGGTGTAATAAAGTAAGATTACAATATGGAAACGGAAGATATCTCTCACTACCTGTCATAGCAAAATAGATTACCATAGGCTTGGGAAAGGATCAAACCTCCACCACATGGCGTAAGCACCTAGGATAAACTATCAAAGAGGTCTTTTTAAAGGGTTGTAACGTTAGGTGTAGGGATATGAAATACACGGTTTTGTTGGATAAAGGAAGTTTTTACTGGTGGCGAGTTAACAATCTTGGTTAATTACATGTACAATATGGCGTTGCTAAGCCAAGACTAGACTCGACTTAAGCTAATAAATGAAAAATAACAAAAACATAAAATGAACATAGAATGAAACGGGATGGTAGTCCGTATGTTTTTTCTCTTTTCCTTTTTCTATTTTTTTTCTTTTTCTTGATTTTTTCAAAATTTTTTTTTTCATACACTCTTACCCTAAAGATGAGCGCATACACGGAAGGCTAAGGCGATTTGGGTGTACATTTAAGTGAGGTGTAACAAATTCTTCCTTTAAGTAAAATGCTTAAAGTTAGAAATGAAAAGATAGGCTCGGAGGGGTGTACTAGGGGTTTCGTGTACTAAAAATGAGTACAACGCTAAGGTGTGGGAAAAATTAGTTGACTTAACTAGCCAAGTAATATGACTTAAATGGTCAAGTAATTATGATACGGGTTTAACACAAGGGTGATCCTAATGCCTCTTATCATGTAGTAAATCCTACTACACGAATATAGTCTCACTAGCAGTCTCACTAGCAGTCTCGGGATGCATCACTAACGCAAGTTCTAGAATCTAAATGCTACCGGTACACTCATAAGCACTAATAGTAAATGCTTTTCCTATCAAATCTAAAGGCGAACCTCACATATTTGGGTGGAAAATTTTTCTGAATATACGGTTATGTGCTAGTCATACAATCTCCTATCCATGAGACGCTTGCTATGGCTAAAGTTTCACTCCTAAATGTTGTAAAAAATTTTAAATTTGGCGCTAAAATTGCACTAACAAGTATTTCTCATAGTTTTATTACACATCTACCATCAAACAAAACAAACTCAAGCGAAAGTGCATATGTAAGGTATCATCTTTTTACCCTCCCCTTACACTTAAGATGAACATTGTCCCCAATGTTCAAGTAAAGAATGTAAAAGTGAAAAAGTAAAGAGAATGAAATCAAATACTCCCCTGATTCGCTCGGTATGGATAATAGGGTGGCCAGGTTAAATCTTCCTCCAAGAAAACGAACAATCAAAGCTTCCCTTCCAGAATATAAATCATTTTCTTGTCATACATAACCTGTAAAACCTGATAAAATAGACAAGACAACCTCGCGTAAAATCGGCGGCATCCTATATAAGTTACTAAAGCCTAGAAAACAAGATAAGATATAATGCTTGTGGAATGAAGTTTGCAGATCTCCTGGAGATTATAAAACTTAATAATTCACAAAAACCATAAGACTCCATTAGAAAAACAAAACTGGTAAAATTTCCAGATTTTTTACACTTGACGCCGTCAAGAGTAAACTCTTGACGCCGTCAGAAGTGACCTGCAGAAATTCTTGTGTTAAGTTTTCGGAAAATTTCTGGAAAAACTTGGTCCTACTTCATGGAAAATCCTGCAAAACTTCATTATGACTCAATACAAGCATTTGACTCTAACAAATACGAATACACATGTTCATTTAATATTGTGGAGAATCATGATCAGTTTGTTTCTTGAAAACATATTTGGGGTTTCCCCTTACACTTATCTTTTGCAAAAATACCTTTAGGTGGAGTTTAGACTAGGCCAAAACAACAAAGTAAAGTATTTCCACTATTTAGTTTAGAAACATGATCTACCAACAATAAAAATTAAGCATGTATACGGAAGCAAATAACAAACAAACAAATAAAATCACACAAAACATGGGTTGCCTCCCAAGAAGCGCTTTTCTTTATTTACGAGTCTTGTAGCTAGACTCAAGGTCATGGGTTACTACGTGACACGGGTGAGTTCCTCATTGAGGACATCTTTGGGATCAAACTTAGGTTTCAACTTCATATCGGTTTCCTTAGTATGGTATGACCTTTCAAACTTTTCTCCATCCGGATCATACAAAGTCATCCTCATATGCCATGATCCGTCACCTTCTTTAGGTGGCTTGTCCCACCTCCATTTACACTTGTCTCCCTCTCTTTTCCATTTATTCCTTTCTATGTTAATGGGCATTACGCTTAAGAACTCAATCATCTTCCTAAAGACCAAGGGGTCCTCAAAAGGGTCTAGCTCTTCATCTCTAGCTATGAGTTGTTCCACCGAATGTGTCTTTTCAACGAAATCTTTCTCTAGATAAAATGGGCATTGAGGTCCTATAAAGTTCCTTTCTATCCAAGGTTCATATCTAGATGGTCTCCTATTCATATCTACCCAATGCGGTGTCGGTTCATCATCACAATCATAACTATGCTTCTTTACATCGTACACCGACCAAGTATCGCCTTCACCTACCGCTATCTTAGACTCCTTATAATCTATCATGGCGCTAGCGGTTGCTAAAAATCCTCTTCCTACCAATAATGGGCATGTAGTGTCACTAACCATGTCTAGGACGTGAAAATCTGCTAATATAGTTAACTTTCCTACTTGAACAACTACATCCTTAATCATTCCAACCGGGTGGGCAATACTCCCATCCGCTAGCCCTATCAATACCTCCGTTTCCTCTAACTTTCCTAGCTTAAGAGCGGTGAATAAGGATAAGGGAATCAAGTTGAGGCTTGACCCTAAATCGGCTAGTGTGTCGAAAGCTTCGGATCTTCCTATCTTACAAGGCAAAACAAATATACCCGGATCATCAAGCTTTTTAGGCAACTTGTTTTGAACGAAGGCGGTCCCATTTTTACCTAGCTTACACTTCTCATATTTTTCTAGGAGGGCACTATAGTAAGGAGCACGCGCTAAGACATCAATGACGGGGCGTTCAAGGTGAAGTTCTTTGAATTCATCGTCAAGGTCTTGCGTAGGAGGTGTTTCAACTATACTTTTGACCGGCTCTATATTGGGTGCCTTATTTGATTGGTCCTTTTGAAGAAGTTGGTTTTGTTTGAAACACGTGCTTGTTGATTTGACCGAGTAGTATTGTGGACACGAAGTGGGTGACGAAACTGAAGATATGGAATTAACGTTTAGTTTCGGATTTTTGATTGTGTCGCTTGGAAGGGCTCCCATTTCTCGGTCATTGAGAACTTTCAACAATGTGTCAATTCTAGTGGTCATCTCGCTTTGCTTTTGTTTGAAATCGGCTTCAAACTTAGACATGCGAGCTTCTTGAGATGCCATGAACTTAGACATCAATCCTTCAAGGTTGTTGGTACTACCAAAGTTGTTAGAAGGATTGTTGTTGAAAGTACGGTTGGAGGGTGGACCGGTTGGTTGGTAACGATTAGGCGGATTGGAAGAATTGGGTTGATTTTGTTTCCACCTAAGGTTTGGGTGATTTTTCCATGAGGGGTTGTATGAATCACCGTAAATGTTTGGCTCGGGCTTGAAAGTGTACCACTTATCTCCCGCTTCGTCGGTACGCGTGGATGCGTAGTCCGCAAAAGCTGTTCCGGGGAGTTCCACACAATCACGAGTGTCGTGGGGACCACTACATAATTCGCATGAAGAAGTGATTTTGTTCACTTGGCTTGAAGGCTTAGGAGCTTCGTAAGATTTCATGAGAAACTTGACTTGGTCCTCAAGTTCCATGATCCTACGGTCGGGAGTGCTAGAATTGTTCGAAGGCAAAGATATTGCCTTGACCATTTTGTTCAAATCACGGGGATCATTCCAACTTTCGTTGTCATAGAGAGCAAGATCTTCTATGAGTTCCCATGATTGTTCCGCACTTAGATCACGTAGCTTACCACCGGCCGATTGGTCAATGGCTCGCCTCGTGGAGATGTCGATATGGTCATAAAAGATTTGGACTTGGAGCCAAAGATCTATGCCATGATGAGGGACTTTTTGGAGTAAGTCCTTGAAACGAGTCCATGCTTCATAAAGAGATTCATTTTGACGTTGTTGGAACATCAAGATGTCATTTCTAAGCTTAGTAGTTATCCCCGGTGGGAAAAATTGAGCAAGGAAACGAGTGGTGAGATCATCCCATGTGGTGATGGATCCCGCAGGTAAACGCTCAAGCCATTGACTAGCTTGATCCCGTAGAGAGAATTGGAATAGGCGTAATCGGGTTGTCTCTCTAGTTGCAACATCTAGGTATATGGAATCTACGATTTTGAGGAAGTCCTTAAGATGTTGGTTTGGATCTTCGGAATGAAGTCCATGGAATGTACATCTGCTTTGCACCAACCGGATGGTGTCGGATCGCAAGGGGGTCACATTGGCTCCGGTGAGCTCAATGGTGTTTCGGTAGCCTTGGTGGCTAGGTCGGGAATACTCTCCTAAGGTCTGGGGCCTAAGGGGTTCTAATGGTGGGTTTTGTTGTGGTGGGATGACGGGTTCAAAGATGTTCCCGTTGTCCATGATGTCGGGTGGTTACGAACAAAGGCACAAAGAAATAAGATAGACTAAAGAGAACCTAAAAATAAAAATAAAATCTTACTAGAAAGGAATCTAGCAAGTAGACCTAATAAAAAGAAATTCTAACCTAGACAATAACTATTCCCCGGCAGTGGCGCCAAAAACTTGATGGCGCCGCACTCTTTTGCGAAAGTTGAGGAATAAATGTAAAGATAGACAATCCCCGGCAGCGGCGCCAAAAACTTGATACGTAGGAATCGCACCAGGCTTTACCTCTCAAGGGATCTTGAGAAGCTTACAACCCCCACCAGGCAGTGTACCTGATCGTTGTAGTATAGTATAGTGACAAGTACCGGGGGATTGATCGTTCAGCTTAGGAATAGTGTCGCTAGGATTAGAAAACCTAAATACTAGTTCTAAAGGTGAGGGATGATTATTTTTGTATTTTATATCTTTTTAGAAAGCAAGTAAAAATCTCGGGTTTGAAGGATTTGGGTGGAATTAGTTGCTAATCAACTAACCCAATACTAAAGATGCAATCAAAATAAAATACTAGAAATGAAAATAAACTAAATTATACTAAAGTTGTGAGCAATATGTGGAGAAAATGTGTTTACTTAGATTTCACTACTCCCTAGACATCTTTTACACGTTAATTACTTGTTATAATTGCATGGATGACGGATCGTATTCCTTAATACCATTCATGGGGTGGCACACTTAACTCCCCAATTCTATGAGCTCTTATCTCCTCCTACACCATGCCCAACACAACTATAGGGATTTTAAACAGTGGCTCATGCATTAAATACAACCAATAAAGACCTAGTGCGCGTCGGTTCATATTTCTTAAGACGTTCAAGCATGTTACCAATTGGAGATCTGCCAGTTTTCTTAAGCCTAACATATAAATCATTCATCCAAGACAAGTATAAACAAGTAATCAACACATAATTAACATCTAGGTTTCATTAGATCCAAGCAAACACAAGATAGATCTAGCCTAGCATGATGGAATTAAGACAAGAACAAGATATAGACAACCAACACATAGACATATTGATTGAATTGAAAGAACACTTATCTCAATTACACATGAAAGGTATCAAGGGTTTGGAACCCTTGAAAAACCTGTAAAATTCGCACCAAAATCGTACTTAGGGTTTCTCCAAAACTTCTCTCCTTTTAATGTGAAAATTAGAAAACTATATATAGAAAAAGGGGTCTGACGGCGTCAAGACTAACATTGTGACGCCGTCACCTCGCCGCCAAAACTCTTCTCGGACTGCCTTGATCTACATTTGACGCCGTCAAGACTTAATCATTTCCAGGCCGTCATGACTTTTACTCTTGACGCCCTATCTTCGTGACGCCGTCAAATCTGTACTGGGTCGTCATGGAATTTTGCTCTTGACGCCGTCAGAGAGTTACTCTTGACGCCGTCACCTACTGTTCCCAGCATGGAAAATTAAGACTTTGGCGTTTTCTTCACTTTTATGCTCCAAAAACGTCCGAATTGTTTCCTTTTCCAGATTTCTCTCCCAAAGTACCTAAAATCACAAAAGGAACGGTTTAGGGCAATATTTGATCAAATAAATTCGAATTCGGGCTTAAATGACCCCCTAAAAACGGATCATTTTTCGCCTCATCATTGTTTCCTATGCCACCATTACATAAAAAAAAATTCATACACCATAATAACTTGCGAGTGAACGCGAGTATAGTGAATAGATCTATTTGGAGTATGACAACTCCCGTTGGTTTGCCCCTACCAGGTAACAATAAGCACTATATTTGAGAACTAAAAGGGTTAACCTTGGCAAATTAATCCTTATTATATCCCGTCATGGTTTTGTCTGCAGTGCCCCATGACCTGGACATGTTAACGTGAGGTGTCATGAGCTTAGTGCAATAATACTATTTCCCAGTGATAATTGTAAATGCATTGCAATTATCACAAACACTACATTTTACACTGATGGGTATATAATAACATAACCCATTTCCTACTAAACTTGTATTCAACCACTACACACTAAAACCTATGAATTCACTCAACCTTTGGGTTGACCCCTTTTAAGCATGTATCCTAGGTTATTGAGCAACTTATGGCATAGAGTGGCACTGGACTGGAAGGACTTTCAAACCTGTTATCATTCAAACTCTATGTTTCACATAGATTTTGGGACCTCCTCTTATAAACTCTGATATTTTAATGAATGGTAACATTATTTTCCAAAACGTCTCTTTTTGAGTCGTTTTCTATTACTGTGACTATGTTTCCATGAGGTAATACCACAGATCTAGCATCCGCTGCTAACTGTGAAAATGGGGGTGTTACAGATTGGTACCGGAGCCATGGTTGTAGAGAACAAGGTTAAAACCTAGACTACAACTACTTTTCCTATGCCCAAGAAAGTCCTCAGTGCCAGTGCCCTTCCCTGAAACCGTATGTGCAAAAGGTTAGCATATATTTCACAACTATCACCTTAGATATAGATAACTTAGGTTATTTTCCCTCAGGTTGTTATATAGTCATGTCTACTCCCATCTATCCTATTATCATCCCATTTAGTTTAGATGTAGAGGATGCTCTTTCCTCTACAGATA
This sequence comes from Artemisia argyi, assembly GCA_030686995.1. NCBI lineage: Eukaryota > Viridiplantae > Streptophyta > Magnoliopsida > Asterales > Asteraceae > Artemisia > Artemisia argyi. Next base: position 82,551,898 of record CM060677.1, on the reverse strand, counting down.
TCCTTAACTATACGTTAGTTTCATCGGATTATTTCCCCGATACTCCGGAAACATCCCTCCTAACTCTTCGATAGATCCTAGGAATAGTATAATTCACTAGCCTCTCTAAGTTTCTCGCCTTTTCCCGATAAGCCATCTTATGCTTAAAAGCATCACGTAATCCCCCACTAGCTCTTATCACTACCCACTATTTTGCCTTCAACCCCAATATTACTCCCCATCAACATTTGATCCCTAAGGGTTCTATATTCCCGAAGGATAAATATTACCTAGGAGACCCACACATCCTTTATCGCACTTACCTAGTAATGAGCCTAGCCTATTTAGGAAGCGATCCTATACTTTAACACCCCTATCCTTTTTCACTAATCTTCCTACCTCATCTTGGAAATTTGAGGTTAGAGGTGATTCCCATAGGACACAGATAGAACACTAGGAACATCAAGTTGAGAATATCCTGAATAGTTTAGATGAACTCTCTATTGACCTCATAGAGAAGATAGAAAAAGGTCATAGTGATAGCCAGGTAGTAACCCAATAGGATTCCTACCTTAGAAAATATAATCGATGATAATCAGGTTCTTCATCGATTAGATATAGAAAGCCTTTCCAACCCCAACCCCTATGAAACCACCAATTAGTACACTTTTATCGCCTACAACTTTTGGTTAGAATTCCACCCTAGGATATGTACTATAGATAAGGGTACTTATAGGATATGTAAGATAGGCTACCTATGATATAAGATAAGTTATGACTTAGTTATACCTTCCCATCCCCTTATACACATTCCTAGTTGTCATGTCCTAATCACCAGTTAGGATAGGAACACCATCACCTGACCATTCCTTTACTAGATTATCTTAAGCCATTCCAAACCCTATCACCACCCCTAGAGATTAAATTAGCTTCTAAGAAACCCAACAAGTTGGATACTTGTTATAACCCATCTTAGATCTTGTTCTATCCCGCAAAGTAATACTAAAGGATATGTATTACTTACAACCAATAAGTATCCATGCTAGATAGTTTCGATACCTTAGTTTCAAACCCAAACCTTATAAGATAGAGAACCATCCCGTAGAAATATTTGTTTTTGAACTTTAATCATTTTAAGGAAAAGCCTAAGATATTATCCTTTAGATACTTAGTAAGTTATGATAAAGTGGGCCCTAAGAAACAAATCCATTCCCTATTTTTCCTTACCCATTAATTTCCTCCCTTACATACCAGACAATTAGCCTAAATCCTTATCCTTTCGGTATATGTGTCAAATCCAACTATGAGATGTGTGGCATAAATAACGACACTTGTCAGATTTTGAGCCTGACAAGTTATTTATAACATAACCTAGTCGTGATTTATTCTCTTGTTGATTCATGATATCATGGTTGTCTTACCTATGTCATGACTCCTCATCACCTACACTCCCTAGAAATACTAAGCCTCCTATTAAACTACTCACCCTATCATCTTATATGATACTGATGACGAGAATTCCTATTCTACATCATATAGTTCTTTTTTTGAGTTTGATTCTGCCGAAGAATTAACTAAAAATCCTTTAGCTTCAATAGCTATTTCCTGAATGATTCTTATATGCGAACATATAATGGTTATATGCAAACATATAATGGTGAAATTACTATCATTCCCTCTTTTTCCCCTACTCCACCGTTACCACTCTTTGATCCTTTAGAATTCTATGTTTTGGAAGTAGTTTTCCCACCCCGTAAGAAAATCCTTATTATACCACCTACACTTCCTAGATTTGAGATAGGAAATAGTTCTTATAAGAGTCCTTTAGAAAGACACGAGGAACAAATTGAAAAAATTATGAATCACCTAGATAAGATATCTCTAGAGCATATTAAGGAAATAGAAAATAAGATTTACGATCTTGGAGAAGGTCGAGTCATTATTCAAAGAAACTTTGGTAGGTTAGAAACTAAACTAGGAAAAAAAAGCTTGTGCCTAGATTTTAGAGTTACATGAGCAACAAGAGAGACATGCTCTAGCTTGTGTTAGGCTTTCTACTTTTATGATCATTGAGGATATCTAAGTTAGTTATCGATTAGATATAAGGAGTCCTTTAGATGCAACCCAGGAACTTAAGGATAATGAATGAGCAACACCAGAATAGTAAACTATCGAACTTACTAGCTTAGAATCCTTAAGTATGTACAGTCCTTGTACTAAACCTAGTTACGGGATAAGGGTACTTGTTAAGTTTTCACAATATAGGATAAGTGAACAAGTCATTATGACATCATGAGGTTATAGTACTTCCCATACATAGTTGGCTATCCCGTATTAAGATTTCTTAAGTATTATATGTTGGTGGATTTAGAAATTACTATGGAAGTTACACCTCCCGGTTATCCCAAGCCTACCCTAAGACCTAGGAACTTTGTCTCCAAACTTATGATAACACCACCCTTAGGATTGATGATAGCAATTCATAGGCAAGAAATTGCAAGAGATTTTACCTAGAATACCGAATCTTATGACGATTTTACGTCATCATCGGTAAGATCTTTTTCACCCCTTAGTTTATCATCCGTAGGATCCTCTTCCCCACTTAGTCTATCATCCTCTGTAGGATCTTCATCCCCAGTTAGACTAACTACACCCGACTATTCCTTTGAGGAATCTATGATTAGAGAATTAGAAAATTCACTATAGATTATACCAATACCTTTAGGAGATGAACTAGCCCCTAAGGAACCTAGTGCTTATTAGGATTCCCGTTTTTAGTTTTAGATTTTGATTCCTCCGTTATATCCTACAATGTTCTAAATGTTAGGACTTGTAACTTCACTCTTCCGTTTCATCTTACAACATTCTAAGCGTTAGAACTTGTATTTCTAATCTTCCGTTTTCCCCGCAATGTTCTATTAGTTAGAACATTGTAAGAATATCTACGTCGATCTCATAATCATCATTATGGTCGACTTATGATATTATTCCTTTCCTAATCCTCCGTCTTCCCCTACAATGTTCTATTAGTTAGAACTTGGTTTGGCCTTGTGTGTACAACTTGTTTTCAAGCTTATTTTTAAACATTTTAATTCTGGAAAAATCATTTAAGAGTTTAGTTTCTTTTCCTTTGAAATCGTGTTTCAATGTAATTACACTTTCTTGAATCTCCTGTTTTTGTTTAACAGACTCATTAAGTTGTTTTTGTAAAGAATATAACTCCCTTTTTAATTTTTCTTCCCTTAAGTTACGTTTTGTTATGAATGTACACATTGACCAATCCATTTTCTGCTCACGTTCGGTTAGCTCATATTTTGCCCGTTGTTCATATATGGTTACCTGATCTTTAAGCATGTTGAGTCTAGTGGTCATAGAGTCATCAGGGATAAACACAATGTTTTCATGCAAGTCGTAGAAATTATCTACAATAGAAGATGCACTACTTGGTACATCAGACGCCTCGTTGTGTTTCACATATTGTTCATATGGGATAACATTACTATTTCCCATATCAATAGTTTCTGATTCCACAGCGTTTGTTTGCTTTACTTCGTTAGGAATCTTATGTTCATGCACCACATTATTATCATTTATAACGAAAGATGCTCTACAAGGTACAACAGATTCTTTGTCGTATTTCACATGTTGTTCAATTGGAGAAACATTGCTATTTCCCAATTCAAAAGCATCTGATTCAACGAAATTCATCTGTTGTATTATGTTGGGAATCTTCGGTTCATCCACCCTTTTACACATGTCATACAATGTAAGTACCTCAGATATGACAGATGAGTTGGAAGGACTTTATCGTTATGGTGATGAGACTGCAGAAGAAAGATTAGCCGTGAAGATGGTTTGAGCAGTGGGTTCATCATCAACATATGAGTCAAAGGCATCACAATCATCAGCTTGGAAGATATTCGGGTCATTAAGTGCCAAATCCTAGACTGCTTGATCATCTACATCTGCATCAAAAGTGTTCCCTTCATCTCCAGCAAGAAACAATAACTCTTCTTTATCCAAGGCAGCTCTATTCTCTTGTGCTTGCATCAGCAACATCTTATCTTTGAAGTAGTCGGAGTTATGTGGATGCTTTGGTTGAGTGCAGTTCCTTGCTATGTGGCCCAAACCTCCACAGTTGTAACACTTGGTTTGCCTTCCTTGCCCCTGATTTGCATTACCAACTCTGTTATGCATATTTCCCCGAGCAACATTCCTTTGATTCACATTTTTTCTTCCTTGAACATTCTGAACCACAACCCTTCCATCTTCCATAATTGCTTGGTTGCGTGGATTTGATGACGTCCTAAGTTGGTTGGTGGTTTGATGGAGTGTTGCTCTGAACTGTTGTACAAGTAGTGAAACTTGGTTGGAGAGATTATCAATCAACTTATCAGTATGAGAGTACCCTGAGTCCAGGTGGGTGTTCACGACAGATGGTGGGTGCAACGATAATTGAACAAATGATGACTGATTCTTTGATGAGGAAGGATGATGATAAACATAATCAAGTGAGGATTGTTTGAATGGATGAACATTTGAGACAAAAGCTAGTGAATCATTTATTGTTAACGGATTGAGCTTTTCCCTTAATTGAAGATCATAAACAACATGCTTTTCATGTTGTTGTAAGTAAGCATACAGTTGTTAATAATTGGTGTTTCTCAGTCCTTTGTTGAGCTTCACTGCGGTAACAAATTGATCCCATTCTGGTGACATGTTGTTCACGAACTTTGAATTGAGTTGGATGTTTGGCATGGTCATTCTGATGATTCTCATGTCATTCACAAGCTTATGAAATCTAACATAGTAGTCTGTGATATTTTCACCAGGGTTCATCTTGAAGTGCTCAAATTCATCATACAACTGAGACTCACGATCTTCTTTGGTTAGCTCTGAACTGGCTAGAATCATTTTAACATTGTCCCAGACAGCTTTGGCTTCAGTGTTGAAGTTTATAAGCTTGTAGACGTCTTTGGGAAGTCCTTGAATCACAATGCTGGAAGCTCGAATGTCTGCATCATAACGCTTCTTCTCCTCATCATTAAGATCGTTATAAGTACGTGGCCTGTCGATTCCAAAGGTGACAACACCATCCTCACTGGTAGTGATAACATCTCTAGTGGTGCCCATTTGAAATGTCCCTTCATCAATGGATTTTAGAATGTTGACACTATTCTCTTTTCCAAAGCAGTAGAGTCGAATTCTTTGTGCCCATGATAGAAGGGCGGGTATCGGACTCGACAGCTTGAATGTCATCAGAAGTAATTCTTGCCATGATGTAATCTTACACGGGATTTTACAACTCTTGCGATTTAAACCGAGAAATCAAATTTTTCGCGGGATTTTCTAAAATCAACAAAAGAAACCAGAAGACACAGAATGATTTGATGTGAAGAAACTTGATCAAATCACAGTGAACAATCTGAGACAAGTCGCAACAAGTTAAATCACAACAAGTCAAAATCGCAATAAGTAAAATCGCAAGAATCAACTCACAACGTCAAATCGCAATTAGTCAAGTTGCAACAACTCAAATCGCAACAATTCTTAAATCACAGGATTTAGTCAAATCATAATAGAACTCAAATCGCAAGTTTGGTCAACTCGCAATAAAATCTCAACTCGAAGAAAGATCAACTCGCAACACACTTTCAACTCGCAGGACTTATCAAATCGCATGATCCTTCAGCTCGCAACAAATAGTCAAATCACAAGTTTTGAACACGCCTCAATAAGTATCAACTCGCAGAGGAAACACAAATTGCAACCGAGGTCAAACCGCAACAGATGCTAAAATCACAACAGCTATCAACTCGCAATCCACTACAGAACAAAAATGTCACTGTCTTTGCGATTTGTATTCTTGCCTGTTTTGAGTATAGTGTCAAATCGCAGCAAAGTATTCACCCAAATCGCAAAACACAACTGTCAAATCGCAGCAATGAAATGTACACCGAGACTTAAATCACTGTGGAGAAAAAAACTGAAACTCTTACTCAAATTGGCTCAAACTCATCGCAAAACATATGAAACTAGTTAACCAAACACAAAACTAATCTCATAAAACACCACTAATCATGAACGTACAACAATCTTTCAAAACCATAAACAAGATCTAACAAATGTATTTTCTTAAGAGACCAATTTGAACCATAAAAACACAAAACCAAACCTAAAAATCCGAGTACATACAATCCCAAGAATGAAACCAAGGCTCTCTGATACCAATTGTAACTAACTCATAATCATAATATGTATGGAATTTGTGGTTTAGGTCGAATTTAAGAGAGAAGAAAAGATGGAGAAGTGGAACCTTGAGAGAAAAAAGAAGATATTAGATTAAATGTGTAAGAAGGTCCAACCCTCTCCTTTGGTGGAGAGGGGTATTTATACTTACAAATAATACGCCCTACATGGGCTGTGGAGTGAGTTGATAGTGGGTAAAGACCCGACCCAACTCCACGAGAACTACGATATATCTACTTCTATACTAAGATGATAAATACTACGAGCTACTTAATGCTAAACCATACTTGGGGTGACCAAGTCTTTTACATGAATATTTATATTCCTAACATTAATTTTTTCTGAACTTTAAACTTTCTGTCAGTTGTTTTAATGCGACGTATCCCTAGTTCAGGATACGTTGCATCTAATTTTCTGACTCGTATTTATTCTAGGCTCGATACGGTGCATCCCTTTCCATAGATGCGGCATATCGACTGACCTTTTTAATTTTTAATTTTTAGTATTGTTTTTCGCTAACCACTAATGAAAAAAGCACTAGCTGTGATTTTCTTAACACATGTGTTACCAAGAATGGTGGTATACATACGTTCTGTATTTTCTGTAGAGACGCCACTCATGGAGGCTTGAACGCCTTCTACTCAAACAAAATAAAAAGTTGCTCACAAACGCATAATGGAGGATCATACCGAGCAAATCTTAGGGGAGTTTTCCGTTCTAATTCTTTATATTTTATGTTTTTAATTTCAATTTTAAACAACGAGGACGTTGTTTATCTTAAGTGGGGGATGGAGAATTAGAATCTTCCTTGTCATTATTTTTCAAAAATATGCGTTAATCTGTGCTCAATATGCTAAATTTAAAATTTTTCTAGCATGTTTTTGTTAAATCTAAATTGCATTGCCGCGCGCATAACTATTATTTTAAAAATTGTGATAATTGAGCGTATCCGTTTCCCAATATTTACCCCAAATTTCACAAAAATATGAGTGTGCCGGTGACTTGTAAACTTTAGAACTTGGCTTGCATACTACTCTAGACCACAATAATGAGTATTGTTGATATAATTGGAGTGACTTATCTAACTTGGTAAATGTTTCACAAATGTTTTTAAAAAATTATTTTGTTACACCCTAAACCTTAGTCTACCCTATAGATTTAAGTTCGTGGTTAGTTGCTTTTGGTAAAAGTGTGTTTCCTCTCATTTCCTGTGTTCGTGTGCTTATTTAATTATCTTTGGTTAGGTCGAGAAATTACACAATACAATGGAGTGAAAGTAGATATTGTATATTTTTTATTTTCGTGTGTTTACTACTTTCACTATTAACTTTATGACTGAAGTTATGAGAAGAAAGGAAAATTTATCCAGAATTATCGTGATAGTGATGTGGTGAAATTTTACACCATTATGTTTATTTGATGTTAAAAAATCAAAAATATGATAAAAGGAAAAGAAAGAAGAAGTTGGAAGTTTGAAATACCAACAGTGTGAAGTTATGTACTAGTAGAGATATCAATACTGCTGTTGTATTATATTTATGGACTGAATGGAAGTTGGTTGTTATGGTAACAACAACTAAGGTTTATTCTTTTATTAAGATATTTTGAGTCTGATTCATGTCTACCTTCTAAAGCGTGAGTTTCCGTGTTAAAGCGTAAGTTGGTCTATGATCTGTGTCTTATTCATGGGATGGTTGGGAAAGCAATTAACCACATTAGGACTTAATCTATTTGTTTTGTTTAAATGTTTTTTTATTTTTTATTTTAAACCAATTTTTATTTCCCTATTGTATCCATACCCATTACCAAATTATTATATTTGTTGTTAGCTTTCGAGCATCAGAGTATGATAATGGCCTAGTGAGAATATCAAATGTATGAATAAGGTAGTGACCATTCGAGTTTTAGACTAATCAAATAACGCGCCAGCAATCCGGTGTGTAACTTGGTGACCATCCGAGTTTAAGATTAATCAAATGATGTGCTAGGAATCTGGTGTGTAACTTGGTGACCATCCGTTATGAAAATAACGCGCCAACGATCCAAGAAACACATTAGTGACCATCCATTGTTTGAAAGATCAAGGAATCGCGCCATCGATCCAAGAAACACATTAATACCATCCGTTGTTTGAGGAATCGAGGACTTGCGCCAGCAAACTACTAAGTTTGTGCAGGAGATGTTTAAACAAAGCTGGGTATCACCTAAAACCTTTTTCATGACCGATTTACCGCTTTAGACTTTTTACTCCTTGGCTTTAGTGGTGGAGATGTGTATTCTTGCCAAGCTTATGATAGAATATTCGTCATGACCGAGCAATTGAACGAATTAGATTAGTTGTGAGATTGAGAGATTTTATTTTATTTTCTATTTCGTTAAGTGTTTGGTTGTGCAATTATGATGAAAACGAATAAGTGCTTAACTATAAAAATAAATCCTATTTACGATACATTTTCATAAGTTTGAATCTATAGTTTACTTGACGACAAGTAAAGTTAAACTGGGGGGATACTTGATAACATCAAATAAATACATATTATTGTCATCATTTGTCCTATGTATTTGACTTGTTTTATAATATAATGTATGAGAATTGATATTATTTTTGTAATTCTCAGTTATAAACAAGCGTTTGGTGAAAGTTAGCTATTTTGGACGTAAAACGGAGCAAAATGGATCAAGTTGTGAAAAGTCTACTAAACTGAAGGAAGATATGATGTACGACCATACTTAGACGAATTCGAAGACCATTGCCTGACTTTGAAGAATGCGCCACATGTATTTATCTCATGCGCCACATATGAAACCTTGGTCAACGAAGAAGATATGACTTATCTACTCCAGAAACGCCGTATTACTTTCCTGACATACGGCGTATCAATCTCAAGATTTCACCAAAGTTATACAAGACGTTGAAGAACATACGCCGCATTGAAGATTGAAGATACGCCGCAACCCAAGACGGTGTACGAATATTTCAGAATATAATAATCTTGGACCCCACGCGAAGCTTTTAGATATGCCGCATCAACTTAGTTGATGCGCCGGATAGCACCCTCAGACAAAAACTATAAATATCCTATTCAACAGCCAAATTTCGTGTGCAATAAAACCCTAAGGAGAAGAATACAGTTGAATAGGCAACACAAGACACCATCTAAACGAAGATTTCAGAGCAGTAAGAAGGTCCTGCTAGTGTTTAAATTCATTAAGTAGTTTTGTTTTATTGTATTAGTACACTTTAATCCATCAGGATTGTTGGGCTTGTCTACACCATAGGAATCCCCTTTATATTGTTTTCCCATTTATTAAAGTTTATTTGATGTTTATTTGGTTCTTATTATATGTTCTTTGATAACCTTTGTGTCTAGCTGTAGCTTGCTTAGGCTGCCATACCCCTCCCACGATTACTTCACTAGCATTATAAGTTAGTGTAAGCCCTTAAAAAAGGTTAAATAATATAGACATAAGTAATCATTAAGAGTTTACTCGCCTAGAATAGATTTTAGTACTCATCCTATAAAACTAACAATAAAACAAGTAACAAGCTACTTAATCATCGGACAAGCCTCTTATTTGTATCTGTTATCTATCTGTGTTCGTGTTTGTCATTCTCTTATTCTATCTCATTAGTTTTATTACTTTTATAATCAACTCAATCGTGCCAGTCTCTCAGGCTGAAAATCCCCCTTGCGTTAGATTAGGTTTTAGAACTAACTTAGGAATTAAAATACTGATAGACATTTTAGGTGTTAACGTTCCACTCTTAGTGATCGACACTCTACTTACCAACTAGCTACATTGATCGGGTACACTGCTTGTTAGTGTGTGTTATAGGTTAAGTCGGCTAAATATAAATTTAAAACCTGATAAGAATAATCTTTACTTACAACGATAAACGCACGCATCAAGTTACGATAGCATGCTTGGCTAGATGTATCGGTATAAATAACCCCTACCTCATGGGTAATGAGGTGTGTGTTCTCCTTTCATCTAATGGGAGACTTTCTATGTTTTCTCTCGTTTCTCTGTCTACTTTAAAGTATCCACACCCACTTTATCTCTCTTAGATTAGTTAAGTAGACGTGATATTATTGGAACAACATTTTCGAGGGGGGAATACCATTGGGGAGTAGCTCTTCTTAGTGAGCGGTGATCTTTGTGCATATTGGTGGAACGAAGTTGCAACGGTTTGTAGTCCACCGAAAGGATTATACTTAGTGAATAGTATAGTGTTGTGGATTCGCAACTGGTTGTACGGATGGTATAAACACCCCATCTCGAACTAGTATATATCATGGTGTCTCTTTACTCACTTTATATACTTGTATTGTGATTGTGGTTGTGGTTGTTGTAATATAAACCAAATGGTACTCTTTGAGGCTTAAAGTTTTTAAACATCTAAAAGGACGAAGAGAGCGTATTCACCCTCCTCTACGGTTCTACAAGCACCATCACATGAAGTCATTCTATAATTAAATTCAGAGAAAAATAATTAAAAAATACAATAAAGTATTTTCGGTAAATAACCTAAAGAGCAATGTACCATATTGTGCAATAATATATTTCGGTAAATCCGAGTGACGAACTCTTGGGGAGCAATATGATTTCTAGTTACTAAATTAAAATCCTAATTAGTTATTAAAGCAATGTAAATTAGGTGGCTTTTTATTTCTAAACGAACTTAGTGGTTATTATCAAAGTAAAATAACAAAAACAGTAAATAACGAGAAATAAAGACAAAGACTTGCAAACAACGAGAGAAAGTCGTGTTTATTTAGGTTCTCATTCACTTATGTTCTAAACATGATTTGGCTAGTGCAATGTTTAATGGATTTTTACTGGGTGAATCTAAGATAATCTTGACATAGTTTTGATCACTAAGATCTAAACATGTGTCTATTAGCTTATTAATTCGATAAATCATAGATATTAACTCACCAATATTCACACATTAAGTATATCAACTAACTCATGTGACTCATTTATGTGACCTAATTAGTACTAGAAATCACCTAACTTCATGTAAACGGAAAATTCACTCTCCATTAGTCACTAACCTAATAGTCCGAATCAATCTAGTTAGGATATGATAATTGTAATGATTATACAACCGTGATGCAAGTAATAAATATTTGAGCAGTTTACCTAGCGTTCATCACTAGGAAATAATCAAGCAATATCAATCACATAAATGAGTGGTTCTTTCAATGAACACATTAAATTATCCAACTAAACATCCATTAAACGACAACAAATCATGGAATTACACAAGTTCAATTATAACTAGGCAAACAGTAAAGGCGGTTAGGAGAGTACGAACAAGGGCTACGACCCTATGCGAGTTAGGAGAGTACGAACTCGGGTAACTAAGTCGACTAGGCTTAGTCGAATTAGGGATCGAATAAAAGTCAATTGATGGAATAGACTTAGGTTTTAACAGCCTTTGGTTGATCGATCTAATGAGAAGAGGAAGTGAAGAGGGTTTTAGGGTTATGATTAATTCTTATGAGTCCCTAGAATGCCTTTGGCATTTATAAGATACCAAGGATGATTTTAGAAGGATTAGGATTCCTTAGTAATTTTTCCTAAGTACTCATAGTTTGATAACTAATCAAACTTGCCCCCTCCCTCCTCTTTGGGGGGTCGGCCGAACCCACAACCCTAATAGGGTTTGTGGTTTTTCCTTTTTAGTATCTATTGTTTATCCTAGATAAATATATAAACCCTGAATAATTACCGTGTTTCCCCTCAATGAAAATATCACCATATTTTCATTTCCTCACTACTTCCATTTCATTTCGTTACTCTTTTCTTATTTCCATTGGCTTGTTCTGTTTAGCGTACACCGTTGTAACCTTCGGCATTTATGTGAAAGCCAGTCGTTAAAAACATTGTTCTTTGTATATAATCCTTTCATATTCCTACTTGTGCAAACCAGCAACATGAGAATCACTTTCATGGTACCAAGAGGTCACTATCAAGATATTGAAGTACCTAGTTCACATAAACCGAATACCCAGCAGTGATTTAGCAAACTCCGGTAGCACCTCAACTGAGTTCAAGTATATCACTATATCTCTTTAAAATTTGTGATATCTTAAAAAGTACTAGATATGGATATGTTAATCTCAAAATACTTTCGTCCTTTCTTGTTACCTTGAATGATCCCATAATGTCCCAAACACTTGTCGTACGGTCGTACTCTACACAAACATATTACCAAAAGGGGTTCAGAAAAATATCTTTCTCCATTTTGTTTAAACTTGAAGTTGCAAATTGTTATCTCAATTATTAAATCATTTTTCCTTACCTCCCATTGAATCCAACATTAGCCCATAGCGTTACGCTTTTACTCAGCAATGGGAAACTAAGCTAAAACCCCTTGAGAAACAAAGTCAAATGACCTAATACCTCAAGTCATTGGGATTGTATGACATGATCCGAGAACGTGATTAACTTATTAATCCATGTGGTCGCTTCTCGATCTTGGTCACGTCCAACATTTGCCCCATAAATGCATGTGAAACTTGATACACTACCTAGAGTATCATACCTTTCACAATAATTGTTAACATTATCTCGGTCTCCCACTATGATAAGCAACTATGGACCTTTTAGAATGAAATGATTTTCATTCACGGATTCAAACATGATAAATAAAATCCATAGTAATGTTTCGTCCAATTTACAAGAGTATGCGACATTTATTCCGATTCATGGCGATTGATTTACCTCGTATCAGAATGGCTTAGGAAGAATCACTACTTTTAATCTTTGTGACTAATTCTACTATCTTGACACCCTCCATAGTAAGCATCAACAAAAGCAGTTACTTCATACCTGGTATATATCGGGTACCATAGGCCTAAACTGATAGAATCTTTGAGATACCAAAAGATTCGTTTGACATCAAAGATGTGCTTTAACGTAACTCTTTCCTGATAACGGGGCACATATGAATGTCGCAAACATAATCCGGCCGACTCGAAGTCAGATACATTATATAAAAGAACCTATTATAATCCTTTATTTTGTTTGATCAACGAGAGCCTGGATACAAAAATTACAAAAATCATTGGCGTACCATTTTTATCATAGTTTTCCATGCAAAATTTCTATAGAATTTCCAATATTTAGATTGATTTATGAAAATTCTTTTTTGTACTTATTTTATTTGTAACAACCAAAAAATGACATTTCACCCATCATGCTCATTAGAAAAACATTTAATCATTTGTTGCTCAAACTTTTTGCAAAACTTATAATTTGCATGAGCAAAAATAATATCATCAACGTATATTTTAACAAAAAATGATGTATTTTCCCATTTTGCGAAAAAATAAAGCAGGATGGATGACCCCTTTTTGCAGAACCACATCTTATTTAATGCATGAGATTTATGTTACGCATAGGAAATGCAGACAATGTTATTGAAATTACAAAGAGAGCATCTTATAGAACCAAATGATTGTTGCATGTATACATTCTTTTCCTTAAGCTGTTTATCAAGAGTCTACATCTTTTTGTTGTTATGAAATAAAAACTGAATACTCCGTAGGATACAAGATTTTATACTTAACTAGAGTAATTAAAATCATAAGAACTTATTAAAATATCTCGAGATTCGCCCTTGCATTCCGCCCGAGTTGGTTTCTCTATCCCGTAAAACTTGTTGTTGCACTACTAACACAGAAGCCGAGCTTCTAAAATCAACTGATGCAACGTAATCACCTATCACCCCAAGCTCCAAACTTTCACTCCAACTTGATAACCCTTCAATCAAAATGGGGTTAATCCCAAGCTTTCTTCCTACAATCCATAGATCATAATCACTATTCATGGCTCGTATAGCTGCCACAGTTTCTTCTCCATTTCTCACCACGACTTCCCGGTATGCCACTTGCTCGTTCGCCTCATACTTCACCCAAAATGCCGTCACAAGCCCGTCATCTAGCTTTTTCTCCATTTCATTTTCTCCTTCGCCATTAAGTGCAAGAAAACGTATGACAGTAAGTGAAACATTTGGATTTCCAGCCATCCGATCTGCACATGCCAATGCTTCCCTTGCGTCCGCCCCACCTAAAAAAAGCATAGCGAAATGGTATTTCATGTTGGCCACAGACATTCGGCTATTTGGTGGCTTAAAGTTCCCTTTATCAACAAGCACTGCCACCGAGCATGGTGCATGGTCCAGAACGGTGAAGTTCAAGGATTTAACATTGTTCTGAACCATATCACTCCCAGCGACTGACCCTAGAGATACATTAAAGGGTAATATTATCATGCATGCTTTCTTGTTTAGAGCAAGCTCGCAAACATCTTGGTACATGCTTCTTTTTGGTGCCACAGAGGTAAATGAGTGAACCTTGATAACGTCTCTCCTTATTTCTTGGATAGTTTGGAAGGCTTTATGGATGGTTCCATTATCGTCCATGTCACTATTCTTATCATCAGATTCATTTTCTTCCTCGGAATGATCAATGAACATTGGAGCAGCTCGACCTATAAGCTCACGAAGATGAAGTGAGTAAACCAAGAAAGGGCTATGGACTGTTGGGTTAAAAACTTCGAGAAGGTGTGTCATTGGAGGAACACTTTCTTCCTCGACGAAACAAACAACAATTTGGAGTTCTGTGTTAGGAGGGGTGTGCTGAATGTTTCTCCGTTTGTTAATCATATATGGCCGGTTTGGATTGTAGAATATGCCGATCAACGGTGTAATTATACTCGTTACCAAAGTTGTAAAGAGTACAAACATTGTAAATTGTGGCACCCGAATCATCTGCAATTCAAAATTTTCTAAAATGATTAACCTTTATATGATAACAATTAATAATATCAATCATGTAAAAACTCATTTACATCTACGAACATCGTTGAATCCATAAAAAGAATCAATCGATTTACACATACTATTTGACTTGTCTACACTTCAAATAAAAAAAAAAAAAAAAAAAATCCAATTAATTCAGGCAAGTTATACTTATTCACCGTCATCGCATCCGTTTTAGTCAATGAAATGTTTATTTGACTTACATTAATTCTTATAGGTGTCAACTGACTGAAAAAAGTTTAAAACATTTTGGTAGTTGTGTAGAAGAAAAAAGATGCAAACTTAGAGAAAGGGAAAGATGAGAAACCTCGAAATCTAACCAGTGAATAAACAACAAAAACTCGACTTGACCTCTTAAGCTCATGATCAAACTCAAGGTCATTCCATCTCTTAGGGGCATCTCAAAGAATCGAGTCATGAATAATGTGGAAAAAAATTTACTTAGATATCCGGTCATTATTATGAGAAACAACGGTCGCAATTTTGACCATTCTAGCAACATGGCAAACACATTCGTCATTAAACCCATATTTATATACGCAAATGGCATTAGAATATCTGAAATAAACGACTCCGATTTCTGGACCAAAGTGGCTCCTAGAGGCGGACCATCAGGGATAGCAAGACCAAACCACATTGGACCATTAGCTAATGCTATCCCAAGAAAATCACTAATAAAACCCCATGCTAGAACACCTGCCAAGATTGAAATTATGTAAAATTGCTCAACAGGTTTGCCTTCAGGTGTCTTTTTTATGATCCAAAACATCTGCATTCGATTTCCACCAAATATGGTTATGCAAACCACTATCAATGATAGTATGTATCCTATTGGTGCCAAAGGACGACCTTCACCTTGTTTAGCAGCCTCAAATGCAACAATCCCATAGATTCCTACCACATCACCAATAACAGCTGTTGATAATGCCATACGTCCTATGTCTGAGCTCAAAAGATTAAGTTCTTTAATGATGGGATATAGAACAGGGAATGATGTTATAGATAACGCTGTACTCACACCCCAGATCGAAGAAAATTTCGCCATTTCAGGTTCTAATGAATCCCTGACACTTAAGCAAACTGCTCCTGTTGCAATTACCGGTACTACCATGCCAAATAATGCAATATACCATTGCTTTTTTGTTGCCTTTTTAATGATTAAGAGATCCATCTTCACTCCAGTCACGAAACAAAAATACATGAAAGCAAATGAACCAATATTCCTGAATATGTATGCTGATTGACCTGGGAACATCCACGCTGCAAACCTCGGGCTTGTACATAAACATGATGGTCCCATGATTAAGCCTCCCTTCAACATATATAAATGGAAATTAGCAGATTACAACATTGAAAAGTTTAATAAAGTTCGTTTGAATATATATAGTTTTTAATCAAACCAAATGATTTGTTAACATACAAGGATCTCAGCAATAACTTTCGGTATTTTAAATGGTTTGAGAAGGTGATGAATAGTATGTGTAATCACAAGGAGCAATGACAACTCCAATAACACCAGTGCAAACGTCGAGTCTTTCGGAGTTTCCCCTTTTAAAAATATCCCAAAAGGATGTTTTTCATGTATGTAGTCGCAGACTATCATTTCCTTTGGTACAGGCTTGAATGGACCTATAAGTCCGTATTCTTGATTGTTGGCCGACATATCTGAATTCGTTGTTTAGATTCATGAAACTATTGGGAATAAAATTGTTTGTAAAAGATCCTTAATTGCAATGCCAAAATGACAAGAGAAAGAGAGGGATGATGATTAAAGGGGCGTTAAAAGGGGTACAAGCTTTATTCACCATGCAAATTTTAATTAGTCCGACTATCGTTGAATAATTTTTCAGTTACTTTTTTGGTGGATGAGTTTTATTTGCAGAAAACTTGAAGCGTAACATTTCTAAATTTGGAAATATCAATAATTAATAAATTTTCCAACAAATTTATGTATATAATACCAGTTTTAGATCTTCGTGCACGCACGAGGCTTTAGGTTTACTTTTTGTTAAATTAGTTTTAGGTTTAAAAATATATAAATTATTTTGGTTTTAATTTTTGTTAGATTAGTTATTGGGAATTAGAAATGCACAAACAATACCATAAAACATAAAACACTAATTTTTATTAATAAACATAAAAGATCCAACACCCATTGGTTACTATTAATTTTCAGACATTTTTTCAACATAACCTTCGTGCTTACGAATAGCAGCATCAGTTTCACCAAACATCTCTATAAAACGGACAAGCACCTCGGTTTGTCTGGCCTGTATTTCTCTCAATGTATCCAAACCATCAAGTGACACACAACGATCTCCCGAAGTTTCATTCTGCACAATGAGTTCTCGACGCTTTATTATTAAATAGATCCCGTCAGAAATAAAACACGTTTTCTGATACGCTGTTGTATTGGAATAATTGTGATGTATGACACATTGGAGATTAGTATAAAACATAAATATACAAAAACAATATTATATGGATACAAAAAAATATTACGCTTATGTAAAATTGGGTCTCAGCCCATATTTCGCATGCCCATGATAAGCATAAGAAACATCATAAATAATAAAGAAAATCATGTGATGTACATTTGGGTCTACACATTAGCCCATATTGGCATATCCCATCAAAAGGCCTAGCTGACTGTTCAACTTATTGACCTAAATAAACGAAAACAACTCTCATATATAAATACTCATACATGCATCCCTCATGCACACATTATTTTTACAAACACAATACACTATCAAACAACTTTATTTTTAACCTACAGAAAAATTGCAGAAAACATTAAGTTCAAAATCAAGATGCTTGATCAAGTCGGTCATGAAACTGACCGGGAACTGGAGATATCAAAGTCTGTACACACGATCGTGACGGAAATAATAAAAACATCAAAAGGAAAAAAGGATCTCATTGAAGTTCTCCCGAAGGTAGAAAGCTTAGATATATGTAAAAAGACAGAAGAATTTCTCATCGATATTCGTAATGAAGAATTTAAAATACTTCAAGATCTTGTTGAGATTCAAAAAGACACATCAGAATATATGAATGTAAAGTTTCAGTTGTCAAAAAATATAAAGAATATGTGAAAGATTATTAATGTAATTTTAATTTTATATGTAATAGAAGATGGATGATTATTAATGAAATTTGTGTTTTTTATTATCATAAGATGAAAAATATGTATTTGGAAAGGTAGATGTTAAGAATGTGCTGATGAATTGATACACACACATGCCAATCACGTGTTTCTGATAGACAACCACTAAATAGTTCCATCAGCATCATAGTTACTTCATCAGAATATATGAAGAAAGATAAATGTGGGCGTTCTATAACAATGACTGTTTCTGATAGATAACCTTTAAATAGTTCCATCAGCATCATATTTACTTCATCAGCATCATATCAGAAGCACTCCGATTAACACAAGCATATTCTTAAAAATAAATTATTAAACAACCATAAATAACAATAATGACTTTAATTCATTTTTATAATAACTTTAAAATAAAGATAAACGTTACAACAAAGTCTTATGTAATATATATAAAAAATATCAAATGCTCAAAAACATAAACATAAACTATGTTGTGGGAATAACTAAATAGTTACTTTAGGAATAATGTAGTTTATATGTAACAACATATGAAAAATGGGTCAACATACATGTACTATCAAGAACATAACACCACATACACTTGATGAGAAAGTAATTATTTGCATCAGAATCGAGATGACACGTCACATATCACATACTAATTAATGATAACATTTGGGAATATAAATAAACTCAACACGCCTGGCCAAAAAAATAAATTTTATAAATTGTATTTCAAATCTTGTTAAATTTAAGTCATTTAATTCATGGATGAACTTATTTGGGAATATAAACAAACTCAAAAAGCGTGTCCATAACATTAACTTAACCCGCCTAGCCAAAAAATTAAATTTTATAAATTCTATCTCAAATCTTGTTACATTTAAGTCATTTAATTAATGAATGAACCTATTTGGGAATATAAACAAACTCAAAAAGCGTGTCCATAACATTAACTTAACTCCCCTAATAACTTTTCTTTCAATACTTGTTAAACTTGAGTCATATAATAAATAATGAATTTCAAATGTTTTTACAACCATACAACTACCAATTCTCACACCTTAAATAACTCTCACACACTGAATAAAAATCACATAATATTACAAATAAACTCTTAACTAAACCATTCTTATCAAACCGTCAGCAATGGCTCTAAAACAACTTATTGATCTAATTAACCTAGATATTGAAGCTGATATGAGGACAATCAAGCGTATAATGTGTTGGAATATGTAAATCATAACAATAATATAAACACATAAACATCAAAGAGTACGCAGCGGAATTAGATCAAATACATGTAATTAAATTAACCGAATATAAAAGATGCATACCTTTGTGATTTCTAGCAAGAACAAGAAACCAATGGAACAAGAACTATAAACCCTAATTAGGGTTTAATGGTGGATCGACTAGGGTTAGTCGAATAGGGCAAATCACCTTGTTAGCAAAAGTATGCTAACACTTTGTTCTTGAACACACGTACTATTAGCGTTTCAATTAGAAAAGCTAGGTTCTTAATTCACAAGCAAGCACTACTAATGAGCCTTAGTTGATCACGAGGGATCTTCTATAGCTCAAAGAATAAGAGATGAAAGAAAGTGAATTGGCTTGCTAATGAACCAAGGAATGATTTGAATGAATACCTGAGGCATGTATTTATACTAATCTAATAGCTTGGAGCAAAAGACACAATCCAACCCTAGAAGGGCATGGATCGGCCAAACAAGGGACACAGAAGCCCAATACAAATCTTTCTTGAACTCTATTTCTTATTTAGTCCTTTAACTTTCGTCTAACAGTCATTAGTCACCGTTAAGTACTTGTTTTGTGAATTTAATAATTATTCGTCACTAAAACAATAATTATTAATTAATTGAAACTCATACGTAAAGTGTGCAATCCCGAAGTCTTGAGTTCGAGTCCGGTCATGATATATTAATTTATAATCCGTTAAAACTAACAGCTCCCACTCGGATATAGATTAATGTAATAATGACAATGGTTAGTCTAGCATAACATGCCAATGTCCCCAGAACGATCTCGAGTATGGTTTCCTGGAAAAAACCACCTTTGATGATTCATCATCATTCTTATCCTTTTGATTCTAATACTATGTTAATATGGATATGGATTGAAGTCATTCCATAATTAACAGTGTTTCTCGTTATTTATGATTAAGCAAGATTACCAATTCATCTAAACATATTCCAGATAGACCTTGGGCATGGCCATGCAAACATCTTGTTAATCCTAGGAGCGGCCAAACAGTATTAAACTTCAAAGCAAATTTGAAGGAACCAAATCCTGTTATTGACTACAAGCGTAACCTATGAACTTCACATCACCTCTGAAAATAATCCTTATAACTACCAGTTACGGATAGCATTAGATTATCTCACAGAAAATGAGCTACATCCATAGTAGTTACCTGGTATCTCAAGTCTGAGGATAAATATTCATGATTTACTATAATGACAACATCCATAAGTACAATCATGTAATTGGGATTTTGTCCTATATTCAATTTTTCAATTATTGAATATCATGTGAATTTGGCATGTCATACGCATCAATATACTTTAAGTATATTATACCAAAACTCATATTTGTCTTAATTCAATGATACTCCCATATCACTAATTGACAACAGACTATTTAGAATAACATAACATAAGTTATTCATGGATTAAACATGCAAATATGGGATACAATCTATTATTAATGAAAACAAACGTACTCAGTACTTTAATTCATTATTTAATAATAATTGTTTAACATCCCTTATCCAAATACTAAATAGATCAATGCATGAAAAAATCTTGTTAATGAATTTTGTCTCAAGTAATAACAATCATACTTGTTGACAATTATGCCCCAAGTAATGATAATCATACTTGTTGACAAGGCATTATTCAACTAACTTTGATCTATCGGAATTTTGAATTAACGAAATTCTTGTATATATGCATTCAAATAATTTGATATAACCACATAATGCATCATAAAATGTGTATGACATCCTCAACATACAATTTATGATAATTAAACTTCCAAACCTTTTAAAGTTTAAAGTATTCTAATTCTTTAACGTATAATGCAACTATGCTTTTCATTAAGCATAACTAGTACACATGGCTATTAACAAGGATGAAATCCTTCCATGACTAGTATTGAGTGTCATCTCAATTTTATTAGCATCATTGTATGCAAATAACAATATGCTCTTTTTCGTAAACTTCAATGTGTAATGTTTTATGCCATCCAAACTTTCAAGTTTGTTGGCTATGACAATTTTACAAATTGTTCATTTATAGAATCTAGAAATTGTTCCAGGCTGAGGATGTGATTCTATATCCAAATATATTCCTTTAGAATATACATTACACAACTTATCTAATATCTTTCAATTAGATATCAATGTTGTCAAATCATCTTTTATCAAAGCATGATATAACAACAACATGATGTACATGAAAAATTCTCGTGTCCAACTTAAATTTCATTCATGTACTACATATCCATTTAAACTTTCTAAATGATATATCATGTTCTATTAGATTCATTTACCGCACATGTTTACATCAATAAACATATACTCAAGGTTGTATGTTTTACTTATTAAATCTTTCAAGTAAAGTTTCATTCCAAGTTATGACTTAACATTTAACTTATATAGAATGTTACTTCCTATATGTTATACAACATATATGATTTAAGTAAGTAAACATAATACTCCCACTAGCTTTCAAAATTACTTAGGAGTTATCTTATTTTAAATTATAAATCAAACATGGATTTAATATTTTAAACATAAGACTTATCTCCTCGATGCATGCATTTATCCATACTTGGATTCTTGCATTTTGTATACTTTCAAAGATTAAATGAATTCATAAAACTCTTAATTATTCATCGTCCTTGCTTAAGTAATTATATAAGAAAGAGGTTTTATAATCCATTGTCAAATTTCATATTCATAAAAATGAGTATGACAATTACTATCTTTGTATCTTTAATGTGCTTAGGAAAGAGTATTCAATCATAGTTAATGACTTAAGTATGATTAATCTTGTCATAAGACATGCATTAAAATATGTATACAATTTCGTCCATATGATTTATTACATGAAGATTTTAAACCTCTAGGGTTTTCCTTCTCTTGCAGAAACTCATCTTCATTAAGATAAACCAAGTTTTCAAAGTTAACTTATCTTTATGGACAACATCTTAACATTCATAGTATGAGCAATTTTAACATAATTAGTAAATGCGTCATTATGATTAACAGGTTTACTTTGATCCTGTAATTCATAATTCTCAGCATATTAATTAAATATCTGAGACATCCCTACGGATCTATGAATGAGAGTTTCATCATGTTGAGATTTAACCTTTACATTTCAAACCCCATCATGATTTTAACTAGTGTGGTTTTAGAAGATTATGTATTTTGTAATTTTGATCTTTTAAGATCTAAACAAAACTCCCACTTGCCTTTTGCATTTTATCTATAAATACTTTAGCAAGATGAGCAACACAAAATCGTTCTCATTTGGGATATTACAAAACATTTTACAGTTCCTGACTCTTGTTTGTTAATACTACTTATTAACAAAATCAGAACTTCATTTTAAGACTTTAATGTGATTCATCACATTCCATAATGTCTTATTTAATCTTCTAGGTTGGAGTCTTATTGAGTATATTCAATTCATACTCAATTTTCTAACCTTGATAACTTTTGGAAGAAAAGAAGTCATATTTATCTTTTAATCAAACAATATAACAAGAGTTTGATTTTTCCTAACTGAACACACCGCCAACTTGTGATGTTTCATTAGAATTAATATTGTGAGACAACTAACAATATGTAAGATAAACTTATATCCTTTTGGCTTAACTATTTACCAACTACGTCAATCTTAATGGTACAATAGAACTTCCAAGCCAATTGCATGTTATATAACATAAGTGTCTTTTTGAACAAGTCACTTCACGTTCATGTCTTAAGAAGACATAAACTGTTATATTCCCACTATACGTTGTACATCATTGATCAACTCAATGATTTCTTGTTTGAAACATAACAAGTTTAATGTCTCACTTTATTATAAGTCTTGTAATAGTTAAAAGACTTCATGTTTATAAGAAAATATAAACATAAATAACTAAAGTATTTGTGAACACCACCACTTGGTTTCAATAGTAATTTCAAGTTAATTTACTACTTCATTTGCTTATGTCATTTTATGAATTATCCAATTTAAGAAACTGCAAACTCACATAATTCCATTACATCAGTTGATCTGCTAGTAATGAAATCATGTAGTTTACCTTTCTATTGCAATCTAGGCAGGTTACACTCTGACGTAAATTGTAAATTCAAGTGTTTCTTTTAATTTGAATATCATAAGATATAAAAGTAGTCTTTTGTTATAATCATGACACATGTTCTACATAAGATAATCTTACACATTAAATGTATAAGTCCTATTAGAACATTGATCTCTTACCTTGCAATTAAGATAATCCTATAATCATATTTCTATGTATTGTTCCTTTGCACACAATAAAAAATTCTCCCACTTGTGCATTGAACAATATCATGTAGTATATAAACAACACAACATACGTTTGTTTATTTGATTCAATATGATTTGTGTCATAAGTAGATGTAGGACTACTTTGTCTTATCAGGAAACGCATATGGCTATCCTAAGAACATGAGTGTCTACAATTTGAAAGTAATTATCTTGAAGATAATTTGGGCTACTACACAGAAATTAAGTCTTGTAGCTCCCACTATATTAGAGAACATAACAATAACTCTATATTCAATAAACAACACAAAGCTCCCACTGGATTTGACAACATTGTACGTGTTTCATAACCAGTGAAAACAATTTGCTTGTTTTTACTTTCCTACACATTTAGAAAAACCCATACGTAATAATTACTCAGGTTCTAAAATGTGTATTCTACTATGTTTATGATGGATTATCCATCAATGATATTAACTTGAAGAATATGGGCATGCAGCTTCTTCCTTAATAGGCCTACCATCCCCATAATGGTATGTAGCACCTTTAAAGCACAACAACTAGATAAAATACTAGCTTTGCCTTTTACCAATTTTGATGTAATCTGTCCAACTTCTAATAACTCATATTTTCCATTGAACCAAATGCCTTGTTTGTTATAGAAGAATTCATTCACCAAATTAGGGTAATGAAATTTCTATGGAAAATAAGATGTGCTATATCCTTAAATATTAAAGATTGCTATGAGTTATATATTAGAATGTAGACAATTCTAATGTTCCTATCATACCTTTCTCAATCATGAAAAGGAATAGGATTGAGTCTTATTCTTCTCTCATGGAAAATAGACTTAGGATTGAGTCTTATTCTAATGTTCCTATCATACCTTTCTCAATCATGAAAAGGAATAGGATTAAGTCTTATTCTTCTCTCATGGAAAATAGACTTTCTGTCATTTCTGGTAAATTTTTCTCAATCAAACATTATGTTTGAAAACTGAATTAGATCAATTTACCATTTTAAGACCAAACCACGTTTACGGCTTTAATTTTGCATTAATACATTAAAAAGAATTACAAAATTCAATTTTAGTATTTTCGATAATTAAATTTTCAAGAAAATTAAATACTCATGGTTCATAATCATATAACCATTTAATTTTCACTGAAAAACTAGGATCCAAATTGACATAGGTTCATCACATCAGTTGATCTGCTAGTGATGACGGTATTCAATAAGGTACGAGTCGAACCTCAAATGCCAATATTCAATTGCAATTCCTAGAATCGATGGGATTTACATATTTGCCAACCACAGTTGCAATGTAAGCATGTTTTATCCCCATCTTCTTATGCCTTGAGTGATCAGTCCCACTATCAACTCAATTAAGTTAACCAACTTAAGAAACAACAAACTTACATAATTCCACCACACCAGTTGATCTGCTAGTGATGAAATCATGTAATTTGCCCTTCCATTGCAATCTAGCCAGGTTACGCCCTGACGTAGACCCAATTTTAGGTGTTTCCGTTCCATTGGATGGCATATAACTTAAATTTTAAGGGTAGTAAATTTGATGTGTGTAATCAAAATATATGTACAAAGATGTCATGCATTAATCTTGTATCATATGTTTCATGTAAAAAACTTTTACTTATCAGTTTCTTTACGAGCTTAAATCTCCAAAGTTTTGATTGAGGCGTTGAGAAACTTACAACTTTGCCTTAAGTGCTTCGTAGTTATCATGGATGTTAGGTAAAACTAAATTTGACTCACAAGCGAGCGTCAAGCCAGAATGGAGGCTCACTAAGGCCGCAATTTAATGCTAAGCCACCTTATACCCACTTTAATAGTTTGTCAAAATAGTTTCACCTTCCAACCACTTAATACAGTCGCGATCAATCAACCAAAAGTTCAAGATTTATTTGCAAGCTCAAAACAAGATTTCACCATTATTAAGTCCGTTTAATATTTTAATTTTGAAATTACCCTTTTGTTACTAACATGTCACAAAACATATAAAACAAAAGTAATTAAATAAAATAAACAAACGACAACAATAATGGACATGCAAATTAAAATCAATTTTAAAACACACAATTGATTTAATACACGATTAATAGGGTCTTCCCTATTTTTATAATTAATTAAATTTTAGTAATCTTTATTCATAATATTTACTAATTCATAATATCAATTATAATCAAATCGTATAAATAAGCATGAAATCAAACAAAACATAATCCATAACAACACATGCAAGGTTTGTCATGGATGCCCACATTGCACATATTATAACAAATAATCATGTCAATCAAGGAACGCAACCAAAACAGCATATCACCAATATCCATTTATATACACATAAATACATGCAACCAAAGGTTTCTACAAGTTTTATAACAAAATTCAAAAACCCTAATTTTCTTTTTAAATAAAAAATTTTTTCGACATATATAGATAAAATAAATAAATTTCGAAATAAAAAAAATAAAAATCTAGGGTTTATGAAAAATTTAAAAAACATAAGAACACCAAGCATGTAATAATCATAATGATTCAATTTTATGTGTTTCGGTAATTAAATACAATGTATTAACAGCTCTTGATGCCACTGTTGGAATATGTGAATCATAACAATAATATAAACACATAAACATCAAAGAGTACGCAGCGGAATTAGATTAAATACATGTAATTAAATTAACCGAATATAAAAGATGCGTACCTTTGTGATTTCTAGCAAGAACAAGAAACCAATGGAACAAGAACTATAAACCCTAATTAGGGTTTAATGGTGGATCGACTAGGGTTAGTCGAATAGGGCAAATCACCTTGTTAGCAAAAGTATTCTAACACTTTGTTCTTGAACACACGTACTATTAGCGTTTCAATTAGAAAAGCTAGGTTCTTAATTCACAAGCAAGCACTACTAATGAGCCTTAGTTGATCACGAGGGATCTTCTATAGCTCAAAGAATAAGAGATGAAAGAAAGTGAATTGACTTGCTAATGAACCAAGGAATGATTTGAATGAATACATGAGGCATGTATTTATACTAATCTAATAGCTTGGAGCAAAAGACACAATCCAACCCTAGAAGGGCATGGATCGGCCAAACAAGGGACACACAAGCCCAACCCAAATCTTTCTTGAACTCTATTTCTTATTTAGTCCTTTAACTTTCGTCTAACGGTCGTTAGTCACCGTTAAGTACTTGTTTTGTGAATTTAATAATTATTCGTCACTAAAACAATAATTATTAATTAATTGAAACTCATACGTAAAGTGTGCAATCCCGAAGTCTCGAGTTCGAGTCCGGTCATGATATATTAATTTATAATCCGTTAAAACTAACATAATGTCCCTCATGAGAGAGATGCTTGTAGATGGAAATGCAAGAGACAACAGTATGGATGAAATCAGCAAGCTACCCAAGTCAAAACTACATGACCAAGGTTTATTATATAATCTGCTGTTGAGTCAAAAAGACTGTGAAAGGATGGCAAAACTCGAAGTTGTACTTAGCAAAATAAGGGCAGTTGTAGAAAGAAAAATGGACTTTCTCACAGATATGATAGAAATATGAGAACTTTTTTGCTATTCAGTGATGCCATATAGGAGGATTATGGATACCTTTATAGACAAAGTCGACAAGTTATCAGGGTGGGACCACTTATCTATTCTTATTAATCCCAACCTATATAATAGAGTGTTTTTAATGATTACATGAAATAATCACAAGGAAAAAAGAAATGTGACATGCAAATCAAGTAATGAGGTGTTAATGGGGACATGGCACTAAACATTTAAACTAATTCTTCTTCAAAATAGAAACTCCTAAATAAATGCCTCCTCTCACCCTCCCTTAATATTTATCCCAAAAAATCACCATCATGATTCTCTATCGTCTAATTATATCAAATTATAATGAAAAAATTAGTTGTTAAATTCATTTTCAACAATAATTTGGATGGAATTGTCTACAGGAGCGAATAAGTACTCTATTTTTGTGCAATATGGAGTATCAAGTCTTCAAGGTTAATATTTCTGACGATACAACTGTTGGTACTAGTTTTTCGGCCACATGCCGTTAAATTTGTATGTATTACAGGTTGTAATCTGAGTTTGAGCAGTTTATTTTGTCATTTACATGGTTTAGTGTTTTTGTTTTTTCGTGTTTTTCAATTGTTGTTGTTAATGTTTTATGTTATTTGATCAATTTGTCTACAAACTGTATTCGTCTGATCTTTTATGTTTATTTACATAATGTTTTCCGTTATTGTATCAATCTACATTATTTGTATGTTTTATGAACTTGATCATTTTTTTTCTATTTCCTTTTTTTTTGTCAATGTTCATGTTTTTTTATGTTCATCATTAATTTTCCATCCAGTAAATTTAAACTAAAACATATGAAAACTAGATTTTAGTTTGAATCAATTAATCATATTTGAATTAAAAAGATGTTTACTTTCAAAAAAGATTTGAAAAAAAAAATTATCCATAAATTATGCAAAAAGAAATGCATTTGTTTTTATTAAACACCGAGATAAAAACTACTATTATTTAACTTTTTTTAAAACTGAAATATTATTTTCTTACTTATAGCCGAATGTTAATCAAATTTGAATACATTGTTAATCTTAAGCTCATTTTATAAATTGCAGTCCTCATTCAGTTGCATACCACACTATTCAGTTCTTTCTACGACACAAAGGTTCACACATTTCATCCATCATTACTTCTTTCCATTTGCATATCTTGTTTTAAACACTGTTCTTTTTAAACATCTGAAGTAAGTATATTTTTGTTTATGCAGGAAAAGAAATGAATCAGAATTTGAGCTCATAAGGTTTTTTTGAGTGTATGGATTAGCTTATAATGTATAAACGCATAAGATATGGTAGCTTATATCATATAAGATCGATGTATTTGCATATTGAAATATGCATTAGTCATTTTGTCTGGTCATCAAAACATACGTGTTTATTTAGTGTAACAAATCTCTCAAAGAGGACGGAAAACATAAGTAAAGCAATGTGTCATCATCACTTTCTTAGAATTACTGTTGTAGCAATTAAATAATTGTGTTTTCCTTAGAATTAAATTTGAAGTTATAATCAAAATCTCATATTTGAATTGTCAAGTGGAAAACCTTTTAACTTTGCTTGAGATTGAGGTGATAATTTCCATATTACTAATTAGTTTTATGTACCTACCATTTCTCAAAACAAAGTTACACTGATCTTTGTCATGAAAATAATATGATTATCGATGCTTGAAAACTGTACAACTAAAACTTGTTGTTCAGGTTGGTTGTGCAGGGAATGTCTATAAAGAATGTTGGGGATTGCATTATTTTAGGCCGCATGGGATGTACGTAAACAGATTTACTGATCCAAATGAGGTAAATATCTAAAGTTTATGTGTTGGATTTCATCTAACGGCTGATCATTAAAAATGTTATCAGAAATTGCTGCAAATTTATGATCACTTTTGCTATAGAATTGAACACCCCCCCCCCCCCCCCCAAAGACCCTAATTTGATTGCTAGGACATATGAGCAAGATTGCTGACTCTTTTAGAGTATGGTTGATCCTAATGTTGATTTGGCATATGGCTGATTTGAAACAACTAACCAAAATATAAACGTACATAAAGAAATTTCATAACGTTTCCATACTTATTTGAAGTGATATGGTTGTATTAATGACACAAACATATATTGCTGAAACACTAACCATACATTTGTGTATCATAATTGATGCATTTCTCTAGTCTATGGCACTTAGATTTTTTTTGTTAGTGTCGATATTTGGTACTTAACCATCTACTTTCCATTTTAGGTATCAATCAGTTTGGTTATGACACCAAATATAGTAAAATAAATTACAGCCTTAAATAGACTTCCAAAGGGTTGTTGGCAGTTTGTTTTAAGTTTCTGTTTTGGTATATATTTTTAGGTTTTAAGTTAACCCGGTAATGGTTTTTTTATGTGTTTTAGCTATCAAAATGGTAAGGAAGAGAAGGACTAAAAAATCGCGTGGTGGTGAAGGCTTTGAGCCACATGAAGATGATTTTTGACAAGGCATCACGCCTATACCACGATTATCAATGAAGATGACAGGGTGGTTATTAAGTAAGAGGCTCGCAGAGTGGTGGCGATTATCAAGGTGGTGGTTACAAAAAAAGAGTAACACAGTAATTAAGTGCATTGTGAAGGCAAACCACTTTTTTTGTTGAACTACAAGATAAGGATTTACACTAGTATGATGTGAATTAATATAATTCGTGAATTGTTGATTAAACTTATATTCTGAAAAGTGACACTTTAATTTTGTTGATGTGTTTCGGTGACGATTAATACAGATGTGACATCACGTGGTTTGAATTGTGTTGTAATGGCGCAACTTGTGACACTTTACAATGACTCTAATATTGGGAAGAGGCTGCCTGCATATGATGGAAGAAAGAGTCTGTATACTGCTGGTCCTCTTCCATTTGTTTCCAAAGAGTTTAGAATCACGCTTTTAGATGAAGATGATGGTTTGGGCAGCACCAGGTCTCTGCGTTTTGGTTATGCAATCTTTGTTCATCTATTGAATATGAGTTTGAACATGTTTTTGAATTTATTTTTTTGTACTGTAGAAGAGAGAGAGAGGCTTCAAAGTTGTGATCAAATTTACCTCGCGTGCGAATTTGCATCACCTTGGAAGGTTTGAGTATCTAGCTCACTAAATTGGAATGCGAAACCCAAATCCCGAGCAGTTAGATGTCTTCTCGAATCTTCTTGATAAATATATTAAAAGTTTCGCTGTAAATATTTTTGAAAAAACAAAATACAATATTTGAAAAACTATAAAAAAACAAAATATAGAAACATTATGAAATATAAAAACTAAAAAATATTCTTCTTATGACATGTCTCTTGTATAATCAATAGTATTTACATTTCTAAAAATGTAATTCAACAATGATATGGA
This sequence comes from Artemisia argyi, assembly GCA_030686995.1. Classification (NCBI taxonomy): domain Eukaryota; kingdom Viridiplantae; phylum Streptophyta; class Magnoliopsida; order Asterales; family Asteraceae; genus Artemisia; species Artemisia argyi. The sequence continues at coordinate 82,521,193 of CM060677.1, read as the reverse complement.
GATGTAAATATACTTGAGTGAGAGTTCCTATTTTTCATATAATGTTTTCAAAATTATGTCCTTCCTAAATTTCTACAAATGGTTTTCCTATACTTTAGTACAAAACCCGCGCTTAAAACATGACTTCTGATTATTTTATATAAGAATTCACTTTTAAAGAAAGGAGAATGTACATTTCAGTGCATTTTACCTATTGAAAAGAAGAGAAATGTTTTTGATCTTGAAAATTTACTCAAATTTTTTAGGTTTTCAAAAATCTTTTACATTTTTCAAAAAGATCAATGATTTCTAAGTATTTCAGCTTAGGACTCGTGCTTTATTTATGGAATCTTTTACAAATGAAAGTTTGAGTATAAATAAATGAATAGATTTCAAGCAAAATCTCATTTTCAAAATGACTTGTGTACATTTCAGTTCACAACTCGCGCTTTCAAAAAGAAGTTCCTAGGGTACCTTTTAGTGCGTTCCATCTATACATGGTGAGAAATCATCATAATTTTGAGCACCTTCTAAAGATTTATCTAAAAAAAATACTATTCGCTTACAATTAATACACTATTAAAAACACTCATTCACCAAAATATACAACTATTTAACCACAATGTTAACTATTTAACCATAATATACAATCTAATTAAGCTTTCAAAACATAAATAAGAAATCCAGCAGCCCAAAATAAACATTCATCACTTCAACCATTTACTTGACAAGTGATTACTACTACCAACGAACGCCACCACCATCGAAGTATTCATAACCTATTATAGATCTTTAAGAAGTAACACTTTAGTCAATACACAAAACTTTTTAAAGAAAGATAAAAAAACAACAGTATTCATATCCTATCTTTGTTGCGATTTACAAAACAAAATACAACAAACAACGAACCTACCCGCGACCTTGTGCTTTTGTCTTCCTTCGTATAAAAAAAATAAAAATTTGTGTTGTTTCAGTTTATGTCTAGATAAAATCAAGGGAGTAGCTGTGATTTCATTTCGGCCTTGATAAAAAAACGAACAACATACGTGTATTTGTTAATTCTTAGGTTACTCAGTGTGGAAACGACAAAATAGTGCTATGTTTTTTGAGTGTGGTTTGTGTTTGATTTGAGTGTGGTTTGTGTTCAATTTGATTAAGAAAATGAAATTAATGCAATGTTTTTTTGTTGTAGGTTGAGAGAAGAAATTTTGTTGTATGTGTTGTGGCTGCGCAAAAGAGTGATTAAGGTTTAGCAATATTAGGGATCTTATTTATTAAAGAGTGAACTTCATGTGTGCTTATCAGTCTAAATCATAAGTGTTGGGTAATTGGACTTCATTTGGTCATAACTAGACATTGGTTCAGGTGGTATTGAGCTTGTTTCAATTAAACAAGGGACGAATATTGGTTATCTATTATGGGATGAAATTTGGTGTGGCGGTTATAAATAAATAGCTTGTTTTTTACTTAAAAATCTCACTATTTGTAAAGTTATTGTCACAAAATATAACTAGAAAACAATGCTCGCTAAAATTTAATTACATGGTATCCGACGCTGCGTCGCGCGGATATCCTGCTAATAATATAATAAACCACTCATTTATACGTGCCACACAAGTTTCCAATCAGATTAAACAGTCTTTTAAAATATTATAGTCAACGATTATGATCGTAAATTCAAACATGCTTTTGTTCAATCTCTTGCTGAACATAGTCAATCGCAAATTGAAGGTGTTGTTCGAAGTCATTAACTATTCTTTAGAAGACAGAAAGCTGGTGGTTTTTTTAATTTTTTAATTTTCATTTTTTTATCTTTTTCTCTTTTTTCACACCATATGAAGGTGCAAGTTGTAGATATATATTATTATCTGTAGACACGATTTATCAGACAAACCTTTCCAAAAATAGCAAACGAATATTGCTCTGTCGCTAACCTAAGATTCCTTTATAAGCTATTACATATACGCTATATTTGACACACAAGATTGTTAAGAGATTATGTTTATTTTTTCAAAAAATAAGCTACTTAAAAGATAATCTTTGTTTGGCAGACATAACTTATAAGAGATTATATATATATATATATATATATATATATATATATATATATATATATATATATATATATATATATATATATATATATATATATATATATTCCATAATCTCTTAAAAGCAAAGATTACTTCATGTAACTTACAAAAATAATCTCTTTTTATAATCTTCAGCACCATCTCCAGTTCCAGCAACAGTTACTTTGACAAACATACCCATACACGGGAGTAAATTAATTATTGAATTTTGTATACATTGTTCTAAAAGGCGGGCGCAAAGGCCTGTAAAGACGTGAGGCTTGATCAAGCCGCCACGTCACGCCTTATACCGCCTTATGTCACATCTTTTTGTAAACTCGATATATATAAAATATGATATAAATATATAAATATTTTCTTATTTTGTGCCACCTTATGTCACGCCTTATACCACCACGCCATGCCCGTGCTATTTGTAAAATTGGCTTATAATTAATAGTGTGTATATGCAACTCCAATTTATTATTGCGTATATATGCTACTTAACCCTTAAAAATGACATACATATTCAAATGATTTATTTAAAATATGTTTATAATCCAAAAATATATGATTAATATAATCTAACATAAAATTTCTATTATACCATGTTCTATACATAAATAAATAAATAACTACACACAGATTCTTGGGTTATTTCATTCCTAATTGGCTCGAATATCATTCTCTTCTATTGATCAAACAGATGTATGCATTTTCAATTCTTGCAATTCAGTCAGTTTTATATGGTTTACCCAGATGTCACCCTTCTTTTTCCCTTTTCCAAATCACAAAACAAAACACCCCCGAGCGACGATCTACAGTGAAAACACACTCTAAAACCTTCCCAAATGACCAAATCAACCACCAATATTTTAACTGAAGGTGCAATCATCAAGTATTATCACTCCTAACAACATAAACATCATCAATTGTAAGTTAGTTCATCAATTTCTTTACTAATCTAAGTCTAGGTTCCAATTTTGCACAAAATCAAAAATTGAGAATTTTCAAATTCGTGTACAAATCTACAGAATTAAGACTAGAAAATTACAATGTATGGCTATTATGCTTCCCATAGACATAAGATTTGCATTTTTAGGGTGATTCGAAAATTTTTCAATTTTTGCATGAAAAACCTCAATTCGATTTCATAAAATTTCTCACGTTTAGGAACACCATAAAATGTTTTCATGCATTGTTAATACATTCCAAAAACGATTTTTCATTCATGTATGATGATCTCTTAATCATTGGTCGATTTATACGAGTAACGTATTTTTCGACACGGTGGTATGAGTAAAATTGTATAAAGGAGTGTTTGGATTATCTCATATAGGTTTTGTCTTATTAGGTGTCGATATAATTGGACCTCTAGATTTGTTGCATATAAACGCACACACTAGATAAAAACATACAATAATCTCTTATAATTAATATATTAATTTTGTGTCACAGATAGTAATGCCTCAATCAATTGCAATTGACCATCAAAACACCTGTCACTACATTCCTATACTCTCCACTGAATACAATTCCCCTGTCTCAAATTTCTTTGAATTTATTAAAAGACGTTATATCCATGAGGGTCGGGTAGTAAATAGTGATTACGATGATATAAATTATCTTAACACTATGTTTGGGGAAATAGGGTTCGATTGTCTTTTCAAGGTCAATGAACAAATCATTCCTGGTTTTATTCTTGAGTTCTTTAGTCAGTATAGACTGGAATATGCTTCCATGGGGGAGTTACTAGTCCAGTTTATGATTCAAAACAGATTCATTTCTTACCCACTTTCTACTTTTGGTTAAATTCTCGGCATTCCTACTGAAGGACAATGCTCATTCACTAACGAATGGAGTCTTGATGCTTTATCAAGCAGCACACTTACTGGAGGACTTTATGCCACTACACCTCCCACCCTCGATGAAATTAAAACCTACATTCAAAATGAAAGAATCGAACCCCTTTACCGAATCCATAGATCTAAACTAGTTCTTGTTGAAGATAACCAAATCTTGAATAGAAAGGTTGTCGATATTATGAAAAATTAGTTTGAAATCATTCGAGAAAACGCATTCTATTTTAGAGGCAATCGGGACCATCTTTCGGCATGTCTAGGTCACATGCTCTATTGTATTGCAACTTCAATGCCATACAATCTTGCATTCTTCGTTGCTAAACGAATAGAGTTTGTTAAAAATACTAAAAGTGATTTTGCCTTATGGCATGTTATTGACTCGTGTTTTTCATCGTGTCATGGATGACTTCCTTGAACTAGTCTCAGAAGAATATGAGTTCTATGATCATGCCATGCTTCCTCTTACTCAACACTATGAATGCAATACTAGGAAGGACTTTGGCACCAAAAGAAGTCTCTTCCCTGGGTCCTCCTCTCATGCCTCATCATTCAATCCCAACGATGACGATGATGACAATGACGGCGAGGGCACTTCTCGAGTCAGTACCCCCTCTCCCAACACTTACGTCAACTCCTTATCCCTTACCATTCCTTAAACCTATCGAGATCCCGATCCTAAAAATCAAAACATGAAAAAAAATTTCTCTCGCCGAAATAATGAATCTACAACACCAAATGAGAGAAGAGCATCGGGCTGGGCTTAAGTCAAGCAAAGGGATTTAAGAATTTGCTCAAGGGGAAGAAAAAGAAGTGATAAGACTTATCTTATGACTTAGTATTATTTAATGTAGTAGGATTATTACTAGTTTGTGTTTAAACTTTATCTAACAAGTATTCTTAATTATATCAACCTATACTTGACTAGATGATTTATTTGCTAGTTTAAGTTGATTCCTTAGATTGATTAGTCACGTTATGAGTTTATGCAAAAATATGTAGATTGCATGTATGTGCCACTTATTTTATACATGTTAAAAAAATAGAAAACTGGACAAAATTTTGGGCCTCAATGAAGAGCATAGTTTCAATATCTATTAAAAGATTAAGAATACTTTACTGCTTAGGAAGCTGTTTATAAGATTGTATGAAATAGGAATTGTTGTTGAACTTCCTAGTTTCAAATATCTTATGCGAATATGCAGTTGCAATACTAGTACTGGTATATTTGTGATTAAAGGAACATCGCATTATTCAAGAACTTTAGTATGTGTGAATTTTGAAATTAGTATTCTCAAAGTTTTAAACGATCACAACCTAGTTGATTTGTTCATAAAGCCCATGCCTTTCAGTAAGTATGATTGTCATACTTAAAGATATAGGACTTTGACTGGCTAATTCTTAGTTGATCTTTTATTTAGTATTTGAGTAATTAAATGTAAACATTAATATTATTCATTAAAATTGGTGTACTTGATGCTGCGATCATTTTCTCTTATAGTATTTGTTTTAAATATTTGCATGATTAAAATTCCATGTATAATTATTTATTGAAAGTTAGCCATTTTCAGTTGATAATATTGGAATGACCTCAAATTAAGACAAATGTGAGAGTGTTGATTATATTCATGTATGAATATTTAATGTAGACTAATCAGATTCACAATATTTATGGAGATAAATATTGGATTGACCCAACCTACAAAAATTCATTTAATGGATCATTTCATTTAGTGAAAACTCGTAAATGGTTAAGTCAATTGGTTTTTTAGACTTGAGACACTCGTAGGTAACGTGTGTGTGGAATATTGTTCTTTAATATGCTTAGACGTTGTCCTAAATAAGGCTTCTATAAAAATCATCATTTGGAATAATGTGAAACACATGACTAACACATATAGTCAAGATGAGATTTATTCCTCCAAGAATCATGGAGTTAATTACTTTTGAACAGATGTCTACATGGCCATGTCTAAATATAATTAAGATGAATTGAATTAATTTGATAATCTAGTTTATCTAAAGTTAAGTAACCGAATAGTTAAATAAATAAAGATGCAACTAATCCATGTCTTATATTTAACTAAGTATTTGAAACTAAAGAAGAAATTGATGATAAACCATTATCCTTAAAGGTTTAAGAAACTAAGCCTCACATATTTTAGGTGCATTGGCGTGTTGCTAGTCGCTAACATTTGCTTGTATGAATACAAGGTAAATGTGTCATTCACAAGTGGGAGCTGTTAGAATATAATAAAGGCATATTATATTGTTGAGTCAAATTTGACCAAATTATCCCTCACAGGTATTTGAAACATTAAATCAGCCTAAGTTCAGGATAGCTAATCATGTCAGAGATCCAAACTCTTTCTCTGACAGTGTCAACATGGTAAATCAAAGAGAAAATTTTACCCTTGATTGAATGATCAGCAAACTAAACATCATCGGCTATCCAAAAGACTCATAGGTGAAACACCTTGAGGTAAACCTCAGAGAAGTCAGAGTGAAAGACCACTGAATGCAAGTACAGCGGTCCAAAAGGACTCACTAATTGTTTACATATTTTATGATAAACACATCAGCTATACCTTGTACCTTCTCAGCTGCAACAGTAGTACTTTGCAGAGACAAAAGTCTAAAACTGATTGAAAACTTTGTAACCTGATAACGGAGTCAGCTATAACAAAGGGCATAGAAATGACAACAACCCGTGAGACCTCAAAGACTGATTGAAAACTTTCCTGATGATGACGTCAGAAGGTCTAAAATCATTGATTGGTCAATGCTACCATGTGGAACCCTAACTTCTACGTTTAGTTGGCAGTGATTAGTTTAAAAGGGAATGGATTTACTCTAAGAATTCCATAACACATATCTATTCCTTAATTATAGTTATAAATCGTCTAAGTCAAATAAAAATAAATTTGAAACATATCTTTTCCTTAATTGTAGTTTGACATTATCAAAATTTAACCTAATACATGCCTATATAAACCGGCCAAAATTATATGCACACAAAAAACTCGATCTTAGCTATTCACGTTTAATTATATAATGTTGATGTGCTTTTTTTTGGTGCAGGAATTGGTATTGGTTAAAAAAAACCCTAATTCTCTATCTCTCTCTCTCCCTTTTCTTTCTTTCTTTCTTTCTTTCTCTCTCTCTCTCTCTCTCTCTCTCTCTCTCTCTCTCTCTCTCTCTCTCTCTCTCTCTCTCTCTCTATCTCTCTATCTCGGTGATTTCCAGCCTCCACTATTCCTATGCTTTTCCGGTCACAATCCATTCCATAATCGCCTCTCTACCAATAAACGATCTATGATTCGTTTCTTAGGTATGCAATCGATTATAGAGGGATGTTTTGTTCATTGAATAGTGGTGTGTTTTGGGTATCGCTCTTATCATCATTATTCAGCCGATATTTATGTCCTAAAATCTTTATTGCTGAATTATTTGATGTTATTGTGCATTCGTGTTTATTTTGTTGATCTCTTTTAGGGTTTCTAGCCCTCTTAGGGTTTCGCTGTTTGATATGCACGATTCTTCTGGTCCTTATTTGCTATATCTTTCTACTGGTTTGGTGTTTCTAGTTATCCCTTAACGCATAAACAAAATCCTATTGGGTATTGTTACTTTCGCTCTACAAGTAAGCCCTTTTCTAGGGTTTTTATGGCCTGTAAATTCCACGTTGGATTGTCTGGTGTGTTGTACGCGGGTTTGAGATAGAGATTGTCTTCTGTCTTAGGGGTATTGGATGTTACGGTTTCGAAAACCCTATGACTTTTCTTGGTTACTATTGGTTGCTTATGATGCATTGAAGTTAGGGTTTTAGAAATCCTATTTTCTGTTGTTACTGGGTCCTTGCTGCTTGCTGCTATGGTTTGTGACTGGTATGGTATTGGACGTTAGGGTTAGGTAAACCCTAGTATTCGTGTATGTTAGGGTGTTTGGTTGAACCCTGTAGGATGATTATAGATGTTAGGGCTGTTATTATCCCTAAGGTTCATTCGTATCAGTTCTAATCAGTGTTTGATGTTGTTATGGATTAAATTGTTAGGACTAATTTGATACGTTTATGACTGCTTATGAACTGGTGTCTATTAGTTTGTGGGTTTTGAGGAATTGGTAAGTTGGCCGAAGTACTCGTACTTATGCCATTGATACTATGATTTTTGGATGTCGTAATTGTTAAGAGTGTTGTAGATGATCCATTGCTTCGTATTTCTTATCTATATATTTGGGAAGATTTAAACCTTAATTACTTAGGGTTTGATTTAATTCAACATCTCTTAGCACATTCTTGTCTTGGTAATGTTGTGTAGTTGCAATGGTTGTGTTTTTTAATGTTGTTAGCCTATGGCAATGTGTTTTGAAAGTGCCTGTTTTGGTTGCTTTTGTGATCAAACCTGTTATTCGTCGTTTTTTTTTCTGACCTTGGTCATGAGGTTTGATGCTAGGGACAAGAGGCTAACCATGACTTTTTGGTTCATTGAATTGGAGGTTGTGTATTGTGGTTGATAGGGAGGCTAATGATTTTCTGGGTAGGGTTCAACCCTATTGTAGCCTCTCGTAATTTTCCCAACGGTTAGTAAATACCTACAAGTTATTACGTTATTTAAATACCCACTTTTACGTATGACAAAATTTTTTTTTATTTATAATTATATAAGACTTGATATATAATTCACAACAGTAAATTGTGAATTATCTTTTGCTTAGAAACGTTGCTTGCACACAAACCTAGATAGTCTAAATTATCGCGAATACATTTTAACGTTTGTAATAATAATTATTAAACGTATATATTAATAATTATATATTATACGACACCTTTTACGTACAATATTTATATATTCCAGAACCTACGAAAATTCTCGAAATTGCTCACTATCGTTACTTGAACTTATCCCGACTCCCAAAAATTTCCAGGTGGGCCCCGTTAACTCATTGGGCCTTAAACCCATCAGCTACACCAAACGGACCCTTATACTATTTTTTCTTTCTTCTGCTGGGCCAAAACCAAACACAAGCCCAAAGGGCTTAAAACCCAAAACGCACCCTATTTGGTTGTTTTACTCGACCACGACACACCTCCAAAACCCCCTAGTTTCTTTTTATTTTGACACACGACCTAGTTATACCTTTGCACCACTTCATTAACTACCTAGCAAAGAATCATAAATGACCAAGTTTATTAAATAACTCACTCGTTTGATACACTAGAATTGGCCAAAGTGGAACGCAAAAACCATGAGACAATATGAAGACAAATCGTATCACAAGTCTCCTAAACCACCACCCAAACTCGCCTATGACTACCAAGCTGACTAGAATGAACAGGGAATGTCAGAACATGAACAGGGATTTGTTTGGAACATTCCTTTCGTTGCTAATGATCGATTGGGCAATAAGTGAGGTGCTACACACGTTTACAAACCAACGAACCCTTCCCATGTTACCTCAACACTTATCATAACCTTAGAACTCCCTATATAAAGTTCCCATGCAATCTCAGTTCCTTTCACAAACACATACGTACCAAATAACTATCATATGCGAAGTGTAGCCATCGAGTTGGGACAAGAAGTTTGGAACAAGAACGAGGCATAGAAGTGATCCAAGGAGGAACCAAATAGCTCGTTGTGAACCTTGCTAGGAGTGAACCATTGTACCAATGATCCTTTGATCCAACTCGATCCATACGTACAATTTTACCCCACCCTTTTGAGGTGAGGTGAGAACTCACGAACTCCTTTCTATTTTTATCTCATTACTATTAAAGTTTGCACGATTTACTTTACTTATTTATTTTGTTATATGAAAACGTAGCATGTTCATATTATTAGTCGTTCTCAATATTGACCATACTAGCAAACGAGTTTCGTAATAATTTAGAACTAATAATGACATATACGTAATAAGAAGGGCACGTTCCAAATGTCCCACGACCATGTCGAAAATACTTGAAAATATACTAAGTATAAAAAAAAAAACTATTTTTCATACAAGTTTAGCCAATCACTTTGACCCCGTCATTTACAAACTAGACACACGACCATACCTTTTTATTGCTCGACCTCATTCTTGACATGACCAACAATTGGGAAACACTTTTCATACGACCTAATAACTTCATTTAAACACCTAACGAGACTCAAAGTAAATCGCTATGGGAAACTGTTTTCAGAAACTTAAAACCTTACGTGGGCTTAAAAGCCCAAAAAGCTCTTTTCAGCTTATTACGATAAGCTGAGGGTACAAACTGTTTTGAAAAGTTTTTGTAACTTAAAATGATGGATCTCTATGAACCTAGTGTTCCCCCAAACCCTTTGGATCATAAAACCTTAACGGACCCTTAATATTGGATCGATAAGCCCAAGAAGAGAAATAAGCTAATAAAAAGCTAATAAGCTGTGAAAATAAGCTTTTCTAAATATTTTGAGCTTAATGAAATAATAAAAATGCTAAGTTTTGAATTTGGTAAAGTTGGGACTATTTTTGCAAATGTTCGAAGGTTAGGGACTAAAATTGCCAAATTGGTAAACTTTAGTGAAAAGTATAAAAATTGTTTTATAAGGGGTATAAACTGTAAATATTAAAACTTAAGGATAATAAATGTATATATTTGATATTTGGACTAAAAATGTAAATATATATAACTTTTGGACTAACGGCGTAAATATTTTCCGTTAAGGGTAAAAAGTGTAAAATTGAGAAACATGAAGGATCGAATTGAAATATTTACTTTTGATAATAATTCTATATTTATTATATATATTTGATTATATATTAAAACGACAAATAATAAAAACGTAACTTATTATATATATATATATATATATATATATATATATATATATATATATATATATATATATATATATATATATATATAATACGAATAAAACTTATATAACGATAATAAAATTTAAACGATATAACAATACGTTATTTATTTCTTGTAAAACGATACGTTTATTTCCGTTATAAAAACTAACTTTATATCAATCACCGATAATTTTACTTACGAGATATAATTATATATAACGTTGTTTTTAAAGCACTTAAACAAACACGAGATTTATTCGTAACTAAATAACAAGTAATCGCGATAAAACCAGATTTAGACTATTAACTGAAACTTACATTATCTTTTAGGTTGTGTTGTGTGAAGCTGTTTCCTTGCTTTATTGAGACTACGATACCACTGTACTACTAAGGTGATTTCATAGCCCACTCTTTAACTATTTTTCCCGTGGGGAGATACATGCTTAAAACTCGATCACAAGTCTTTTATACCGGGTATTGAAATACCGTCAGGCCAAATGTTATTTGCTTAAGTTACTATTGTCAGAAGTCCCTCTATCATGAACCTTAATCACCTGAAGGGTGAACGTAAATAATTGTGGATAGTACTATTAGTGATTAACAATCCTCGTTTGGTTGTTGGAGAAAACACCAGGCGCACTTTATTGTTCTTATAAATAGGTTATTGACAAATACCTATCTTTGGGGGCCTATTACTTACCATCATAATTCATATTTATGATTGGCTGTTAATCGTTGAGTATCATGAGCTTAAGGCAATAACAGGAACATTAATTTTCTTAACATATTGATTGTATGTGATTACAATACATTCGTAACTTGTGATTAAACTCTTAAACTCAAACCTATGAATATCACGCAACTTTATGTTGACTTTAGCATGTTTATCTCAGGTAACTAAACAAGATGGATCTGGATGGCACGGAGTGGGCAAAAGCATGACAAGGACTATAATAAACTACTTATTTTCCTTCAGAATAAAACACGTTCTTAACTTAATAATGTTTTGTATTCCTGATATTTGGTATTTTGAAATAAAATAAATTTTTAATACTTCACTATGTGATATCTACTATGATTGTGACAAAGATCCTCGAAGTAATACCCCGAAAGTCTTCCGCTGACATGTTAAGTCTTCCGCTGTTAATAACGACTTTTGGGGGTGTTACAGATTGGTATTCAGAGCCACGGTTATAGAGAACCAGATGTTTTTAAACATTGGACTATAACTACACTTTAACTGGACCATTTTTACAAAATACCACTTCATGCCCTCCGTGCCTACATTCCAACATCTGGTAGAAAAATTACTTCTCATTATTTCTTACTTATATAACTTGATATATGCTTACATGTATTGATTATGCTAATAACTATGTTTACTAATCGGGATTATTACAGTACCATGTCTTCCAAACCCAACTTCATTGTTTTGTTATCGGATTCGGAAACTGAGAGCTCTACACCTAATGTACCAACTCTTGCTCCAATGACTGTGTCACCTACAACAGATAAGAATAAGGAAAGTCAGCAATCCTCTACTTCACCTCAAGCATCATCTGGTCCAATCAGACGCAGTAAGCAAACTTCTCCATTCCAGCCTTATGAACCAGCCACAGCTGGAAAAGCTCTTTCATATGCTGAAGAAAAAGACATCTGGGATGATACTAAATGGAAAAAGGAAGTTGCTCCAACTGCAGAACCAGTGATACTACCTAGTATATTTTATCAGCAGACTACTACTGTACCAGTGACAATCAACAGTTCACCACCTGTGAAAACTTCCAGTGCTCCACTACCTTATCAACCAAGGAATTACCAGATTCGTCCTACCTCCTCGGATCCTTACTATTATGCAAGAACCAACCATAAGGCTCGTAAGCGGGTCAATGCTCGCAAATGGTCATTTCTACTACCGATCCTTAAGTATTGGAGATCTCAAGAAGGTACTCCCACCAACAGAGAACTTGGTGAAAGATCATCATTTGCTGCATCTAAGATCCTTCCAGTCACTGGAGAACCCATTCACCATACCATACCCCTCTTGGCAGCTAGGTTAGTAAGACATGAAGACAGGTTAGACGCCATAGCCACCTTGGTGAACAACATCCCTAATGAACTAATAGAAGTCATGTCAGCTGAGATAGAACAACTTGTGATGGGACACCTAGAGACGGGAACCATAATTGAACAACTAAGTACCCAATTCGGTGAAGCTATGGAATTCATCGGATTACTTTGCTCTGCTAACACCGTAAACAGGGACATCATGTGTGACATCGATCAAGCCCTCGACACCACAAGAGCCCAAGTCATGTCTCTGCGACGTGCACAACAAGAAACACAAGCTAGGGAGAGAGACCGAGACCAAATCATAGAAACCATGGCCGCCAAAATTCAGGAACTAGAACGTCGTCTTGATGATAACCAAGGAAAACCCTAGAATGCCATAGATTGTCGATGTAGCCTCACCCACATCACAGTAATAACTTGTATTTGAATGTCCTAGAAGATATGTCAACAAGAATAAATAAGTGATGTAAACTCAAAACGACAATCTAATCAATGATGTTATGTTTGCTTTATTTTCATAAGTGTTATGATATCGTATATTGCATCGTGATATATGTGACACTATTATAACTTTGAACCTATTGATGTTACTAAATAGTTTAACACAAGATGGTTATTATGAAAATTCTGAAAATATATTCTCATTTTTAGGAATATGGCACCTAAGAGAACCGTGACCACTACCTCAGCAGCAACCATGACCCCGGAAGAGATCCAACAAGCAATCACCAATGGAATCAATGCAGCTTTAGCCGAACAAGCAAATGCTAATGCACAACCGGCAAGAAATGTTGCTCCTGCACCTCGCCAATGTACCTATAAAGACTTTATGGCTTGTCAGCCAACTTACTTCATGGGTACTGAAGGGATAACTAAACTTGCCCATTGGTTCGAGAGATGCGAAACGGTATTCCAAAGGAGTGGATGCTCAGAAAACAACAGGGTCACATTTGCCACCGGAACCTTAATGGATGACGCTTTGTCATGGTGGACCGCTACAACTCAAACTTTAGGTACAGAAGCAGCATACCAACTCTCCTGGACGGAATTCAAAGCCAAGATCCTAAAGAAGTACTGTCCTCGATCCGAAATAAGAAAACTGGAAGACGAATTCCATGTCCTTGCAGTCAAAGGAATCGATCTTAGGGCTTACAACAGGAGATTCCACGAGCTAATGGCATTATGTCCTTCTATCGTACCAGATTTAGAGAAAACTCTGGAGAAGTATATTGAAGGTCTTCCCCGGAATATTGAAGGAAACGTCACAGCATCCAACCCACCATCACTAGAAGTCGCAATGGAGTTAGCACAAAAACTCCTAGACCGCGAAATCAAGTGCAACGAACTCAAAAGAAAACTCGATGACAGGAGAACCACTCACCACCAAAACCACAATCACTACCACAACGCCCATCGCAACAACAACCATCACCACAACAACAACAACAACTACAACCGGATCAACCAACAACAACACCAGAACAAGAACCCACATCGTCAACAACAGAACCAACGACAAGAACCTCCTAAGATATTTACGGCAACCAATGGCAATGGATATCAAGGTATTAAGCCACAGTGCAACCGATGCAAGCTTCATCACAATGGTGCTTGTACAGTAAAATGTCATAAATGCCAAAGGATAGGTCATACCACAAAAGATTGTAGGACCCCTGCTACCGGCAGCAACCTACAACCAATAGCACCAACATGTTACTCATGCGGAGAAACCGGACACTTCAAGAACCGCTGTCCAAAAGGAAATGGTCAGAACACTGCACGAGCAAGAGCATACGTGATGGGAAATGAAAATGAACCACAAAACCCCGACGTTGTCACGGGTACGTTCTTATTAAATCATCATAATGCTAGAGTATTATTTGATTCTGGAGCAGATAAGAGCTTCGTGTCAGATACGTTTGCCCCTTTCATTAACTCTAACCCTTCTAAGCTAAAAACCACATACGAGATAGAAATGGCCAATGGGAACTTAATTAGCACCAACTCGGTTTTAAAAGATTGTACCATAACCCTTGTAGGAGAATCCTTTCCTATTGACCTGATGCCTGTCCAACTCGGTAGTTTTGATGCTATCATCAGAATGGATTGGTTATCCAAACATCAAGCTAAGATTCATTGTGACGAGAAAGCCATACACATTCCTTTTAAGAATGAAACCCTCGTTATCCATGGCAACAAAAATAAAAACCGATACGGAATCATCTCATGCCTCAGAATGATAAAATACATGAACGAAGGATGTCATGTATTCATGGTTCAGGTGACGGAAAGTAAGTTAACCAAGAAACAACTTAAAGATGTACCTATTGTTAAGGAATTCCCCGAAGTATTTCCTGAAGATCTACCCGGTCTTCCACCGACTCGTCAAGTAGAGTTTCAAATTGAACTAGTGCCTGGAGCGGCACCAGTAGTAAAAGCACCTTACAGGTTGGCACCTTCCGAAATGGAGGAACTATCGGAACAACTAAAGGAATTATCCGATAAAGGTTTCATTAGACCAAGTTCATCACCTTGGGGAGCCCCAGTTCTATTTGTTAAAAAGAAAGACGGATCATTCCGAATGTGCATAGATTACCGAGAGTTAAACAAACTCACTATAAAGAACCGATATCCTTTACCTAGAATAGACGATTTGTTTGATCAATTACAAGGATCGAGTGTATACTCGAAGATTGATCTAAGGTCGGGATACCATCAATTGAGAGTTCGGGAAGAGGATATTCCCAAGACAGCCTTCAGAACCCGTTATGGACACTATGAATTTCAAGTAATGCCATTTGGTCTAACGAACGCACCCGCTGTGTTTATGGACCTAATGAACCGAGTATGCAAGCCATATTTGGACAAATTCGTGATAGTGTTCATTGACGACATTCTGATCTACTCTCGTAACAAAGAGGAACATGCCAATCATTTGAGAACAATCCTAGAGTTACTTAGGAAGGAAAAGTTGTACGCAAAATTCTCAAAATGTGACTTTTGGATTCCCACGGTGCAATTTTTGGGACACGTAATCAATAGTCAAGGAATACACGTGGATCCTGCAAAAATAGAGGCAGTTAAAGAATGGTCATCACCTACAACTCCCACAGAAGTACGTCAATTTTTAGGTCTTGCAGGTTACTACCAGAGATTTATTGAAGGTTTCTCTAAAATCTCAAAACCATTGACCAAGTTGACCCAAAAGAACGAAAAGTACGTTTGGGGACAAGAAGCAGAATCAGCCTTCCAACTGTTAAAACGAAAGCTTTGTGAAGCTCCAATACTAGCATTGCCCGAAGGAAACAAAGATTTCGTGCTATATTGTGACGCTTCGTACCATGGTTTAGGTGCAGTTTTGATACAACGAGATAAGGTAATAGCTTATGCCTCACGTCAACTGAAGAAACATGAGGAAAATTACACAACCCATGATCTAGAACTAGGAGCAATAGTATTCGCTCTCAAGTTATGGAGACACTATCTATACAGCACTAAGTGTATCGTGTTTACAGATCACAAAAGTCTCCAACATATCCTAGATCAAAAGGATTTAAACATGAGACAACGCCGTTGGTTAGAATTGCTTAGTGATTATGATTGTGAAATCCGTTATCACCCAGGAAAGGCTAATGTAGTAGCAGATGCATTAAGCCGAAAAGAAAGACTAAAACCTCTCAGGGTTAGATCATTAGGCATGACTATTTGTTCACCCCTTCCAACACAAATCATTATCGCCCAGAGCGAGGCTCTCAAGAAAGAAAATCGACCAATTGAAAAGATTTTTGGTATGCCGGAAAATGAAAACGGATTTGTGAAAAGATCAGATGGAATGCTTTGTTTCAAGGAAAGAAGTTGGATTCCTCTCTTCGGAGGTATTCGTGACCTTATCATGCATGAGTCTCACAAGTCAAAATACTCCATTCACCCAGGTTCCGACAAAATGTACCAAGATCTTAAGAAACTATATTGGTGGCCGAACATGAAAGCCGACATCGCTGAGTACGTCAGTAAATGTCTAACATGTTCAAGAGTAAAAGCAGAATACCAGAAACCCTCCGGATTACTCACCCAACCCGAACTCCCCATGTGGAAATGGGAACGTATTACAATGGACTTCATCACCAAACTTCCCAAAACCTCTACTGGCTACGATACGATATGGGTTATCGTTGATCGTCTCACCAAGTCAGCTCATTTCCTACCAATCAAAGAAACTGATGAAATAAACACGCTTGCTCAGATATATCTGAAAGAAATTGTGTCACGACATGGAGTGCCGATTTCCATTATATCAGATCGTGACAGTCATTTCACGTCTCATTTTTGGAAATCATTGCAAAAAGCTTTAGGAACAAAGCTGGATATGAGTACAGCCTATCACCCACAAACCGATGGTCAAAGTGAGAGAACAATACAAACCTTAGAAGATATGCTACGCGCTTGTGTTATAGACTTCGGAAAAGGTTGGGACAAACACTTACCATTGGCAGAATTCTCATACAACAACAGTTATCATACCAGTATCAAGGCAGCACCATTCGAAGCACTTTACGGTAGAAAGTGTAGATCACCCATTTGCTGGGCAGAAGTCGGAGAAATACAACTCACAGGACCGGATCTAGTTCATGAGACAACCGAGAAAATCATCAAAATCAAACAACGTTTACAAACCGCTAGAGACCGACAGAAAAGTTACGCCGACCTAAAAAGAAAACCCATGGAATTTCAGATTGGAGATAAAGTTATGTTAAAAGTATCACCATGGAGAGGAATGATACGATTCGGAAAGAAGGGAAAGTTAAACCCAAGATACATCGGTCCATTCAAAATCTTAGAAAGAATTGGACCCATGGCATATAAACTTGAACTACCCAAGGAACTTAGTAGAATTCACAACACTTTCCATGTGTCAAATCTCAAGAAGTGTTTATCCGATGAATCTTTGGTCATTCCATTGAAAGAATTACAACTTGATGACAAACTCGTTTTTACCGAGGAACCAGTAGAAATCATGGATAGAGAAGTCAAACAACTGAAACAAAACCATATCCCTATCATAAAAGTTCGATGGGACTCTAAACGAGGACCAGAGTATACTTGGGAACGCGAGGACCAGTTTCGCACCAAGTACCCACACCTCTTCTCTTAGACACCCTTGGCAACCCTCCTAAACTCGAATTCCGGGACGGAATTCACTGTAAGATGTATGTACTGTAGCCTCTCGTAATTTTCCCAACGGTTAGTAAATACCTACAAGTTATTACGTTATTTAAATACCCACTTTTACGTATGACAAAATTTTTTTTTTATTTATAATTATATAAGACTTGATATATAATTCACAACAGTAAATTGTGAATTATCTTTTGCTTAGAAACGTTGCTTGCACACAAACCTAGATAGTCTAAATTATCACGAATACATTTTAACGTTTGTAATAATAATTATTAAACGTATATATTAATAATTATATATTATACGACACCTTTTACGTACAATATTTATATATTCCAGAACCTACGAAAATTCTCGAAATTGCTCACTATCGTTACTTGAACTTATCCCGACTCCCAAAAATTTCCAGGTGGGCCCCGTTAACTCATTGGGCCTTAAACCCATCAGCTACACCAAACGGACCCTTATACTATTTTTTCTTTCTTCTGCTGGGCCAAAACCAAACACAAGCCCAAAGGGCTTAAAACCCAAAACGCACCCTATTTGGTTGTTTTACTCGACCACGACACACCTCCAAAACCCCCTAGTTTCTTTTTATTTTGACACACGACCTAGTTATACCTTTGCACCACTTCATTAACTACCTAGCAAAGAATCATAAATGACCAAGTTTATTAAATAACTCACTCGTTTGATACACTAGAATTGGCCAAAGTGGAACGCAAAAACCATGAGACAATATGAAGACAAATCGTATCACAAGTCTCCTAAACCACCACCCAAACTCGCCTATGACTACCAAGCTGACTAGAATGAACAGGGAATGTCAGAACATGAACAGGGATTTGTTTGGAACATTCCTTTCGTTGCTAATGATCGATTGGGCAATAAGTGAGGTGCTACACACGTTTACAAACCAACGAACCCTTCCCATGTTACCTCAACACTTATCATAACCTTAGAACTCCCTATATAAAGTTCCCATGCAATCTCAGTTCCTTTCACAAACACATACGTACCAAATAACTATCATATGCGAAGTGTAGCCATCGAGTTGGGACAAGAAGTTTGGAACAAGAACGAGGCATAGAAGTGATCCAAGGAGGAACCAAATAGCTCGTTGTGAACCTTGCTAGGAGTGAACCATTGTACCAATGATCCTTTGATCCAACTCGATCCATACGTACAATTTTACCCCACCCTTTTGAGGTGAGGTGAGAACTCACGAACTCCTTTCTATTTTTATCTCATTACTATTAAAGTTTGCACGATTTACTTTACTTATTTATTTTGTTATATGAAAACGTAGCATGTTCATATTATTAGTCGTTCTCAATATTGACCATACTAGCAAACGAGTTTCGTAATAATTTAGAACTAATAATGACATATACGTAATAAGAAGGGCACGTTCCAAATGTCCCACGACCATGTCGAAAATACTTGAAAATATACTAAGTATAAAAAAAAAAAAAACTATTTTTCATACAAGTTTAGCCAATCACTTTGACCCCGTCATTTACAAACTAGACACACGACCATACCTTTTTATTGCAAAAACCTCATTCTTGACATGACCAACAATTGGGAAACACTTTTCATACGACCTAATAACTTCATTTAAACACCTAACGAGACTCAAAGTAAATCGCTATGGGAAACTGTTTTCAGAAACTTAAAACCTTACGTGGGCTTAAAAGCCCAAAAAGCTCTTTTCAGCTTATTATGATAAGCTGAGGGTACAAACTGTTTTGAAAAGTTTTTGTAACTTAAAATGATGGATCTCTATGAACCTAGTGTTCCCCCAAACCCTTTGGATCATAAAACCTTAACGGACCCTTAATATTGGATCGATAAGCCCAAGAAGAGAAATAAGCTAATAAAAAGCTAATAAGCTGTGAAAATAAGCTTTTCTAAATATTTTGAGCTTAATGAAATAATAAAAATGCTAAGTTTTGAATTTGGTAAAGTTGGGACTATTTTTGCAAATGTTCGAAGGTTAGGGACTAAAATTGCCAAATTGGTAAACTTTAGTGAAAAGTATAAAAATTGTTTTATAAGGGGTATAAACTGTAAATATTAAAACTTAAGGATAATAAATGTATATATTTGATATTTGGACTAAAAATGTAAATATATATAACTTTTGGACTAACGGCGTAAATATTTTCCGTTAAGGGTAAAAAGTGTAAAATTGAGAAACATGAAGGATCGAATTGAAATATTTACTTTTGATAATAATTCTATATTTATTATATATATTTGATTATATATTAAAACGACAAATAATAAAAACGTAACTTATTATATATATATATATATATATATATATATATATATATATATAATACGAATAAAACTTATATAACGATAATAAAATTTAAACGATATAACAATACGTTATTTATTTCTTGTAAAACGATACGTTTATTTCCGTTATAAAAACTAACTTTATATCAATCACCGATAATTTTACTTACGAGATATAATTATATATAACGTTGTTTTTAAAGCACTTAAACAAACACGAGATTTATTCGTAACTAAATAACAAGTAATCGCGATAAAACCAGATTTAGACTATTAACTGAAACTTACATTATCTTTTAGGTTGTGTTGTGTGAAGCTGTTTCCTTGCTTTATTGAGACTACGATACCACTGTACTACTAAGGTGATTTCATAGCCCACTCTTTAACTATTTTTCCCGTGGGGAGATACATGCTTAAAACTCGATCACAAGTCTTTTATACCGGGTATTGAAATACCGTCAGGCCAAATGTTATTTGCTTAAGTTACTATTGTCAGAAGTCCCTCTATCATGAACCTTAATCACCTGAAGGGTGAACGTAAATAATTGTGGATAGTACTATTAGTGATTAACAATCCTCGTTTGGTTGTTGGAGAAAACACCAGGCGCACTTTATTGTTCTTATAAATAGGTTATTGACAAATACCTATCTTTGGGGGCCTATTACTTACCATCATAATTCATATTTATGATTGGCTGTTAATCGTTGAGTATCATGAGCTTAAGGCAATAACAGGAACATTAATTTTCTTAACATATTGATTGTATGTGATTACAATACATTCGTAACTTGTGATTAAACTCTTAAACTCAAACCTATGAATATCACGCAACTTTATGTTGACTTTAGCATGTTTATCTCAGGTAACTAAACAAGATGGATCTGGATGGCACGGAGTGGGCAAAAGCATGACAAGGACTATAATAAACTACTTATTTTCCTTCAGAATAAAACACGTTCTTAACTTAATAATGTTTTGTATTCCTGATATTTGGTATTTTGAAATAAAATAAATTTTTAATACTTCACTATGTGATATCTACTATGATTGTGACAAAGATCCTCGAAGTAATACCCCGAAAGTCTTCCGCTGACATGTTAAGTCTTCCGCTGTTAATAACGACTTTTGGGGGTGTTACACCTATTAAGTTAGGATTTGATTTTCTATTGTTGCTGTCACTACGAACACATGTGTACATGTTGAAGATGCTAGTACAACCTGCTGCTAATATGTTTTATGTTGACGTGGTTGCTGTGAATTGGTGTTCCGTTGCATCTTTGAATGGGTAATTGTAACACTTGGACGTATCTTGGTTGTTATAACATTTGGCTAGTTGTTCGAGCCTGATTTAAGGCTTATTCGTGCAAGTTCAAGCTGCTATATCGTTTTCAGACATGTCCTATGAGGATTATTTTAAAATCTGGTTTTTGTAATTGATATGGAGATTTCTGGATCGCATGGAGTTTGATTTTAAGTACTATGATGACTTTGGCTTCGACTCTTTCCTGACTGTTTTTTCATTTGATATCCCGCTTGTATAGTCATTGTATGTTGTAAGTTTATGATATAAGTTATAAAAATGGTCTATCATTCTTATATAGTGGTTGAATATAAGTGTTCTAAGGGACTGAGATGAGGGAAATCACTCTCATCCTTGGTACTTTAATGTTTTTTAGTGTAATGAATTTTACCAGGGTGAAAAATCCCTTTTAATCAAAAAGAATTGCTATTTGATCTGCATGCTCATAGTGCTTCATCATTGGCTCCTAAAGCCCAGTTAATTTATCTATCCTTTTCTCAAAGTTATTATTATCGTAGCCGCTATTGTATTGGATATTGTGATAATGAAAGTTTTGGTGTTTTTTTAGCATACAAATATTTCACAGTTCTTGCTACAAAGCGTATCCTATCCATGTTATTATTTTTTATAACACTATTATATCTCTTTTATTTATTCACAGATTATTATGAATACTTTTGGTTTTATATAAATGTCTATCCATGTTGTTTTTTTTAATGTTAGGTATTCACTAATTTCCTTAATTCTATTTATCTAAATAGTTGGTATATATCATCTACCCCATTAACCCCATATCTACTAAATCACCTTTTTTTTCCTAGAAGGTGTTAGGTGGCCGAACACAAAGTTACCTCAAGTCATGAATGTATGGGCTGCAATTCTGGTGAAGGTTACTACCATAACTATATGAGTTTATCGTATTAATGAATGCCATTAATGTGTTTTATGTGGATACCTCTTGATGTTCTTTGCTTTTTGTATAAGGTACAATAATTTTATGTAGTATTGAAAGTGGTATTAATTTATGCTATTGTATATATTGGAATTTAATCTCATTATGTATTTTTCCATTTGCTATAGAACTTTAAATGATAGTTTTTTGCCTTTCCAGTAGGGAAAGTAAATAATATTAAAATTTTAACATCCCACTTTGATTATCATGCAAATCTCTATTATATATACACAGGACATTTTTAAATTGTGATTTTGGTTTTTGCGCTTTGTTTACATATTTTGATAGTGATACAAGTTTGAGAGAATCTCCGTGCTTTGGTGAAGTAGAAATAAGCATGACCATTGATGAGATATATTATGACGATAATAGATGATTTTAAGTTAATTTTTTTTCTTTTTTTTGTGTGTGTAAGTTAAATATTATGATATGGATGATTGATTTAAGAGGTGAGGTCATCGTGACAAGGCTCCTAACTAAAAAAAATATAGATACACATATTGATAGAGAAAATAAGCTTGTGAATGTATCTCTATAAAGCCTATATATGTCATCGAATTTGATAATAATCTTAATATAAAATTACTATATGTTTAATTGTGATCATTTAAATTCATGCTATTTTTGCCACTCATTATTTGTGGATATTGTTTTGTCATTAATTTTGTTCTTTCGATTCTTTTACCTATATTTGTATATGTTTTTACTATGTGATACATATTAATAACATTGAAAAAGGACATAGAATCTCTTTTTGATACGAATCATAGAAAGAATTAAATAATCTCTTTGATACGAATCATAAAAAGAATTAAATAATCTCCAATGTATGTAAAAAAAATCATTTTTCCATCTTCTATTTGTATGATAAAATATTTTATTAAAAATACTCAATTGATGTGTACGTGTTTTCATCACCACCCCGTAATTTATATGCTCAATATCACATATCACAACTTTACTTTTTTAATAAGTAAAAAGTATTTATAAATATACAAACAATAAATATAAAACATCGTATTCCATATCTTTTAAATAAATAACAAAATATATAAATCTTAAAGATAGGCCAAAGCTCCTTCCATAATAATATACCCACTTCACACGATGGCCAACACTTCTTCCATAGTAACATACCCACACGATTTCTTTTATTCAATGTGTATCTTTACAATCTAATATTTTTAATTATGTTCATATTTTTGCGTATCCTTTATTGCATAAACAAACACTTTTCTATCATTGTATTTGTATATATGCGTGTTGTTTTGCATCATTAAATAGGTCAATCAACTTTTATTGTTTTTAATGAGTTGACAAATGATAACTCCATTAATGGTGTTGATCCCTTTGAAACACATACAAAGCTTATTCAAGGTATAGCTTTACAATCCAATATTTTTAGGTTTGTTCATATTGTTGCATTAAACAAGCAGAAGCAATGACTAGCTTTGCAAATTATGGTTAGTTTTAGGTTTTATTTGAGGTTTTTATAAGTGATTAGAGACATGGATTCTATACAAGTAGATTTAGGTTTTATTTGAGCTTTTATTGCGGCAAGAAGATTTGATTGATTGATGAGAAGAATGTTTGCGAATTATACTTAGTTTTAGGTTTTATTCGAGGTTTTTGCAATGGTGGTAATGTAAGTGATGTTTATTAAACAAATGTATGCACAATCTTATAAAACAAGTCGAAGCAATGACTACGTTTGCTAATAATGATTAGTTGTAGGTTTTATTTGATGTTTTTATAGGTAATTAGATACAAGGATTATATATGTTGATACAAAAGTTGGGCGTTCCTGATTATGGGCTCTTGCTCTCGTACCAATTCGCTTCTTAGTACTTGTAACCTGCGCACTAAGAAAATAAACAACACCGTTAGGCTTATCGTGGGATTGTCTTCCACGATTAGACTCTGGCGTGAGAGTAAGTAATCGATTTAGGGTTCTCGTAAAGAGTTTAGGGTTTTGAAAATCGTACCTTGAATGAGAGTTATGTCATTCTTTATATAGGCGCAGAATCCTTGTAGGGTTCGTGCTCCTTACGTTTCGTATGCGTGGTACTTATCCGGGTCAAGGATATCTATTCCATAGATAGATATCCTTATCTATACCGTGTATAGTTTATTTGGGTTTGGGCTTACGTGAGCCCATTCCTATTATTGATGCGGCCCAAGTGACAATAGCCCACGCATGGTGGCTTTGGGCCTTAGTAATGTTTATCGTTTGGGCTCGTGGCCCATATATAGACTATACGTCATCATGTCCCCCCAGTCTAGTGTGCGCGACTCGTAGCCGCGGATGCTAGACTAATCACAACAGCGGTAAGCGTGGCGGGAGATCTTTGAAATATTGCCGCCCATTTTTGGAGTGCAATGTACCTAGTCATAGATATTTCAAAGAAATACCTCGAAAATCGGGGGTTGTGTCCATGTGTCCCTCGTAAATCGGGAAAAAGTGCATGTACCGTTTCGGTTCTAGCCACACGTTTTTGTGAGTGGGATCCACGTGGACATCATCTAGGGTTTTTTACCCCCTATATAATAGTCACCGCCCCCATTTTTACAAAAACACACAGTAAAACACACACTCACCATTGCTCACTTTCTTGAAAGCGAACTTTTGCAAAGAAAATAATCGTTTCATTAGGTAATTTTGTGTGCGTTTCCCAATAGAGTTACGAAAATGGTTGCCCAGTTAGAAGACTTTCGCTCTGCGATGACTGAGAATGATGTTACTCAGTTTACATCTACTACTTCATTTCTCTGGATGTGCATCCAGAGGCTCCAGATGTTGACGCGTGTATAGCCGATTTCCCCGAAGGGAAAATAGGATTATACACGCGCTTCTTCGAGTACGCGAATTACCGCGTACCGATATCTATTTTTCTGAGCGATTTGCTCAACCACTATCGCCTCCACATCTCACAGCTGCACTGTATAGGTGCGGCTAAGGTGTCGAACTTTGAGGTAAACTGCCGTTTACTTGCGATAGAGCCGACTATTGCCTTGTTTCGCTCCTTCTACCACACAACGTGGTCGAATGGATGGGTATCTTTGGCGAAGCGCCCGGGGGCGCTTCAGTGTTACACTGAGAAGGTAGACTCCCTGAGAAATTTGAGGGAGCATTTTTTCTGGGTTGATGACGTGGTTTTTCCATCGCCCTTTGAGTTTTATACTCAAGATACTTTGCCAAGGGATGGGCGCCCTGCACCCGGTTCCTATAGGCTGACCGATGCGCAGACTCTTGATGCCAACCGCATACCCATTAACCCTTATCCGGAGGAGTTTTTGGTGCACATGGGGTTGAGTCGCAATTACTTCGGCGGTGTTGATGAGGTGCAAACCTTCATAGATGAGGAAGGCCGGGGTGGGTGTTCGTCCCTTCTACTTCAAATATGTAAGTCTTTTTATACGCGCACATTTAGTAACTAATCCTTTCTGTTTTGCTGTTTGTTTATGTGCGCAGAGATGGATCTATTCGCTGTGGTGAGGCTGGAAAAGCCAAAGCAGGTGACGGTGGGAGTGCGCCCTCTGAGGGAGGGTGAGCAGCCACTACTGGAGGCGACCGAGGGTCGTTTGACAGTGCTGCCGGATTTTGTCCCTGAAAATACGTCGCCGCTCCAAGTAACGCCTGTTCAGAGCGTGGCGCCAGATGTGGAGATGGCGCAAGAGGAGGAGGCGCGCGCTGAATCATCTAACAGCGTGGAAATCCTAAAGCCCGAGGAGGTGCTGAAGGAGGAGGTGGCGCAGAATCTTAAGCGCAAGGGGGAGGCTTGGAGCAGTGGCACTAAGAAGAGACGACGCTACCTGATTGGGGATGCGGAGTCGTCCGCAGAGGAGGAGACATCTGCTCCTGGCGCGGATAAGAAGGCTGCAGAGGCCTCTCCATTTCTGTAAGTATTTGCGTCTCTATTTTGTTTCTTTTATATTACTTGTCGTAATATGTGCTAACTATTTTCTTCATGTATTTTAGGGATGATGTCACGAAGGGTGATGGGGTCTTCGTGGAGGTGGTTTCCTCTTCGTAGAATGAAAACAAGGAGGGGAAAGATAAGGTTGATGAGGGCGTACCTGCGCAGCAGCTGATGGATGAGTTGGCTGCGACTGCTGCGCGTCAGCTGAGCTGGTGGCTCAGTTGAGGACTAGGTACGTCGGGGAGAGCAGTACTCTCGCCCAGAAGGATGAGGAGATAGCTAGGCTCCGTGCGCAGCTGGCGGAAGTGCAGGCGGAGGTGGAGTCCTCCAGGGTGTACACTGAAAAGGTCACCCATGAGAAGTTGTCCGCACTGGCTGAGGTGGAGCAGGCGCGTGGGCAGCTTCATCATTACAAGTCCGACATGACTTGGGCTGTGAGGTACTTGGAGGAGAAGAAGGTGGAGCACTATGCTAGTATTGCCAAGTTCAAGGAGCGCATGGAGGAGATCGTACAGATGCAAGAGAACAAGCTGCGTGCCTTAAGCATAGAGTACGATGAGGAGTTATATCCTCATTTAATGTCAACCATTGCGGAGCGCAGGTACTTCCTTTTTAGCCTTCTTCTTTTTATTATGTTTTGTTGCTATGCCTTTCTTTAACACAAGTTGCCCTTGTTTGATGTAGGTGGTTGGTCAGTCACGGGCTGCGCCTGGTAGCGATGGGCACTCTTGAGTCCCAAGAGGTGTTGGACGCTTTTGGGAAGGTGGTTCACTGTGCGGTGGCGCGCGGAAAGTCGCAGGCTATGGAGGATCTCCATGAAGCCAAGCTTTTGAGCAAGGACCTGGCAGAGGTACCTGGTTACAAGATGGCTGCATATAATGAGTTGATGCAGGCGATGGAGGGGTTGAAAGTCCTTGAGTTGCCTCATATTACGCGGTTGGAGCGTGATCAAGACAACCCTATAAAGGTAATTATGGAGGGGTTGACCTTGGAGCGCCACCTTTTGGAGGATTCAGAGGCACAGCCAGACTACTTCCTGAAGCCTGATGAATCGCAGCTGCAGGTTCCTGTGTTTGCGCAGCCTCGCCACATGCTCAACCCGTTTGCCCTTGAGAGGGAAATTCACTTGAAAGAGGTTCTAGAGCGTCATGCGCAGAGGGCTGCCCAGAAGAGAGGCATTCAGGGCAAGGCAGTGTTCTGCGATGTGGGCGCTGCACACATCCCCAGGTCCGATGGGGTTCCTGTGAGTGTTCCCACCGTATCTCCCAATGACGCTTTGATTTTGAGAAAGCTTCAAGAGGCGGGGAGTTCTGTTGCCCCGGATGATAGCCCTGAGCATCGCCATAGCGTGTAGGCTATTTTTGTATATGTATTATGTAAATAATGAAGTGTATCTTTTCCTTGTAATTTTTGTGTAAAAAATGTTGAATAAGATACTCTTTTGTTAATTAAGTGCGTGACTTAAAAATATACTTGCATGAATGTTTGCTAAGTTTTATTATTTGACCAAGTGTCTTGGCTCGTTAAGTGCGTGACTTTAGGAAATATACTTGCATTGTTTGCTAAGTATTATTATTTGACCAAGTGTATTGGCTCGTTATTTGCTAAGATTGTACAGTGTACTTAATATTTGCGCACCCATCGTGGGATGCACATATGGAACATACCTCGACGTCTCAAAAGTAAGGTGCTTAGCAAGGATGCGTGATCCAATGTTGATGGGTTTGCAACCCTCTTACTCAACGAGCGAATTAGTAGGTTTACTCATCCTTTATGCCTTCGTGGGTCTTAATTAGTGCATGCACGCCATGTAGGCAAAATTTTAAGATAACAATATTGACTTATATAAGTATGTACGCAATAAAGTGAAATACATTATGGAGTTAGCTAAAAACCATAACATTTTATTGATACTTGCAAGTTTTTTTAAAAAGTAAAAATACAATTCCTAGGAAAGAAAAGAAAAACAAACACTTATTGGGCACCTCTTAGGGTGCAAAGGTGTCTGTGTAATGGCCGTAGCCTAAAAGTAACATCTTTTAAGATTGCAGATATTCCAAGTGCGCGCTAGGTCGTGACCTTCCATATCGCGCAGTCTGTATGCACCGTTGCCGAGCGCATCTGTGACCTCGTAAGGTCCTTCCCATTTTGGTCCGAGCTTGCCTGTGTCTTCTGCGTGGCTCGCATCGTTGGCGCGGTATACAAAGTCTCCTGGCCTGAATGAAGTGTGTTTGACCTTTGCATCATAATACTTCTTCATTTTTGCCTTAGCCTTTGCCTCGCGTATAGCTGCGCGTTCACGCCTTTCTTCCAGTAAGTCCAAGTCTATGCGCCGCTCCTCGTCATTTGTTGTGACGTTGACCTCTGTTGTTCGTATAGTTGGCATTCCTATCTCAGCTGGTATGACGGCTTCTGTTCTGTAGACAAGGGAAAATGGCGTGTCGCCAGTACTGGTTTTGATTGTGGTGCGATGAGCCCATAAGACATGCGAGAGCTCGTCCACCCACCTTCCTTTGTGTCTGTCAAGGCGCGCTTTTATGCCTTCCCCGAGACTGCGGTTTGCGCGCTCAACTAAGCCATTGGTTTGTGGGTGTTTTACTGAAGCGAAGTGTTGCGTGATGTTCAATTGCGCACACCAATCTTTGAATGGGTTATCACAGAATTGTTTTCCGTTGTCTGATATAATCTCTCCCGGTAGTCCAAAACGACATACAATGTTGTCCCAGACAAAGCGTTTGACTTGGTTTCCTGTGATGCTCACCACCGCCTTTGCTTCAATCCACTTCGTAAAGTAGTCTATGGCTACGATGAGGAATTTTACTCCTTCTGCTGCAACAGGAAAGGGTCCCGCGATGTCAATGCCCCATTTATAAAATGGCCATGGTGAGGTAATGGGTGTTAGCTCTTGTTGTGGTCGGCGCGGGATTGGCCTATGTACTTGACAATTGCTGCATTTCTTTATTAGATCGCGTGCGTCGCGGTGCATGGTTGGTCAATAATATCCTGACCGTAGAGCACTTGCCACCACAGATCGCGGCCCTGAGTGCATGCTACATGATCCAGCGTGGATTTCTCGGAGTATGTAGTCTGCTTGAAGAGGTCCAACACATCTGAGCCAGGGTTGTAAGAAAGAGCGTCGATAGAGTATGTTGTCTCGTAGTTCAAATCGTTGCGCTGTGCGCCGCACTCTTTGAGCGTCCTTATGGTCTTGTGGTAAGATTCCCTTGCTGATGAATTCAATGATAGGTGTCATCCATGTAGGATCTTGTTCATCTATCACTGTGGATATCTCCATTTCCAAGATTGACTTGTTTTGTAGGGTTTCCACCAATACCTGTTTTGAGAGGTGCGCGAAGCTTGTGGATGCGATTTTACTGAGCGCATCAGCCTTCCTGTTGTCTCCTCTGGGGACCTGTTTTATTGTGAACCTGTCAAAGTTTTTGATTAAAGATTTGGTCTTTTCCAGGTATTGGATCATGTGTTCATCCTTGGCTTCATATTCACCTAGCACATGGTTAGCGACTAGCCGAGAATCTACATTTGCTTCCAAGTTGCGTACACCCATTTGGATTGCGATGCGTAGTCCGGCTAGTAGGGCTTCGTATTCTGCCTCATTGTTTGTGGCTGTGAATTCAAAGCGCAGCGCATAGGTGAATTCCATACCTTCTGGATTTGTGAGAATAAGGCATGCGCCTGATCCATCTACACATGAAGACCCATCTGTGAACAGAATCCAGGGTTCCTGTAGATCTGTTTTGGTTGCAGATGTTGGACTGTCGCTATCTGGCTTCTCCACGATAAAATCGGCTAATATTTGTCCTTTGATTGCAGTGCGCAGTCTATATGAGATGTTATATTCACTTAACAGTACACTCCACTTTTGTAACCGTCCTGATGCGTCAGGTTTAGAGATAACTTGTTTGATTGGCTGATCGGTGATTACAGCTATTGGGTGCGCTTGAAAGTATCTACGCAGCCTTTTGGCTGCGAATACTATAGCTAAGACCAGCTTTTCCATAGCGCTGTAGTTAGTCTCTGTCTTCTTCAGGGCTTTGCTTACAAAGTATATGGGTGTCTGGACGGAGTTTCTATCCTTCAATAGTACTGCGCTAACTGCTCCATGAGTTGCCGATAAGTACATGATTAGCTCTTCCCCTGGTCGCGGTGCGACAAGTTTGGGGAGAGATGCCAGATGGTGTTTAAGTTGTTGGAAAGCTTCTTCCGCTTCTTCGGTCTAGCGAAAATCTCCCTTTTTAGTGCACTTCGTGAGTGTTTTAAAAAGAGGAAGTGACTTGTCTGCTGATTTAGATAAGAAACGGTTTAGACCTGCTAACTTTCCATTTAATGACTGGACTTCTTTGAGTGTGCGCGGTGAGGGGAGATCAATAACAGCCTTTGTTTTTTCTAGACAAGGCTTGATTCCATCAGGTTCTATTAAGTATCCAAGGAACATGCCCTCGGTTGCGCCAAAGGTGCACTTCTTGGGGTTTAACTTCATGTTTATTCGTCCCAATGTTCTGAACGTTTCCTCGATATCGCGCACCAATTCATCCTCTGTGTGGCTTTTGATGACAAGGTCGTCGACTTAGACCTCCAAGTTGCGGCCTACTTGTTTTTCGAAAGCTGTGTCCACCAAACGTTGGTATGTTGCGCCTGCGTTTTTTAAGCCAAAAGGCATTTTTGTGTAGCAGTACACTCCTTGACTGGTGTGGAAAGCTGTTTTTCCTTCATCTGCGACTGCCATCTGAATTTGATGATACCCTTTGTATGCGTCTAGGAAGCATTTGAAAGGGTATCCACACAGGGATTCTACCTTCCAGTCTATTTCTGGCAGTGGATAACAGTCCTGTGGACATGCTTTGTTAAGGTCTGTGAAGTCCACACACATTCTCCAACTGCCATCGCTCTTTTTTACCATAACTGGGTTAGAGAGCCAGTCGTGGTAGTACACTTCACGCATGATGCCTACGTCCACAAGTTTATGTACTTCTTCTAGAATATCCTTTGCGCGATCTAGGGTCTGGCCGCGCTTCTTCTGTCGTATTGGGGGATATCCTTGTCGGATTTGTAGCTTATGCTCTGTGATGGAGCGCGACACTCCTGTCATGTGTTTTGGTTCCCATGCGAAGATGTCCAGGTTCTTTTGTAAGAGTGCGCACACGGCTGCTTTACCTTTGTCAGATAAAGATCCACCAATCAAAACTTGTTGATCCGGGTAATCGGGATGAATAGCTACCTTTAGGTTTGGTGTTTTTTCTGTGCGCTGTTCTGGAATATTTTCTGCTTCAGTTGTTACCGCGTTGCATTCCTTTGGTGGTACCGTTGTGTTATAGAGGGTGACGACTCCTCCTTCCACTGGAAATTTAAGCATTCCGTGCGCTGTGGATGGTACAGTGCGCATGGATGATATTCCAGGTCTCCCAATGATGCCATTGTAAGGTGAGGGAGACTTTATTACCATGAAATTTATCCATGTTGCGGTTGAGTGTTGTTCATCTCCTACAACCACCAGCAAGCGTAACTGCCCCATGGGCCAAATCTTTTCTCCTGTGAATCCAGTCAATGATGTTGTTGCTGGTATCAATTGACTTTGAATTTCAGGTCGCAGTCTTTTGAAACAATGATCATACAGGATGTCTGCGGATGCCCCTCTGTCAATGTACATGCGGTGGATATCATGTCCCCCCGTATGTATTTCAATAGTTAGAGGCTCTACAACTGCGTTGTCCGCAGCTAGAGTAGGGAAAGATATCTCTTTTACTGGAGAGAATTTTTGGCTGACTTTTTGCTTTATCTTACGCTGCCATGACTGTATCATGTATATGGTATCAGCTTTTTCTTTGGGGGGCTCTTTCTTACCCCCGTTCCTTTGTTTATCTTTTCCCTCTTTGATGTTTTTTACAAGGTGGTCCATTCTGCCTTCCCTTACTAACTTTTCAATTAGTTGTCTTAGCTGGACGCACTCGTTAGTTGTGTGGCCTTTTTGACCATGATACTCGCAGTATCCATTCCCTATGCGCTTTTTCTCTGCGGTGCACATTGGTGGAGGCTTTGGAAAGTTTGCACCTTCTGTTACAAATATTTCCCTCAGAGTTTTTGTGAGAGGGGTATACTTGTCATTGTCTCTTCCGCTGCGGTAATTCCTGCTGCGGTTGTTATTCTGATCGTTGGATTGTCTCTTAGGCTGTTCTTGCTGCCTATAATTCGAGTAACCCTTTTTGTTGTCCGCAACAGCTGCTTCTCCTTGTATGAAGGATTTGGTGCGCTTTGTTAGCTCATCAAAAGTCTGGGGAACTTTGTCATTTAGCTTTAGGATAAGTTCTGGGTTGTTAATCCCATTCATGAACCCTGAAATTTTTAGAATTTCAGGACATGCTTTGCCTTGTATGCACTCATCCTTGAAGCGTTCCATAAAAGCACTGGTTGATTCCCCTTGGCGTTGTTTCACTCTTGCTAGCTCAATAGGGTTTTTAGCGCACTTCTTTCTCTGGGTAAAGTTGAGACGGAATGCTTTCCGTAATTCTTCAAACCCACTGATGCTCCTTCGTGGGAGCTTGCTAAACCATGTGCGCGCGTTCCCCACCAATGTAGAATTAAACATATGGCACCACACAGGCTGTGGCCAGTTCTCAATAGTTGTGGCTGATTCGAAAACTTTTAGATGATCGTCCAGATCACCTGTTCCATCATATGTTTTCACATTAGTGGGCATGCGCTTGCGTTTGCGGTCGGAGTAATCGCTGATACGTCGTGTAAACGCATCAACTTTCTGGCGACGCCATGGAAGAGACATATCTTCATTCTTTTCTTTGCGACGTCTTCCTCTTGATTTCCAGTATCATGTTTCTTTCTCCTCGTTGTCCGAGGAGTCACTGGAGGAAGAGTAGTCTCTTTTTCGGCGCTTGCGCCGGCTTCTTTCAGAAGAAGAGCTTGAGGGGCTTTCTTTTCCCCAATCTGTCATGAATCCTCTTACTCCCAGATTTGGAGGACCCTTGGCTTGGTGAATGCTGAGGTCCTAATCGGTCTTGTATTCCTCGACTGCCAAGTCTGGAGTGAACATTAGTGCGCCTCTCGCTGTCTTCTGAGTATTGTGAATATGATGTCGTACCCAGCCTATCGTGGATGGTAGTACGTTCTGCGCGTCTTCCTCGTGGGTGGCGCGGTGGTGATGGTCCGCGTTCAGGACCAAAATTGAGTCAAGCTTGTAGGCTCGTGCTTGACCTTCTCCTTGACTCTTCTTGCATGAGGGCAGTTAGGGTTTCATAATTTTGAGATACAAAATTTCCCAACGTTAGGTTGGGTGTGTCCTCAGTTGCTGCAAGAATGTCTACCTCAGTATTAGGCACCCTATCTTGGTTAGGTGCGCCCGGTGGCACAATGTTGTTCACTGTGGGTATAGTTTGATGAGGAGAAGAGGGTGCGCTGGAGTTCCTCAACGCTTGGGACCACTGTGGTAGTTTGGGTAGTCCTTACAGGCAGTTCTACCACCGGAAGAGGTTGGGTTGTCCCTGCCTCTTGGTGACCAGGTGCGCTGGTTGTCCCAGCAACCTGCCTAGGGGTAGAATCTTGTTGATTCTTCCTCTAGGGGTCACGTTTTTCTGACTGCGGAGTCCGTTGGCTTGAATTCTTATTCTTTGTCATTCTAGTTCTTAGTTCTTAGTAGGGTCCCACGGATGGCGCCACTTGTTGATACAAAAGTTAGGCGTTCCTGATTATGGGCTCTTGCTCTCGTACCAATTCGCTTCTTAGTACTTGTAACATGCGCACTAAGAAAATAAACAGCACCGTTAGGCTTATCGTGGGATTGTCTCCCACGATTAGACTCCGGCGTGAGAGTAAGTAATCGATTTAGGGTTCTCGTAAAGAGTTTAGGGTTTTGTGAATCGTACCTTGAATGAGAGTTATGTCATTCTTTATATAAGCACAGAATCCTTGTAGGGTTCGTGCTCCTTACGTTTCGTACGCGTGGTACTTATCAAGGTTAAGGATATCTATTCCATAGATAGATATCCTTATCTATACCGTGTATAGTTTATTTGGGTTTGGGCTTACGTGAGCCCATTCCTATTATTGATGCGGCCCAAGTGACAATAGCCCACGCATGGTGGCTTTGAGCCTTAGTAATGTTTATCGTTTGGGCTCGTGGCCCGTATATAGACTATACGTCATCAATATACAAGTAGAATTAGGTTTTATTGAGTCATGAATAGTTGATTGATTGATTAGAAGAAGGTTTGTGAATGATGATTAGTTTTAGGTTTTAATTGGCTTAGGGTTAGGTTTTATTCGATGTTTTTGTAATAGTAGTGATGTGATTGTGAATGAGTTTGAGTTGTAGGTTAGGTTAGCTTAGAAACAATCATTTGTATAAGAACTTTAAGAATTGACAAGCTTTAATGGGTTAACTCAAACCGGCACGTTTTGACTCCCTGACCCAACAAGCTCGACTCACCTATATTGCCGTTTCTATTTTTGAATGCTTCTTTATGACTTGAAGTTTATAGAAGGTGATAAAATTAGAAGGTCATCATCTGCAAAAGGCGTCACATGGGAAAGCATATATTAAAACTCAGTTCATTGAACGTTGATATAAGCAATCAACTTAGCCACATGTTCTTGCTAAAACATAAAGCTAATTAGTGACATAAAAGCATATATTAAAATTACTTCATTAAACGTTGATCTTAGCAAATATGCTACGTGAAAAAACAAAAAAAGAAGAAAGAAAACTGGATTTCGTGTGTTTGTGGTTATGTCGAAGATTTGACCGGTTTTATAGGGCTGAGATTAGGTTAAACCATATATTTTTCAAACTATAATTAAGTAATAGATATGTGTTATATAAATTTTTAAGTAAATCCATTCCTTTTTAAACTAATCGCTGCCAACTAAGCTGAATTTTGGGTTTTACATGGCGACAGAATCTTCATCCAACAATCGGTGATTTTAGAGGCGCAAACATATAAAATTAACAAAATAATTAAACTTGACATCATTGTCCTCCAATTATATCCACTTAATAGTTCTGTTACGCTATTAGCAAAGTAAAGTTAGTTTTAGAAGATTTAGAAATATCGTTATCTTTAATCAAAGATAAATGCCTTTATTATGATACAAATAATGAAATTTATAGGCTTAACACTATTGTTTTCCTTTCCAAATGCAATCTTTCGACTATAACTATAATTAGAGTCGACAGATGCATTCAGAGTGCATTACATTACCAATAAAACTATAAATTTCATATTTGTAAACTTCAACTGTAAGTGATTTTCCATCTTTGAAATATCATTATCTTGAATCAAAACTAGATGTCTTTTTTATGATACAAAGAATTAAATTTATAGGATTAACAATATTGTTTCCCCCTCTGAATGCAATATTTTGACTATAACTAGATCTACAAAATGGATCTGTTAAAGTACAATTAGAGTCGAAATATGCATTCGGAAAGCATAACACTACTGATAAAACTATAAATTCCATCTTTGTAAACTTTAACGGGCAGTAATCTTCAGGAGAAAATTTAGGGATTGTTAGTATTAAGAGATAAAATTAGGGTTATATGTGTAAGGAAGTGACCATTAGGTTTTTTATATTGGCTTATTATTATTAGCGTTATATCAAACTATCATCTATATATTATACCCATAAAATGTTACCCGACCTATAAACATTAATTTGAATCAATACATTTAGTATAGTCATTGGTTCACATAAGAAAATGATAATATTCCATTTATTCAAAACGAAGGAAATAACGATTTTGTATTTGTCTTCAAATCACCATCATTAATGCTTCAACATCAGCAACATCACAAATAGGGTTATGATATACATTATAAGTTACAAGTTTCATTTACAACATTTTTTTACAAGTTATGATATACATTAACTTTCAACATATAAAAGTGTTTACAATTACACACTCTTCACTGAATGAATTTAACCGACACACATAGTGATGCTAGACACCCCGTCGGGGCGGGCATAACATCTAGTTCTTTGATATATATCAATAAAGAGTTATACATTGAAAAGTTATATTGTGTGTTGTTACTTCAACTGTTTTATCTATTGTTTTATAAAACTGACATTATTTCGAAAAAAGAGATTAGCATGGACACAATTGCCTCGCGGCAACAAGCGGGTAAGGTAAAACTCAAAATCTTTAAAGACTTAAACAACATAACCCATCATTGATCTTTAAAAATGAACAAAAATTTGGATAAGAAAACATATTTTGAAACCAACCTTACCCAAGACCAGCACTAATCCTATTAATTTCTTGTTAACAAACAAATTTAGAGATTGGGTTGTGGATATGCAAGTCTCGAATAAAAAAAAAGAGTGGAAAAAAAAAAACAGATAAAAATGATGAATCGTGTTTGTGTTTGTGGTAACTAGAGTTTGACAAAAAAATGAGTTATTATAAAATATGGTTGATTTGAAGATAAATGTGAGAAATGAAAAAACAATGAAGTATAATGGTTATATCTAATCTTGCTCTTGATTGTGTTTTATAGTGAACGAAGAGATAAGAACGGTTAGGTGGCTAAGAGATCCGGGGCTAAAGACATTTGTTGGTAAAATGACTTTTAAGTCACATGAGGGACTTAACAGGCATTGATTAACAGACTCTGTTAATCAAAAGGACTAGCGGAGAAGCAAAATGGAGACGTTGAGGGTTGTTTGATGTATTTTTTTAAATTTAGGACGAAACATTTATTTCGGGTACAACTTAGGACGAACAACATATTTTACTCTTTATATTTCCTGATTGTTAATAGTATCGTGATGCCAAAAAGTTGGGTATCTATATTTAGAACATAAAGCTTTGTGAGAAATATAATAACAAAGAGAAAAGAAAATGGACATCCATGATTTTAGCCAAGCCAATCCTTGATTAACAACAATCTTCCTCTTCTCTTGCTTGTCCATGCCCTTTTACGATTCTAATTCCACTACTTCGTTCTCCTGAGTTAATTCACATATTCTTGTTTCGTGCCCAATATTATTGATTCTTTTGTAAACTTGCGCGAAACAATGTCACGTTTACCCGCTATTGTGTCGTCGGAGGGATATGTTCCAGGTGTTAACGAGCCAGAACAAATAATTTGCCAGTACCTACATATGACCAGTTCAATGGGATGTTCATGGTTTGGATGTGATATTTCAGAGTTCAGCTTACCCCTTTTGATGCTTCAACTCAGTATCATATTTTTTGTCTCGCAGACCTTCTTCTATCTCCTCAAACCCCTTCAACAAAGTATTCTCTCTTGCCAACTTATCGTAAGATTCTATATACTGCATGGCTCTGTTTCTGAAAATGTAATTTGATCATGTCTTGATTCATCTATTTGTTCCAGGGTTGTATTGTGTTCATCTGGTTTATAAGACTTGACAATCACCTCCTTAACCAATTATTCCCAGAATCTGGTAAGTTAGTGCTCGACACTTTTGCAAACTTTGGGTACTTTTTACACGTTTTCGTTGTTGGGGTTCAAATTGACACGAGTATCCTGAAGAGTGTACATAGGCACATGGTGTTGATGGGTTGCATGTCTTTTTTGGTACCTTATGCATTTTGCTTAATGTGCTTAATGTCTTTGCCAAATTTCATCGAGGTGGATGATGTTACCTTCCATACAATTCCATTTGTGGCTGCTTTAACCTCTATGACAACATTCCCAGCAGTCACCAGCACTCTCTCTGACTTAAACTTGTTGAATTCTGATATCGGTCGATTATCTTGTAGCACAGCTTTAGTTACGGATTTCTGTAGTTATGTTATTGCATTAGCATTGACTACAATTGGTGTAGCTTTAGAAAGACAAGAATGGAAGCCTTTTGAAAACATTTTTTGGATTGTATGTTTTTTGATCTCCATGGTGTACCTACTTCGGCCATTCGTATTATGGATGGCCAAGAGGATCCCCGAAGGTCAGCAGATAAAAGAGTCTCAGTTTCTAGTCGTGCTTGTAACAGTTTTATTATGTGGGTTTCTATCAGAATGCTTAGGACAAAATGCTTCTTTTGGGGGGTTTACAATGGGTATATGTGTGCCTGATGGGCCTCCATTTGGTTCAGCTTTGGTTAACCGAATCGACTGGATGGCGACTAACATTTTGGTTCCAGCAAAGTTTGCAATTTGTGCCTTTAAGGTTAACCTGAAGTCACTTGGAGGTGATAATGTGTTTGCTGGTTTGATCACAGAGGTTTTCATAACATTAGCATACTTGGCCAAGTTCACGAGCAACTTTCTTTTAGCAATATATTTCAGTGTGCCATTGCAAGATGCCTTTCATTTCGCTATGATTATGTGTACAAAAGGCATCATCGATGTGTCTACATTTTCTATTATACGATCTAATGAGGTACACCATGCTCAAACAATTTTTTAGTCTGTCCTACAAGCCATATAGTGCGGAGTATTTACTACAGTTCATCCCTTAGAAAAACAATCAACATTCAGAGTGCATACCCTTGCGAATATGCATATATGAATGATAAAGGCATTTAATTGGTGTAAAAATAAACATTTTAAAACAAACTTTGTTAATACAAGGATTCTTTATTATGTTGGATTATTAAATAAGGGACGATTTATTCATTTGGTATGCATATGATTTATTCTTTTGGCGCATATATGGCTATGGTATTGGGTGTCACAGATACAAATTCTTTGAGATGTAGGGTTTTAATCATCTTTTTTTTTTATGCCATACGCAGGTGGTAACAGATCAACAATACTCACTTCTTATACTCAACATGCTATTAGTGACAGGAAGTACAAGGTTTTTGCTATGGCATTTCTATGACCCATCAACAAGATACCGAACTTACAAACGAAATAGCATTTTAGAATGTGAACCAGGAGATTTCCTAAGAATGGTGGTTTGTATTCACAATGAAGACAATGTTCCATCAATGATAAACCTCTTAGAAGCATCAAATCCCTCTGGAAAACAACGTATAGAGGTTATCACGATGAACCTGCACCAACTCGAAGGTCGAGCATCTGCCATCTTAATACCAAGCACAGAGATTGAAAAGATCCCATCAGCCCAGTCTCGGGTGTTACAGATTGGTAAAGCGTTTAAGTACTTCATGGAACGCTACAACAACTCTGTTATGGTGGAACACTTTGTTGCAATGGCACCATACCGTAGCATGCATGAAGATATTTTCACAATTGCTATTAACAAATGTGCTAACATTGTCATCATCCCATTTCACAAACGTTGGGCTATTGATGGAAGTATTGATGCAACATTTCCTGGCATCAGATCAGTAAACCAAAAGATCATGGAAAAAACCCCTTGTTCAATAGGTATACTCGTGGACCGCGGCCAAATTGGTGGACCAAAATCAGTGTTAACAAGACGAAACAAAGTGTTCAATATAACCCAACTATTTCTTGGTGGTGCAGATGATAGGGAAGCATTAGCATACAGTTGTCGTATGGCACAACACCATCATGTTAGTTTGTTACTGATTTTACTTAGTCCAAATCATACAGATATGGAGCTGACAACTGAAGTGCAAGAAAAAAGATTAGATACTGAAATGGTTGATAGATTTCGGATGGAATGTAAGGGACGCGATATCTTTATTCAAGAAGAGGTGGCAAAAGATTCAGTAGAAACAGTACACTTATTGAGAGCAATAGAAAAAGGTTGTGATTTGTTTATAGTTGGTCGCGAACATGGTTATTCATATTCTCAATTAACGTATGGGTTATCGGAGTGGTCTCAATGCCCTGAGTTGGGGGGAATTGGAGACTTGTTAGCTACAGCAGAGTTTACGTTTTCAGTTTTAGTGGTACAACAACAGCCAGTAAAAACGGTCAATTTCGCCGGAGAGCAATTTACATTTGCTAAATAATATTATGTAGCATTTAAGGAGACTAGGTATAAGCATGTATCCAACATATGAGTTACCCATTAGATATTTCAGATCAAGGATCGTTCATATGAGTGATCCGTTTGGTATTTCAATTCATAATGTTGTCATCATAATTCAAACAAACACTATAAAAGATCACTTCTTAAGAAAACACATGACAAGAAACATGGAATCAACATAAGAAAATACTTCAAACATAATTAAATTAAAAACTAAATGAATTAGGACTTATATAACAACCCAAACCTTGTGGAAA
This sequence comes from Artemisia argyi, assembly GCA_030686995.1. NCBI lineage: Eukaryota > Viridiplantae > Streptophyta > Magnoliopsida > Asterales > Asteraceae > Artemisia > Artemisia argyi. Next base: position 82,480,560 of record CM060677.1, on the reverse strand, counting down.
TAAAGCTTCTAGTAACAAAGTACACGAAATTAGGAGTGTTTGGTAACAGGATTTGTGATTAGTGAAGTGATGGTTTTTGGTGGTTCTTGATTGTTATTCTTCAACTAGTGCTTTTAGGTTCTGGAAAAGTGGGGATAAATTGACTAAAGATGGTGTTGGGTTGATGGTGAAAACGTGGTTAGGACTTAGGAGTGGTGGTGCTTGGATCCTTTCCTCATCAAGTGTGTTGTGTCTTGTTCTTGATCAAGTGGTGGGTATTTAATGGAGAAATGAAGAGAATACTGAGAATACTCCTTGGTGACTAAATTTCATAAGGGGTGTTCTAAATACACCAAAATAATTACATAATAATTGTCAAATCAATCATAAATATATTAATTAACTAGATTCACGACCCGCCCGATGGGCGGGCTAGTTTCGATATATTATTTACATATATTTAAGATATTTGCAATTTAAATTTATGTTGTTTAATATAAATTATCGTAAAATGAAAGAATTATTTAAATGTAACTTATACATACAACTATAGTATTGATAAGTTATTCATTCTTAGAAACAAATCACCATTGTCGATTCATATAAACCATTAAAATAAAAGTACATCGTGTAGCACAAACCATCCGCCTTATCTAAGTTTGTGTAGAACTTCTTTAAATACAACATTGTTTGTTTTATCAATGTAGTTACCCTCTCAGTCGCAACAAAGAACTCTCAAACCTTCTTTGCTCTTAACCCTTGAAACAACTACATACAACCTTACAAGACTTAATTAAGAGTTGTCAGGGATTGAAGACATACCTCTTTTTATGGTTATCAAGGAACTTGGGTTGGGAGTTCTTAATCGTTTAAAAAAAAGAGATTTCACGGTTATCAAGAAGGAGGATCAACAACAAGAATCTATACGACTTCTGAAGATTGAAAGTGACAAGTCAATGGAAGTGGTGCATGTGATTAAAGAGAGTATTTTCTACCGAGAACAAATGTACAGAATCGAAGATCATTTCGGGGATAGACACCTTCCAAAAGACAAGTTTCATTATCGACCACCTCATTGAAGATGAAGTGTATTGATTCTTCTACAACACACACTACAGCAAAGAAAACTGCAAAAATAGAATAAATTTTTTGGTCCAAACATAGATTACTTAGGGGAGAAATTGCTAGAAAAAGAAGTAATATTGTTTATTTAAACTACAAATGCCAAATATGTCAAATTATGAAACTTATACACAAACTTGACCCATCACTATAGATAGTGATGACTTTCATTTTTGTATGTTTAAATTCCATTTGTACACCAATTTTTAGAAAATATAGAAAATATATCATACTTTGCACTCTCATTTACACACATACACAACACTTCCGTTCTTTGATATATCTTGAGATTATCAATTAGAATTTTCAATGTAAACAAATAAGCATTCAATAATAGCAAAGATCCCGATTAACCATCAATCTTAACTCAGTATAATTATTAAATGTGAAATGTTCTAGGAATGAAATATAAACTATAAATCAAGTTAAAAAAGACGAAAAATATGGTGATGTTTGGTGGAGAAGATGGTGGTGGTCATTGGTGAAAAAAGTTGTGGTGGTGATAAATGTCCTGGCAGATATCGTATTGTCACATTAACACCAATAACATAGCATGTTTATAGCTACACTCGTAGGGTATCCGCGCAATGCGGCGGCGAGTACCATTTGACAAAATTTTGCGGCGAACAAACATTTTTCATTTATATATGTTTTTTTTAAATAACTTTAGTAAGCAATGTTTTTTCGTTGTTTAAAATGACTATATGATTTATATAAAGTTAAGCAACGTTTTTTCGTTTGATATATAAAAAAATCGTAAATATCATGAATACAGAGCTATTTTTGTAAGTCGTTGCATATTTTGGGGTAAGTTTTGTAACATTGTGTTAACCGACGGCGTATAATACCAAAACAACACAAAAACACAAAACGATACTTTTTGCCCCCGCCAACACATAAAACAACAAAATCAATAGCGACGTTGTTTAGCTCAGGAAATGATATATATATATATATATATATATATATATATATATATATATATATATATATATATATATATATATATATATATATATATATCAAATAAGAAGAATAAGAAGAAACCACAACCACACATTCTAGATGCACCTACAAAAATGGATGCATCTTCATTCAAATTTTCCCTCCCAAATTAAAATGTGTGGCTAGAATTACTTCTTACCCTTCTTATTTTAATTATTCTTCCTATTGGATCCCTTCCCTATATATATATATATATATATATATATATATATATATATATATACATATAGGGAAGGGATCAAGTAAGAAGAATAATTAAAATAAGAAGGGTAAGAAGTAATTCTAGCCACACATTTCAAATTAGGAGGAAAAATTTGAAAGAAGATGCATCCACTTTTGTATATATATATATATATAATTCAACCAAATAACCATCAGACAAAAAATTCAGTTATAGATGGCCAATGTCAATTAATAGCCCAAGCAACTAATTGATATACACCTAGAATCAATTAACATCCCAATATTAAGCCAATTTTCGGATCCAATCAAAGTAGTTAATCAAAGCCCAAAAACTTATCATTCTTTATTGTATATACGTAATTGAGTGATTCTAAATTATTATTACCCTGATTTCATTTCAACAAATATGTGCCCCTTCTTTGGCAGTCATCCACTCCCTCTTTTTCAATCAATATAAACCAAAGGTACTTTGGTATTCACGTTGTTATTCACTCTTATATGGTTTTTGTTTCACTAAAACACGAACCAAATTAATAATTTCTTCCTGCTCAACGTGAATACCAAAATACTAGACCTTCTTTGGTTTTTTTCTTAACCCACGAAAAACTTTGAGAGGTTTCGTGTAATTTTTGTTTTTCATATTTTTGTTTATATTTTAACGAAAGAAAGAAAGATGATAACAGATTTGCCATTTTCTTTTCCTTTTGATTTTAGAATATAAAAGAGAAGTAGTTGTTTCTCATAGATCTATGATGGATTCTTGTTCACACACTTAACATCTTTAAAGATTAGTAAACACGTGAACAAAAACTGAGATCCTTTTATTTTTTCTGTTTGTTTTCGAGTCTTGTTTAGGTTGTAGTTTTAATTGTGTCATGAGGATGATGGGGTTAGGATTGAATATGGTGTTGTTGGTAACAAAGTTTGAATGAATCTGAGATATTGTTTATTTTTTTTTCTCGCTTTGAGACTTGTTTGAGGAAGGATGTTGATTATGGTTTCTAGAGGTAGATGAGACTTAGGATAGATATGGGTTTGATGTTGTTCAACTGTGATGGTAGATGTGATTAGGATAGTGTGTAGTTATATGTTGTACTTTGTGGTTAAAAAGTTATATTTTTTGGATGAAGGGTGTTTTTAATAATATATTAATTGTATTATATGAGTAGTGTTTTTTTAGTTTAGTTTGTGCTTTACATACTTGTGATTTGTGTTTTATGACTTGTATTTAATTAAAATCTATATAAGAAAATTTTAAAATAATTAATATGAGGGAAGTGCAACCCTCTATTATAATATACTATATATTACTTTTATGACAAATTTTTATTCAAGCATTAAAAGTTTATTATAAATAATAAAATAATTTTTAGTTTATACATTAGTAATGAAACAAATATTACATATTTATAATAAGTCATCAAAGATTTGTTTAGTTATAATTACTTTGATGGAACCAAAAAGATAGTACATGTCTACAACTCCACCTTATATTAATTATAGCATCTTATATAATAAATGAACCTAAAATATTCTAAATAGGCACATAATTAGAAATAAAAACGTGTTTGTCACTAATTATAAAAATAAATAATTGTAACAATTTTAAGAGGAATTGGTGAATATAAGAATAGATCATGATTTAATGGCACAACAAGTACCGCACCTTGTCAAACCATTCTTATTGCAATACATACATAACCTAAAGCCACGTTCCTCTTTATAACACCTGCGGCTTCCATTACATGCCATGCAAATTATAAATCTGAAATCTCCACAAGCCTCACACACACCACCTGACATTATTGGCAACCCTTCAACAAGTTTCTTTAACTCACCTGTTTCATTACGTAGTTGAAGATCCTCCGCATCTCCAATGTAACGATCGCCTATAAATACCTTAGGAAGTTTGATAACTTTATTCTTTGGAAGTATCTTCCCTCCTTGTGACATGATCTTCCTTAATTCTTCTCTAAATGATGAATCCATTGACAAGTCTCTATCTTCAACCATGACCCGAAAGCCTTGTAAAATGGAATGGACTGTATGGCAAGCCTCATACGTGGATCGCACCACACGAAGGCTTGTCATGTAAACCACTATTCGGTTTTGTGCACCAAGGATCCTAATCGAAGGCAAAGATATATCTGGTTTATGCGTTGGCAAGTGTTGTTTTGATAATTCTTGTTGGACAGATTTTGATCGAGCAGGCGTGAAAGATCGTGTAAATTGGTTAGCAAGACAGACGTGGTGGTATATCGATTGCCTTGTTCTTGTCGTGGCAAGAGTTGTGGAAAGGGGAGATTGAACTTGTTGTTGTCTTTGATTTGGTTTTTGTTTGTGATCATGTTTTTGGTTTTGTATGCGGTCATGTTTTTGGTGGTGTTGTTGTCTTTGTGTATCTTTGTTGTATTTAGAAAGGTCATTCGATGTAGAAACAACATTTTTATCCTCATCACCTAGGATGTTAGCATTTTTTTTCAATGAATTTCGACGACTGGAAGTTGATGATGGTGATCTTGGTCTTGAGCTATTGTCAATAGAATTTTTGCGCGATAGCCACATCTCATCTAAACAAACAAATTTGAAGATATCTTAAATTATTTATGGTTCAGAATGTTGAAACGATGGTTTTTAGAATTGATATGTTCTTTTTGACAGGTGAGTGGGTTGGTTAACTTAATTAAAAGTATAGATTAAGTTTAGGTTAATGAGAGGTTGTTTTTTTTCTTCAAATATTCTTTTAGTAGCCACTCTCAATTTTGATGGTCAATATAATTTGGATATTTTTCTACCTAACAATAAGATCATTATGCAAATCAACTTTAGTGTTCTTTACATAAAAATATTAATACCATTTAATTAGTAAATATTTATTATTAATTAATTTACTAATAATTAATTATATTAACTATAAGATAAATAGAATTATAGAAACACGTTGTTTATTTGATATTATTATTATTATACAATAAAAAAATTAATGAAATTTATTTTATAAATACAAAAAACATAAACTTTTACAAATTTTATTTTATTGTTTCTGTAGTGCTTAATATAGTAATTAATAAGTAGAGGCCAACTAGCTCTTTGATCCTTACTAGCACCAACCTAGAACTGTAACACCCTATTTTATAATTTATAAAGGCATTGTTACGAATATGTTAATATTATTTGAAACATATTCTTACTATATATATAGCTTTATGTTCGAGGTCATTGATATATCTATATAGATTTAATATTTAACTAGTGATGGACTTGAATTGTAAAGTAAGTTAACTGATACAATGTAACACGATCTAAAGGCGAGGACCAATTATGCTTCCATGTGCGATCGACTTTTAGGGTTTATGGGGTTGATCGCCATTTGAGTTGTGTCAGGTATTCACCAGTACTGCGCAGGTAGAACTAGGGCTACGAACCTATGTAAGTTAGGCGAGTACAAACCGGGTGAAGTCGACTAAGGGTTTGTAGAACCCTAAAGTTGACCGATTTCATTAGAAGAGGAAAGGAGGATTCCGGTTTGGTTAGGAGGGAATGGAATGAGAAATTAGTTGTAGAATGTCTTGGTAGTTATAGGATACAAAGGAACATTCTACACCAACTAGGATTCCCTTTAATTATCACCAAGTACATAAGTTTGACAAACTGTCAAACTTAATCCGTATTGTAGGATTCGGCCGACCATACACCTAAGGGTTATGGTTTTGCCTTTTATGTACTTAATATATTTGTTCCGGATGAATATATACTCCCCGAATAATTATCATTTTACCCTTTAATAAAAATACTAATGTATTTTCATTTCTAATTCATTTTGTCACTTGTTTCTTATTTTCACTTACGTGTTCCTTTTAGTGTGCGCTGGTGTGACCCTTACGCATTTCTGTGAAAGCTACTCATGAAAGATGTTGTTTGCACATAATCCTTTCAGACTTCCACTTGTGCAAAGCAACAACATGAGTACCACTTTTACAGTACTAAGTGGTCACTAGCAAGACATTGCAGTACCCTACTCACAGAAACCGATTCAATACCCAAGTAGTGACTTCCTCAACTTAACCTATCCAGTTGAGTCCAAGTATATGGTTGTATCACTTCGCACTTTTCGATATTTTAGAAAGCAGCCGACATGGATATGTTAACCTCGATACTTTCGTCATATCGTGTTCTCGCGAATGATTTCCAAAGTGACTTCAGGCACTTTTATCATACAATAGTACTTTCATAAATCATTATACAATCAAGGCCCCCGGTAAAATATCCTTTTCTCCTGTCTATTTCAACTTGGAGCTGCAAATTACCATATCGGTCAATAAGCCATCTTTCCTTACCTCCAACTGGATCCAGCATTACACTGGTACGCTGGAAACTAAGCCAAAACTCAATGAATAAATAAAGTTAAATGACGTAATACCTCAGGTTATTGGGATATTATGCTACGATCCAAGAATGCCATTAACTGGTTACTCCATGTGGTCACTTCTAGATCATGGCCATGTCCAACATTTGCCCTGCAAATGCATGTGAAAATCAGTAATCCCCAAAATGCAATATTATTTCACAATAGTTGTTACATTATCTAGGTCTCCTACCATGATAATCAGCTATAGGCCCTTTCAGAATGAAATGTATTACATTTACATATTCAAAATATGCTAGGTATAACGAGTCTAGGACATTGCTTAAAATTCACGGTGATTGATTTAGCTCCTATAAAAAAGTGTTGGGAGTAAACAATCACTACATTAATATTTCTAACAATCCAATCTTTTGGGTACCATCGAGCCTCACTTATCAAACCTTAACATTGTCTTACTTTTAATGAACCTAAGTGAATTTTGGTAATAGCGATTTAGTCATATTGGGTCTTAGACTTAGCTAAATCGTGACACATTCAGCTTAGCGTTCAACGATGCACTTCAATCTAACTATAGCTAGAATGAAGTTATTCCCACAAATAAGAACCATGACTCCTTGTTACTGATTCTCCTAAGTCCCTGAGAACTTCAGTACAAGCCCCTCAAAAACCGCGATGTAGATGTGCGTTTCCTGATTTGAAATCCCAGATTCAAATCATTCTAGACGCGTGGCTTCGTTATTTGTTCATAACAACTCAAGATCAACATATCTTACGTGCCAAACTATCTTGCCGTTTGTTCAGGATCTTGATATCCTCCCACTTAATCATGCAATAATAGGAATTCTCCCATAAATCCTCTAAATCTACAATTCCTATCATGCTTTGTACTTAATTTCCCATGCTCACGCTTCCATTTCTCAATTCTGATTTAAACTCCTCTGATTAGGTCCGATTAAGGACTTTCATCTTGAGTACATTAATTTGATCTTGTTTAACAAGTGTTAACCCAGTTAGTTATTCCTCCTGTAAAGCACTTTTAGTTTTACCCGAACATTCCAAAGCAGCGTGAGATTTTACTCGTGATCTACAAAGTCATGCCCTTTCAAGTTTGAATTACAGATTTAAAATGCTACCTGGTAGCATATGAGCTTTAGTCAATTTATAGATTTCTGGAAATACTATCACTCAAGTATTTCACTTTTACAAGAATTCTTCTATATCGAATATCCATGATATTTGATTGTATTGCAAATGAAGTCGACGTCTTATCAAGACCTCGAGATAGGCTTAAGTATTAATAATTCTATATATTTAGATTCTGGTAGAAATATTTATAGTCAATCCATGACTATCTTCTTTGATACGTTTATCATAGACATATGTTAATAATCAAAGACTCTTGTTAATTTGAACTTCCATCATAGATGAATTGCATCAAAGTTAATGATTATCTTTGAACCTCTATCCTAGATAGATTACATCAAAGTTTATCATAATAAGCTTTGCAGCTAATGAAAAACATTTCCTTTTACGTCACCAGTTCTTTAAAGAACCCGTAAAGTATGATCTTCTAAGATCAAACCAGATAGATTGTTCTTTCTCGTAGATACTTTTGGAATTACCCTAAGCTTTATCAAAAACTTTTAAACCATAGATTTTAATACATCTATGCTAGATATAAAATTTCAAAAATGGTTTATAGAGAAAAGATAAAAAAAAACTTTTAAAGTTTTAATATCCTTTATTTTTTATGACTTCAAAAATGGTTTATAGACAAACATCATCTAAAGAATAAGCTCTGAAGAGTAAAAAGCAGGTTTTTAAGACATAAATTTAAAGTTATAAAACCTATATCCCAAAAGGTAGTTAACCAATGCACTTCCCAGACGCCATTCTTTTCTTTCTGCAAAATTGCATATTAACTGATGCGCGTCCTACATGTCATCCTTCTGCAGGGCTGCACTTCTCGACAAAGTTGCTTCAACAACTTCCTTTAAGTGCACTATACATCACTTTACCCAATATTATGTGCACTTGCATAACTGGTTAACTTTAATGGTTCTTAAATAAACCATTTTTTAATAGAAATGATTAACAGACACAATCTATAAATATAGATTTATCGCGAATAGACATACATTGTCTACGCAATTTCTTAGTTCCTCAAGATACCTTGACTTTCATCAAGTATCTTTTGAAAAAAATACTTGTACTCTGGTGTTGGATTGATAATCTTATCAAGTCATACCTCTCATTTTGTTCTTATACTTGTAATCATCTTACTTGTCACTTAATCTTAAGCCTAGGCGCAATCACTCAGCACATCATCGCATAATCTCCTCCTTATTCTAAATGCCTTCAAACGAGAATATTACCCGGTAGTTATGGATAGCCAGGTTACTTAAAATGATTAAATCCCCTTCATCCCATGATGAATATTACTTTTAATTGTTAACTATTTTGTTTTATCTTTTTAACATTTAGGCTATGTTTGGCAGGGGCTTAAATGAGGCTTATCGGGGCTTGGGCTTTTAAAATAAGCCGGTTAATAAAATAAGTCTTGTTTGTCATGGGGCTTATGGAAGGGCTTATAAAATAAGTCGGCTAAAAACTTTAACCCCATAAAAGGGGCTAAAAACTTTAGCCCGGGGCTTTTGAAGAATAGATTACTTATTTACCCACAAAAATATCTAACATATACAAAAACTCATTTAATTATGTCCTTTTTAGAATTTTGCAATAATAAGCCCCAACACCAGCCCATTTGCCAAACAAGTTTATAAAAATACAAAATTTAATTTCTGCTTATAATATAAGTCCTAGCCCCAGCCCATTTCGCCAAACATACCCTTAATTTGTCAAACTTTTAATAACTCGTGAATTACACGGGCACTTAAACTAGTTAAGTATATAACGCAATACATAATTATGAAAGTAGAGTTACTTTATTTTGCATACTCATATTTTACTGCATATCAATGGATAAATCTCCACCATCCATTTAGTTTGATCTAAATGAGGGGATTAACCTAAGATTTAATATGGAAACCTAAATCCATATTTTTTTCCCATTTTTCTTTGTCTTTTTGTTTTTCTCATCATTATTATTTTTTTGTCTATTTTTTTCTATTTAACGTTTTTTTTCTTTTCATTTTTTCTTTTTTTAATCACTTTATTTTCACTTTTTTCCTTTTTTTTTTCTTTTCTAATTCACTTTTTTTGTTTAATAATTCATTTTTTTGTTCACTTTTTTCCCTTTTTTCCTGCTTTCATACGTTTTCACCTGTTTTTTTTACATATTTGCCCGTTTTCATACGTTTTTGCCTGTTTTCATATGTTTCTTCTGTTTTCTTACGTTTTTGTCCGTTTTCCCCCGTTTTCATACGTTTTCGCCTATTTTCTTATGTTTTCGCCCGTTTTCATACGGTTTTGTCTGTTTTCATATGTTTTCATCCGTTTTCTTACGTTTTCGCCCGTTCTCATATGTTTTCTTACGTTTTTATACGTTTTCGTCCGTTTTTATACGTTTTCGTCCGTTTTCGTTTGTTTTAATATGTTTTCATCCATTTTCTTTCGTTTTCGTCCATTTTTCATGCATTTTCAGACGTGCTTTTACGCTTTCATACGTTTTTGTCCATTTTCATACATATTCATCTGTTTTCTTGCGTTTTCATCCATTTTCTTATGCTTTCATCCGTTTTCTTACGTTTTCGTCCGTTTTCATTCGTTTTCATTCGTTTTCATCCGTTTTCTTTCATTTTCTTCCTTTTTCATTGTGTTTTTACGCTTTCATACGTTTTCATTCATTTTCGTACGTTTTTAAATGCTTTTGGCCGTTTTCAGACATTTTCATACGTTTCTGAATATCATAAGAGATATTATGTGATATTCATAATATTACAAGTGATATTTCGTGATATTCTGAATATCACAAGTGATTTTTTGAATATCACATGTGATATTCTTTGATTATCTGAGTACCACGAATATCAGAAGTGATTTTCTGAATATCATAAGTGATTTTCAACTAATGTTTTGTAACATGAAAATCACAAGTGATATTTAGAAAACCACAACTGATAGATATTCAGGAAATCACAAGTGATATTCAGAATATCACAAGTGATAGATACTCTGAATATCAATTGTGATATTCAAAAACGTATGGAAAACGTAAGAAAATGGATGAAAATATAAGAAAATCACAAGTGATATTCGTCGGTTTTCTTACGTTTTCAAATGTTTTCGTTCGTTTTCATACGTTTTCGTCCATTTTCATTCGTTTTAATACGTTTTCATCCATTCTCTTTCGTTTTTGTCCATTTTCATACGTTTTCATCGATTTTCAGACGTGCTTTTACGCTTTCATACATTTTTGTCCGCTTTCATACATATTCGTCCATTTTCTTGCGTTTTCATCCATTTTCTTACGCTTTCGTCCATTTTCATACGTTTTCATTCATTTTCATACGTTTTCATCTGTTTTCATACGTTTTCTTTCGTTTTCGTTCATTTTTCATATATTTTCGTCCTTTTTCATGTTTTTTTAAGCTTTCATACATTTCCATCCATTTTCATTCATTTTCGTCCATTTTTAAATGCTTTTGGCCTTTTTCAGATATTTTTATACGTTTTTGAATATCATAAAAGATATTTTGTGATATTCATAATATCACAAGTAATATTCTGTGATATTCTGAATATAACAAGTGATTATTTGAATATCACATGTGATATTCTTTGATTTTCTAAATATCACAAGTGATATTCTGAGTACCACAAATGACATTCTGAAGATCATAAGTGATATTATGATCCATTCAGAATATCACAAGTGATATTCTGAATATCACCAATGATTTTCTGAATATCACAAGTTATTTTCAACTAATTTTTTGTAAAATGAAAATCACAAGTTATATTCAGAAAACCACAAGTGATAGATATTCAGAAAATCACAAGTGATATTCAGAATATCACAAGTGATATTCAGAATATCACAAGTGATACTCTGAATATCAATTATGATATTCAAAAACGTATATAAAACATAAGAAAATGGATGAAAACATAATAAAATCACCACTGATATTCAGAAAATCACAAGTGATATTCTGAATATCACAAGTGATATTCAGAAAATCACAAGAGATATTATGAATATCACTTGTAATATTCAGAAACGTAAGAAAACAGACGAAAATGTAAGAAAATGGACGAATACGTATGAAAACGGACAAAAACGTATGAAAGCGTAAAAGAACGTATGAAAACGGACAAAAACATATGAAAAATGGATGAAAACGGACAAAAACATATGAAAAAGAACGAAAATGGACGAAAACATATGAAAATGGACGAAAATTGGCGAAAACGTAAGAAAATGGACGAAAACATACGAAAATAGACGAAAATGTATGAAAGCGTAAAAACACATCTAAAAATGGACAAAAACGAATGAAAAATAGATGAAAAGGATGGAAATGGACGAAAACGTATTAAAACGAATGAAAATATACGTAAACGAGCAAAAACATAAGAAAACTGGCGAAAACGTATAAAAACGAACGTAGACGGGCAAAAACGTAAGAAAACGGACGAAAAAAATATGAAAACGGACGAAAATGTATAAAAACGGACGAAAATGTATGAAAGCAGACAAGAACGTCAAAATGTGGACGAAAACGTATGTAAACGGACAAAAACGTCTGAAAACGGACGAAAACGTATGAAAACGGACGAAAATGTATATAAATGAACGAAAACGGATGAAAACATATAAAAACGGACGAAAATAGACGAAAACGTTTGAAAAGAGACGGAAACATAGAAAAACGGAAGAAAATGTTAGAAAACAGACGAAAACGTATGAAAACGGACAAAAACGTCTGAAAACGGATGAAAACATATATAAACAAACAAAAACGTATGAATACGGACAAAAACGTATAAAAACGAACAAAAACGTTTGAAACGGATGAAAACATGTAAAAACAGACGAAAACGTTTGAAAGTAGACGAAAGCGTAAAAAAACAGACGAAAACGTTTGAAAAAAATCGAAAACGTATGAAAACAGACGAAAACGTTTGAAAGTAGACGAAAGCGTAAAAAAACAGACGAAAACGTTTGAAAAAAATCGAAAACGTATGAAATTGGAAGGAAAAAACGTTAATTATTAAAAAAATGAATTAGAAAAAAAAAAGACAAAAAAAAAAAAAGAAAAAACGTGATTTAAAAAAAAAGTAGAATTACAGAAAAAAAAAAGGGAAAAATATGGAATTACTTTTCTATATTAAATCTTAGGTTAATCCTCACCATTAGATCAAATTAGATGGATTATAAAGATTTGTCCCTTGGTATACACCAAAGGTATGCAATTGAATTTTCCCGAATGAGAGTATATTAAGTTGAGTATTAATAGTAAACATAAAACATGATGTCAACTAGGATGGTTTCTTTGGTTTGTGTTTGATTTCATCGGGTTATCGGTTCTTTCTCACCCAGCACTAGCTATTTTTTAAGTATGATAATGCAACAATTAACATTTTGTTACTTTGTTCGCGAGTTTGTTTTCTGGAGTGAAAGGGAAAGGTTGGGATGGTAATAAAAAAAAAATTGTGTTTTTGAGATTTTTTAAAGGAAAGAGTAAAGTAATAGTAAATTAGATCAAAATTACTCTCTTAATTTACTTTTTAAATTGGGATGAAATGAAATAAAGTTGATTTTCTCTTTTTTTTACTTCACTCTTCTTTTCCTCTTCATCTCTTTTCTTTCCGTTATAATCGGAAACAGAGCGTTTAGGGTATTTGGCGTGGACAGGTTGAGCTTAAAAGCGGTGAGGAATAAGCAATTTGTGAGTAATTTTTAAAAAGACTAATTTTCGTGGCCGGCACTGAACAAACAAACCCTTGTTATTAAAAAAAAAAAAAAAAAAAAAAAAAAAAAAAAAAAAAAAAAACCATTTTTGAAACCGAATCAGGAGTGTTGGGAGTTGAAGAGAAGAAAAGATGATAAAAGTAAGCGTAAAGTTTAACGGAAGATCTATACCAATAGACATCTCTCCTGAGTCGACTGTTAAAGACCTTAAACTTTTGCTTCAACCACTCACCGATGTTCTTCCACGCGGTCAAAAACTCATCGCTAAAGGCAAGATTCTTGATGATGATATGCAATTGAATGGGCTCTCTAAGATTCAACTCATTGCTTCCCATGGTCTACATCAAGGGGTATTTTTATTTATTTCTTCTTCTTCTTCTTTGTTATTATACAACTTAATCAAAATAATAATAATAATAATTGCATCCAATAGAGTGGTCCCGTCAAGAAGGAATCTCCTCCTGTGGTAAGGCACGCCAATACCAGAGATAATAAACAAGTCACTATTGTCAAGAGTCAATTCGAAAGATGGAAGCTTACCGGTGTTATCGCTCTTTCTAATGCTGACATTAAGGTAATTAAACATTTTTATAAGTTCGATAATCTCAAAATGTCAAGTTTCATAAGTTTAGTAACCTAAGTGAACAAAATGAAAGTTCGGTACCTTAAGTTTAGTAGCATATTTGTATATTAACCCAGGGAAAAGGTTACAGTCTCTAGACTAAAGCACAAACTAAATTGACTATACGTCGCCAAGTTGCATCTTTCGCGATCAAACTGGTGAATTTAAGAAAGGATGAGAAAAACACCTTTAGATTATCTTTACTAGAGCCCTACTTGCCATTTGACCTTTATTATCGTTTGCTCATCCATTTTAAAAAGTTTGTATTGCCTTAGTTTGGTGTTGGTTGTCTTCTAGTTTTAGCCTGGTTCATTTATTATTTGACAATGAAACTAGCTTTTTTATGAATTAGATCATATTAGCGTAAACATTTGGTACTAATATAATGTTGAACCAAATAGGTCATACCTCAAGAAGTTTGGAACTGTGGATCCTCTGTAAGATTTCTTGATCTCAACTGCAACTCAATACAAGATATACCAGAAACTATTGGTCATTTAACCTCATTGCAGGTGAGACCATCTTTCATCTTTAGCATTTTAAACAAATATACTTATCAGACGATGATGTAGTAATTTTTGGATCTTATGTTCATTCCGTAGAAACTTCTCTTGAATGCAAATTGCATAACAGATGAATGTCTAAGCTGGAAAGGACTGTCATTCCTGAAATCTCTTTCGTTACTCTCTTTGAATCAGAATCTGTAAGCATCTCACTGCTTCAACATAATAATACTTGATGCTGCGTATTACTGTAGTAATCGAGTGATTATCCCGTATGAGTGTGCTAACCAAAGTGACATATTTTTTGCAGTTTGACAGTGTTACCCTCTGATTTGGCCTACTTAACTACCCTGAAGGAGCTTCATGTTGCAAACAACAAATTGACATCTCTTCCTGATAATATAGGATTGCTAGTACATCTTGAAGTTTTAGAAGCCAATGACAACAGGTAACATATTCCTCATCACTTATTATCATGACAAATCCTCTGTGTTTACTCATTATTCACCCGGATAATGCACTACCCTCTCTTTGTAATATGATTGGATCAATATATTGTCTTGCAAGTTTTTATTGGTTCTAAAAACATTGCTAACATGATTTATTATGTTTGTCCCATATTAATTGCAACGCCTGAGTAGACAGTAGAATTCTCAATGATGATGAGAATGGACAAGTAACTCATTTTGGGTACGGAGCCTGTGTTGAACTCTAAGCAATAGTAGTATAGTACCACTTCTCTGAAGATAGTTTCTTTGCCTACCATTTCTTATAGACAGTTACTTCTTTTTAAATAAGAGAATTCAGAATCCTATCATTAACCATGGATGTAAGCATAGAAGTGGAAAATATGTTGAACCAGGTAAATAATGTGTCTTTTTTTGTATCATGCAATTTACCGTGTGGGTGTGTTTATGAATATGAACAAGTAATTCAGAGCCCGAAGGTCTCAGAAGTGGCCCGATTTAAACCTAGTTGGGTAAACATCTTGCGATGGCTAGTTTCCCTGGAAACGGCCACGGGTATACTGGTTAGGCCTCTTACAGTGGAGTTAAAAAGGCTCTACTTTCCCCCGGTAGCCTAAACAGGATCCCTCTCCATTTACCCGCTTTTAGATAAGAAACATAAACAAAAGAAAGTAATTTCACAGTTTTCATGAGACATCTGAAAAGATAAGTGGTGTGTTAGCAACTTTCATGGGAGGATAACCAAATTGAATACTTTTTCATTTATTTATGAAGACTTTTAATACGAGTAAGGACTTGGATATGCCATGAGCACTACTTTAGACATTCATATGATGTTTTCGTTTCATTAATAAATTGATAATCTTCTCTGAAGGCTGAGCACTATTCCTTCATGTATAGGGAGCTGCTCTTCCCTTGTTGAAGTAAGTTGCTGGTATCTCTACCTCACACTAATGTGGCAACATCTTTCTTCCTTTAATGATTATTTGAACCTATGGTGTTATGCAGGTTGATTTTTCATCAAATCTTCTCGTAGAGCTACCAGAAACATTGAGCAATTTGAGAAATCTGAAGGTGTTTTTCTCATCCTTTGTTAAATTCACCTGTTTGATCGCGAAAGATGCAACTTGGCGACGTATAGTCATTTTGGTTTGTGCTTTATTCTAGAGGCTGCAATTTTTTCCCCGGGTTAATATACAAATATGTTACTTAACTTTTTCAAAAAAATGCGCCTAAGGTACCGAACTTTCATTTTGTTCACTTAGGTTACTGAACTTATCAAACATGACATTTTGAGGTCACTGAACTTATAAAATATACGTAAACTTGTTAAAACACGACATTTATGTTACTTAACTGATCCATAAATATACGTTCAAGTCACTCCGATTAACATTGAAATTATAGAACAATATGCTTCCTATAAGTTTTTTTTGATAAAAATGTGAACATATATATATTACCACCAACACATCTATAATGTTTACAATGAGAATCAGGGTCACAAACATGCTTGAGTTCCAACAGAAATACAGAACTAACACAATTCATTCTATCTGATCCTTTCTCTCTATACATCACATTTTCCATCCACAGTCACTACATTTCCCATACAACTTTGCATACTTTGAAGTAATCCCAGTGTAACATTACCTCAAAACTCAAAGCCTACAGACCTCATGACTAAGAAGACCTACATGTACAGCCTACATTTCCTCCATGAAGGCTAAGATATAATCCTACCTGCAGCTACAGCCTCACATCAGAATTACATCTTAGGCATCCATGAAAGGCCTAAGTTAGTACATAGATCTTGTTACCATAGATTAGGAACTACATTTCCTTTCATAAAGAGTATCTAAAGGACATATTGCAGCAACCACCTCACAATATACCCAAAGATACACATCTATGCCAGGCATCATTCCAAACCTCTATGGCCGCTCTATAACTCCATTCACCCTCATTACAGCATACCCATCCACCAATAACACTCATACAAACACCCCTTAATCACTTCTTTTTCCAATTCATGTCCACATTCCATTCCTCAGCCACTTTGCTTACTTGATATGATTTGATTGACATTCAAACTCTGCAACTGCAACCTGATGTTTTGAATTATCCTTTGCAGAACATTATCTGAGTTCATCTTTTCATTAGCAAACAATCTAGCATTCTTTTTCTTCCATATATAGTACACAGCAGTGGCTATAATTATTCTCCTCAGCACACTTCTAATGGCATTGTCACATGGTAAAGCTGCAATTTCCTCAATGATGTCCTTCCAATCATCAGGAATGAATTTCATATTCAATTTTCCTTTTAGCTTCTCCCATATCTTTTTAGAGAACATTTGAAGAATAAATGATCATGGGAATCATTTTCTTTGTTCACAGAAGGCATAACAGAACAGTAGACTTCCATTTCATTATTCTATCTTGAGTGGACACTGGACAGTTTCCCATGAATGGCCATCCAAAGAATGAAGGCACATCTTGGGTTACACTGAGCAAACCATACCACCTTCCACCAATTTTACAATGTTAATTTGCTCTCTTAGATCAAACCATGCATTTTTAACAGTAAAATCCACCACTTTACCATCCTTATTCCTCCATTTCACACAATCCATAACATTCTTTTGTAGTGTAGGTACATCGTACATTGACAGTTTTAAGGATAGCTAATTTAGAATACCAGCCATCTGGCCATTTCCATTTGCCATCTTCAATCATATCAGCAACAGAGCAGTCTTCCATTAATCTTGCATCATATAACATTCTGTTAGAGATGAATTTTCAGTATCTTAGGCGCACTTTTTTGGAAAGTTTTGTGACATCTTTGCCTATTAACCCTTTTTTCCCTCTACTTATGAATGATCAGTTTGGTTTGTGCTTTATGTCAAAGACACCAAATAGCTTAAGGGGGAGATGTTAAATTGATTGAACGGGTTGAAAGTCACCCAAATCAATTTTAATGCATATGACTTCCTAAATTGTTTTTCAAATATTTGAAATTATCGCTGTAAGACTATTGTTTTTGCAATCATGACTTACACCTTTATCATTTATACACAAAATGGAGAAAAGTTTTTGCTGGTCAACGCTGATCCAACCAGCTTCTACTAGTACTAAAGAACGATCTAGTTTGACCTTATATCTTACCTACTCGCCTGACCACCCATTTTGTTGCCACCTCAAATCTATTGCAAAGAAAGACTTCTATATCAAACCCTGAGTAGCCTTAGTACATGATTGACAATCACACATGTTATAGTAATTTAGAAGAAAGAAAACATGAAGGTATAAATATGTATGTGGTTCAGTTAGCTGATTACATCGCTTACTACTGTTACCGTTTATAAGTCTCTTGTAAATTTTAGTTAGATCAACTTTATTATAGCAATATCCCTTACAGAAAGAACTAACACATGATCATACTAACTACCATAGTCGATGTGCAGTTGTTTGTGCTTTCTTGGTGCTTTGTTTGTACACAGTCCAAGGGCATGTTGAATGAGCATATATAAAATGATTTTTGCTATATTAATGTTCTAAAATGTTATCTTTAGATGTGTGTCTGTTGTAAGAGTCAGATAATCAGTTGCTTGACTGCTTAGTGGATTCTGATTATTTAGTGTAATTATTTGATAACTTGACAGAAATATTCTTCTATATATCTACAGGATATTTAATCTTTAGAATGTCCAAAAAATTATATTAACAAACTAACAATAATGGTATCTTTTTTATTCTGTATTTATTAACAAATGTTTAATTGGATGGAGTGCCTAGGAATAGGAATCATTGAACTTGTTTGGATGGAGGTAACGTGTTTTGGAGGACCTAGGAATGCGATTTCTGATTTGAATTGGGGAAAAACTGATTTATTATTTGATTAATGATTTTGCGGGAAATCAGATTGTAAATTCTGGTCTCCCTTTCAGTTATTGATTTTACGGATGATATTGATGGAGCGAATTGATAATTTGTGTTTCTATACATGTAGACGATTTTGTCGTGCTAGATATTTGTGTACACTTATAAATTGCTGGATACATTAAATACGCAGAAAGTGTATATCCTGATGATATATGTTATAATAACTGACCAAAATCCAAACCTATAACCCAACAGTTGAATCATATCTCCTAGGGCCAGTAGCATATTGAACAATAAGAAAGGGGCTGGAATGACTTAGGAAAACACGTAATGTTAGTATCTTTCTAAGTAATCATTAAAAATTAGAATAATCTTATGCAGTCACTAGAAACTGACTATTACGACTTGAAGTCACAATAATAAATTAATAGTTTGATAATGCACTTTTAAACATCTGCTTAGACTACATACTGATGTGTTCACCTACAGTTTCCTTGCATGTTCATGCTCGATTTATACAATGCAGGCATTGCATCTTCATAACAACGGGCTAAAAGCACTTCCATCAACATTGTTAAAAAACTGCACCCAGCTATCGACTCTGGACCTCCATGGCACCGAAATAACATTGGACATGCTTCGAGAGGTATGCTATTCTCATTCATAGTTTCTGTGTTTTTGTACACTGATTTTGACGAAGAAATATGATTGCAGTTTGAAGGATGGGAAAGCTTTGATGAGCGACGTCTTCTAAAACATTCCAAACAACTGGCGTTTCGGGTGAGGGGAGCCTCTTATTTTGATGAAGGTGCTGATAAAAACTAATAGTTTGGAGATTTTTCACAGGCATACATATGTTTTTGGAGTTCTTAAGACTACTAGATCAAAATCCCAATTTATGTAGTACTCTTCTACCAACATTTTAGCTATGATTCTTATTCAAATGGATTGCGTTAGCGATTATTGTTGTAGTTGACATTTGACATGTTGGGAGAAAGTGGATTTTTGACAATTTTCGTGAGGAACCATTGGAGAATAAAGGGTTTCATATGAGTGAGGAGTTGGGATTGGTTGATAGGAGATTATATACGTTAATTATCTAGTGAAGCTCTTAGATGCCAAAAATAAAAAATAGAGTAAACTACACCGTTCGTCCTTGTGGTTTGCGTTGATCGACGAGTTTCGTCCTTTGACCGAAAAAATGCACCGTCCGTCCTTAACTGCGAAACGTTATGTACCGTTAGTCCCTCCTAACGGTTCTCACTAACTTTTGTTAAATCGCCACACATGATGTACACAAGAGGGCAAAATGGTCTTTCTCATCACAAAGTAAACACGTTTAAATATAACAAAAATTTACTCATTCCCACAACACATGTGTCTTTATCGTTTTATTATCTCATCTCTCTCCCTCTGTTATTCTCTCCTCTCTTCTTCATTATTATAAGAGTTAACTACATTTTTGGTCCTCGTGGTTTACCGGGTATAACGGTTTTGGTCCAATAGTTTAAAACGTAACGGATCCAGTCTAAGATCCGACGACCCGTAACACTTTTGGTCCAATATTTTGTTGACTGTTAGTTTGACCAGTTAAAAACCATAAAATGACTAAAATACCCTTGTTTGTCAATAAGAAATGTCTAAAATACCCTCCTCTTTATTATTATTATTATTATTATTATTATTATTATTATTATTATTATTATTATTATTATTATTATTATTATTATTATTATTATTATTATACACCAACAATGATAGATCTGTTCCCACGTTTCTTTCATCCATTTTTTTTCTTCAACTTCATCTTCCCGGACAACTAAACCCAGAATCCGACGACCAAAACCCATATTCCGGCAAGATTCCGGCGACCATGTTTTATACCTATCTTGTTGAGGCTTTTATTTCCAACTAATCCTAACAAAACCAAACCAAACCAAACTCCTTCATCTCCGCTAATCCAAACCAAACCTCCATTCATTCTTAATCTACTTTTTTCTTAATCAACCATTACCCACTTCAAAACCCACCACCAATCCCCCTCCTCACTCTATAACCACTCACTCAAATACCCATCAAATATAACCTATCTACAAATCCCCACATTTCTTCTTCTTTAACCCAAATGGAACACAAACACTTCAACAAAACCCATCACCATCTTCGAACCGAAATCGAACACAAACACTTTAACAAAACCCATCACCATCTCCGAACCCATCACATTTCTTCTTCTTTAACCCAAATTGAACACAAACACTTTAACGCAAGCATAGCTTCTTTTCTTTTAATATAAAACGCAAGCACAAAAGATCAAACAAACATAAACCAACATGAGATAGTATTAAAAAAATCTTGAAACCGAGCCTTGTGGTGTTTGTGTGGTTCGAACAAGCCAAAACCAGAGAGGTTTAAATTGTGTTTCGATTGCTTCTAGGAAAAGTGTTTGGGTGTGCCTAGATTGGTGAGTTAAGGGACTAAATAACGGATTTGTTAAGTCGAGATTTGAGAATATAGTTTGTGTTCGGATCAGATTTACCAAAGGGACAAACATTTTTTGGTGTTAATGTTTTAGGTGTGTGAGAATGAGATGTAAAAAATGACTGTGGGTGTGTTTGAAGACAATATAAAGAATATAAAGAAAAATGGACCAAAATACCCTTGTTTTTAACGGTCAAACTAAGTTTGACTAACGGTGATAGTAAAAATGGACCAAAAGTGTTACGGGTCGTTGGATTCTGGACTGGATCCGTTACTTTTAAAAATATTGGACCAAAATCGTTACACCCGGTAAACCACAAGGACCAAAAATGTAGTTAACTCTTATTATAACCATCTTTTCAGTAAGCTAACCCACCCACCACAAAACATAAATATGAAATATAAATATGAACAAACACAGAAAAATAAATAACAACAGTTTCACCGCAAAATTAGAACAAATCCACCACAAAACGTTGCCACCAGTTTCACGAATCCAGAAACAAAAATAGGAACAAATAAGTTACTCTTAATTATTCTTTAATTAGGATTTATTCATACATCGGATCTGACCGAAAAACTACCACAAATTTCGTCAAGAGATAAAGATTTCGTGGTCCATGGTGGTGTACTCGATGGTGGTGTGGGCGGAGCCATGCTTTGGCTACCTGTGGCATGTGCCACATATGGATTGGCCATGTGAACTGTAGTATTTTTTTCTTCTAGGTCCAAGTTATGTTGGGATGGAAAAAATTAAGGAGAATTAGCTACGAAGGTTTTGAAAGAGAGGAGAACTTCCAGGGAAGAAGAAGAGTTCTTGGAGAGAGAGAAAAAAAGCATTAAATATTGTTAGTGGGTAAAAGATATGTGAAGAGATAAATAAAGTTTATTTGTTTAACAAATAGTTTCAAATTTTGAATAACGACAACGGCTTTCTTTGCCTGTACACAAATTTGTACTTTTTGCTACTGAAATATGTCATCTATAATGTTTTTTATGTGTGAAAATGGATTGAAGAAGTTGTATTTGTAGTTAGAAAATTTTATTTTGTTGGTAGTTCATTACGTATATATTACGGCGTAGTAATATTTTAAACTATATTTGTATTATGCTATTTACCTTATAGAATTAAGATACATGAGACACGATTTTAGTATTCCACATAGCTAGTTATCAGACTTTTTTTACCTTGACAAAATATTTGATGTTTTTTACTTTATAAAACGCATGACGACACTGTTGTGGGTAATTCATGTTCTACTTGTGATTCTAAGTTTTCCTTCTTGCATTGTAACATTTGTTACAGGGTGATCGAAGTATGTTTATTAATTTGCATATGATTTTTGTAATACTCACTTTTTATTTATACTCCGTATTGGTAAGAATTTGGGGTAGAAAAAAAATCAGTTGTGCCACACATGTATAAAATTTCTAGATCCGCCACTGGTGGTGTCTCTGTTTTGTCCGATGGTGGCCGGATATAAGCGGTCCACCAACCAAGGATATGAACATCAACTATTTGGTGCGGTGACCGTGGGAGTGATGGTTGATGGGTTTGGTCTGGTTGTATGTGTAATTTGGTGGGTGTAATTTTTGCGTATGTGATGTTTGATGAAATGTTTGTTTTGTTGTACGTTAGTTATGGTTGTGAAATGATATGGGTATCAATTATTTTTCCAGTTTGATGGTCAGATGTGGTTTTACTTATTCGTCTTCATCATCTTCTTCTTGTTGATGATTTTGTGTGTATGGTGGGTGATGGGTTTTGGATATGTTTAATTGGTAGATGCGGGTCATGAGAGCAAGTTGTTGACTGAGGTTATAAATGTTCATGAAGCATTTTTTGGTGTTGATTTTAGGGTTTGTGAATGTGGCTAACGGTGGTGGGAGTGGTGTGAAGATGATGATGAAGATGAAGAAGAAATAAATGTAGTTTGTGGTGGGACCCGCTATTGATATTAAAGCTAGTTTAGTTGTTACTGGTAAGCCATAATAATAAAATAACTAATTTACCCTCAGACCTAGACTTAAAAGGACGAAAATATCCTCAGAGGTAGAGACTTAACGCTAGTTAGTGTGACCCATTAAAGTGAAGGACCAACGGTACATAACGTTTCGCAGTTAAGGACGGATGGTGCATTTTTTTCGGTCAAATGATGAAACTCGTCGGTCAACGCAAACCACAAGGACGAACGGTGTAGTTTACTCTAAAAAATAAAAAGGCGACTATATAATCTTCGGTTAAATAAAAGCAAACATTTTTGCTACTGTATAATTTTGTAAGGCACCTTCAATTCACTTATATAAATCAACCAACTTCATGGCCTATTCCGATGGGCTGGTAAGCTTCATGATAAATATGTCAAATTCTAAAATTAAAAGCAAAATCGTGAGATAATGGAAAAACAAATTAAAATAACAAAATGCAAGTAACTAAGTTTTCGTGTAATATATCTAAAAAGATAATGAAGTTGTTAAGAATACACGTCAGGTGCTTATTCAAAATACGAAGTGTAGAGAAGATATTAGAAACCTGGCCTTGGCTCTTTGATGAAACACTCAAGTTTAGCAACCAAACAACTCCAATCACCATGACTAGATATATAATCTCAGGATGACAACCTCCTATGCCCACAAGAACACTCTACAGCACAAACATTCAAGACACCGGCCCTTGACTGACAGGAAACAATTGTATTCCCAAAACAAACCATTCCCTCACAATTGGAGGGGTACTTGGAAACAACCTTCATAAACTAAACATGTCAACAGATCCTCACGGTTAAAAAAACACAAACTTTGAGACTTCACTAATCAAACAAAAGTCATCACAGAAGAGAGCAAAAAAAAAAATACTTTAGAAAAAAAAAGGCCTACACTAGCACACGCGCTCGTTACTTACACCCCTCAAAAAACAAGAAGAAGGCCAAAGGATTATACAGGGAAAAAAACACTTGTTTTCTTTGAAAAAAGTAAAGTTTGGAATGGCTTCCAAACGACCAAAGACATACCCATTTTATAGGCAAAAATGGGGGCCCAACGGACACGTCTCCAAAAATTCTTAGGAGTTAAACCGCGTTGAACGCGTAAACCTCACGCAAAAAGGGCAGTGTCCTTTCAGGTGTTAAACTATAGACACCAAAATGGCTAATTCACAGCCGGAGACACAAATCGAGGAAAATCTCAAATCCTTGGTCAGCAAGACCCTAAATGACTAAGAAAGAGACCGTTTATTGTTTACATGGATGATGCCATGAAACTCGTGATATATTACATGTTAATATGCTATAATTTCAACGGATATAACATGCAACTAAATGGAGCTTTCTTCTACTTTTGTGTGTTGCAGCCTACAAATTGTTTTGGGATGATGACATGAAACATGTGTGCAAGACTTCAAGGGCATGTTTGGTATAATGGAAAGAAAACATAAGAAAAGGAATGAGAATAGCTTCCACTGTTTGTTGCACCTAAAGAATGGAAGCTATTCCCATTCCTAACCCCCAATTTCAATTCTAGAAAAGAAAAAGGAGAAAGGCTGAGAATTGAAAATTTATAAAGGTTTATTCTCCATCCTTATTCTAGTGTGAATCAAAAGTCCTCCTAAAAAGAGGTGCACATTATCACATGTGCAAAGCACATTCAGGAAAAATAATTCTCAAAAAGAACCTGACGACCTCTCAAACCATGTCATCCCCTCAATGACGTGTTCTTTATCACTGCTGTAATTAATCCTCGACAATGGTTATTCATCTCTTTGTTTTGTTTATGTATTTATTAAACAAAAAAAATAGAAAAAAAATTGTTAGCAAACCCTTTTCTATTTGGTTGAAATCACAATCTGTGATCATCTACCATAACTTGTTCATAAATCACACTTTGATAACAATCTAAAGATATAGTGTTTATAGTTTTATCACTGCTTTAATTGTTCATTATAATCTTTTTTGGTCCAACCATGATATTGTTTACACAGTATCAAAAAGCAAATCAAAACAAAACAAAACAAACAAATTTTATATTGATGAACTTTTAGAACAGATAACATGTTTTTAATTTCATTTCCACTATGTATCGTTTTCATTCTATGTTTACACCAAAAATAAGAATCAATTATTTAAGGGGGTTGATACGTACACCATTTTTTTATGCATACACCACAATGTTACATCATTAATGCACATGTTACGCTATATGTATAATTGTGGTGCATGCATCAATAAAAAGGTTTAAGTATCACTAGCAATTATTTAAACCATTTAAATGCTTGATTCTATACTTTCACCAAATAAAAGAATACGTTCTCTATTTATAGGCTTTTTCCTTTTCTCTCTTATTCCAATATCTATCACGTTTCCATTCTCTGCGATTCAGTCATACCAAATACCCCCAAGTGTTTGGCTACTAATCAACTTGTTTTTTTATGGGTTGCTATAAATCTTCTTTTTTTGTTATTGAACAATGTTGGTTTGAATTTGTGAAATTCCTTTATTAAAGACTTGTTAAAAGGTTTTGCTAAGAATATAAATATTTATATGAAAACACTCGGTCACCCCAAGTATTGTTTAGCATTAAGTAGCTCGTAGTATTTATCGTAGTAGTATAGAAGTAGTTTAATATCGTAGTTCTCGTGGAGTTGAGTCGGGTCTTTACCCAGTGTCAGCTCACTCCATAGCCCGTTTTAGGGGGCGTTATTATGTAACTATAAATACCCTCTCCCACCAAGGGAAAGGGTTGGACCTTTCACTTGAAATCTAATATTCGCCAAGTTTTTCTCAAGGCTCCCAACTGTTTCACTTTCTCTCTCTAACTTCTCTCGAGAAATCTTTCATAATTCGATCATAACACACATACCATACGTGTTTAAACATTATGAGTTAGTCACAATTGGTATCAGAGCCTAGGTTTCATCTTAGGGACTAGGTTAGCTCGAATTTCTAGCTTGGTTGTGTATGTTTCTTGTTGGTTCGAAAGTTTTGGTCTCAATCTCATTAGTTTAGGTTTGTTTCATGGTTTGTAGTGTTAGTTGATTGTACTTTCGTGTTTAGGAGTGTTGTTTTTGCTTAAGTTTGTGGTTTCATAGCTTGGTTCAATCATTTGGTAGTGTTTTTGAACAAATCGAGTGGTATTGTGCTTGTATTCTTGGATGCGAGTTGACTCACGTTAAGTGTTCTTGAATGTGATTTGGTCTCATTTGTTGCTAATTGTGTATTGTTAGAGAATGTGATTTGGCAGCTTTTCTCTTATTAGTTAAAATACAAATCACATGAATGTGACACCTTTGGACTTGTCTTATGCGAGTTTGTGATATGCGACAGTGACATTTTTGTTTGATAGCAATGCGAGTTGACTTGACTGCTGGTTGATCTTGATGTGATTTGATGATCACTGCGATTTGATCAGTTGACTGTGATTTGATTAATTCACCGTGAGTTGACAGTTGACTGCGATTTGATCAATTCATTGCGAGTTGACATTGGATACGAGTTGATATTGCTACGATTTGACTATTCAGTGTGAGTTGACAGTTGTGTTGACTATTCAGCGCGAGTTGACAGTTGTGTTGATTTTTAGTTGACAGTTGTGTTGATTTTCGGCTAATACTATGAAAGCTAGGATCGCTCTTGTAAACTCTATCGGTAAGCATGTTTCTACCTTCAATTTTTGTATCTTTTACCTACAAATAATTGATTACTTAAGTGTTAAGAAAAATTTGGAAAATCGGAAAATGTTTACTGCTTCGAAAATGCATTCTGTCTCAATTCTGGGTCTCCACGGATTTGGCGGAACCAAAGACTTGGTTCCGCCCTTGTTGTCGATTGGTTCCTCCAGACATTCAGCAAACTTTTTAATCTTTGAATTTTTTTGAATTTTTCTAGTAATCCTTAGGTTCCAAACTTGCTTCCTACATTCTTGTTAGTATTTATCACTAATTCTAAGAGCCCTCTTATCACACTTTCAACAATAGGATCATCATTCTCATCAAAATTTCAAACTTAGATAAACTAACCCAAGGAACCTTTCTGTTACAAGGAAGGAACCTTTCCTTTGGTTCCTTCAAATCTGTGGAACATTATCTTCCATGATCACATAGTACTTAGTGCATAAGTTAGTCTTTCACTCCACCCAACTCCATTGGATTGACTTCAAATGATTTGAACTCTTCCAAATGATTAGGAACCTCCAAATGCGTATGGAACAACATCTAATCCAAACACTACTTTTCATAACATGTTCTTCCTATGAATTGACCGACATTCATACTTTCAATTCACACCATCACCATCACTTCTCTTATTCATATATTTCTAGCTAACCAAAGTCTTGAAATGACTAAATCCAACACCTCATCCGAATCATCTAGACCTATTAGGAAAACCGCTAGGATTAGTGTAAAACCATGTTTTTTCAACAAAACCATTCAACTAAGCTCATCATCATCAAGTGATTCATCACTCAACATTTCCTCACCCATCAAAGATACAAACGTCCTCAACCTTGCTGCTCCAACACTATCTCCAAAATCTTGTGATGCCAACGCAATCACCACTCCTCCACCAAATAATTCACTTTAGTGAGAAACATTTTCCTCAATATTCATTAAGCATATTAGGACCATTTTTTATTATAACCAATAGGAAACCACTTCCTGCCAAAAACTCAATTTAAACAAAACTCACCCAAGGAACTCTTATGCATAAAGGAAGGAACCCTTAATTTGGTTCCTTGCCATCCGTGAGTCCCTAACCACAAATGTTTTGTAGTCATTACCCACGGTTACTACATTCTTCCATCCTTAACTCATCCTTCATCCATTAGCTTCACTTATTTGGTGACTTGACAACTTCCTAACTAATCCGGACTTGTTACTTACATAGATTACATATAATATCAAAATCACAAGTCTAACTTGTGACTATAGATATTGTCTTGTATCTATATATGTTACCTCTCTTGGTTAACATGAAAGTAATGTGTCATCCTTCAAGACGATAAGGGTTTACATCAAGTCATAACTTACACTTAAGTTATAGATGTATTATCAAGTCTTGCTATCCTTTAGTACTATCCAATCTCAACAAAGTAGGATTGACAACTTAAGTATTCATCCGAAATATTCAAGTAAATATGACTTACGATTGTAATCATTAAAAGTCACATCCGAAAGAATCTACACCCAAGTATTTTAACAACATATGTTAAAACACTTATCCTAACACTCTCTCAATCAATAGGGATAAAACAAATGACAATAGGTATTCATCATTAAACATTGAGTACTTAAGTTTACTTGTTCATTCACCATCATCTCATTCACTTCTATGATATATCTCAGCCCCTAAGCTTCACAAACATAACCAAAACCTCAAGAACTTCACTCACGAGTTATGGACCACAAGGCTTAGTATCCATCCGTTTTACTTTCAACATCTATAAAACTTAAGTTCTTCCATAGCACAACAAACCTCTACACTACCACATCTTTATTAAGACACATTAGAAGACCTACCACCTAGATCAACCAATCCACCATTGTTACCATCGTTCGAATTCATTGAGTGCATTGCTCAAAAAGCCATTTGTCCAAACACTCAACTATACCTTACCAACTATAGGATTAGAACCTTTACCATCAAATAAGCATGAAGCACACACAGTTACACTAGGTTTAAGTAGTACTACTTTAACAAGTTATCAAAGTATTGGTAATACTTTTAACTTTTGCATATGTTTCTTTAAACTTCAAATCAACATTTTAACAACATATGTTAAAATGAAATCTCAAAGCCATCCTCATGTACCCTGAGCAACAATGACTCTTGAGGAGTATACATAAGAAACTCGAGTTAATTCCTCTTTTCATCATCTAGTATAATCTTGAGACCAAGTATATTTAGATAGCACTATCCGATTCAAACAATTTGACTTCATATCTTCATTTAGGAAAACATGATGTTTTGTAAGACATTATGCCTAAGAAATCATGCGTTAAGTTTTCATCATGTTAAAAGGATATTGTATAGCCTATGCATCATTCTCTCCTTGAAACGTGAACGAATATGTTACATGAGACTTCATTACACCTCATCGGGTTAATGATCCTAAATAAACATCTGCAAGTTCTATGAACTAGAGCTTCCCCATCATCTTGTCATTTTTATCTTCATAAGCATGATGACTTTATTCCACGTAATAATTCTACTTATTAAAATACACTATATGTGTCTATTTCCTTTCAAGCGTACATCATAACCAAACCTTGCTCATAACCGTGTTCAAACCCTATCTCTAGAGCATACACAAGATCTATTGAAGTTGGTGACTTCACTTATATTCTTGTTCCAAAGATCTTTCTTGAGAACGTTCTTATCATATTCAATTATCACACTAAAACTCATCTCTTGGTCTTGGATGACCAAATCACTTGCGTAACACATGCTTAAAGATTTCACCTTTTAGATCATTCAACCGTAGATTCCAAACACAAAGATTAAAATCTCTTGCATTACACATACATGTGTCATTTACAGTTTATTTGTTTGATATGATTGGACATCTTAACATAACCATGATAACTATCTAATTGATTCATGTGTAAACCTTGGTTATTTATTTATGATGCCTGCATGCTTATATGTTTCGTGTTACTATATATTAACACGATTTATATGATATTTTCATCCTTTATGTATATGATGTTTTGCATGATTAACGTGTTACTTGGTTAACTCATGGTATGTCATTTTGAGACATGATGTCTTTATATGATATTTATATATTTGAATGGTTGTGTCTTTTCCGGTCATTCATTAGATCCATGCTTAGGATGGTCTATATAATACATGCTCTAAATGTTATCATTTAAACATGGGTTGCATAAATTCTTCATCTTGTTTCTTTGTCACACTATTTGTTCACTACATGTGCACTTATAATTTGTCAATGTACTTTTGGTATGATAAACATTTAAAAGTCGTTTTATCATACGAATTAATTACATAGATTAAAATTTGTTGACACATATTTGTTAAATTTCCATATAAACATGACATCTTCATCACCTTAGTTTTATTAAATATAGTTGAGTCTCATTAAATCATGTATTAATCATCTTGTCTTAAAAATATTATTCAAACAAGAAGAGTTTCTCTTTAGGTTATTAAGAATCACTTGCATTACACATATATGTGTCGATTAAATGTTCCTTGTTTGATATAATTGGGTATCTTGACATAATAACTATTTGATTGATTAATATGTAAACCTTGGAAAGGTTTTGTCTGCATGCTTATATGTTTCATGCAACTAAATGTTAACATGATTTGTATGATACTTTGCAAGATTAACAAGTTACTTGTTAACTTATGATATGCAATTTTGATACATGATTTTTTTTCTATGTTTTAATGTTCTTGTCATTTGTTGACACTCATTAAATATATACTTAGGATGTTTTAATGATGCATGCTCCAAAATGTTATCTTTTAAACACAGTTTACATGAATATTTTGTTCTAGCTTTTATATGCTCATCTCGCATAACTGTAATCCCTACACTTGCATATAGTTTTATAAGGATTGAGGATAACAATACTCTAATCCTTTCCACCTCCTTTGAGACAACCACATGCCTTGTCATGCGATTATCTCGCATTGATAAAGAAGAGCTATATGACTTCAAGGATAAAGTTCTTTGTATGCTAACCAACATCCGCATAAATATTACTAAGCTCATAGCTAATAGGATTGAGTCTTAGAGATTTGAAATTTGTGCTTGGATATCTTTCAATCAACCTCTTTCTAATTCGCACTATTGCTTCCGCTTTCCAAAATCACTCCCATCACTATTTAGCCTTAACAATACAACCTCCTAAACACTTCATCATCATTCTTTATATGATGCATTACACAATATGTTGGATGTCCACCAATTAAGGCGAAGAGAAATTCATTCACATATTTGTATTTTGTCAAAATGTATTTAAAGAATATATACTCATGTTTCCTTGCACCCTAAAATACCAACACATAGGTACACACCATTTAGTTAAAATTGGTTCACAAAACCACAAGTGTTTCAAGCCCTTTTAACCCAACATCACTAGTTTGTACCAATATCTCATCATGTGATTGACAAAGTTCTTCATCTCCACAACCAAAAACTAATGGAGTTTAGGATTTTTCTTAAACTAGGGGCCCGTTTGGTTTGTAGATGGGTTTAGATTAGGATTTTGATTTAAATGTAAAGTTGTAGATTAGAATTTGGATTTGGATTTAATATAGGAGAGAGAAAATAATATTTAATAGTATTAGCTATTTTATATAATATTTTTGTAATAAAAAATATTATTATTAAAAATAAATATAAAGATAAATGAGAGTAGAGTTGTAAGTGAGGCTCACAAAAAACATAAATATTTATCAAACCTCACCCCTCCCCTTACTTTTGAAAAGTGTGGGACCATTGGGCTTGAGTCCCAATTTTAAATCCCATAAACACAACCAAACACATGATTTACATTTATTAAATCCAAAACCCAAGCAAATCTCACATACCAAACGGGCCCTAGGACTTCACAACTTCATTTTCTAGAACACCATCATAGGATCTCATCCTTTCATACTCAAAACATATCATGCACGTCATTGTCAGTACAAACGATATATTAATCAAAACCGTCATTCCCAACACTTTTTCAACACATCGGTTTAACCAACACTCTCCCATCTCATAATCTCATTCTCATCCGCATATAGGTTCTTAGTATTCTTTATTCATTTCTTATGAAATGTTTGTTCCTAGGTGCGTATTGTCTTCACTTCTTTTTGAATCCATTCAAGCATACATTATGGCATGATACATCATCTTTGGTAGATGATAATGTCATTAAAGGTCATGTAGAACTAAACAATGTTAGTACTCTTTCATCCATTGTCTTTCGATATAGGTCATTATTTCTAAACGTATTTCGTTTTCATTAGCGTCAATCCTAATCGATCAAACTATAACCCGTAGTCGTCATTAAATATCAATGTTCATTCACATTTTCCTTTTCTTTTAACATTACGTAAGTCGTATTCCTTTATCCCTTAACTTGTAAATTTTAGATTGCGTAAGTCCATATGTTCAATCTTTATATTAGTTATAGCATTTGCTATACATACGAGTTTCTAATTCTTTAAATAGTTGTCTACGTTATCACCACCACCTTCCATCATCACTTTCACTAATCATCACAACCATGAATTAGCGAAAACTTACTTTTATCAACCCTTCATCTATCGAGTTATCATCACATTAATCCTTCTAGTAAACCAACACCAACACTAGCACCACTCACTCTAACTCTCAATATTCCAACCTCACTTCATATCTTCCTTCGAGGCACTATCTTGTACGATTTTATCATATTATATTCACATTTTTCTTTTATTGTATTTCTTATTAGAAGAATACACCTTCGTTTTCTTTTTTTTTAAGATGAAATATATTGCACTAATCTTTTCATTGTAGGTTCATCATATATACTTCTTCGAATATAGCATACTCATTTAGGGATGTTTTTTGCATCAGTTATTTTCTTATTTTAGATGCTTCTTGGTACCTTCGAACAATGAGGAATCTTCATCAAGCACTCTTATTGCATCGTCTATACACTTGGTTGTATATGACATACGTGTCTACTAACAAAGCTTCTAGTATACTAATATTTGTTTTGTAGGTTCATATTGACGCCCTAAAGCAAGGGGGAGCTTCCGTCAAGCATTTTTAGAATGCATTATACACACGCATTGCTATATATCACATACTCATTATAGGATAATTATAGTCTTAGACTAACCTTTATTTTGTAGGATTCTTCATCCTTGCATCATATACGTTGGTACCCTAGCAACAGGGAGTATTGATCAAGGGGGAGATAATCATGAACTAACCTTTTTTCTTGTGTAGCTTTCTTATTTCTTGTATCTTATACGTTGGAACCCTAGCAACAAGGAGTATTGATCAAGGGGGAGCTACAATATAGGGGAAGCATGCACGTATTCATATTTATTCTCATTCTTTGACACACTTATGTGTTTCAACAAAAAGAATGAGATAAGTCAACATAGTCCAACATGCATTTCATTCATCATGCATTTTTTGTATAATTTTTATGTTGCACAACACTAACCTTGATGTAGGATAAGGAACTTAATTTGATCCATGGATACGCTAACAACCTAAGGGACGCAACAACGTTATGTAATTGGAGTTGAAGACTAAACTTCACTAGGGATGATGCAAGCTCGCCATTTCGGGGAGAAATGAAGTTAACTCCAAGGAGACACCCTTTTTGTTTCGACAAAAGGGGGAGAAGAGTGTAAACGGAGAAGGAAATGTAGAAGCTGTTACGGATACAAGTAAGTATTACGGACATAAGTAACTTTTTACATTTTACGTTCTATCACGTTTACATATTTTGTCATCATCAAAAAGGGGGAGATTGTTAGTGCAAATATTACGATATTTAATCTATACAATCTCGTTTGTTTTGATCAGTGACAAACGTATAACTTGATACATAAAGTAAAATGTACAAGTTACTTGTAACCATAGTTTGTCTCAACATACATTCAACACCTCTCAACGTCTCGTGTCATCGTATGCTACAACACAGGTTCGTACATGTTTGTTATGTGGCATTATGATCAAACCCCTTGACCAACCATTTAGAATGAGTAAAATACTTTGAGGGTCTTTAAGTATTTTAGGTGTCAAAGTACACTTTAGGTGTTAAATAGAATAAGTGCCACATTAGGTGTCTAGATAATATTAGTAAGTTTACAATATATAAAAATGTGTCTTATAATATGGAAAACACTCATGTATGGAAAACACTCATGTATAGTGTCATCTAAATTGGAAATAATCTTGATTAGACTAGACACAAATATAGAAAGATATCTGGTTTATGTATTTGTCATAGATCTTGTAAGATATGTCATAGATATTGTAGTTGACATTAGAAGATCTTGATGTGACTAAAGTAATATAGCTCATGGTTTTAGAACATGGTTTGGAAAAACCTCTTTACCTGTTTCCTATAAATAGTAAGCTCATGGTTTTTCAAACAACTTGATGAAAAAGATGAAAAACACACATTCTCTCTACACTTTTCATATATCTTAGATCAATAGAAAACCATGTAGAAAACACAATTAATCACCCTTATTATCATGATCATATTGCTTCTAACATTCATCTTTGTTGTAAGAATATCATACATCTTGATCCACCAAAGAAGCTTGGAGATCTTGCCATCATCATCCACCACATGCATACATATATGAAGATCCATCACAACAAGATTAGAGAACTTGTGATCTTCATTCATTGAAGGCTTTCTATCAATGGAAGTTCTTTTAGATTAGTTATTCATATCCATTAGACATTTATGTCTTGGATCATCATTGTACTCTTTATTATATATTAGATGGTTTATGTGTTTGTGCCATAAAACACAAGGTTTCTATGTTGGGCCACAAAACATAGCGGGAGTTATTGTACCCTTGTAAAAGAACTAGCGGGAGTGGTTGTACCCTTGGAAAAGAACTCGACATCTAGCTTAGTGTCGGAAATATTGTATAGGCGATGATAGGAGTGGTTGTACCTTGTAAAAGAACTTGGTCTGTAGCTTTGTACCGGAAAAAGTGTAAGCGACGATTGAAAGGTTTTCTCCGCCAAGAAGGGAGCTTGTTGATCTAGTGAAGTAACTCTCGAGTTGGGTACTCGGGGAGTGGAGTAGGGCGGAGAGGAGATCCGTGACCGAACCACTATAAATCCTCATGTTCGGTTCGCACTTTCTTTACTTTTACACTTGCACTATATTATTGTTTGTGGTGTGATTTGAAGTTTATGCTTGTGTAACAACTTATTATGCCATATGCTTTATATTAGTCATAAGACTATAATTGGTATTATTCATATTACAACAAGCTTGAGTGGTAATTTGTATTAAGGATATTTTTAGAAAAGAAATATAAATCGGACTAATAATGGCGAAATTTGGCTCAATGGTTTATACTATATTTGACACAACAAGTTTAAAGATTTTTAAACGGAAACGTATTCACCCCCCCCCCCCTGTAAAACCTCGCAAAAATCTTTATAATCACCATTTTTATGGGGAAATTCAAAATTTTCTTTGTATATTAAAATGGTCACGATTACGATATTGCAAAATTCACCAAACGACAAAACAAGTTCTCGACACGATTAACAAAATATTAAAAATTCATTAATCCTAATTAAAAAATTAATTACAAAAACCAAACGGGCTTTGATCTTTCTTAAGCCCAACCGGCCCAAAAACTAAAGCCATTTTCGTTTTTAATATTTCATATACATCGACCAAACAAGCTCCAAAACGCCTCGCGTATTCCAAATTTTTACACACGACACATATATATTTTTGCACCATCTCGTTTATCACCTAGCCAACTATTAGTTTGTAAAATCCCAAGTTCATTGGACGACGTTTGATACATTTTTAAAGGGCAAAGTGATTGACAAAAAATCATAGTAATCGATTCATATAATACTCAAAACTTAACCGTTTTGATTCCCGTTTCTTCCTACGAGTTCCAAATAATAATTCTAAGATGATTTCAAGTTTAAATGTTATGCATGGTCAGTTATATCCAAGGGTTACACGATTTATCAAATCGTGTATGGTATATATATGATGGTCGACATACTCATGATTCACCAAGACAACATTCCTTGTTTCATGTACTCACAACCAAATATAATAAGCATATGTTTCATCCTATGAACCTATGTTACTGACATAGCATAGTAATACATGTTTGTTGTGTTATTTTGAACCATACGAATCATCAAAATAGATATATATATATATATATATATATATATATATATATATATATATATATATATATATATATATATATATATATATACTATACATGCATGCATCCATTTCCATCATTTATCATTCACTTTCAAAGTTCCTTTCTTCCTAAAAATCACCTCTGAGGTTCCAAAAATAATCATACTTACGTATTGGAAGCAAGAAATAGGATCGTGTTTAATATTCACATATATTACTTTGGGTATTAGTCGATTTGATTGTTTCCTTGTGTTTCATTCGTTCCTACTCGTTCCTCCACCATCCTAGAAGCGTTGTAAGTCCTTTACAACTCATTCAAATTCATTTCACACATTAAACGATTCTCATGCATCATATTTATGTTTTATAAATCGTATATAAGCTTAAGGTATATAATTACGTACGTATATATTTGTAGCAAAACAAACGTGGCTAGCCTCTATCTTGGAAGGCCTATGAGTCACGTAGCACACATCTTTCACGTTGGTTTCACTCGACATGCATCAAACAAACTCATTTTCGAACCATGTTTCCATCGTATGAAGTTTCATAAAAACACTTAGAAAATATTCTAAGTTCTTCACAAATATAAAAATATTCCAAACACGCTACAAAACAATCGTATAACTTCAAATATCGTGTAACAAGTATACCATATTATTAGTCGACCTAATAGACCACCTAGAAAACTATTAGTTTCGTTTACATAACTTGTAAAAATACTCACGATTCGACACTCAAACTCACTCAAATTGATAGACAGTTATCCGGTTTTAAAAAGAATATTTTCATGTAAAACTTAATATTTTTCGATTGGGCTTATTCAAGACCTAACAAGAAATAACGATCCCTAAGCCCACTGGGCCCATATGAAACATTTTTAGAATCATAAAAATAACCCAAGTTCAGGCCCAAAACAATTCCCATGCTCTCGCCTCTAAATTTCTAAATGGGCTTTTGATTTGGCTCGTTAAGGCCCATAAGCTGGAAAATAAGCACTTTTATTAAATAAGCAGTTGAATTAAGCTTATTATTGACTTAATAAGCTACGAAAATTTTTAAAATTTTTTTATAATCATTTTCGTAATTTTGGACTAAAAATGTAACGCGATGACACTTAGGAGGACTAAAACTGTCAAGGACTGAAAAGTAAGGACTAAAAATGTAAAAACAGAATCTATAGGATAAAACTTGATATTATTTAATATTCCAAGCTTAGAATGTTATTTTGGACAAGTAGTGGACTATAATTGTAAATTAGATACAAAAAGGACTAACGGTGTAATGCTAACACCGTTAGTATAAAAACTGTAAAAATGGGAAAAGGACAAGGACTAAACATAACTATTTGACATTCTTATTTATTTTCTATTTTCGTAAATTTATTCCATATTGCATTTATACTTTCGTTTATATATATATATATATATATATATATATATATATATATATAATAGTTTACGTAACGTTAATAATATATATAACGATATTTCAAAAGTTAATATTTTTACTTACGATTAAAAATGTAAAACTTCGATGGATATTTTAAATAAAGTATTTTATCATATCGTGCATGGCATAATAATTACACTGCACATCATCTATTCGTTATAATGAATAAATATTATTCGTTATTTGTTCGTATTTACCAAATAGTATTTGGTCAAATTCTCAGATAAATTTATTTATCAGGTTCCGTATCAAAGACGTTTCCATAATCATTCCCATAAATCTCATCCTACTTTACTTTTCATCATTCCCGTATTAATCAAGGTGAGTCATAGCCCCATTTCCAATACTTGTTTTTAACTCATTGGGGGAGATACATGCTTACATATACTTTGATAAATTGATAAGTATATGAATAAAATACATGATTCAAATCAATTTCCTAATTGATATTTATTTAATATGGTTTGTGATTTAAGATGTGATATATACAATACTTGACGAAATACTTAATTGAAATACTGATACTCATATGATAATGCTTCCAATTTGATTATTGTGGTATGTGATATATATATTTTACTGATGAATTACTTGACTGAAATACTGATACTCACATGATAATATTTCCAAATTCGATTATTGTGGTATGTGATACATATATGTTACTGGCGAAATACTAAACTGAATTACTGATACTCAAATGATACTGTTTCCAAATTGATTACTGTGGTATGATACTTGATTTTATGATGCTATCCTGAATAATCCCATTATTAACTTGATATTGCCTAAGTTACCTTATCGCCATAAAGTCCCTCAATCATGAGCCATTAATCACTGTTATGTGAGCGCGAATATAGTGAACAGCTTCGAAACGTGTTAAGGATTGACCTCCTGTCCCACTAATACTTGACGGAATGCCATTTGCAAATGGTTAGTCGTATTATTCGTGATACACTATATACGTAGACAAATAGGAATTGGCAAATCACCTATTATAAGAGGGCAAAATTTATCATTGACTTGATAAAACATCTCTTTTGGTTAAGCTTGTGTGTCATGAGGCTTGGGGCAATATCTATAAAGGAAATGTTTATTTTCAACATATATTTTGTAACACCCCCAAAATACCGCAGCGGAAGACTATGTCACTGAGGGTGCTACTTGATAATACAAAGTAGAAGTTATAGAAAACGAACTCTAAATGAGACGTTTTGAAAAGTTACCATTCGATTAATGAATTCAAAGTTACAAACATGAGATTCCAAAGTATGATACATAAATGTATACAAAATGTTTTGAATGGTAAATGATAAAAGCGTAAGTCTTCAGAATATGCAGCTTGACTCTACGTTCCACGCACTAGCTATCGCCTTACTAACCTGAGATAAACATGCTAAAGTGTCAACACAATGGTTGGTGAGTTCATAGAGTTTGTCTTAAAACAGTTGAAAAGCCTTAAAGAATGTACACACAGAAAAGGCATTGAGAATCCACTCAGTTGCAAGTCCCGCCATAAGAGACTTGCAACCTGTGTGTCCACAACCCACTGCTAAAAGATAGTTTATATAATGCACCGGATTATATTCACCCAAGGTCAAGAATAGACACAAGGGCGGGGGCCTCTCCCCAAATAGTACTACGACATCCAAGGTCAAGTATAGACACAAGGGTAGGGGGCATCTTCCCATGAGTACTACCAATACCTCTCCGACAGAATAGAGTATTATGTATGCACGTAAATACGAATCTTGTATTTAAATTAAGCAAGTATAGTGTAACAAGTATGTATAACGCAATCAAGTATAATGCCAATCAAGTATAATGAAATCAAGTATAACACAATCAAGTATAAAGCAATCAAGTATAAATCAATCAAGTATAAATGTTTTGAGTATTTGTACAAGTAAGCAAGTAGTTGAGCATGTATCCCCCCAAGAGTTAAAACAAGTACGAAAAGAGTAGGGGCTATGACTCACCTTAAGTCTATGTAGTGAGTAATGAAAATGGTAGTCGAATCGCGAAAGTCTCTAAGAGCAGCCTATAATAGAACGTTGCGACTTAGGTTTGGAGTAACGTCTAAGAATACGACGAATTGCCTATATATGTCTTGCATAATGTTCATGATGTAGTACTTAGTATATAGTGTAAGTCGTTGAATATAAGTGGTCTATGAAACATGTATAAGTTGTATATCTCTTACTACCGTTCGGGCCGACATAATTCAGAAGTCATGGAGTAAACGTTCGAGGAGCCAGGACACTTTAACTCGTAAATCCACAACTCGTCTCGACGGCTTACTCAATGAACTCCTCACATGAGGCTCCCTACTATTGTAGTATTTGATAACATATATATATATATATATATATATATATATATATATATATATATATATATATATATATATATATATATATATATATATATATATATATATAAGCTTTTTGATCTTTAATAGTTATATGGTCTTTAGCCGTAGCTTTGCCGTGACCTTGGTCATTGTTACCATGATCTTGAGACTCAACCTTAGCTTTAGCCATGGTTGTGGTCTCGGCTTTAGGTTATTAGACCTCTTGGTCTCATCTAATTATAATGATTATATAGTAACTTTGGTCTAAAAATGGGCTGTTAAGAATTTGAAGAAATTTATCACTCAGAAAGCGTTTTCAGGGCTCGAGCTTCTTTGTTCCTGAACGAAAACGTCGTTCCGGACAACTTTCATGTTTTAACTTTTTGATGAATCGGACCAGAAGTGGGACTTTCAAAATCATAATTTGATCAGAATGCTATTTAGGCAGATTTGCCGTTTTGGTTTCGCTAACTTCAAATGGTCATAACTTTTGACTCGTGTACTTGTTTTGGGTGATTCAAATTGCTATGTTTTCCTTGTTAAGTCCTCTTTAACAGTAAGTAAGTGTCAAATATCAAAGTTATACTATTGTGTTCGTGGTTTTCCATAAAAATCACTAGTTTGCTTGTTTACTTGTCATAAGTTAACATATGTATACCAATACTTGTTTTATCCATTTTTAAACATCATGAACACAATACAAAGACCATATATAGCATGAAAGAAACATAATAAGCATGAAATGATATTGAGCAAGAAAGTGTATAAGGGTTTGCTTACAACTTTTGGCTTTCTAAAGAAAGGAAGTCAAGTATAGAACTAGGACACTAAACCTAAGCTTGTAAACCCTTCACCATAACTCTTGTAACCCTTGCTAGCCTTGATCTAACCCTTGTGAAAACCATTTAACTTCAGCCCTAGTAACCTTGTGTAGCTCCTAATTCAACCATGGAATCACCAAACAAACTTGAGAACTAGGTAGATAATACTAAGACCTTGAACTTTGTAGTGTAACTTGTATATTGAAGATCAAAGGATCATGGTGCTAGGATATAGTAGTGTGGCGTTTTTATTGATGAAGAATGAAAGGAATGAGCTCTCTATTTATAGCAAGAATGAGGAGGTTAGGAAGGTGGCTAGGAAACTACATAAACTTGGAGACAAAGTTGTAAATAAAAATGATCCAATGGCTAAAGTCATGAGATGATGCCACAAGTGTGAATGCCCCCCCCCCCTAGTGGCGGTTTGGAATGGATAAGGAGAGATGACTTGGTCTTGGATGATATTATCCTAGATATAGAGCTAGTTTTGACTCCGTAAGTTGCTAACCGTAAGTTTTTAGGCCACGAAACGTAAAACCGGGTATCCTAAAAATATGAAACTTGAAAGTATGGTCAAACATGTCAATATAGTCCATAATAAAATATAAAATGAGTGGTAGGTTCTATCGGGTGCTAAAACCCTGCTAAAAACTGGAAACACGGGTCTAAAACGCGTAATACGTAAAACGTACGAAAGTTGCGTAAAATTGAGAAAAGTAAAATGTAACTTTTCTAATAGGATAATAATGACTTAAAATGACTTATAATGTCTAGGCTGGGCTCAGTCTAGTGTCGGTTGGTGTTAAATGTCTTTTAGACCTAAAACCGCAAGCCTAAAAATCAAGGAATGACTTATAAAATCAAAGAATGATTTTTGGTCAAAGGAGGAGGGAAAAATATGTTGACTTTTTCTAATAAGTTGAAAACTCAAATTGTCTTAGAAACGCGTTTTGTGGTCTAACGGTTAATCGCCCATACGGTTAAGCGTGCTCATGCGAGAGTAGTACAGGCTTGGGTGACCTGCCGGGAATAGTAATTAATTTGAAAATGCGAATTGTTACATATTTAGATACAGCTGTATAGGAATTTGACCATACTTGAATTGTATATCTGATTAAATTAGTATCATGAGTTTCCAGCTCATGTTAGGATTATTGATTCCTTATTTGATTTTGATTGAATACTTATATGATTTATTTGTGATTATAGTCAACATTACTCAATACTTGTTTCATTACTGTTTGTATTTTATCAATACCAAATATTCCTGAAATCTATCAAAATAAATGGTTTTCTATAAAACTCTATGAACTCACCAACCTTTGTGTTGACACTTTTAAGTATGTGTATCTCAGGTAATTTAACGGAGCATGACAAGACACGGAGTGGGCATTTATTACTCTGATAAATTAAAATGGTGTAGAAATCAAATATGTCATTCTTTTAACCTTTTATATCTTTTACTAAGATTTTAAATCAAATGGTTCATCTTTTATCAAAAATATTATTTGAACGACAAATAACTTTCAAAACGCTTCTTTTAAGCCATTTTATGTGATTAAAACTTCGATCCTCCCCGTAACACCCAAATTATTTTCCGCTGTGACAAACTTAAATTTGGGGGTGTTACAGATTGGTATCAGAGCTACAGTTATAGAGAATTAAATATTTTCAAACATTAAAACTATAACTACATTTTCAAAATAATGATTTTACACCATAACATTTTATGCCCTCCGTGTCTGCAGACTGCCGTGCTCAATACCTTATCTGTTGAGATTATCTTACATGCTTAATAGTTACTCTTACACAATAATTATTTCATCTGTACTGTTATATTTTAACATACAAAATACTCATAAAATATTATTCTCGGTTACTACTGTAGCATGTCTTCAGGAACTCCCGTGAATGTCAAAACTAATATCCATAATACTAATACCTCATCTATCAATAAATATTCTCCGAATACTGAAGATCCTTACGTACAAATATCATAATCCCAACCTAATATAGAACTTACTCAGAGATCACCTCCATCGTCACCTATTCGTTCACCTTTACGTCAAAAACTCAGGAAAGCTACCGAATCATATGAAGATTTGATTGGTGGCCAGGCAACATTCGAAGTTGGACAAGGTTCAAGTCAAGGGATATCATGGAAGAATGTTGAGCCAAATTCTCCATTACCTTATACTTCAGATTCCACAATACCAGATTCTCCAAATAATTTATCCTCACCTAACTCACCCGACTACGATATAAGCACTCCTGAAACAATATGGAATCTTATTTATCGACAAGCCATCATATTGGATGCTCACACTGAACAGCTAAAAGGGTTACGACCAACTCAATTTGAATGGTATGACCGTAACCTTGACGCATTGTTCAAAAGGGCGGATGCTGAGAGACGAACAATGTATGAGTTAGGAATAAAGATTAATGAAATAAAGGACAACACCAACCAGGAACTTGGAAGTTTGGACTCCAGGGTTCGTTGTGCAAGAAGAGAACACGGTCATACACATGTAAGAATTGAAGATATTGAGAGAACCCTATGGATGGCCAGAGATGCAGCCAGAAACCAAGGTCAAAAGATTGCCGCATTAGAGAATATGTTGGCAATCAAATGAACATGTGTCAAGAACACCTCACTTAAACATGGAAGCTGCACAACTTGAACTTGAGAAAGAAGTTAGATATTTACGTCAGAGGCGTAACTAATCTTAAGTTTACAAGTTTCCTTGTTGTTCCTACTAAACCAAATAGATTTGGTTAATATTTCATGTAATGTTCAATAATTCTGAAACTTCAGAACGTGTAATCAAAACATATTGTATAATAACATCTTTTCTGTTATATCTGCTATGTTATGAATCAATCTTTTCTTTCGTATCAATCATGCATGTAATGAATCCTCACATCTTCATGCAAAAATCTCATCATTTGTTATTTTCTATGATAACCAAATGATTCTACACAGATCAATGGAGTATTAATGAAAGATCCTGTATCGTTTATCTTGCAAAAAATAATCAGTCAAGTTATTAATATTCTATTTGCATCTGTAATATTATTCAAATCTACCGTAAGATTTCTTACAAATTGTTAAGATTTCTTAAACTTACCATAATTAACCTAAAATTTTAAGAATCGTCTAAATACCAATTTTTGAAAGGGATTTAAAGAATGAAGAAAAGATAATTGAACTTCAATTTTAGTAGACAAGTCGGTTTGTTCCTTAGTAATCCTATATCAAGAGTTGATCATTGATAAATGATACAACACAGACATATCTTGAAATTAGATTACAGTAGGGAGTCAATTCAGTCTACCATCAATGAAATAATTAACTTCATTATTTAAATTATTCTGATATTATATGGATTCTGATGTTGAGTTTCATTTATGATTTCATAAAATGGACAACATGAACAATGCATATCAATCATCATCAGAAATCACCATGACTCCTGGAGCTATCC
Organism: Artemisia argyi; assembly: GCA_030686995.1. NCBI lineage: Eukaryota > Viridiplantae > Streptophyta > Magnoliopsida > Asterales > Asteraceae > Artemisia > Artemisia argyi. Next base: position 82,436,061 of record CM060677.1, on the reverse strand, counting down.
AGAAATTGGTAAAAGACATAGTGTCGGTGGTATTAGAAGGGACTACCGTAGTTTATCCGAGAAGAGAGACGGGTATACTTGGTAATCAACACCCTGCAAGTTTCATGAAGTATAGGCCACCTCACTTAAAGATTCAAGAAGGAATGATCAACCCTACCATCAACCATCATCAAGGAATTAGGTATGGGATTATACCAAATGGGATTATACCAAAAGAGGAAACTCCCCGAGATAGGAACCATCAATCCCATCTACTGCAACATCATCAATGCTCAAGACCGTTATCGTAAACATCTAGAAGATCGTATGGAGTATCAACGTCAGCTGGAACACAATCAGAAAGCTAATAGAAATTGTCTCGTCACACCTGGAAGTGGTTATCGTGGAAATCTACCCTGGTGTCAAAAATGCAACCAGCATCACACCGGAATCTGCAGGGTTAAATGCACGAAATGTTAGAAAACAGGTCACCAGGCAATTAGCTGCAGGACTAATGACAGGAAAGGAAAACCAACAACAATTGTATGCCACGGATGTGGTGGAAAAGGTCATCATGTGAGACGATGTCCAAACTACAATGTTAATTAGAAAGCCAAGACCTTTACAAGAAAATAAAGAATCTTTAAAGACCTTGATGGTATCAAGAGAATGGCAACTAGATTTACACAGATGAATAAATTCCTGTTGTAGATAAATAAAATCTAGTTTAAAATTCCCTAAGTTGTATCTCTTTCCTGTATTTCACTTCAAGTTACGATGGATGTAACTTAAGAATAACAATAATCTTTCTACTGTATCGAAAAATCTCCCTTGTAATATTTCCATAATAATGATAATCTAAGTTAATTTCAATTTCTGTCCCACATATCAAATGACAATATACTATATTTACTCCATAAATTTCTGATTTATAGTATGAACCTTAAAAGTTTCTACTTTATTTTAAAAAGGAATTACATGTTATATTATAAAAACAACACGTTGAACACCATCTAAAACAATTTATAGAAATATATGATTGAACCAAACATCACATCATTTGGTCCTCAATTATACATAGCCTGATCAACTATGTCTAATTTAGGAAGAATTATGTTATGAAAGGAACAGTGATATTTTCAAATTTTTAAATAACAATCTTCATTCAAAAGCAAAATATAGAGCTAAAATAAACTGTTCATAAACAATACATTGAACAACCCACAATAAATACCTATCTTATCTCATCACCATTATGATAAGAAATCAACAAAAGTACAAGCAAGAGAACACAAATAATTCACAAAAACTGATAGAAGACTCCAATAGAGAAAATTTTATTAAAATCCATAAAAATTAATACATAAACAAATAATTAGCATCGGAAGTGCTATCGTTACAATTATTACAATATAAACAAAGGAATCTTTAATAGGTTGATCCGCTATGACAAATAAGACTCCCACCAACAAAACAATAGCAAGAGCCACCACAGGATGAATCACCTTAATAATGCTGAAAAATAAATATAAACAAAATATTAAAAACAATAATGAGACAAATTCTTAAATATAAAAACAAAACGAGTTTTATTCCTTATTCGTTACAAGTACATAGAAACATAACAGGAACTTAATTTAAAACAACCCTAGCTCAAGATTTTACCCCCAGATCTTGTCGACGGTAATGGCTAGGATAGTGAGGGGTACGACGAACATCAAGATCGCGACCAAGAATCCAAAGTCTTCATCCGGAACATACGCTAAATAGATAGCGGCAAGGACGACATACACAATCGCTAAGATGGTGATGAGGTGCGGCATTTTGAGATGGAAAATGGGAGGAAAATGGTTAATGGAAGAAGTAAAAATTGGAAGTGGTATATATAGGCTAGAATATAGCGGTTGGGGTACTATTCCCGACCGTTGGACACTATACACTAGTCGTTATTTCACTATTCATGACCACTATTTTCAATATTCACAACCCTTAAATACGTCAGTTACCTTGTCTTGTTTGGTACAAGTAAATCTACCTGAATCACGTTTCCTTAATTTTAGGAATAAAAATCTCTCGACAACCTTCTGTTCAAAAATTCTTTACTCAAGTAATCACATTAAATTTGAATTTCGGGACGAAATTTAGAATGACATGTGGGTACTGTAAAACCTCGCAAAAATCTTTATAATTAATAACGATTAATTATATATAAATCTCTGTCATTATTTTAATCACCATTTTTACGGGGAAATTCAAAATTTTCTTTGTATATAAAAATGGTCACGATTACGATATTGCAAAATTCACCAAACGACAAAACAAGTTCTCGACACGATTAACAAAATATTAACAATTCATTAATGCTAATTAAGAAATTAATTACAAAAACCAAACGGGCCTTTGATCTTTCTTAAGCCCAACTGACCCAAAAACTAAACCCATTTTCATTTTTAATATTTCATATACATCGACCAAACAAGCTCCAAAACGCCTCGCGTATTCCAAATTTTTACACACGACACATATATATTTTTGCACCATCTCGTTTATCACCAGCCAACTATTAGTGTGTCAAATCCCAAGTTCATTGGACGACGTTTGATACGTTTTTAAAAGGCAAAGTGATTGACGAAAAATCATAGTAATCAATTCATATAATACTCAAAACTAAACCGTTTTGATTCCCGTTTGTTCCTACGAGTTCCAAATAATAATTCTAAGATGATTTCATGTTTAAATGTTAAGGATGGTCAGCTATATCCAAGGATTACACGATTTATCAAATCGTGTATGGTATATATATGATGGTCGACATACTCATGATTCACCAAGACAACATTCCTTGTTTCATGTACTCACAATCAAATATAATAAGCATATGTTTCATCCTATGAACCTATGTTACTGACATAGCATAGTAAGACATGTTTGTTGTGTTATTTTGAACCATACGAATCATCAATATATATATATATATATATATATATATATATATATATATATATATATATATATATATATATATATATATACTATACATGCATGCATCCATTTCCATCGTTTATCATTCACTTTCAAAATTCCTTTCTTCCTAAAAATCACCTCTGAGGTTCCAACAATAATCATACTTACGTATTGGAAGCAAGAAATAGGATCGGGTTTAATATTCACATATATTACTTTGGGTATTAGTCGATTTGATTGTTTCCTTGTGTTTCATTCGTTCCTACTCGTTCCTCCACCATCCTAGAAGCGTTGTAATTCCTTTACAACTCATTCAAATTCATTTCACACGTTAAACGATTCTCATGCATCATATTTATGTTTTATAAATCGTATATAAGCTTAAGGTATATAATTACGTACGTATATATTTGTAGCAACACAAACGTGGCTAGCCTCTATCTTGGAAGGCCTAGGAGTCACGTAGCACACATCTTTCACGTTGGTTTCACTCGACATGCATCAAACAAACTCATTTTCGAACCATGTTTCCATCGTATGAAGTTTCATAAAAACACTTAGAAAATATTCTAAGTTTTTCACAAGTATATAAATATTCCAAACACGCTACAAAACAATCGTATAACTTCAAATATCGTGTAACAAGTATACCTTATTATTAGTCGACCTAATAGACCACCTAGAAAACTATTAATTTTGTTTACATAACTTGTAAAAATACTCACGATTCGACACTCAAACTCACTCAAATTGATCGACAGTTATCCGGTTTTAAAAAGAATATTTTCATATAAAACTTAATATTTTTCGATTGGGCTTATTCAAGGCCCAACAAGAAATAACGATCCCTAAGCCCACTAGGCCCATTTGAAACATTTTTAGAATCATAAAAATAACCCAAGTTCAGGCCCAAAACAATTCCCATGCCCTCGCCTCTAAATTTCTAAATGGGCTTTTGATTTGGCTCGTTAAGGCCCATAAGCTGGAAAATAAGCACTTTTATTAAATAAGCAGTTGAAATAAGCTTATTATTGACTTAATAAGCTACGGAAATTTTTAGAAAATTTTTATAATCATTTTTGTAATTTTGGACTAAAAATGTAACGCGACGACACTTAGGAGGACTAAAACTGTCAAGGACTGAAAAGTAGGGACTGAAAATGTAAAAACAGAATCTATAGGATAAAACTTGATATTATTTAATATTCCAAGCTAAGAATATTATTTTGGACAAGTAGTGGACTATAATTGTAAATTAGATACAAAAAGGACTAACGGTGTAACGCTAACACCGTTAGTATAAAAAGTGTAAAAATGGAAAAAGGACAAGGACTAAACATAATCTATTTGACATTCTTATTTATTTTCTATTTTCGTAAATTTATTCCATATTGCATTTAAACTTTCGTTTATATATATATATATATATATATATATATATATATATATATATATATATATATATATATATATATATATATATATATATATATATATATATATATATATATAAAATAGTTAACGTAACGTTAATAATATATATAACGATATTTCAAAAGTTAATATTTTTACTTACGATTAAAAAGGTAAAACTTCGATGGATATTTTAAATAAAGTATTTTATCATATCATGCATGGCATAATAATTACACTGCACATCATCTATTCGTTATAACGAATAAATATTATTCGTTATTCGTTCGTATTTACCAAATAGTATTTGGTCAAATTCTCAGATAAATTTATTTATCAGGTTCCGTATCAAAGACGTTTCTATAATCATTCCCATAAATCTCATCCTACTTGACTTTTCATCATTCCCGTATTAATCAAGGTGAGTCATAGCCCCATTTCCAATACTTGTTTTTAACTCATTGGGGGAGATACATGCTTACATATACTTTGATAAATTGATAAGTATATGAATAAAATACATGATTCAAATCAATTTCCTAATTGATATTTATTTAATATGGTTTGTGATTTAAGATGTGATATATACAATACTTGACGAAATACTTAATTGAAATACTGAGACTCATATGATAATGCTTCCAATTTGATTATTGTGGTATGTGATATACATATTTTACTGATGAATTACTTGACTGAAATACTGATACTCACATGATAATGTTTCCAAATTCGATTATTGTGGTATGTGATACATATATGTTACTGGCGAAATACTAAACTGAATTACTGATACTCAAATGATATTGTTTCCAAATTGATTACTGTGGTATGATACTTGATTTTATGATGCTATCCTGAATAATCCCATTATTACCTTGATATTGCCTAAGTTACCTTATCGCCATATAGTCCCTCAATCATGAGCCGTTAATCACTGTTATGTGAGCGCGAATATAGTGAACAGCTTCGAAACCTGTTAAGGATTGACCTCCTGTCCCACTAATACTTGACGGAATGCCATTTGCAAATGGTTAGTCGTATTAGTTGTGATACACTATATACGTAGACAAATAGGAATTGGCAAATCACCTATTATAAGAGGGCAAAATTTATCATTGACTTGATAAAACACCTCTTTTAGTTAATCTTGTGTGTCATGAGGCTTGGGGCAATATCTATAAAGGAAATGTATGTTTTCAACATATATTTAGATACAGCTGTATAGGAATTTGACCACACTTGAATTGTATATCTGATTAAATTAGTATCATGAGTTTCCAGCTCATGTTAGGATTATTGATTCCTTATTTGATTTTGATTGAATACTTATATGATTTATTTGTGATTATAGTCAACATTACTCAATACTTGTTTCATTACTATTTGTATTTTATCAATACCAAATATTCCTAGAATCTATCAAAATAAATCGTTTTCCATAAAACTCTATGAACTCACCAACCTTTGTGTTGACACTTTTAAGCATGTGTATCTCAGGTAATTTAACGGAGCAGGACAAGACACGGAGTGGGCATTTATTACTCTGATAAATTAAAATGGTGTAAAAATCAAATATGTCATTCTTTTAAGCTTTTATATCTTTTATTAAGATTTTAAATCAAATGGTTCATCTTTTATCAAAAATATTATTTGAATGACAAATAACTTTCAAAACGCTTCTTTTAAGCCGTTTTATGTGATTAAAATTTCGATCCTCCCCGTAACACCCAAATTATTTTCCGCTGCGACAAACTTAAATTTGGAGGTGTTACACCCCCCCCCCTACGATTTCACAGATTCGATTTTTCGGTTTATATCACAAGAGTTGTAAAATCCCGTGTAAGATTATCCTATGGCAAGCACTACTTCTTCATCTGATGATATTCAAGTTGCCGGGTCCGATACCCGCCCTCTTATGCTTGATAGGAGGGATTATGAGTGATGGGAACAAAGAATTCGACTCAACTTCTTAGGAAAAGAGCACGGAGTGAACATACTGAAATCCATTGATGAAGGACCCATTCAACTGGACATCATTAGAGACACTGTTGCAGCTGCTGAAAATCAACCTGCCGTTGTTGGACCTGCTAGACTACACACTTACAATGATCTTACTGAAGACGAGAAGAAGATTTATTGTTGAGGCAACATGATCAAATAATCTTTATGTTTTTAACGATGACAAATAAACCATCGAAACACATAAAATAACAAACGTTAGCCTAAAATCGTCGGAGCCAATAGCTGCTGCTGGCGCGCTGCCCGCGCGTCAACGCGTGGGTGACGTGCCAGGAGTCTGTATTGCTCCAGGTGAATTTTGAAAGTCAGCTTTCACCTTACCCGACAAATGTGGATCTTTCAATACAGGTATGAATATGTTATGTTCTTAATTGAGAACACTCAAAACGAGTTTTGGGATTAGAGAGATCTAACTTTTAAAGCACCCATTTACGGGAAAACTCCAACTCATGTTTTCTAACTATCGCCTCTAGCCAAGGCTTTTCTAAACTTAGGGAGCTTATATACTTCACGTAACATCATGTGAAAGCATTCATATGCTTATATCCCATGCTTACGTCTTTTCTAATTACGTAACGGGTTTACTCCCTTATTGGTCAAACTAAGTCAAAGGTCACTTTGTATAAACGCATCCTTTCCTACTTGGGTTATGCTTTACATCAATGCAAAGCACTTAACTTGTTTGAACCAAGGTATTAATTGAGAATGTCGAGTCGTGAAAAGTCACAAGATATGAAACTATGGATTATCGACGGTGTGTTACTTGAACTTATAAGTAACCTATGATTTTCTCAACTCATAATCTTAATTGTCTAAACTTTCTCTTCTTAATGACAATTAGATTATTTCTTAATCTCGTTTTTACAAAAGACAACAAAACCAAATCTCCCACAATCCTTCCCAAATATCCCTCTTACAACATTCCCTTACACCACTTACACAATGTGTACCTCTTGTCCCCTATACTGTCACACAAAATATTCCCTCTCCATATACAATCCTTGTACACATACTTATACATCTTTTGTACACACACATATACATACCTTGTACGTTTTACACACACTTCTCTACACACACTTGATTTCAAATTTACACACACTACTCACAATCATCTCTTCTATATACACACTAGCCAACTCACCATATCTTACCATATCCAACTCATATATTCTCTTACTCAATCTCTTACACTCTTACATATTCCCTTACACACTCTACATCTCAACCATCCATTCCCTTACAACACATCTTAACCCTCCATATTCAACACACGGGAATTATTTGAAAACCAAAGGAGGCTCCCTTTGATCTCCACCATCCAATTCAAAATAAAACACATCTCAACCATCCATCCACTCTCCTCTCTATTTCATCACATGTTTTTGATATCTACCATCCAATTCAAACTAAAACACATCTCAACAATCCATCCACTCTCCTCTCTATTTCATCACATGTTTTTAATCTACACCATCCATTTCAAACCAAAACCATCTCAACCATTCATCTACCCTTTCCCCCTAAGCAAAGGAATATACCTTTCGAATATACCATGGCATATTCTCTTCTCACTTATGTCATGTGAGGAATAATATTTTTACCCCTTCCAAATTACCCTATCTACACTTTATACCCTTGGTAATTTGTTTTCTCTTTAAACACTTCACAAATGTTTTTCAAATTGGCTATTTGAGTTGGTAAACCTTAGATTGATTAATTTTAAGGTTTAGTGTGAAGTACAATTAGGGGTTTAGCAAGGTAAGGTATTTACAAGGCCCAAAACTTAGGAGTTGGTAAATTGTTACAGAAGCCTGGCGCGCTGCCCGCGCGTTGACGGCCTCAGTAGAATTTCCCAAGTTTGGGTTCTTGGCCTATAAATACATACCTTGCCTCTTGTATTCCTCACCCCTTGCCATTATTCTTTCTCTCTAAACACTCTCAAATCTCTCTATCTCTAATCTTGCGTTCTTGATTCTCACTCTAACATCTTTGAAAGAACACATCTCCTTGCAAGGGAAGAATCACAAGAACCTAATCCACTCTTATGATTGTGTCGAGGGTCTTCTTATCTATACCCTTTCTACTAGAATCGAGTCACTAGGTTAGGTTAGGGCTTGGTTGAACAAACACTTATTCACTCATTCAATTGTTTGTAAGGGAAGTCTTGTGTCTTGGTGACCAAGCCTAGATCATTGGGGATCTAGTTGGGATTTGATACTTCCGGTGGGAAATCTTGGTAGTGGTCTTGGTGACCCTTAGGTGAAGTCAAATCGCGAGATTCTTTTGGGTGGTTTCCGAGGGCGGAATACCATTGGGGAGTAACTCCTTCTTTGTGAGCATCGATATTGGTGAATATCAGTGGAGTGAATTGCAACTGTTTGTAGTCCACCGAAAGGATTATACTAGTGGAATAGTATCGTGTCGTGGATTCGCAACTGGATGTACGGATGGTATAAACCCCCCATCCCGAACCAGTATATATCGTGGTGTCTCTTTACTCGCTTTATATACTTGTGTTTGTATTAGTGGTTGCTTTTGTTTAAAACACTTGGTGTTCTTCTTGGATTAAAGTTTTTAAACATCTAAAAAGCCGAAGAAACCGTATTCACCCCCCCCCCCCTCTACGGTTCTACAATTGGTATCAGAGCAGAATACTCAAGTTTTTGATCGTTAAAGCCTTCCCGAGAAGTCGTTTTAAGTCAAAAACTTCTTTTCCAAAAAATCTAAAATCCTAACTAAGATTTTTGGTGAAGTAGAGTATAGATCCATGGCTCAAGAGAACTATGTTGAGGGGTGTTCTATACAAAGACCACCTTTGCTAGAAACCGATGGGTTTTGTTTTTGGAAAAGCCGGTTTGAGACCTATGTTAGGTCCAAAGATCTTGATTTGTGGGAAATCATCCAAAATGGCAAGTTTGAGTTCATGGTGGAAGACTCACAAACAAAGTTGTTGGTGAAAAAGCCACATTTGGATCTTGATGATGATGATGAGAGGAGAAAGCTTGGTAAGAATGATGAAGCCAAGATGTTGATCTATAATGCTCTACCTCGAAGGGAGTTCGAGAGGATTCATGTTTGTAAGACTGCCAAGGAAATTTGGCACTCTCTCATCATCACTTATCAAGGCAACTCTCAAGTTAAAGATTGCAAGATCGACTTACTAATACAACAATATGAGAAGTTTACGGTTTTGGATGAAGAAACCATTGATAATGGTTACACAAGGTTCAATGCTATTATCACTAGCCTCACGGCTCTAGATCCTAGCTTCTATAACAAGAACCATTTGAGGAAGTTTCTTCGAGCACTTCCGGTAAAATGGAGGCCAAAGGTGACGGCCATAGAAGAAGCCAAGAATTTGGCGGAACTTCCCCTTGATGAGCTTATTGGGAATCTCAAGGTCTATGAAATGATCCTTGAGAATGACAAAGCTTGCACCAAAGACAAGAAGGAGAAGGTAAAGTCTTTGGCTCTCAAAGTTAAGGTCACAAAATGTCAAACAAGTAAAGGAAGTGATAGTCAAGAAGGAAGTGATGAAAAAGATGATGAAGATGACAAAGAGTACAACTTGATGGCAAAGAATTTTAGGAAGTTCCTAGAAGAGGCGGAAAATTTAGGCACAGTAATAGAGTTGGAAACCGAGGGAATGATGGAAAGAAAAACTTTGGTGAAAGTCGAGGTGGTGACAACAAAGTTGGTGAGAGCTCTAGACACACGCAAGGATGCTATAACTGTGGTGAAAAGGGTCACTTCATGAATGAGTGTTCTAAGCCAAAAGCAAACAAGGCATTCATGAGTGGAGCATGGAGTGATAGTGAAGATGATGATCAACCAACAAAGGAAGCTACTTGTCTCATAGCTCAAGAAAAACTTGATGTACCCCTAAACTCTTCTTCCTTTAATAATTTAGATATCAATGATTTACAAGAGGAGAATGAGAATTTTAGAAAAACACTTGAGAAAACTCTTAATGAAAAACGCATCATTGAACAAGAACATAGTAAACTCAATAAGAAAGTTATGAGCTTGAAAAGGTAGTCAAGAAACTAAATCATTGTAAAAAGGTAATTGAACCATGTAAAAGTTGTGAGTCACTCACACTTGAGGTTAACTCTTTAAAAGATAAAGTATCTAAACTTCAAAAGGAGTCTCTAAGTTTTTCAAAATTTAAGAAAAGTACAAATGATTTAGAAGAAATTATTGGTAGTCAAAAGAGGTCCCAAGATAAGGAAGGTCTTGGATTTTCAAAACAAGGAGAAATCACTTCCATAAGCCTGACAAAACCAATAACATTTGTAAAGGCTAAAGAAAACGAGATTCCAAAATTTTTCGAGGCTGACGCGCTGCACGACGCGTCAACGCGCCAGAAGCGCGCCAGTCCTCTGAGGGAAATTGGAGAATCGTCGAAAGCTTTTATCAAACCAATTACTCCTCAAGCTCCTCTTGCAAACACTCGAAGAAATCAAGTTTCCGGTACAAAGAGAGAGAATCCGAAACAACTTTACAAGTCGGGCTATCATAATGGTCTTGGTTATACACAACCTCGAGTTAATACTAGACCACTTTTGCCTACACCCAATATGAGACCTACTAATCCATATAACCAAAGACCTTTACTTCAAAATAATCAAAGAAGAAATTTTTATAATTATAAGCAAAGGTCATCTCAATACCAATACAACAACTATCAAAGGAGAGACAACTCTTACCCAAACCAAATCTTCTTTTGACCACAAGGATATAATAACTATATATCATGTTATCAAAGTCAAAATAGTTTTCAAAATAATCCTTGGTCCGCTTTTTCTAGCTTTGGTATTGAGAAATTGTGTGTCTTACTTCAAGACCCAAGAATGTTCAACTTGGGTAATTCATATGCTAACCAAAATGGACCCAAGAAGCAATATGTACAAAAAGTATGAGTTGTACTTTTGTTGTAGGTTTGTCTCAAAAGTGATCTTCAACCAGATGAGTGGATAGTGGATAGTGGTTGCACAAAACACATGACCGAGAATAGAAGATTGTTCACATCATACATTGCGTATAATGGCAATCATGTCATTTTTGGGAGCGAACTTAACGGCAAAATTGTAGGCAAAGGTAATGTCCTTCATGACTCCATTGAAATTACCAACGTTGAGCATGTTAGAGGTTTAAACTTTAATTTGATTAGTGTGAGTCAACTTAGTGATGATGATTGTGAGGTAAAATTTACTAAAGTAGATTGCTCTATTAGTAAAAATGGTGTTGTACTAGCTAAAGGTCGTAGGCGAAACAACTTGTACACCTTTTAATCATAGATTATTTGTAACAATATATGCATTTCAAACATGGTAAATAACCCAATGCCTCGGCTTAGGAAGTTAGGTCTTGCCGAAAAGCTTGTAAGCAATTTACAATTGTTAAGCTTTGAAAGGCATTATTGTGATACATGTCTAGGGAGTCAAGGATAAGCAAGCAATAGAAATAGGCATGAAGAGTCAACAAATAAGATTTTAGAATTGATACACTTAGATTTGTATGATCCATCTCCAATTCAAAGTTAAGGAGGAAACTTCTACACTTTAATGATTGTAGATGGTTGTCCAAATTGTCTTGGATAGTGTTTTTAGAAAATAAGGATGAAATCTTAAATAAATTTAATATTTTAAGAAAGAATCTCAAAAACCTAATTGATTGTTCATTTATTTTAATTAAAACAAATCATAGTAGTGAATTTGATAAATTGCTATTTGAAAGCTTTGGTGAATAACATGGAATATCTTATAGCTCATCGGGCCCGTTCACTTCTCAATAGCTTAAGATTGTTGAAAGAACACATCGTGAGTTAAGAAAGATAAATTGTGTTGTACAAGCAATCCATTCCACAAAAGTTTTGGTGTCATGACATTGATGTCATAGAGTCTATATTAGAAAGGTCCTAAATAAAACACCATATGAAATACTTAGGAATTAAAAGCCATCTTTAGAGTATTTTTGAGTATTTGGTTATTAAGTATTTATACTAAACATCAAAGTGTATCTCAACAAATTCAACCCAATGTCGTATGAAGGTGTGTTCCTAGGATTCTCTCATAATAATAAAGCATACATAGTGCTTAACAAGGAAACAATGAGGATTAAGGAATCTTTCAATGTGGCCTTTGATGAGAGCATACCCAAGCCTAAATCATCTCCTTAGGTAGAAGATGAAGTGATCAACGAACAAATAGTTCTTGATTAAGAAAGGTCGCCATCATTACAAGTTAATGTTTCGGATGAAGAAAATCCTAAGGAATTGAGAGATGCGAGGAGTTATCCCATAAATAAGTCACTGATGACTTGAATAAAAGGACTCTTAGGTCACAAAATAAACAAGGTTAAGTTTTGGCATGCCATTTTTCAATAGTCCAAATTATTTTGGGATAGGTCTAGATGGTCATGGTTGACATGCATCTTAAGAGAACAATCCATAAGATATAATGAGTTGTCTAGAAGTCATTTGCACGTCCTTTAGGTGTTCCTAGTGGTTATATGGTTATATGACAAGGTCTTATGTGAAGGCATGGAAGGTAGATCAAATAAATGACTTCCAAGAGGAAAGATATGTATCAACTCATTATTCAAACAATGATTGATAATATCCAAGATTCTACTTGTCTATACTATGTGCATTGAACAAGAAAATTTGACACAAAATTATCTTGCTTAATCTCGATAATATTGATTTTGTCAAGATTTCCAAAGTTAGATATGATATTTATCACAACTCACACTTGTGTTGAAAATCTTATGTCTAGCTTTCTTGTTCTCTCAATGTGATAAAACATATGTTGCATGCATAATTTTAATAGATAAAGTTGTTTGACTTCAAAATGTTGTCCTAGTAAAATGTCTTATTCAACCATAATTAAGAACCTCATGCATGGCTTAACAAATTATAGTGCATGCATGATAAATTGTGGGAACTAGCATGATAAACTAGATCATCCAATCTCTACTAAACATAAATTAGCTTTCTTTTTATCTCTTTCACCACCACATGCCTTATATCATTTTAAGTACATGATGTGTTGAACATCTCTTCAAGCATCTTTGTACATTGACTAAATCATGAGCATGAAGAACTCCTCTATTATCATACCTAACACCTTTCTCCTTCCCTATATAAATCACTTAAAATTGTGTTTCACTTCACACCATCTTCTTCTTCTCTAAGTATTAATCACTAAGAAAATTTCTTCACCTAAAATGAGTAACTCTTCAAGAAATGACTATAAGGGAAAATCCATTGTAGTAGATGAAGAACCAAATGACAAGTGGGAAAACCCGTCATGTAATGATAATATAATCCTTAGAAATTATGTTATGAAGTGTCTTTGGAGTGACCCCATTTGGTACAAAACGGGGTACCCTCTCCCTCCTAAGCTTGATGCTTCAAACAATGATCATACACAAAGGTGTAGATGTTGTATGAAATCCATCAAGATTGAGAATGAGGTCAAGGACCTCAAAGAGGAGTTGAGAGAGTTGCACCTTGCCTACAAGAACAACTTCATGATGATGGAAAATGTTGTGAAGGGTCTTGCAAAGGTGGCGGCTCAAAGACGCAAGAAGTGATAAACATGGGTGATATAGTTGATCATCATGTGTAGACCTAATCTTGTGCTAGAATAAAATGTTGTAATCATTTGCTTCTATCCTGTTTTTAGTAGTTCTATGTGTTGTATGTTCTTCATGTTATCTTGAAATGAAGTAAATTCTGTTTTATATGATCATGTGTGCTCATGTTTGTTGTATTATACACCATGCTCAACAAATGGTTATTGGAGTCATATTGGACAAATATATATTGTTGTGGGCTAACCCTTGATGCAAGTATCCAAATGGTAACCTAACCCATTTTTGGAACTTTCATATGTGAGGATTTCTCGTTTGTTGCATGTTGTGAATTCTATGTGTAGCTAGGCCACCGCAAGGGTGAGGCTCTTGACCCATGGATCCCCGCCTTGAAACAAGGGGAGCAACGATCTAGGGGGAGCATATTCGGGTGCACATACAAGCTAGCTCATTTATCCCACATGCCCAAGTTCGAAACCTGGCTTGATTGGTAGTCCCACCTTTTTGATTCGACAAAAGGGGGAGAAAGAAAGAAAGAGCGTGAAGACCATTCAAAAATGTTAAAGGCTTCACCAAATTACAAGGCAAAGGTCACGATGCAAGCTACACCAAAGGCGCGCTTTGTCTTCGCTAAGTCTTGTAATTTTATTTGCTTTCGGTTTTTATTTGTCATCATCAAAAAGGGGGAGATTGTTGAGGCAACATGATCAAGATCTCTTTATGTTTTTAATGATGACAAATAAACCATCGAAACACATAAAATAACAAAAATTGGCCTAAAATTGCTGGAGCCAATAGCTGTTGCTGGTGCGCTGCCCGCACGTCAACGCGCGGGTGACGCGCCAGGAGTCTGTATTGCTCCGGGCGAATTTTGAAAGTCGGCTTTCCCCTTACCCGAAAAATGTGGATCTTTCAATACAGGTATGAATATGTTATGTGCTTAATTGAGAACACTCGAAACGAATTTTGGGATTAGAGAGATCCAACTTTTAAAGCACCCATTTGCAAGAAAATGCCAACTCATGTTTTCTAACTATCGCCTCTAGCCAAGGCTTTTCTAAACTTAGGGAGCTTATATACTTCACGTAACATCATGTGAAAGCATTCATATGCTAATATCCCGTGCTTACGTCTTCTCTAATTACGTAACGGGTTTACTCCCTTATTGGTCAAACTAAGTCAAAGGTCACTTTGCGTAAACGCATCCTTTCCCACTTGGGTTATGCTTTACATCAAGGTGAAGCACTTAACTTGTTTAAACCAAGGTATTAGTTGAGAACGTCGAGTCGTGAAAAGTCACAAGATATGAAACTATGGATTCTCGATGGTGTGTTACTTGAACTTATAAGTAACCTATGATTTTCTCAACTAATAATCTTAATTGTCTAAACTTTCTCTTATTAATGACAATTAGATTATTTCTTAATCTTATACTTAATCTCATTTTTACAAAAGAAAACAAAACCAAATCTCCCACAATCCTTCCCAAATATCCCTCTCCAACATTCTCTTACAACATTCCCTTACACCACTTACACAATGTGTACTTCTTGTTCCCTATACTCTCACACAAAATATTCCCTCTCTATATACAATCCTTGTACATACACTTATACACCTTTTGTACACATACACATATACATACCTTGTATGTTTGTACACACACTTCTCTACACACACTTGATTTCAAATTTACACACACTACTCACAACCATCTCTTCTTTACACACACTAGCCAACTCACCATATCTTACCATATCCAACTCATATATTCTCTTACTCAATCTCTTACACTCTTACACTCTTACATATTCCCTTACACACTCTACATCTCAACCATCCATTCCCTTACAACACATCTTAACCCTCCATATTCAACACATGAGAATTATTTGAAAACCAAAGGAGGCTCCCTTTGATCTCCACCATCTAATTCAAACTAAAACACATCTCAACCATCCATCCACTCTCCTCTCTATTTCATCACATGTTTTTTATCTCCACCATCCAATTCAAACTGAAACACATCTCAACCATCCATCCACTTTCCTCTCTATTTCATCACATATTTTTAATCTACACCATCCATTTCAAACCAAAACCATCTCAACCATTCATCTACCCTTTCTCCCCAAGCAAAGGAATATACCACGGCATATTCTCTTCTCACTTATGCCATGTGAGGAATAACATTTTTACCCCTTCCAAATTACCCTATCTACACTTTATACCCTTATTAATTTGTTTTCTCTTTAAACACTTCACAAATGTTTTTCAAATTGGCTATTTGAGTTGGTAGACCTTAGATTGATTAATGTTAAGCTTTAGTGTGAAGTACAATTGGGGGTTTAGCAAGGTAAGGTATTTACAAGGCCCAAAACTTAGAAGTTGGGAAATTGTTACAGAAGCTTGGCGCGCTGCCTGCGCGTTGACGCGCGGGTGACGCGTCGGCCTCGGTAAAATTTCCAAAGTTTAGGTTCTTGGCCTATAAATACATACCTTGCCTCTTGTATTCCTCGCCCCTTGCCATTATTCTTTCTCTCTACATTCTTTCTCTCTAAACACTCTCAAATCTCTCTATCTCTAATCTTGCATTCTTGATTCTCACTCTAACATCTTTGAAAGAACACATCTCCTTGCAAGGGAAGAATCACAAGAACCTAATCCACTCTTGTGGTTGTGTCGAGGGTCTTCTTATCTATACCCTTTCTACTAGAATCGTGTCGTGGATTCGCAACTGGACGTACGGATGGTATAAACCCCCCATCCCGAACCAGTATATATCGTGGTGTCTCTTTACTCGCTTTATATACTTGTGTTTGTATTAGTGGTTGCTTTTGTTTAAACCACTTGGTGTTCTTCTTGGCTTAAAGTTTTTAAACATCTAAAAAGCCGAAGAAACCGTATTCACCCCCCCCCCCCCCTACGGTTCTACAGTTATGATGCTGACGTTTGAGCCTCAAACATTGTCATTCAAGGGCTTCCTAAAGATGTATACTAGCTCATTAATTACATCACTGAAGCGAAAGCAGTATGGGACAATGTCAAAATGCTTCTTGCTGGGTCGGAATTAACCAAAGAAGATCATGAATCCCAGTTGTATGATGAATTTGAGCACTTCAAGCAGAACCTAGGAGAGAGCATCACTGACTAATATGTCAGGTTTCACAAGCTTGTGAATGATATGAAAATCATTAAGATGACAATGCCAAACATTCAACTAAACTCCAAATTTGTGAACAACATGGCACTCGAATGGGATAGGTTTGTAACAGCTGTGAAACTCAACAAAGGGCTGAGAGATACCAACCATGAACAGCTCTATGCATAACTCCAACAAGATGAAAAACATGCTAACTATGATCGTCTGATGAGGGAAAAACTCAATCCGACAACAACCACAAATGATTCAAATGCTTCACTTGCATTTGTCTCAAATGTTCAGCATCTCAGTCAACCCTCAAATGATCAAGTTCATTACAACCCTTCTTCACCAATGCCTCTGACATCACTTGGTCAATCATCTGTGCTCCCACCGTCTGCTGTGAACACTCATCTGGACTCAGGACACTCTCATACGGAAATGATGATTGATAACCTCTCAAACCAAGTCTCCTTACTTGCCCAGCAGTTCAGAGCAACCTTTCCTTAAACCAACAACCAACTTCAAATCTCATCTAATCCACGCAATCAAGCAATTGTGGAAGACGGGAGGGTTGTGGTGCAAAATGTTCAAGGAAGACAAAATGTGAATCAAAGAAATGGTGCTCGGGGGAATGTGCAGAACAGAGTGGGGAATGCACTTTAGGGACAAGCTAGGCAACCCAAATGCTACAACTGTGGAGGATTAGGTCACATTGCAAGGAACTACAATCAACCAAAGCGTCCCCAAAACTCTGAGTACTTCAAGGATAAGATGCTACTGATGCAAGCACAAGAGAATGGAGCAATTTTGGATGAAGAGGAGTTACTATTTCTTGCTGGTAATGAGGGGAACACATTTGATGCAGATGTTGATAATCAACCGGTACAAGACTTGGCACTTAATGATCCCAACATATTCCAAGCTAATGACTATGGTGCCTTCGACTCAGATGTTGATGATGAACCAACTGCACAGACCATCTTCATGGAAAATTTATCTACTGCAACATCTTCATCACAACAATCCAGTCCCTCCACCACATTTTCCATCTCTGAGGTACCCAAACCACACAACATAAATAACTTGGTCGATATACAGATGGTTCACAATGAAGTACAACGTACAGATGCTGTTGTAACAGATATCGATGATATGGGAAATAGCAATGTTATCCCATATGAACAGTATGTGAACAACAACAACCTATCGGTTGTACCAAGTGGTGCACCTTCTGTTGTTGATAATGATCTTGATTTGCATAAGCACACTGTGTATGTCCCTAATGACACCTTGAGCACTAGATTTAACATCCTTAAGGATTAGGTGACCATATATGAACAACGTGCAAAATTTAAACTTACCAAAGAAAATTGATTGGCAAATGCGTGCTTACATATCGGAATGTCACTTAAGGGAAAAAACATTGAAAAAGGAGTTACAGTCTTTGCAAAAAAAACTAGATCAAACTGTTAAACAAAAACAGGAGATTCAAGAAAGTGTAATTACACTTAAACATGATTTCAAAGATAAAGAAACTAAACTCTTAGATGATTTTTTAAGACTTAAAATGTTGAAGAATAAACTTGAAAACAACTTGTACACGCAATACCAAACCATTCAAACTACTCAAATGATTCATAATCATAAACCGTTGTGTTATGAACATAGTGAAAAGGATGTAGGCAGGCCTAAATCTAACTTCCTTAGGAGCGTTTGAACTGCCCAGCCTGCTTTATATGATGCAAATGTTATGCTTGAGCCTGATCATGCCCCTCCTGATGTCACATCATTTGGTGAGATCAATGAGATAGAAGCAAAAACTAGAGAAAAATTGGCTGAAAAATTAAAGGATCCCTTGTGCATCTCAAATAAAATCATGTACAAATATGATTACTCTGAAGATAACCGAGTAGCTATTTTTGTCCCACAAAAATGGTTAGCTCCAGAGCAAGTATTTTTGAGTTTAGACTTAGGAAAAATGAAAGCATAAAGAATTGTGGGCGAAACCCGTACCATGTTTAAGATAGTTGACCCAATGTTATACCCACAAAATATACCCATGCATCTTGTTCCTTTAACTCTCCCCAAGCAAAATAATAATACTTTAATTAGTCAATATGTTCTTTGTTAATTATTTGCTGATTTTGATAAAACATGTAAAAAGAGAATTACACCAACGGGTAATACTGAAGGGGAAAGGGGTTTTGAACAAACAAAACGATGTTACTTAACAGAGGTTATGCCGTTCTTTAAGCTTCTCAAAGAACGTTTTGAGAGACTTCAAAAAACCCTAAACAAAGATGTGGCTGATATGAAAGAGGTGTATAAAACACTGGAAAATGTGGGAAAACAATTGGCTATTGATCTTAAACATAATGAAATTGAGAGGAAAAATATTCTCATCTTGAATGAGAATTTAATTGCTAATTATGTTACACATGATGTGTTTTATACTGCTAGTGAATCTGCATTATCTGTCTGCTAATTTCATAAAATGTCTATTGCATTAAATGTTTTTCAGAATCGTGTTGTTGAGCTTGAGGGGGAGAATTTAAAATTGCGTGAGAAAATTCAAAATGATGACCATGATAACATGCTCACGAATTTGTCAAAACTAGAGGTTGATAATATTAATTTGCAACTAAAGTGTCAATATTTAGAAGAAAGAATGAAAATCTCAAAAGCCATGACATCTTCGGATGCTCCTGAATTTGATGCATATTTTGAATTAGCCAAACGTGATGAACAAATTCAAGCTCACACTAACATGATTCAGAAATTGAGCGCTCAAATTGCCCAATTAAAGTCAACCAAGTATGTTGTGACTGACACCAATAAATCATCGTCGTTAGATTTTTAGAATTTTCACTATCAAGATACCATTAATAAATTACATCGTGATATTGAGTGGTTTCAAGATGAAAATTCCAATACTAAACAGCGTTACAAAGAGTTATACGATTCGATCAAAATCACACGTGAGAAAATCAATGAAAAAATAACTTCTTTGCTTAATGAAATTGAAAATCTAAAGACGAAGGTGAAAGGTAAAATGCCAGTCACCATCGGTGACATGAATGCTCCAAAGGTTACAGCTGTTAGAAAATATGATGTTGATGCTATTAATATCCCACTTCCTCTTAGGAAAAATAGGTCTGCTCACTATGCGTATCTATCATATCTTAAGGATAGTCTAAACATGCTTCACGAGACTGTAGAAGAGGATAGGATAGTGAAATCACAGGATAGTCTTATTCTATATGCATGCTTTCTCACTAAACGATCTCAGGAACTTTTAGAATATACCATTGGTACATGTCCTAAGAATGACTACAAGCAAGATAGGCTCACTGCATCATCACTTATGAGTAAGAACAAGCATGTAACTTTTGATGTGCCACTTAAGACATCTGAACCAAGCAAATCGAAACCAGAAAACCAATTAGCAGTTAAACAAATTAATGTTCCTATCATTGCTTCTACAAGAGTAAAAAACTAGCGGGTCAAAGCCTAGTCGCAATACAAGGAAAAATAGGACTACGCCGGCTAAGAGTGCTCATGGGAAGAAAGTAGAAGACCACCTCAGGAACAATAATAGTAGTTTGAGTGAAATGAATCGTGTTGATTCTAGTATTAGCTATAAGCATGCTTGATGCGTGTTTTTGCAACCTTGCAAAGGTTTTACCTCTCAAGGGATCTTGAGAAGCTTGCAATCTCTACCAGGCAGTGTACCTGACCGTTGTAGTATAGTATAGTGACAAGTACCATGGGATTGATCGTTCAACTCAAAGAAAAGTGTTCGCTAGGGTTAAAACCCAATTAAACTAGGTCTAGAGGTGAGGGATGATTCTTTTTGTATTTTTTTATATTTTATGAAAAGCAAGTAAAAATCTCGGTTTTGGAAGAATGGGCGGAATTAGTTGCTAGTCAACTAACCGAATGACTACGAATGCAAACAAAACAAAATAAAATAACACTAAAGTAAATGTGGAGAAAACAATAATAAGAGAAAATGTGTTTACTTAGATTTCACTACTTCATAGCTATCTTTTACCGGTTGATTAGTTTGTTACAATTGCATGGATGACGGGTTATATTCCTTAATACCATTCGTAGGGCCGTGTACGATCTTCCCTAACTCTATAAGCTTCTACCTCTTCCTATGTCGAGCCGACTACTAGCTCCTAACATGGCCTCATTAGTAGTTACCTATGCATTAAATATAACCAATTTATCGTAGTACACATCCGATCATATTTCTTAATACGTTCAACGAAGTTACCAATTGGAAGTCCGCCAGTTTTCTTAAGCCTAACATCGAAATCATTCATCCACAACAATTATAAACAAACAACCATCCAATAATCAATATCTAAGTTTCATTACATCTAAGCAAACACAAAGAAAACCTAGCCTAGCATATTAAAGTGAAGACAAGCATAAGATAGAATCAAACAACACATAGACATATTGAATGATTATTGGAAAACTTATCTTCAATTAAGCATGGATGAAACAAGGGTTTGAAACCCTTAAAAATAAGGTAAAATTCATCTAGGGTTTCTCCTCTCAAAGTTGCACACTAATGAATGAAAAATCAAAAACTATATATAAAGAATTGAGTCTGACGGCGTCAAGAGTAATTTCTGACGCCGTCAACTCGCTGCCATAAATATTATCGTATTGCCTAGATCCAATTCTGACGCCATCATGTGTAAACTCTATCTTGGCCGTCTCTTGCATTTTGTACGTGACGGCCTTGGTGACGCCGTCAAGTGTAATTCCTCCAAAAACATTCTGGCGCGTCACATGTAACTTGATTATCCACCTCTTTGTCAAAGGGTGACTGCGTCATAAGCAAATCCTGGCGCCGTCAGGTACTGTTTTCAGCATGAATTGGAGACTTTGTCGTTTTCTTCACTTTTTTGCTCCAAAAACGTCTAAAATGCTTCCTTTTTAAGATTTCTTCTCAAAAGTACCTAAAATGACAAAAGAAACGATTTAGGGCAATATTTGATCAAATAATCTCGACTTTGGGCTTAAATGACCCCCTAAAAGCGATACACTTTTCATCTCATCAAATACCCTTACACTTGAGATTTGCTTGTCCTCAAGCAAATGTGCTTTTATGCTAATCAAAATACAAGCTAAGGGTCATTTAACACTAATATAAAAGTAATTACAACAAATAATCGTTCTACTTCAACCAAAACAAGCATGGAAATTATACACTAGTACCTCACAAATAGTGTTTAGATACTCACATCTCTCGGGTGTAATAAAATTATATATTACAATATGAAAATGGAAAATATCTCTCACTACCTCTCATAGCATATAGATTACCATAGGCTTGGGAAATGATCAAACCTCCATCACTTGGCGTAAACACCTAGGATAAACTATCAAAGATGTCTTTTAAAAGGGTTATAACGTGAGGTGTAGGGATATGATAAACACGGTTTTGTTGGATAAAGGCAATCTTTACTGGTGGCGAGTTAATCATCTTGGTCAATTACATGTACAATGTGGCGTTGCTAAGCCAAGACTCGACTCGACTTAAGTTAATCAAAAACTAACAAAAACATAAAATAAACATAAAAGGAAACGGGATGGTAGTCCGTATGTTTTTTTTTTTCTTTTTATTATTATTATTATTATTATTATTATTATTATTATTATTATTATTATTATTATTATTATTATTATTATTTAATTTTTTTTTTGCATACACTCTTACCCTACCATCCAAAATAATATATCATACAGGATTTTGCATTCCCCTTACACTTGAACTTTTACATACTTTACAATCAACTATTCTATTGACTCGAATCAAGATAATCTAAACACTTGGAGTAATTTTTAAGTTTAACGCACATATGGGGATAATATATAATGTTCTTCCCCAATACTCCATAATACTAGTACTTTACCCATGAGTCCCAATCGTCCAAAAACAATATGTACAAGATATGACTCGACTTAGCAACCATGTAATCAATTAGATAATTAACTAAGGGTTTAAACATATAACAATAATGCACTAAAGATGAGTGCATACAAGGAAGGATAAGGCGATTTGGGTGTACATTTGGGGTGGATTGTAAACAAATTCTTCCTTTAAGTAAAATGCTTAAAGTTAGAAACGAAAAAGATAGGCTCGGATGAGTGTACTAGGGGTATCATGTACTAAAAATGAGTACATCGCAAAGGTGTGGGAGAATTAATTGACTTTACTAGTTAAGTGATTATGACTTCATTGGTCAAGTAATTATGATACGGGTTTAAACACAAGGGTGATCCTAATGCCTCTTATCATGTAGTAAATCCTACTACACGAATGTAGTCTCACTAGCGGTCTCGGGATGCATCACTAATGCAAGTTCTAGAATCTAAGTACTACTGGTACACTCATAAGCATCTTTTCCTAACAAATCTAGGGGCGAACCTCACATATTTGGGGTGGAAAATTTTGAGTGGTACGGTTTTTGTGCTAGTCATAAAACTCTTATCAATGAGACGCTCATTAAGGCTAAAGCTTCACTCCCAAATGTTGTAAAAAATTTTAAATTTGGCACTAAAATTGCCCTAACAAGTATTTCTCTTAGTTTTCTTACACACCTACTATTGAACAAACAAACTCAAGTGCAATTGCATTCTCTAAGGTATCATCATTTACCCTCCCCTTACACTTAGGCTGAACATTGTCCCCAATGTTCAATGAAAAGGATGTAAAAGTAATGAAGGTAAAAGAATGAGACAAATACTCCCCTGATTCGTTCGGTGTGGATAATGTGATAACATGGTTAAATCCTCCTCCAAGAAAATGAACGTTGAAAGCTTCTCTCTAGAAATATAAGTCATCTTCTTGTCCAATATAACATGTTAAACCTGAGAAAACAATCATGGCAAACCTCGTGTAAAATCGGCGGCAATCTACATATATAAAGATAAAATGCTTATGGAATGAATGTTTGCAGATTTCATGGAGTTTATAAAACTAAAGAATTAACAAAAACTTTAAGACTCCGGTAGAAAAACAAAACTTGCAAAATTTTTCAGAATTTTACACCTAACGCCGTCAGGTTATAACCGTGACGCCGTCAGAGTGTTCTGACAGAAATCTTACGTAAAGTTTCCGAAAAATTTCTGGAAAAACTCATGTCATAATTCCTGGAATTCCTGCAAAACATCATTATGACTCGATACAAGCATTTGACTCAAACAAATACTAATATACATGCTTATTTAATATTGTTGTGGTCCATGTTCACTTCCGTTCTTAGAAACAAAATTAGATTTCCCTTACACTTATCTTTTGCGAAATACCTTTTTATGAAGTTAAGACGAAGTTAAACAACAAGGTAAAGCATTTTCACAATTTATTTTGAAACATGATCCACAAACAATAAAAATAAAGCAAACATACGGAAACAAATAAAATCAAACAAACAAACAATCAAACAAATAAAACTTGGGTTGCCTCCCAAGAAGCGCTTTTCTTTATTTACAAGTCTTGTAGCTAGACTCAAGGTCACGGGCTATCCTATATGAGTGAGTTCCTCATCGAGGACATCTTTGGGGTCAAACTTAGGTTTCAATTTCCTATTGGTTCTCTTAGTTCAGTACGACTTCTCATATTTTTCTCCATCCAAATCATATCGAATCATCTTCATATGCCATGATCCGTCACCTTCCTTTGGTGGCTTGTCCCAATTCCATTTACATTTATCACCTTCCCTTTTCCACTTGTTCATTCCTAAGTTGATAGGCATCACTCCTAGAAATTCAATCATTTTCCTAAAGACTAAGGGATCCTCAAAGAAGTTTAGTTCTTCATCCCTAGCTATGAGTTACTCTACCGAATGCGTTTTGTTTATAAACTCCTCCTTCAAATAAAATGGGCGTTGAGGTCCTATGAAGTCTCTATTAACCCAAGGTCCGTATCTAGATGGTCTCCTATTCAAATCTACCCAATGAGGTGTTGGTTCCTCAATAGTATCATAGGCATGTTTCTTAACATCATAGACCGACCAAGTTTCTCCTTCTCCTACCGCTATTCTAGATTCCTTACAATCAATCATCGCACTTGCGGTATCTAAGAATCCTCTTCCTATCAATAAAGGGCATGTAGTGTCACTAACCATATCAAGGATGTGGAAATCGGCTAACATTGTCAACCTTCCTATATGCACTAACACATCCTTCACTACCCCAACCATATATGCTACACTTCTATCCGCAAGCCCTATGATTACCTCAGTTTCATCTTATTTTCTTGCCTTAAGAGTGGTGCATAGAGATAATGGGAGCAAATTTAGGCTTGATCCAAGATCGGCTAATGTGTTAAAAGCCTCAGAATTTCCGATCTTACAGGGTAAAACGAATATGCCCAGATCATCTAATTTTTTAGGCAACTTGTTTTGAACGAAGGCGGTCCCATTCTTACCCAACTTAAGTTTCTCTTCATATTTTTCTAAAAGGGCATCGTAGTAGGGAGCACGGGCTAAGACATCAATAAAGGCGCTCAAGGTGAAGTTCCTTAAATTCATCGCCAAGGTCTTGTGTAGGAGGTGTTTCAACTATGTTATCGACCGATTTGACATTGGATGTTTTATTTAATTGGTCCTTTTGAAAAGTTTAGGTTTACTTGAAACACGTGCTCACGGCATTGACCGAATAGTATTGTGGACAAGAAGTGGGGGACGAAAAAGATGATATAGCGTTAACGTTTAGTTTCGGATTCTTGACCGTGTTACTTGGGAGTGCTCCCATTTCTCGGTCATTGAGAACTTTCAACAACGTGTCAATCTTATTGGTCATCTCACTTTGTTTTTGTTTGAAATCGGCTTCAAACTTTGTTAAACGAGTTTCTTGAGATACCATAAATTTGGACATCAATCCTTCAAAATTATTGGTACAACCATAGTTGTTGGAAGGATTGTTGTTGAAAGTACGGTTAGAGGGTGGACCGTTTGGTTGATAACGATTAGGTGGAGTGGAAGAATTGTTTTGGGGCATGTTTTGGTTTTGTTTCCACCTAAGGTTCGGGTGATTTTTCCAAGAGGGGTTGTATGAATCACCGTAAGGGTTTGGCTCGGGTTTGAAAATGTACCACTTGTCTCCCGCTCTGTCGGTACGCGAGGATGCGTAATCCACAAAAGCTTGTTCGGGGAGTTCCATGCAATCACGAGTGTCGTGGGGACCACTACATAATTCGCACGAAGAAGTGATTTTGTTCACTTGGCTTGAAGGTTTAGGAGCTTCGTAGGATTTCATAAGAAACTTGACTTGGTCTTCAAGTTCCATGATCCTACGATCGGGAGTGCTTGAATTGTTCGAAGGCAAAGATATTGCCTTGACCGTTTTGTTCAAATCACGGGGATCATTCCAGCTTTCGTTGTCATAGAGGGCAAGATCTTCTATGAGTTCCCATGATTCTTCCGCACTTAGATCACGTAGCTTGCCACCGGCCGCTTGGTCAATGGTTCACCTCGTGGAGAGATCGATATGGTCATAGAAAATTTGGACTTGGAGCCAAAGATCTATGCCGTAATGAGGGACTTTTTGGAGTAAGTCCTTGAAACGAGTCCATGCTTCATATAGAGTTTCACCTTGACGTTGTTGGAACATCAAGATGTCATTTCTAAGCTTAGTAGTTCTCCCCGGTGGGAAAAATTGAGCAAGGAAACGAGTTATGAGATCATCCCAAGAGGTAATGGACCCGCGGGTAAACGCTCAAGCCATTGAGTAGCTTGGTCATGTAGAGAGAATTGGAAGAGACGCAGTCGGGTTGTCTCTCGAGTTTCAACAACAAGGTCTATGGAATCTACGATTTTGAGGAAATCCTTGAGATGTTGATTAGGATGTTCGGAACAAAGTCTATGGAATGCACATCCGCTTTGCACTAACCGGATGGTGTTGGATCGCAAGGGAGACACATTGGCTCCTTGAGTGAGCTCAATGGTGTTTCGATAGCCTTGGTGGATAGGATGGGAGTACTCTCCTAAAGTTCGGGGTCTAGGAGATTGGTTTGGTTGTGGTGGGTTTTGTGGATGGTTTTGTTCTGGTGGGTTGATGGGGTCAAAGAGATTACCACCTTCCATGATGGCGGATAGCAATGGTTACGAACAAAGGAAACAAAGAAAAAGATAGACTAAAGAAGACCTATAAAAATAAAAATAAAAATCTTACTAGAAAGGAATCTAGCAAGTAGACCTAATAAAAAGAAATTTCAACCTAGACAATAACTATTCCTCGGGCTGCGGCGCCAAAAACTTGATGCGTGATTTTGCAAGATAGGCGCAAAAAACTTCTAGATGCATACTTTCTCACTAAAAGATCTCAGGAACCTTTAGAATATGTCATTGGTACATGTCCTAACAATGACTACAAGCAAGATAGGTTCACTGCATCATCACTTATGAGTAAGAACAAGCATGTTACTTTTGATGTGCCACTTACGACATCTGAACCAAGCACATCGAAGCCAGAAAACCAATTAGCAGTTAAACAAATTAATGTTCCTATCATTGCTTCTACAGGAGTAAACAATGATACTAAAGCTAGCGGGTCAAAGCCTAGTCGCAATACAAGGAAAAATAGGACTACGCCGGCTAAGAGTGCTCATGGGAAGAAAGTAGAAGACCACCTTAGGAACAATAATAGTAGTTTGAGTGAAATGAATCATGTTGATTCTAGTATTAGCTATAAGCATGCTTGATGCGTGGTTTTGCAACCTTGCAAAAGGTTTTACCTCTCAAGGGATCTTGAGAAGCTTGCAATCCCCACCAGGCAGTGTACCTGAATGTTCTAGTATAGTATAGTGGCAAGTACCGGGGGATTGATCATTCAACTCAAAGAATAGTGTTTGCTAGGGTTAAAACTCAATTAAACTAGGTTTAGAGGTGAGGGATGATTCTTTTTGTATTTTTTTTATATTTTATGAAAAGCAAGTAAAAATCTCGGTTTTGGAAGAATGGGTGGAATTAGTTGCTAGTCAACTAACCCAAATGACTACGAATGCAAACAAAATAAAATAACACTAAAGTAAATTTGGAGAAAAAAATAATAAGAGAAAATGTGTTTACTTAGATTTCACTACTCCCTAGCTATCTTTTACCGGTTGATTAGTTTGTTACAATTGCATGGATGATGGGTTATATTCCTTAATACCATTCGTAGGGCCGTGTACGATCTTCCCTAACTCTATAAGCTTCTACCTCTTCCTATGTCAAGCCGACTACTAGCTCCTAACATGGCCTCATTAGTAGTTACCTATGTATTAAATATAACCAATTTATCATGGTACACATCCGATCATGTTTCTTAAGACGTTCAACCAAGTTACCAATTGGAAGTCTGCTAGTTTTCTTAAGCCTAACATCGAAATCATTCATCCACAACAATTATAAACAAACAACCAACCAATAATCAATATCTAAGTTTCATTACATCTAAGCAAACACAAAGAAAACCTAGCCTAGCATGTTAAAGTGAAGATAAGCATAAGATAGAATCAAACAACACATAGACATATTGAATGATTATTGGAAAACTTATCTTCAATTAAGCATGGATGAAACAAGGGTTTGAAACCCTTAAAAATAAGGTAAAATTCGTCTAGGGTTTCTCCTCTCAAAGTTGCACACTAATGAATGAAAAATCAAAAACTATATATAGAGAATTGAGTCTGACGGCATCAAGAGTAATTTCTGACGCCGTCAACTCGCCGCCATAAATATTATCGTATTGCCTAGATCCAATTCTAACACCGTCATGTGTAAACTCCATCTTGGCCGTCTCTTGCATTTTGTACGTGACGGCCTTGGTGACGCCGTTACGTATAATTCCTCCAATAACATTATGGTGCGTCACGTGTAACTTGATTATCCACCTCTTTTTCAAAGGGTGACGGCGTCATAAGCAAATCCTGATGCCGTTAGGTACTATTTTCAGCATGAATTTGAGACTTTGTCATTTTCTTCACTTTTTCACTCCAAAAACGTCAAAAATGCTTCCTTTTCCAGATTTCTTCTCAAAAGTACCTAAAATGACAAAAGGAACGATTTAGGGCAATATTTGATCAAATAATCTCGACTTTGGGCTTAAATGACCCCCTAAAAGTGGTACACTTTTCGTCTCATCAGTGCTGTAATTAATTTGAATTATGATGCTACTTTTAATACTTGTAATGACTGCTTAATTTCTGGTAATCATGATGATTGTGATGTGTCATTTCTGATGTCTACTGAACGGTCCCCTATTAAAAGAGTTAGGAAATCTAAACTGAAAAAACGTGTTTGGAAAGAAACATGAAAGATATTCACCAATTCAGGATATCAATGGAGACCCACAGGAAAAATGTTTACTAATGTCGGTTATCAATGGAAACCTACTGGACAAAAGTTCACTTTAGGAAGAAAGTTCCCCTTAACTAAAATGACCTATCCTAGGCGTGTGATGGTTAAGGAATGGAAGCCAAGTAGTAGAACTTTCCCTTTAGATACACAATGCCTTGATACTAATGCCACTGCATCCAATAGTGATGTTTTCACTAAGAAAAGCATTGCTACTATGATTCTTGTTACTCTTGAATTTGTGTGTACTAACCAAATGGACGCCAGTTGCACTTGGGGATCCACATTTTTCAGTTATCCATCGTTGTCTATTTTCAAATGCAGGTCATACAAATTGTCCTTTGGTATTTGGACTCAAGCTGCTCAAAACATATGACCGGGGATCGCTCACAGCTCAGGAATTTCATAAATAAGTTTATCGGGACAGTTAGATTCGGGAACAACCATTTTGGGGCAATTATGGGTTATGGAGACTATGTGTTTGGTGACAGCGTGATCTCCAGAGTGTATTATGTGGAGGGACTTGGGCACAATCTATTTTCTGTTGGTCAATTTTGTGATTCCAATCTCGAAGTTGCATTCAGGAAACATACATGCTTTGTTATAGAATTAGATGGTATTGACCTACTTAAAGGCAGTCGTGGCAGGAATCTTTTCACCATCTCTATCGAAGACATGATGCGATACTCTCCCATTTTCTTGCTTTCTAAGGCCTCAAAGAACAAATCATGGCTATGGCATCGTCATTTAAACCACTTGAACTTTGGCACCATTAATGAACTTACATGCAAAGATCTTGTTCGAGGCATGCCCATGTTGAAATATGAAAAAGATCATCTTTGTTTGGCTTGTCAATTGGGAAAAAGTAAGAAACACACTCACAAACTCAAAACTGGCAACACCATTACGTAAGTTCTTCACACCCTTCACATGGATCTGTGCGGTCCAATGAGAGTGCAAAGTATCAATGGGAAGAGATACGTTCGGGTTATTGTAGATGATTACTCTAGGTTTACATGGGTGAAGTTTTTGAGATCAAAGGATAAAAATCCAGAGATTATCATTAAAATCATCAAGCAACTGCAAGTTAGACTCAATAAGACTGTCAGAACTCTGAATCATCCGCACAAACAATGTAATAGAGTTTGTTAACCAACAACTTACCTAGTTTTATGAAAGTATTGGCATAAGTCACCAAAAGTGTGTTCCACACACGCCTCAGCAGAATGGAGTTGTTGAAAGACGAAACCGTACCCTTGTTGAAGCTACTCGAACCATGCTGATATTTTCTAAAACCCCAATGTTTCTTTGGGCGGAAGCTATTGCAACTGCTTACTATACTCAAAACTGATCTTTGATACATCCTCTCTACAACAAAACTCCTTATGAGCTAGTGCATCTAAGAAAACCTGACCTCTCCTTCCTACGAGTGTTAGGTGCACTATGTTACCCAACCAACGACAGTGAAGACTTGGGTAAACTTAAGACAAAAGCAGATATAGGATTCATTATTGGATATGCACCAGATCGCAAGCGATACCGAATCTTCAATAAAAGAACCCGAAAAATCATGGAAACAATTCACGTTACATTTGATGAGCTGACTGAGCAAATGGTCCCGGGACACACCAGTTCTGGACCCGTACCTAATCCTTTGTCTCCTAAACCAATCATTTCAGGACTTGTACAACATCCCACTCATGCATCACCTTATGTACCACTCACAAGTGAAGAATTGAAGAGTCTGTTTGATCCTATGTTTGATGAATATTTTGAGCCTCTAATTGTTGACTCTAGTAATGATGTTCCACTATTGCCTCCAGTTGTCGAAGCTCCAGTTCTACACAACACAAATTGCCCATCTATGTCTGTATCACTCGGTCAAGATGCACCATCTGCTACTGCTAGTGATTCGCAAACATCATCTAACCTTCAATCATCTTCTATACATCAAGGGGTTGCAGTTGATAATTATTTTGTAGTGAATCCATTTGCTTCTGCTGATGATGATCTATTCGTAAACATCTTTGCCCCTGATCCAACGAATGATACCGCATCATCAGGGGATCCTAATACAGTATCATTAGTTCCCTACCCCCAACCTCATGAGCATCTCAGAAAATGGAAAAATGATCACCCGATTGACAACATCATTAGAAACCCTTCTCATCTGGTATCTACACGTAAACAACATGCCACCGATGCCTTGTGGTGTTTCTTTAATTTCGTGCTATCTAAAGCAGAACTCAAGGATTTCAAAGATGTATTGTCTAAAGACCGCTGGTTTACTATAATGCAAGAAGAAATTCATGAATTTGATCGACTTGAAGTATAGGAATTAGCCTCCTTCAGATTGTGCTATGATTATCCCTCTTAAGTGGATCTTCAAAGTGAAGCTTGATAAGCATGGTGACGTTCTGAAAAACAAGGCTTGGCTTGTGGCTAAAGGATACTGTCAAGAAGAAGGCATAGACTTTGAAGAATCATTAGTACCTGTTGCTCAAATTGAAGCCATACGAATATTTCTTGCTAATGCTGCCAGTCAGAATATGGTTATCTACCAAATGGATGTAAAGACAGCATTCTTGAATGGTAATTTGAAAGAGGTGGTCTATGTAAGTCAGCCAGAGGGATTTGTGGATCCTGAACCCCCTAATAATGTATATCGCTTGAAGAAGGCTCTCTGTTGCCTAAAGCAGGCTTCTAGGGCATGGTATGACACATTTTCAAAGTTCCTTCAAGCAAACAAGTTCTCCAAGGGTGTTGTTGATCCTACACTTTTCACTAGAAAATCTGGAAAACATCTACTCCATGTACAGATCTATGTAGATGACATTATCTTTGCATCTTCTGACCCTATGGAATGTGATTGTTTTTCGCAAGAGACGAGCTCAAAGTTCCAAATTTCCATGATGGGACAAATATCATTCTTCTTGGGGTTACAAATCTCTCAAAACCCCAACGACATTTTCATCAATCAATCCATGTATGCTAATGAAATCTTGAAGAAGTTTGGATTTGAGTCAAGTGACACTGTTGACACCCCTATTATTGAAAGATCAAAATTGGATGAAGACATCTCATGGATCCCAGTCGACCAAACTAAGTACCGAAGCATGATTGGATCCTTAATGGACCTCACAGCTAGTAGGCCAGATCTTCTATTTGTTGTATGCATGTGTGCTCGGTATCAATCCAAGCCAACCAAAAAGCACTTGGAAGCAGCCAAAAGGGTTTTTAGGTATCTTCAAGGGATAATTCACATGGGCCTCTGGTACCCTAAGGACACTGCTATGGCTCTCACAGCCTACTCAGATGCAGACCATGCTGGGTGTCAAGATACTCGTCGAAGTACATCAGGAGGTGCTTAATTTCTTGGAGACAAACTTGTCATGGTCGTCTAAAAGTCAAATGAGTACATCGATATCCTCAACAGAAGCTGAATACATTGCCATGTCCTCATGCTGTGCTCAAATCTTGTGGATGAGATCTCAACTATCGGATTATGGCTTTGCTTCCAACAAGATTTCGATGTACTGTGACAACAAAAATGCAATTGCTCTTTGCTGCAACAATGTCCAGCAATCCAGATCAAAGCACATTGATATTCGACATCACTTCATCAGGGAACAAGTTGAAAAAGGAGTAGTGGAACTTTATTTCGTGAGGACAGAGTTTCAGCTGACAGATATCTTCACTAAGGCACTCTCGAGAGAACGGTTTCAATTCATTCTCCCACGCCTTGAAATGAAGATCTTTACACCAGAGTCACTCAAAAGTCTTCAGGAAGAGAGTGAGGAGTGATGGATTCGCTTCACATATCCTTGTATATAGTTTAAAACCAAAAAGAAAATAGAAAAATATAAAACCTATAAAAAACCATAAAAATCGGAAAAACCTAAAAAGACCAAAAAAAGTTCTTCTTTAGGCATGTCTTCTATTTATCGATAACATTTACAATCCTAGAAATGTCATTCAATAATGGCACGGGACTTTAAATGAAGCTCAAGCAGAAGTTATAAAAATTGGTTAAAACATGTCATTATGGCTTGCTATTACTTCAGATAGCAATCCGTTCTTATATATGGGGAAAGTTCGTCGCCAAAAAGACGGATGTTCCTCTCACTAGTGAAGTTCACCCGGGCATGGATTACTTTAAATCCATGTTTCCTCGATCTAATGTACATTTCAGTGCATTATTTCTTGTATAAGAAGAGAAGTCTTCTTTACATCCCAAAATCTCTCATCTATAATTCTTCAGGAGAGATTTTGCGGTTCACAAGGTGGCAATTGGACTTAAATTTTCACAAATACTTGACGCTCAATGTAATGGCTACAGCTCTTTAAATAGAAAATGGGTCATTAATTGAGGGGGAGAGTATTTGTTCAAAATTTTTGCACCTTTCAAAAACTTTGTGCACCATCAGTAGTGTTCAGTCACTTTCCCTCTTAGTTTGAGGGGGAGCATCAGTACGTTTCATAATCAGTACATATTAAATCTGACCACATTTCTCCTATATTTTCTAAACGTATTTAAATCAATTAGGATCACAAAATCTCAATAGATTTGAATTTTTTTGATCGGGGGAGATAATGTGATGTAAATAGGAAAATCTGATAAAAATGTGATGTTTTGGACTTAAACATAAGCTCCCTCATATGTGCCAAACTATTTTCGTATAACAATGCACATATTAAGGGGGAGCAAAACAGCTTGTGGTGACAAAAGGGATATGGCATTTCATGTGAGCGTGACTCAGACTTAACCAATGAATTGATGAAAACTGTCATGAATAGAAAGGACTTGTCTAAGTAGATTGTACCGTTTTGAGAAACCTTTTGTAAACATGATCAGGGCGGGTAATAATTTTAAGCTAGTCCAACTAGTGATGTAAACGTGTCTCGAATAGGTCTTGTTCACTGAAGGTGGATCAATTCAAAAAAGTGCGAACTCTACCCATCATGTGCAAATTTTAACTTAAAACATATGGGCACATGTTAAGGGGGAGCATTTGGAAAATATAAAACTCTCAAAGTGTTAACAAAATGTGTTTCTTGAATCATAAACACTTTGAGTGATTTTTCAATGATTTGGTTAAGGGCAACATAGGATAGTCATGAAGTTATAAGGTGTTTAAGGTTAGAAAAACTGTCCTATGATCCGCCAGAGCCGGAGGGATCTACCCAAGGACAATACCAAATAGATAGTATTAGAAAGTCCTTAGGTATGATTATGAAAAAAGGAGTAATATGAGAAAGGAGAAAGAAGGGGTTGAAGAATTAAAAGAAATGAAATGAGAAAGGGTGAAAAGAAATAACCCTCCATTTATTCAACCTTAGGGCAGAAACCGGGTTCAATTCATATGGTACTGGTTGTTACTAAGGTAACACCGGTATTCAAGACAAGACGTCATGGACCCAGTGACACACTACACTAAACCTTCTAGCCACTCAAGTTCTCTCAAAAGAGCTTGCTTCATTCTCACGGGAAACCCTGCATAATCTATCGACTGCTCATTACGAGCAATGTTGATATTGAAACAAGAGACACCGCTCCAATCTCCGACAACCAAATTATGCACTTATCGAGTCTAGAGCCATGAGATTCATCAAAAGATCTCATAGGAACACGTGCTACTTCTACCCTGCTTGTTCAACATTAAGGACACTAGTGGTAAACGTATGAGTCCTACTCAGATCTTAGCAATCTGCCAGAACATTTATGAGGAAAGTTACAATTGTGACTCTTAGTGATTGAATGGAAATTCCTACCAGGGTCAACATCAAACAACCTTAAAAGCAGGTCACTTCGATAATTCCTTATGGATTACGCTTAGTGATCGTGGCGGTTTCAAAACGGACTACAGTCGTGCAGTGATCTCCAGCGACTCACC
The DNA here is from genome assembly GCA_030686995.1 of Artemisia argyi. Taxonomy (NCBI): domain Eukaryota; kingdom Viridiplantae; phylum Streptophyta; class Magnoliopsida; order Asterales; family Asteraceae; genus Artemisia; species Artemisia argyi. The sequence goes on along the minus strand of CM060677.1, from coordinate 82,400,680 downwards.
TAATCGTTGATCTACTTCGGTGATCTTGTAAGCCCCTTTGAGGGTATCCGATTCAGGAACGACCTTGGTAAGGATTAGAGAAAGTTTTCACACTATGATGTTAACAATCTCAAAGTCCGAACCTGTAAGTACCGGACATTTTATTGCTAACTGTCTTATGCAGGAATCTCTAGCGAATTGTAGCTAATTGTAGAAAAGATGCTGATCCATCACCTCATGCTCACACTTCATCAACAAACTCAAAGAAATCATGATAATTGATAAGCCTTCAACAATGCTTCTGCTACTCTGACGCAGACAATCATGATAATGAAAAGTGTGAGCATGGCGCTACAAAGATCACCACATCACATGGAGACTATGCTGATGAAAGATGGCCTGGAGACACACATTAGATGATGAACTTCAAGAATACTCAAAGATCATCCAAACAAAAGAACGGTCATAAATGTCCACTACTGAAGGCACAAAGTTTTATGACTATGAAGAATCAATGTCTACGAGCTACGAAGTTAACTTCATGATTAGAATGCTTGAATTCAATTTGTAATTTCCGGGGTGATCTCTCTTATGGGGAGATTGTTAGGAATATAAATATTTATATGAAAAGACTCGGTCACCCCAAGTATTGTTTAGTTAAGTAGCTCGTAATATTTATCGTAGTAGTATAGAAGTAGTTTAATATCGTAGTTCTCGTGGAGTTGAGTTAGGTCTTTAGCCACTGTCAGCTCACTCCACAGCCCGTTTTAGGGGGTGTTATTATGTAACTATAAATACCCTCTCCCACCAAGTGAGAGGGTTGGAACTTTCACTTGAAATCTAATATTCACCAAGTTTCTCTCAAGGCTCCCAACTCTTCCACTTTCTCTCTCTAACTTCTCTCTAGAAATCTTACATAATTCGACCCATAACACATATACCATACGTTGATCACACGTTGAAAACATGGTGAACTTTGTTGTTTTGAAGATATGTTTTGGTCATTAATGGATTTATTAAGTTAGCGTTGAAATTTTAAAGTGATATTGAATCAGTAATGTGTATTGATATTGTGATCTTGTGACTGTCTGGAACAATGACAATGTTTTGATTATTAGCATTCGAGAAGCTTATTGTATGGCTTTCTCCAAGAATGTTTTTAGTGTTAATAATATTTGTAACTTGTAAACGAGCTACTAAATGAACAAACCGGTCTCGATCTCATAAACAAGCAACTCGAGTTTGAAATTATGACAATAATAAATTCGTTAATTTGTAAGCGATTTTCGATCTCAATCTCGAATGAAAAATTAATGCTCGATCTCGAGTTCGAGCCTGGTTAAAAATTATTAAGCGAGCTCGAGCCAAGCTCAAGCAAGATAAAAATAAACTAACCACATTTGATTAACCTAAAACTCGACTCGACTCGCATCGTTAACTTATCTCGGTGTGTAGAGTCGTATAAAATATATAAAAAATTAGTTAGACAGAATACATGAGTAATTTACAAATTGTTACTCAAAATAATACCTTTAGCACTTTTGTCCAATTTGGTGCCCAATACATTGTCATTGTGCACCATACAATGAAGGGGGTTTTATCACATTGCCTTTACAGTAATGTTGTCACATTGGCTTTTAAAAAAATTCGATGCTTAATTTATTATTTTGCGCACCAAAGTATAAGTAGTATGTTTTCATGAGTTGAAATCAATATAGATCTCATATTTATCATAGATCCAATAAACTAATCTTAGCTATCCATTTTTCATCAAAATTAATAAAAAAACTATTAGTATTTTTTTTTGTGTTTGAGTCGAGTCTTGATTGTTGTGTTTGAGTGAGATGAGATGGTGGAAGTGTATTGTGCTATTTATAAGGAAGTATAAATCTTTCCAAGAAGGAGTTAAACAATAATTACATTTGTGTATGATTAATTGCAGATGGTTTGTATATTTTGATGCTTTAATGCTGCAACATTTTGTTTTTTGTAACACCTCTTTGGAAGCATTGAATTGAACCATGAATGTATTTGATATTTCATTCGATATACCTTAGAAAGATGGTTTGTATATATTTTAGAGTTTAAGGTGTTACTTTAAGCATGTTGCACTTTATAATTTTTTGTGCACATTTACTCTTCCACATTAAATATACGAAAAGTGAATATTTATGTAAATAAGATGCTTTCACATTGTCTTTTGTCACATTGACTTTAAAAAAATAAAAATAAAAAAAAAATTGATGCTTAATTAATTATTTTGCGCACCAAAGTATAAGTAGTATGTTTTCATGAGTTGAGATCAATATAAATCTCATATTTATCATAGATCAAATGAACCAATTTTAGCCATCTATTTCTCATCAAAATTAATAAAAAACTATTTCCCACTCTTTTTTTTTAAAACAAATATATCTTGCAAACGGTAAATATTCAAGCTACGAAAAATACCCTATCGCGACGAGAATTAAATTATCTTTTTTCTTCAAAATTTTCGACGAGAAAAATCCCATATGATTTGTAAAAATCACATGTGATTCATTTTAAAACTCACATGTGATTTTTCTGAATCATATGCGATTTTTTTAGGCGGAAATTTTTGAAAAAAAAATCAAAAGTATATAAAATGCATATCTATAAAAAGATAATGTAATTTTCGTCACGATAATATGATTTTTTTCGCGTAACAATTAACGGTTTGTAACATATTTAATTTAAAAAAAAAAAAAAAAAGTAAAAGTTTAATTTTTTTTTTTTTGTTTAGATAAAAAATGAACGGTATAATTAGTTTATTGGATCTATGAGATATATATTGATCTTTTCCTTCTTTTTTTAAACGAAGAATCATTTTTTTTTTAAAGAAATCCGATGCCCAATTTATACATAGGTGGCGCATTTTTATTAAGAATTAATTCCGAGACCTTAAAATGAGGAATCAACTTTAATAAATGTGATGCAAATCATGATGAGTGCACACTAGAATGACGGAAAAAACAATCCAAATACGTACCATTTATCCAAATCACACAAATATAAATACCTCCTCCTCCACCTCCTCATCCTATTTATTAACTAGACTCATCAGACGCAAAGCTTAACATAGTTTGCCACAGAGAAACAATGGCTAATAATAAGTACGAAGAGTTTAGATGCAAAGCAAGGCTTCCAAAATTTGCAATCCCAAAAAGATACGATCTCTACCTTAAACCTGACTTACACACCTGTAAGTTCTCCGGTGGGGTCCACATCTCACTCGACATCGTCCAAGAAACCAAAATCATCGTCCTAAATGCCGCCGATCTCTCTGTGGATCCGAAATCCGTTCGTTTCCAATCAAAGGTATATATATATTTCATTGGTTTTGTTATCTATACTACTATATAATGTATTAGAAAGACTTAAAAATTCAGACTTTTACTTACTAATTATGAAAACAACCACTCCAACAATTTATAATCACTTCAACAACCGCCCCAACAATTTATAACCACTTTCCACCACTCCACCTCCCTCCTCTTCACCCCAATAATCCGCACCCGCATCGCGCGGGCAACTTTCTAGTTATTGTATAATTGATATAGTAATTAATTAATAAGATTATTATATATAGGTTGATGATGACGTGGCAGCTGTTGAAGTTGAGTCATTTGAAGATGACGAGATATTGGTTTTGGAGTTTGCTAAAACTCTGCCTCTTGGTGTTGGTCTTTTGTCCATCTCTTCTTTTCAAGGCACTTTGAATGATCAAATGAAAGGCTTTTACAGAAGGTATGGTAATTTTTTTTTTTTTTTTTTTTTTTTTTTTTTTTTTTTTTATTTTTTTTATTTTATTTTATTAGGTAAGTAAGTAAGTAAGAAAACCACTCTAATTGAATTGAATTGAGATCTGATACAGTAAATATGAACATAATGGGGAGCAGAAGAACATGGCTGTAACTCAATTCGAACCGGCTGATGCGAGGCGTTGCTTTCCATGCTGGGATGAACCTGCTTGCAAGGCTACATTCAAGATCACACTTGAGGTGCCTTCCGACCTTGTAGCTCTTTCAAATATGCCCATTGTTGAAGAAAAAGTCAATGGCGACCTCAAGATTGTTTCCTACCAAGAATCTCCAATCATGTCTACATATTTAGTGGCTGCTGTTGTTGGTTTGTTTGATTATGTTGAAGATCATACTCCTGACGGTAAGCTCATCGTCGTCGTAATAGAATACCTACCTCTAGTTGCTTCTTCATAATGTGTATGCTGTAAACTCCCTTTGCAGGAATTAAAGTTAGGGTATATTGCCAAGTTGGGAAAGCAAATCAAGGGAAGTTTGCTTTAGACGTTGCTGTTAAGACCCTCGGCCTCTACAAAGAGTATGCTCCGCCTTTTTTTTTTTTTTTTTTTTTTTTTTTTTTTTTTTTTTTTTGGCTTTCCCACTATATGGGATACCATTTATTATGATATTCCATTTATAAATGATTGCGTAATTGCATCAAAGGGTACCACTTTTTTCCGGAAAAAGAATGAATAAAGAAATTCCCAAACTTTGAAAGTATTGCTATAACCCTCCATAATGGCACTGCTGTGAGATATCGACTAGCTGTTGTGAAGGAATGGGGTGGAGTAAATATACAGGGCCTGTGGTGTTTAGGAGTTTCACATTAAAAGTTCTTTCTTTGTCAAATGCTTCTAAATGGATGTGTAATAGTCTAGTATGAATTATGGCAGGTACTTTGCAACGCCTTATTCGCTACCTAAGCTGGACATGATTGCAATCCCTGATTTTGCTGCTGGAGCCATGGAGAACTATGGCTTAGTTACATACCGAGAGACAGCTTTACTTTATGATGACAAACACTCTGCAGCTGCTAACAAACAGAGGGTAATCTAATTTAGATTCAAAATCCCACTTGTATGAATGTCTATATTAAGTTACTGAACTGATTTAGTAAATAAATTTTCAGGTGGCAACTGTTGTAGCTCATGAACTTGCGCATCAGTGGTTTGGCAATCTTGTAACAATGGAGTGGTGGACACATCTGTGGTTGAATGAGGGATTTGCTACTTGGGTAATTATCACATATGCACACTTAATTCTGTCTGCTATATTATTGCGAGTATTCATTAGTGACTGCTTATAAAATCAGGTAAGCTATTTGGCTGCCGATGGCTTGTTCCCGGAATGGAAAATATGGACTCAGTTTCTTGATGAAAGTACTGAAGGTCTTCGACTTGATGGGCTATCAGAATCACACCCTATTGAGGTAATGACATTAGATTGCATTTTTTATGAGATTTTCTCATATATCATATAGCATGATTGATATAGCCTGCATGCTCAATATAAATTTTAACCAACTTATCTTTTAGGTGGAGATTAATCATGCGCGTGAAATAGATGAAATTTTTGATGCTATAAGCTATCGTAAGGGAGCTTCTGTCATTCGCATGTTGCAGAGCTATCTTGGTCCTGACGTTTTTCAGGTTTGTTTGCATGCCGCTGATCTAATTATACTGATTTTTGTAAATTGTCACATGTGAACTGCATTCTGCCTTCTTCCTGAGTAATATTTTGTTTCCCGTTGTAGATACATTTCATACTAATAGGAATGTTTTAGAGTTCTTTTTGATTTATGAGTGGATACACAAAATTTATTGCATTAACATGATTCGAAAGCTTTATATCCGACAAAGGTGCAAGAAGGTTAACGGAACCTATAGATTGCATTTTACTTTTTTATATGTTTTTTTATGTGCACAATTTTTAGCATATATATGCTAGTCACGATAGCTTTGTTCCTCACTTTATTAGGAAGAAATGATTTGAAAGTGAACGGGCTTGTTTCAGCAGTAGCATTTTTGTGCATCAACTCTATATTCCCCTAAACATAAGTAGTAATTTGGGATTTTCCCTTATGCAAAATCTAAACATACCATGGTGCCTTGTTCAGATTTGTATCAAAAGGCAAGAAAATACATGTTTTTTCTTAGTTCCGTTAATAGGGTGAACATTATAAGTTTTTGGTTGCATGGTGTGTGCTTGTGATACGATCCAGATATATAATTAAATAATTAATTCGTTATTGTGTTTTATCATTATGTAATTAAGAGATAATCATTAATGGTATTTTGTTTATTAGGCAACTATGATTTAGATTAATAATTAATATTTGGTATTATAACTAATTTAAGCTAGTGATTTTCTTCATTTTATGTTATATAGGGGATTGGTTGTAAGTTTATTATGCTGAATATGAATTGTTGATTTGATATCATTGAGAGAGACGACTTCATGAAAGTTGGTCAACCTATCTTTCTTTATTTTGTTTGTTCGTTTATATCTTAAGATCAGAGCTAGTTAATATAAATAATCTGGATAAGTACACCTTTAAGTGATCCCGATAAGCTATTTTATTTATATATAAAAAATTGAAAAACCCAAATTACTGATCTTGTAGATGAAGTCGCTTTTCTAGTTTTGGGGTTGTGACAAAGGGCTAGATTATCATTGGTGGCATTATGCATGTGTTTTTGTTCCACTTGTCTTTTGCTTTTTCGTTTCTTTGTTAGTTAATAGGGTTTAAGCTATACAATAGATGTAAACTTTTTCAGATGTTCCATTATCAGACATATACCCAAAATACCACTCATCTGGTATTTGAACTTTTTACTTTGTGCAAATATGATGCCCGTTTCGTTGAATATTATTGATAGACATGTACTTTTTCAAATGTTGCATTATGCTGCGTTAAAATGGATATTAGTACCAAAAAAAAGTTCAGGTGCCAAATGAGTAATATTTTGGGTTCACGTACCAGAATGGAACATTGAAAAAGTAAGGACTATTGTATAGCTTAAACCCTAGTTAATATCACTTGTCAGCCTCCTATGTACTGTCTTTCTATTCTTCTTTTGACACAAAAAGCTATGATTGAATATTTGCATACTCAGCGATACTTTTCTTTTAGAAAAGATGTCTAGACCAAGAGATTATACATGTTTTGTGCTGTGAGTCTGACAATGATTGGAGGGAAACTTTAGCTCAAAATTGTTTTTGCGAATGCTCATAAGTTCTCCGGTTACCATTGGAATCATAAGTTGTATATGATTCCAATGGTAACCGGAGAACTTATTTGCACAAAGAGGAGGTCAAGGGTTCGAATCCATTGGAATCATATTTGCACAAAGAGGAGGTCAAGGGTTCGAATCCAACGGGGAGAAAATTAATCCCTTTGTGGCCACGGAGGTTCACCTGCGCCGACTCCGGGCTATCCAAAAGGGTTGTTGCCGTGGGATTAGTCAACTCGCAATGTCGAGTCGGAAACCCATGTTACCAAAAAAAAAAAAAAAAAAAAAAAAAAAAAAAAAAAAAAAAAAAAAAAAATCATAAGTTGTATAATTTGGTAGGTCAGTGGTGGTTGGGATTGATTGTGCTATGTTTCAACTTTGGCTTTCCATTTGGTTACTTTTCGTCCTCTATCTATATTTTGAGAACTAACCTTTATTTTACATTTGCTTTGTTTACCACTAGCGAGCACTTGCTAAGTATATAAAGAAACATGCTTGTTCAAATGCAAAGACCGAGGACTTGTGGGCTGTTCTTGAGGAGGAATCTAATCAGCCTGTGAATAAACTGATGAACTCATGGACCAAGCAGATGGGCTATCCAGTTGTCTCTGTTAGTCTCAAAGATAACAAGCTGGAATTTGAACAGGTTTCTTTCTCTCCTAGTTTTGTAGGTTTATAAGGTTTCTTCGTGTGATTTTACTTTTCGACTGGATTGGAAGTCATTTATAACGTACTTTGATCTTGAAAGATTTTGAGTAACGGTGGCAAAATACGTGGGTTGCAAAACATTTTATACGGTGGGTGAGTCGGAACTGATTGGGTTGTACCTGGAACACTTTCTGTCCAAATTTTTATTTGATATATTATAGTATCAATAACAATCTAAATAAATGTAGGCGATTTTCTTCTATTTTCTTTGTAGCTAACTTTTCATTGTTTGTCATTTATACCCGCTAGAGATACAACGTAACCTAAATGACCCCACCTATATGTGAATGGGTTGACATTGCCACCCTACTTCTGGTTTTTTGTCTTTTAATAGTTTAAATGGTTATGTGTTGACAGAGGCAATTTTTGTCGAGTGGTTCCCCTGGAGAAGGGCAATGGGTGGTGCCCATAACACTATGCAGGGGATCATATGAAGTACAGAAGAGCTTCTTGCTCGAAGCAAGATCACAAACTGTTGATACCGCGGTCCTCTTTGGTAGCTCAGTTTCTGATAATGAATCACCAAGAAGTTGGATAAAGATTAATGTTGACGGGGCAGGGTTTTACCGAGTTAAATATGATGACCACTTGTCAGGAAAAATTAGATATGCAATAGAAAGCAAAAGCTTGTCAGCAATGGATAGATACGGTAATTTTTTAATGCTTTACTTTTGGATACAACTTCAATTAGTCTCCTATCGAGATAGCAAGAACGGCGGGTTGGGTACTTGGGTAATGTGTCATAACACTTTTGTCTGACATTACAAATATCTTTAAATACAATCGATTTTTCAAACTGAATAAAAAAAATTAGTTCTATAAGTGATAATCTGTATTATTGAATAAAATGATTCAAAAGGTTGTCCCTTAAAATTACACTTTGGGTGACATTCGACTTATTTGATCAAGAGCTACTAGACTATCTTTTTCTATGGTATTCCTTTTATCTTTCCCCGTCTGACATATAAGATATAAAACATGTCCAACATAGAGTTATTTAAAGTAACTGGTTCCAAATAGCCAATTATAGCAAAAAAGTATTATTTTTAATGTTCTTTTTTGTTTTCACTTATTTTCACAGGAATTCTAGATGACTCATTTGCCTTGTCTATGGCTGGACAGCTGCCTTTGTCATCTTTGCTTACCTTAATGAGTGCTTACAGAGAGGAGCCAGAATATACCGTGTTATCCAACTTAATCACAGTAATGACCCACTACTCTGTTAATATTTCTTTAAAGCACTTTAATTTAAATATGCTTGTCCTTGTTCTTGTCTTTTCCCCCACAGATTAGCTCAAAAGTTGCAAGAGTAGTTGCAGATGCTGATAGCACACTGCTGGACAACCTCAAGATATATTTCATCAACCTTTTCCAGAATTCTGCAGAGTCAGTTTTTTAACTTCTGTATACCTATATCAAGCCTGTATATAAATAGCTAAAGATATGTTATAGAGTTGGAAAAATAGGTGGGATGTCAAAATAGGTAATTAGGTGATATGACTGGTATCTTGTAACGGCTAAATTGAGCCAGGTTGGTTTCACCCCAAATACTTTTTGTCCAATTTTATATTCAGTTCCTCAGATAAGGTTAAGGAGGTCTTATAAATAATAGGAGCTTCTATGCATTAGAGGTATACTTTGGGCGACTTGGACAAATGAAAACACATTAGATTAGTGAAAACACATTAATTTTTATAGTGTTAAATTAGATGTCTGATAGTAGCGTTCAAGTTGGGAAAATCTACAAACAAAGATCATAGATGGTTGATTATAATCTTATTGCTATTATCAGAGAGAATTGAATGAGTTGGCATCATCAGGAGAGTTGATTTGCGTCTCAAATAGACAGTTATCAAAAAGAGTTTACTTGTCTCTTTAATATAGGTCTTTATCGTGATCGTTGTCATCATTTATTTATGTTTTGTAGGAGGATTGGTTTTGATCCTAAACAAGGGGAAAGCCACTTGGATGCCTTGTTGAGAGGGGAACTTTTTGCTACTTTGGCTGTGTTTGGACATGAAGAAACATTAGAAGAAGCAAGTAAGCGCTTCCAGGCATATTTAGAAGACAGAAACACACATCTTCTTCCACCTGATATAAGAAGGGTAAATTTGTCTTTTCTTATCTTCCCAAACTTCTACATCTACTGTAATATCTATACTCAATGTCTTCTTTACTTCTGGCAGGCAGTGTATGTTGCTGTGATGAAGAAGGTGACATCTACAAACAGATCTGGTTTTGATTCTCTTTTGAAAGTTTACAGGGAGACTGATCTGAGTCAGGAAAAAACTCGTATATTAGGTGATGCTAGTTTTGCTGTAAAGTTGTCATTGATTGTATTATTTTGCACTTATGAAGTTATAATATCTTGTTTCGTTATGTTGTTTAGGTGCTCTTGGATCCTGCAGCGATCCTGACATAATTCTTGAAGTCCTTAACTTTTTGCTAACTCCTGAGGTATAGGAAATGGAAAATGCTATAGCTGCTTAAATTTTGAAGTTAATATGTTTTTCCTTTTCTGCAACGTTTGACAATAATTTATTGTTTAGGTTCGAAGTCAAGATGTTGTGTTTGGACTGGCTGTTAGCAGAGAGGGACGTGAAGTGGCTTGGAACTGGCTGAAGGTTAGTCAAAACCCGAAGTTCTGTATATTATTTGTTACATTAAAACTAACTACTTTATAATCTGTTTTAAAAGTTAAAGTTCATAGGACAGCAATATAAACAAAACACCTGTTAAACGGTATTGCTCAAGTAATATTAATTGAAATACACTCGAAGAAGGGGATTTTTCAAGCTTATAGAATCTGTTGAAATAGAACTGATCTCACTAGTGGATTTAAGGTTTTTGTTTAATTATTAAAAGTGATTTTAAATTAGAATATCTCCTTATATAGAACTAAATTCCACTTTTAGATTTGGCTTGTTTGAGTAGCTAAGGAGGTGTTTAGGAGCTGCGTATTTTGTGTTAGGAGCTGCGTATTTATAAAAGGTTTAGGTTAAATAAGGTTTAGGTTAAATATAAAAGGTTTAGGTTAAATATAAGGAGGTGTTTAGGAGCTGCGTATTTTGTGTTAGTTAATTAGTATTGAATTAAAATGACTTTTTACTCTTATATTTAACCTAAACCTTTTATAAATGCACTTGATTGAAAATTTATATTAAAATTATTATTTTTACAAATATAATGCGCTTTTTATAAAGTAAGCAAATCCAAACATCGGTTCCAAAACTACTTTTTTGTAAGTACTTATTTTTAAGGAGAAGCACAAGCAGAAAAATAAGCTATCCCAAACACCCACCAAGTGCATAATTGGAAAACATGGGGACATTGTATGGCAATTATGAACCTAACACCCACTAAGTGCATAATTGGAAAACATGGGGACATTGTATGGCAATTATGAACCTAACACCCACTAAGTCCATAATTGGAAAACATGGGAACATTGTATGGCAATTATGAACCTTGCTCATTCTCAACACATGCCTATTGTTATGCAATGTAAGAAATGTAAAGATGTCTAATTGCAATTCATTAGTGATAATTAAGGTAAAAATATCTATTCTGAACTCGCTTTAGTTGCAGTATATACATCCTAACTTGAGGGGGAGCTAAAAAATTTGTAAATATCTAAATTCAATTTATTTTAAGATTCATATGAAGGTGTTCCAGTTACAATACTTACAATTTGGATGGGCCATATGTATGTGATAGAGCAAAATAATATACAGATAAGTGTTTGGTGATCTTTTGTTAGCTGGAGCTACAACTAGAAGTGTTGTTTCTAGCTAACGATAAGTCTAAGAAGCTAAAACATCTAAAAAGTTCTGTGCATTCCTTCGACTATTGATTGTTTTCCTATTCAAGTCTGCACTTGATGCATAAGGCTGCAGTAAACATGTGTATCTAATTGCTCTTCTGCAGAACAACTGGGAGCACATCTCAAATACTTGGGGACGTGGCTTTTTGATCACACGCTTTGTCAGTGCAGTTGTATCACCGGTATGTCTACAACTAAAATGTTTTATGAATATATACTTTTTTATGTTTATACTTTATAGCTCTAATTTCAGCTCTATTATATCTTGAAAGTCATATTAAAATGTTTAATATAAGGTTTTTAATCTAGTATTTTGTTGATTAGCTTGCAATGCTTACTACCAAAATCAAAAGTGCTTCACAATGAACTTACACGGGTGAATTAGACCAACATGCTTTCTTATATTTCATGGGTGTATTACCCCCAATCAAAATGTCCCGTTCATTAAATAATCACCTCAAAATCTTTTTCCATTGGTTTTTACATCCATTTCACCAAGTTCTATCATTTCAGTTTCACCCTTTTTTACCTGCATTTTGTATATAGAACTGACATGTTGCTTTGCTGTCAATGTTACATTGTGTAAAAATGACATGATATGTTGCTTTGCGGGCTCTGTAAGGTTTTGCTTAAGGAAAAAGGAACTACGACTGATGTATAAAAATTGCAAATGAAATATGTCATCATGACTCATAAGTCTTACTCTTTTATTTGTGTAGTTCTCATCTTATGAGAAGGTGAAGGAAGTTGAAGAGTTCTTTGCAAGCCGTGCTAAGCCTTCAATTGCAAGGACTTTGAAGCAGAGCATCGAGCGGGTTCAGATTAATGCCAAATGGGTTGAGACTTGTCAAAATGAGAAAAGCCTTGCAGACTGTCTTCAAGAACTTGCATACAGGAAATACTAGTTTCGCCTCTTTGCTTTTCCATGTCTTTTCTATGGCTTTCCGACAACGTTTTATTTTGTGTAACAGCACATAGATCGGCCTTTGTAACTCTACATAAATAATTACTTTTCTCAAAGCTTTACAAAAGAAACATCTTTTATTGATAAAGAGTAGCATCTGTGCCTCTCATAATGCTAACTCTCTTGCCCCCTGTTACTCACAAAAGTTCCTCACTATTGGTTTGGTTTTTTGCTCCATATTGCATTGATGGGTTGCATTAAATATTCTGCCAAGGGCTTTTTTGGTTCATGGTCTAACCATTCATGACCATTTCAATGCACTTCTATCTGACGAGTGGTGGAACTTCAGAAATCTTTTAAATTTAGTTTTTAACAGTTTTTCTTACTACTACTAAGACATGTTTGGTAGGATGGAAAGGAAAGGAGAATAGACCTCTATATTTTAAACAAAATAAACCTGACAACATGAGGTCCCCGTTCTATTTCCACCTCCAAATTTTGGGTAATTTTTTTTTTTTTTTTTTTTTTTTTTTTTTTTTTTAAGAAACAAAAAGTCACTACAAATAAAAGGGTATATTCCAAAAGTTCAATATAGATCTTATCTTTATCATCTTTTATATAATAAAACAAAACCTTTATCGGAAATTTTTCATTTCAAAAAAATGCATTCATACCTTAATTAATAATAATTTTATTTAAAAAAAAATTTATTTTTTATTAGGTAACATTTTATATTTATTCATAACACAAATAGAAGATAAATACAAAAAATATAGATAAGATATAATTAATAATAGGATTAAAATTTTTAAATAATTATCTTTAATAATAAAAAACTATAATTAAACATCATAAATCAAACAAAACAAAGATTAAATTATTTGTTTTTTAATAAATAAAAATATATGATTCAAAAAAATTTTAAAAACCCGCGCGTGCGCAGGCATTATAACTAGTAGATCCAATAAAACAATTCTGGCCATTCATTTTTTTGATCAAAACATAAAGAATAAACTTTCACCCGTTTTTTAAAAGTTAAATAATCTCGCAAACCGTTAATTTTTACGCGAAAAAGATAATACCATCGCAATTAAATTATTTTTCTATCTTCTATATACTTTCGACGAACATTTTTTTTTCCAAGATTTCCGCCTAGAAAAATTATACGTAATTTGTAAAAATCACATGTGATCTTTAAAAATCACATGTGATTTGATTTTTACAAATCACATGTGAATTTTACAAATTACATGTGATTTTACTGGGCGAAAAAAAAAACATCGAAAGTATAGAGAAGTGCATATCTATAGATAAATAATTTAATTCTTGTCACGATGGTATTTTTTTTTTTAACTTGAAGATTTACCGTTTGCAAGATATATTGTAAAAAAGAAAAAAAAAAAAAAAAAAAAAAAAAAAAAAAAAAAAAAGTGAAAAATGGTTTTTATTTAGTTTAGATGAAAAATGGACGACTAAGATTGTTTCTTTGAATTTATAACAAAGATGAGATCTATATGGATCTCAACTCAGGGGTACACATGCCATCTAACATATAACAAATCAATCTTTGAAACCTGCGACTACAAGCTCTAGTCTTAAGCCTATCATCTCTCTAATTAGCCTATATTTGCAGAAGTTTGGACATTAATCCTGTAATAGTCACTCAGATACTACTTTTGCTGATAAAAAATATACACATAATTAGTAAAAGTGTATAACTTCATTTTACTATTGAAGTAGATTAGATACAAAAGTGAATTATACACACATGATAAACACATATCCGTATGCACTTAAACTGTTACCACTAAACTCCAGCTAAACCACCAAATCAAACAGAAAGAAAGCGCACACACACAAACGAGTAATACCTTTGTTAGCTTTTAGAAGTAATGATCATAATGTATAAGTTTTGGGTCTACTTTGTAACATTTGTGTCTCTTTGTTAGTATTTATTTTATTATACGAAAATTTATTGGGTATGAATACCCCAACTAGACTCTTATTAGGATTAAATTATGAGACCACAAGTGGTATTAGTGCTTGTGTGTGGATAATTTAATGCTTATTCATTGCTCATTTTCGGATTTGTAAGTTGTGTTAGTCACGAGTTGGAAGCTTAATATGGTTTGAATAGGTTTAATGTGAAGTATGGGTTATAAAATGTAAAAGTTCAATCTTTTTTATTAGAGTAAACTACAAAGATGGTCCCCAGTGGTTTGCGTTGACTATCACTCTTGGTCCTTTAACTTTTTTTTTGCACTCCCAGCCACCTACTCTGAAACCCTCTTCACTAAAAGTCCCTTGACCAGACAGCGTTATATTTGACTGTTAAACACCCCTCATGTGACTTGCACATGAGGGTAAAAATGCCATTTTAGTCTCTCTTTCTTCTTTATCTTCTCCCACCAACGTGGGTCCCACTACTATCCATCTTCTTTTTTTCACCCACAAACACCCTTGCCCAACCACTAACTTTTCCGACCACCACCATGAAATTCTGACCACCTCAATCAAATACTCACTCTTTAAATCATGAAAAATGTACCGTCAATAACTCAAAGAGTAAATCTAAACATCAACAACTAAAAATCAACAAATCCAAGATCTAACCTAAACCCAATCCATCTCACGTCACAAACAAAATACCCAAATATGTACAAACACCACCCACCATGTAAATTTGCTACAAGAATCCGAGAAAAATAAAAGAATCCGAATCCATGAAAATCTGAGAAAATTAAAAATCAAAAGCCTTAAAGTCAAACAAGCCAACAAGAACCAAATCCGAGAAAAATAAAAATCAAAAGCCTTAAAGTCAAACACCACCCATTTAAAGGTTTAGGTGAATAAATATTTGGTGCAGTCTACATGACGATACCATCTTTCCGTATTTCTCTAAAACACCATTAACCCATTTTAATCACACAACTCATTTAAGGGTTTATGTGGCTCAATTTGTTAATAAAACTTTCATAAAAAGCGATTTTTGTTCAAATAAAATAGAAGGGATGATAAACAAAATAAGATGAGACGAGTTTCACAAGATACCTACAAGAAAAGACGGGTTGAGAACGGATTAATACCCCATACAACCCAAGTTATAGCGAACAAAACCCAAGATAATACCCTTACACCTTCGATGTTCTTATTTCTAGCCTCAAAACGGAAAGGAGGTGGTGGTTTGGTGGTGGACTGGTGATGGAGCAGCGTCAACTGGCTAGAGAAAGAGAGAAGTGAGAGAGTGGTGGCGGTATGATACAAATGAAGAAAAATGGTCATGTGGATTAGGTATCTTAAAAAGAAAAAAGGGGTTTTAATTTGCTAGTAAATGAGTAAGTTTTGTTGAGTTGTACCTTAAGTTAATTATATTGTAAGTTTCCTTTTACTAGTTGAAAGTGGTATGTCAAGAAGAATGAGAAAAATGAAAAGACAATTTTACCCTTACATGCCTAGTACTTAAGGAATTTTTAACGGTCAAAATTGACGCCATTTGGACAAGGGACTCTTAGTGTTAAGGGTTTCAGAGTTAGTGATTATACGTGCAAAAAAAAGGTCAAAGGACCAAGAGTGAAAGTAAACGCAAACCACAAAGACCATCTTTGTAGTTTACTCTTTGACCATCTTTGTAGTTTACTCTTTTGATTAGAAAGCTTCATATTGGATATAGAGTTAATTGCATTTTTTGTCCTTGTGGTTTGGCCAAATTGCAGTTTTGGTCTCCAAAACTATGAAAGTGCAGCGATTTTGGATTGCATTTTTGGTCCCCGGATAAAGTTAAATGACTAAAATACCCTTTGCCTTCTTCAGAAAAATCAAGGGTAATTTGGTTATTTCTCAAATCAAGGGTAATTTGGTCATTTCTCAATGATCAGGGACCAAAAATGCAATCCAAACTTCAAAATAGGGACTATCACTGAATTTTCAAAGTTTTAGGAACCAAAACTGCAATTTGGCCAAACCACAAGGACCAAAAATGCAATTAACTCTTGAATATATTTAAAGTTAATTCAACAATTGCCCCAAAACTAAAAGCTCGGTTAAAGAAATACCCCAAAAAAAGTCACTCCCACATTTGGCCCACCTAAAACTACGCGACTTGTGCGACTTTATTAAAAAATTGACACATGTCCAATTGATTGGTGTGGTTTTTTGTACGATGTTATTTGTCTTATTATGAATTACCAAAATACCCTTTTCTTTATAACATCTGTCACTACCCCTTCACCTATTTCCCATCTTTCTTTCTCACCAAACTTAAACACTGTCACTCCAACCCAATCACAACCACCACCAACCCCACTACCCCACCACCACCAATCGTCCAGAGGTATCCGCATTTTGTAAATTTGCTTCCGTTGATATCCACCTTTGCAAGATGGAATCTGCTAATGTTATAATACTTCGACGAACTTCCCGACGTCGACGACTTTTCTTGAAGGTGGGGGTATCGGAATCTGCTACTGCTACTTTTATAACACTTCATAAGTCGCCCTCTCCACCAAACTACCTCCACACCACTGCTCCTCTATAGGGTGAGCATCGGTCCAGGACTGGACCGAGGACCGAATTAGCTAAAAATCCAAGACCGAGGACCGGACCGAATGTGGTCGGTCCGGTCCGGTCTCGGTTGGTCCGTCGGTCGGTCCGGTCCAACAAGGCCAACTAATCGGTTTGTGGTCCGGACCGACCGGACTAAGGACCGAATTAGCCACAAAGTCAAGACTGAGGACCGGACCGAATGTGGTCGATCCGGTCTTGGTCGGTCCTTCGATCGGTCCGGTCCGTTTGGGTCGTTTGCTCAGCCCTATTTCTCTACGACGCTCTTCCATGGCGGTTCATCACGTTTTCCCATGCCTCTCCAACCACACCTTATCTCACTATAAACAACCTTGTGTCTAATAATTAGTTTCATTCTTTAAAATGTAGTTATCTTTAAAAAAGAAAATGGATTGCTTAATCTCATTAAAGATTCATTTCTGGAAATTATTTTTTTTCTTTTTTTAGATATGGATTTGCTAGATTCTTATTTGTGATTTCACGATTTTTAATTTCTTGAAACTACAAAATATGAGTCATATGGGAGAACACCAATCTGATCAAATTATTAAATGAGTTATTGATTATTAAAGAAAAAATATACAAATATTAAAGCTAAAAGTACAAGTAGTTAAAGTGGTGTAATATGTGGGGAAGAAGATAAAGTTAAAGGTATTTTTGTCATTTCATAGTAGGCAAAAAAATGTACAAAAATTCTATCATAAAAGGATGGACACATGTCAAAATTTTGGTGGACTCGCACGACGACATTTTACGAAGTCGGTTTTATTTATTTATTTATTTATTTATTTTGTATTCTTTAATCATATTTTTGGTTTTGAGGAAAAAATTGAATTAGCTCTTATCTAAGTTCCTATCAGATTATAATAGCTTATTTATCACAAATAATAGGTCTAATCATTTAAAGTTAGAATAAGACTAAAATACATCGTTGGTCCCTAAACTTTCCACGAAACATCACAGGGCACCCTAACTTTCAAAATTCGTCGCCAGGCGTCCAAACCTTAGGATTTTGAGTCCGATTGCGTCTCTTGACCAATTTGGGCAAGGTCAACGCACGTTTTATGTTCTAGTTTCAGGGGCATAATAGTCCAATCACATTTTCAACCATATCTAAGTTAAATCTAACCCAAACTCCTTTAACATCATCATTTTTGTGCTTAGTTGTTGTTTCTCTGAAGTTAGCAAGCATGGATCTTCATGGAAATTCACCATATTAGTGTGTTCTTTCCTCAAATGGGGTATTGTTAACATTTCGTTAAGTAGCAAGTTAGTAGATTATATATGACTAAAATACACCGTTGGTCACTAAAATACACCGTTGGTTACACAGTCATTCACTTTTTGGGTGTATGTTGACTTGTGAAAGTCAGACAGGTTAAATCCAAACACCCGCTAAACTGCATATGCAGATGCAAACATGCAATTGAAAGCAAAATACTCGGAAAATCAAGATTAAATTGTCTTAAAAGTATCGTTTAAAATATGTTTCATTACATAATGACATTAATCCGACACATATGCCTTATGTAAATCATCGTATGAGAAAGTTTTGTAAACATTCCTCTTCTTCCTCTTCATTACTGATTGAGGCAAAAGCAGTCAACTTAAGTCAACCACGGATGTGGTCAACTTGGTCAGACAGCTTAGAGTCAATCTCCGTGGAAGTATAGGGGTTTCCCCGGGTCGTTATGTCCCGACGAGGTGTGATGGTAATTAAAACGGGTTTGTGATCGGGTGAATTTGGACAGAAAAGGGGTTTGAGTGATTTGAATGATTACACTAAGATATGAGGAATGAAAATAACTTAGAAACACTATATGAACAATTACTGATAATCAGATACACTAAAAACGTGAGCTAAGCCTAAAAATGCGTACGTTTGATTTAAAGTTACGTTAACGTACATAATAAAACGCGAGTTTTTGTGAAATAAAATACCTATATATATGAAAATTAACTTTTTACAATCCTAATAATAAAATAAAATTATTGGAAAAAGAAAATATTTTTTTAGATTTTTTATTTAATTATTATTAATTAAAAACTAATTAAACTTAATTAAACTATTTAAACTAATTTAATTAAAATAAATACTAAATGGAAAGTCAAAATTATAAAACTTTTTATATAACTACTTAACCATCACAGGAATCTATAAAAAATTTATAAAAATTATATTTAAGCTATTTAAGAAATTAATTACTTATTATTTATTAAAACCTAATTAAACTATTTTAATTATTATAAATACTAAACTAATTTCTAAAATTATGAAATTATTTATATAAAAACTTAATACTAACAGAAAGTAGAGAAAAATATAAAAAGTGCTAATCACTTATTTATAAGCAGTAAAATAAGCTAATACAGATAAATAAGCAAACTAAACTAGTTTTACTATAAATAAATAGATAGTGCAAATACCAACGGAACTGGTGCCCCAGAGCAGCTGGAAGGGGGTTGTGGTATTGTGCATGTATGCTTGAGGTCCCAGGTTCGAACCCCACTTTTTGCAACTTTTCTAAACTATTTTTTTTTTCAATTTTCTTTTTACAAAACCTTAAAACACTGAAAAATAAGTAACTTTAACAAAAACAACCTTTTCAAAACTTAGAAATAAGCTGTGTAGGAGCTTATTACTCCAACCATTACACTAAAAAGCTAAAATGATTTTTATTTAAGAAAAAGCTATGTAAAAGCTATAAACTGAAAAACAAAAACAACATAAGCTACAACTCAATGACACAGACTTGAAATGAACTAAAACAAAGAAACAAGCATATGGACTCAGGCACATAAGCTCAAATAAGCAGTTATAAGCAAATCCAATACCACAGACCAAGACAGGCCACAATAGGCTATTTGCAGCCCTCGATGGGGCCCACAAGAATGATTGGAAGTCAAAACTAAGAGCTTATCTAAAAAGCTGAACTGATTGGTCTTTCAAAAAGCCAAGGAACTTAGAATAAGCCCCACAAATAAGCACTATAGATGCCTTTGAAGTTGGTTGGTTTATGCTGATTACTCAGCATAGGGGTGGATTTGGACAAAATAAAAAGGTGCCTTTGAAGTTGTTTAATACTGTGGTGTTTGGGAGGTGAGTCAACGGGGTTTGACTGGTATTTTATTATCAGGGAGTGGGAATGGATTGGGGGTTTGGGCTTTGTGGGGATTTTGGGCCAATAAAGGATCAGGGGTGAGGTTTGGGCTAGTGGGAGATATAAGGGGTGTTGGTTTTGGATTATTTAGTAAAGGGTGTTTGTTTGTAGTTTACATTAGCCCAAGGACCAATTATGTAACATGCTGAAAATCCAGGGACCACTTTTTCCAAAATTCCAAACTTGCTACAAGGACCACTCTTGCCAAATTATAATTCTACAAGGACCCTTAATGATAATTTTTCCATTTTTAACACCCGGGGACTAAAACTGTCAAGTGTGAAATCTGAAGGACCTGTTTTGCCATTTTTTATCTTTCAAGGGTAAACTTTTCATTCATTGATTCCTGGGGGATTGTTGTTGACTTTTCTTCAAAATAATTTTTCTAGGGACCAATTCTGCCATTTTCTGAAGTTCAGGGACCAAACTTGTAAATTCTCAAAACTTTTTACCCAAGGATCATTTTTGATAATATTAGACTTTTAAAGGACTTGGGTTGACTTATTTTTCAAAATAAATGCTCAGGGACTAATTTTGTCAATTTGTGAAACTTGAGGGACTGAAACTGCCACTTTTGCAAACTTTGTTCGTTTTTCATCTGTTTTTAAACATTTTGCATCTGAAACATATAAAACACAATTTATGGGATATTTTCTGTATTTTGATGCATTTCTGAGTGTTTTTGGATGTTTTGGCAGTTCAGATACGATAAAAATGATGTGGCGGCTGGTAGAATGAATCAGAAGTGTCATGGTAAGGATAGGGAGCTTGGTTATAGACACACCCATCTCCTGACTCTACCATGCTACAGCTGGGACAATTCCCACCATTATGAGGACCACCACACCATTGGAAACCAAAATGGTGTGGATACGACATAGGAAAGAATCAAATGTTAATAGAGCGTAAGAAATGGAGAATCAAAGATGTGAGAGGGTAAAGGTGAATGTTTTTGGTATTTTTGAAATACATTTTGTACAAATAAGAAAGAAAAATCTTTTGGGGTTTTTGTGTTCGTTGAAAACTGATTTTAAAATGTTTTCGTGAACTGTTTTGTTTTTATGTGATAAGAAAATATGAACAATGATGGGTAAATATACAATGAGTGTATATCTGATGCGTGGGAATTGCACCAGGCTTTACCTCTCAAGGGATCTCGAGAAGCTTACAACCCCCACCAGGCAGTGTACCTGATCGTTGTAGTATAGTATAGTGACAAGTACCGGGGGATTGATCGTTCAACTCAGGAATAGTATCGCTAGGATTAGAAAGCCTAAAAACTAGGTCTAGAGGTGAGGGATGATTCTTTTTGTATTTTTATATTTTATGAAAAGCAAGTAAAATCTCGGTTTTTGGAGAAGTGGGCGGAATTAGTTGCTAATCAACTAACCCAATAACTAAGATGCAATCAAAATAAAATAATAAAAATGAAAATAAAGCTAATTAAATTAGTGGTGTGAACAATATATGGGAGAATTGTGTTTACTTAGATTTTACTACTCCCTAGATATCTTTTACAGGTTAATTACTTGTTACAATTGCGTGGATGGCGGGTTATATTTCTTAATACCAATCATGGGGTGGCGTACTTACTTCCCCAATTCTATAAGCTTCTACTTCACTCCTATGTCGAGCATGCAAGAAGCTCCTAACATGGGATCACTATAATTCGTTCATGCATTAAATACAACCATAAAAACCTAGTACACATCGGTTCATGTTTCTTAAGACGTTCAAGCAAGTTACACAATGGAGATCTGCCAGTTTTCTTAAGCCTAACATTGAAATCATTCATCCATTACAATTATAAACAAGCAATCAACCTATAATCAACATCTAAGTTTCATTACATCTAAGCAAACACACAAAAGATCTATCCTAGCATATTAAAATCAAGACAAGCGTAAGATATATTCAAACAACACATAGACATATTGAATGAATTGAAAGAAAACTTATCTCAATTGAACATGAAAGGTTTCAAGGGGTGAAAACCCTTGAAAATACTGTTACAAACGAGCTAGGTTTTATAAAGTTCGGCCCTAGAATTCTCCACACAAGTTCCTCTTTAATGAATGAAAATTAGAAAAGTATTTATAGATTTCACGAGGTGACGGCGTCAAGAGTAAAATTCTGACGCCGTCATCTCGCTGCCAATAAAGTTCTCGGACTGCCTAGATCTATATCTGACGCCGTCATGTGTATTGTTGTTCCAGGCCGTCACCAAATTTACTCTTGACGCCCTTGTTCTGACGCCGTCACGTTTTCTCTGGGCCGTCATCCATTTTGCTCATGACGCCGTCATCTTTTCCTTCTTGACGCCGTCAGGTACTGTTCCCAGCAAGGAAAATCAAGACTTTGCCGTTTTCTTCACTTTTATGCTCCAAAAACGTCCAAAATGCTTCCTTTTCCAGAATTCACACCCAAAGTACCTAAAATCACAAAAGGAACGATTTAGGGCAATATTTGATCTAATAAATTCCAATTCCGGCTTAAATGACCCCCTAAAAACGGTTCATTTTTCGCCTCATCAATATACCCTTACACTTGAGATTTGCTTGTCCTCAAGCAAATGCGCTTTTATTCTAGTCAAAATACAAGTTAGGAGTCATTTAACACTAATATAAAAGTAATTACAACAAATAATCGTTCCACTAAAGACCAAAGACAAGCACGGAGGTCATACACTAGCACCTCACAAATAGTGTTTAGATACTCACATCTCTCGGGTGTAATAAAGTATATATCACAATATGGAAATGGAAAACATCTCTCACTACCTGTTATAGCAAAATAGATTACCATAGGCTTGGGAAAGGATCAAACCTCCACCACATGGCGTAAGCAACTAGGATAAACTATCAAAGAGGTCTTTTAAAGGGTTATAACGTTAGGTGTAGGGATATGGAATACACGGTTTTGTTGGATATAGGCAATCTTTACTGATAGCGAGTTAATCATCTTGGTTAATTACATGTACAATATGGCGTTGCTAAGCCAAGACTAGACTCGACTTAAGCTAATAAATGAAAAATAACAAAAACATAAAATGAACATAGAATGAAACGGGATGGTAGTCCGTATATTTTTTCTCTTTTCTTTTTCTATTTTTTTTCTTTTTCTTTATTTATTATTATTATTATTATTATTATTATTATTATTATTATTATTATTATTATTATTATTATTATTATTATTATTATTATTATTATTATTATTATTATTATTATTATTATTATTATTGCATATACTTTTACCCTACCATCCAAAATAATACTACCTCCGTCCCATATTAAGTGTCAACAATGGAATCTTGAAATGTCCCAAATTAAGTGTCCAGATTCTATTCCAACCAATGAGATGAGACTTTAGTGGGTAAAAATTATGTTTGATTGGTGGAGAGTGTAGTTAGTGGAATTTCCTAAAACTTTGTGCATGATGTAAATGGACACTTAATTTGGGACGGAGGGAGTACATAATAGGGAATGAACATTCCCCTTACACTTGAATTTTTACATACTTTACAATAAACTAATCTAATGACTCGAATCAAGATAATCAAAACACTTGGAGTACTTTTAAGATTAACGTACATATGGGGGTAATAATATGATTTTCTTCCCCATTACTCCATAACAATAGTACTTTACCCATGGGTCCCAATCGTCTCAAAACAATATGTACAAGGATATGACTCGACTTAGCAACCATGTAATCAATTCGATAAAGGGCTTAAAAAAATAACAATAATGCACTAAAGATAAGTGCATACACGGAAGGCTAAGGAGATTTGGGTGTACATTTAAGTGGGGTGTAACAAATTCTTCCTTTAAGTAAGATGCTTAAAGTTAGAAACGAAAGGATAGGCTCGGAGGGGTGTACTAGGGGTTTCGTGTACTAAAAATGAGTACAACGCTAAGGTGTGGGAAAAATTAATTGACTTAGTTAGCCAAGTAATATGAATTAAATGGTCAAGTAATTATGATACGGGTTTAACACAAGGGTGATTCTAATGCCTCTTATCATGTAGTAAATCCTACTACACGAATGTAGTCTCACTAGCGGTTTCGGGATGCATCACTAACGCAAGTTCTAGAATCTAAATGCTACCGGTACACTCATAAGCACTAATAGTAAATGCTTTTCCTATCAAATCTAAAGGCGAACCTCACATATTTGGGTGAAAATTTTTTCTGAATGGTACGGTTTTGTGCTAGTCATACGACTCCTATCCATGAGACGCTTGCTAAGGCTAAAGTTTCACTCCTAAATGTTGTAAAAAATTTTAAATTTGGCGCTAAAATTACACTAACAAGTATTTCTCATAGTTTTATTACACACCTACCATCAAACAAACAAACTCAAGCGAAAGTGTATCCTATGAGGTTTCATCATTTTACCCTTCCCTTACACTTAGGATGAACATTGTCCCCAATGTTCAAGTAAAGAATGTAAAAGTAAAAACAGGTAAAAGAATGAAATCAAATACTCCCTTGATTCGCTCGGTATGGATAGTATGGTAACAAGGTTAGATCTTCCTCCAAGAAAATGAACAATCAAAGCTTCCCTTCCAGAAATATAAATCATATTCTTGTCATACATAACCTGTTAAACCTGAGAAAACAAACAAGGCAACCTCGCATAAAATCGGCGGCAATCTATATATACTAATAAATCCTAGAAAGCAATGTAAGATATAATGCTTGTGGAATGAATGTTTGCAAATTTCCTCGAGATTATAAAACTAAAGATTCGACAAAAACTTTAAGACTCCGTTAGAAAAACAAAACTGGTAAAATTTCCAGATTTTTACACGTGACGCCGTCAGGAATTTCTTCCTGACGCCGTTAGAAGTGATCTATAGAAATCCTTATGTTAAGTTTCCGGAAAATTTCTGGAAAAACTTTGTCCTACTTCCTGAAAAATCCTGCAAAACATCATTATGACTCGATACAAGCATTTGACTCTAACAAATACGAATATACATGTTCATTTAATATTGTGGAGAATCATGATCGAGTTCGTTTCTTAAAAACATATTTGGGGTTTCCTCTTACACTTATCTTTTGCGAAATACCTTTGGATGAAGTTAAGACAAAGCCAAATAACACAATAAAGTATTTTCACCATTTTAGTTTTGAAACATGATCTACCAACAATAAAAATAAAACATGCATACGGAAACAAATAACAATCAAACAAATAAAAATCACACAAAACATAGGTTGCCTCCCAAGAAGCGCTTTTCTTTATTTACGAGTCTTGTAGCTAGACTCAAGGTCATGGGTTATTGCGTAACCTCATCGTTGGTCTCATTCTCTAGGTCATCTCCTATATTAGTTTTGTATTCTGGACCTAGTTGCAAACATTCTTTGTAGAAACCAAGTATCCTATTCATAACATATTCAACTCCTCTACGTCTATCCTCATCATTCCTATAGTAAACCGCTTGTTTGTGTTCCTTTTCTATGTTTGATAGGAGGCGGTATTGTTCAATCTTATAGGGCATTTGGTAGGCAATCTCATCATTCTCTTTCTTGAACCTAACTATCCCTAGAGTCGGATCATAGCTCATCTTAGAGGTCTCAACGAATGGTTTTCCGAACACTACTTGACTTAGGCAATCATCTATCACCGGACGAGTATCCTCCACTATTACAAAGTCAGGTCTCATAAGTGAAGTTTCCAACAATCACATGCAATCCTTTCACTCTTCCTAAAAAATTACTTATCAGATTCTTATTGAACATCATCCTATAACCGAGTTGTTTCTTCATTACCCAGTTATAATAAGTCCTAGTCATGATGTTTATAGGAGACCTAGGATCGATATAAGCTTTCCATACATGCATATGCCCAATGTTGCATGGTATGTTGATGTTAGAGGGATCACCTACTTTAATAAGGGGTGAACCAAGGATATATGGTGTCTCAGGATCATCAAATAGATCTTTATGATATTCCCGTTCTTCCTTGGTGGGCAACTTATCAAAGTATTCTTCTATGTTTTCTTTTTCCTCTAACTTCTCTCCCTTATCAACCTCAACTTCCTCAATTTCATCCCTAGTCTCGGTTTCTACTCCAACTTCATCCTTATCACTTTCTTCTATATTCTTATCTATTGGCTTAATGGTGACAACATTGACAAAGTGGACGTGTTTGGATGACGAGGGGTCCTTAGTTTGGATTCCGCTATTGGCGTCCCTAGTGTCCTTCCTAGGTGTAGTTAACGCTTGGTTGTTGAGGGCTTTCAACAAGTTGTCAATCTTATTGGTCATCTCCGTTTGTTGTTGGTTGAATTCGGTTTCAAACTTAGCTATGCGAGCTTCTTGAGATGCCATAAACTTGGACATCAATCCTTCAAGATTGTTGGCACTACCATAGTTGTTAGAAGAATTGTTGTTGAAAGTACGGTTGGAGGGTGGACCGTTTGGTTGGTAACGATTAGGCGGATTGGAAGAATTGTTT
This sequence comes from Artemisia argyi, assembly GCA_030686995.1. Taxonomy (NCBI): domain Eukaryota; kingdom Viridiplantae; phylum Streptophyta; class Magnoliopsida; order Asterales; family Asteraceae; genus Artemisia; species Artemisia argyi. The sequence goes on along the minus strand of CM060677.1, from coordinate 82,374,023 downwards.
TGGTTTTGCTTCCACCTAAGGTTTGGGTGATTTTTCCAAGAGGGGTTGTAGGAATCACCGTAAGGGTTTGGCTCGGGTTTGAAAGTTTACCACTTATCTCCCGCTTCGTCGGTACGCGAGGATGCGTAGTCCGCAAAAGCTGTTCCAGGGAGTTCCACGCAATCGCAAGTGTCATGGGGACCACTACATAATTCGCATGAAGAAGTGATTTTGTTCACTTGGCTTGAAGGCTTAGGAGCTTCGTAAGATTTCATGAGAAACTTGACTTGGTCCTCAAGTTCCATGATCCTATGGTCGGGAGTGCTAGAATTGTTCGAAGGCAAAGATATTGCCTTGACCGTTTTGTTCAAATCACGGGGATCATTCCAACTTTCGTTGTCATAGAGAGCAAGATCTTCTATGAGTTCCCATGATTCTTCCGCACTTAGATCACGTAGCTTGCCACCGGCCGATTGGTCAATGGTTCGCCTTGTGGAGAGATCGATATGGTCATAGAAGATTTGGACTTGGAGCCAAAGATCTATGCCATGATGAGGGACTTTTTGGAGTAAGTCCTTGAAACGAGTCCATGCTTCATATAGAGTTTCACCTTGACGTTGTTGGAACATCAAGATATCATTTCTAAGCTTGGTATTTCTCCCCGATGGAAAAAATTGAGCAAGGAAACGAGTGGTGAGATCATCCCATGAGGTGATGGATCCCGCGGGTAAACGTTCAAACCATTGACTAGCTTGATCACGTAGAGAGAATTGGAATAGGCGTAATCGGGTTGACTCTCTAGTTGTAACATCAAGGTCTATAGAATCTACGATTTTAAGGAAGTCCTTGAGATGTTGATTAGGATCTTCGGAACGAAGTCCATGGAATGCACATCCACTTTGCACCAACCGTATGGTGTCGGATCACAAGGGAGACACATTGGCTCCTTGGGCGAGCTCAATGGTGTTTCGATAGCCTTGGTGGCTAGGTCGGGAGTACTCTCCTAGGGTTCGGGGCCTAAGAGGTTGGTTTGCTAGTGGTGGGTTTTGTGGGTGGTCTTGTTGTGGTGGGTTGATGGGTTCAAAGATGTTACCACCTTCCATGATGTCGGATGGTAAAGAGTTATGAACAAAAACACGAAAAAATAATATAGACTAAAGAAAACCTAAAAATAAAAATAAAATCTTACTAGAAAGGAATCTAGTAAGTAGACCTAATAAAAAGAAATCCTAACCTAGAAATCAACTATTCCCCGGAAACGGTGCCAAAAACTTGATGCATGGGAATTGCACCAGGCTTTACCTCTCAAGGGATCTCGAGAAGCTTACAACCCCCACAAGGCAGTGTACCTGATCGTTGTAGTATAGTATAGTGACAAGTACCGGGGGATTGATCGTTCAACTCAGGAATAGTGTCGCTAGGATTAGAAAGCCTAAAAACTAGGTCTAGAGGTGAGGGATGATTCTTTTTGTATTTTTATATTTTATGAAAAGCAAGTAAAATCTTAGTTTTTGGAGAAGTGGGCGGAATTAGTTGCTAATCAACTAACCCAATAACTAAGATGCAATCAAAATAAAATAATAAAAATGAAAATAAAGCTAATTAAATTAGTGGTGTGAACAATATATGGGAGAATTGTGTTTACTTAGATTTTACTACTCCCTAGATATCTTTTACAGGTTAATTACTTGTTACAATTGCGTGGATGACGGGTTATATTCCTTAATACTAATCATGGGGTGGCGTACTTACTTCCCCAATTCTATAAGCTCCTACTTCACTCCTATGTCGAGCCTGCAAGAAGCTCCTAACATGGGATCACTAGAATTCGCTCATGCATTAAATACAACCATAAAAACCTAGTACACATCGGTTCATGTTTCTTAAGACGTTCAAGCAAGTTACACAATGGAGATCTGCCAGTTTTCTTAAGCCTAACATTGAAATCATTCATCCATTAAAATTATAAACAACCAATCAACCTATAATCAACATCTAGGTTTCATTACATCTAAGCAAACACACAAAAGATCTAGCCTAGCATGTTAAAATCAAGACAAGCGTAAGATATATTCAAACAACACATAGACATATTGAATGAATTGAAAGAAAACTTATCTCAATTGAACATGAAATGTTTCAAGGGGTGAAAACCCTTGAAAATACTGTTACAAACGAGCTAGGTTTTATAAAGTTCGGCCCTAGAATTCTCCACACAAGTTCCTCTTTAATGAATGAAAATTAGAAAAGTATTTATAGATTTCACGAGGTGACGGCGTCAAGAGTAAAATTCTGACGCCGTCATCTCGCCGCCAATAAAGTTCTCGGACTGCCTAGATCTATATCTGACGCCGTCATGTGTATTCTTGTTCCAGGCCGTCACCAAATTTACTCTTGACGCCCTTGTTCTGATGCCGTCACGTTTTCTCTGGGCCGTCATCCATTTTGCTCATGACGCCGTCATCTTTTCCTTCTTGACGCCGTCAGGTACTGTTCCCAGCAAGGAAAATCAAGACTTTGCCGTTTTCTTCACTTTTATGCTCCAAAAACGTCCAAAATGCTTCCTTTTCCAGAATTCACTCCCAAAGTACCTAAAATCACAAAAGGAACGATCAATGGCAATATTTGATCAAATAAATTCCAATTCCGGCTTAAATGACCCCCTAAAAACGGTTCATTTTTCGCCTCATCAATATCCAGATTCACTAATCTGCAACACCGTTTAGAATAAAGCGCACAACCTCCCCGGCAGCGGCGCAAAAATTTGATTGAGGCAAAAGCAGTCAACTTAAGTCAACCACGAATGTGGTCAACTTGGTCAGACAACCTAGAGTCAATCTCCGAGGAAGTATAGGGGTTTCCCCAGGTCGTTATGTCCCGACGAGGTGTGATGGTAATCAAAACAGGTTTGTGATCGGGTGAATTTGGACAGAAAAGGGGTTTGAGTGATTTGAATGATTACACTAAGATATGAGGAATGAAAATAACTTAGAAACACTATATGAACAATTACTGATAATCAGATACACTAAAAACGTGAGCTAAGTCTAAAAACGCGTACGTTTGATTTAAAGTTACGTTAACTTACATAATAAAACGCGAGTTTTTGTGAATTAAAATACCTATATATATGAAAATTAACTTTTTACAATCCTAATAATAAAATAAAATTATAGGAAAAAGAAAATATTTTTTTAGACTTTTTATTTAATTATTATTAATTAAAAACTAATTAAACTTAATTAAACTATTTAAATTAATTTAATTAAAATAAATACTAAATGGAAAGTCAAAATTATAAAACTTTTTATATAACTACTTAACCATCACAGGAATCTATAAAAAATTTATAAAAATTATATTTAAGCTATTTAAGAAATTAATTACTTATTATTTATTAAAACCTAATTAAACTATTTTAATTATTATAAATACTAAACTAATTTCTAAAATTATGTAATTATTTATATAAAAACTTAATACTGACAGAAAGTAGAGAAAAATATAAAAAGTGCTAATCACTTATTTATAAGCAGTAAAATAAGCTAATACAGATAAATAAGCAAACTAAACTAGTTTTACTATAAATAAATAGATAGTGCAAATACCAACGGAACTGGTACCCCAGAGCAGTTGGAAGGGGGTTGTGGTATTGTGCATGTATGCTTGAGGTCCCAGGTTCGAACCCCACTTTTTGCAACTTTTCTAAACTATTTTTTTTTTTCAATTTTCATTTTACAAAACCTTAAAACACTGAAAAATAAGTAACTTTAACAAAGACAACCTTTTCAAACTTAGAAATAAGTTGTGTAGGAGCTTATTACTCCAACAGTTACACTAAAAAGCTAAAATGATTTTTATTTAAGAAAAAGCTATGTAAAAGCTATAAACTGAAAAACAAAAACAACATAAGCTACAACTCAATGACACAGACTTGAAATGAACTAAAACAAAGAAATAAGCATATGGACTCAGGCACATAAGCTCAAATAAGCAGTTATAAGCAAATCCAATACCACAGACCAAGACAGGCCACAATAGGCTATTTGCAGCCCTTGATGGGGCCCACAAGAATGATTAGAAGTAAAAACTAAGAGCTTATCTAAAAAGCTAAACTGATTGGCCTTTCAAAAAGCCAAGGAACTTAGAATAAGCCCCACAAATAAGCACTATGGATGCCTTTGAAGTTGGTTGGTTTATGCTGATTACTCAGCATAGGGGTAGATTTGGACAAAATAAAAAGTGATAGCAGCCCTACCAAATAAGCTAATAAGCCTGAAATAAGCCCTGGTCTTTAAATATGGGCTTATGGGCTTTCCAAAAAGCCAGGGTTCAAGGTATGGGGCCCATAAATAAGCTCTTGGTGAGCTTATGAACTTAGGTACACAACCTGGTGCAGGGCATGCTAATTGCAAACAGGCCAACTTTGGACCATGATTAAGCTACTAAATAAAATTCTAAAAATTACACAAAAATTACCTATTGAAACACAAGCTGACAAATACTAAAACAAGCCAAGTTTGAAAAAGATTGATTGAGTATTGAGTTCATGAAAATTCTAAGCCTAAACGGATAACCTGACAAGTATGCAAATTTGACTTTAAGTAAACATGGAACTTTGACCAATTTGAGATTTGGATGATCACTACTGACTAAGAAACATGTAATAAGCTATTATGAAGCTAATCTAAGCTAAAGATTCAATTATAAGTAGATTTTTGACTTTTGATCAATTGAACACTGCTTTTTAAGACTTACAAGACCTAATGAGTCCTAATGGAATATGATACAACCAATCTCCACAACAGAAACACACAAGGACATAGCCAAACAAGTATAAACAAACACCCCTTAATCAAAGATTCAATTGTGATTTTCGTAGGATGATACTGGTTTAGACCATAAAATTGATTCACAAACTTATATTATGATAATCTAGAACTATTTAAAAACAAAAACAACACTAATAACACCAAATACCTAAGTATGCTAATTGTGAGTTTCTCACAATTTAATGGCAAACTGTTTGAGAACTTAACATAACTATGAAAACTGAATTCAAGACTATCTAACAAGTCACTAATAACCAAAATAAACAAGATTGAACAGGAAGCAAGTCTTAATAAACACAACACAGTATTAAACAAAGAAAAATGGCAAAATGTTTACAAAGACATTCCAAGCTGAGAACTGAGAACAGGACCTCAAAATACTTTCTATAGCTTCCCAATAAGCTTTATAACCCAAAGCAATCCATTAAATACCCTGCTCCATCTTCTAGATTTACTTCCATTGAATTTTTATTTTTCACTATTTTTTTTTATTTTTATATATTTTTTATTTTTAAGTCCTAACTGCTTTCTATGTTTTAAAAACTTGAGAAAACTTAATATTGAGCTAAAAGGGACTTAAAGGAACAAGAAAAACAACACTTAACAGGATTTAAACAAAGTTGTCAATTTTGCTTAAATAATGCCAAAACTAATTTTATAAAAGGAAACTTGAAATTAAGAGTGAATATTACATTAACTGAACTGATAACAACTATTTTGAACAGAGTATTACAATTGAGAACTAAAACTACACTAAAACAATATTAAACCTACACTAATTAACTACTACTCATCTCTGCTCTTTCTTCTTTCTTTTATACTGAGCCTTTAGGGTTTCTGTGGGATCCACTTGAGCTTTCCCATCAGTAATATCAACCATTGATTGGTTTTAATCAATCCTGGCCATTAATTCCATTTTGGCGGGAAAGTGGAATTTATCCAATTGCTTCTGATAACTTGGCAGGGGGTGAGGTTTTTGGACTGGGGTGTTTGGAGGAGGGTGAAAGTAGTATAGGAGTGGAATGTGGCAAGGTTGAAGTGATGATGGTGTTTGTGTAGAGTTGCAGGCACACGTGAAGGAGGGAAGTGGTGTTTGGGAGGTGAGTCAACGGGGTTTGACTGGTATTTTATTATCAGGGAGTGGGAATGGATTGGGGGTTTGGGCTTTGTGGGGATTTTGGGCCAATAAAGGATCAGGGGTGAGGTTTGGGCTAGTGGGAGATATAAGGGGTGTTGGTTTTGGATTATTTAGTAAAGGGTGTTTGTTTGTAGTTTACATTAGCCCAAGGACCAATTGTGTAACATGCTGAAAATCCTGGGACCACTTCTGCCAAAATTCCAAACTTGCTACAAGGACCACTCTTGCCAAATTATAATTCCACAAGGACCCTTAATGATAATTTTTCCATTTTTAACACCCGGGGACTAAAACTGTCAAGTTTGAAATCTGAAGGACCTGTTTTGCCATTTTTGCATTTTTTTATCTTTCAAGGTAAACTTTTTCATTCATTGATTCCTGGGGGACTGTTGTTGACTTTTATTCAAAATAATTTTCCCAGGGACCAATTCTGCCATTTTCTGAAGTTCAAGGACCAAACTTATAAATTTTCGAAACTTTTACCCAAGGATCATTTTTGATAATATTTGACTTTTAAAGGACTTGGGTTGACTTATCTTTCAAAATAAATGCTCATGGACTAATTTTGTCAATTTGTGAAACTTGAGGGACTGAAACTGCCACTTTTGCAAAGTTTGTTCATTTTTTATCTGTTTTTAAACATTTTGCATCTGAAACATATAAAACACAATTCCTGGGATAATTTCTGTATTTTGATGCATTTCTGAGTGTTTTTGGATGTTTTGGCAGTTCAGATACGATAAAAATGATAAGTATTTACACACTCATCAATTACAAACAGCATATTTGTTTTTCTTTTTATCTATTTTTTCTAGTCTCCTTATAGCACGTTTCTCCTTCCAGTGCTCCTCTGCTCTGGCCTTTGCAGCAAGCCTTCTTCTCTCGATTTCAGAAGCGCTTGGAGCTGCCTTCTCCTTCTCTTCAGCAGGCCCCTTTTGTTCCACCTTGCAGTCATCTTCCAATGTCGCTTCTAGGTCGTAGTAGAAGCTTTCATCGCCTCCACCCTTTGGCACCTCGGTCTCTTTCCTTTCAGGGGCTGGTCTTTTGACCACCTCCTCATTTTCTGTTTGGTTGGTTGGGGTAGCATCTGTTACACCCCGTGCCCGCTTTGACCAAAAATTAAAACTTTACACGCGGAAACGCTTGACTTTAATGGACATACCGTTACTCTTTTGACCATTTAAAAAAATCTATAAACATTCAGACCCTGAGACTATTTTCAAATGAAACTAGACTCAATTACCTTTAAAATGCCAGGTGACGCGACCCATAACGACTTACGGATGATTTTATACATAATAAACAAAATGACCAAAAGCTAGAGCATATGGCTTTATGCTTCAAGGCATACAGCCATATGGTCTACTCAGAAAACATGTCAAAAGCCGAGCTATAGCATACGGATTTACGCTTAAAAGCGTACAGCCATATGGTCTACTCAGAAACATACTCCCCTAGCGTACAGCCATATGCTCAGACGCGTATGGCTTTACGCCCCTGTAACAGAAACTGTCCCAAAATATACTTAACACATTTTCCGGAAAACTCGACTTCCATGACTCTAATATTAATGAAACTTTCCATAAATCTTTAACATAACATAATACATCATTTTCATAATCATTCGACCCGTTTGACCCAAAATGGGTATAAATAGGCTCTAATCCAAACACTCCTTTTTGACCCGTGTATAATAATTAGACATAACTATAACAACCCATTTGACATTCTTTACTTGAACAACCAAGACATAGATCATGACACTTGACAAACATTTACAAATCATAAAATGACCATCGGGGGTTCAACTTTGACTTGGAGCTTGGTATCCTACAACTAAGCTCCTATTTACTTGCAATCCTTTAGCTTTCTACCTTTCACATAACCAAACCTTAACCTTAATCCAAGCCATTGCATATCAAACGAACCTACAAAACATTATAACATTAAACCGTAAGCACGAATGCTTAGTAAGTAAAACGATTACAACATGATATCATAATTCATTCACACATCATACATTATATCCATCAAACCATTACAACATTAACATTAACACATACCTTGGCCACTTAAGCCTCGTGTTCTACATCATTAACATCTAAAAATACTTTCACTATCACATCCTTTCCAAGCTAGGCCATACTAACCTTATATCCATTTTCACATAAGCACATACATTCCAAATCCCTTATTAACCTTAACATATAAACACATAACACATAATATAATGAAATCATTACAAATCTCATCTTATAACCGGTTTACTTACCTTGAGTCTAAGCTAAGTCTAACCATAACATCATCATCCTTGTCGCCATCTTCCATCATCAACATCCTTTGTCATTAAAATCAAACCCTATTAATAATACAACATTATGATCAAGGGTTTATATAGCCCTTTTAAAACATACTCACCTTCCTTTCTATATCATCATATGATCATATCTTGATCATATGATGAAAACCTACTTCAATAATAAAACTTAACCTTATAGAAATCAAGGGTATGAAGTACTTACTTGGAGAAGATCATTGCTAGGATAACCATAATCATAGGGTGTTCATCTTTTTCCTTTCTAAACCATCAAGACCATCCTTTCCCTCCATTTTCTTTCTCTAAACCGACACACACCACACACTCTTGATAATGATAGATTATGTCCAGAACCTCCTGGATAATATATTTATCTTGCACAACTTTAGTCCATTGGCAACATTGGTCCCTCTAGTCCATTTCCTTCTATTTTAGCCACAACCAACTTATAACACATTTAATACTAGGCAACTTTAGTCCTTTAAGTTAAGCATCATACCTTCTAAAGCCATTTACACATTCTTTGACCATTTGGTTGACTATCGGGTTTAACTATAATGCAACATTCTTTGACTAACCAATCACGTAAAGCCCTTAGTCCATTTCATCTAGGGTGGGGTCCAAGTACTCGGGAAACGGGTCTAACAGCATCAGCATCTCTAGGTCTCTTGTTTCCCGACAACATGGTTCCAATTTTTTTGATTTATTTTTGATAGAAGTAGATGGGTTTGGAACATAATGTGGGAGTAACAAATTTATACACAAATAATGGGGAAAACAAAGAGTCTGTATTAAATTTTAGAAGTATTTTTTGAACTCTTCGATTCCCCATTATTTGTTGGAAATATACACGCATTTAGACCTAAATAGAGCGTGTCAGGGAAGACACTGTTACTCCCTCAATTTGTCTATGTTGTCGTTGGTATTGTTAAAACTCCCGCCAATTATTAAGTTGAGTGTTCACATTTGGTCCCTCAAGTTGACTGTCGGGTTTAGCTTGCGTTAGATCGTAGTTAAATAGTGATTGGACTATTATGCCCCTGAAACTAGAACATAAAACGTGCGTTGACCTTGCCCAAATGGGTCAAGGGACGCAATCGGACTCAAAATCCTAAGGTTTGGACGCCTGGCGACGAATTTTGAAAGTTAGGGTGCCCTGTGATGTTTCGTGGAAAGTTTAGGGACCAACGGTGTATTTTTGTCTTAGAATAAGTTGAATAGCAATACGATCCCGATGTCATAGTCTACTGTTAGCATTAAAAATATGTATTATGAAGTGATGGTCATTCTCATATTGTAACTTTGTGTCATTTGTTAAGATTAGTAATAGTTTAGTCATTGGGCCTTGGACTTGGCAAGCTAATATGTTATTTGCTATGTTTCATAAGCCTTGTTATCCACCATGTAACCAAGTCCAAGCCCAAGTCCATTAGAAAGCCCATGAGGCCTTTCACTCTAACTATAAAAGGCACCTTACCTCTCATTTGTAAGGTGTGCTTGTGTGTGTATTATGTGTGTTTTTAATAAAAGCTCTCTTCATCTTTATACTCTTTTTCTCTCATATTAACGCCACACATATTGCATCAAGTCACCATCTTTACTTCATCTAGTTCATATGGCTTCTGAGAGATACGCTCTAGAACCCGCGCTTAATCCGATGGCTTCTAATCAAAACGGATTAGGACCCGCACCAAACATGCAGACTTCTGGACACATCAGTTCAGGACTCGTGCCTCAAGGAGCTCAGTCAACAAACACGGATAAACCTTCAGAACAAGAACTGGAAAATTTCTTTGAGTTAATGTTTGATGAATACTATGGTGGAACTTCGACAAATGCATCTCAACAACATTCCGCTGCACCCGCTCAAAACCATCAACCACCACCACCATCACAGGATGCATCTACAACAATCGAAGCTGAAGCACCAACTACATTAACATCATCTACATCTACTCAAGCAACTCCAGTACTTGAAACTGTTCAACCTAGAGTTGATGAGCAAACTCAAAACACTAACTTTCAAGAAGAACCTACAAATAATTCAAACGATGTTGCATTAGAAGAAGAAGAAGAAGAAGAAGAAGTATTTGAAAACCCGTTTGCAACAGACTCTGCTGAATCTTCTTCAAGGTTACAAGAACCATCTAACACACATTCGTTACACCCAAGGTACCCTTCTACGTTTCAATGGACAAAAGATCATCCAATAGAACATATTATTGGTGAACCTTCAAAGCTAGTTCAGACAAGGAGACAACTTGCCACCAATCTCGAATTGTGCATCTATGTTTGCTCAATCAGCCTCAAAGAACCAAAGAACATTCGGGAAGCAATGGCAGAAAACCTTGGATTGATGCGATGCAGGAGGAATTTCTTCAATACATGTTACATGACAGTTGGGAACTTGTTGAACGACCACTTGATAAACGAGTTCTTGATCTCAAGTGGTTGTGGAAGAACAAACTGGATGAGGAAATGACTGTTATTCGCAACAAAGCTCGTCTCGTGGCTAAAGGTTATCCACAAGAAGAAGGGATAGATTTCGAAGAATCATTCGCGCCTGTAGCTAGACTTGAAGCAGTCCGGATTTTCTTAGCCTATGCAGCTCACAAAAACATCACAGTCTATCAGATGGACATTAAGACAGCTTTCTTGAATGGAACTCTGAAAGAAGAAGTGTATGTGAGTCAGCCAGAGGGATTCATCGACAAAGATCATCCAGACTACGTCTACAAGCTTAAGAAAGCAATTTATGGTCTAAAACAAGCTCCAAGAGCGTGGTATGACGAACTATCATCTTTCTTGCTCAAAAACAATTTCACAAAAGGAACGGTTGATGACACCTTGTTTATCAAAAAATTCAAAGATGACATTTTGATCGTTCAAATTTACGTGGACGACATTACTTTTGGATCAACCAATCCTAACCATTCAAAAGATTTTGAAAATCTCATAAAAAGTAAATTTGAAATGTCCATGATGGGGGAACTAAAATTCTTTCTTGGTTTACAAATCCATCAATCCCCTCGTGGTATTTTCATCAATCAAGCTAAATATACGATAGAGATTTTGAAAAAATATGGAATGGAAAATTGTGATTCTGTTGGTACACCAATGGTCACTTCACCAAAAATAGGTGCTGATTTGTTTAGGAAACCTATCGATCCGAAGAAATATCGGAGCATGATCGGTTCTCTCATGTACCTAACTGCTAGCCGACCCGATATTCAATTTGCTGTTTGTTTGCTAGCACGGTTTCAAGCAAAACCTACTGAACTTCACCTCAAAGAGGTTAAACGGATCTTTCGGTACCTGCGAAGCACCATTAACATGGGACTTTGGTATCCGAAGGATTCGGGGTTTAATCTAACAGCATTTTCAGATGCAGACCATGCTGGTGATCAAGTAACAGCAAAGAGTACATCAGGTGGAGCACAATTTTTGGGTGAAAAGCTTGTAAGCTGGTCGTCAAAGAAACAGGATTGTACTGCGCTATCAACTGCCGAAGCCAAGTATGTGTCTCTATCTGCGTGTTGTGCCCAAGTTCTTTGGATGCGGACACAACTCACAGATTATGGCTTTACTTTTGACAGAATACCTATGTATTGTGACTCAAAAAGTGCCATAGCCATCTCGTGCAATCCCGTACATCACTCTAAGACGAAGCATATCAAAGTTCGCTACCATTTCATCAAAGAACACGTGGAAGAGGGTACTGTTGAATTATTTTTCGTTAAGACTGATTACCAACTCGCCGATCTATTTACTAAAGCCCTTCCAAAAGAACGGTTTGACTATTTAGTTCGACGAATTGGCATGCGAAGCCTAACTCCTGAGGAGCTAGACCGTCTTCTCGAATCTTCTTGAAAAAAGTTTTCAAAATCGCTTCGCTGTAAATATTTTTGAATAAACAAAATACAAAATTTGAAAAACCAACAAAAACAAAATATAAAAATATAAAATTTTCAAAAATACAAAAACAATATAAAATCAAAAAATCCAAAAATATTCTTCTCACGACATGTCTCTCGTATAAATCAATATTCTGTACGTTTCTAGAAATGTAATTCAATAATGATACGGACATGTACAGATGCTTGAATGGGAGTTCTTTTAATTGTTTTTCTAAAACATGTCGTTTCTCAAATGTTTCTTCACTATGGCTTTCGTATACTTCAGTACGAAACCCGTACTTAAACGATGACTTCTGATTATTTTCAAATCAAGGACTCGTACGTTCAATGATGAACTCTTTTTCAAAAAGTTCGAGTCTAAACAAACGAAAAAGATTTCAAACATAAACTCGTTTTTCAACAAAATTCTTGAGCACTTTTTCAAGATTGTTGAAAAGATTTCTCAAAATCTCTCAAAATAAGTGCTCAAGATAACTCCCTCAAAACCCTTAATTGCTTTTAAAATGTGCTATCATAAAGGGGGAGTATAAAAAGAAAAATGTTCCAAATTCATGCAAAATAAAATCTGTCTTTCTCTCCAAAAAGCTTTTTCGTAATCAGTTGATATCAAAAATATCACAATATGCTATTTTTGAGGGGGAGAAGACATGATTAAAATGTGATCAAAATGTGTAAAGATTGTGGCTGAATCTCAAAAGAGCTCGACTCAGAAAGTACCAATGAATTGACGAAGCTTAAAATGTCAGTAATCGAAAAGACTTGTCCTGGACGGGTAATAATTTCAAGCTAGTCTAACTAGTGATGTAAGCGTGTCTCGAATAGGACTTGTCTGAGTAGAATGTACCGTATCGAGAGACTTTCTTTGGACTTGACCAGGACGGGTAATAATTTCAAGCTAGTCTAACTAGTGATGTAAGCGTGTCTCGAATCGGTCATGTTCACTGAAAGTGGATCAATTCAAAAGTGCAAACTCCTCCCGCATGTGCAAATTTCTTAAAAATTACATGAGCACATGTGAAGGAGGAGTCCTTCAAAAGAAATGCAAAACTCTCGAAGTGTCAACAATGTGTTTTATTATTATAAACACTTTGAGAGATTTTCAATAAACGGTTTCATGGCAATTATAGGATAGTCATGGAGTTATAAGGTGACTAAGGTTAGGGAAAATCGTCCTATGATCCGCCAGAGCCGGAGGGATCTACCCAAGGACAAATCCAATAGATTAGAATTAGAAGTCCTTAGGTATGATTGAAAAAAGGAGAAAATGAGAAAGGAGAAAGAAGGGGTTGAAGAATTAAAAAGAAAAGTTATGAAAAGGGGTGAAAAGAAATAGCCCTCAAAATGTTCAACCTTAGGGCAGACACCGGGTTCAACTCATATGCTACTGGTTGTTACTAAGGTGACACCGGTATTGAAGACAAGACGTCATGGACCCAGTGACGCACTGCACTTAACCTTCTTAACCACTCAAGTTCTCTTAAAAGAGCTTGTTTCATTCTCATGGGGAACCGGTGTAATCTATCGACCTGTCTCTTAGAGATGGTTGATATTGAAGCAGGAGACCTCTCCCTAATCTCCGCATAGGAAACCAAATGTGCACTTATCGAGTCTAGAGCCCTGAGATTCATCAAAAGATCTCATAGGAACACATGATATTTCTACACTGGTTGTTCATCATTAAGGACGCCAGATGTAAACTTAAGAGTCCTACGCAGATCTTAGCAATCTGCCGAGAACATTTATGAGAGGATTCACTTTGTGATTCTCAATGATTGAATGGAAATTCCTGCCAGGGTCAACATCAAGCAGCCCTGACAGCAGGTCACTTCGGTAATTCTTTATGGGTTACGCTTAGTGTTCGTGGTGGTTTCAAATGGTCTACAGTCGTGGAGTGATCCCCAGCGACTCACCCAGTCATTGAGCTACTTAGTAGGTCTTGTAAGCTCTCTCGAGAGTATCTGACATGGGAACGGCCTTTGTAAGGGTTAGAAGGAGTCTTCACACTATGTTGTTGACGATCTCTAATTCTTATCTGTAAGTACCGGATGTTTTATTGCTAACTGTTTATATGCAGGGACACTTCATCTCCATGGCGACAGATTCCACGTGCTCATACATACATCTGGAAGTTAAAGAAAGCTCCCTCAAAGATCTATACAACACAAAGTTCAGAGAAAGATTCTACGCCAAAAAGAAGAATCTACAAAGTATAAAGACTAAAGATCAAAGAGAAAGAAAGGGAACTACGTGCATACGAATATCAAAGTCCAAAGATGTATGAGCATGTTGGAATGGCAAACAACCACCACAGACGCAGAAGTGACGAAAGGCAGATAACTCCACATCACAAAGGAACAAAGAACGATGAAAAATCGGTTATCGAAGATCACAAAGCATGAAGGAACAAAGACTAAAGACTATTCTACAATGACATACAAAGTTAAAGACAAAGAACACGGAAGACCCACTAACGTGGAGCATCATTCGAATGACCACCCCTTAGGGGGAGATTGTTAGCATTAAAAATATGTATTATGAAGTGATGGTCATTCTCATATTGTAACTTTGTGTCATTTGTTAAGATTAGTAATAGTTTAGTCATTGGGCCTTGGACTTGGCAAGCTAATATGTTATTTGCTATGTTTCATAAGCCTTGTTATCCACCATGTAACCAAGTCCAAGCCCAAGTCCATTAGAAAGCCCATGAGGCCTTTCACTCTAACTATAAAAGGCACCTTACCTCTCATTTGTAAGGTGTGCTTGTGTGTGTATTATGTGTGTTTTTAATAAAAGTTCTCTTCATCTTTATACTATTTTTCTCTCATATTAACGCCACACATATTGCATCAAGTCACCATCTTTACTTCATCTAGTTCTTATATTATTGTTAAAGTTGATAGATATAAGGTCCTACATCTACCTCGTGATCTACTGTTCTCGGAAGAAGTATTGTTCCATTAACTATCACTTAGTTATTATCTTAGTAGGATCTCATTAGTCGTTCGGTAATATTTTCGGTAAAGGTTATCGTTAGTAGTTCTTGGTAAAGGTTCTTGGTATTGTTTTCAGTAAAGGTTCTCGTTATTTGTTTTTGGTAAAAGTTCTTGGTAAAAGTTCTGTTGGGTTTGATTTTCAACCCAACTGTCTTGACATGTAAACATAAAATAGCCTAATTTATTAAGTCTCTAATAAAAGTCAGCGAGAGCAACACTCATCAGAGAGTAAGTCATCCTCTGATGAAAATCAAATGTCTTACTCTCTGATGGTTATCAGAAAGTGTCTCCCTGATGGTTATCAGAGAGTACACCCTGTTGGTTATCAGTGATAGGTACCTCACTAATGATCATCAGTGGATGTAAACTCACAAATATAAGAAATCAATGAGAGTTGTATAAAGCTCAACCAACTGTCAAGCTTCAAGGGTTTGAAGACTAACTGAAGAAACACTTTACAAACTGATGCGGTGTCATGGAGTAAAATATAAGGAGCTACAAGCCACACCAGTGGCACTAAGAACTGACAAATATCTTAGTGGCCCTGAAGACTTATTCTCTAAATGGGACTTAGTCTCTGAAGAATGAGCGGGAAACTTGTTGGGAAGATAAGTGTAAGGTCTTATCAAAGGACGATAAATTAAGATTTTGGGTACAAAAGTTGTCAGAATTGAAAAACCAAAGCACGCTCCACCTAGTATACTAGGCACGTGCTATCTACTCTAAGGTCGGTGAACTACTATGCCCATGTGCATGCACAATATCCCCTTTGCCTATTTAAACGAAACTTTGTAATTGAGATAACTAGGATTCTAAACAAACACATAAAATAACACTTAGCATTACAGTTGATAGGATCCCCTCTACTAGGGACGAACTAAGCAGAGCTAGCTGCCTCTAGTCGTTCTAATAGGAGTGTTATATTTGTCGCTCAACCGGAATAGTTTTACCGAGATCTATTCCACTGTAAATCTTTAAAGATTTATACACGTTGAGAAGTACAAGTGGTGTTATTGTGGTTTTTGGTGATTTTGTTATTATTCTTATTATTAGTAGGAAGATCGTCATTTGCTCAAACTATGTGGACCAACAAGTTCTTGGTATATATTCTCGGAAAAAGTTATCAGTAAAAAGAATCTCGTTATAGTTTATCGGTACATTACCTCGTGAGTATATGTGTTTGACTAGTGAACACGAGATCTTGGTAGTTTGTTTTGTAACGAAATTAGTGTAATGAGCTAGTTACTGTTCATATTACGGTTGTTATTCACAAGATAGTTACTGTTGGAATTTTTCATTTTCTTCACAAGTACTATTTGGTTACGAGATAATGGTTATTATTTCAATTTGTACTTATTCGTCACGAGATCATAAGCACTGTTGCTACGAGATAATTTCTTCACGAGATAACTTGTTAAATTGTGTTACAAGATCATTGTTTTTAGTTTGTTACGAGATAGTTCTTTATGCGTTACTTGTTTCGATTTGGTTATTGTTCTTCATGAGTTGTTTGATTTTTGATTTATAGTTACACGATCTTTGTTACGTGTTTGTTCTTACGAGATATTTGTTAAAAGTTACTTCATATTACGGAAGATTCAGGATGCGCTTGGTTCAAAATGGGAATGGAAAAGGCAAAGGGAATGCAAAGGGAATGTAAAGGAATGAAATAGAGATTATCATTATCTTTAATGATACTTGGTTTAAGAAAAACACATTAACCTCCAAGGTAGTGGCGGCTGGTGGTGGTGGCGGCGGCAGCGGCAGCTGGTGGTGGTGGCTGGTGGTGGTGGTGGCGGCTGGTGGTGGTGGTGGTAGTGGTAGTGGTAGCTGATGGTGGTAGTTGCTGGTGGTGATGGTGGTGGCTGTTGCTGCTGGTGGTGATGGCTAGTGGTGGTGGTTGTGGCTGATGGTGGTGGCGGCTGCTGGTGGTGGTGGCTGGTAGTCTTGGTGGTGGCTACTGCTGGTGGTAGGTAGTCATTACCAAACCTTCCAATTTACAGGGTAATGCCCCATTACCCCATACTAAATAATGATTGCATTTCCTAGTCATAACCAGGCATGTTTAATCATTACCTTACTCTCGACATTTCTTGTGAAACCTCTCTCATGAAAATTACTAACCCTACTTTTCTCTCACACAATTCATTCTTTCTCACCTTGACTAATCGAAGTTTTAATGAACATATAAAAGTGGCATGCATCTTTTACTTTTGTTATGATTTATGGGACAACAGAAAAAGATTGCAGTACAAATGAATATACATGCCTAGTATATAGAGCAAGTGCAAATGTCAGTAGCAGATTATGATAACACATAAGATTGCATAATGGAGATAATTTTGATATTACAATGTGAGAAGTTCAGAGATAAAAGGCCAGCGTAGGAGCACATACATCAATTGGATAACAATAAATAATATTAACAACTCCATTCTTCATCAGTAAATCCTTTGTCTTACACGCCTCCCATCTGCTCTGCTCCCATCATCATTCCCAAGTCCATATGACGTCACAGAGTGTTCTCTGGTACTCGCAACATATTCCAATAGCTCAGTAATCACAGATGGGCAGCTCTGTGTTAAGTACTCGAACCCATCACTTTGCATCACAGCTTATAGAAGTGCAAAACAAAAATAAATAATGTTAGCAATTACCATTAACATTTCATAAGCTTTACAAATCTCAAACCACTTCAGCAAGACTCAGAATGGAATTTACTAGATTTCTCATAATTCCATTTTATGAAGTGATAACAAAAGTTTAAGGGTTTCTTTCGCATAAAATTTCCAACATTAAAAATGGCTTTGATTAATCAGTTTGTAAGCAAAAATCCCTAATTAATCGTGTTTCAATAATTTTTGTGACATAAAATTTAACTTCAGGTATAAAAATGTTATATTTATACATATCGCGAAAACTTATATCAAAAAAATGAGACTGCGGGTTATAAGTGACCCAAGAGTGACATAACGCCCATCTTACAAGGACTCGCATGTACCAAAAAAAAGTCCAACGATTATACCAGAACAAAGTGCAAAAGTATATTGGAATTTTATGCAAAAACCAGAAATGCTATTATGACCCATAAGATGAGGAGTAATCACTGAAAATACCTTTAAGATTTTCCGGTTCTACGACAAATTTTATGCAAATAGATTTGAGTTGAGAACAATGATGTTGCTCTGCCAAAGCTAAAGTTGTAGCAACAGTGTTAATTGCAACATCCTCACAAAGTTTAGTCTCACAAAGAAACCGGAGCCTCTCAATCCCATACTGATCAGCTGCTGCAAGCAGATGCTGGGCCATAAGTGTGGAAGCCCATTGTGGGCTTACACCCACAAGCTCTTCCATGTCTGGGAGCTTATCCCAATATATGAAATGGAGTAGAGCCTGCCAAAAAACATGCACTTGTATTAATTACGTAAACAATTTAGCCTGTTTGTAGGCCAAATAGAAAATTGTCGGTATTGAAATACAACCTATAGCATATGTAATCCTCCAATGTAAAAAATAATACATCTGAACAAAGAAGCAAAATACTATTTCAATTCAGAGAAGGGATGGAGTGAAATAGACTGTGACGATCAGTCACGAACATTGGGGGAGTAAAAGAGACCGTGTAGGAACCTTAAATACATGTTTTGAGCTGTTCGAAGCCAATGATCTATACATTGTCAGAAAATTTTCTTTTTACACTAGACCACTAAAAAATAGTTGACCAAAATTTAAACCGGACACGAACTTACCAGTTTGGCCTGTTACCATCCAGACTCCAAATTTTGGGATAAAAAGAATTCAAGGTAGCATTGCCTAAACGACATTAACCACCACCAAATGGCCTAGTGGTAAGGTCCTTGGGTTCCTCACAAGAGATAAGGGTTCAAACCTCGCTAGGTGTGTACATTTGGGGGTGGCCAAAGAAATGTCAGAAACGGTCACGGGATTAACCCAGTGAGGCCGTGTACATCTGAGTCAAAATACTCGCCCTCCCCAGGTAACCTCAACTGGGAAAACCTCATCCGTGTATTGTCTAAACAACATTGTTTCAATAAGATAAAAACAGAATAAATCATTTTCGACCGGACTGAAAACCAAGTATCTTTTTATCTCATGGGTAACCTATGCTGGTTTAGTATCTGTTTGGTTTTGAGGCTTCAACAGAGTTTTTCACACCCATACGCCTGTAACAAACAGAAAATTCGATAAAAACATAAGCAAAAAAAGCAGACCTTAAAGACTGAAGGTTCTATTTCCTGTACTTTAATGGAATCAGTATCATCGTCCTTCATAGGACCAAAAAGTTGTGCTTTGAAGACAGGTGAACGTGCAGCAAGTACCAACTTGTGAGCTCGAAACACTTCTCCATCAACTTCAAGGTTTACATCTGTCAATTCTCCACTTTCCAAGAGATGACCAAAATGTTGACTGATATCAGATGGTGGCGAAGATATGCTAAAAATCTGAGGACCCTCTGTACATGACTTAACAACACCAACAGTGCACTTAACCAAGAGACAATCATCTTTGAGATAGTCTGATGTTTCCAATGCTGTCCTTCTTAAGAAACGCTTGTAACCCCTATGGCATTAAATAGATCCTCAGGTTATTAGTTAGGCAAAAGCTACTAGTTATAGCAGATTATACAGCAGTCAGTTCATTATACAAACTGTGTATGAGCATGTCAAGGTTATCCAAGCCTGCAAGTAGTTCAAGTTGTACATAAATTATCATACAGTATTATATATTGTTAAATATTGAGCCCATTATTCACATATTCCTCTGGTCGGGCTGTAGGTATCCACTGCTTTTGCATATCATACACCAAACGGTTATGGTAGTGCAACACAAATAAAATAAAAAGCCATAGGCTTCACTAGTGTAACATCCCTAACAGGTATTTTAACTTGAGTAATTGACTTTATTATTGTTGGAGTAGAATTTGCAAAACATTACAGGCCCTGATACAGATGATTATGCACTGATATGCTTGACTAAACAAAATTAACATACTGATTTAAGTCTTTAGCACAATAAGCAGTTAATTTCCTAAATTGTTTTTTCGAGAGGCAAGGGCGGTGCTGAGAACGTAAAAAAAAAATTAGGCCCGGCACGAAAAAATAAAAAAAGTGCCCCTATATTATAATATCCATAGACCGCCCATGGTTCCGATTGAATTTTCCCTTCATGTTGGGCCTAGTACTTATAATGGGTATAAAAAATTTTAGTGCCCCTTAGTAGGTTGGGCCCAGCTCGGTTGCTGATGGTGCGCCGGCCCAAAACCGCCCATGCCAAGAGGGCAAGTCAAACTGTGTTTGTTTAACTCAAGCATTTACAACTTTTGCCAAAAATCGGACAAAAGAAGTGGTCACTTTTTATGATGTTATATGGTATCTAATGTTGCAAAAAGTTATCATGTGAACAACTGGATAACTAAGAGATAAAATACTAAGACAAAGAGAGGTGAAACTGGTAAGTACTAATAGAACATTCAGTGCATGATCTTTCATGGAACTTTCGTGGAAGTGGAAGGAAAATAGCCTAGTGTTGTAAACAAGCAATCAGGAAGGTTAAGGGAATAACATGCATGTCCAAAGCATGATACTAAAAAACATTGTAGATAGAAGAATAAAGTAGAGAAGGGGAAGATGCTGCAATTTAGCATGACATCTATTTAACAGGATTGCTATAAACAACTAATTTAAAGGTTCTGGGTACATACAAACTTAGCTATAAATAGGGAAGTCATATATTAGTAAAATTATGGAGTAATAAAAAGTATGCAGGTAAGCAATGGTCAAATTTAAGAATATCCGTATACTGCATAAACTTCGGATGTCAGGAGCCGAGTATAAGTGGGGAATGATTGAAGCATATGACTGTTTAGTGTTACATATAACTTGAAGAGTGAATGATGATTTGATCAGATAAGCAGTTATACTTCACAAAGGATGAGTTACAAGAGGATGAGAATAAGATCCACTATGTCAGAACTCTAATAAAGATGAGTTTCATGTAATTAGTTAAAATTGGAATACATACTAGAAATACTATTCGCTACTTTAGTTATGTGGACTAATACGTTGTCTTTCACACATCCTTTTTGCAAAAACGACGAAAAACATGTTATTGTGTGTTATAGTTTGGTTTTGACTTTCATACGTATATTGTGTTGCTTTCATATGACTGGAACACCACATCCATTTGGAGTAACCAATATCAAGTCTCTATTATTCATGATCTTGAAAGTTGAATTGTGACTCATAAAGAGACCTGTTAAAGACATTTGAAAGCTTCGGCGTCCTAGACTTTATAGAAGGAACATCCACAAGTGCTGGCCAGGAACATACAAAGTTGGACTCACTCCTGAAAATATGGTTGTAAGGCACGATTTCTAAAACTTTGCCTGACCTTGTTTTGAAACCGAACAACAAAGCTCAGGACGGGTGGAAAGTTCTTCAGAAACTGTTCCATAACAACAAGCGTGCTCGTGTTATGGAACTCAACATCAATAGTGACCTTTGGAATCTTGATCTCGGGAATCTTACAATCACACGATCTTAAATCACGAAACAAAGATGAAGATCTTGTTACGAAGAGCACCCAAATCCATGTTAGATCCATGTTAGTTGTGCAGGAAACATGTTTGAACCGGAGAGCACGCAAATCTTCTACACATCATGATGGATCTTCTTCGTACTTAACCTTGTTCACTGCAGATAAAGATGCAAGTCACAACTCACAACCGAAATCCATCAAACCCACAACTTTGTCAAAGTTGACAGCGAGGTGCATGTCGTGTTGGTGCAAACTACAGTTTTATTCATTGAGCTTAAAACCAAATTGGTCTGCTGGAACCACTGCAGTCAGCCCAAAACCATCAAACTATATCTAATATCGGTCAACAGTCACCTCACAGCGTAACAGATGAAGCTCCAAACCATAATTGGTCCGCTGGTACCACTGCTGGTCCACAGGCCCACTTCGATCAGGTCCGCGGCTATCAAATCCGGTTAGCCCCATTTGGTCTTTGGTGCACTGTTCTTGTCCCACAGCAACTACCGGCCCAATATGCTCTCGGTCAAAAGCCACCCACAGCCTACCAAGTAGAGATGCATGATTACTTCTATTAAAAATAATCGTATGTTTACCTGTATGTGTGGCAAGGTTCGATCTCCATGGAACAATCTGCAGTTTGCACCAGCACCACACATACATCAAAAGTTGTGGATTCGATGACTTTCAATTGCGGCTTGCATTTGTTTTGGCAATGACCAAAGTTGAGGACGAAGAAGATCCATCATGATATGAACATTGTCTGGTTTAAACATGTTTCCTCCACAACTAACATGGACCTAACGGTATTGAAATTGGGGAGTGGATTGTGACGGAAAATAATTCCCACAACTTATGCAAAATTCTCACGGAGTACATTGATGGCATAAGAAACCAGGTCTTCATCTTTGATGGGTGATTCAAGATATATCAAGAGGTCTACAATAGCCTTGATTTCACGAAAATATTATGTGTTAGGTTTATAAAAGTGCTATGCACTCAGTTGTGATGAGGGTCAAAAGAGAAATGCTACATCCACAAAAACAAATTCACAAAACCAGCCACAAAATGATGTGTCAGACAGTGAATGGCTAAATAAGAAAGAAGAGAGAGAAACTATCACAAAGTACACCAATCAGGGAGTGACACTTCATTTTGTGGACCATTTTGTGAATGTTTTTTTGTGAGTATATCATTCCTCGGGTCAAAAAGCCAAGGTGCCGAGGGCCCGAGGCGACAATTTAATAAAACATATTTGTAAATTATATAGTACACAAAACACATTAATACCACATTTAATACCAAAAGATACCATGCATTGTGATAGTTTGTGATTTCATATCCGTTAAAATATATAAATGGTAGATAACGAAGATATAGATTAGTAAAGCTCATTAGAAGAAGCCCAATATTAAAAGTAAAGCCCATTAGAAGAAGCCCAATATAGATTAGTAAGTCAAATCCTATGTTATAAGGTCCAAAGTACATGATGCGCCACAAAGCAATGATGCGAGGCTCAGCTGATTGTCTGATGCGCAGGCCTCACCATGCATCCCGTGATCGCAACGCATTGGGGTATCTGATGCAATAGGGTACTCCATATTTGTAAATTATATAGTACACAAAACACATTAATACCACATTTAATACCAAAAGATACCATGCATTGTGATAGTTTGTGATTTCATATCCGTTAAAATATATAAATGGTAGATAACGAAGATATAGATTAGTAAAGCTCATTAGAAGAAGCCCAATATTAAAAGTAAAGCCCATTAGAAGAAGCCCAATATAGATTAGTAAGTCAAATCTTATGTTATAAGGTCCAAAGTACATGATGCGCCACAAAGCGATGATGCGAGGCTCAGCTGATTGTCTGATGCACAGGCCTCACCACGCATCCCGTGATCACAACGCATTGGGGTATCTGATGCAATAGGGTACTCCATCGCATCGCATCAAGCCTCAGGCGCGCCTGATGCGTGCTTTTTTAAACACAGATTACGTGAATGTAAGATTTCCAAGATCAAGATTTTGAAGGTCATTGTTTAGTTATGTGACACAAGCATGCAAGGTAGTCAAAAGCAAGAAAAGCGAGCAACTAGGTGCTAAGGCGAGGCGTTTTCCAATAAATCACCTTGAGGTCAATTAGACCATGCGTTTTGCTCAGGCGACCAAAAGCATCGCTAAGTCGGTCATTCGACCATGCGATGGACTTTTTGCCTAACGGATTATTGCTTCTTTTCTTAGCAACGGCTCTATTTAATGCAAATTCTCTTTTTTAAGTTCTGGGCCTAATTAGTAATTACACTATATTCCAAGCAGGTAGTAACCATCTAATTTGGCGAAGAAGGATTGACTTGGGGTAATGTAGCTAGTGCAAGAGGTGTAAACGAACCGAAAGATTATACTAGAAGATATGCATCGTCAAGATTTTAGGTATAATGTTTTTCTATTAGAAATATTATTTTAGGTAGAATGTTTTCATTTAATCATTTTTTTCATGTTAAAGAATATCATATCACTTAGGCTCTTGCTTTTTGTCTCCTCTCGACTATCCTTCCGGTGGTACATCACGAGCTTTTTTGTTCAGTTTCGTAATACGTTCAAGCAAGCTTTCAGAAACTGTGCCATACAACCATGATTTCATAAGTCCAACGTCGTATGATTCGGCCTCATCTCGTTGTGGGTGAACCTTTTATGAAGTTTAGGACGCCAAAGCTTACGCAATGAGTTCGAAACATATTACTCCACAAGCCATAATTCAGACTTTTGAAAATCAAGAATAATAGGGACTTAGGGAGTTGATATTGGTTACTCAAAATGCCAATAATGACAGTGATGGTGTGAGGAAAGGTGTTCCAACCATTGTGAAATATGCTTTGATCGAGAAAAGGAAGAGAAGGAAGAGGGTGGTGAGATTACAGAGTGGAGTTTTGCTCAAATACCATGACATCATTTATATTCCGCTGATCATTATCATTCCATGTCGATGAGATTTATACAACATAGTGACATACGAAGTCAGCATGAAAGGATAGACTAAATGTAACACTTGATAACTCTACAAGTTAAGATGGTTTCGGAAAGTGAATTTTTTTTAGAAAGTTCAATACAGTATAATAATGATGGTGATTCCCTAATTTTTAATATTTAATCCACTTTGAACTTATTCAAACAAGGGTAGAACCGTAGAATGTGATGTGTTCCAAAATACACTGGTTGACTAGCTGCCACCAAAAAAAGGCAGAAGTGGCAAAGGTTGACTCATTTACATGGCAAAATGGGTTAATCCTCAAATCTCAGCTGCAAACTATACCCATTTATTTCATGATATTACAACATTCCACATTGTATCATTAGACCCAAAAACTGGTAGATTGTGATAAACCTATGCAGAATCACGTCAAGTTAAGTTAGATTGGAAAAAAGGGTTTCATACATTTATATCCTTTTATTATTATCAGAACAGCAGACTTTTAATCATGTTGGCATCTTGACACGTAAAGGCATTAAATGCCAATCGAAACCTCCCATGAGCAACATAAAAGGACCACATTGACTAACAGAGAAAATTATTAAGAGGATGAAAATCTGATTTTGATAAACTATGACCCATAAATAATCAGAGCGGAGACTGGTTAAAAAGGGCTTTTCAAGTATTTTTTAATTTAAAAGTATATGATCATACGGAGGAAATAATCAGGGGATCCAACTTCAGATTTAAAATAATTCATAATCAAGAAATGCAATCTTCAGGGTGTAACCTAGTTGCTTGTCTGGTTCATCTTGCAAACCTTGCAAAAGTTTGAGACAACACTGATCGACCCATAAGACCTGCCCTAAAGGCGATATGCGAAAGGCAAAGTTCCAGGCTTCTCTAGCAGCCAGCTCAAGAGACTGTCCGCCTGCTTTGGAAAACATGGCCATTTTCTTGAAAATTAGTCTCCCCCCGAACCACCTTAGCGGAAAAGGAAGTGATCGAGCAATGACAACAAGGAGGTGGGCTGAAGGATGGCCATAAAGTTGATGCGTGTTGGGTATGAACTTAGGTCTCCACCGGAGAAT
This sequence comes from Artemisia argyi, assembly GCA_030686995.1. Taxonomy (NCBI): domain Eukaryota; kingdom Viridiplantae; phylum Streptophyta; class Magnoliopsida; order Asterales; family Asteraceae; genus Artemisia; species Artemisia argyi. The sequence goes on along the minus strand of CM060677.1, from coordinate 82,348,224 downwards.
TCTAACCTTCCACCACTAAGCTACACATTTAAGGTTGGTTGCTTGCCTAGTTCATGCATTGTATACAACGAGACTTGATTAGATCCACTAACATCGTATAATGACAAAAATAAACATGTTTATATTAATGACTTCAGGTTATGCGCATGAACACGTATAGATTTTTACATTTCAATTGATAAAAAATATAATGATCATGTATGTTGTTACACACCAACTAGAAAGTTAAATTTTAAATGGAGGTTTTGATTTTTTTTTTTTTTTTTTTTTCACACAAATATAGGTCTTTTTCCGGTTCTTTATTCATAAAAAGACCTTTAGTTAACATAATTTAAAAGCCCTAAAATTCGAAACAATGAAGTCCCCGTTCAACTTTTTTATATATTTAAGTATACACACAAACACACGTTTACATTGCCTCAAAAAATAAGAGGCATTGAAAAATCTGGAGACTTAGAGCCTTAGCTTCAGCAGGTTTACGCTTAAGACACCCTTGCTTCATTGGTTATAGAGATGGGGGCATTTGGAAAGAGACGTTGGTTATATCTGCGTCTTATGCAAGGAGGAACCTAACTTACTAGAATAAATCCTTGTTAAAATTGGATAAGTTGGTTGGAACACCATGCTAACAAGTCGCTAAATGAACTTTATTTCCCTCTAACATTGGGGGCCTAGGACAGCCGGTTTGGTGCTTTGGCGTGGGCTAGTTGGGGTTCCAATACGAAACTAATAGTACTTAACGCCTTTGTTAGTACTACATAAGCCTAATTAATTGACATAACTGAAGTTGATAAAAACTTTTGTTGTGTAGGTTCCTAACAAACTAGGGGGGAAGTCACTAATGGGGTGTGTTTGGATAAGCTTATTTAGCTGGCTTATGACTTTATCAACTTCACCTTATTGGGTTAAGCCAATAAGCTAAAGTTAATAAGCTCTAAAAAGTGAGGTTATCGGCTTTTCCAAAATCAAATAAGCCCATAAGCCGGCTAAATAAGCTAATAAATAAGACATAATTGTAGATCGAAAATTGTAGTATGTTAGACGAAAGGAAAGAAAGATACCACATGGATCCGCGGTACTTGAGAGTATAAGGACCAGCATCCAAGAGCCTGCCAAAATGAGTATGAACCTTATGTCTACCTTTACCAGTCTGATCCATCAAAGACAACTCGAACAAAGCGCGAACATCAGTGGCATCACTGGCAAGAGCAATGAACAAGGAAACATAAGTAGAATTGTCTTCAGGGGATTTGCCATCAGGGTAGAAATAAATAGCCCACGTATGACCACCAACAGTAAATGATTCTGAAGCTATGTACTTTCCAACACCCATTCCTTTTGATGATTCATAACCACTTATCTTGAATTCATGAGATGCGTTCACTGTGTCGGTTGATGAGATTGATGATGATGATGTTGTACTTGTTGGAATTGGAATTCCCCTTTTTGACTTTGATACTCGAACCATCGTGCCCATTAATTCAATCCGATCAAAGCCTTTTCTTACTTTTTAATTCTTCGTCACAGGGAAAATCTTAACAAACACTTTCTTATCTGATTTATTTATGGGTCAAAATAGGCTAATCATTAAAGGTTATAAAGCTTAAAAAGTGGCAGATGGTTTTTATGGGTTATAAATAAAAAATAATAAAAGTTTAAAGATTTGAGAATTAAACATAATATTTTGATAATATACATTAACAACAAAACTAATTCAAGTTCTAATACTATTTCCATTAAAACAATAATTATTAATTAATTGAAACTCATACGTAAAGTGTGCAATCCTGAAGTCTCGAGTTCGAGTCCGGACATATTCATTAATTATATCCGTTAAAACTAACAGCTCTCACTCAGATATACATTAATGTAATAATAATAATGGTTAGTCAAGCATAACACGCCAATGTCACCAGAACAATCACGAGTATGGTTTCTTGGAAAAAACCACATTTGATGATTCATCATCATACTTATCCTTTTTGATTCTAATACTATGTTAATATGGATATGGATCGAAGTCATTCCATAATTAACTAGTGTTTCTCGTTATTTATGATCAAGCAAGATTATCAATTCATCTGAACGCATTCCAGATAGACATTGGGCATGGCTATGCAAACATCTTGTTAATCTTACGAGTGGCCAAACAGTATTAAACTTCAAAACAAATTTGAAGGAACCAAATCCTGTATTGACTACAAGCATAACCTATGAACTTCGCATCACCTCTGAAAATAATCCTTATAAGTTATAACTACCAGTTACGGATAGCGTTAGACTATCTCACAGAAAATGAGCTACATCCACAGTAGTTACCTGGTATCTCAAGTCTGAGGATAAATATTCATGATTTACTATAATGACAACATCTATAAGTATAATCATGTAATTGGGATTTAGTCCTATATCCAATTTTTCATTTATTGAATATCATGTGAATTTGGCATGTCCACGCATCAATATATTTTAAATATATTATACCAAAACTCAGATTTGTCTTAGTTTAATGATACTCCCATATCATTAATTGACAACGGACTATTTAGAATAACTTTAAGTTATTCATGGATTAAACATGCAAATATATGATACAATATTTTATAAATGGAAATAAACATAACAAAATACTTCATTTCATTTGAATAATTATTGTTTATAATATCCTTTATCCAAATACTAACCACAGATCTACATGAAACTACTAGCTAAACGAAGTCCAATGCCATTAGCATGTTGAGTAAGCTTTTCCTTAGATAAAGCCTTCGTAAATGGATCAGCTAGATTGTTATCTGTGTGAATTTTGAGTAAATTGATTTCACCTATATCGACTTGTTCTCGAACATAGTGATATCTTCTAGGAAAATGTCTGGCGCCCTTCATAACTCCAGATTCATTGGCGAATGTAACTGTGGCAGAGTTGTCACAATACATATTAATAGGTAATTCAATTGACGACATAATACCAAGCCCCGAAATGAATTTTCTAATCCAAACAGCTTCCATCGCAGCTTCCGATGCAGCAATATATATATAAGTGTTTTATTATATATTTATGTACTTGTTTGTTTTTGTAAAATTAATGTTATGAATGAATTTTAGTTTGATCTTTATGTGAAATCAATATATGCACAACACAAGCAATTATAACTATGTATGAAATGCTAACAAGTAACTAATCAAAAAGTGAGAGATGGAAAGATCAAACCGAGAGACAAAGGATTTATAGTGGTTCGACTACAAGGACACCTTCCTTGCCCTACTCCACTCCCCGAGTCACCTACTGGAGAGTTTTCTTCACTAGATCAAAAACCTCCCTTATGGCGGAGAAAACCTTACACACCACAACTTTGTCACAACACAATCACAACTTCTACACACCTTCTTCACACCAATCTACTTCACACCAATTCTTCCTCACACCTTTCTACTTCACTCCTAGCTTCTTCACAACTTTCTACTTTGCTCCTAGCTTCTTCACAACTTTCTACTTTGCTCCTAGCTTCTTCACAACTTACTACTTCGCTCCTAACTCTTTTTCTTCACGCCACTTGTTTCTTCACACCTTTACTACTAAGTCCTATCCACTACTCTAAGATATATACTACTACACAACTTCTAGGCTTCAAGGTCTTCTCAACTTCAAAGCTTCAACTTCTTTATCTTCACAACTATCTCCACTTCAATATACTACCACAACTTACTTCTTCTATCACTAATTCTATCCACCTCTACTTCTTCACTTCTAGTACTACTTCACACCTTCAATAAATCTAGATCCTATATCTAAATCTAACTAACCAATGTATACACTATGTTCACCAAAGAATGAATGATATACAAGATGACATGATCAAACAACTTAGATAGCAAGATGATACTAAGTTGTAATACTCCTAGTCTTGATAAATAGAAGTATTCTTCTCTTTGCACTTGAATGAATGAGGCTTTGGATCACTTGGAAACAGAGGCTTATGAATTATATGATCAAAGGATTTTTAAGATTGAAATGGAGGTTTGAATCAGAAAGTTTTTAGTGCAAAAAAGTGAGAAAAATTCCAGATTTAAGGTGGTATTTATAGGCAACAAGTTCTGACAAAGGAGTGTGGCCGGTCCCCTTGAATCAAGGCCGGCCCCCTTAAAATTAAGGGGACCGCCCCTTATAATTAAGGGGGCCGCCCAGCTGTAACGGCCAGAATTTTTGTCTTTTAGTGGGGAAAGTTTATTTGGTGAAAAACTAACTGATTTTGGTTAAAAATTTGAATTCATATATTTAGTATGATTAAAACATTTTTCTTTATTACCAAAAGTGTTTTTCAAAAATATATAATAAGTTTATATATTAAAATAAACTTTGTAATAATATCCCTTTGATCTTATAATGCATTAAACACTATATTTATTCATACCTTAAGTGATTAGATGGTGAAAGTGATTATTTACAACTAAATACTTGTTTACGTCATGATCTTTGGTTTGATGTATTTTCGTTTTGTGATTATCAAAACATAGAGATATCGAAAGATATGAATAACGTTTTTAGTCATTTATTTATATCAACAATCTCCCCCTTTTTAATGATTACAAAACCTAAACTCATTAAATCCAAAAATTTATTTTTAGACAAGTATTTAGTGAGTTTATATTCACTTCTCCCCCTTTTTGTAGAATCAAAAAAGGTTTAAGCCAATAAGATGAAAGCTCCCCCTTGATGTATGCTCCCCCTCGTTTGAGGGCACCAAGGGTTTGAGTATTGGAATTCTTGCAAGAAAAATATTAGAAGCACAAGCATGGCACAAGCAAACACATATAGCATAATACCAACTAATAATAAGCATGGCAAAAGAGAATTAGAAACACATATTAAATCATTCATTAATAGAAAATGATTATGTCAACCTATAATCATTGTTACAAAGGCCATAAAGATAGAATACTAAACTAAATAGAGCATCCTAATGTGCCAACAAGGAGTGTCACCAAACTTTCTTGAATCCCAAAATGGTTGAGGAGTTTTATTTGAAAATGAGAAACATAAGCATATAAAATGCTTGGTGGTTTAGTGGAGATAAACTTTTGGTTGCATAGATGTTGGTGAGTTTGGAGATCTGGAGCTTGGAGGTGGTGGATTTGAAGTTGGGTTTGTTGATTGAGGGTTTTGATGTTGTTCAAGTGATGGTGTTTGTTGAGATCTAGTAAGAAGATACTCAATCCAAGTAAAGTGCTCATTCAATGCAATGGTTTGTTGTTGGAGGAAGATGTAACAAGGGCAATTGTTAACATGCTTCTCAATTTGGTTGATGTTGTGTGGTGATGATGGTGAGCTTGATTGAGGTGGATCCAAATTGCATTGAGTAAGATGTAATGCTAAAAGAGCACTAAGCTCATGAGCCTCTTTTAGCTCCTCAACGAACTTCAAGTGTTCGGAGGAAGGTGATGGTGGTGGAACATGATAGTTGTCTTGGGTGAAGGTTTGAACATGCAACAAAGGAATGGCATGTGAAGTTGTAGGATGTGGTGGTCGTACTCTTGGTGGTGGAAACATGGTTGAACTTGGGTAGTCATGAAAACATGAAATGGGTGGAAGAGGTTCTTCATGAGTGGGTGGTGTTTTTGTTGAATGAGCAACATGTGAAGTATTTATTGAGAGATTGGGATTGTTGTTTTGGGATTGAGCATGCTCATCATAAGAAGAAGCATTAATGAGGGCATGAGTGGATGATAAGTTGTGAGATGAGTCATTAGTATGGGTTTGAGGTTTAGTTGTTGGTTGACTTGGAACAACATCACTTGAGTTATACAAGAATCAAGTTTCCTCCTCCAAATGGGTTTGATGGAGATCCTTGCGGTTCTTGAAATCTTTGGTTTTTGGTTATTGGGAGATGACATGTTTGGGTGTGATGGCATTAATGATGGGAAGAGGGTATTTATAGTGTATGAGAAATGTGGTTTAGGAAGGTAAATTTTGAGGGATAGTATGGGACAAAATATGTTTGTGAATTTTGGGAAGTATAGGGTGAAATGGGTCAAAAAGTGATAAAGAAAACAGCATCCCCGACCATCAGATGGCCGGTCCCCTTAATTAGGGGTCGGTCCTCTTAAAATTAAGGGGGCCGCCTTATACAATTAAGGGGGCCGCCCATCTGGTGATTCCCAGAATGTCAGAAATGGGTTTTTGGCAGAAAATTTTCAAAAATGTTGTGTTTTTGGATTTGGATTCAAGTAAGTTCAACTCTTTGAGGCAATATAGGGCATACTATTCATGAATGTAGAGAGTGTTATAGAAATAAGTAAAGTAGACAATTAATTTCTAATAATCATGCAATCTACTAATTGATCAATTAAGATAGGCAACCAAGGAGGCAATAAAGTAAACTAGTTAAATATGCAACTATATGAAAATAATAATATGTAGGCTAGTGCAAACATATTGATGAGTGGTTACAAGTAACAAGTAGGAAGATATGATTATATGGACTTCAAGACTTGTTACAAACAAGATCCATATGAGCAAACCATGATTCTCATGAAATGATTTGATTAAATTGTGAATGTCATTTCCATAGAAGTGTATGACACATGTGAGATAATCAAATATGTTTTAAATAAAACGTTTTTAGTTTATTCAACAATGCTTTGAAATAAATTCAAGTGTGCATTACAATAAAATAAATTGAGTTTTGTTTCATAACATGTAAAAAAAAAATCAATCTTGATTTTGATTAAAATAAAGTTATGGTAGTTTATAGTTAAACATGTTGTTTGAAGAAAAATAATATAGATATTTGAAAGATTATTATTCAAAGAGAGATGTTTTAAACATGATGTTTTGATTTTGATAACAAGAAATTGCAAGTGAAGGATTTGAAATAGAAACTTATCATATTCAAGAGAATCAATTAAGCCCATTGTCACATATAATCATCTCTAATGGCAACTAAAGATATGGAAGAGAGATAGTAGATATTTATGATCTAAATGCAATGAGATAGAGAGGGACAAAGCAAATCATCTATGGATACAAGATAGACATATGTATATATATATATATATATATATATGTATACAAAACACATCATAATATTAAGTTACTAACAAGTCTTAATTATAACACATCTATTAATGCAACTAGTAAGGTCATATAGCTTAAATAGTAAGTATTCTACAATAGATCATAGAAGATTTTCAATATAAATGAAGACTAATAAAAATGATAATAGACTTAACAACAAGAGGGTTAATTTTCCAAGTATCATGTATACATATATTAGTATTAATGATCTAAAAGCATGGCAACTTATAAATTAAATCATATTAATATACTAATTAAAGCATACTCTAATATAATGTAATATTGACAAGTTTTTGAAAAGAAAACTTACCTCAGGTCCAGCTTTTCTTTAAGAGTGGGCATAAAGTAATAGAAGACATCTTAAAAGTTTGCCCAAAGCATGTCGAAGTAGCAAAGTAAAATCCCAAAGATCAAGGAGGCTTGATCCGAAAAACTTAATCGATCACAACAATCATCACAAGTCGTGTAGATCAAGAATGGTAAAACAAAAATCCTTCGTCATGAGGTAGTAACGAACACACCATAAAATCAATGCTCCAAAAGTGAAGAACAAACCGCCAAAACCATAGATGACCGCAACAATGTCATAAACAAATCGTGTGTAGAATGTGAAACAGAGTAATGGGAACCAATAGTCATCAAATGAAATAAAGCGAAGAGAGCAATCCAAAAAGTAGTAATCCCTTCGTTCGTTAATTTCCTAAACATGACAAAGAGCTTGGTACCCAGATTCTCATGGGTCCGAGTTGGTTAGTTGAGAACATCCATTGCATTTAAATGCACATGATGAGGATGTCGACGAGAAGTACAAGAATTCATCAATAGTTTGTTTTAATTAACAAACAATGACTTTCTTGACTAGAGTAATAAATAATGGATGTAAATAATATTAGTTCTAAATTTCTCCACTAGGTTTAACAAATTTTATTTGTTTTGATACATTTGTTAAAGGATCATTTGCGGTAAATCCTAAGCCTGTTTTATCATAAAATGACTTTTGAATGTTAAGTAAATATTTTAAAGATCTAGAACTATTTTCAAATTTGGCTAATATTTTTGCTTTTTCATTTTCCATTTTAATTTCATGTTTGTAGTCTTGACAATATTTACATTTAAGATCAATTTCAATATTACTTTCAAGTCTAGACATTTTATCTTCTAAAATTATTTCCTTTTCAAAATTGTTTTCAATTGATATTGAAGATTTATTTTTAAGAATCATTTTTGAGTCAATGTTTCAAAAATGTTAAAAGTTGTTTTCCAATTTTAAAAATTCTAATATAAATTGATCATAGCAAAAATGTTTAGTTTCAGATTGTACCTCGTTTGTAGTTGTACATTCTTCACAAGCTATACGGTGATCAATTACATCGTCCATGTAGCTCCATGTTTTCTTTGTAGTTTCGCTTAGATCTTGAAGCATGTAGTCCTTGCCATCAATACTTGTATTCACATTTGTTTGAATATTCTCACAAGCCATATTTTCACCATCTTCTTCGTTATTGCTACCTTCAATGATCACATTTGAACTAGTAGTACATGTGTTTATTTCAACTAAATATTTATCTATTAAATTTTCTAGAGTGACTAATTCTTGTGCAACCTCAAGTTTATCATCTTTGGTTTTACATTTCTCTTGGTGAAACTTTAAGAGACATTTCCAAATATCATTTGCCGTTTTACAAAAGAATAATCTTTCATATTTAACTTTTGGTAGAGTTTTGAAAAGAAGTAATTTAGCTTTAGTATTTTTATCAATCTTTGTTTGAAGATTTTTATATTGATTTTCAAAATCCATTTTGGTTGGTTTAAGATCACCAATTGAAATGATATGCCAAAGATCAAGATCTATTGATTTCACATAATTTTCAAATTTGTTTTTCCATTCAAGAAAATGATCATTTTCAAATAATGGTGGTTTTTGCGTAAATTCCCTTTCTAGATATTTTTCAAATTCCATAGATCGTTACAAGTTTTAAAATACAATATATTTTAAAAATCTTGCTAGACCTGGCTCTTGATACCAATTGTGGAAAACTAGAAGGGAGGTTGAATAGTTTTACGTCTTTTTCGTTTTATTTGTTTTATAAAAGTTAGCTTTTTAAGAATAGACGTAAGTTTTCGAAACTCTTTAATGCAAAAATATAGATGCTAGTTTATTTACGATTTTGTATAAACACTACTTATATATATAATGTTGAAAGAGGATTTGCAATCTCATATATCGTATATAAGTATATATATGTATAAGTGTTTTAATATATGTTTATGTGCTTGGTTTGTTTTTTGTAAAATTAATGTTATGAATGAATTTTAGTTTGATCTTTATGTGAAATCAATATATGCACAACACAAGCAATTATAACTATGTATGAAATGCTAACAAGTAACTAATCAAAAAGTGAGAGATGGAAAGATCAAACCGAGAGACAAAGGATTTATAGTGGTTCGGCTACAAGGACACCTTCCTTGCCCTACTCCACTCCCCGAGTCACCTACTCGAGAGTTTTCTTCACTAGATCAAAAACCTCCCTTATGGTGGAGAAAACCTTACACACCAAATTACACACCACAACTTTGTCACAACACAATCACAACTTCTACACACCTTCTTCACACCAATTCTTCCTCACACCTTTCTACTTCACTCCTAGCTTCTTCACAACTTTCTACTTTGCTCCTAGCTTCTTCACAACTTACTACTTCGCTCCTAACTCTTTTTCTTCACGCCACTTGTTTCTTCACACCTTCACTACTAAGTTCTATCCACTACTCCAAGATATATACTACTACACAACTTCTAGGCTTCAAGGTCTTCTCAACTTCAAAGCTTCAACTTCTTTATCTTCACAACTATCTCCACTTCAATATACTACCACAACTTACTTCTTCTATCACTAATCATATCCACCTCTACTTCTTCACTTCTAGTACCACTTCACACCTTCAATAAATCTAGATCCTATGTCTAAATCTAACTAACCAATGTATACACTATGTTCACCAAAGAATGAATGATATACAAGATGAAATGATCAAACAACTTAGATAGCAAGATGATACCAAGTTGTAATACTCCTAGTCTTGATAAATAGAAGTATTATTCTCTTTGCACTTGAATGAATGAGGCTTTGGATCACTTGGAAACAAAGGCTTATGAATTATATGATCAAAGGATTTTTAAGATTGAAATAGAGGTTTGAATCAGAAAGTTTTTAGTGCAAAAAGGTGAGAAAAATTCCAGATTTAAGGTGGTATTTATAGGCAACAAATTCTGACAGAGGAGCGTGGCCGGTCCCCTTAAAATTAAGGGGACCGCCTCTTATAATTAAGGGGGTTGCCCGGCTGTAACGGCCAGAATTTTTGTCTTTTAGTGGGGAAAGTTTATTTGGTGAAAAACTAAGTGATTTTGGTTAAAAATCTAAATTCATATATTTAGTATGATTAAAACATTTTTCTTTATTACCAAAAGTGTTTTTCAAAAATATATAATAAGTTTATATATTAAAATAAACTTTGTAATAATATCTCTTTGATCTTATAATGCATTAAACACTATGTTTATTCATACCTTAAGTGATTAGATGGTGAAAGTGATTATTTACTACTAAATACTTGTTTACGTCATGATCTTTGGTTTGATGTGTTTTCGTTTTGTGATTATCAAAACATAGAGATATCGAAAGATATGAATAACGTTTTTAGTCATTTATTTATATCAAGACAGCGTGCCAGTGCTTCCTACCTGAATTCTGTTGATAACAACTGGTCATATTTTGTGCAAACGCCACATCAGGTCTTGTGCATCTAACTGCATACATGATAGATCCTACTGCTGAAGCATATGGAACTTTCTTCAATTGACGGCATAATACCAAGCCCCGAAATGAATTTCCTAATCCAAACAGCTTCCATCGCAGCTTCTGATGCAGCAATATACTAAGCTTCTGTAACAGACATCGCAATTGTTGTCTGCTTCTTGCTCTTCCAGTCAACTGCTCCTCCATTAATAACAAAGACATAACCCGTCTGAGACTTTATATCATCACAATAACCTGTAACTTCAAGTTCTGCTTCTGGATTTCCCCCATACGCTAGAAACTTATCTTTAGTATTCCTTAAATACTTAAGAATGCTTTTAACAGCGTGCCAGTGCTTCCTACCTGAATTCTGTTGATAACGACTGGTCATATTTTGTGCAAACGCCACATCATGTCTTGTGCATCTAACTGCATACATGATAGATCCTACTGTTGAAGCATATGGAACTTTCTTCATGAGTGCAACCTCTTCAGGTGTTGAGGCACATAGTTTGCTACTTAAGCCATGTTCCACTTGCATTGGCAAATATCCTTTCTTGGAATTTTGCATATTAAATCTCTTCAATACTTTATCAATGTAAGCACTTTGACTTAATCCAATCAACCGCTTTGATCTATCTCTGTAGATCTTGATTCCAAGGATGTATGCTGCTTCTCCTAAATCCTTCTTAGAAAAACATTTACCAAGATAGGCTTTAACTTCCTTTAAACTTGGTATGTGATTTCCTAAGATTAATATGTCATCGACATATAGGATAAGGAAAGTAACATTACTCCCACTAGCTTTCTGGTATACACATGGCTCATCAAGATTCAGAGTAAATCCAAAACTTTTGATTTCAGCATCAAATCTTTTATTCCATTGACGTGATGCTTGCTTCAATCCATAAATGGATCTTTGAAGTTTGCATACACGGTTTGGAAATTCTGGATTCACAAACCCCTCAGGTTGTGCCATATAGATGTCTTCATCTAGGCGACCATTCAAGAAGGCAGTTTTGACATCCATTTGCCATATCTCATAGTCATAGTAGGCAGCTATAGCTAAGAGAATCCAAATAGCTCTAATGTCAGCTACAGGAGAAAAGGTCTCCTCGTAGTCAACAACAAATGTTTAAGTATAGCCTTTAGCTACCAAACAAGCCTTATAGGTGTGTACAATGCCATCCATGTCTGTTTTCTTCTTGTAGAGCCATTTACTTCCAACTACCTTAGCATTTGGAGGTAGGTCTACTTCTTCCCAGACTTCGTTGTCTTTCATGGACTGCATTTCCCCATTCATAGCACTCTGCCATTTCTCCTTTTCAGGACCATTTATGGCAGCCTTATAACTAGTAGGTTCATCAAGATCCCCTAGTATAGTTTCCTCACACTCTACGTTAAGACATAGACGTTTGGGTGCTTTCACAGGTCTTGAAGATCTGCGAATGGGTACCACTTCCACTTCAGGTGGAGGACCTAAACTTTCAGGTTCCACAGGAAGTGAGCTAGTATTTTCAGAGGGTGATGTATCTTCATCTTCTAGATCATAAACTCTCCCACTGAATTCTTGAGATATGAGATTCTTTTCAAAGAAATCTCCATACCTAGCCACAATGACTTTATTCTCTGGTGGAAAGTAAAAGTAGTAACCCATTATTTCCTTTGGGTATCCTACGAAGATACACTTAACAGATCTCTGTTGGAGTTTATCTGGTGAATCACGTTTAACAAACGCGTCACAACCCCAGACCTTTAAGTAAGAAAAGTTGGGAGATTTTCCTGTCCATAATTCATATGGAGTCTTATCAACCTTCTTAGTTGGAACCATATTCAATATGCGAATTGCAGTTTCAAGGGCATAATCCTAAAAGGACAAGGGTAGAGATGTAAGATTAAACATTGATCGTACCATGTCGAGCAAAGTACGATTTCTCCTTTCAGATACACCATTTTGTTGTGGAGTATAAGGAGCCGTGAGATGCTGGACTATGAAACACTCAGCTAGATAATCCTTAAACTCTTGGCTTAAATATTCACCGCCTCTATCGGATCGAAGTGCCTTAATCTTCTTACTGAGTTGTAATTCTACTTCACTTTTGAAAACCTTGAAGGTATTAAAGACTTCATGTTTATGTTTAAGTAAATAAACATAGCCATAACGACTATAATCATCCGTGAAGGTTATGAAGTAGCTAGCACCATGTTTTGACACATGTCTAAGTGGACCACATACATCAGTGTGTATTAATCCAAGTAGTTCAGTTGCCCTTTCCACTTGATGTGAAAAAAGTTTCCTTGTCATCTTCCCAGATATGCAGGATTCACATTTATCCAATGATTCATAATTGATCTTTTGCAAAAGCTCATCATGTTGCAGCTTTTCCATGCGATCCTTGCCTATATGAGCAAGACGACAGTGCCAAAGATAAGACGAATCCAAGTTAGACTTGATTCTCTTATTGCTAATGCTATACATAAAATTATTTCTATTGGACATGGAATTTTCCATATCAATTTCAAACACACCATTTATTGGAATTGCATTAAAGTAAAAAACATTATTTAAAGAAACAGAAATTCCATTATTAATAAATGCGTGAACAAAACCATTATCCAATAACAAAGAAACTAAAATGACACCCCTAACAATAGAGGGTGCATAATGATAATTATTCAATATTAGTATCAAACCCGAAGGTAAAACTAAATCGAAAGTCCCTATGGCTTCAACTGCTGCACGTATGACATTCCCTACGTACAAGTATCTTTCTCCATAGGTCAGCTTCCTTGCTCCTCTAAGTCCCTGCGACGTATTACAGATGTGAGTACCACATCCTATATCATATACCAAGGAATTATTTTTACAAGGAAAAGAAAATAACTCAATCATAAACATACCTGAAGTGCTTGCGACGTTACCAGACATTTTACCTTTGTTGAGGCGCAACTCCTCTAGTAACAATGGACAGTTCCGCTTCCAATGACCAGGAGTGTTGCAGTAGTGACAAGTAGCCAAATCCTTATTGAAATTTTCCTTCTTATTAGGAGGAGGATTTTTCTTCTTAAGCTTCTGTTGGTGAGTCGCAACTTTTTTGCCTTTTCCATTACCTGTGCCTTTACCCTTGTAGTTCGCTTGTTACGGTTTGTTGGGTTTCTTCTTGGTGATCCTACCACCTTGTATCGCGGTGTAGATGCCTTCTTATTCAGGCCTTTCTCATAGTCAATAAGCATTGCATGAACTTCACTTACTGTCTTCCCCTTGCAATGCATATTGTAATTGCGTACAAACTCACTATACAAATCCTGATTAAGGGATCGCAAGATGACACCAATACATACGCTTTCCTGATATCCACAACCGAGTCGCTCCAATTGGTCTAAATGATGTTTCATTGACAATACGTGGGCACTCATGGATTTTCCTGCTTCCTGCTTACAATTGTGCAGAGATTCTATTAAGTCATATAATTCTGCAGCAGGTGGTTTCTCAAACATTCGTCTAAGTTCATCAATCATGTCCTTGGGTCCATAGTGCTCAAACTATTTCTGCAATTGAGTATCCATCCCAGCCAACATGAGACAAGCCACATCATTGTGCTTTTCATATGCAACATTGTATGTATCCTTCTGTGCTTGTGTTGCATCATCAACAGGTTTCTCAGGTAGAGGTTCACCAAGATAATCATATCTTTTGTAAGGTGATTCTTAAGGATCGAAACCAATCATTGAAATTTTCACCAGTCAACTTGTCTTGATCAATCATTTGCTTGAACGCAGAACTCATGTTGCTCATATTAGTGTTTTCAGGTGTAGCCATTTGTATAGAAAAAATTCAAAAGTTAGTACTTTCGATAATAAAATTTCAAGAAAATTAAATACCCTTGGTTCATAAACATATAACCATTTAATTTTACATTGAAAACTAGGATCCAAATTGACATAGGTTCATCACATCAGTTGATCTGCTAGTGATGACGGTATTCAATAAGGTACGAGACTTCTCCCAATTGCCAATATTCAATTGCAATTCCTAGAAAGGATAGGATTTACATATTTGCCAACCGCAGTTGCAATGTAATCATGTTTTATCCCCATCTTATGCCTTGAGTGATCAGAACCCGCTATCAACTCAATTAAGTTAACCAACTTAAGAAACAACAAACTTGCATAATTCCACCACACCAGTTGATCTGCTAGTGATGAAATCATGTAATTTGCCCTTCCATTGCAATCGAGTCAGGTTACGCCCTGACATAGACCCAATTTTAGGTGTTTCCGTTTCATTGGATGGGATATAACTTAAATTTAAGGGTAGTAAATTTGATGTGTGTAATCAAAATATATGTACAAAGATGTCATGCATTCATCTTGTAGTATATGTTTCATGTAAAAAAAAACTTTATTCATTAGTTTCTTTATGAGCTTAAATCTCCAAAGTTTTGATTGAGGCGTTGAGAAACTTACAACTTTGCCTTAAGTGCTTCGTAGATATCATGGATGTTAGGTAAAACGAAATTTGACTCACAGGCGAGCGTCAAGCCAGAATGGAGGCTCACTAAGGCCGCAATTTAATGCTAAGCCACCTTATACCCACTTTAATAGTTTGTCAAAAATAGTTTCATCTTCCAACCACTTAATACAGTCACGATCAATCAACCAAAAGTTCAAGATATATATGTAAGCTCAAAACAAGATTTCACCATTATTAAGTCCGTTTAATATTTTATTTTTGAAATTACCCTTTTGTTACTATCATGTCACATAACATATAAAATAAAAGTAATTAAATAAAATAAACAAACAACAACAATAATGGACATGCAAATTAAATCAATTTATAACACACAATTGATTAATACACGATTTTAATAGGGTCCTCCCTAATTTATAATTAATTAATTTTAGTAATCTTTATAGTCATAATATTTACTAAACAACATATCAATTATAATCAAATCGCATAAAATAAGCATGAAATCTACAAATCACCATAATCCATAACAACACATGCATGGTTTGTCATGGATGCCCACATTGCACATATTATAACATATAATCATGTCAATAAAGGAACGCAACCAAAACGGCATATCACCAATATCCATTTATATTTACACATAAATATTATATGCAACCTAGGGTTTCTACAAGTTTTATAACAAAATTCAAAACCCTAATTTTCTTTTTCAAAAAAAAAATCGACATTTATAAAAATAAATATATAAATCGACAATTTAAAAAAAAATTCTAGGGTTTATGAAAACTTTTAAAAACATAAGAACACCAAGCATGTAATAATCATAACGATTCAATTTTATGTGTTTCGGTAATTAATTACAATGTATTAACGGCTCTTGATACCACTGTTGGAATATGTGAATCATAACAATAATATAAACACATAAACATCAAAGAGTACGCAGTGAAAATAGATCAAATACAAGTAATTAAATTAACCGAATATAAAAGATGCGTACCTTTGTGATTTCTAGCAAGAACAAGAAATCAATGGACAAGAACTATAAACCCTAATTAGGTTTATGTATGGATCGACTATATGGAAGTCGAGTGGGCAATCAGCTTGTTAACAAAAGTATGCTAACACTTCATTCTCGAACACACGTACTAATAGCGTTTCAATTAGAAAAGCTAGGTTCTTAATTCACGAGCAAGCACTACTATTTGAGCCTTAGATGATCACAAAGGATCGACTATAGCTCAAGAGAAAAGAGATGAGAAAGTGATTTGGCTTGCTAATGAACCAAGGGATGAGAAGAATGAATACAAGAGGCCATGTATTTATAATATCTCAAACTTGGAGCAAAAGGCAATCCCAATCCATGTGGGATTGTGATTTTCGGCCAACAATATCCCATAGGGATATTCTGGAATCTTCTTGCCTTATAATTTCATCTCTAGTCCTTTAACTTTCGTATAACGGTCGTTAGGTACCGTTAAGTGCTTATTTCGTAAATTAATAATTATTCGTCACTAAAACAATAATTATTAACTAATTGAAACTCATACGTAAAGTTTGCTATCCCGAAGTCTCGAGTTCGAGTCCGGACATATTCATTAATTATATCCGTTAAAACTAATATTATTATCATTTAATAAATTCATTTGGATTTATATAGAGTTGGAAGGTAAACGAGCAACAAGCTGCACCGCAACTCTTTTTTAATTGCAAAACTGATAACATCAAATAGTCCTGATATTTTTAGTGTCAATTTTCCCCGTTATGACATCATATTATGTTTAATTACCTTCATTTATGCTCTTTTATATTTCATTTCAGGACAACAGAAGAGCAAATGAACGGTTTTGACGATTATTTGGAGTCATTCTATTGAAGATTTGAGTTTACTCACAAGATCATTCTGAAGATACAAAGACTACGGCCTAGTTAGTTAATGGAGCTACGTCGTAGATTATTATAATTTCAAAGAAATTCTATTTGAAGAAAGCTACGCCGTAGCATGCAATGGGCTACGACGTAGATATGTTCTACGTCCGTTGTTAATCATCAAACTACGACGTAGATGAGTTTATGAGAGTTCTACGACCGTAGCAAATCATCAAACTACGGCGTAGTCGAGAAGTACAAGGACTACGACGTAGTCTGACCTAATAGCTACGCCATAGTATGGACGGGCACAATAAATACCAATCGAATTTCACACTTTTTGATATATCCCCTTTCCCAAACCTTCACTAGGGTTTGGGTAGAACGACCCAGAAGAAGAATGAAGACCCAAGAAGACCACAGGAATAGCGTTTCATTAGCTAGAAGCAATCCTAGTCTAATTCAAGTTTGAATTCTATTATGCTTACATTTGAATCTTCGATGAATTCACTTTTTTAATTAAGATTTGGTTTAGTTTATCATTTATGTTTATCTATATAGAAGTTTTCTTTGCTTGTTTGTAATCCTTTTGTTTCGGTAGTTTTAAAGCCTAATAGTTTCTAGGAAGTCGGGAGAATTGACCATAGGACCTTGGATGAATGGGTTGTGAGGGATGAAGGGAATTGGCCATAGTACTTTTGCCCCTCATGTGCGAATTTCAACGAACGAGCACTTATCAGGTAGAGAAACTTAAGAAGTTAGAGGAAACCTAAGTTCCAACCAGCCGAGTTTTACCTAAACAAGTCTGTTAAACATGGCACTTAATGACTGAACATAGTCTACATGCGACCTCCGTCAATCACTAAGGTTAAATCCTTAGATATCGGAGTAGGAGTATATGGGAAATAGGACTAGACGAATTGACCAAATGAGTCTAGTTGAACCCACTACTAAATAAGGTGAAAAAAAAATCGAGACCACTAATTCGGTACGGGACCGGTACCAAATCGGGAAATTCCGGAAAGAAAATGGCGAAAACCCTATTTTCCGGTACCGGTCCCGGTATCCAAATCTCGTTCGGTACGGTACCGGTACCACTAATTTATGCTCGGGAAAAAATCGGTACCACTAATTCGGTACGGGATCGGTATGGGACCAGTACCGTGCTCATCCCTAGAACTAAGGAACATGAAATTTATCTTAATATGTCATCCTTTTTGTTATCTTGACTTTATTTCTAATCATGTTTAATTATGTTTCGTTCTTATTTTACTATCTTCACCATATATCATACTCCTTTTAGTCTTTACCTTATTTAGCCAGAACAACAGCTCTTGGACGACACTCGGATTTATCTAAGGCTATACTTCACATGACCTGGTACACTGCCCGTGAGTATGTGTTAGTCCTAATATCTCCAACTTTATAAATTTAAAACATGATGAAATAACGCATCAAGTTTTTGGCGCCGCTGCCGGGGAGCAGTTTATTTAGGTGATTTAAGGTATGTTTTATTTTTATTTAAAATTAAAGACCAGGACATATTGCTTATTGACGATCTACACACGAGTTTCAACCTCGTTATTAATGCATGGATATCCAGGTACGCGATACATAATTCACATTATAAACAAAATAAATTATTAAAATTCGTAAAACTAAGGCGTAACCTAATAACCAACTACGTTGTAATTATATTTTATAATTAAAATTTTTACTGTTCATTTTGAGATTACGGCGTAGCTCATTCACAAAACTACGTGCGTAGTTAGTTTCTGGATTATATAAATACATCGCAAAGACACACACACACATACACACACATTTTTTACCACAAACATAATAGAGCCGCTGTCAAAAAAAAAGAAAAAAAAAATGAAATCTTGTTCAATTCCTTTCCTTTGCATCTACAATGGCAGGTAATCATCCTAATCTCTTTTCTTGACCAATCTTATTAATTATTCAATTTTTAAATTAGAGGTATTATTTGATGTTGTTTGGGAAATCCGATTAGCATTTTAGGACATAATTTAGCAAGATTTATTGATTCTAGAACTGTTGATTAATCTTGTTTTAGTGTTTTGATTTATTAAACCTAGTTTAGGGGTTTAGAGTGATTTGATGCTAATCGAATAAATTAGTCTAGCCCTTTGAACTCTTAGTGGGAAACATAATTTTAAACTTATGAGGGAATTTTTGATGGTTACGTCAAAGCTAATTGATCAATCCCATCATAGTTTTTATTGATTGCGACATCAGTATGTTAAGTACCGCGCAGCTAGTTATAGGGCTACACCGTAGTTTGTGTTTGGGTTAAGAATTTTCTTAAATAATAATGGAACTACGTCGTAGTTATTAATAGGACTACGCCGTAGTTGATACTATAAGAGGAACTACAACCTAATTTGTTTTAAAATTACGCCGTAGTTAGTTCATAAACATAGTTACGGCGTAGCTGGTAATGAAGCTACGCCGTAGAACCAGGAACAATCAATCTGACTTGTTTGTTATTTTACATGTTTTTCAGGAGACAACGTCACTACCCCTGCTCAATGGTTCAAATTCCTTAACTTTGATCCAGAAGGGAGAAGAGTATGCAAGAAGGAACTTGGAAAGTTAATGAGGAAGACAATAGAGGGTCCCGAGGCCCTTAGCATGAAAGAGTTTGAAACTATTAGCGATGGCGAAGCCGCTAAGAAACTAAAGAAGCTTTGTGACATTAAGTTTGACGGGCCTGATGGGTGGTTTGTTTACAAGGCTTGGTTAAAGGTCTTCACAAT
Source organism: Artemisia argyi (assembly GCA_030686995.1). NCBI lineage: Eukaryota > Viridiplantae > Streptophyta > Magnoliopsida > Asterales > Asteraceae > Artemisia > Artemisia argyi. Next base: position 82,328,223 of record CM060677.1, on the reverse strand, counting down.
CAACGAGCCACTTATTCAGGAGTATGTGTGGGAGTTCTTGTCCACTGTTGATTTTGAGGAGAATGTGACAAGGATTACCAAGAATTGCTTGTTTTTCCATCTGGGGGTGTTAGGAGAGAGATGAGTATGAGAGACTTTATCTTGGCTTATGGGGCTTTATACTAGGAGACAACTTGATTCAGCTGCTTTTACTGATTATTACAATGTTTGCTTAAGGGAAAGGCCACACAACTACAAACCGCTTGAGTACTATCAACAGATCACTGGTTCATCCAATTATGAGTCTAGGTCCCCACCTTCCTATACTTCGATAAGGGATCTCATTCACAGACTTGTGCACAGGCTCTTGGCCGTGTCCATCTGTGCTAGACACTCAGCACGAGAGCATGGTATGGATGAGGGATATTATATCGACATTCCTTGGTATTTAGCGAGATTCATGACTGGTAAGGCACTACAAGAAAAAGTGGTATTTGGGAGGGAGGAAAACTATGCCAAATACTCAAAAAGCTGTGCCAAATGCTATTTGGCGCGGCTTTGGCACCCTTTTGGCTCCGTCCTAAATATGAGGGTGCCAAATACATTTGGGTTGGGTTGAAACCGTGCTAAATAGTATTTTGCACGGTTTAACTTTGGGGTGCCATGAGTGAGGTATTTGGCGCGGTTGATAATCTTGCATTCCAAATGGGCATTCGTCGCACTTTTATATCCCGTGCCAAATGTGTATTTGGTACCAATGCATTTCCTGTGCCGAATGCTTACTTGGTAGATCGATGACTACAAAAAAGTGTCATTTAGTAACACACAAAAAGTGCCACAAAGGCCAAATAAGTGCCACTAAAAGCCCGTTAGACCTTCAGTGGCAGAAATAATAAGTGTCACTAACACGTTTTAGTGACACTTTTTTGTTGTGTTGTTGCAAACTTTATGGAAGTAACGGTACTTAATAATCTATCACTATAAGCTAAAAACAATTTTTTGGCACATGCATTGTGCCATTAAATATGTGTTATGTTGAAACACTCAAATGGTTTTAGTAGCATATATTATGTGCTACTGAAGCATATCTCGATAGTAATTCGCAACGTCGAAACACTTTTCAATATTCAACCATAACATATGAAACGAACAACTTAATGAATTACTTGAAAATGAATTCTTCATTAATCAACAAAGGTCTCCAATATGCAAGAAATACAAATCCAACATGATAGCAAAAGTCCAAAAATCCAACTAAATATATAAAACTAAACAATATGCCTAAAACTACCAGAAGAACAACAACTTCAACTTCTGTTATGAACCTCTTGGCATCTCTTAGAAGCGCAAGTCTGTAGACAAACAAAAAAAAGTTCCTATAAAATAAAGTTACACGTTAATATAGAAACGAGAAAAGTTCATATACAGTTAACACATTAACAATTCATAACAAGAGCACATGGTGTTGATCCTCTTTTATTCTTGCTGCACCATGATTCAGAAACATCAATAAGAAAAATGATGTAAGATAAAGTATTAAAAGGATAGCCTGCAATAACTTTCAAGATCTCGCCAATTTCGGTCGGTTCATAAATTATCATTGAATTTACCTTTTCCTTCATAACTTTCCCTATAAATCAATTAATGTTTGTTATATAAAGAAATGTGTTACAAAATAAATTCGACTGTTGAGATTAGAAGAATCAGAGTATGAAACACTCACATTGCTTGGATGGCAGCAGTGGCTAAAGAAGGGTGATGATAAGAATAGATAATTTGATATAAATGATACGGCTTAGATATAGCCTGAGGTGTAGGGTTTTTGAAACTCCTGCAAATATCATTTGAAAATTATGAGGGATTAGAGCCCACCCAATGTTTTTAAATTGGGTTTTTAGTTTAAGCCCGCCTAAACTATCAATATTTGGGAATAGGCAATAGTGTCACAATTAGGAATAACCAAAAATATGAACGAAGAATTTAATGGCATAAAATATGACAGATAATTAGAGCATCGGGTATCATGGCTAAAAAAGTTTACCATTTTGGTTCCATTGGGTGCCATATCATTCTAACACTCACATATCAAAATATAATTTCACTCACAACTAACTTCAACTTAGCCATTTGAGCACCAACTACCCTCAATTTTATTGTATTTTTTATTTTTTCAAACTAACTAAATTCCATTAATTCAAATAACTACAACTTTTATTTATAAATTTAAAACGTTACATAGATAATTAAATATGAAAAAAAAAAAAAAAAAAAAAAAAAACTAAAACATAATTTGAGCTTTTAAGTTGCTCTGTAATTGTTAATGAATAGTTTGTGTGTCCGTAGTCGGCCTCAGTTGCAACTTCTGCGCGTAGTCGCCTAAGGATAGTCCTTCTCACTTCATTTGGTTTGGTAAACATAGTTTTTGTGTGAAAAAAATATGAGGTATTTTAAGGTTGTGTGTGAAAAAAAGTTGAGGTATTTTGAGTTTGTGTGTGAAAAAAAGATGGGGTATTTTGGGGTTGTGTGTTAAAAAAATACGAGGGTAAAAGGGTATTTACACGAGGTTTAATTTTGTTTAAAAAAAATTTGAATTTAAAAAAAAAGAAAAAAAAAAAAAACACACTCGTCTATATCAAATGGTAACTTTTTTTTTATCCTCGCCGAAGAATCAACGGAGACACAAGTGGCGAGCAGGGGCGGCGGCGTGGCAAGGTTCGGCTTCGTCGAATGGCTAGCCACGTGGGATTCGGCGAGGTTTACCTCTGTGATACCCGATGCTCTTATAGTAAGGTGTTATGACATACCTAAGTGGGAAAATTACACAGATAGGTAACGAACTTTGAAAAATTTTCAAAGTTAGGTAATGAACTTTTTAAAATACTAATAAAACATATGAAACTTTTTGTAACCGTTAAAGTTATGCAATAACTTGCACTTTTGTAACTTGTAACTGGGTAAACCGGTAAAGTTGTAAAAAAAGACAAATTGACCACACATACTAACCATTGACTCCCACTTTACCAAAACCCGTTTCCCCCCAATTCCACAAGAACCCTAATTCCCAAAAACGATTTACCCCCAAATCTCAATTCCATAAATCATCTTTGTCTAATCAATGTAATATTGAATATGACAAAACATAAACCTGACAAGAATCGTGTTTTCACAGTTAATTTATACCACGATGGCTATTTTACAATCAAACCTTTCGATTATTTGGGAGGGGATTTCAAGCAAATCACAGATGTTAGGTTTGAAGGTATGTCATTTGATCAACTATTTGATTTAATTAAGCATTTAGTGCATAACCCACTTAGGAGGCTGTATTATTGCAAAGTAGGCACACCATTAAGGTTAGACATTAAACAAATTAAAAATGATGATGATGTCCAGACTTTTTTAATAGTTGGTTATGAAAATAATTGGGTTGTGGATTTGTATGCTGAACATATGGATGATGATGCCTTAGATATTAGGGACCTTGCATAAACCAATAATGTTGAATTAGGAAATGAATCCAGTGATGGTTATTGTTCTGGTGATGAAGAAGATTATGGTGATGTTGAGTTTTTTTACTGAAGGTGATGATAATGTAGAAATTAAGGTTGTAACTACTAAGGATCCATTTCTGTTGAAGTTGTGCTCTAATAGTGGTCACTATAAAGGCTTCATTGATGAAGCAGTGAATGAACCTGCAAGAGAAGTGATAGATGACCCAGATAACATAGATCCTAAGTATAGAGCTAAGTCAGGTATCATATACCCAAGACATGATCCTACACTACAATGGGATAAAATGGAACCTGTTTTAGGTATGAGGTTTGAGACCAATGAACAACTCAAACTTGCTTTAGCTAATTATGCGGTAGCAAATGGGTATCAATTGTGGTTTATGAGAAATGATTGGAAGCAGTTGCTAGTTTATTGTGGTAGGGATGTTCAATCAGGTAGATGTGCTGGAGCTCCCACTATTAAAAAAAGACAAAAGGATAGGAAGAAAAAGAATGGTGAGGGTAGTTCAAAAGATGGGGAGGGTTGTTCTACAGTTGTGGTGGGTTCTTCAAAAGATGGGGAGGGTAGTTCTAAGTCAGCTAACAAGGTCACCAAAAAGGATATGATTAAAAGGAAATCTGTTAGGGCAGTTGAAAAGGATAAAAATGTTTATGGTTTTAGATTATTTGCATCATGGATGTCCACTGAGATGTCTTTCCAGATCAAGCCCCTAAAGCCTAAACACAGATGTTCTAGGAATTACAACCTAGGTAGCTTGGTAACTTACAAATGGATAGCACACCATTATGCCAAGGAACTCATTGCAGATCCTTTTTTTCCATTATTGAAGATGAAAGCAGACATTAGGGCAAGGTATCATTTAAATGTTAGTGTTGGTCAATGTCTTAGAGCAAAACAGAGGGCTTTATTTGATTATGAAGGTGGGTTGAAGGAACACTATGCTAGGATATGGGAGTATAGGAATGCTGTACTTGATACAAATCCAGGTAGCACATGTAGAGTTGATGATGAAGAGACCTCTTCAGGCAACATCTATTTTAGAAGGTTCTATGTATGTTTTAAAGGTGTCAGAGATGGTTGGTTTGCAGGGTGTAGAAAGGTATTAGGATTGGATGGGTGTTTCCTAAAACATACATGTAAAGGTGAGTTACTGGTTGCCATGGGTAGAGATGCAAATAACCAAATGTACCCAATAGCATGGGCAGTTGTAAAGGTGGAAAATCATGAGAATTGGTGCTGGTTTTTGGGATTGTTATGTGAAAATCATGAGACTTAACTTCATGATGGATTTTCAAATAAGGTATTACTTGTAAAACCATAATTATACATATTGATTACAAGCTAACTATATGTTAAATTGAACAGGTATTGGGATGTTATTCCTAGTGGATTTCAAGAATTAGAAGTAAGAAGTGGTAATGAAGCTTTTGGAGTTAACATAACTACCAGAAAGTGCATGTGTAGAATGTGGGAGCTATCTGGGATACCTTGTATCCATGCAGTGGCAGCATATGCACATCTTGGTAGAAATCCTGAAGAAGGAGTACATGAGTGGTATAGCCAAGAAAGGTGGTTTCAAGCTTATCAACTCTCAATCAGGCATGTCTATGGTAGTACAATGTGGAAGAGAACCAGAGATCCAATACTACCTTTGATAAGAAGAATGCCAGGTAGGCCAAAAAAGAAAAGGTTCATTGCACCATCAGAGAACAATAGTCAAGTTTCAAGAATGGGTAGAATTATGACATGCAGTAATTGTCAAGAAAAAGGTCATAACAAAGCAAGTTGTAAAAAAGAACCAGTCCCAAAACCACCTAAGCCCACTAGGCAATCTAAGCCCACAAGTGTTCCTGATTATACAACATATGCTTCATCAAGAGGTGGTGGCAGAGGATCAAGGGGGCCCAGAAGAGGTGGAAGGGGTCAAAGAGGTTCTGGAAGAGGGCAAAGAGGTGGTGGAAGAAGTCAAGAACCTAATGTGGTATGTGTTATCTATCATACAATAAAGGTTTTACTTTTTTATTTAGAATTTCATTTATTACTTATCATGCAGTTTATGGATGAGGATGAAATAAGAAGGAATTTACAACATGAGTACATGGAGGAGTTACTAGTTCAAGAGGAAGAAAGAGTGGCTGCGGAAGAAAAGATGACACAAGAACAATTTGATGAAGAAGCTGTGAGGTTAACTCTTGAAGCTGAAGAAAAGTGGAAAGCAGCAGATTTGCAAAGGGAACAAGATAACAAAAAAGAAGAAGAATATTGGGACATTCAGAAGGGATTACACAGTTCATGCTACAATGATGATGAAGAATCCCATGAACAAGAAACTTACAACAGAGATGCGGCTTCTGTTAATGCAGTTCTGGACACTCAAGAATCTGTTGCAGGACCTCAAATGAAAGATATTGCAGTTGAATCAGTCAAGGGCAAAGCTATTGCCATAGCTAAACCAAACAAGAGAGGTACCAAAAGACAAGCTGTTGATCTTCCTTTTAGGATTTACCACAAAAATAGGGGTAGATCTGAGAGGATTTTTGACAACAAGATGAAGAAAGCATGTTTTGGTCCTGATGGTGAAGGGTCAACACCAGAATCAGCTTTGTCTGTTGAAGAACCTTGAAAACTGTTTAATATTTGCATTATCATGTTTGTAATATTTTGTACTTTTGTGGAGGATGTATTAAACTATGCACACCTAGCACAACTTTTGTTAAAGTGTGCCCCCAAAACTATGTGTCTGTCCCCCAACCATTACAATTTGATTAATGCAAATGTTATTTACTTTGTTAATTGCATGTTGTTTTATGAAAATACAGTAAATACAGTCAATTGGGTTGTGTATTCAACATGAGAATCTTACTATTCTCCTTGTGAACATGCAATGTAAAAACTGACCACATACTAACTGCCATATTGTTCCACCTTTTACCATCCCCCTAAAATTGACCACAAACTCACTGCAAAAGGCTTTACAACATCTCTATTTAAGTGTATACTACCTGCAAAAGCATACATAAACAAACCAACTATACAACTGCAATAATGTCTTCCAATAAGAAGAAAGGTATACCATGTTGCAATTTAAGCTATTTTTTTTATGAGGAATACCAGTAAACACTATAATTTTTTTTTCTTTGTTGGCTTATTGTGTGCAGAGATCATAAACATTCCAAGTGACAGCTCTGACTCAGTGTTTACCTTCTCAAGTGACTGTTCTGATGCTACCAATGTTGCACAACAAGATTCATGGGAGGGTTACTTCCCAAAATATGTCATAAATGCAGAAGATTGCTCTCCACATGTTTCAAAGAAAATGGGAAGTAGCAGCAACCATACATCCAAAGAAGAAGCAAAGACAGAATTTAAAGCAAGGCTTAAGGTACTAGGATTGCCATGTAGCAAAAAAATTGGAGAATATGGTGTTAAACCTTTTGTTGTCAAAGACCCCAAGGATCAAAAAGGAAAGGCCAAAAACAAAATGGGTTAAGGCCTTTTTAATGTAATACCCTGCATATGGTTGCAACCATTGTATGTATGTTAGTGGTTTAAGTGCATAACTAAAACCACCCTTAAATAAGACAATTGTAACCATAATCTCTAACAATCAAAATTAACTAGAATTTGTAACAAATATGTAGGGAAAGCCATAATATTATTGCATATAACCATTATGACAGCTTACATTTGATTGTGTTCACAAGGGTTTAGCTAGTACTAAATAGAACCCTTAAACAACAAAACAACACAATCCTAATGACAACTATTAGAGCATACTACTTAAGGACAATGACCATAGCTACAACAACTAAAAATACAACCATGAATGCATACTTCCAACTAGTGGCTGTTTTGTTAGCTTTGTGCAATTCACCTTCAAGTTGTTCAATCATCCTTTGCCTTGTTGCTTCTCTTTGAACTTCACGCCTTTGGTTTGGATTGAGTTTATTGTACATTTCAAAAAGATGCATTCAGTACCATTCACACTCCTCTTCAGGGTCATACCAATCAAAATCTTCACACCTCTTTGTGCTAGGTCTCTATAAGGAAATAAAGAGGTTTTACTAATTACATTACTACACTTTAAAAATAAACAAGTGTTGTAAGCTTACCCATCGATTTTGACAACATATAAACCTACGAGCTGGATTGTCTTTGGTCCATGAAGTAACAACCATCGAAGGCCTCCCACATTTGCAGTTGGCATACCATAAATAAGACGAGGAAGGCATGATTTTGATTTGGAATTGGTTTAGATTTGATTTGTGTGAATAAATCGATATTACCGTTATGATTTTGATTTGGAATTAGGGTTTTCTGAAAAAAAACGGGTATGAAAAGGGGAAAGGGGGGATATATGTGGTTATCTGGGGCCACATGTGGGACCCACTTATGTTAAACGGTCATATTGCATAACTTTAACGGTTACAACAAGTTTCATATGTTATATTAATATTTTACAAAGTTCATTACCTAACTTTGAAAATTTTTCAAAGTTCGTTACCTATTTGTGTAATTTTCCATATATATATATATATATATATATATATATATATATATATATATATATATATATATAGAGAGAGAGAGAGAGAGAATAAAAAAAGATGTACTGTATATAACATGTTTTAAAAGCCAAGGATAAGAAAAATGTAATGAGCCAAAATGGAAGGCAGTAAAATGTATTTACGGTGAAGAAAAGTCTTGCTATATATATTGAGAAAAACCACAAAGACGAGAAAGAGAGAGAGAGCTTAAAAACCAAGCAGGAAAACCCTTCCTGTCCACCCCACCCACCCAGTACATTTATTTAATTATGGCACAATCGACTACCAGCAGCAGCAGATCAAGAGACCTCGATAAGCTTCTCCTACGCCCCGGTCATCTTGTGGGCCCCACTTTCGAACCAGGCACCCAAGTAACAATTACTCGCTGCACCTTTTTTTTTTTTTTTTTTTTTTTTTTTTAAATAAATTATTATTATTTACACTATGTTTGTTTGTTTGTTTGATTGATTAATATATAAAAATAAAAAAGCTTCGGGATGATCTTGAAGAGTATGCGAAAATATTGGTTGTTGGTGCTGGTGGATTGGGATGTGAACTTCTTAAAGACCTTGCGTTATCCGGTTTCCGTAATCTCGAAGTCATTGATATGGATACCATTGAAGTCTCTAACCTTAATCGCCAGTTTCTTTTTAGGTTTCTACTTTCTTATGCCTTTTATTATAAACATACTTTTCTAACATTAGTCTAGTCTAGTTAGTCACAAGTGACAACTCGTTTGCAAACAACAAACTGGCATATCTACCCTATCAGTCTTAGGGGGTGTTTCGGCTTTTATTTCATAAGTCCCAATTTTCCGGCTTATTTCGAGACTTGTGGGCTTATGTAAGTTTATTATGATATGATAAACTTATATAAGCCCATAAATCTCAAAATAAGCCGAAAAATTGAGGCTTATCAAATATTAGCCGAAATCAAATAAGCTCATAAGCCCACATATAAGCTTAAACAAACACCCCGTTTGGGGTTGTTTAAGGGTTTATGAGCTTATTTGATTTCCGCTTGTATTTCATAACCCTTAATTTACCGTTTTATTTTGAGATAAATACCCCCCCGGCATTCCTTTTGTAGCTATTTGTGTGTCATCTTAAGTGTGGTATTATTTTTGCATTTTCATGTCAAACCCTAAAAATTAAAGGATTTCATTTGATTGGTTATTAAATATCTATAATTACTCACTTTGGATACTATAAATTGGTTTTTGATATTCAACCGATTTTGTAATAGTTTTATGTTTTTTCAATAGATAATGTTCTTTTATGCCTTCTACTTTATAAGAAAAAGTTATCTTGATTTGTTATCTTCAGGCTTGAGGATGTTGGGAAGCCAAAAGCTGAAGTGGCTGCTAAACGTGTGATGGAAAGAGTTAGTGGTGTAAATATTGTGCCACATTTTTGTCGAATTGAGGATAAAGAGCTCGACTTTTACAGTGAATTTAATATTATTGTGCTCGGTCTTGATTCCATTGAAGCTCGAAGTTACATAAATGCTGTGGCTTGTGGCTTTTTAGGTTTGTATTTTTCTAATTATGTTATAGATTTTTATGCTAAAGATGATATGGCTAGTAACATGTTTCTTATGGATATAAAGTTCTAAGTTGACAACAGCGGTCAGCATTCTCATTGCAATTTAAGATAGAAGCTTGAATGAGATAAACAGTAATTTTGAACTAAAGCGTGTAGTAACTTCATTGGAGTGTAGAGCTTGTAACAGAGGTTTGCATATACCATGAAACAGTTAAAATGTCTCTAGTTCAGGCTCTGTGCCTAAACATCTGTATTAGGTTTGGAAGGCTTTAAGCAGTGTGATTCTATGAGGTGGTGTTCTCAAACAAAAAAAGATCGCATCACTTCCATGTATGGCAATAATTACATGAAGACCAATAATAGACTTTTGAACTGTTGGTAACTTAAGATTAGATATCCTTTGTAGCTTATAAATGAGATACCTATAGCTTAAATATTAAAACTACTTAGAGCAGACAACTAGTAACATAGATCATTTTTTGGTTGCATGCATTTAGATTTAATTGATTTTTGTGTCCACTAACCATTTGAATACTTTTTATTTGACCACAATGGCGCTTGCATGGAGTCTAATGCTGCAACCTGGGACCTAACATTTTCAAAGTTCATGTCTTTATCCAAATCCTGGCTACCCTATGCGTCAGTTGATCTAGCAATTTTATGTTAGCATGTTGTTTAAACACATGCCCACTCATCTGTTTAGTAATATTCTAGATTATCATGAGTTTTTGTTTTTATGAAAAAGTATAACATGTATGTTGAATTTCAACCTTAAACATGTTAGATGTTTCAAGGTCTATTTTTGTAGGGATGTTATTTGGCTTGTTATCCCATTTAGGTAGGTAACATGCTCCATTCTTATAATGCGAGTGTGAATAGTAAAATACGGTGGATTTAGAAATATCATGTTAAAATGTGAGTATGCTGTTCTATATGCTATTGGTCATAGACTCCTAGAGTTATATGTTGTGTCGGTTAACGATACAAACTTCCATACACAGTTTTTTGCCTTTTAAAGAATAAGTATCTGTTTCTGGTAAAAATTCGTTGTGAACCCTTGATTTATGATGTTATACCTGGTTCCTTCATGGTAAATCTATGGTTTTCCACAAGGATTTTACAGGGCACATGGTGTGCTCTGTTACTTCAGTTTCTATTTAGCTGTCTATGCTATTTGTTGAGAATTTGTAATCGTTTATTTTTGCTGGCATTATAATTGTTTCCCTACATATTTTTATTGCTCATCTTATATGTTATCATGAGATCAGCATATTTAGCTGCAAAATGCAAATTGGAAGTTTTAGCTCATTCTTATTTAACTTCTTGAAATCAGAATACGACTCTGAGGACAACCCAAGAGAAGAAACTGTTAAGCCTATGATAGATGGTGGAACTGAAGGTTTCAAGGGTCATGCTAGAGTTATTTTACCCGGGACGACACCATGCTTTGAATGCACCATTTGGCTTTTTCCTCCACAGGTCAAGTTTCCTTTATGTACTCTAGCAGAAACCCCAAGAACCGCAGCTCATTGCATTGAATATGCTCATCTAATTAAATGGGACGAGGTAATCATGAAGCGCTAAGTTATTTGTTGTCTAATGTGCTCTGCTCTATAATCATTATTGAACATACCATTGCAGGTGCATAGTGGAAAGGCCTTCGATCCTGATAACCCTGAACATATGCAGTGGGTTTACTTAGAGGTTAGCTGTTCTGCTGTTTTCTTACTTTGGTTTGAAGTTATAATATTGTCTTAGTTTCCACTCATGTTCAACTTTAATTGACAGGCTTCCAAGAGAGCAGAACTATTTGGCATTCAAGGAGTCACATATTCGTTGACACAGGTAGAGTGACTTTTAGAGTGGAACCACTATTTTCTGTATTCACTGGTTTGAGTATGGTATAACAGTCTTATGTCAAATAAAATATATGAGTTATTCAATCATTGTCATTTATTGTGGGATATGTTTGTGCTTATTTTCGTAACAAGATATTTTCTCTATCAGGTCCGGATGGTTAAATACTCAATTATTTGGATGTCGTCATATTAATTATACAAAGTTTTGAATGCCTTATAGATCAACCTTTTTAAACGTTGCTTTCAATCATATGAGTTATTCAATCATTGTCATTTATTGTGGGATATGATCGTGCTTATTTTCATAACAAGATATTTTCTCTATCATGATTAGGTCCGGATGGTTAAATACTCAATTATTTGGATGTCATCATATTAATTATACAAAGTTTTGAATGCCTTATAGATCAACCTTTTTAAACGTTGCTTTCAGGTCTGTTCATGATCATTTTTCTGTTTGTTTACAGGGTGTGGTGAAGAATATTATACCAGCTATTGCATCTACAAATGCGATAATATCAGCTGCATGTGCTCTTGAAACTTTGAAGCTTGCATCAGGATGCAGTAAAACTTTGTCAAATTATCTAACGTATGCCCCATATCCTTGTTCATTGTGTGTTATTTTCAACCTTAAAATAAACCTCATACTGCTTTTAATATTTCTGAAAACTTTTTAGTAATGATTGTCTATATTTATAAGGGTTGAACACTGAATCCCAGTAAGCGTTTATTAAAATCATCTGGACTTTTCACTTTGGAAATATATCAATAACTTTGTTTAGGTGTTAGAGTTTGAATCCTATATTTTGTATATTTTCAGTCAATCATTTTGCAAACAATGCAACTTTAGTCTATTTCTTCATGTATTCAATCACCATTAATTACTAACTTTTCTTGTGTAGGTATAATGGTGTTGAAGGCCTTCATACTAAAGTCACAGAGTTTGTGAAGGATAAAGAATGTCTTGTTTGTGGTCCTGGCATCCTCATTGAGCTGGATACTTCAGTCACCTTGAAATCGGTAAAATCATTGTTTTCAATTTGTTGCTTGTTCCTTTAAGACATTGTGTTACAGACTTCTTCAATTTTATATGTTTGATGCATTTTAAAAGCCATTAGACTAGCGATATCAAGGTGTAAAGTTATGGTGTGCTTCTCCTATAAGGTTCAGGGTGCAAGTCCCATTGTGGACATATGTGTAGTTTAGGGTTAAGTGAAGTTGGCCACATAAATGAGGGACAACTTGTAACTGTTTTATTAATTGGTTAATTCCTATTTTAGTTACTGAATAGATGACTAAATATGATTTCGGGATCTGTAGTCCCTTTCCAGCTACTCGTCATTAGTATGTGTCTCCTAGATTAGGTTAGCATCACCTATTGTAAACGTTTCCTTGAACTAAATAGATGTCATATAAACTCTTTTTTTAGCTCCGAATTATTTTCTGCCTACAATTTGGGTGAAGATGAATGCTGAAGCCATTGTAAGGTTAGAATTTGGAACCCAAACCCAACCAACAAAAGAACAGTGTATGAGAAATGATAGTCAAACTCATACCCATCCTATATATATACCCATAGTGAGCCCATGTTAGCGAACCAATCGCCTACTTAGTGTTCCTGTTGTCGCATTACACATTGAATGTGATTAAAAGGTCGAGGTATGAAAGCTGATAAAGATCTTTACTACTAGCAGGTTAAGAAATTTCAGTGACTGAATCAAATCAGATGTCTAGTAAAGACTATTAACAGAATATCGGAATGTGATGCTTGTGAGCAATATATGCATATGCATAATTTTTGTCACAACTATTAAGCAAAATTATTTTATTTTATTTTATTTTTTCTTTCTAAAAATTATTATTGTTTGAAATTCTGATAAATATCCAATTAAGATCTAATTTACGCACATAAATCACCCTAATTAGTGAGATTTCAGCTCTAGGTTTTTGGTAGCCAGATACAGATTGTGGAACTTGTGTAAAGTATCCATTGCCACTGGTAGAATCAACAAGGACAAAGTTTCAGACACAAGAAATGACAGTGAAAAGTAGAACTAACTTGACTAGTTACTCTAGACTCCAGAGAATACAGGATAAGTTAAACTTAGAAGCAAAATAGGGTATTGTAGATTTCTTGTGAACAGTCAGAGAAGGATATCTCAATTGGGCCACTTGCCAGTTTTGAGCTTCGTTGGAATTTATCAGCCAGAATGCCAGATGATGATTTATCATCTCAGCTTGATCATTCATATTCTGAAATCTCTTTTTTTGTCAGATTTGTCCCAAATGAAAGTATTAGTAATACATTCTCCAATAGTATGGCAGACTAGGAGCACTTCTAATAGGCACTGCATCAAGTTATAAGAGTTGTAAAACCCAAGTCGATTCGTAGTAGCCAATAATTATGAATTAAGTGAATTAAGCAAACAGCAGGGTTTATTCCATATGCCAAACAAGGTTTACAGAAGTCTAAGGCTCTGATAATCTGGTAGAGAAATACTCGTAGTTGAATTGATGATTATTACTGAAACTTGCAATAAGTAGACATCCAATGATCCTTCAAGGATTAGGCAAATGACCTGCAAGAAAAAATAATGTAAACATAAAACAATAGAATATGTACCTTAATAGAAGTAGAATTTTTCTTTATTTTGAATATGTTCGTCTTGTTAAAATCTTTGCAGCTCTTACTGTCATAAAAATTCTCGTTTTGTTTATGCAACTTTTGACTGCTCAATTTCCGTTGCTAGTTGCTTTATGTTTCACATGTTTTCATCAAACCATCTCTCATGTACTGTAAGTATTGGCATCTTTTGAATCGTGCAAAAAGCATGTAACAGATTAGTGACCAAACATTGTGTTATCATTAAATGCATTACATGGCATGGCTTTATGTACTTCTAGCTTTTATGTTACGTATTGCATTTGATTTAGATATCCGTATATTTCATTGTCCTGTCTCCATCTGATACAAGAAATTGCTTTCAAGTAGATCTTTGATCTTAATGCTACAGCTAATGTCTCTACATGTTGAAGTGTGTTCTTGTCTAAAGTTATTGATTTCTTGGTTTTCTGAGATTTAAAGTTTTAAACCACTATTCTATGCATTCTGTTTGTTTTCATTTGGGAATCACCAAGTATGGACTTAATCTGAGCTTAATCTACATTTTTTTTGTAACAGTTCATCGATCAACTTGAAGATCATCCGAAGCTCCTCATGGCAGGAGCAAGTGTGAGACACAAAACGAATAATCTTTATATGCAGGCACCTGCAATACTTGAAGAAATGACCAGATCAAACCTCAGCTTACCATTATTTGACTTAATGGACAAATCTTCAGAAGGCATTGTGCATGTGACTGGACTATCTGGCAAGGGTGACAAGAAGCAATCTTGCCTGAGAAAACTGCGTGTTGTCTTCAAGGGCGTTGGTGGAATTACGGATACGGACATGGCTGGCGGAGCATGAAGTATTTCTACCTAGCATTATATTTTGTATCCATTTTTGGGCTGGTTTTGAAATGGTATACTATCTGCAAAGACCTTGGGAAAAAAAATGTTAATCCTTTTGTTAGATGTTATTTATTTGTTTAGGAGTTATAGCTATGTATCCCATGATTCAGGAAATATTTAACCCCTCACAAAGACATGGTAAGCCATTGACTTTTGGCATTGTTTTGAGGCTCCTTATAACTGTTGCAGTCTCCTTCAGATCATTCCTACTTAAGGTTTGTAGGGTAACTGAAGTTCAAAGCTTACCACCAATCTTTACTAGTCATTTGGTAGGGCATGGTTGGTCGCATGAACTGAGGCAAACCTCTAGATCTATTGTTTTTCTACCATCTTTCTAGATCTATGGTTCTAGAATTTACCAATGTTTCATAGATTAGCAATCTTTCCTCTGGACAAAACTTAGACTAAATTTTAACGAATCATGGTTGTTGGATGCAAATCTATTTCCCAGTTCAGTACATGTGGGTTTGTCATGATGTACATACACACCAATGGTATATGCATGTTGAGATCGACACGGTCCTGATCAAGTTCGAAGATGATGATACATTGGAAAAGGTTTGCAAGAGAATACATGCATGAAATAAAATACCGGAATTAGTGTGAAAGATAAATAAAACGCCCGAGAATACTTTTCTAGTTGAACTAATTTGATATTACACTGTTGATGTTATAATGTGATAAAGATTGAAAGGATAGCAATGAGAGGCCGGCACGTGCGTACTCTATTGATGACGATCACCTTGATATATTTGTTGTACAACTTGCCAGATAGAAAAGAACAAGCTGGATGATTTACATAACTTGATAAACAATATACAATGTTGGGTCTCTTTATATATTATGGGACATTCTCATCTTCCTGCATGTTGTACTATTATACGTAATTGTTGATATATTGAGATTTTCAAGTACATAAGAGCAAAGATGGCAAGAAATGGTCAAAAGTTCCCACCACAGGAACAACAAAGTCAACCAGGGAAAGAACATTTAATGAATCCTGCCCCTCAATTCATGAACCCAAAGTACAAGCCTGCTGGAAAGCTTCAAGTACTCTCTACTTTTGCCTCTTTCGTTTCTTACCATTTTATCCAACCATAAAGTTTCACAACCATCAAATAAATCATTACACAACCCTACATTTTATAAACCTAGAAGAATATATATGTGGTTTGTAAATACTTCAAATTTTAAAGTGTTACTCACTCCGTCTCATAATTAATAAATGTCTACTTCTAAAGTCTAAAGTGTATAGAGTTTTAAAGTTTTTTTCTAAATTACATTTTATACCAATCAAATATCATTTATAAAATCTTCTCTTATTGGTTAAATACGAAAACAACACTTATTTTGAAACGTCCATCTGGTTTTACAAGTTAGATCGATCAATTTCTGACTTGTACAAAATTTGATTGTGACGACTTCGTCTCTTCGGTATTATTGTAGACAATTTTCATGTGAAAGTGAACAAGTTAGAAAATTGTTACGTTTGATATTAATGACATGCATCGTAATCGTTTTAGATACACTTATAATGTATAACAACTCACATTTTAGGTTGTCTTTAGTCGGAGAAAAATAAGTCTTTTCCAAATCAAGGAAAACAGAAAAAATAGAAAGCATGTTTAAATTTCAAGATTTTTTTTTTTTTTTTTTTTTTTTTTTTTTTTTTTTTTTTTTTTTTTTTAAACAGAAAAATGGTTTTTATATTCTATAACTAATCATTAGAAAACTGAGATTTATACTTTTCTACATGTTTCTTTGTCATTCCCTTATACTTTTCATTTTCCTTCTTTGCTAGTCTATCATACTTTTCGTTTTCTTAAAATATTTATTCCAAGCACGAATTTAAATTTTGAACACTTTCTTACCTTTTTTAGAAAGTTCATGACTGGAAGTTAAAATTAATTTTCTATAACTAAACGTACCCTTAATATCTTTAATCTCTATAAAATTAAAGAAAATGAATAAGTAATATATATGATGTGGTGATGGGTGTAGGGGAAGGTGGCGCTGGTTACACGAGGAGATTCAAGTATAGGAAGGGCTGTATGCTACCACTTTGTGAAAGAAGGGGCAACTGTTGCATTCACTTTTGTTAAGGGCCAAGAGGACAAAGATGCCGATGATACCTTACACTTGTTACTCGAAAACAAAACTAGCGACGCTAAAAACCCGATAGCCGTTGGTGCAGATCTCGGGTACGACCAGAACTGCAAACAAAAGTAGTGGAACAAGTGGTTGAAAATTTCGGACGTATTGATATCTTGGTAAATAATGCTGCAGAACAACACAAGACCACCTCCCTTGAACTCACCGAGGATCGCATCTTCTCCCAGTTTTTCTTATGCAGGTTCCTTAAATATATCTTTCTTTTTGTACACAATAATAAATACCTTTAATTTCGTACTAAAATAAATGTTCACTGTCAAATCATCTTACCTTTTTAAAAGTATTTTGATTGATTAAAATACAAAAGTGGATACTTAATTTGGGACAGAGGGAGTATTTTGCTATGTAATATTGGATGCATGCGTGCTAATTAATAAAAATGTAAAAAACGTACTTAGGCATGCTTTAAAGCACATGGAAGAAGGGGGAACTATCATAAACACGACATCTGTTAATGCGTATTCCGGAAACCCATCTACCAAGGGGGCAATTGTGTCCTTCACAAGGGCTTTAGCACTGCAGCTGGTGCAAAAAGGAATACGGGTAAACGGGGTAGCCCCTGGCCTGTATATACACCTATTCAACCCGCATCCATGGACGCCAGCTATGTATCTGAGTTAGGATCAGAGGCACCAATGAACAGGGCAGCTCAACCATACGAGATTGCACCATCGTTTGTATTCCTTGATTAAATTTAAATATTGTTTAAACCTTAAACTTTTACTATCATTTTTTGTTTCTAAACTCATAGAACTTTTGTCTCGTAATGACTACAAATTGAACCTATAAGTTTTGCATCAAAGGTCAAATCAAAATCACATTTTCGCAAGTATATTTATTTGTCGCTATATACCATCTCTTTGTGCGCAAGTATTTGTCGCTATACACCATCTCTTTACCAACATTATTTTACTCCTCGTTCCAAAGTATGTGCATCATAAGATACTTTTCAGTCAATTAACCCTTTCATAATAAATTGACGTATTTCCTAAGGAGTTGCAAACGGATTTGCGTTTATCCAACACATCTGACACCCAATCCCAGTGCAATCTTTTTCGGGACAGGGGAATCATGATACATCACTAACTAGATGGTTTAAACCAAAGTCTACTCTATAATCAAATAAAAGAAAGGAAACAAAACTGGCAAGAAAGTGAAGTTAGTTGCAGGAACTAAAACTCACAAATAAACAGTGACAAAATAAATGATACAGCAACCAGCATATGCAAATGCAACTACTTCAATTAGAACTCTGTAATACACGGTCGATTGGTTCTTGGAAATATTGAAGAGAGATGAAGACAGCTTCCTGTTTCCACCAATGATAGTAATGTTTAAAAACCAAGTAAATAACGATTTACAAATTCAAATGGAAGAAATTGCCTAGTTCAGAAAGCCCATACCTCTGTTCGAATTGTTCTGCTTCCTTGATGCGGACATATATTTAAATATGTACTAAAAACCTCCCGTGGGTCTTTTCCCTGAAATAATCAGTTTATCATCACTTTCAAGCTCATCTTCTTATTCAAACAGGCCAACAAGCTAACATGCTGATTTGTTCATGGAATATTGCACAGAGTAACATCCTTGAGGTTTTATTCCTTAAAATGGAGGAATGATACTTAAATGGACGAAAAACAATTTTCACCGGGTATTGAAACCCTTTACCCAAACAAAAATGGACGAAAAACATGAAATTCCCTAAAACAGAATAAAAAATATGCTGAAATAGAGTAGGTTGTATTTATGTGCACTTACAAGTAAGCAAGTAACCCTCTAAAGCAACATTTGAAATATACCAGTAATGGTTATTGCCAATGGCAATGAAGATAATGGTCTACGGAAAGTGTTCGATTGTCACTTAGATAAGACAAAAGTCTTATATTTATCCTATAAATATGCATCGCACAATATGGTCTTAAGAGTTTCACAGACACAGACCTTGAAGTTTTTGTCTTCTTCAATGCACTCTTCCAATCCGGCAAGTCCACCAAAGGCAATTAACAAATGCCTGCATACAATTCAGTCATATCAAATATCAGTACAGCGGGTCAGTTTTACCTGACAGCAGCTAAGAGTATTAAGGTATTATATAGGATAAATTGTTTTATAATAGAAACCTACTTTTGACAGTGATCCGTTCTGGTAATTAAATTTTTGTTCAATTTTTGTTAATTTCACTTGCATCTTGTGGGTTACATTGGTAATTTTGTTTCCCCTTTTTGTCGGCAAGTAACCCGCATATCGGTTAAGGTGTCCAAGCTGTCAAAAGACATACCTGAATGCATGCTGACGTGTACTTGTTATTGAGTCTTGATGACATTTTAGTACCTTGTACCAAAAGGGTTATTGGTTTAGGTATCCATGTCATCAAGTCACATCATCAAAACACGTCAGCATTTAAGTATAACTTAATCAGATAGTTTAACTAGTGATGTCAATTAGCAGTTGACAAAACACACACAAAAAAAGTTTACCATATTAACCCAGCAAATGTAAGTATAATAGCCTAAATAAGAACAAAAATTAATCACCAAAACAGACCAATGCTAAAAGTGTCTATTTTATGGCTGTAAGCCTAATATAGAAATACAAAAGTGTTTCATAAAGGGTTTTAGATTTTACATAAACATCCATCTATATGGCCATGACAGCTGAATTTATGATATATGGCCAAAACTCAGAAATATCAAGACAACTTAGTATGATTCAAATACATAAAAGGCAAAAAACGAGAGGAAAAGTTATGACTACACTTGATTTTAGATTTGATTTTTATTTCAGCGTAAGTAGCTAGTATCGTGTGTTTGAAGTAAAAGGAGCACCATGGTCGTATATTAACAAAAAATCCTAGTTTATTTACAGACTTAATAAATAAAACCCAGTTTGATAAAAGCTGCAAGAATTTTCATTTTGAGAAGTACACCAAACATCACAACATTTTATTCCTTATGCAACTTTTAAGTTAAAAGAAACATCCATATCCCTTGTCACAAAGATATGATTTGTGGATCGAGAAACTGTATCCACAAATACATCCCTAATTCCCTCAGACAATGCACCAGAACAAATGTTGCAATTTCATTGTCTGATGAAGTAAATAATATAATGGGAGTTGTTTATCACATCCAACAATAATAAGGATCCATCCACAGCCCTACTATAACATAATCATACCTGAAAGATGGTAACTCAAGTTCTGATGATTTAACAATATGACCATGCTCGGAGGTACCAATGAGATAATCATACCCACCCTACAAAAAGTAATATAGATGAAAGAAACCTAGCATAAATAGATATGAAAGAAAAACTGAATACTGGTCATACAATAAAATAATATAATCAAGAGAATACCTCATACGGGCAACCGTTCATTACTGAGCTGATATTGGCAGCATATCTCACTTTATAGCCCCAATACATTCCTGACTCTTCCTTAGGTTTGGACGATGACACAATCTGGCGTGGCTGATCTATAAACCAGACAGCAGATGACTAAGCCTTTTAAATGACATATAAATCAGCAATTTAAGAGCAAATCTTAACAACAGGAACAAAATCAAAACAAAATGTCTTTTGAGGTTAACAGAAGTTTAATGTGTATCTAGTAATGAAATGTACAGTTTTCTTGGATTGGGATAGTGTTAGAGAAGAGACCAACAGTTGTCTAGCACTCTAGCAAGCTAATCCATTTTCAACATTGCCCTTCACCAACAAACCCGACACCAGCAAAAGTTTAAAGAACCAAAATTAAGAGTCCACAGATTCAAAACAGATGTATTATTGTTAATTTCGGAATTCCCAGCAGATTATTCGTCTTAAAAGTTTTCTCTCTTCTTTACTTATGGCTATCTTTTAACTTAATAACATCTACAATTACAACATTTTTCAAAATTCTGTCTGTTTCAACCTATAAAATCCTGAGCCACAATGCAAAGAGATATTTTGGAGTTAATATAGAGCTTGTTAGCAGGGGCGGAGCCAAGTTAGTGGTAGTGAGGTGACGGGGAGTAAATCATTCATTCACTTGTGTATAAGTTGTGTATATAGGTAGATAGTTGTGAACATAAGTGTGTAGATTAGTTGTGGTGTGTAAGTAGTGAAGGTGTAAAGAAGTTAAGGTGTTTAGGTAGATGCCCCCAACAAACTTCGTGCGGATATACAAACATCTATTTATTTAGTTTCTATCGTAATTTAAGTTTTCTTTTCCTTTTTTGCAAACTTCTAAATGTTTAGTTATTTTCTAGTCCTGTAATATTTTGTACCTAGCTTTCGCAGAAAGGAAATTCTTTTTTCCCCCCATGTCCAGTTTTCCAGGCTCCGCCACTGCTTGTTAGTACTAGAACGTTTCCACAGCTATAAAAGTGTTAAAATAATTTTCTTATCTTCTTCTTTAAATAGAGAACGCAAAAGGAGATCATGAAAAAGCTTTCAACTGTAAGATATCTGTTTAGGCTTGGTGGTAGTAATTTAAACACAGAAATCAATAAACCTAAAACATATATGTTATAATAGAAATAATTCATGCGGTGATTTGTTACATAGCTTAGGTGTGAAATACTCTATAATCATCCTCAGAAAAATGAGAAACTTAAGCCTAAACCGGCATAAAACAAACTCACCACACACTTCCTAACATTCTAGTTAAACCATTGTATTTCAGTACTTCAAAGGGTGATCATACTTGCATTAATCTAAAAGCTCACCATACTCTTTCACAGTGGGACTTAGGAGAATTGTGTGATACATGCAGATTGTCAAATGAGAATAACAGTAATGGGAGATTAGAAGCCTAAAGAAATGTATATGTTACTTATATTTATCTCTCATCTCCAGTCATATACTGAATTCCACTACTATGGTAGTACAATTTATCCAATTATTGGAGCTACTAGCCCAACTCCTAGTAATGCTGAAAGTTTGTACCATTTGACATAATAATTCTCAAATTCAGTTTCTAAAGCAAGGTAAATGATTTTTAGTTTGTGCCTACATTCTTTCTCACTTCCCTATTATCCAACTTTTTTAGCAAAACGGGCCCTAATAGGCATCTACTTTTAAGCCTTATAAGAGAGTGTGATTCTAATTGGTACTCCCTTCGTCCCAAAATTATTGTCCACATACACAAAAACACACAGTTTAAGAAAAGTGCAATCATTACACTGTGCACCAATAAGAATTTATATGTACCTTTTGAAAAGTTTTTTGATTGGTTAAAATTTTGGAAGTGGACTTTAGGACATACCATATAGAAGAATGGACAATATTTTGGGACGGAGGCAGTAACAAATAAGTTATGTCCTACCTTCAATTAAGCACCTTATGTGAGGGTGTTTGACTGTTTGGATTAGCTTATATATTGCGTTTATTTGAAACTGGATAAGCTAATAAGCTCACTTTTTAGGGATTACTGGCTTTTCCAATTTCAAATAAGTCTATAAGCCCAGAAAATAAGCTAATATAAACACCCCTATAACCTATACCCCTTCAAACTAAAAAAAAAATCTCATTTGCTCTAAGAGATACACAATCTAAAGAAACAATCTGTTACAGTTCAAACAAGCAAGAAAAAAATAAATAAATACCATCGAGTTGGCGCTCTGTCCCCATGGCTACAGTTACTCTTGTTCCAGGCGCAAGTGCTTGATCAATTACTACATTCTAAAGGGAAGAACAACCAATCAACAAACATGTAAGAGCTACAGGTCAATATCTTGGTTAAAAATTGATGAAGCATGGTGATGTCATCCACTGGTTGGCATGAGAACCAGATGTGAACAACAACAGACATCAATATACTAAACATGCATTCATTGTTTTGATGTATGAAGAGCATGTTAAAATAAGAAGTTAACATTTTTGTTATTTTGGGTAACCAACTTTCAAATAGTCGTTTACACCTGTGAGTTACCTCCTGAAAAGGGAGGGCTTTACCGGGTTTGAGTCTGTGTGGCGTTGGGTTCAAACCCCGTGGATTAGTCGGCCAAAAAGGGCTGAAACCATGGTTACCCAAAAAAAGTTTGCCAGTTACAAAGAATATAAAAGATTGAAACTTCGAGACCTAATTTTTGGCCAAGGTCTGTTGGCCATAATAGAAACTAAATTGGCTTACCTGTGTATGCAATTAGCTCCTTTATGACATAATAATAATTTCCGTCTAACAGTAGTTCTATAATGCTATTTTTCTCTTAATTGATTTATAACTAATCTCTTGGGGTACTAAGATATCCCATTTTCATTTATGTAATTTTGAGCACTTGGCTTGTATGATTGTCACAGAACAAATTGGTTCTATCTTCTCCATCTGGATATATATATATGGCAGCTTTAAAAGTTTGAGATGGTCAGATTAGAAAAATATGACAGCACAAAAGCCCAAAGAGTATTGATTCTCATGTTCAAGTTCCCTAAATCCTTAACAATTTATTGGAGTTAAATATAAGACATAATTTCTTACTATGTCAAATGTAGCTATGTGCATGTTTTGGATCATTTAGTTCATATCATCAAAGGTTTGAATAGAGGCTTTCTTTCATAGAAACTTGTTAAATGGCCACTTTTCATTCCATCAGCAAAGACAAGGTATATAAATCATCAATACCAAAAAAGCAATGTCAATCGAACCCCCAATGTGTATCATATTACATAGAAGATAGTCAAAATGTATGTAAATGACTTCGATACCCCCTCAATGTCTTAAGATAAATGAATAGCCCTTAAAAATGTACAGATAGAATGGTTCATAAAGACATTTTTG
Source organism: Artemisia argyi (assembly GCA_030686995.1). Taxonomy (NCBI): domain Eukaryota; kingdom Viridiplantae; phylum Streptophyta; class Magnoliopsida; order Asterales; family Asteraceae; genus Artemisia; species Artemisia argyi. Next base: position 82,304,336 of record CM060677.1, on the reverse strand, counting down.
CTCAAACTTCAGAGCTTGTTGAACAACTTCTAAGGCAAAGATAGGAAGACGGACAATAAAAGACGTTATAAGAACTCATGAGGCCCTACGGCATAGAGACTAGTTAGGCCCTAAGGCGTAGAGACCCTACGGGTGTAGAGGTATTGTGGCCTCTACGGCGTAGAGGCTACGTCAAAAAAATAATGGGGTGTTTCAAATTCGTTTGAAGTCAAATTTTATAGTCTTTCCATGTGTTTCTCTCATTTTCTAGAAAAGAAAAGAAGTATTGTGTAGGTGTGTGTGTTTGAATGGCGAAATTGATGAAGAATAGATGATTTTGATAAATGCTTGGAGTTTTAATGAGAGAGATTCAGGGATGTGTTAACTGGGTAAAAACCTGTATCGCCCAATGCCAATATTATATATGTTTCCTACCATAATTTTGGTCACAATATACAAGTATTTTTTTTATTTTTTTCCATATATGTTTTCGTGTTTCAGCCTTTTCTTGCTTTACTCAGGTTAAGTGATGGTGTAATTTTAAAAACGTGAATGTCTGATGACAAAGATGATGAAGCTCTCCTGCAAACACCAATATGTTTTCAGAGCTCTCCTGCAAATACCAACATGCTTTTTATTTGCACTTTTGGGAAGGAAAATATAGCTTTCTAGATAGTGGGGCTCTAGATGTATTAATGTAATAGCTAGGGATTTAGATAGATTATTATGTTTTGGGCCATCGTAAACCTTTCTTCTACGTAAATCTACATAAAAACTGAACCAGAATGCTGTAATTTATTTTTTACTACATTGATGTTCTAGTTTACTTTCTGATGCATTTCCAGTCCCAAGTACAATAAAGCATCAAATGACATACATTAATTATAGAGAGGCTCCGCCATCACACAGTCAATACATCATGCAAGAGCATTGCTATAACAACTTGAACCATATTACTAAAGATACTGCTCTACTTTAGGGTCAGTTCTTAACATAAGATAATTTGCAAAAGAACCTCTGGTTTGTCCAAGTACAAATGCCTATGCAAACTATGGACACCTCTAGACTGCAATCACTAGGTTATTATGTATGTGCAAAAACTTCTATACCTAATCCATTAATAAGAGAGCACAGCATCACTAACAAGAGAAGCATGTAGCAAAACTAGTATAAATTTACAGATGTTGATCAAAAGCATACCTTGCTGAGCCCCACATCCACCAGCGTGTTGGCAGAACTTGGAGCTTGTTGCACGAGTGTGACACCTATCAAGTAATAAAAAAATAATAATAATCATGATTTGGTACACAAATTACTTAACCACTTCAGTTGGCTACAGATAACAGAAACTACTGAACTATTTCATATAGATTTTATTAGGAAGCAGCCCTTTTAGCAATATAATCATGAAACAACAACACAAAATCCCACTGATATGCGGGGTACAAGAAATAAAATCATGAAAGTACACTGCAAAGACGAATTATTGCAATCTTGAGTTGCCAACTCTTTATCAGCTATTTTTACATTATAAACACATTTGAAGGGTTTCAGCTAAATTGGATTTCTCGCTTTAATACTACAACATTCATGTGACACTGCTGTCCAGAATTCAATTTAAGCGACTAAGAACTTTGGAAAATAGTATAACTCAAGGTAGCAGCTGCAGGTGCTATGAGTAGATAGTATAACTATATTATCTCTAAGATATTGCAAAAGAACTATAATTATACAAGGCGATGGGACTCGTCTACATTTGAGGTTGTTTCTTACACTAAAAAACGGCACAAGCACGATCTCAACATAGAATCGCAAAAGATAATTTAGGAAGTCCATATTAAGACCATAATAGTTGCTTGTCAGTTAGACAACTTCTTCTGAATGAAGGTGTCTCTTATATCCACAGGGCATCAGGATCAAATATGCAGGAACCTAAAGAGCACAATATAATTGGAAGAGTAATAAGAGGGTCATTTATGGAAGGATTATTGTCGAGCCTTTTTACAAGGGCGGTTGCATAGCATTCGCGCCATTATTTGGATGACATATCATTTATATTTCTTAAATGATGGAGCAGGTATGAGTAATAGATACAATAAATAGCAAATTTAGTTTTAAAAAAGAAACATAAAATGTACAGGACGCATTACGATTGAAACTAGGAATTGTTGAGCATGCAATCTGGGGATCAAAACGAAGATTATGTATGACATTCGTTGTTAGATTGAGCAGAATGGGGGCTCGAGTTTCCTTCCAAAAACTTGGTGTTCCGTGATATGATATGAAAGATGATCACAATTGAGCAAAATTTATCTGTTAAGTTTGCCCATAATTGTTTTTTATTCTTCCAACTTTAATGACTATATGACCAAGTAAAAGTATATTGTATACGGAGTAGTTCAGAACATGATATAAATTGTGGGAGAACCTCTTTGCATTCCATTTGGTAGATATGCCTTTTCGATATAGGGTAAGCATAGAAGGGTTCATACAGGAGCTGGCTTTCTTAGACTAAGAAGTAAGAAGATGCAATCATCTTTATTTTATCACGAAAAACTTAGGCAAAGAAATACGATTCCCTAATAAAACTTTTAGATGAGATTATATCAGACGTTTGGTATGTTCTTGTGTATTGTTTTTGACAATAAAATTCCTGAAACAAAATCCCAACATTATGAAAATTTAAAGAAGTAACAATTCAAACAAGAAGTGACGACAACGTTCATGGCATGTTTTAAAAAGCATGGAAAGGCTGATTTAACTGTTATTTCCATGAACCTGACATTCCGACTTGTACTACCATACTATGGTAACTAAATATGGCAGTAACATTCATGAAATGAGTTGACTATTTAAGTGATATGTAAAGGAGAGAAAACAACCTTCTCTATATGGAGCCCATTCATGCTTTCGAAGATGATGTGGGGCATCAAGCGGTGGCAGCAAACCCTACAAAAGGTCAGACAAAACAAGCATTAACTGGTGGATATAATATAGTTGCAAGCAATTCGAAAATATAAAGACAATAGGTTGGCACCACAAATCTTAGGCTGTTATGCTTGGGGAAAAGAGTCTTTCTTAGATATTGTGGGGTCTCAAGATACTTCAAGATCCTTATTAAGAAAGCAGTAGCGCTCTCATTCTCATCAGAATTATCCTGAGGGGGATGATCTGATGACGTGCTTTGGTTATCAAAGATGACCACCTAAGAAAAGAAAACATATGGATGCGTTTAGCTGCTGAAAATATTGCATTTTTTAAACGAGAAATATACTCCTCTGAAAACATATACTAGTATTTAACAATAAATTATAGGAAAGCGTAAGCATAAAAGAAACCTCATCAATTCGGAAAATAGTGGCGGCACGGGCAATTTGACCAGCTAGCTGCAAACAAAATAGAAAATAAATATAAGTACTAGTAAAGAAGACGAAATAGAAATAGAAAATATATCAAACAGTTGGTATGCAAATGCAAACCCACCCTGGTAGCGAGCTCGAAGGACTGGACATTATCGATGATAGAGCCAGGGAGGGCTATGCTCACACTACGAGTTATATTTATTTTCTTCTTCTTCTTCTTTTTCTTCTTTTTCTCATCACAGCAGCCGCCGCCGCCGCCATTTTGGAGGACTTGTTCTGCTTCTGCTTCTACTTCTTCTTGTTGTTGGGCTCTCTTCTTTTTACCCATTCTTCTTCTTCTTCTTCCTCTTCCTCTTCCAACTTATGTTTTTCTTCTCTTTATTACAGTACTTTTTTTACTTGTTTTCACCACAAGAGTGGCGGAACTCTCTCCCTGTGCATAGGTTTTGTTTTTCTTAATAGGCTTAAATGGAAAACATAATAATACAGAATATATTATAGTTACATGTCCCTACATCTTTTATATAACTAGCTGATCTTTTATATAATTAGCTGGGTAACCCGCGCGTTGCGGCGGGTGTTTTTTGTGTTTTGTATTTTATGGGTTGTACGGTGTAATTAATAATTTTGTTATTTGAAGTATGCATATGTTTACTTGGAAGCATAATTTGTTTATGTTTATGATTTTTTTTTTTTTTTTTTTTTTTTTTTTTTTTTTTGCGTTCCGGTTGAAATTTTTTTGGGTTGTTTGTTTTTTCGGTATGTTTTTATTTATTTATTTTTTTGGTTTGGTATTTTAAAAGAAACAAATTTGTATAAGAAATTTTTTGTAAGTGTATTATTTTTTGTATTTTTGTATTTTTTTTTTTAAAAAATAAATTTTCATAAAGAAATTTATTAAAAAAAAAAAAAAAAAAAAAAAATTTACCGAATACTGTAGCAACGCTAAAAAAATGAAACGTACTGTAGCATGAACAGTGGTCGTGCACCGTAGATGTACTGTAGCAAATTTTTGGCTTGTAGCGCCTGCCTTTTATATATATTGTATAATAAAACAAGGAATTTTCTTATTAGTAATAATTTTATTTAAGAAAATATTATTTTCTTATTAGGTAACATTTTATATTTAACCATAAAGATAAATACAAAAATTATAGATAAAATGCAATTAATAACATGATTAAAATTTTTAAATAATTATCTTTAATAATAAAAATCTATAATTAAATATCATAAATCAAACAAAATAAAAATTAAATTATTTGTTTTTTAATAAATAAAAATATATAATTCAAAAAAAAAAAAAAAAAAAAAAAAAAAAAACCTGCGCGTGCGCGGGTATTATAACTAGTTGTACTAACATGATACCATCCAAATAACACTTTCTTGAGCGACTGGGACTCATATTTTTTTTGGGCGACTTGCGGTTTTTGTCTTTTTGTAAAAAAGTACGGTCTTTTTTTATTATATAATAGTACATTTTTCTTGGGCGAGACTGTGTCTCACTTTTATTTATTCTTAGACGACTTGGTAAGCTTTTAAATTATTTTATACACACATATTTTTAATAAAAAAAAAACTTTATACACATATTTAAAACAAAAATACACTTTTTACTAAAACGCAAATTAAACTTTTAAAAAACAAAATAAAACCTAAAACTAAGTTTATACTAACATTATACTCAAATTAAACTTCTTCTTCTTCTTTTATTTACTGAGACTCAAACAACCCTTCCCAGTTCCTTTAGAACCCTAATAGATAAACCCAAAATCACACACACAGCGACACACATTCCCTGCTACTTGAAGATCATACACACATTTTATAAAAGAGAGGAGCTCATCTGCTACTTGAAGATCATACTTGACCTCTCGCCATTCCTGCTACTCCCTCGACAATGGTTGACCCAAAGGTAACAGTTAGATCGAGATTAGAATGGATTACAACGATTAGAGGTTTGTTGAATACTAATAGAACCATCTTGTTTAGGACGACTGTATTTGGGCCATGGTTAGACATCCCCCCCCCCCCCCCCCCACCCCCCTTTTTCGTCTAATACCCATTTGCTCAATTATTTTTACCAAAATCAGGTTAATGCCGATGAAAGTGATGATTGCCCTTCCTTTAGGTTTAAAATAGGTGATAATGTGCTTGAATTTGGACGGGAAGGATTTTGTTTGATAACCGGTTTTCTTTTTGTGTATGTTGCGAGTGAAGAAACCGACGTAGGTCGTAATGTTCCTGGTGTAACAATTAGTCCATTTTATGATAGTTTGTTTCCTCACAAGCTACCCGGTAAGACTAAGAAAATAAAAGGTGACGAGCTTTTGGCACTGATGAAGCCAAGGCGATAACAAAATCCCCAAAGAAAGAGCAAACATACAATCGGTATGGCTTTGTATGGGCCCTGAAGGTGACATTTTACTTGTAACATGCTGCTGCCTTTATAATTATGATGCTTAATATGTCTAGCCATAGATTTGTAACATGTCGTCCTTTCTTTTAAACAACGGGTCTAGACATAGATATTTAAATTGTACTTATTTTGCTTTCTTGCCTGCCATTCTAGAAACATAGTTTTGATTATGATTCAGAACACATTTATAATCGCATAGATTAATATGATTGTGATATTTAAGATTAGGTTGTTGCGTACAATTATGCAATTAGAAACCTTATTTGCCTAAGTTTAGTTACTTGTTAGGTAGTATGCAATTACAAAGGTTCCAGGCCTAAGTTTTGTCCTTTTTCCAGATATGGATTTTGGAAACGTTCCCTAACAGCATGCAGTGGTGGAGCAAAGACCCTACAAAGAGTCCACGTGGTGTAGCCTGGTCAAAATTTAAGAAGTTTGAAAAAAAAACATTACTCTATGCTATTTGATGGTAAGTTAACCCCGTATATACCCGTAAATTAGTTATGTATAGTTTGTTTATGTTGTGTTCATCATATAATTATTTTTTGTTTTTCTTCTATGCTACTTGATGGTCACCAATAAATAAGTTGGTTACAAGAATGACGAGGTTGTCCGCCCATGGTAAACTGGTAGCATGGAGTATATCCGAGGACGACAGTTGCAAGTGACAGTTGTGGATGCAACAAATATGTTGGTTGACCCAGTGACAGTTGTAGAAGAGCAAGATTTTATGGATGTTGGCGGAGATGGAATTGAAGGTGATGTTAACATACCTAATGATATTCCGAATGCTGATGGTGATGCTGCAAGTGAGAATCGTACTGAAGCTGATGTAAACATTGGTGACCATAGTGGAGAAGGAGCCGGAAGAGGTGATAGAGTGGCTGGTGGGAGTGTAGATGGTGCTGGAGTTGGTGGTTCACATTGTGAACAAGATATTCGGATGGTTATGTTGAAGATGCGGCTGTGAAGCAAACGCCCGTGGTTCTGAATGAACATCTTGTAGAGGATGAAAATGTTTCCGACGAGGCTGAAGTGTTTCCAAAGTTGGATAAAGATAACATTGAAGCTGAGCTTAATTCTATTAAGACAACAGTTGGTGGAATTGAAGAACGTGTTGGAGATGTTCATGTCTCAAACCAATTACGTGAGCTAGAAGTTGTAAAAAAAGGATCGGGGTGATTGAGGATGCGTTAGGAGTTAAGTTTGAATTGATTACATGGTTGCTAAGTCGAGTCATATCTTGTACATATTATTTTGGGACGATTGGAACTCATGGGTAAAGTACTTGTGTTATGGAGTAACGGGGAAGAACATCATATATTACCCCCATATGTGCGTTAATCTTAAAAAGTACTCCAAGTGTTTTGATTATCTTAATTCGAGTCATTAGATTAGTTTATTGTAAAGTATGTAAAAATTCAAGTGTAAGGGGAATGTACATTCCCTATGATGTATTATTTTGGATGGTAGGGTAAGAGTGTATGCGGAAAAAAAATCGAAAAAATTAAGAAAAAAAAATAGAAAAAGAAAAGAGAAAAAACATACGGACTACCATCCCGTTTCATTCTATGTTTGTTTTAAGTTTTTGTTATTTTTGATTTATTAGCTTAAGTCGAGTCGAGTCTTGGCTTAGCAACGCCATATTGTACATGTAATTAACCAAGATGATTAACTCGCCACCAGTAAATATTGCCTTTATCCAACAAAATCGTGTTTTCCATATCCCTACACCTAACGTTATAACCCTTTAAAAGACCTCTTTGATAGTTTATCCTAGGTGCTTACGCCAAGTGGTGGAGGTTTGATCCTTTCCCAAGCCCATGGTAATCTATTTTGCTATGACAGGTAGTGAGAGATGTTTCCCATTTCCATATTGTGATATATACTTTATTACACCCGAGAGATGTGAGTATCTAAACACTATTTGTGAGGCGCTAGTGTATGACCTCCGTGCTTGTCTTTGGTCTTTAGTGGAACGATTATTTGTTGTAATTATTTTTATATTAGTGTTAAATGACCCCTAACTTGTATTTTGATTAGAATAAAAGTGCATTTGCTTGAGGACAAGCAAATCTTAAGTGTAAGGGTATTTGATGAGGCGAAAAGTGAACCACTTTTAAGGGGTTATTTAAGCCCGGATTCGTGATTATTTGATCAAATATTGCCCTAAATCGTTCATTTTGTCATTTTAGGTACTTTTGGAGAGAAATCTGAAAAAGGAAACATTTTGGACGTTTTTGGAGCATAAAAGTGAAGAAAACGGCAAAGTCTCAATTTTCCTTGCTGGAACAGTACCTGACGGCGTCAAGAGTAACAAAAGAGGTGGATGTGGACAATACACGTGACGATCCAGAGAGTTTTGTGCATTGAAAATGACGGCGTCACCCAAGGCCGTCATGGTCCAAGTATTAGTGAGGGCCTAGAAGAAATTTACACATGACGGCGTCACAATTGGATCTAGGCAATACGATTTCATTATAGGTGGCGAGTTGACGGCGTCACAACCCAATATGTAACAATTCGCATTTTCAGGATAATTACTATTCCCGGAAATTTTCACTATTCACTTTTACTATTCATTTTTCCCGAAAATTTTCCCAAAAGTTGATTTTTATTTGATATTCTCAAGTGATAAATCATTTCCATGGCAAATTAAAAGTTTGACATTCATAAGCTCATTTTCGTGAAAGTTATTAAGGAATTACACGGAATTACACGTTTTAGGGTAAAACGTCAATCAGAAATTCTACGCACAACGAAATTCAACCCCGTCAGGTGACCCCACATCAGTAAAATATTTTACACACTCATGATTTATTTGAGAATTAATCGTGACTGAGAAAAATATGACCAAAAACTTCCCAGCAGGTCACCCATGCCTGTACTACTCTCGCATGAGCACGCTTAACCATTTGGGCGATTAACCGTGAGACCACAAAACGCGTTTCTAAGACTATTTGAGTTTTCAACTTATTAGAAAAAGTCAACATATTCTTTCCCTCCTCCATTGACCAAAAATGATCCCTTGATGTTATAAGTCATTTCGTGATTTTTAGGCTTACGGTTTGATGTCTAAAAGACATTTAATACCAACCGACACTAGACTGAGCCCAGTCTAGACATTATAAGTCATTTTAAATCATTTTTATAACATTAGAAAAGTAACATTTTACTTTTCTCAATTTTACGCAATATTCAGCGTTTTACGCGAATTACGCGTTTTAGACCCGTGTTTCCAGTTTTTAGCAGGGTTTTACACCCAAATGGAACCTACCACTCATTTTATATTTTATTATGGAACTTATTGACATGTTTATCAATACTTTCAAATTCCATAATTTTACGACACCCGGTTTTACGTTTTGAGGCGTAACAACTTACGGTTTGCAGTTTTCGGAGTCAAAACACACTAGATATCTTGGATAATATCATCCAAAGTCCAACCCTTGTTCTCCAAGGTCTTGAAACCGACTTAGGGGGGGGGGAGTCACCCCTTGTGTGGCTTAATCTCCTTACTTGTGCTCTAGGATCATTACAAGTGTTCACCTTGCTCTCCAAGGTTGGACTAGTCAACATTAGTAACCTCCTCAAGGCTATATAAAGCCCCTTCCCCCTCCCTTTTGCCGTGGGATATCACACACCAAAACCACACCATCCTTTGCTCATTTCCTTCTAAGTTTCATGCATGATTCAAGTGATTCTTCAAGGTAGAAACCCTAGATAGGTTATCATTCATCAAACACTTCCATAACCTCATATACTTGGTGATTTCTCTTGAGTTTAAATCCACTCATTTCACCTAAACCTTCATCATCCATCTTTCAAGAATACCAAGGGTAGAAAGATTGCATGAAGTGAAAAAGGGTTGAAGCAAGTCTATCAAAGTCCTATCCTTACATGTTAACTTCCTTTCATCTTTGAAAGCCAAAAGTTGTGAGCCAAACCCTAACTTGATTCTTGTTAAATAATCATGTTCATGTTATTTACATATTATTTGTGCTATATATTGTCTTGTTATCATGTCCATGATGTATAAAAATGACCAAAACAAGTTATTGTTATTGATTGTTACAACAAGTTACTAAAACAAGTAAACTAGTGACTTTCTTGGTAAGACCTGATCAAAATGGTAAAAATATGATGTTGGATCATTACATATTACAGTAGAGGACTTAACAAGGAAACCATAGCAATTTGAACCACCCAAAACGAGTATACGAGTCAAAAGTTATGGCGATTTGAAATTACCAAAGATTTCCGGCAAAACTGCCTAAACCTTCCTGAATCGCATTCTGACTTTTTGAAAGTCCCACTTCTGGTCCGATTCATCAAAAAGTTAAAACACGAAAGTTGTCCGAAACGACGTTTTCGTTCAGGAACAAAGAAGCTCGAGCCCTAAAAACGCTTTCCGAGTGATAAAATTCTTCAAATTCTAAACAGCCTATTTTTAGGCGAAAGTCACTAGATTATGTTATACTTTGAAAGGAACAAGAGGTCTTATGACCTATAATCAAGACCACAAACATGACTAGAACCAAGGTTGAGTCTCATGACCTTGGAACAAGGACCAAAGGTCATGGCTAGGCCATGACGAAATGACCATAACAACTCACATAGGCGTAAACATGAAACAATGAGTTAGGCGATAACTTGAACAAGCAATTTGGATCTACTTCACTTAAAAGGAAACCATGAGATTTTACCAAGAGAACATGGTCATTTAAGGCTTATGAAGCTACCCCTAATAACAATCTTCATGTACAAATAAACTTTCCTAAGTTTATTCAAATATCGGACATGTAACCTTTCGGATCAAAACTTATATCTATATATTTCATCAACTACTACAATAGTAGGGAGCCTCATGTGAGGAGTTCATTATGTAAGCCGTCGAGTTGAGTTGTGGATTTACGAGTTAAAGTGTCCTGGCTCCTCGAACGCTTACTAACATGACTTCTGAATTATGTCGGCCCGAACGGTAGTAAACGATATACAAAACATACATGTTTCATGAATCATTTCTTTCAAAGACTTACATTATACATCATACCACATCATGGACTAAATGCAAGATATATATATAGGCACTACTTCATATTCTTTACTCCGATCCTAAGTCGCGACATTCTATTATAGGTTGCTCGTAGAAACCTTCACGATTCGACCATTACATTCGTTACTTGCTATCTTACTTAAGGTGAGTTCATAGCCCCACTTTCTATTACTTAATTGTTTTACAAACCCTTGGGGGGAATACATGCTATTTTTAACCGAGCACAATGTTTTTAAATTGTATGCTTGCCTGATTGTTTTATTATCACTAAGTACCTGCCTTGCTAAACCGAGATCCCTTATTATGAACCATTTAATCACTAGCAATAGTGAGCGCAAATATTGTGAATAGGCCTATTGGGATTGACGAATCCCATTTGTATTGACTAAGTTCAAACAAATGCATTAATATTTGAGATTTAGGTATGTTAGCAAAGTACCTACCGGGATAAATCTGCCGATCGATATTGGTACACGTTAACGTTATGGTGTCATAAGCTTAGTGTATAATACATGTTCCGGGCGTATAATAACGTAGCCTACCTGTTTTGTTTTCCAAACATTGGTGTGAGCCTATAACTCACACTACCAACATATTGTGTTCAATCGATTTAACAAACTCTATGAATATCACTCAACCTTTGTGTTGACCTCTCAAGCATGTATTTCAGGTTCATGACGATCAAGGATGGAACGGAAGGGCACGGATACTCAAGAGGGCTATAAATTTTATTATCATTCAAAACTCATTTATTATACATTGTAAACATGGAACCAATTGGGACCTCATTTTGTAATCTCTGATATTTATATAATTTGAATGATAAACCTTTTCAAAACGACTCAATTGGAGTTCGTTTTCTATTATTGTGACTATTGTGCCATCGAGTAACACCCAGTTTGAATTCCGCTGCATCCATGAATTGGGGGTGTTACAGATTGGTACCAGAGCCATGGTTATAGAGAAACGGGTCTAAGTGAGACCTAAACTATAACTACAATCACAAACAAAAACATTTTATAGCCTTCCGCTCTCCGTGTCTTCCATCCTCCAGACGATTATGGACTTAGTAAGCATGTTATGCTTCACAAACATATTAGTATATTGATATATACACACTAGGCATTTTATGCTACATGAACACATATTAGTATATTGATATATACACACTAAGCATTTTATGCTACATGAACACATATAAGTATATTGATATATACACACTAAGCATTTTATGCTACATGAACACATATAAGTATATTGATATATACACACTAGGCATTTTATGCTACATGAACACATATAAGTATATTGATATATAAACTCGGTTTATTTTCAATCATTTATCTAAACAATGGACTAAACATATCTGTGTATGCCTATTCTAAGGCATTTCGGCACAACCACACTCTCCCAATCATGTTCCTACTCCGACATTATATGTCCAAGACATTGTAACTGATTACAATGGTCTCATTCATTTTCCAAGACATTGTGAGATACAATGGTCTCATTCATTTCCAAGACATTGTGAGATACAATGGTCTCATTCATTTTTCAAGACATTGTGAGATACAATGGTCTCATTCATTTCCAAGACATTGTGAGATACAATGGTCTCATTCATTTCCAAGACATTGTGAGATACAATGGTCTCATTCATTTTTCAAGACATTGTGAGATACAATGGTCTCATTCATTTCCAAGACATTGTGAGATACAATGGCCTCATTCATTTTCCAAGACATTGTGAGATACAATGGTCTCATTCATTTTCCAAGACATTGTATGATACAATGGTCTTAATCATTTCTCAAATGTTTTGAGTCACACAATGACCTAACCTACTTCCCAGACATTGTGAATTGCACAATGGTCTAACCTATTTCCGAGACATTGTGTTTTGTGCAAATGGTCTCTAGAATTATTCCATCACATAATCAATATCATTTCTTATGATATCAAAAACCCGTCACAATCTATCGATTTCAAAACAAGAAATATGAGATTTCTAAAGGACAAACTAATCCATCATCGACAAAAGCTGAACTTTCTCTACATTCATCAAAGTTTTCTTATGAAACCTTCATTATTAAAAGTTCGTGATCCTGGCCAAGTATGTTCTATTTTAGAACTACTTAAAAATTTCCTTTCCATATGTATCTACCCTTACTACCTTCTATTCAATGGAATATGAAAACATACGTTACAAGTCTTGTATGGACGGGACTTGCAACTGAAGGGTTTGACATCGCCTTTGTTTAGTGGACAGTTTCCCGAAAGCAACGGACATATCAAAAGTATACCTAATTTAGGTATTTGGAAATTTTATCGAACCTTGGCTAAATATAGACTAGTCACCTATATTTAACCTTGGGACAGTGGAATATAGTCTGACTAACTATATTCGACTTAGAATTTTCCAATACTGAGAGTAGTTGTACTAGGGTTATGTTTAGGTTGATTTCCTACATGAACTCGATAAACCACCAGAATACATTAAGACAATCTAGAGACACGATAATGTCTTACCATTCAGCGAAATCTTAACACCTTATTTGTGTTACCTAATTTCATTCTTGAAATTTTTCATTTATGAGATAATCCGAACTACTATCTTGGGATAGTTATCAATTATTCTCTTCATCCTGTAGAAGTACCATCCTGTTTAGGATACCATTCCATCATAAACTTTTAAAATCTCTTAAGATTTTTAAAGCAAACTCAACATCTATACCTAAGAGTATTAATGTTAAGCATACACTACACACTTTTATTCATCAACATATCATAACATTATCTTCACAACCGTTACAAACACAAGCTCATTAACAGATCTTGATGCACTTTTAAAGCTCAAATCATCCTTAGTTACACCACAAGCACCCTTATCAGCTTTACAAGATTGAATATTCATCTTGTACTTTTGGAACACCAGTATCATCTCATAATACACTACCTTGTAACTCACCGGCTAAGTATGAATGTTGTGTCGGGAATTCTTGAGTAGGATGATTTATAATGTCCTTATTTGAATGGATTGGGATGCCTTTTCATTTAAATAAAGAAATTATAAATCATCGAACCATACGTTTATATTCCTTTAGTTACATTGTTTGGGATGCCTCTCTATGTAAATAAAGAATTATAAACAAGTGGGCTTAATTATATCCGAAATAACATAAGTATGAAGTCAACCTACATTACATTGCTCGGGTATGGCTTGATACCTACATTACATTGCTCGGGTATGGCTTGATACCTACATTACATTGCTCGGGTATGGCATGATACCTACATTTTATTCGCCACAAGAAATCCTATCTTTTCACCGACATCGCTTCAAACCATGACATAAACACTAGGTACAACAACCGATTACCTACAAGGCTATGATTGCAACGACTATCCCAATTTCCATAAGTACGAGGTTTACATTTTGGTTTTCATAATGATAGTGCAATAACAAACAAACTCGTTGCGAGGCCATGTAACCATATGCATGTGCAGTCGTACCAAACTCATTACGGGGCCATGTAACCATATGCATGGGCAGTCATACCAAACTTATAGTGAAGCCATGTAGCCATATGCATGGGCAGCCGTACAATTCAAACAGGACTTGGTCCAACCACATGTTCAACGCTTATTCCATGATTCGATTCTTATATCAATTTCCATTTATTGGATTCCTATGTAAATTGCTAATGTTGTTCAACTGTTATATCAATTGCTATTGATACTTGACAACTATATCAAGTACTATTTGATATTCAACTACTATATTAATTCCTATTAATATCCGACTGCTATATCAATTTCCTTTGATATTCGACTATTACCATACCTTTCCTACATAAAAGGAAGCCTCATCCTACACCATACACCGAAATGACAAATCAAATCACATCACTGGTAATTCCAGACTCTAGTCCTCATAAGTAACCACACCTTTTCATCGATACCACTCCAACATATGACACACAAAGAACTTCGGGACGAAGTTCCCCGTAAGGGGTAGAGACTGTAACAATTCGCATTTTCAGGATAATTACTATTCCCGGAAATTTTCACTATTCACTTTTACTATTCATTTTTCCCGAAAATTTTCCCAAAAGTTGATTTTTATTTGATATTCTCAAGTGATAAATCATTTCCATGGCAAATTAAAAGTTTGACATTCATAAGCTCATTTTCGTGAAAGTTATTAAGGAATTACACGGAATTACACGTTTTAGGGTAAAACGTCAATCAGAAATTCTACGCACAACGAAATTCAACCCCGTCAGGTGACCCCACATCAGTAAAATATTTTACACACTCATGATTTATTTGAGAATTAATCGTGACTGAGAAAAATATGACCAAAAACTTCCCAGCAGGTCACCCATGCCTGTACTACTCTCGCATGAGCACGCTTAACCATTTGGGCGATTAACCGTGAGACCACAAAACGCGTTTCTAAGACTATTTGAGTTTTCAACTTATTAGAAAAAGTCAACATATTCTTTCCCTCCTCCATTGACCAAAAATGATCCCTTGATGTTATAAGTCATTTCGTGATTTTTAGGCTTACGGTTTGATGTCTAAAAGACATTTAATACCAACCGACACTAGACTGAGCCCAGTCTAGACATTATAAGTCATTTTAAATCATTTTTATAACATTAGAAAAGTAACATTTTACTTTTCTCAATTTTACGCAATATTCAGCGTTTTACGCGAATTACGCGTTTTAGACCCGTGTTTCCCGTTTTTAGCAGGGTTTTACACCCAAATGGAACCTACCACTCATTTTATATTTTATTATGGAACTTATTGACATGTTTATCAATACTTTCAAATTCCATAATTTTACGACACCCGGTTTTACGTTTTGAGGCGTAACAACTTACGGTTTGCAGTTTTCGGAGTCAAAACACACTAGATATCTTGGATAATATCATCCAAAGTCCAACCCTTGTTCTCCAAGGTCTTGAAACCGACTTAGGGGGGGGGGGGAGTCACCCCTTGTGTGGCTTAATCTCCTTACTTGTGCTCTAGGATCATTACAAGTGTTCACCTTGCTCTCCAAGGTTGGACTAGTCAACATTAGTAACCTCCTCAAGGCTATATAAAGCCCCTTCCCCCTCCCTTTTGCCGTGGGATATCACACACCAAAACCACACCATCCTTTGCTCATTTCCTTCTAAGTTTCATGCATGATTCAAGTGATTCTTCAAGGTAGAAACCCTAGATAGGTTATCATTCATCAAACACTTCCATAACCTCATATACTTGGTGATTTCTCTTGAGTTTAAATCCACTCATTTCACCTAAACCTTCATCATCCATCTTTCAAGAATACCAAGGGTAGAAAGATTGCATGAAGTGAAAAAGGGTTGAAGCAAGTCTATCAAAGTCCTATCCTTACATGTTAACTTCCTTTCATCTTTGAAAGCCAAAAGTTGTGAGCCAAACCCTAACTTGATTCTTGTTAAATAATCATGTTCATGTTATTTACATATTATTTGTGCTATATATTGTCTTGTTATCATGTCCATGATGTATAAAAATGACCAAAACAAGTTATTGTTATTGATTGTTACAACAAGTTACTAAAACAAGTAAACTAGTGACTTTCTTGGTAAGACCTGATCAAAATGGTAAAAATATGATGTTGGATCATTACATATTACAGTAGAGGACTTAACAAGGAAACCATAGCAATTTGAACCACCCAAAACGAGTATACGAGTCAAAAGTTATGGCGATTTGAAATTACCAAAGATTTCCGGCAAAACTGCCTAAACCTTCCTGAATCGCATTCTGACTTTTTGAAAGTCCCACTTCTGGTCCGATTCATCAAAAAGTTAAAACATAAAAGTTGTCCGAAACGACGTTTTCGTTCAGGAACAAAGAAGCTCGAGCCCTAAAAACGCTTTCCGAGTGATAAAATTCTTCAAATTCTAAACAGCCTATTTTTAGGCGAAAGTCACTAGATTATGTTATACTTTGAAAGGAACAAGAGGTCTTATGACCTATAATCAAGACCACAAACATGACTAGAACCAAGGTTGAGTCTCATGACCTTGGAACAAGGACCAAAGGTCATGGCTAGGCCATGACGAAATGACCATAACAACTCACATAGGCGTAAACATGAAACAATGAGTTAGGCGATAACTTGAACAAGCAATTTGGATCTACTTCACTTAAAAGGAAACCATGAGATTTTACCAAGAGAACATGGTCATTTAAGGCTTATGAAGCTACCCCTAATAACAATCTTCATGTACAAATAAACTTTCCTAAGTTTATTCAAATATCGGACATGTAACCTTTCGGATCAAAACTTATATCTATATATTTCATCAACTACTACAATAGTAGGGAGCCTCATGTGAGGAGTTCATTATGTAAGCCGTCGAGTTGAGTTGTGGATTTACGAGTTAAAGTGTCCTGGCTCCTCGAACGCTTACTAACATGACTTCTGAATTATGTCGACCCGAACGGTAGTAAACGATATACAAAACATACATGTTTCATGAATCATTTCTTTCAAAGACTTACATTATACATCATACCACATCATGGACTAAATGCAAGATATATATATAGGCACTACTTCATATTCTTTACTCCGATCCTAAGTCGCGACATTCTATTATAGGTTGCTCGTAGAAACCTTCACGATTCGACCATTACATTCGTTACTTGCTATCTTACTTAAGGTGAGTTCATAGCCCCACTTTCTATTACTTAATTGTTTTACAAACCCTTGGGGGGAATACATGCTATTTTTAACCGAGCACAATGTTTTTAAATTGTATGCTTGCCTGATTGTTTTATTATCACTAAGTACCTGCCTTGCTAAACCGAGATCCCTTATTATGAACCATTTAATCACTAGCAATAGTGAGCGCAAATATTGTGAATAGGCCTATTGGGATTGACGAATCCCATTTGTATTGACTAAGTTCAAACAAATGCATTAATATTTGAGATTTAGGTATGTTAGCAAAGTACCTACCGGGATAAATCTGCCGATCGATATTGGTACACGTTAACGTTATGGTGTCATAAGCTTAGTGTATAATACATGTTCCGGGCGTATAATAACGTAGCCTACCTGTTTTGTTTTCCAAACATTGGTGTGAGCCTATAACTCACACTACCAACATATTGTGTTCAATCGATTTAACAAACTCTATGAATATCACTCAACCTTTGTGTTGACCTCTCAAGCATGTATTTCAGGTTCATGACGATCAAGGATGGAACGGAAGGGCACGGATACTCAAGAGGGCTATAAATTTTATTATCATTCAAAACTCATTTATTATACATTGTAAACATGGAACCAATTGGGACCTCATTTTGTAATCTCTGATATTTATATAATTTGAATGATAAACCTTTTCAAAACGACTCAATTGGAGTTCGTTTTCTATTATTGTGACTATTGTGCCATCGAGTAACACCCAGTTTGAATTCCGCTGCATCCATGAATTGGGGGTGTTACACAATACATGACGCCGTCACCCATTGTAATCTACATATAGTTTTCCAAATTTCATTCATTAGGGTGCAACTTTGAGGGAAAAACCCTAGGTCGAATTTTCCAGCTTTTTCAAGGGTTCCAACCCTTTGAATCCTTCATGTTCTATTAAAGATAAGTACTCTTTCAATTCATTCAATATGTCTATGCGTTGTTTGAATATATCTTACACTTGTCTTCAATTTAACATGCTCGGCTAGATTTCTTTTGTGTTACGGATGATTGTATTCGATGTTAGGCTTAAGAAAACTGGCAGACTTCCATTGGTAACTTGCTTGAACGTCTTAAGAAACATGATCGGAGGTGTACTACGATATTTGGTTGTATTTAATGCGTAGGAGAATTCTAATGATCTCATGTTAGGAGCTTCTAACGGCTCGACATAGGAGTGAAGTAGGATCCTATAGAGTTAGGGAATATTGTACACGGCCCTACGACTAGTATTAAGGAATATAACCCGTCATCCATGCAATTGTAACAAGCTATCAACCTGTAAAAGATATTTAGGGAGTAATGAAACCTAAGTAAACACAACTTTCCCCATCATTGTTTACACCACATTAGTATAATTAGTTTCATTTCATTTTTGTTATTTTATTTTGATTGCATTTTTAGTTATTTGGGTTAGTTGGCTAGCAACTAATTCCACCCACTCTTCTAAAACCCGAGATTTTAATTGCTTTTATAAAATATAAAAATACAAAAAGAATCATCCCTCACCTCTAGACTTAGTTTAGGAGACTTTCTAATCCCAGCGACACTATTCCTGAGTTGAACGATCAATCCCCCGGTACTTGTCACTATACTATACTACAACGATCAGGTACACTGCCTGGTGGGGGTTGTAAGCTTCTTGAGATCCCTCAAGAGGTAAAGCCTGGTGCGATTCCCACGTACCAGTACATAGAACAGTAGTACCACCACACATGTTTGCATCAACGGAAGGAGGTGCGACTTCCACCTTTACTATATTGGTGGAAAATTGAACTGACAAATGGACATAACAATATATATCTCCATCATTTGCCCATCTAACACACTGTCTTCCTTTAGCTTCAATGAAAGTTGTACACTGCTTAGTCTTATTAACCGGGGTTGTTTCCAAATTATTAAAAAAGATTTCTTGATTACTTCTAGCTTCGACTACGATGTCACCCCATGTATCAGTCAGATAATCTACTGTTTCAGTAGTTCCTAGTAGAGAAACTTCGCCGTTCGCAGGCCCTGCACCTCAGTCCGACAAATTTCAAGCTTGGCCCTTTTTCTGCAAATTTGAACATATTAGGCCATGAAAATAGTGCCAGTGTGGCTCATACTTGGTGCTTATGATTTGTAAGTGGGCGCAACTCAAGCCATGAACAACCACTTAGTGTAGGACCAAGCACTCGATATTCTGTAACAGTCTCTTGGGTAGCTTCTAAACCATAGCCATAAGCCAACATTACCCTCTCAGGTTTCCCTCCATCACAAAAAAGACTTCACAATCCTTTTAATATATTTTGGTCGGCGACAATATAAAGAAGCAAACGGAAGACAGATACCTTCGTAAGAGGGGCACAAATCAAACCTTCCTTTTCTTTAGGGTGCCTATGACTAGTGCCCAGTACTTTGATATGTAGTTTCACATGCATCATGCCATGCCTATAAATTATAATGAATAGCGTTAGCATGATAAGGGTTTAGTGACATCATACACTTTAAGACGATGTATACCTTAAGTGAGGATCTTGTTCTATTATTGTCACTGAATAACCCATGAAGATGATTAATGCTCTCTTTTGATATGCCCATTAGAAGAATCCCGTTGCTTTCTCTACCAAGACGATGAACCTACAGTGGCGTATATTTAGAAAAAAAGACCTCCAATTTATATGCACCGGTCTTGATAAATTCGCTTATAATACGTGCTTCAGTATATTGGGGGTAACCAAAGTCCATCATTTCATCCAGTAATTCATACTTTCGAATTTTGTCAAGCATCAGCTTATATGTATAATAGCCTAACTAATTTTAATGTACTGAGGGTCAACGGTTTGAGTTTGGAACTCTATATACAACACAAAGCAGACCAAACTAATTCTTTGTATCACAACTACTATAAGTCCATAACATACCTGGTTGCTTGCATGACTATGTCCTTGAGCTGCTTTTTCGGCTCTTGAGCTTCCAAGGCAGCCAATGCCCTGAAATCGTAAACCAAAATATTATTTTTATCAGATTTATGTAAACCAAATATTATTTTCTACAAATATATACCTGATTGTTCATGAAAAGACGTTGCTCCAATGAAACGCAAAGTAACTCAAAATACATCTCTCAAATTCCTCCACCAATTTTATAAACATCGAATCCACTTGTGTCACAAAACCACATATATCCGTTGCAATTCGTGATGCAACCCGTTATACTACAAAAAAATATATTTATAGTACCGCTTTTACTGACCATCCACGATCACCAATAACTGTAGCGGTGAACTCTGATGCCAAGTACTTAAACATGTAGATTTCATGTTTAAAACATTGAAGGAAATGACGACTTAAATAAATATGGATCTCGAGAAAAAAGAATGAATCTTTACGCAAAAGTTCCCATTACACGGGTTGAGACATGAGTAGCAACATCGTACGTGCATTTGGCTAACCCAAAATCAGAAACCTGTGATATTAAGTGAACATGGTAAGTTTAAGATCTAAAGTGATCGAAGACACCTCAACAGTATAAAGATAATAATAGGCTACCTTGGCTTCAAAATTGCAATCTATAAGAATATGTATTGATAGAAGATTAAAGCCAAGTCAAAGCCTAATTCTCACCGTCTTCAGATTCACATACCACCTTTTGCTTTTCCTGTGGATGTGGTTATATATGTTAAAGAAAAGGTAAATTATTCAAAGACTACGCTTATCAAATATATATTACACACTATTAGAATCTTAACAACATCTAAAAGTTTGGGATAATCACTCAGATATTTTAGTATCCATGTTAGGACACTCGTTGTTGTATGCAAATAACACCCCAATGATGTTATTTGCTATTTGTTCATCACTTAACGCGTTTCCCTTTTTATCTCTGAAGTTCAGGAGATGACCAAAAGATTGTTTGCGAACAATCTATTTTCCTTTTATTTCTCGCATAATCTCACCAAAAATCCGACTAAGCCTTCGCCTTACCTTTGCATGCATATTTATATTATTGTATTAATAAGACATTAGTTAAAATAGAAAAAATATCATACATGAAAATTTATAGAAATTTTATCTTACGTTTTATTCAGCAGTAAAAAGCAAATCCAAATCGTCATTGGGTGGCTGCATATGGTGCACAAATAGTAACATATAGTGGGTTGCTAGGTCAGAAGCAATGTTACAAAATGAGCCGAATCAAAGGCCAAACTTCAACAGATACATTTAACATATGAATGAGCGAAGTTTTAGTGACAAACCTGCAACTGTGGTGGCAAGGCTTGTGGGTGGTCAACAATGATTGTTGGGAGTGCCTGAAAATGATGTTACAAAGAGTAACATTTGTTAAAACTTCTAGCAGATAGCACGTCTACAAAAATTGTAATATATAGTCCTAATAGAGCCTGGTTAGCTAAAAACCAGATTGTAAAATGGGTCTTTACAAAAGTTGTGGCAAGGAACCTACTTGTGAGGGCCTGAGTATATAAGGAACAAACTAATAGATCATGGTTTTATTTTCTTGGCGGGATTCCCCTTGTCCGCCCCTTTTATGATTCTTTTTTAGCTATTGCTACATGTTAATGTTGGTCTATAACGTAGATTAATAACCAAGAATTCAACTAATGCCATGGCCATTAATAGTTTACAACCTTTTTCATGAATTATTAATACACTTTTTCCAGCATAATTAGGAGAGAAATAATACATACATGCAATTATTTATACAATGTCATGATGGACTCTTGATGTGATTCTCATCTATAGCGTAGGTACAGAAAATATATATTTAGGAGCTCCTTGTATATAGTTACCTATAGCAAAGACATGACCTGGTAAAAGAAGCTATAAATTTAGAGATTAGAGAAATAAACTTACATCCTTAACAACCCACGATATGATCAATCTGAAAGAAACTTGTTGCCTTAACTATAACCCGTGTTCTTCCAGCCTCATTGGTGTTACCTAAGATGTGGTTTATATGGTGCATACTGTGAAAGTTAAGGAATTGATATTAACGAATAGGGATGAAGAGAGACTAAGACTTACCATTGTACTTGAGAGTCGACGTATTACTTGTCATTGTTGATAATAGACATGATAATAGACTTACATATAAAAAAACAAATGATAATAGACTTACATGTACCATTGTTGATGTAGAATAATCTGCTGCTATTGTAACAAAAATAATAATATATAGTTGACTGATATCATCCATACAGAATAAAGATGAATAAAGACACTGATTGATGGATAGTTTATGAATGTTTTAGGGTTACAGTTTATTTGTAATATAGAAAGATTTTGAGAAAAGGCAGTCACAACATGTCGATCTTCAAGAAGAAGCTGCTCCTTCTTCTTCTTCTTCTATTTTTTGATTTAGGGTTGCAGAAGGATACGTAAGAATGATATGAAATGAGTTGGGCTAGGTTATTCTGATTAAAGTACGGATTAGATAAATAGTTTTTTTTTTTTTTTTTTTTTTTTTTTTTTTTTTTTTTTTTTTGAGTTTATAGATTTGGCTTTGCAAAATATAATCAAAAAATTGTGTTGCTTTAATGGTTGGCATGTTTCCTAAGGTTTAAAATGTCCCAGGTTCGAATCAATGTAGGCTCATTTTTGTAAAAAAAATAATCCGGATTTTAATACCTTACAACTATTTTCGAAATTAATTAAAAAAATGCAAATAAAATAAATTAAAAAATTGCTTACATGGCCACAATGTGATTACATGGCTGATAATGAATTACATGGCAATGACTGAGCAATGAGGTGGCATTACGTATAACGCCTCCTGTTTATATATATATATATATATATATATATATATATATATATATATATATATATATATATATATATATATATATATATATATATATTTCCCCATCCAATAGGTTGGCAATCCTATTGATAAAGGTAATCTTATTTCTTGAACTTAGCACAAGCTTCCTCCGCGAAGGCTTGTCAAGCTATCGAGTCAAGTACCTGAATGTAGTTAGTGTATTTGTTTATTTATTACATTTAAATTAAGCGAAAGTCTTAAAAACGCGAAAAACACAATACCGGGTAACTTAAAAATATGAAACTTATAAAATGCCATAAAGTGACAAAATAACTAATTTCAATATTTTAGGTGAGACATAGGCTTGATGAAGTGTTAAAATGTTGTTAAAACTGAAAACGTAGACTTAAAAACACGTAAAACGTAAATGTGCAAAGTTTACGTAAAAATGAAAAAAATAAAAATATCACTTATGAAATATGCATGAAATGAAAGTAGAATGCCTAAAACTGGTGGACTGAACATAATTTAGCGTTGGTTTAAGTTAATGTATGTTTAACGATGTACGCGGGTGAACTTATCTAGTTACTTGTAAAAGTAAATTTTCGTGAAATTAAAATAGTAAGTAAAAGTAATAGGTTAAATAATAACCTGAAAAATACGAATTATGACAACCTTCCCCCTTTAGTGAATCACGTCCCGAGATTCAGCTGGCACCCCACGCATGGTTTCCTCATTAAGACTACTCACACTTGAACAATCACGGGCACTTATTCGTGCCCTTAGTTGATATATTGGTTCACAAGCAGGTATGGCATATCGTGAACGAATGGCTGATTATCTCTGGAAGTACAAGATCCAATATACCCCATAGGTTTGTTAATAATATGTAGTTAAAGGTACATAAGGCAGGGGGTGTCGCAAGAATGGAAAGACAAATAAAGATTGTTTCCGGTGTTTTAGAGCCAAAGATTACATGAACAAAATATTACCAGCTTATTGTTCTTGTTTTCATTTATTATTTTTCTTTTTACAACTCTTTTTGCTTTCAAAACCCTACAAACTTTATAAAAAACCCTTACAAAAACCCATATAAAATATTATAAAAACCCTTGTAAAAACACTTGCACCCCTCAAAACTTATATATAACAAAAACATAAAAAAAAAAAAAAAAAAAAAAAAAAAAAAAAAAAAAAAAAAAAAGCGTTATTATAATTAAGCTTACCTCCCTTAACGACCTTCTTACCACCACGGTGTCTAATTACTCCAGCCTTCTTAACCGTATCAAAAACTCCTAGAGGTGCCTTACCCTTTTTTGTATTCTATGTTTTCCAAACCAATGGCTTCATATCATCCTTACCACCCTTGGCAACCATCTTAAGAAATCGGTGTGTTAGTACTCTAACCATCTTAACCGTGTCTAAACAACCTCCAAGAAGTTCCTTAATCGTTTTTATATCAGTTGTTTTCAAAAGAAACGGCTTTGTATATTTCATGGTCATCATTTTTGGTTAAGTTATGGTTTTGAAATATGTAGGTTAGAGAGAGTGTGATAGGTGATGTAGGTTAGAGAGAGTGTGATACGTGTTGTGAAAATAATTCAAGATATAGAATGTGAGTGTGTGTTTCTGTGTGTACACTATGGGACATTCAAGATATAGCATTCAGATGCAAAGATAAATATTTTTAGTCTTTCTTTCTTCTTTCTTGAGTTCTCTTTCTTCCTGTTTAAGCTCACTTTCTTCCCGTTTTATCTCCCTTTCTTCTCTTTCTTATCTACCTCGAGCCTTTTATTCATTACTTCGATTTTCCTTTCCCTAGTGATCTTCATTGCACATAATTCTTAAAAAAAATTCGTTATTAGGGAATAAAAAAGATTGGGATGCCTTAGTCTTTCCTTTCTTTTTAGCAGCGTCTTTACCAATAGGTCATTGAATAGTTGAACCCCCACTATTTGATGATGCCTTACCTTTACTTTTTCCTTTCACTTTCCCTAATGGATAACCATTAAGAAAATGGAAGAAAATATATCTGTCCATTTATATTGTGACATGCGGCATTTTGGATTAAGAATTAAAAAACTATAAATTTTGATATATTTTTTATAAGTTTTAGAGAGAATTGCAAAAATCGTCCCTAAAGTTTGGCCAAATTGCACGTTTCGTCCCGGATGTTTGGAAAGTGCAAGAATCATCCCAGTGGGGAAACTTTTTGTGCAAATATCGTCCTCACATGGACGATACTTGCACAAAAGGTTTCCCCAAAAAGGATAATACTTGCACCAAAATTTGCCCACAGGGACGATCCTTTCACTTTCCAAACATCCGGGACAAAACGTGCAATTTGGCTAAACTTTAGGGACGATGGTTGCAATTCTCTCTAACTTTTAATAATAATACAAAATAATAAATACATGCAAAAAAAGGGTCGGATAACACATTTGCAACTACCAATGAAAATTTGACATGGGTCAAGGTTGGACATCACATTTGCAAATCATAAGTCGACCTAAATCGCCAATATATATATATATATATATATATATATATATATATATATATATATATATATATATATATATATATATATAATTTTTTTCCCATCCAATAGGTTGACAATCCTATTGATAAAGGTAGTCTTATTTCTTGAACTTAGCACAAGCTTCCTCCGCGAAGGCTTGTCAAGCTATCGAGTCAAGTACCCGAATGTAATTAGTGTATTTGTTTATTTATTACATTTAAATTAAGCGAAAGTCTTAAAAACGCGAAAAACGCAATACCGGGTAACTTAAAAATATGAAACTTATAAAAATGCCATAAAGTGACAAAATAACTAATTTTAATATTTTAGGTGAGACATGGGCTTGACGAAGTGTTAAAATGTTGTTAAAACTGAAAACGTAGACTTAAAAACACGTAAAACGTAAATGTGCAAAGTTTACGTAAAAATGAAAAAAATAAAAATATCACTTATGAAATATGCATGAAATGAAAGTAGACTGAACATAATTTAGTGTCGGTTCAAGTTAATGTATGTTTAACGATGTACGCAAGTGAACTTATCTAGTTATTCGTAAAAGTAAATTTTTGTGAAATTAAAATAGTAAGTAAAAGTAATAGGTTAAATAATAACCTGAAAAATACGAATTGTGACAGCCTTCCCCCTTTAGTGAATCACGTCCCGAGATTCAGCTGGCACCACCACGCATGGTTTCCTCATTAAGACTACTCATACTTGAACAATCACGGGCACTTATTCGTGCTCTTAGTTGATATACTAGTTCACCCTATTATATGTTTCTTTTTTATTTGTGTCTTTTTTCGGGTCGGGTTATCGAGTCGGGTTGATCCTCGGGTTGGATAAGAAAAAAAAACTAACTCACAACCCGACTCTATAAGAAATCAGGTTATCGGGTTTGGGTTATATTGTGTCGGATGATTCCGATTATTGATTATAAAGTAAGCTAGTTTTACATAAATGAGTTAGTAGGTTGGCAACTCAAACTTATATTTTACAACTCCTTTTGCTTTCAAAACGCCAAAAACTTTATAAAAACCCTTACAAAAACTATTATAAAATCTTATAAAAACACTGACACCCCCTCAAAACTTATATATAACAAAAACATAAAACCAATATATATATATATATATATATATATAGGGGCGCGTTATATGCAGTACTAATATTAGATGCAGTACTTTACAGTATCATTTAAACCAATAAGAATTTAGTATTAATAAACATTTTTATTTAATTGAAAAGGGTATAATAGTCAAAAACACTTTTTAGTTTCTTTTTGATTTTTTTTAATTAAAAAATGTTTTTAAATTCTCCTTAATTTTTGGAATTATTTATTTATTTATTTTTTTCACTATACATGTTTTCAGAAAAATGAAATGCATTTTCTTTTAATATTGTAAATTTACATATGTTTCTTGATAATTGCACATATGTTTCTAGTGTACATTTTTTAATCTTTGAAATTTATATCAAAAAACATAAACATAGACATACATGTAACCTCTAAATTTATAACAAACAGAAATATAAATACTATACACAAAAATCAATATCAAATGAAATACGATTTAAATACAAATGTATCTTGTTAAGTATATAGACATATGCCCATATATGTACACGTCAACCAAAAACATGTGTGCACTCTTCTAAGAACATGTGTGCACTCTTTCACAAACATATGTGCACGCTTCTACAAACATATGTGCATGCTTCACTTTCTTATCGAATTCATTAGAACATATGAACCGCGTGACCCATATTGAGCCCAAGTAGAAGCTTGTGGTTCTATAGTGCACTGACATTTGACGAATCGTCTCTTTCGTCCCATATTGAGGCCAACTCTTTTATGTGATGCCAATTGAGTAACTTTGACCAATTGTCTCTTTCGTTCCACCTGCCCAATATATTCCTTCATCAACATGATAATATAATCAAAAAAATGAATTACAACTATTTCTTTGATTTAACCAAAAACAATATAAACACTCGAATATAAAATAAAAAGAAGCAAATATTGACTAGTGTAAAAAATATGAGGAAAATGATTGTTGAAAAGTTCAACTGATTAATACTCCATAGGCCCACCTTCCCCATGTCACATCTTTTTTGCAAGATTTCGATCAAAGTGCATATATTTTAGCACAAATCGATACACATATCACTGCTTGATTATATCTTCTTAAACAAATGATACACACATATCACTACTAGATGTGCATAACGATTTCAACTATAGTATACTGTAAAATCATAGAAGTATGATAAATCCCACACCAGAAAATCATCCTCAAGAAGACAAAAGAGAGTCATTGCATCATTTTCTTTTTTCCATTTTACAACAGAAAAAAGGTGTGCATCAACCTATTCTTTTTCGTATGAAATTTTTAAAACCCATACTCTCATGTTCATTTTAGATTTCAATGGTTTGACATAGAGATTAACATGGAAAATCAACAAAAAAATAAAAACCGGATATTGAAACTTACTTGATAGCGGCATACATATTTTTTTCTTCATTAAATTTGTTGAAAAATTAACAAAAGAGAGATATGAGATAGAGGCATTGATTTTGATTTTTTGTGAAAGTGGGATAGTCAAACTGCCATGAGAATGAGATTCACGAGAGAGGAAAGGATTAATTTATTTGAACTAATCATATCCCTGTTTAGATGGACAGTTATGTAAATGTTATAATACGAAATTCCTTTATTGCCCTTTTAGTTTTTTAATTAATGGCTTGATCTTTCAATTAATTACATTAAAGGCACAAGTGATCTCATCCATAGATTAAATGATCCAACGATTCTAATTGGTCTAGAATGGTACTGTAAAGTACTGTATCTAATATTGGTACTGCATAGAATACAACACTATATATATATATATATATATATATATATACAAAAAGCGTTATTATAATTAAGCTTACCTCCCTTAACGTCCTTCTTACCACCTCGATGTCTAATTACTCCAGCCTTCTTAACCGTATCAAAACCTCCTAGAGGTGCCTTACCCTTTTTTGTATTCTTTGTTTTCAAAACCAACGACTTCATTTCATCCTTACTACTCTTGGCAACTGATGAGATCAAATAAGTACATTTTATTGGCATTATTTATCCTATTTAATTGACTTGTTTTATATTATATTGTATGAGAATCGATGCTTAGTTGTTTACTTTAGTAATTCTCATGTAAAAACATGCAGTAGGTGAAAGCTGATGATTTTGGATGAATTATGGAGCTAAATGATCAAGATTGGAAAAGTCTACTAAAATCCATGAGATGCGTCGTATCAGTCTCAACAGATACGCCGCAATATCATACTTAGATGAATTTGAAGACCATTGCCTGACTTTGAAGAATGCACCGCATCTCATTAAAACATGCGCCGCTTATGAATTTGAAGACCAATTTTTTCGCGTAACGATTTACGGTTTGCGAGATATTTATTTATTTTTTAAAGGTGAAAGTTTATTTTTATTTTTTTTTGATAAAAAAAAAATGAGTGGCTAAGATTGTTTGATTGGTTCTATGGTAAAAATTGGTTCTACACGGATCTTTTGGCTAACTGTATAATATAATAAGGCTCTAAAGATATGAAGTAAATTGTATAATATTAGATGTAGTAGAAAAATAAAAAACGAGAACAATTATACATCCTTTAGAGGTGTGCACATTTCTTAAAAAGTTATTAAAACTCTTTTGACGTTTGGTTTTCCTAGATTAATTTTCAAAATTTGATTCATTCCCTAGAAGGGCAAACAGTAACAAGATAGATAAATATTTAAAGAGTAATTTAGTTATTAGTAATACTAATTGAAATAAAATATATATTATAATTAATGAATTTGGTTCGGTTCGGGTTTTGTGGTTCGGTTTTTATGTCAAAACCGAAACCGAACCGGAAGTTCGGTTTTTTTTTAAATAAAAAACCAAACCATCGGTTTTTAGTTTGGTTTGGTTTTTTCGGTTTGGTTTCGGATATTTCGGTTTTTTTTTGCTCACCTACCACAATCTATATATAGGGTATGTTTGGTATGGAATGGTGTGGAGCCTTTTGGGCAGTGAGTGGTAAGCAATGAGCATTTTGAATTTTAGTGTCGGTTTGGCAAAAAATGGTGAGCTTTAAAAATTTTTGGGAAAACTAATTTTTCAATGTTTCTTTAAACAGCGGTAAGCGATGAGTTGTTGCTATTGGTCACTGCTACTTTAACAAACACACCCATAATTCCACGTACATTCATTATCAAAAAATAATAGTTCATAATAAATATTTATAACCAAAGTCATTTTAAATGATAATAATGAAGATAGTAACGCAATTTAAAAACCACACCTTGAAAAAAATATTGTATATTAGTCTAAAAATGTTGCAATAACATTGCATTGGAACCACAAAATAGATAAAATAAAAAACATCTGAAATCAGGTGAGCTGATGTGAAATTCCGTACAAGTAGGACCATGTATGCTCCATAGTGTATACGGCCAATTTTTTTTAAAGACGTGTTTTTTACTATCAAGCAAGCAATTATCATGAGACTATTTCTATCAACTTGGCTGATATTATACCCGCTCTTTATGAATTTAAAGATGACGTAGTTACAAACCATTTTAACAAAATCAAAAATGTTTTACCTTTTCTACTAAAGTAACCATAAAAATCGCAAAATTTTCATAATCAAGCTTTTGTTATATAAACCTTTGCAATTACTTTTACAAATTAGAGATATTGTAACATCAAGCTTTTTTAAATCGTATTCCGTAAGTGACTAGACGATTGTTCGTGGGCTCATTAGTTTGGTCGTCCATTCTTAGCGTCATATTGGTGTTCTCATAATTTTTCCCATATATTTGTGCCTTAACATTTCGATCTTTGATAAAGCTAGCTAGGTACAAAATATACGATCTCAAACTCTAAAATTTAGACGTTTGTATGAGAAAATAACAAAGAACTTTTTTAATTATATACTTATCACACCTCATTCACACACGCAATTTGGTTATCGCACATGCATCTATGACCAGAATGAACCTGGTACGTGTCTTTATTTATATTTCTATTAAATTATGCAAATATAAAAGTTGTTGTATGTTTAACTTATTTTAGCTTTATAGTAAAATATTTTTAATCTTAAAATACTTAAAAAGTATATACATTTAATTTTCTGATACAAAAAAGATTCATAACATGACACAAATCATATTAAATGTAAACAACAATTTGGGCACTCTTATGTCTTGAACTCTTGATATTGATTATTTATATTTCAAATGAAAAGAATGCAAAGGATTGTGTATTACGCGGGTCTTAAACTGGTTTTAGAATAAAAAACATATAAAGCATAATTATCACACACACATCACATAAAAGTCAAACCTATTTGACAGAGAGTGTGAGATTTTTAACATAATGAAATCCAAAGGGCTTCCGGGCATGGTGGTTTTGGTGACCAATGTTATTTGGAATGAGGTTGTTTGATAGACAGCTAATTATTTGGAACATCAGCAGCATGATACATATGAATGGGTAAACGAGGGCTCAAAAGGACTTCAAGTGGTGTCTTTTTCATGTTGGTCAGTCCGACACTCGCAGTCATATCAATAGGCTCCGTTGATGGTTTCGTTAACTCAAATCCTTGCAACAAACTTGCTAACGTTAGATACAAAGATTTGAGCGCAAAGTTAAGACCAGGACACATTCTTCTACCACTACCAAATGGAAGCAATTCATAATGTTGCCCTTTGATGTCCATATCCTTGTGGCTTGTCAAGAATCTTTCTGGTTGAAATTGGTTGGGCTCTGACCATATGTTGGGGTCATGGTGTAGTTTCCAAAGATTTATCATCAACCCGGTGCCTTTTGGGATGTTATATTCAGCTAGAACGCAATCATCCATGGACTCATGAGGGACCGAGAGTTGTCCTGGTGGGTATAAACGAAATGTTTCTTTGATGATGGCTTCCAGATAGACTAAGTTCTTCATATCCGACTCTT
Organism: Artemisia argyi; assembly: GCA_030686995.1. Taxonomy (NCBI): domain Eukaryota; kingdom Viridiplantae; phylum Streptophyta; class Magnoliopsida; order Asterales; family Asteraceae; genus Artemisia; species Artemisia argyi. Next base: position 82,272,485 of record CM060677.1, on the reverse strand, counting down.
CAACCAGTCTCTTCCTTCCAACATGCTCATCAATTTCGTCTTGAGCTTTTTTTAGTGCTTGCGGGTTGTTGAGCAGCAAAGATAAAGCCCATGTTAAAGTTACAGTTGTAGTGTCTAGGCCTGCGACCAGAATATTCTGCAAGATAGTTAACCAGTGAGTACTTTTGTATAAGGTTACAACTAACATGTTCTAGTTCTTTATTTGTATTGTAGGTGGCTAGTTGCAATTTATTTTACATGCACAAACCATTAAAACGTTTCTGGTGTGAAGCTTTAGATGATCATTCCAAATATTTTTATAATAAGTTACGAAAAACATGAGAAATTAGTAATCGATGAAGCTGCTATTGAATGCCTACTCAACTTGGAACCAATAGGGATGTTTGCTCAGTCGACTTGAACTAAAGAACATTATTTAACAAACCAAGTAAGCGAAGGTGAAAGGTAGTAACTTACTACAGCTGTTGCTTTGATGATTGTATCACAGTCAAAGTCGTGAAACTCGTCTTTGCAGGAACCTTCGAGAATGGAAATCAATACATCCATGAAGTCTGGTTTGCTTTCACCTTTCAGCCCCGTCTCTCTCTGTTTCTTGTGCTCATCTAACCATTCCTCAAGGATATTGTCAAGATCCTTAGCTGATAGCTTCATTGCCTTCTCGTGTCCTCCCAAATCCAAACACTTTACATAGGGAATGTAATCAGACACCACAAAAGTCCCACACAGCTCAAAGAACTTCCTTACTACCCTATGAACCCGCACAGCTTCATCATCATTGGGGGAGAATCGCTTTCCTGAAATTGTTCTACCAATGATGTTTAATATCAAGTTCCCAAACAATTCTTTCATCTCCACCCGCGCCATATCTGCATATGCACTCTTTTTGTTTGTCACCCAAGATTCAAAGATATCTTTCATGGATGCTCTAACTTCTTGGACACGGATATATCTAAGCATTTCCACATTTCGGTGAGAGAGAAGCTCTGCAATGACCATCTTGCGCATATGTTTCCAGTAATCACCATATGGACTGACCCCAAAACCGGCATAGTTATAGGCCATGAGTTCTGCTGCTAATATCTTTGGTCTACCAGCAAAGACCTTGTCGTTTTTAGTGAAACACTCTTTAGCGATCATGGGATCACTCACGACCAAAATTTGGTAAACACCAAGCTTGATGGTAAAGATAGGACCACATTCATCAGCCATTCTACCAAGAACAATGTGAGGTAGCTCAGATCCACCTAGAAGGTGAAGGTGTCCGATTATAGGCCATGCACCCTTTGCTTGTGGTGGACTTTTGATCTTGCTACTTTTTGTCATCTTTAGGCTCAACGTTTGGTATAGAAAAATTAGGGCCACGATAGGAAACGTGGCTGTTAGAGCGGTTTGGAATATTTCCATAGATATCATTGTTTTAAACAATTACCTATGTATTTCAATAAACGGAGTAATCTATATATATAGCTCAATCACTGTTGAATAGTTACATTTGTATGAATGTAGAACCAACCAGCTTTTAAAGCTAAGATGGGCCTGTAGCAGGAAAGGACTGTTTCTACAATTATACTTGCCGTAATGTGAGTTGGCCAAAATTAAGTCTGGTCATAACTCATACGAGACAACTCTAAGAGCCAGTTTAGATATATAGTGAATTATTTTGCTGGTTCTGTTGTTATAGTGAAATATAGTTGTGTAGCATTATCATGTCTCCAATTCTGACAAATGGGTCAAAGAGAAGAAACTTCGATCAAGTCTAGTGTAACTAGTAACGTGTCATCATTTATTTTATTTCATGATACACCAAACACAATAGTTACGTACTTCCGCTATTATTATTGCTAGCTGTAACTAATAATCTAATATGCCATAAATAGTGTATTTCAGGTGTCTAATAAATTTTTACCCAGTACATTGATTATAGTAGTGAAGTCATGAGATAACTTGAATATGGATGCTTTTGATAACTCTTGTAAAAGAGAGAACCAAATTTCCAAAATATATCTGTTGCAGGAAAAAAAGTAAAGTTGAACAAAAAATGTTGAACAGGTAACTAAGACAATTCTCAGATTAAGCAATCATTAACCGGGTAATTAATATATTTTTTTTAAAATTTAAGGTTGCAAATTAGTGACTACTCAGTCTGGCGAAACTGATCACACGGATTTTCGCCTTTTCGATCTGCACCCCAGGCGTTTGTTTCTTTTGTGCATCTATGCAGTAATACAGCATGTGACAATGGATCACAAAATTAGAAACAGTGAAGTTTCTCAACATTCTTTGACCGACGCTATATGGTAAAGACCATTTTGGTTCATTTTCAATCGGAGAAATCATACAACACTTTCAATGTGTTGCAACCGTATAAACTTTAGCATACATTCCTGGAGTAAGCATCCAGATTTCAGAGTTTAAGGTCTTTAAAACTAGCCTAGGGATCCAACTACCTCAAAATTTAGGGGACTAAGGTTCACTTTTCCATATTTATCAACACAAGCCCCTTCCACAGTATTTAACTAACTTTTACACATAATAATAAATATGATGTGAAGTTTATCGTTCTATACATCATCAGCGTCATGTTTACATGTATGGTTTATTCTTTCAAAATCTAAGAAAATTATGGATGTGTTGTCCTTTGTACGTTGCACTCTCGCCTCCGCCAACAATGCTTTTGCAATGTTCTCTGCTGAATCTTGTTCGGAACTCGCATCGCATCTCTCTCTTGCCTGCAGCAGATAATATGGGTTAGAAGTGAGTTGACATAATAGATAATTGTTTTGGATCAATGCGTAGGAAGTTTAACCTGATGGACAAGTTGGATGGCCTTCTTAGAATTAACGACATCCCAAAACCCATCACTGCATTTAATTTCACGATATTAGCATCTCATACGTTCAAGCATCATAACAAAGAACTGAAAAAATCACAGGTAAACTTTATAAATGCATGCATGGGGCACATGAACTTGATCTTGATCTAAGTTCACAACACTGAACTTGGTTCAATGTGCTAACTTTATGACAGATGGTTCTGAATCAGATTTTGTTCATCGCTGAATACTGCACAAAATATTGTACTTTTCCGCTTACCAAAAACTCATGGCAGTTGCTCAAATATCTATTCTGTGTTCTTGGTTTTTCAGTGCAATGCCAAGTGTCAATGATTTACTTTTGTGCCAAGCTAAGTGTGATGTCAATAGTCAAGCTAAGTTTGATTTAGAGGAAGTCTAGGTATATGAAACCTAAGTTGTTATCTCGGTCCAAAATCTTGTATCGTTCAAGGTCCGATACACGAGATATCGTTTATCGCGGTGAGATATCGGTGAGATATCGGTTTTTATATTTCTAGGATATTAAATATATATACATACATATACTATATATATATAGTGTATCTTTATTTTCAGAACCCTGTTAAGTGCGGGAACTGCGAGAACTCTAATTTTGCATTAGAAAACATGCATGTTCATATAAAACAAGTATTTTTTCTTACATACACCTTAATACACATACATGCATAACATACATGTTCGTATAAAAACCTGTTAAGTGCAACAAATCAATGCAAAATGGTTTTATTTTTAAAACCATGTTAAGTGCGGAAACTGCAAGAACTCCAATTATGTATTAGAAAACATGCATGTTCATATAAAACATGTATATTTTCTTACATACACCTTAATACGCAGGCATGCGTATTAAGGTGTATGTAAGAAAACATACATGTTTTATGTGAACATGCGTGTTTTCTAATGCAAAATTGGAGTTCTCGCAGTTCCCGCACTTAACAGGGTTCTGAAAATAAAGCTCCCCTATATATATATATATATATATATATATATATATATATATATATATATATATATAATAAACTAAAGTATGAGGACTGAAGCTGGACAAACTAAAGATTGGTTTACTTCTTATTGCTCTCTTAAGATAGATATGCAAGGATAACTAAAGTATGAGGACTGAACGTGTATTTTCTGAGACTATATAACACATTCTAGGGTTATTAAAAAACACATACGCAGCTCTCATTGTATTTTTCCAGATCCACCAACAAGAACAGCGACAAGACAGACCAACAAGAACACAACACCAACAAGAACATCACCAACAAGAACACAACACCAACAAGAACATCACCAACAAGAACACAACACCAACAAGAACATCGAAGGGGAAGAATCATGGTCGGATTTTAGTGAACTCAAGATCCGACCCAGAAAAGTCAAAGTCAACGTCAAAATATCCAGAAAAGTACAATATCGCCGATTTCAATATCTCGCGATACCAAAATATCGCCAAAATATCGCGATATTATCGGATCCGATATTTTGACCGATATTTTGATCCGATATTTTTTTAAGTGGCGATATACGAGATATCGACGATATATCGCCGATATTAACTACACAGTATGAGACATAAATTTAAATTAGCCCTTTGTTGTTTAGAGTGAGGAGCTATCCCCCTTTATATTAAAGACTAAACCAGTACCTAAGAATATTCAAGTCCCGTGAAGCTTTAAGCAATGTCTAGCTTAACAATATCGTCAAAACTGTTCATGTCAAATAACCACTTCAGATATTAAATAAGGAACAGTATTTTCTTGTAACCGTCCTACTCAGGCAAGTCATTCTGGAGGGAAGGCTAGACATGACATTTTTCTTTGCTCTTTCTCGAGCTCTTCAGTGCTTAACATTAACCGATATTCAACTAGAAAACTCGAGAGAAATGCCTTTGGGAGCGTTCGCCAGTAGGCAGTTCTTCCGTCTCCACTTTTGGGAAGAATTTAGAGTTCTGCCTTTTTTTGACCTAGCACCCCCCGTCCTCCTTGGTTTTAAGCAGAATCGCGGTCAGTGGACTATAGGTCCCCAAGCCCATAAAAACATCCTAGGTTCTATCACATATGCTCTACATGCTACAAAAATCAATAAGCTTCTAAATAATACATGAGATCATATCCCTGAACAGTAGAGCATTGCAAGATCTTCTAAGGTTGTTCCCAATAAGGCTATGTTGGCAATCCATCAGGTGCAGTTTCACACCTAGGTAACAAACAAATAGAAAAGCACACCGCATGACACTGATGACACTAGCTCCTTAGTTGAATAAGCATTATCACTTCTTATTAAAGGTCACTAAAAGGGTGGTTTGGATCGAACTGAATATTCAGAAATTAAATTTTATGCTTCAATTCTGGGCCAGAAAAATTTAGATTTTGTCGAAAATTTTATTATTTTGCTCCGGGTTATTTAAACGCAGCAAATCTGAAATTTTTAGGGTGAACCTCACTTCTGTTATGTTTCCTTTCGATTCAGTGGTTTTGTTACAGATACTGAAGGCTTTCAGATTCATCTTCTTCCTCATTCATCGCTATAATTGATCTTCTATATCTAGCACCTACCTCCGCCCCTCCCTAACCTTCTAAAACGCCACAACCCGCTGCCCTGGCTCACCAACCACCATTAATACCACCAACCCTGAGCTGACTTCTGAGAGTGCGTGAAAAGGAGAGATAGAAAATGGAGAATGAGATATGAAAAAATCAAAGTCAGCTTTGAATAATAATGAGATTGGTCACTGGAAAGGAAGTTAATAAAAAAGAGTCGGTTTCCTTCATCCCAACAAAACTCGATGCTTTGGTAATTAGGGTGTAGGGAGGTCTTATTTTCACAAAAGCACTCCACGGGATAAAGGATTTGGTCACTGGAAAGGCATTTAATATGAAAATAAGAAAGTGTAGGTTTCCTTCATCCCAACAAAACGCGAAGCTTTAGTCATTAGGGTGTAGGGAGGTCTTATTTTTGTGGTGACAAAAGAGCTCTATGGGATAAAGGATCTTATGTTTGTGCTGATTAAAAATAAGAGTCAGGTCTGTGGAAAGAAAGATTAAAGTCAGGCCACATCAGTTGACGTGCAGGTCTTATGTGGCACATCATATGTCATGGCAGTTATACACTCTTCCCCTACAGGAGAACTAATATGACAAACCGGATGAAAGTGGGTCATTATGGGGAGTACAGGTCCTTCTATGCCTAAAAGAAAAAAAAAAGAAAAAAAAGAAAAAAATTTCAAAGTAGATTGCTAATTTGCATAAAGAAAAAAATATCAGCGGCAATCATGTCCCTACATTAAAGTGAAAATATCTTCTTCAGAATAACTAATGACATTGTTAATCCCAAAGCCAATGACCAAGTACCGTCTACGTGTTCACAAACCATACACCCAATCGCATATTGCTAATCTATTCGATTCTGTGCCCGATGTGTGAAGAAGATGTAGAATCTTTAGACCATTTGATAGGTCGCTGCTCATGGTCTCGTAACATCTGGAACCTTGTTTTTAGATGGTGGGGTTTCTCTCTTTCTGGGGATCTCGATTACAAATGTGTTTGCAACTTTGTTAATCGTTTGAGTACCGAGAAAAAAAGGATGTTCTCGCCATTTCATCTTCAATGCTTTGAAGCAGTCATTTTCACTTCTGTATGGCATATTTGGAGAAGCAGAAATACTAAGGTTTTCCGCTTAAAAGAGTCCACTGGTTGTGATATCTTCAAGGATGTTCAAAGTTTATCATTTTGTTGGGTGAGTAACAGGTGTAAGAACATTAGATTAGATTGGAATCTATGGGTGAAAAACCCGATTCTAGCTATCTCTCCAATCATGTAATGTTCTTTGTTTCTTTCTAGCATCTTGCTAGATTTTTGTGTTCTAATAAAAAACCGCCATTCAAAAAAAAAGTAGCAATCATACAGCACGGTGTCCCAAACTATATAAATTTTAATGCTCATATAATTAACACATGCACTCACTAAAAAAGAGCAACAAAAACTAGATAAGCAGAAACTACCATTATTTTTTTAACTTTACCTGGCCATTATAGCAAAATCCCGGGTGTCTGAGTTCATGTAAACCACCTGACTTATGTAAGGTTCAGAGCTAAATCGAGCATCCTGCTGCTTAAGATACTTGTCTCCCAACATCCGTGCAAGGTTTAAACCTGAAAGTGTATCCAACTTTGCTGACTGAATATGAGTGACATCATGAATATTAATCGAGGTTCTAAGAAACTATCTACTACCGCATAATCGTGTTTCCCCGGGCTTAAGAGGTTCTCCAGCTGCTTGAATCCGCAGTCTTTCAGCATAACTGGCTACTCGATGGTCTTCTGACATCTTTATTAGTTTCCCATCAATGCTGCACAGCAATTAATACATTTAATTAAAGAAAGGCCGAACAATAACATATCTAACTATTTATAAATGAGTAAAAAAAGAGCAAACCATTAAACCATCTAAAACTAGACCCAAAAGGGAGCATATATCATTATATTGGTTAAGCTAATAATAAAGTGTTCTCAAGCATTAACATATGTTACTGCTATAAGTGAAACAAAACTCTACCAGATAACTAGAGAAACAAAAAATAGCAAGTGTTTGGTTCAAGGGTATAGGAATGGAGGACTGGAAATGAGTACTACAGAGTGCTTCTTTCAAACCATATAATCGTGAGTTTTCCACATCCAACTAAAAATGACAGGCTTTTATAGAGCCATCTGATACTATAGTAAAACCTATGTCAGGTCTGAGTGAGTCAAAATAATATACCATCATGTTGGTTATAATAATATGTTCTGTCAAAATAATATACCATCATGTACTCCTTAATTGAAATTTATTTGTTAATTAGCCACAGGAGTGGTTGCTGCACAGTGTAACCAAGTGTAAACTTTACAAAGTATCCTATCGATCTACAAGAATGACCATAGAAGTTTATATATATGGCACAAAACATACTTTGCGATACAGGCTGAATCTCCAAGATTTGCACATTGAGCGAAGTAATTGTCATGACCATCAGCCCAGATTAGAAGCACCGTTGCAGTACATCCCTGAAATCAATATGATTAGTAAATTATATGAGACCAAAACCACAGTCACACAACATATCAAAAGTATAATAACATGATCTCACATAAGTGTGAAGGAAACAAAACAAGCTCTTTTATAATGAAAAGGAAGTGAATTTGATTTGTTAGAAGCCAGGATAGTACTATATACAAAAGAACCATTTCATAACTTTGTGTTGCTACCATTCAAAGATAATTAGAATACAGAAAAATATACATATATCCTAGGATCATTTGATAAAATATCTAACATAGTTAATCATATTTTTCACAAACTGTTATACGAGTAGATTGCTTATACATTTATTAAATATACTTCCTACTAAATACTACTCTAAAGCGTCTGAAGTCCATTAAGATATGACTAAAAGGTTACGTGGTGATTTATGTACAGAGTGTATTTCTTCACGCTGTGTTTGATCTCATACAAAACCAACATCAAGACATAAGGCAGAGGCTAGATACGTAAAACAAGATAGTTAGATATGTACAGATAAAACAGACCTTATATAAAGAAGAAAAACGTTTGAGCTTATATATATACAATCTATAAAGAGAACTGAAGGGAGAGAAGAACCTCATATAAGTTGTCCATACGCTCTTCTGTTTGGGAGAATGCTTCTCTAAGGACATCTGAAGCATCACAACGTGAAAAAACCTTCTGTCTTCTGAATGTATCAGATAAGATTCTAGTAACTATCTCTGGCACTAATCTGCAAACGATTTATTCAAAACTTTAAAAACCATATAAAAAAGTAATGAACAACAGCTGCTTGTTCTAACTCGGAAGCAGGTGCCTAAAAACTATGGAGCTTTGTTGAAAACTTGTAATACGAAAACAAGTTTCAATCAGAGCTGCCAATCAGTAATCTTATTGTTGTGTGGCGTAGTCTAGATGTCGAAAAACAACGTAAACTTATACTACTACAACCTATGCAGAAAATACAGTAAAAACTGAATGTATCTGGTAACATTTGCAGAGAGTCCGTCACACTGCTACAAAAAATTTAACTGATAGGTAATGCCTCACCCCAAAATAATTTGAAAAGCAAAAACAAGTTGTATTTAAACTAAATTATCAAACACCAGATATCACGTTAAAATATGCAGATGGAACAACAAAAATGCATGCTGCTCCAAATTTTAAAAACAGCGTAAAATACAATGAGATATTAGAAAGCTACAGCCAACCAGCAATCTAGAGTGCTGCAACCACACGTCATGAGGCGAACCAGCAATATAGAAAATTACAACGAGTCCAAGGCCAATTAACAAAATGTCATACTTAGCTTATTGAGACAACCTAATCATATTATGCCATATAAGAAAAGTTTCTCAAGCAAGAGAAACATAAGACGACGATGAATGAAAAAGATAATACCCTCATGAAAGAGATAGAGACAATATCCACAAATAATAAGCATATAAGCAAATATTACGTAACTCTTTTAAATGATGACACAAAAGATGGAGCCTAAAACTGGGAATGAGTGAGTGAGAGGGTAAGAACATTGAAACTACCATCTACTTGTTCACAAAACTGACTAAAGAAGAACCGCATGTGCCTTTGCTCATGTAAAGAAAAAAGCAAGAGAAAAAAGGAATACTGACTTGCTGGCAGATGATGCAGCGGCTACTCCACCATGTCCGTCAAATATGGCAAACAGTCCAAACTACAAAATGGAAATATTGTAAATCATTTAGCCCATCTAATGATGGACCTAAGCTTGAACAAATGATTCAATAAATTATGGTACCTGATCAGCCCCTGGCAGAGGCCAATAGTAATCGCAGACATCTTCCATTGGCAGTTTCTTCCCACCTCTGCGCACAGACATGGAATCTGACACTACCCCAACACCAGATGGGACCTTACTAAGCTGAGATGTAATTTGAACCTACAAACAAAGAGAAGATTCAGTAATACTTATTAGATATAAAAATTGATTAGTAACACTTAAAAAAAAGATTGCTCAACAAGATACGATGATACTTTTTTTTTTTTTTTTTGGAAGAGGAGGGGGGGGGGGGGGGGGGGGGGGGGGGGGGGGGGGGCTGATTAGAATATTTGTAAAACAACATGTTTTCATTCAGAACCTCAAAATCATTCAGAGCATATAATCATTCAGTGCTAAATTACTCAGTTTTAACAAAGAGCCCCTAACTCTCCAGCCCAGACTAGAGACATGGTACCATAGTAAAATATATATACACTACTTGGCATATATTTTTAATACCTTCTGATCATAAAAGAAAGCTTGAACAAGCAGTTTTCAATGAAATAACGAACGAATAGATATGCAAATCTATGAAGGGAATAGAAATACTAATAACAGCCAACAGAAATTTCATGTATTTAACTCTAAATCCGATAATATAAACCTTACTCGCTACAATTACAATAGTAATTACAAAATTGTGACTCTGATAACAGGATAGCAGAAAGGAAATAATGCAAATCACATAGAAAAAAGGTTGTGAAAGTTTCAGTTTGAAGTGGACCATAAAATTATATCCTTCTCTACTACAAGATATAGTAATCCAAGTTCATCACCAGAATGCCAGATACTCTTATCAAGGAAATGACACCAGGTACCAAAACCAAAAAAAATAAACAATTAGAAGACGTGAAGTACTACTGGAAGGTTAACTGTGAAAGTGAGTGACTTTAATTGTGTCAATATCCAAAGAAAAGCCTGTCAGAGAAGTATCATCTTGACAAGTTCCTAATTTTGAAGACAATGCATGAAGAAATTGGTACTATTAAAATCCCAATATTTCAAAAGAATATGAAATGCTGCATCTATAACTTTGTAAAACCAAAATTTTACAGATCACGCATCTTGGCAAAAAGACTCACAGATATCTTCGAAGTTGTGCCAAGGGTTATTGTGTCTCCACTAGTCAGCTCAACCGGATCACCTCGATGTCTACTTCCAATTTGCGGATGGTGGACTGGCTTGGAATTCAAAAGAGTTCCGTTTAAGCTGCCCATGTCAACTAGCTCCCATTTCAATTTCTGAAATCACATAATTTTTTGTTTAACCAAACACAATCGGAAACAAATAAAAGAACTTAATATACTGGCACAGCGTTAAAATCTTACATTAAGGTTCCAGTTTATGACGGCGTGTTTTCCTGACACTTCTGAATCCACCACCAATAAATCACTAGGTAGAACTCTACCAAGAGTCAATTGGAGCTTAGATTTGTTTGTTGATTGTAATGTGTAATGTGCGCCGCGTGAAGGACCAGAAATAACCTCCAAGTTAAGGATGCTTCCTGCACTTCTAACAGAGATATATGATGACATTTCTAGCCAATTAATTCAACCAATAAAATACAGAAAAACACGAGTTAAAGGATAAATTACTTTGATCTGCTGCATTAGAACTGGAAATAAACGTGTCGGAAGCATCCTTATCTGATCTGATTATCGACTTGTGACTTAAATCTTCCTCCTTTGTATCATATTTCTGTTCTCCAGGAGAGTCATTAGTAACGGTAGGACGCTTCAAAGTTTGACCAACCACAAGATTCTCAGAAGAGTCAGAGATATCAAGAATAAGACTATCACCTGGACAGATAAAACACGTTGTCACAAATACTATAGAGAAAAAAAACTCTAATCATCAGAAATATATATGTATATATAAATAGAAAGAAAATGACCATGTGAAAACTGTGGAGGAAGCGGTGGACGGCCATGTTTATATACAGGAGCAGTTTGTGGTGTAGTGTGAGTTGACGACTCTTGTGAAACACTATCGGTAGGATGGTCGGTCTCAATTGCATCCGAATCTTGAGAAACGAGAGGTCGTTCTACGTCTTCTTGAACCTAGACATAATAACGAACATGTCAGTCAGGGACGGATGTATGTAGTAAAGTATCCCCCTGGCTAGGCGGAAAAGTTTTTTTTTTTTTTTTTTTTTTTGACCATTTTTCGAAAGTGCCCCCCACCTGCATACTAAAACCCAACATTCAACACTCTAAAGCCTTATAAATCCTTCATCTCTAAGTAAAAATACTCGATTTATCATTAGGATCCTAGTTTTTTCTCCCGCATTTTGTTGCTATTGTCAAAAAAAAAAAAAAAAAAAAAAAAAAAAAAAAAAAAAAAGCCACCCACATCCTATTTTCGCCACAGTAGTAGCACTGCGGACAAGATAGGGTAATAGAATCTAAAAGAGTGAGAAAAAAAACCTAAAAATTAGTAATTAATAAGTTGAATTAAACCAAGAATGAATCTTTATTTCATATTATAATAATGTGATGAATTAATAAATAAATATTGAATGAATAAAAAAAGATGAAGATCGCATTTTGATTACATCAATGGGAGAGGTGGCCTTGATGGTATTGGAGCGGTAATTACGATTGAAGAAACGCCATGGCTTCCAAGCGAAAAGAAGAATAAGAATAAGAATAATTAGAATGATGACAAGGATTAACATGTAAGATGAATTCGCCTCATTCCACATCAACGATTGACGATGATGATCATTCATTTACCCCCACAACTATAAGATTGATTGATTTTTTATATGATGATGATGATGATGATTGTATCTTTGTGTCCAAACACCCCCGGTGGTCGCTTCAAAATGCTCCTAACTTTTTTTACGGGACTTTGTAAATTTTGCCTGTGTAATTTTTTATTATATTCTTTTCTTTTTCTTAAAGCTTCATTTATTTGTTTTTATCGGATGTTTTTAATCATAGAGTAATGTTATTTAGGCCTACAATCCAAGCCTAAATACATGTTTGTGTATGTGTATCTAGGGTTTTTTAGGGCTAGGGTTTTTGTTTGTGTATGATATGTATTTTATTGTTAGGGTTTGTTAATTAAAACCTCAAGAGTGTCTATAAACTGGTTATTTCATTTTCGTATGTGGCTAGTGATTTGTATAAACTGGTACATAGTTAGATGCCTAAGTCTGTTACATATTTAAAGCTTATATATTGTGGTTAATCTGCCTAAGTTTGACAAATGAGGGTTGTTTTGGGACTTCTAATCCCCCATCTGGTTTTAAGTTAGATGCCTACACATCTTAGAATACACAAATGATAAACTAGTTGTTTTGTGTGTTATTGTAAAATCAAACTTCACATGCTTTTACAAAACAATTTTCAGGATTTTATGTCGGAAACCTTTGTTTTTGTCTTTGTGATCGATCTAAGTATTGCATCACTCTGGTGGTTAGCAGTTATTCTATGGGAATCTTTGGGGGATAACGGCAGTGGTAGTTCCATAAATCCTTGAACCATAGATGATTTGTTTACTTAACTCGGTAGTCGGGCTCAGATATTGGGCCTCAGATTATTCTCCTGCTTATTCTGTACCCTCGATCAGGTTCAATCTAGTTGGGCAACTAGGTTGAAACATTACTGGTGATTGTAATTGCGAAGACGTAATTCAAGGGCGGTACACACAATTTTGTAAATTCTTTTGGAAATTGTGTGAACTTTAATTTTCCACTAACCAAATACAATAAACATAGCAACTATTTAAAATTGTTTAAGTTTGACATAAGTTAGTGTAGTATTATTTTTTACTTAATTTCGTTACTATACTTTAACTCGAAATTTAGTTTAAAGTTGCGGTTAGTAGTTTAAGGTAGCTTAAAGTTCTGGAATGATTAAGTCACAGGGAAAGTTTGATTTTAAGTTAGCATGAAATATATTTGGTCATTAGTAGTTTAAGCTAGCTTAAAGTTGCGGTTATGCGGATATTGTTAGTAACAAGCAAACACGAATGGTGGAATAGGACAATGTAGGAGATTTAGATGTTATATTAATTTAGAAGTCATGCAACTTAATTCAATGTTAATATATTTGAATTAGATCTTGATGTTTGATTGAATTGAAAGTATTCAGATTTTATGAGATTAAGACTTTATTTATTTACTGATTATGTGTGTGAGTATAGAATTATTGATGTGTTTATGATGATGAGCCTGTAAATTTTATTTAAGTGTTTCATTTAAAGTCTAAGGAAGAGACCTCATTGTTGATAAAAAATAGTTGAGAAAGATCAAAACACAAATTTTGGAAACTATTTATAGTTGAAATAAAAAATTTAGGAATCAAATGATAAAATAGTTGGTTAAATGTATAGTGTTCATTTTGGACATTGAACATTTGGTTGAATCTGCATGTTAGACAATCAAACTTACTTATACACTTGTTTTCGACGTACAACCTTATATTGATTCTTAGAAAATGGTTTGAATATTTCGCTAAGTGTAGGTAATAGTTTACTTAAGGTCTGTTGTTTCAATGTGTTAATAAGTTGGCGGTATTAGCTTGTTTATGGTCACTCTAAGGATGTTTAACGGATATGGTAGTTGAGACCTTAGTGTTGATCAACAATAGTTCAGAAAGACCAAGCACACAAAATTTTGAGAAAAAATTGTAAACTTAAGTTTTCAAATAACTATTTTTTGAAATTGTTTATAGTTGAAATCTGACCCATTATTTACTCTAATTTGCTTGTTATAGTTGACATCAAAATATTATGGTCTGTGATGATACGTTGAAGCACAGGTCCAAAGTGGGGGTGCCAATTGCCGAGTAGGTGACCTGTTTATCTGTATCACTCAAGAAATGAAAGCAACGTTAAGAGTAATGCGGGACTTTCTCCCCGTATTAGACTTCAACGCTCAAGTCAGTTGGTTTTATAAATAAAAGCTTAAGGAGTATATTATAGTGAGAGAGAGAAAGAGATCGATGGTTGTGTTGTTGTGCGTTTTGAACACTTACCAGCTGCTCTATTTATAGGCCGCAAAATTGTAAAGGAATCGAATATAATCATGATATATTCCCTGTGGTACTGACATCTGACCAACAGATCTCAAATGGATTCTTTAGATAGGATTCTTCCATCAGTTCATGTATCTTTTAGTATGTCACATGCATGCATCATATATCTTTTGGTATGTCACATGCATGCATTCTTACGTGGACAAACTAATTTGAGAATTTCATCTAGTTGTGTATATGATATGTTGTTGGCTTTGTTTAACGGCGGGAAGGATGACACTCTACAAGGGTCTCCTGTTGTATCTCACTCGACTGACTTTCCACCGGACTTAGGCTCGTATGGTAATGAGTTCCGGCTACCCAAAGGGAATTTGAGTTTGGTAGTGGTTCCGGTGTGTTGCCCCTCGAAGGATGTCTTCAGTGTAACAGGAGTGGGAATGATACAGACATGATGGACATGGAACATGCTAGCCAATTTGCTAGCGGCACGGATCAAGGCCGTAGATCAAACACAGAGCAACAAGGGTACGACCCTTTAAATAATCAACTGACTACTACTATGCAAGAGCTAGTTGCGGCTCAGTTGAACGCGAACATGGAGCGCGATATGAATAGCTTGCGGGCTGAGAGCGAGGAGCTGAAGGCCTAGTGTGAGCTAGCATTTTCATCCTATAATACCACGGTGGCAGAGCTGAACAGAGCGAAATAGATGGAGGCTGATCTAAGCGCCTTGTTGTCGGCAATGCACAAGGAGAGGTCCGAGTTGGCTGATGACCTTTCATGGGTCATGCATAAGGGCATGCAAAAAATGGTCAAGAAGGTGTTTGAGAGCGATGAGTTTCACCGAGAGGTTTCGAAGTTGCTACGTTTTATGGTTGAGAAGGGCCTTTCGCTAGGATCTCAAGAGTCGCTAGATGAACTAATGTCGAAAAAGGTTGCCAAAGCCATCAAAAAGCTACGAAAGATGAGATGGGGATGTGTAAACGAGATAACGGGTGCTCCGGGGCTGTCGGTTGCCTTACTCTGTTATGCTCTTCGTCACCGCGGCGATAGCTCAAGCACTTGATGTGGGTTCTCGGGCAGTATCAGGTGGTGATAACGGATAAGTAGTTTGTGTGCGACTGTGCGTTAGCCTTTGTGGTTCTATGTATGATATATTTCGAAGATGGTTGTTTTGGGGTGATGTTTACAAACCATCTTTCTTGTAACTACTATGTTCTGATGCAATGTTTGTTTGGTTTGTTTGTTTATTCAGTAGCATGCCTTTGATCTATTTAATTCATGCATATGTTCTATTACAAGTACGTGCAAGATATATTGTCCTTTAATATTGCCACTGACATACATATTATAACAGTGTACATGTACGTCGAGTATATTTTTATTTATGTATTTATCTTTTATTGATTTGTAGTGAGCACTACTAACATTATTTACTTCATGCATGTTTATCATATGCACGATTGTTATTCTCTTGCTTTGGTTTTTTCAAAATAATTTAGTTTTCATTTATTTGCCCTTCGTAATATAGCGCTTTTATTTCGATCGAGTATTTGTTTACTCAAACATTTTTGTTGAGTGTATGATTAGGCTCGGTGAGCCGTATCCCTTTTTATGGCAGGAAAATATCCGGATTTTTATTTTTCTCTTTTTTCTTTTTGAGCTCGTATCCCTTTTCATGGTGGGATGATAGTTCGGTTTATACCGTATGGCCTGATTGCCTTATATGTTCATATATATATATATATATATATATATATATATATATATATATATATATATATAACAGGAGGCGTATGACGTCATTAATGCCACCTCAATGTCCAGTAATTCATTATTAGCCATGTCATCACATGTAAGCACTTTTTTAAATTTATTTTATTGCAATTTTTTAAATTTATTTTATTTCAATTTTTTAAATTTATTTTATTTGCATTTTTTTTAAATTCGGATTTAATTTGTACAAAAATGCAATATGTTGGATTGAAACCCGAGTCTATTACTCCAAAAGTAAGTACCTCAACCAATTGAGCCTGGTCATTAGTTGTGATATACAATACAAACTCAAATTGATATCTAGGAAACTTATTAAAGGCATAAATAAATTTATATTTGTTTTTTAAAATATATCTACTAAACTTGCAGAATAAGCCGTGAAACCCTAAAACATTATCCACAACACACAAATCTAAACCCTCCAGTCATGTTTTTATTCACGATCGATTAGGAGAAGAAAAAAAACGCTTCGTCTTGGAATTGTAAGTAGGGTTTTCTTTTTACATCACCAAAGTATTATGTAAATTTGAGTTTGACGGATCTTTTATACCAATAACCTTATGACAAATCTCGTGTGTTATGCCATTTTTTTTGGGTTTATACATATGTTTAGTTGTTTTTTAATTCGTAGTTGTCGAAAGGGTATATTTCGAAAGAGGTGAAAGTATTAGAGACACTGTTGGATACAAGGTACGTTTAAAGTCGGTATACATATACTGTTATGTGTTGTTACTGTTACTGCTTGTGCATCTATATAGTGTGTATCTAAATCCCTCAGAGTATAAGTTATTCAGTGTGGATATTTTTATCCAATCCAATAATCTAACAGACGTTGTGTTTTATTTTCTACTTATATCATGGGTCATGTGGTTCCTGAAATTTGCTGCACCCAAGGTTTGTATTCCAATCATAAATACGTGTATACATTTCTGATGTTAAGTGTCACACCCCCAATTTACCTGACTTGCAGCGGAATGGAATACCTGGGGGTGTCTGTCATAGCACCACAGTTACAGTTACATTGAACGACCTAAAGTGTCATTTGGAAAATACTGCATTTGATCATTGAAATAATCCAGAGTTTACAAAATGAGGTCCCTAAAATGTGTTGCATGTTTATAAAAAACAAGTCATACTAGATCAAACGTTTACATAAGTGCATGAAATAATGATGAGACGCGTCGACCCCGCGACTCCATGAAGGTCCAAATGCATGTCACATGAGCTACCTTAATAACCTGAAATACATTGCTAAAACGTCAACACGAATGTTGGTGAATTCTATAGGTTTGTAAAATGTAATGTTTGTATGGCCACCACAAGTATAAGTGCATGACAAAAGTCACGTAAAATAGTACAATAGACCTTAAGCTCATGACCCTGAAGCTATGACTGATGAAATTATATGCCCCTCCCGAATGTTTTACCAGAACACTCCCAAAATGTCAAAATGAAATGCATCCACTTACTGTTGGTAATAACTACCACGGATGGAGGCGTCACCCTCGATAGATCTATCCACTCACTCTCGCTTACCGGCAAATTAACGGTCCATGATAATAAATAGGGGACTTTAACAGGTTGGTAAGGCAACTTAAGCAATGTACATATGTTTTGGTACTTGGGCTCGTACTAAAATAATTGATGCAATGTATTCCCCCGTGGGATTTGAAATCAAAATGTTGAATTGAATACGGGGCTATGAAAACTCACCTGATATGATGGTACCATGAACATGTAATGAGCTGAAAAACAAGGCGCGCACACTAGCCGCAACCTAATATGAATGATGAACGATCTACTTTAGATCATGAAATGATGTTAGGAATGTCCATGCACATGTTTCCTATACCACTCTACTCTTTGGAAAAATACTTGTTGTTATAAAAAATATACATTTTCCAAGACTTAGGAAAATATGGCTACTAGAAAAATAAAACTAGTTGAAACGTATATATATATATATATATATATATATATATATATATATATATATATATATATATATATATATATATATATATATATATATATATATATATATATATATATATATCAATGTTAGTGTTGAAATCCTCGGTTTGAAATCCTTGAAATAGCGCCTTGTAGTGATAAAAACATACTTGTAATCACTAATACTTCATTAGTTATGAATTTGGGTACTTGGTTAATATTTCTAGAAAATCTAGAATTTAGTACGTAGAAGTAGTATTATTATTATTACTAGTGAAAGCTGCCAATTATAGAGGATTTTTGCCGATATTGAAACGTGAATATCTTTGTCGTTATAAGTCCGTTTTACTTGTTCTTTATATCCACGGTTACGTCTTAGTATGTAGTAATATATTTTGGAAAGCTTGGCTCCTCCGGGTTATGTCTAAAGCCTCGTTAAGTCCGACGAAAAACGTCCAACAGCAACAATTTTCAGAAAATATAAATTTCGTCAATAAACTTGCAAAAATCATAACTTCTTCGTTATAAACTCTTTTTAATCCGTTCTTTCGCCTACGGATTCGTTTTTGAAAGTATTTTCTAAAAATTTTGCCAAAGTTTCCTTTATCTTTACTGATTTTCCTGGATTTACCAAAATAGGACAGAATGTATAAATACTTGTTACAAACCCATTTTTCATGTTCAAAACTAGTTTCTACTTCAACCAAATCTCTTGCAAACACCACAAAGCTATACTAATCCAACCATACACCTTCTTAGGGTGCCATGGGTTCCTAATCACTAGTAATCATGTTAATTTAACAAGGGAACACCTAAATCAAAATCTAGGGTTTGTATGTTCAAAAGTTAACAAAAATAATGTGGTATAGCTAACTTGTACATGAAATTAAGCATGAAAACCATAAGATACAAGTGTTAATTAGATGAAAACATGAAAATAAATTTGATAACTTACTTTGAAATAATAGGTGATTAGATGATGAGAAATCTTGTGTTACTTGTGTTTTTGTTGCAAGAATCTTGATTAGGATGATGAAATGAACAACTTTGTAGCTTTGTACGTTGAAAAATAATGGATTTTGGTTATGGATCTTATTTGGGTCGTGGGTTTTGGTGTAGAGAAGATGAGGATGAGAGCTTTTGATTCCAAGAGATTATATGTGTTATGTTTTAGAGGTTTTTAGATATTTAGGTTAGGTTTTTAATGTATAATACTAGCACACGGTTAAACTTATCAAGTGGTCAAGGGGGGGGGGGGGGGTATGTGTGGCCGGTTTTTCAATGTATAAAAGAGTAGCAAAGATGATTTTGATAACTTAGGAAAAACTAGTTGTAGTGTAAGTGTAGTTTTAGTTATAGTTTAGTTATAATCGGGTACCGGGTTTGCTAGAAATAAATGTTAACGAAGTTATTCAGGATAAAATAAAGTTGTAAAAATGTTAAAAATATGTTGGGTACAAGTACTGAGTGTTCGGGTGATTATTGTTTAGTTTTCACGAAAACCGTCATAATATTTATAAGCTTACGTTATAAATAAAATAAATTTCCAAAATACTGGGTAAATGAATGTAATAACTTTTATGATGAAATAATGGATATAAAAATATGTCGGGACCATTGTGGGAATATTTAGATATATTCGTCGTGTTTATAAACCGGGTGTTAACGTTTATTTATAAATAATTATAAGGAAAACGTTAAATGTATCAAATATACAAATTTGAAAATCCTAAGAGTGGTATAACATGAAAATGCTATTATGATGATATGCAGACTGTCTCTAGTCCGTATGCAGTGTCCTTACTGATAATGAAATGAATTCGCACCTAAACCCATACGATTACGCGAATTTTAATACCCGTAAACTAAATTTACGATGAAATGTGTAATGCAAGTGAATAGTGAAAACTTTTTCGGCAATGAATAGTGTTCAGTGAATAGTAAAATTTCTGAATACTTCTCGGAATGTCAAACTGACACCAAATATGATGAATAGTAAACTGATGAATAGTGTTTTTCCAAAGTTCGGGAAATGACCTGAAATGGTAAGTTGTGACATTAAGTTTCTTTAAAAGCTATTAATACCTTTTGTGTTTATATAAAGACGAGTCATCTTCTGATGAAAGCACATAAGACGATGCTTCCTCTGATGAAGAAGAACCCAAGAAGAAGAAGGCTAAGGTATTGTTCATAGAAACTATGATAGTTATCACTGACAATCATTTCATACCTACACGTCATTTAACTGGAGATGATGTGTTAGCATTATAGGATGCACATATTCTTATGTTGTTAGAATGTGTCATTATCTGTTTAGCTTCTTGCCATCTGTCGTTCCCATAATTTGACAGGTGTGAATATGTGTGGCGGTACCGCTCATAACGACACGGGTTCAGACAATGGCTGTCCACAAAGATTGGTGGCAGTTATGTTGGTGACTATACTTATTTGGTAACAATTTAAATTTCTGATTTACATGTCCGTGGATTTATAATGTTACCGTTTTATGTTTTGTAGTTCCCATCGGTTCGAGGTGACAATGTTAACAACAGATTTTCTGCAAGGGCTGTTACATATGCTTCCGGATTAAATTCTGCTCCCATTGATAATCGTTTCACATCTACATGTCGTTTAATTGGAGGTGATATCCGTTAACATTTTAGAGTGCACATATTCTTATTCGTTAGGATGTATTTGCGTGTGTTTATTTTCTATTTTTCTAGGAACTTAGAAAAACTTTGGAAATCAAGGTTCTAATACCCACCTTTAAAGATGTATCAGGTAAATTTAGTGAATGTACTTACGTATAAGATAAAAGTGTCTTAATTGGGTGTTAAAAAAATAATTGAAGACCTGAGATAATAAGCAAAAGTGTCAATTGATTAAAAAAGATAAATTTTCCATCTTTTGTGATAGATATAGATATGCATGCCAGTGTCGTGCATAACCAACCGGCCTCAGAGAATGGCGGTGTACAAACATCAGTTGCAGTGTGAAATATGTACTTCTATAAGAAAAGATTACTAAACATCGTAAAAGACACGTTTTTTTCCTTATGTTTAGTTAATTACCTGTCGAGTTTACTGATGCTTTACGAACCTTATTTGAACATTGTATCAGCTAACCTATTACAATATGCAGATATTGTCATGATCTTTTTCGACCACAATCCTGAGCTAAAGTGGAATTGCCAATTAGCTTCAAGAACTCCATCCTGAAAGGATTAACAATGCCACAAACTCTATCACTGTTGTGACTATTCACTTCGCCATAGTGGCATTTGCAACCATATTCATTGTACCAGGTGCCATAAATTGATATTGCATCCTTTTAAATCTTATTATTTTCCTTTTTGTTTCACAAAAATGGCAAAGAAGTGTCTTATGGCAACAACAGACTCAAACTCACAAGTTGGTGCTATATTCCAGGTTTTGAACACTAAAGAGTCGCCTCCTACGTATTTCTGGATAAAAAAGTTTAATAAATATTATTCAGGTTTCGAAGATACAAAGTACCGAATGCCAAGCTCAGGTGATTTGTATAATCGATCATTCGGAATTTGATCTTGATAGGAACTAAGTTGCTAGGCTGCTTGGTAATTCTGAGAATGATTGTGTAATGTAGGACTTTACACCCTGAAAGAAATGGTATGCGTGTCTCTTGATTCATCTTCACTCGAAGATGCAAGATTGGTGAATTACTTGAACCTTCTGAAACAAGGGCTTCCAAAAACCTACAGGTTAGTTTTTTTATTATTCCATTCTTTTATTACAACATAATAAGAGTTTACCCATTGTTTAATAGTTACATTTGTAGCTGTTGAGTTCATAACTCATAAGTTATAGCTCAAAAGATATAGAAAACTTGATATTGTAAGCTTAACTAGAACATATTCGATTCATCTGTTATGAGTAGCTTTGAAGAAGGCTCTGGCTCATATTTGAGTTTATTTGGTAGTAAAAGGATGCATGTACAATGATTAAACCATGAGTTCTAGGTTGCAGTGGGATGCTTATCCCATCATTTGGAGTTAAAACAACATGCCTTTATCATGTAATCACAGTTGGATGTATCATTAGCTATTGCGTGGGCATATCTCGGGAAGGTAAACCTTACACTAGACATGATAAATAAACTGATTGATTTTACTGATCAAGAGGCATTCTAGCTTGGGGTCTCATTGCTTCATTTATTAAAACTGACGTTATTAGTTGATATATTTACAGGCAGTGACCGAGCTTGTGCATAGGACACATCTACTGTGTTTACTTGGAAAGGGACGATTGATTGATAGTTCATATGTTGATCCTCACATTAAGGTTATATTGGTTTATCATTACATATACTTGACATGGAGTGCTAAGATATGAATGGATGAATGTTTCTGTGTTTATTGATGCAATACCGATTACAATTAAGGAGGATATATACAATAAATGACTAATCAATAGGATAAGACTAAATCAATATTAGGTTTAACAGTTGCTAATCAGTGAAATTGCAATTCCGTAATTTGTTTCTTAAGGGTTTTAGATCCTTTGTTTGGATTGTGGTTTCCTTATTAGCTGGAAGGCAAACTAGAACTGTCGCCCTCAGCTTCCCAGTTAATAAGAGGTATATATATCTTCCATTTTTTTGCATGCTCAAACTCAAAACATATATCTACAGTGAGAAAAAAATGTAGTTGAAAATATTGTTGCCAATAATAAGCTAATATGAATGAGGGGTGTATTGAAAATATTTTCGACAAGCTTGCCATCAGAAAAAGCTCATTAGATTTTCAATAAACACGTAAGCCCTTAAACAGGGGGTGTGTTTGTTTGAGTTCACCCTTTTAGCTTAATTATTCAATTATAAGCTCATATTTTATGGCATATATGAAACATGTATATCAAACTACATTACGTATAGGGCTTTTGGGTCTTCACTCTTTCTGTTTCAGAAGGTGTTATAGTTTTTATTGTTTATAAAGTTACGTAACTTGCTAAGTTATTACATTGTCATATTGTCACGTCCACAAAGTCTGAAGTGAAAAACATTCGGACTAACATGGCATTATTGACCACATTTGTAAGTGTAAGCGTTACATCTACCAGGTACTTCTATAATTTGCAAAATAATTTTTCGTGGAAATCGGTGTTTATATTTGTAAATAGTTGGATTTTTTGGATAACATAGAATAAGCAAACTTTTTATTTGAATAATATATAGACAGACGTTGAACTGAATGCGCCTAACCTAAAGAACAAATAAAAGTTGCAGACTTCATTTGTGACTTTCATTCTCTGCATCTTTCCAGTAGAGAGAGAGAGAGAGAGAGAGAGAGATCTCGCAGAATTAAGTGATCCATCTTTCATAAATTTTGGATGAATAAAGTTTTTATATAATATTGACTTACAATGTTTCCTTTTTCTCCTGTGCTAGGCTGGCAATAACGTGGTTATCCTTTTAGAGGGCTGAATATATCTTTCATAAAATGTGGTCAGTCCTCTTTCTCATTGTATTAATATTCAACTATGCTTCTTTAGTAATTGGATTATCTTGGTAATCGTTACGTTGACTATATCTTTAAAAAACAAGAAAAGAGAAAAAGGATGCTCGTTAGTTTTTCTGAAGTTCAGAAATTTTATAAAATTTATGTATCGTGAAAGTTAGAAAGTAGTATTATCGACTCTTCCATGTTGTTTGGGGTTGCCATTTAGCCAACCAAACACCACCATCAGTTGTTTGCTTCCATGTTGTTATAGTACTAAGTTCTTTTGATCAAGTAAAGCCCCTAAACACAAAGGTTCAAGATGTACTAAGGCTGGATGATATCATATCTTTAGCATTTACATTATATCAGATTACTTGGCTTCAAAAAGGGTGGTCTAAAAGCTGCAACATTGTTGCCAAAATGGTAAAAATAAAATAAAATAACTCTATGCTAGAGTTTCTAATTCAAACCTTGGACGTGAAAAGTCATCATGTATAACAAGAAAGGGAGAAATGGTAAAAGAAGAATGATTGGATATTATTTTTGGGATGGGATGATGTGATTATATGATAGACACCATCATAATCAGTTTAATCATGAAATGTATATAAAGGAAGAGTGCCTTACTTTCATGATATATTTGCCTATTGCCACCCTTACTTATGTAGCGTTTTTCTATTTGTTTGTATCTTGATTTTAGTTTGTGATACCAAACCATATAATTAAACTTATATATTATAGATATGCATATAGTTTCATGACCTGTATCTAAGTATAATTCTTTTGTAAATTTTGTAGGACCTGCTCGAACCACTTCGACCTCACCAAATTTGGATGAGCAGAAACGGCCTCAGGTATGTATCCGTTCTTTGATTCAAACATGTTTGATAATGTGGTACTATACTCACCATAACTTTGTATGTAGACTTTCCTCGATTTAAAATTTTCTAACAATAAAAAACAACCGAACTGAATAAATCACCTGCATAGATTATTTCGTTTGATGAACACCACTGAGTCAAATTAATTAATTTTTTTATGTAATCAGAATCCCGGAGAGATTGAAGACTGATTAAATGATTTAAACCTAAAGTCCAAAGTGGTTATACCGTGTGCATATGTTGTACCGTCCGTCAAATATGTTGAGGTTGATAAAAAAAAATTCAGTTTGAAAGGCTCAGTAAGCTCTAGAAGTTTATCATTTTTGCATATTTACTATTTAATGGCTATTTTATAAATTGCTGATTTTTATTGCATTTTATGGCATGGTATTTTGTGGCTGATAAGCATTCAACACCTGGAAAACTCATATTCGACCTGAGAGTCACATTATGGGACAGTAAAACACATGGTTCTTCGAGTACATACAAGGTTTGATTTTTGTCTATCAATTTGAGTAAAGATACAGCTAGAACAGTACATGTACTAAAGACATAGCCTGGATAGCAGCCATTGCTATCAAGTTTTTGCATGTTAAAAATCAAAAAACCTTTAATTGTTAGGAGCATAATATATCAGCATCTGAAATGAGCTAAAACCTTGATTGAATTTATCAAGTAGTAATTTTGTAAGCTAATAGTGATCGATAATATTCAGCTCCATAGACTACATAATAATTACCATATTTTTATACGTAATTAATTGATGTGTTTATTGTTAGGAGGCTTTGATAGAGGGAGGGTCATTAGCCAAAACCCTTTTTGCAAATGAACCGTGAGAGTTATTGTTACCTTCCTGTTTTTCTGTAGTGCTATTCCATTTGCAGGTTTCTCCCAACCACTAATCGGGCAAGTTGGTCTTAGTGAGAAACAGGTGACAGTCATGCCTTTTTAGAGACAGCAGCAAGATAAGTGGGTTGGTGGGTTGGTCAAAATGTGTCTTGGCTGAAACCAATCTTCTGTTGGTCTAGGTTAAAGAGGCGGGTCTAATTGGATTGACCGACCAACACATTTTCGTCCATTATAATTTTTTTTACGAAGTAATAGTTAACGAGCAATCATGAGACAAAAACAATGTTATTTTTATATTACTTTTAATCTATAAACGAAAATTTTACAGGTTTAATGCGTAAGCAATATACTCTGCACATTTCTGAGCCGGTTCGACTCATTTGATTATTTATTTGACCCGTAAGCTATAAAAACCAATCCGTTCATAAGTAATGTATCGAAATTGCCACCCCCGTATATTTTGTTAGCACATACGTCTATTAATTCAAAACAAAATTACACGCAATAGAAGCATATGGTGACATGGACGTCTATACAACAAATTTTAGGGCCTTAATGGCTGCTCTATCTGGCCTTTCCGATAGAGTTCTTAAGGGCTTATTTGAATTTGGAAACAATCATAAGCACAATTTTCATACTTACGAGCTTATCAAGTTGATAATATGGACTTAAATAATTCATAAGCTTAAACTGATAGCCATCAAATAAGCTAATCCAAGATCCAAAAATCAACGTGGATAGTTGATACTACTCACTGGCCTGGAACCTGGATGAGACTGTCCCCTGAGGACTCCAAAGGTAATCACTCTGGCATCATACAGGTTAGTTATAATGAAATTGTGTTTTCTTGTGATATTTATTTCAATTTTAAGATTGAGAATCGTAAAGAAAACATGAGCCTTAGCTTCTCCTATATCGTGGTAAACCATTGAAATACTAAGACTTAATTGATATAGGTTTTAATAATATCCTGATAGGATCAATGTGCCAAATGGATCAACGTGTATTTTGAGTACTCTGAGCCAACTAATGACGACTAGGTTGGATTTTTTCACTAGCAAAGTTCAGGTAATCTTATTTGTTGATACCTATTATACATCTTACAAAACTTTTTAGGTTAAATGTGTTCATGAACATTTGGTTGAACCTACGTGATATGTTATTAGTTAATGGAGTGGATTTTTTTACATGATACATTATCATTAGTTACCTTTTCTAACCGCTAATGATATGTTTTTTTAGTAGGGTATAGCGAATCTACCAACGATTTAGGGGTAAAATAAGAGAAAAACAATGATTAGTTTGGGATACGAGTTTAAGGAGTGTTTTGCTTCTACTGATTGACTGTTAAAATTGCTTATATGCTCTATCATAATACAATAAGCTAATAAATAGTTTTAATAAAAATCAAAAACACCCTTTTAGTAGTCAAGTAATTACTTTGTGGTAGTTATTTAGGGGATAAAATAAACAACTTAGGCCTTGCAATACCAAACACCTCTGTGTTAGATTTAATGTTAGCATGTTTAGTTACCACTTCAACAACTTATACACTATTTTTACCCGTAGTAACAATTGCTCACCAAATTCAAGGCTAGGGATTTCTTATATTTCAAATTATATGACAAGTTCGGCCAAGAATAACCATCAACAAATCACATTGATGTGTGAAAGATCCAAATGGTTCGGAAGAGGCCAACCAGGTTTCTAAATGGTCGAATAGGTTGTTTTTGTTACTAATGTCACAGAAACGCATCATTGATGGAAAAGCACTTGGATACGCATTAGACGACGACATGAAAAACACTTTATTTAGATCTTGCTATCACATGAACCTTCTAAATTTAATTTAAACTTTATTTATGTGTACAAATTTTGGTAAGAAAGGGCAAAGAAATCGGCCTCAGTTCTAATATACCCGTTTTGACCCGTTAACCAACCCATCTAGGAGCGTACAGAACTCGGGGTCAAAGCCGTAACACAGAATCACAACTTTCTTTAAGTGACCAGCATACTCGATCCTGTCTGGTACTCGGTCCAAATATTTTCAATTTTGCAATTTAAGTTGAGTCCCGGTTCCACATCTAAGTCTAATTGTTTTTAGTTCAGCCTAATTCAGAATATTAGGTTGGCCAAACAGTTAAAAAAAAGGGTGAGTTGGCGACATGGGTGCTTTGGATCAAACCCAAGCGTGTCTGACACGTATACAGATGGATTGAGGACGTCATTTACAACGTCCAGGGACGAACATAGAATTTTTGAGAAGGTGTTGCACAATTTTTTTTTATAACCGTGAGAACTAAAGTTACCCGATAAAGAATTTATTAGGTAAAAATGGGTGTTGCATGAGTACTTTTCCAACCACTTTGCTTCCTTTGGATTTTTATTTTGGTTGTAAAGGAGAAAGCTATATGTTTTGTTAACAAAGTATAAATACACATATTCTTTCATTTCTTATTAGTGAAAGTTCAAAGTACCTTTAAATTGTGGTACATAAAAGGTGGATTTGTATTTCACATCAATAATCGGGTCACTGCACAACTTTTATGTGTGAAAAATTTTTCAACACTGATTAAGTTTTCTTTATGTGTAATAATAAGCCAAAAAACCCGCACAACGATATCTATATATAAGTCATTTACCACCCTCCTTTCGCTGTAGAAAAATATGCCAACAATATTTATAAGTCATGCTCGCTCATAATTCTAAAGAAGGAACTTTATAATGAACACTTTCAACATGTACACTTTCCAACCATTTTTACTAACTAATTTAAAATGTAAATTACAAAGCATGCCCGCCCATCGGGCGGGCTTCGAAAACTAATATATATATATATATATATATATATATATATATATATATATATATATATATATATATATATATATATATATATATATATATATATATATATATATATATATATATATATATGTATGTATGTATGTTTTTTTTGTGCATTTCACAAGTTACTTTGCTTGTGGGTACATCCGTAAAAAGACTAAAGTTGAGCCTGACATTCGAATTGAGCCATTCATGATAGCAACATATTTACTCACTTTTTTATTTGAAGGTGGAAAACATGTGATTATTTTTGTACTTGGAATTTTCCATAGCTTGAGACATTCGTTAAGTGGTGGTAACGAAACTTCAGAAATTGAACTTGCGCAGATTGCTGGCGTGCCATGTTCTTGGTATCAATTTCCCGTGCAGGTCTTTGAGCACGTATGTCCCTGGGCGTTTGGCCTCAATAATTTGATATGGCCCTTCCCAGTTCGGGTCGAGCTTCTTTTGTCCTTCTTGTCGGCTCGCCTCATTTTTGCGGAGTACAAAATCTCCAACTTTAAGATTTGCATGGCGGACCCTGGAGTTATAATATTGTTCTGTTTGGGGCTTGTACCTAGCTTCGCGTAGTCCAGCAAGCTCCCTTCTTTCTTCTAATAGTTCTAGGTTGAGTCGGAGGTCCATGTTGTTTCTGTGTTCATCGTATGACTCGATGCGGTAGGTAGGGATTCCAATTTCGGGGGGTATGACAGCCTCTGAACCATAAACTAGACTAAATGGAGTGCAATGAGTCCCTGTCTTGGTCGTCGTGCGATGAGCCCATAATACATTAGGCAATTCCTCTACCCATTGGCCTTTTGCTTTCCCTAATCGTGTCTTTAGACCTTGAAGTAGAATTCAGTTCGTCACCTCTGTCTGACCATTTGCCTGGGTTTGGGCTACTGAGGTGAATTTCTGGTTGATATTGAGCTCATTGCACCAATTGCGAAATGTTTATTATATGAGTCGTTGTTATGAGTACAATCGCGTATATTTGATATCATGTTGTGCAAAATGTGCGAGTTTAGTAGCACATAATGAGTGTTGATGAAGTTAAAATATGCTCCGTAAAGTTTTTTAAAGGGGCAATTGCATATATACCCACTAAAACTTGCATATTTGCATATATATCCAAAACATGCTTAATTTGCATTGTACATCATGCATTGAAAACTTGTATTTTGGGGAAATATGCAAGTTTTTGAGTTTTAGTGGGTATATATGCAATTCCCCTTTTTTAAAAATGTTTTTCCGGATATCTTTATATAAACTTTAAATAATAGTTTCATGAGTCGTTGGTATAAGTACAATCGAGTATATTTGTGTTTATATCACAGTACTTGTGCTTAACATTTAAATATTCAAACCCGTGTATGCATAGATTAGACTTTTAAATAGGATAACATTAGTCCATATTTATTATTTAACATATATAGTAAAAAAAATATTTTAATCGATGAAAATTTAAAACTAATTTTTATTTTAAAAATATTTAACGTATATTAAAACTAATTAGTATATTTACAAAATTTTGTAATTTAAATAGATGAAAGTCTCAAGCTAATATTGATACATGTAATTGTAAACAAAGTTCATATTATAAAGTACATGTGGTATAAAGTGTAAGGGGTTATTTGTTTATTATCTAAAGTTATTAAAAAACATGGAGACTTATAATTTTACACTTAACTCTACTATATTTAAAATTCAAACACTAAATTTTTATTAATTACTTTTTTTTTTTTTTTTTTTTTTTTTTTTTTAAGTTTTTGTTTTCATAAATTTGACACCTATATTTTTATGTGTTTTTTTTCCAAATCAAATTATTCACCAAATTTATTAAAGTTTGACCAAAATCAACTTAATTTTGACTTTTTATTGGCAAATAGTATTGCTTGATTTCGCCTATGTGTCAAAATCAAGCTCTCCTATTGGTCCAATTTTTTTTCCTATAAGATTGTTTTGTCAAAAAAAAAAAAAAACTCTGAAATGATGTAATTCTTTTATTATAGGGAGCTGATATTCTCACGGCACCACTTTATAAATCCAAGGCAATTGAATGTTACTTTACAATTATACCCTTACCATTTATTAACCTATTTTTTTAGATTTATTAACCTTTTACACCCATGGTCCTCCATCTTCTATATAATTTATAGACGCATGACACAACTAAAACTCCTTTCTTTATTGATCATCTGACATCAATTTTTTTATATATCTATTTTCACTATATTATACATGATTTATGGTAATCAATTCTAGTTCTCCAAGCAACAATGTTTGCTTTTCCAAAAGCAATATTATTCTGGAAAACTTCGCTGCATGTTCCACTCATTATCATCAAATTAATATGCATATGTAACTATACAAATTAAATACTATAGTTGAACCAACAAACATGCAATGCAAGAAAATACGCTTGCACACATCTATTATGAAATACATCCTTCAACCATGCATGCACCAAGTCATCCACAAGTATATCTATGTGTCATGTGTCTGCATACAAATCAAATAAGCAAGTAATTAAAGTATCAAACTCACTAAAATGCAATAGAAATATGTTTGGAACTGTAGGTAAAAAAACAAAGCAATGTCAGATCCTCAACCATAAACCAATGCTCTCTAACAGAAGACAAATCCAAAAAAATATATATATATATCCGAATTATTTATTATGAAATATGTGTTGCAAATCCATTTTAATCATCCCACAATCTTCACAAAACTCAGCCACCTGTAGCCCTCGAAATACTTCAGAAAAAAACCCCTTAGAAATCTGGAAACACATTCAAATCAATTAAGTTGTTTTCATGCTGCCCACAAGTCGAACTTGAAGGATTATGTATTTTTGATGATTCCACATACGCGAATCTTGAAGGATCTCTTGTTGTAGAAGTTATTCCTCTTTTCTTTTTGGATTTTGGAGGTCTTCCCTTTGGTCGTTGAGTAACCGGCTCAAAGAATATATCATTTTGGCTGACAAGCTTCGTAATCAAATTTTGAATCAAATTTTGATCTAGCAAGATAAAGTTCTTCATTTTGATTCATCACATACTTGAACCGATTGAGCTCATCTGTATAATGAAAACAAGACATCGCGATGACAACCAACATGTACATACAAAATCCTTCACACTTAACGTACACAACAATCATATACAGTAACCTAATATATTCACCATCAAATTATAAAAAGTTCTCCACCTAACCAAATATATTCATGCAAATGATCATTTACTGTATAAATTTCTATAAAATTATGTGTTCTTAAATGAGACATCTAGGCATGTATTTAGTTTTTCCCAATAGTTTATCATGCGTAGGTTACTTACACCTAAAGTTGATTACTAGGTTAAAATTAAAAAATAATCTAAAAGCATATACTTGAATTACTGTAAAACATTAGGATGGTGCCATGAAAAAAACCAACTTGGGCATACATTATACATTATTAATCATTAGTCATCAATTAATTTAATATTAAAAACACCACAGTATGATGATTCTTAATCGGTCTTGATCAAATCCCATATTTCAAAGTCAATTCATGTTTTGTAGTTGTGAGTATTGTTAGATAGTTTTGTTAACAGTATGTAACACAACAACAATAAAATTTAATTGTAAAAAGGTTACCTGTGATCATAAAATCAAGCGACAGAAGTAGTACAAATTGGCATTGAAGAAAATGGTTGTTACTTAATTAACAATGTGACGGCTGAAGATGAATGCTAGGGTAAAATAATAAATTGTAAGGGTATATTCGTAAACTCACACTCAATTGCCTTAATTAACAGGAGTATAAAAGAGGTTAATAAATTGTAAGGGTATATTCGTAAACTCACACTCAATTGCCTTGAATTTATAAAATGATGCCGTGAGAATATCAGCACCCTTTATTATATAAATAAAAGATTGTATTAGGTGAGTATTCTTTTATTAGTTTTATGTGTGCTTTGAATCCTTGTAAATAATGCTTATAAGGTAGTATTTTTCACTTAAGGGGTATTTTAATTTTAATGACTATAATGACTACTATTTAATAGCATTAATGTTGTTTGATAGAAAAGTAGTATGAAAATGACTCCACGCTTATTTTTGTTGTACCATATGCTTAGCTTTGTTGTAATTCTCAAAATTTGGTGCATTAAAGTGTTGTAAACCATGCTTTATTTCTTGTAGTTTGAAAATTTTGGAGAGGGATTTATTTGTGCATTATATGTAGCATAAATATATACTGCTTTTTCTATGTGACTCGACAACACCTGTATAAATAGTTTGAGTTGACAACGGTTCATGTTCCCATTTAGTAACAGTTTAGATAGTAGAACCGGTACCAACAACCTAATCCCGCCGGAGCAGGGTATGTGGAGATAGAATGTAGACAGATCATACCCCTATCCCAGGATAAACCTGGAGGTAGATAGTAGAACTGGTACTACCGCGTAAAATATGGATTACAGGTTTCTAACTATGTGAATCGATTTGTTACCCATACACCTGTGATTGGGTCAACTTTACGATGTAGTCTATCTTAAACACGCCAAATAAATTAACTAAATATAGAAATAGTTAAATGGGTAAAAGAAATAAATATCGTCAAAATATACAAACAACATTTACCAGATGGATCGCCTATGGTTGGTCAATCCATAAACCATTTCATAATTTATGGAACTTTTCACAATCTTCTCATCATGGATGCCCTAATGAGAACCATAGGTAATTATAAGCTTGAAAACATTGCAACCCAATGTAGCGAAATATGTCCCAAAAGCTAACTATGCTTTCAAATGGGCTATCAAAATTAGTGAAAACTAAGAAGAATGAGTTGTAATGTAGTAATCGGATGTCAATTTCGGACAACTCGTGTTTTTCCATATACATAGTAGAAGCCTAAATATCGATGAATCCCTTGTACGCAATAGAAACAATATCAAGAAAAATATGTATTGAAGTCATAACAGACTAACAGTAAGAAATACAGTAATGATACAAAACATGGCTTTAGGATAAGTTAAGGTAACTTTGGAGTAAAAAATAATTCACCAGTCAGTGCCCAGTTCTCTTGACTGAAAAAGCTTGTCAATGTACATAACGACAATAGTGCATGCCGTAACGTAATTTTGCATCTCAGTCCTTGCAGATACTTCTGCAACAAACAGCAGGAGCAGTCAATAACCATAATAAAACAAACAATGATAATTCTAAGATAGACATGGCTGTATGAGTATATCAACATGCTTCCAAGAAAAAACTTATCAATCATAGCTTGATTGTAAAAAGCCAATCAAGTAGCATTCTTCAATCATTGTTCATCAACAAAAATCGTAGGCCACACTATTAAAAAGGGAATAGACTTGCTTTTATATATAATGATGTAAACTTTTATAGGGCTAGAGAAGACCCTTCTGTAACAGGTTGCTTCGCTTGTTGGAATATTTTCACTAAATAATGTTGACCAT
Source organism: Artemisia argyi (assembly GCA_030686995.1). Lineage (NCBI taxonomy): Eukaryota > Viridiplantae > Streptophyta > Magnoliopsida > Asterales > Asteraceae > Artemisia > Artemisia argyi. The sequence continues at coordinate 82,238,577 of CM060677.1, read as the reverse complement.
GTAACAGGTTCATTCAAATGCTACAGTTACCAAACCATCTAAATAATGTTCCCTCAGCTACAAATCTTAATTATTCTCCCGTCCATCGTGAATATTGCTTTATACGTCATTGACTCATTGTATGGCATTACATTCACCCAACATTTTGTATAATTGCTGATTTTAGAGTTGGCAATATAGGTAGGTTGGCGGACAGTTTGTGTAATTGCTGATTTTACATTCAAATGCTGACTCATTGTAATGGTACATCCACACGTCTCCCTTAATCTAAGATGTTAGGAATTGGGGTGTGCAGGGTCAGAGGCAGAAAACTTTACCAGCAGGGTCATCATAATTTGCATTGTAAGACTCATAACTGTCATCGGTAAGATGTCATAGATGGAAATGTTACGTAGAGACCTCATTACTCATGCTACAATATAAATCTTTAGGGGTTTGTTGCAACAAAGTTGTGATGGGTTTATTATTTTCAAATTTCATGAACAAAACAAATAAAAAATATCATAATTCAAAGTCTCTTTAGGGGTATCTAATTAAACCTGTGATCATCTACTTTGTATGCAAACGAAACACTTTCTTTCAACCTTACTTTACCTTTGAATAGCAACACATATTCAAAGGAAATCATTGCAAACTATATTCATATAAGCAGATCCAACATGAGTTGCATACTATAAACTAAAAGGAAACCGTTGCCGCATAAACTACGAAGACAACGCCATATTTGATTTAGAAAAGGTTTGGTCGAGAAAAGATGTATGATAAAACCCACAACTTTGTTTATTCAAATCAAATTTGGATTTCGCATTTTCACTTTAGTGGAGGTAACAGAACCCACACGACAATAATGTTCCTCTTAATCTTAAGTTGTAATAACCGTGACAGTATGATATCTCAGTGGGGCCAATATAGTAGATTAATGGGTAATAGTGAAGTTCCAATAGTTAAAAATATAATATTAGTCAAACATTGAGTAGGATCACATGACCACTCTCTAAGAGCAATGTGGCTCGCCCCTTGGAGTCTGGGAATGAGGGAATGGTAACGGAAAGATTATGGGAACACTAGCGTGTGTTTGGTTTTAAGGGCATGGTTTTAAAATAAAAAATCATTTCCACAAACTTGAGGTTTACATTGCTACAAAAGAAGATAAGTTCAAAACTTGATCCCCCCAATTTAATTCCACCTTGGTATCAAACCTATAAAATGACGCGTGACTGCATCTTAAATGCCACCTAAATCATTATGATTACATGGTTGTTCACGCCTCCAACTATGAATTAATTGTCCATTTATGAAGATCACCATGATATGATTCACAAAAGGCATACACCAGTCTATCTTTTTGTTTGTCCTTGTCACATTCATTCATAATCACACTAACAAGAATAACCAAACACACTGTCTTGGTGTAATCACATATAGCATGGCATGTAATTCTGCTATCACGTGCTTTCTGTAACCCTAACACAACATCATATGGAGTATATCATTAATCGCCTGTGCTTACATCATAGACTTTCTTCTTCTAAAAGTTCCCTATGTCGCTTTCCCTATTAGTTCTCTAATCATTGCCTTCAGATTACAAATTTTAATATTTTGTACAACTTTGCAAATTTGCATTTTGCATCAAGCAGATAAACTTCAAAGAAAAGCATGATGTCATTTAAAGCAAAAAACTTACCATCTTCATTAAGCTTTTGAAGCAGTTGTGCCTTTGTGGGAAGGGCGTACATTCCAGCAGCAACAGCTTTCCGTATAGCCCATCCATGATATGGAGAGAATACTTGCCCATAAGCTTTTGATGCTGGATTCTTTAAAGAATTGTCCCTGTCAAAGAAAGCAAAGACACACAAATCAGTCATAACACATATATAAACGTTTTTGGAACCACATAACCTTCATTTACCTAACACAAGATCTGTTATCATGTTTATCTCTAACAAATAAATACACATACTAAACAAATCTGCATAATGGGCTTTCTGGTCACCTTATACATAACTGAGTCAAAGGAAGGATCCTTTCTATTTTTGTTAATCCACACGATAGTCTCAGTTCTAATACAGTAATACACACTCAGAAAATTATCTGAGCAACATTTGTTGCATCACATAAACAACTATGAGCTATTAGTGTCTACTTTCTTTACAAGTAATTGAAGTCCTGCAATAAGGAGGAGTAAGCATTTTGTTGTCCGCTCTTGTGAGGAGCGATTAGATTTCAAGCCCAAGGTCTGTGAATGCTCGGGTTTTGTAGCTGTTCGTCTTTAGTTTTGATGTTTGGATTTCCTGGTGTTTGACTTTTGTTTGTTAGCTTATTCTATTTAGTCCTGCATAATGCATTTCTCTCCTGGATATTCTTTCGATGGATCCTTCTTTAAGCCTTCTTCTAATGATTTCTCAGCTTTTCCAAAAAAATAAAAAGTGAACTTCAAGAAGTTTTATATGGGTTGACCCTATGGGTGATGGACTGATGGTTATTAGAATTTACTTTAGGGACCCTTTCTAATCAAGCTAGATACACTTTCGATCAGGTCTTACATAGATTAACTAGATCATTGTCATGGCTAGGAGGATACATCCTGCAAGTATATAACAGCAAAGTGAGCATTTTCACTTATCTAATTACTATCAAAAACTTGTTACCATTTATCAGGAATATGATTCTTATGAAGTGAGCTTTTTCACTATCTAATTGAGAAAGATAGGAGACTACATCCAATGACTCGATGTGTGAACTAATTGAGAAAGATAGAAAAGCAAATGGCTGTTTCCCAATTGATGTGTGATCAACGCATGAGCACAATCAACAGGACTATCTTAATAGGCATGCTGTCAATAACTACATAGTAGATACTCATCTAGAACCACATACACAAAAACAGAAGAGATTAGAACACTTGAATCAGATGATCAGCCGCCTGCCTGATCCTGCATAGCCGCAAGATGATGCACCACTTTATTTAGAATTCAAGACATCGCAGTTAATAGTATCAGTACTGACTGTTGATGCGCTTAATGCTGCATAACCGCAAATACACCATTAAAAAATTGTACCCTGCAGTATTTTTCTACATCTTTGGGCCATTACAAGTTTATCAAATGTTTGCTTTTGTTTATTTCTCCTTTGACCAACATACTATGACTACACGTCTACACCCAAGGTTCAAGCAGAGGCGGGAGTTACAAGAACTGGAAAATACAATAGCTAAGCAACAAGTAACATGAATATCTGTTGGCTTAGTTGGTAAGACACCTGCATTTTCAAGGACTCGTTACTCTCACATTTTTATAATAATCATCTCCTCAGCCTTCCAAACGCTTTTACAAACGAAGAAAACACAGTTTTCAAATTTGCGTCCATTTGTTCACCTTCAAATTACTTTCCTTTCCTTTTCTGTAATTTCTATTTCGCTCATATCATTTGTTGAGGATTTATCTTGTTTTCGAAAGCTAATTATTAAACAACTGTGATAATTATTTTCCAAGTAAAGAGGCTGTAATTCTGGTTCAAAAACTTACTGAGAAGCTAGAATGTGATGAAACAAGACCCGAACCATATCCAAGCCGCGTTTAACCCTCAAAAGATTCCTAGTATGACTACCAGCCTTCCTGACACAATCATCAGCAATATCTTTCTCCATCATAACTTGTAACGTAGATATCGACTTTGACGTCTCACAAAGATCATTCACCTAATCATTTACAAAAGAAAAAAAGCATGAATCAAATTCAAAAATCAAAACCCACCAAACAAACAAATTGTACATACCTTTGCAACATAGTCCATTTCAGCGAACTTGAAGGCGATACCGAGGCATCGAAAAAGAGGGGAAACAAGAGAACAGGCGTGAGAGAAAGGGGCTAACTCTAACTCAACTTCTTTTTCTTCTGGTTGTTGTGAATTGATGGAATTGGCGATGTTGTTGAATGCTTCTGAAATCTTTCTAAGAGGTCTCTCCTCCACATTGTTTGGATCCATGAATAATCAGTGATCGACTGATCTCCTTCCTTCCCCTGTAACTTTACTTGTTCTACTTTTAGGTACAACTATTGGTCAACACCCACTACCAAAGAAAGATTTGTGGATGTACAACTTCAAATTACAAAACAATATTTAAATTTAGACCTTTTTTTTTTTTTTTTTTTGATAAACAGGAATTTTCATTAAAGATATAAATACATTACATCATGGTTCACCCATTGGTTAACTGAGAGTGGAACATAACCATCATACACTTCATCTACAATGTCATACAATGCTCTTCTAGCTAATTCATGGGCCACTTTATTTGCATCACGTCGCACAAAAGACCAAGAGCACGAAGCAAAGGAGTAGCATAATCGTCGTATGTGAAGGAAGAGACCTCTGATCTGCAACAATTCTTTGTTATGTAGATATGCATCGACAAGAATACTTGAGTCTGTCTCCAAGATAATCTTTGTGAATCCCTTGGCAAGAGCCACCTGGATTGCCCAAAGAATGGCCTTAGCTTCAACCTCAATAACTGATGTTGCGTAGGCAATATGTTTACTTCCTGCTACTAAAACCGACCCGTTGTGGCATCTCATGACAAAACCAAGTCCTGCAACGCCATTTTCGCTTGATATCCCACCATCAGCATTAATTTTTATCACTCCGTTAGTTGGAGGGGACCAACGTACCTGACATGGATCATTAGGCGTAACCCTATGCGCTTCCAAGTTTACATTTGCTCGGGTAAAGTCATCCAATATCCCACATGTTGACAGTTTTATTTCATTCGGCTCTACATGTTTCCCCCCATGAGCTTTGGAGTTTCTTGCGCACCATATTCGCCACATAACCATCAACATCAAATTTAAAGTTTCATTTCCCCTATCCTTAGCCATGGTTATTGTCTCCTCAATCGGTATTTCTGTAGCATGATCAATGAGATCAATCATATTCATGGTAGCCCATACATCACGAGCCCAATTACATAGAAAAAGTGCATGTTTTATGTCTTCCATGGGGGCTGTACAGTGAACACAACTGAGAGATCCTGGTGCTAAACCTTTAGTCACCAGGTTGCTTACGGTAGGTAGTAGATTCATACAAACCTTCCATGCAAAAATCTTGACCTTTCCAGGAATATTTGCCAACCAAATACACTTTAAAGATCTCCTTTCATGTGTTAATATCGAGTCTTGGAAGCCTTCTATTGTTTGAGTAGCAATCCAATATGCAGATTTGCACGTGAATACTCCATTTGATGAGGCATCCCAATAGAGAGAGTCATGTTCAAGTGTATTTATATGTGTACAAGCTATCTTCCTTGCGATCTGATGTGGGAATAATTGTAATAGCAGAGTATGGTTCCATGCATTTGTATCACCTTCCAAAAGATCATTAACGACACGATACTCACTATTTTCTGGGCGATAATCCAATGTTCTAAAACCCTCCAACCAATAGTCTTCCCATATTCTGACTTTCATACCATTGCCAATATTCCATCGTTGTCCTTTGCGAATTATGTCCCGAGCTGTGCATAAGCTTCTCCATACGAAACTTGGTCGGTATCCAATCCTTGCATCTAGAAACGAATCTCTAGGATAATATCTGGCTTTGAGGATTCTTGCTGGGAGTGAATCTTCCATTGTAATGAGTCTCCACCCTTGCTTTGCGAGCATAGCCTTATTAAATGCACTCATGTGTCGAAAACCCATTCCACCACGTGATTTAGAAATACACATTGATTCCCAAGAGGCCCATCTTATCGGGTTATCCTTGTTTCCATTTCCCCACCAAAAGCAATTAAAGGCTTTATGGATCTCATCTATAGTTCCCTCCGGTAGCATGAATATATTCATAACATACATCGGCATAGCTTGAGCCACAGATTTTAGCATCACCTCTTTGCCTCCTATTGACAAATTCCTTTCTTTCCAACCTGTAATCTTCTTACGCACCTTGTCAACAACAGCTTGAAACACACTTTTCTTTTTTCGTCCAATGATAGATGGCAACCCCAAGTATGTGGTTTGATCTAGAGCTTCCCGAACCTCAAGTTTACTTATGATAGCATTCCGCACTGTCAAGTCTACATTCGGACTAAAAAATACTTCTGATTTCTGAAAATTAATAACCTGACCTGAGGATCTACAATACTTGCCCAGTATATTTTGAAGCTGTGTACACTCGTCTAGCGAAGCCCTTGTAAAGAAAATGCTATCATCGGCAAAAAACAGGTGGCTAACTTCCGGTGCCCCGCGACAAACTTTAATTCCATGAATACGACGTGTAGCAACTGCACCCCTTATCATTGCTGACATCACTTCCGCGCACATGATAAATAGATAGGGCGATATCGGATCCCCTTGACGGAGACCTCTCGTGGGAACTACATGTCCCGCAACCTGCCCATTGATATTGAACGAAAAAGAGACAGTTGTCACACATGCCATAACCAGATTGATGAAGTTTTGTGGGAACCGAAACCTTTCCAGAACTGCTCTAATAAATGACCACTCCATACGATCATAAGCTTTACTCATATCAACTTTAAGAGCCATTGCACCCTTTCGACCACTTCTTTTGTTTTTGAGCCAATGAAAAACCTCAAAGGCAACGATAGCATTATCGGTAATCACACGTCCCGTAACAAAAGCTGATTGGGTCTCACTGATTAAACTCGATAATACCCCTTTAATTCTGTTCACGAGGACCTTTGAGATAATTTTGTAAATCACATTACATAAACTGATAGGGCGCAAGTCTGTTAGAGAATCAGGTGATGGGATTTTTGGTATCAAAGTAATTAGAGTTTTGTTTATGTCTAGAGGCATACTTCCACTACAAAAAAATTGCACTACCACATTTACAATCGTAGGCCCAACTATATTCCAAAACTTTTGATAAAATAAAGCAGTCATACCATCTGGTCCTGGAGCCTTAGAGGGGTGCATTTGCATAACCGCGTCATATACTTCACATTCAGAAACCGGTTTTCCTAATATTTCGATGTCAGAATCAGAGAGAGATTTGTCAAGACATGATACCACTTCAGCACGCTCTGGTTGAGTAGAACTAGTAGAACTATGAAACAGATTTTCAAAATAGGATGAGACCATGTTACATAGTCCATCAGTATCATCAACCCACCTTCCATCATCTGTTCTTAGTTTAAGTAACCTGTTGTGCTTCCGTCTGCTAGTCGCTCGTGCATGAAAAAATTGTGTATTTTTGTCCCCTTCCTTCAACCATTGAACCCTACTTCTTTGTTTCCACATAATCTCTTCACGTGTATATAGTTCTTTTATCTCATTTTGTAGGTCATGTTGCTCATGAGAGGGGTCATATCTCTGTTGCTTTTGAAGTTTCTCCAACTTTCTAATTTTTGCTCGAATACTACGTTGAACATGTCCAAAGCTTGTCGCATTCCATTCTGCCAACCTTTGTGTACAAGCACGAACTAAAGCAGCAGGAGCACTCCCAAGGCCCTCATTCAAGCCACTCAACCACGCATCTTCAATGACACCACTGAGTCTATTATCTCTAAGCCACATGTGTTCAAATCGAAATACCTTTTTCTTGCCACCTCCCTCCGTATACACTTCTTGTGAAAGCACAATTGGCGAATGGTCTGAAGCAACTCGAGTGAGGTTTTAGATCCAACTTGATGGGAAAAGAGTGGACCAATCTGGCGTAGCCAAGAATCTATCCAGTCGTTTTTGCACATTAGACGACCCTCTCCTTCCATTTGACCATGTCATATTAATGCCTTTAGAACCCAAGTCATATAAATCACAATATTGACAAGAGGCCGCAAAAGCTTCGAGTTCTCGCGTATTGCACCCACGTGCTCCCACTTTCTCGAAAGTATATAACACTTCGTTAAAGGATAGTGACGCTAAATTGCGTGCGTGCATTTTTTTTATAGACAAAATTTGTAGGGGCTTTTACACAGTATATCTTTGCAAATTTTAAAAATTATATATATATCTTTTTGATGCATTAAAAGTATTGTATTTTATGCATCAAAAATTTGTAAAAATGATATATATGTAATTATTCATTTAGAGAAGGATATACATGTAATTTTCCCATTACGAATTTGGACCCGTGTTATCAAAAATGACATAGCGGGCAAAATAAGTTTACTCGAACTATCTTGTGGTGAATAAGGTTATTATACGTGCCAGTTTTTTTTTACAGGCTTAATGTGAATGTAATAAGTTTGACACGCGAAGTTGGCAAACAAAATAATTTGCTCTTCATGCCATTTTCTCGCCTAAGAGCATTTGGTTGATCTAATCGAGTGTTGACACGTGGATAAGCAAGCAAAAAACTTTGCTTGCCATGCCAATTTGCTCTCTATGATTATTTCGTAAAATGGATAAGCAAACAAAATACTTTGCTTGTCATATCAATTTGCTCTTCATGATTATTTCGTAAAAAGGATAAGCAAACATACTTTGCTTGCCATCTCAATTTGCTATTCATATTATTTTGTGGAATGGATAAGCAAGCAAAATACAAGAAGTCAACATTTTTTTCAAACAAAAGATGATTGCAAATTTCGCATATTAAGCATTATACATATTATTAAACCATATGCGAAACGTCGCCGTTTTACTTGCTTTTTTCCCGCCAAAATTTTGGCCCAAATCCGGCCCACTTTGCTAGCCCAAGTTTGTTGGCCCGTGTTTCGCTGAGTCCGGTTTGTTTGGGATAAAGGCAACCTTCTAGATTCCTCCGGCATATACACACAACAGCGTGTCATCTTCACCAATTATTGTTATCAAAAACACCAGGCGATTGCAGTGGGTTTTGAGTTACAGTAGTCCGATTTGAACATCGTGTCATCTTCACCAATTATTCTATCCGAGGATTACAGTGGTACGATTTGAAGATTGGAACTAAAGTTTTTTGAGCTACAGGTATGTGTTTAAAAAATGTTTTACACAAGTTTTTTTTTTTTTTTTTTTTTTATATATATACATATATTTTTGGATTTCAGATATTGTTTTTGTTCAGAGGGGTATCGAAGTTTGGCTTTAATCAAGTTGTATCTGATCGTTTTAGGATTGATTATATTTAGTTTTGTCGGATATGAAATTTAGGCTTTGATTGTATTAAAAATTGGTTATACTAAAAAATGGTTATAATTATCAGAAATTGTAAGAGAATGAATTTGATGGTTTTCAAGTGGTTGGGGAAGAATAGGGGGTGGAGAGGGCGGACGAAGACAAATAATATAATCTCTCTAATCATCTTCAGCATGCTTATTATCTAGGAAGAGTATGGTGAATATGCCAAAATGCATGTGTGATTGATCTTTCTATGATAAATGTGCAGGGTGGTGCCAAGAAATTAGTGCTCCCATCTCCGTCAGCTGATGCACCGCGAGGTGAGTTACCTAGGCTTGCAGTCATGACTGATTTGCAGCCATAGCGGGCCAAATCATTAGGTTTCCAGCCATGGGTTGCATTTACAGCACAGTTGCACTTAGTCGATGCTTGCTTTGCTGATGCTGCCTTACATTTGCTGACGAATGCTTTGTCGTTGATGCCTTGCATTTATTACGTTACCAGCCCTGTCGGATGCATCTTGCTAAGTCTATAATAGTACGCCTTGGCTTATTTTAAATGTGCAGAATTATAGGCGTGTGATATAATGTTTTAGTTGTTTCACTTTTTATGTGGAAGTAGTATTTTAACTTTACCCTCGGGTAGGGATGTGCATGTATGGCCTGTTTGGGTTTATATTGTTATTGTTGATTTATGTTTACTTCTAAATTGTGGACTTATCAAAATCAGTATGTGGTTTTTAGTGTTTAATGTTTTTTTGATTAATAAATAGGTAAATTATGATTATGCTTATTGGTTATGCTGGTTTTGTATTATAGGGATATAGTTGTTCAAGGTAAAAGGGAAAATGATATTAAGAAAGCGAATAAAACAAACGTCGAGCAGAAAAGGAGATTGAGGTTAAATCGACTACATCGAGGTTGTTGCAGCCAAAATAACAGTAGGCTCTAACACAACGCGAGGCATATAAAATCAAGCCAGAAAAGCATTTGCGATGTCTAAGACTCTAAGGGTAAGTTTACTTAACCATATCTACCTGCTAGAAATTTATTGATTTTAAAAACCTACATCATCAGGTAGTTCTCCACTTGGCCACCTGTAGAGTTTTTTATTGCTTGGCGAGTGAAAGGATTTGATGAAAACAATTTCTAGATTTTTGTTCATGTCAATCAATCGGTTACCAGGTTTAATAAGAAACACAGTTAAGCATGATGCTGGATTTTGGTCCTTCAAATATGGAAGTTAATGTTCTAACCTTATAAGCAACATATATTGCAGATGGAATATTCACTTATGGCGGACCAGTTTTACCGGCCCGAGTAGAATGAAAGGCAAAGGCTTTGGTCTTCGCGAATGGCTCATGTGAGGTTTATAATCGTTTCCTTTTCTAATCATATATATAGGTTCTGTAGATCTTATAATATGTGTTTATTTCGTTGCAAATGGTATTTTGTTGTTTCCGTCGCTCTCTGCTTGCTATTATTCTCTTTTGCTGCTGGCCTTCGGAACAGGTCATCAGTATGGTTGGATTTTTTGCAGATTATTTGGCACTAATAGATGGTTTGGCCGAAGCTATACGAAGTAATATTTAAAGGATTTACACGCTCGCCGAAATTAAGGTACGGTTCTCATGTGTTTATCATACTTCCATTTATTGATATTTATGCTCTCCGTGTTTTTTTTATTGATTATTATTATTTTTTGTTATTTTTTTAGGTGAAAGGATGCTGATTATTTCTATGAAGCATAAGAAAGCAAGAGTGAACGAATGAAAATTCGGTTAGTTGTTCTTCACTTGCACACGAATTGACTGGTCCATTCGATATGGATATACTTCATTTTCTATTTTTTTTAAGGGTTTTAAACTCTGAATTTAAGTGCCTGATGAAGAAATGTAAATTTCAGAACCGAATTTCTGGATGGCAGTGAAGAATCGATGAGGAAAAAAAGGCGCCTTTGTTTGTGAGTCTGAAAAAGATGAAACAAAAAAATTGTACCAAGGTATGGTTTAATTTATTATTGATTTTACTGTTTTGTTTATATGTTAGTTGACCTAATAGTTTTAAGTTGAGTATGCTTTGGCAGTGCTTTTTGGTGTATAGTGGAATCTTGAATTGTGACGGGGTTTAGACCACCGTGTGCCCACAAAACTTACGGAAGGTTGTTACATAGATAAGTATTTCAAAGTTAATAGTTGTTTTTTTTGCTGATGCAGGCCGTTATTCAGTAACACAATGGTTTCAGGCAGCCTGGAGAAAGGCATCGGTCATGGGCAAGGTACTATCCTTTTTTTATGTTGAATATATTAGTGTATAAATTATTATTTCTATAACAAAATAGTAATGGATTTGCAGGAGGAAAAATAGGCTGCACACCATGAAAAGTATGTCTAACTTTAAATTTGCAACAGACCACAAGGTGACATTGTGATACTCCTTTTGAACAACTATTAACTTTAACATAGATAAGTATTTCAAAGTTAATAGTTGTCACTATTTTTCCTGTTACATAGATAGTAATGGATTTACGGAAGATTGTTCCAGGAAAGCAGCTTCGCACAAGTATGTCACTGAAACCGTTATCTTGGTTAAAAAAAATTCTCTTTATAAGTTTGGATGAAAAGTTTAGATTTTGGGTTAAAAAAAAAATTCTCTTTTGGTTGAATTTGTTATTTTTTAGGGTGATTGTGAAATTTGTGAATTTGTTTCGTTCCAGGTTATGTTACTGAAACCGTTATCTTGGCGGGCCATTTATTGTGTCGCTATCGAACAAGAGAACCAACGGAATAGGGTAACAGTTGATCAACTGTTGCGAGAGGATCCACAGAACCAAACGGTAGACTGTTGCGAGAGGATCCACAGAACCAACGGAACAGGGCCATTTATTCGGCAACATTCCGCACGGACACTGCCAACAACCTAATCCTGAAGAGCCAAATGATTACAGGTTTGAATACTAGCACTACACGACGAACAGAACATGAACATGTTATTTGGCATACAAGGAGTAACTTTTAACGAGTCTCATTTGCAAAATATTTTTTCAACCTGTGCAGTTATAGCTTTAGAGCATCAATCACTGATCATACTGGAACTTTGCCACTACTGCAACTTTGCCACTAACATGTTTCAGTGACGAGGCACATTCAGTAGTCACAGAATGCAATAAAGTTGTAACGGAGCAAGGGCACACAGACCCGTAGACAGCGCCACCGGTGCTACTTCAACTAGAGGAAACCACTCATCTTATTCAGCTGCATTATGCAACAGAATCTACAAAAGAAAACCGCGTGTACATTCTTGACACAGTTATGGAAAGTGGTCCACATTTGCTGATGCCGCCTCAACAAAATGAACCACCTAACCTTGCAGATGAGCCACAAGAGACCCAACTGCTTCTCACGGGACCAGAAACAGGTACACAAGAAGGAACTGAGTCACTACCAACGGTTAAGAAAACATCTGATGCAGATGACCACAATGACCCGCTAAACTGAACATGAACTGTTACAACCATTGGTCCCTGTTACTGTACACCGCACTGGAACCAATATACAGCAAGTGGACGCATTGACAGCAATACCCGACAAGCTACCAGGTACACCAACCCCGCATGACATTTTACAACGTACTATTTCAACAGCAGCTATTGTCACAGGTATTTATGTCCGGAAATCTGTGTATGTTTATTAAATGTGAATGTTTTTCAATAAATAGGTTACATAGATTTTGTTATGAGGCTTTTGTTAGTAATGCTTAGTTTATGCGTTGACTGTTAATTTATATTAGTCAGTTTTGGTTACTACAATCTTATAGTTTGCGAGTGTATTAGAAAAAACAATAGGAAAAAAAACAGGCTCGCCCGCAACGCGGCGACCCATCGCCATTCTAGTTTAATATAAGAGTCATTCATACAGTAGTTATACTAAACAAAGGTTACAAAAATGTATTGTATGAATTTAGTGAGGGTAATAAGAAGAGTCGTCTAATTCTTTAATGTCTTCTGTAGTTTGTTCCGAGCAAATTAATATAGCAAGCAAAACTCACTTGCTCGCCATGTTGTATGAATTTCCGAGCTAAATGAGAAAGCAAGCAAACTCATTTGCTCGCATGGTCTCTTTTATTTTTACTTGAGAAAAGTACTAATATAGTACAAAATATTTTTTTGGTTCTCCACCATGGTCATTATTAATCTAAATTCTCAAAATGGTCATGCGCGACTACTCAACTTCGCAACTCCTCCCATAATGCAACACGTGTCCTTATGCTGGGTCCCACATTAACTTCTACATTTACTCAACCGCCGGCTACTCAACCGGCGCAGTGGCGCAGCTTATAAGGGGCGGGGGGGGGGGGGGGGGGGGGGGGGCGCCCGACCCCCCGAAATTTTTTTTGCGATATAGGGGGTATATAGTTTTCGTGTAGAAAAATTTCGGTATATTCGGTTTCGACCCCCCATAGTTTTAGAAAAAAAAAATTGATCCATTACATTTATATAAGCCCGTCTAAAAAAAAATTGATCCATTACCATTACTTATTTAGTTATTTAGCCCATTAAAAAAAAAAAAAAAAAAAAAAAAAAAAAAAAAAAAACCGGATCTATTATCCCTCCCACCTCACACTTCGACCCACCCCCACATTGAAAATCCATAAACCAAATCTCAAATCCATCCCAAACCCAGAAACTGAGAAACCCTCCCCTGTCCCCTTCGAAGTGCCCCTGGCCCCTGCTCATCTCCTCGGACTCCTCCCAAGGCCAAGTCTGAACTCTGAAGTGCTTGGCTGCTTGGGCGCTTGGCTGCTTCATCTCTATTTCCCTTGGTATGTTAAATCCATCAATCTCATCTTGTTTAATTTATAAGCTGCGCCATTGATCTAGGACTAGTAGTTAGGACCAGATTTGGGTTCGATCTAGGACTAGGAGTTAGGACCAGATTTATAGATTGTGAATTAGAAATTAGGATACCACTAAATCACTAATATAAGTTCTTTGCAATTTATGTAGGTGTACAGATTTATAGATTGTGAATATGGTGAAGAATAAAACCATAACTTCATTTTTTAAAAGAAAGAACGAAGAACAACAAGTAGAAGGAATTGATGTTGAAATTCAAGAGAGTAAACGTCAAAGAGGTTCAACAAGCGAACCGGTTATTGGTCCGGATACTTGCAATGAACAACCATCTGAAATTCCACAAGCTAACATCAATGAAATTCCACAAGCTAACATCAATGAAATGGATGTTAGTAGCCTAGAAAGAGATCCTGCTAAACGACTTGAAATGTGGAAATATCCGGTTGAGGCACGTGAGCAAGTAAGGCTAGCATATATATCATTAGGAGTGTATCAACCTAAGCTTGAAGAGTATAAGCCTAGAGGTCCAAAGAATAATCTTCGTCGATTTAAATTTGCTTGGTTTGGTATGTTCCCTAATTGGTTAGAGTATTCTCCAACAACACACAAGGCTTATTGTTTTCTATGTTATTTGTATAAGGAGAAACCAAATGAGCAAAGTGGTCATAGTGCATTTAGTTGTGACGGATTTGACAATTGGAAAAAATGTAATGATGGGAATAAATGTCCTTTGTTGAAGCACCTTAAATCTGCAACACACAAAAAGGCATTTGTGTTTGTGTCTAATTTAGTGAATCAAGAAGCATACATTGAAAATTTCATAGAAAAACAAAGTGAAGAGGAAAAAAGGAAAAACCGTTTAAGATTGAAAGGCACAATTGATGTAGTTCGTTGGTTAACATACCAAGCTTGTGCTTTACGAGGACATGATGAATCTTCCAATTCAAAAAATCGAGGTAACTTTCTTGAATTGCTAAAACTATTAGCTTTTTATAATGATGATCTTGGAAATGTTATTTTAAATGCTTCTTATAATTCCAAGTATACATCTTCCGATATCCAACAAGAAGTTCTTAGTATTTTGGCAAATAAAGTGAGAAGGTATATACGGGAAGAAGTGGGGGATTCATGGTTTTGTGTCATGGTTGATGAGTCACGAGATGAATCCAAAAAAGAGCAAATGGCCATAGTCTTAAGATTTGTTGATGCGAAAGGGGTGATACGGGAAAGGTTCTTGGATTTAGTTCATGTAGAGGATACTGTTGCGGCGACTTTAAAGGCTAGTTTGTGGAATAAACTTTTGAATCACAAATTTGATACCGGAAAAATTCGTGGTCAAGGTTATGATGGTGCTAGCAATATGAGTGGGGAATGGAATGGCTTACAGGCACTTATTCGGCAGTATAGTCCTTATGCATATTACGTTCATTGCTTTGCTCACAGGTTACTTACTTTTGTATTGTTGTTTGTTCTTTTTTAGGTTTGACTAAAAATACACATATGGAGTTGACATTTTTTTTTATCACAGGTTACAACTTGCCTTGGTTTGTGTCTCAAAGGAAGTTGATCCCGTACACCAGTTCTTTGAGTACTTAGCTTTTGTAATAAACGTGGTTTGTGCTTATAGTAAGCGTCACGATGAGTTACAAAAGGCGAAGGCAATTGAG
Organism: Artemisia argyi; assembly: GCA_030686995.1. Taxonomy (NCBI): domain Eukaryota; kingdom Viridiplantae; phylum Streptophyta; class Magnoliopsida; order Asterales; family Asteraceae; genus Artemisia; species Artemisia argyi. The sequence goes on along the minus strand of CM060677.1, from coordinate 82,223,000 downwards.
ATTAAAAATTTACTGGAGTTGGGTGAAATCAAATAGGGAAAAGGTCAAAACCAGGTTGGGACATTAAGAAGGGCCGGGGATACACGTTGGGGTTCCCATTTTAAATCCATTTGTAGTTTGGTTAACATGTTTGATGTCACTCGGGCTGTTCTCAAGGGAATAATGGACGACACTACTCGTAATACACGTACTCAACGTGGAGATGCTAGTATTGCTTATAGTTACTTGAAGTCATTTGAGTTTGTGTTTGTTCTTCACATGATGAAAAAGGTGATGCAAAAGACTGATGCACTTTGTCAAGGATTACAAAAGAAATCCCAAGACATCCTTAATGCAATGGATTTAGTTTCAGCCACAAAGGTTAGTCTAAATAATTTTAGAAACAATGGATGGGATTCTTTAATTGAGGAAGTTATTTTTTTTTTGTCAAAGACATGAAATAGAGATGCCCGATATGAGAGCTTCATATAGATCTACCCGGTATCGGCCTCGTAAAAAAGATCTTCATGTTACATTTGAACATTTTTACCGAGTAGATTTGTTTATGGAGACATTGGATAAGCAAATACAAGAGTTGGATTCTAGATTCAGTGAGCAATCAATGGAGTTGTTATCTCTTGGTTCGACTTTATGTTCAAAAAAGATTAAGATTGATCACATTGTTCTTCTTGTTGAGAAATATTATCCTACGGACTTTACTGAGCAGGAGAGAAATCAATTAGTTGGTCAATTGGAGACTTTTCAAGTTGAAAGGATATATAATGCCAAGTTAAGTGAGGTAGCAACTCTTTCTGATCTCTGCTAAACTCTTGTAGAAACTGGGAAAAATATCATGTACGATTTGGTTGAAAGAGTGTGTCGGCTACTCTTGACACTTCCGGTTTCGACTGCAACAACAGAGAGGGGATTTTCGGCAATGAAGATATTCAAGAATCACCTACGTAATAAGATGTCAGATGACAATCTATCAAACACTATGGTGATTTACATAGAAAAAGAAATTGCTGACAAGTTTGATTCAGAGTCCATAATTGAAGAATTCAAGGGTCTTAAAGGTCGAAGGGCTGATCTCTAATTTCTTCAATGAATCGAACCAGGTACCAACCGTTTGTCTCCCTTTTAATGTTTAGTTGTCTTGGACAAATGTTTAGTTTTTTAGTGATTGAAACTTTTTTTTATATAATAATAGTATTTAATTTTTGACCCGACCCGAATCGAATCACTGACCCGAACATATTACCCGAAAAAATAGCGTTAGGAAAAAAAAATTAGATCCCGACCCCCCACTTAGAATTTTCAAGCTTCGCCACTGAACCGGCGGCGATTTGACTAGCCAACTTTATTGGAAAGTTAACATACTTTTTTGATTTTTTTTTCTTTTTTGGTTTGATTTTTTTTTAATTATTATTATGTTTATATCTCGTTTATACTTTATACACTGAATGTTGGGTTGGCCATATCACATTAGTCCTAGGCTCATTGTTTAAAGCATAATCAGTAACGTCACAATTCATAGTTACTGACGCCGTCATGACTTTATCCACCTCCACCTCTTGTATTACTCTTGACGCCGTCATGAAAAAGCTCGTGACGCCGTCAGGTACTGTTCCCAGCAAGAAAAATTAAGACTTTGCCGTTTTCTTCACTTTTTTGCTCCAAAAACGTCCAAAATGCTTCCTTTTCCAGAATTCACTCCAAAAGTACCTAAAATCACAAAAGAAACGATTTAGGGCAATATTTGATCAAATAAATTCAATTCTGGGCTTAAATGACCCCCTAAAAACGGATCATTTTTCGCCTCATCAAGTTTGTTAGACTCCATGGATCGTTTTAAGCACTAGGGTTAACAATAACAATAACAATAACAATATATGCAGTGGAATTAAAACAAATCAAAGTTATTGCAACAAGGTTTTTCCCAATCACCTCCAATTAGTATTTGATCAGAATAATAACGTGTTACCTAAGTGTAACATGGATCTAAGACACCTCAGACCTTGAAGGATATGAACAAATCTAACCCTAGACATTTATAACATATGTCTAGATTACACACACACCCCTTTAACTACATAATGGAAGACTTATATAAAACATGTATCCTTGATCTCTTTATATAATAGAGATTTAGGGTTTAAAAATACATGACGCCGTCAGGATGCATAGTCTATATATATTTTTCCAATTTTTCATTGTAAAGGGTGGAACTTCTGGGGAACAAGTTTTGTAAAAACCCTAGGTCGAATTTCCTGCATATTGAAGGGGTTTCAAACCCTTCTTTCTTCCATGTTTCAATAAAGATTAGTACTTCAATAATCATTCAATATGTATATGTATTGTTTGATTCTATCTTGCGTGTATCTTTCTTTTAACATGTTAGGCTAGGCTTTTATTGTGTTTGCTTAGATGTAGTGAAACCTAGATGTTGATTATTGGTTGATTGTTTGTTTATAATTGTTACGGATGATTGTATTCGATGTTAGGCTTAAGAAAACTGGCAGACTTCCAATGGTAACTTGCTTGAACGTCTTAAGAAACATGATCGGAGGTGTACTACGATTTTTGGTTGTATTTAATGCGTAAGAGAATTCTAATGATTCCATGTTAGGAGCTTCTAATGGCTTGACATAGGAGTGAAGTAGGATCTTATAGAGTTAGGGAATATTGTACACGGCCCTACGACTGGTATTAAGGAATATAACCCGTCATCCATGCAATTGTAACAAGCTAATCAACCGGTAAAAGATATCTAGGGAGTAATGAAATCTAAGTAAACACAACTTTTCTCATTATTGTTTCCACCAAATTAGTAAAATAGTTTAATTTTCATTTCTTTTATTTTATTTTGATTGCATTGGTAGTTAATTGGGTTAGTTGGCTAGCAACTAATTCCGCCCACTCCTTCAAAACCCGAGATTTTACTTGCTTTCTATAAAGTATAAAATATAAAAATAAAAAAAGAATCATCCCTCACCTCTAGACCTAGTTTAGTAGGCTTTCTAATCCTAGCGACATTATTCCTGAGTTGAACGATCAATCCCCCGATACTTGTCACTATACTATACTACAATGATCAGGTACACTGCCTGGTGGGGGTTGTAAGCTTCTCAAGATCCCTTGAGAGGTAAAACCTATTACGAGGGCGCAATTCCCACGTATCAACTAACAATCTCCCCCTTTTTGATGATGACAAATATGTAAACCGTGACACATAGTAAAATGTAAAAGTTACTTGTTTACACTTCCTTCTCCCCCTTTTGTCGAAGCAAAAAGGTGGTTCAATCAGTAAGATGGTTGCTTTGAGATTTCCCTTCTCTTCTCCCTTTACTACAATACCTATCTTTCTCCAAAAAGGCAAGCTTGCATTGTATCAGTGAAGTCTTCTATCACCACTTGTTAAGATGACTCCATGCTAAGTATTCAAATACCCTCGAGCTCCTCTAGCTCAATGCTCCCCTATGGTGATTGAATCCCCTTGTTTATTTACCTTAGTGTCTAGCGGATCCATGGATCAAATTCTTACAAAGGCTTATCTTACATCAAGGGTTAGCTTCATGCAACATAATATATAAAAGAATAGGAGCAACATTATAGGGATATAATACACATAGCAAGACATGCAAAGGTTAAACTATGTCAAAATGTAGCAACAAAAAAATGAGTTTGATGAGGTATGTGAGCATATCAAAGTATGCTAGAGGTTAGACACGTAATAAAAGTGTGCCAAAAAAGGATAAACATGAAGAAGAAGAAAGCCCAAGAAAGTTGAGCTACACAAAGATGTGAACGCGTAATGTGATTCAATGACACTAAAGAGTCACAATTTGACCGACAACCTAACGTGTAATTGTTCAACCAATCATGTGAATGATACATGAAATTATGGGAATAACTTCTTCCAAGTTTTCATTGGGAAGGTGATTTCCAACAAACCTTTTGAACGTCATAATCATCTACCTAAGATGATTGATGTTGAGGATAGTTTGTTGAAAAGACATGCTCTAAATGAGGTAGATATATGTCAACATTATTATGACGAATCATGTCATAATATAGACTCGACAGAAGATGTACTTCAAAGAAAAATGAAATGAGAACGATACGCACCTAGATGCGAATGGAAATAATTCCATAAGACGGGAAAGTGTTGGATTTGACCTTTGAGAAAAGGTGGGCAAAGACGGTTTAGATTAATATATCGTTTGCACTTACAATGAGATGCAAGATATATTTCAAGGGAGAAAGGTTGTGCATATGATCTTATTGAGGGTGAATTTCTCTAACAGGGTTGAGGTTAGTGTTCTAAGTTTGGATGATCCTAGTTGTGTGTTAGAGATAATTTGGTTCATGAAGGATTTTGTGTGATTGTGTAGTTATACACTTTGGGTATAATGATTGTGATGGTTGAAGATTATTGAACTAACTGTCACTATCAAGAGTGAAGTATAGTGGTAAGGTTTGAGTGGGATTTGATATAAGGGTTGAAGGTTCTAAAACCAAATATCACTATCAAGAGTGAATTTCAGTTATAAGGTTTGATGTGAGGGTTGAAGGTGCTTGTATAGAACAACTAGCTAAGTGTTTACAAAAAGTAGATGTTAGGAAGCAAGAACAGATTGGGGTTTTGTGACTGGGTTTTGCTAAGTAGGGGGTACTGATACGTGGGAATCGCACCAGGCTTTACCTCTCAAGGGATCTTGAGAAGCTTACAACCCCCACCAGGCAGTGTACCTGATCGTTGTAGTATAGTATAGTGACAAGTACCGGGGGATTGATCGTTCAGCTAGGAATAGTGTCGCTAGGATTAGAAAACCTAAATACTAGTTCTAAAGGTGAGGGATGATTATTTTTGTATTTTTATATTTTTTAGAAAGCAAGTAAAAATCTCGGGTTTGAAGGATTTGGGCGGAATTTGTTGCTAGTCAACTAACCCAATACTAAAGATGCAATCAAAATAAAATACTAGAAATGAAAATAAACTAAATTATACTAAAGTTGTGAGCAATAAGTGGAGAAAATGTGTTTACTTAGATTTCACTACTCCCTAGACATCTTTTACACGTTAATTACTTGTTATAGTTGCATGGATGACGGATCGTATTCCTTAATATCATTCATGGGGTGGCGCACTTAACTCCCCAATTCTATGAGCTCTTATCTCCTCCTATACCATGCCCAACACAACCATAGGGATTATAAACAGTGGCTCATGCATTAAATACAACCAATAAAGACCTAGTGCACATCGGTTCATGTTTCTTAAGACGTTCAAGCATGTTACCAATTGGAGATCTGCCAGTTTTCTTAAGCCTAACATCAAATTCATTCATCCAATACAATTATAAACAAGTAATCAACACATAATTAACATCTAGGTTTCATTAGATCCAAGCAAACACAAGATAGATCTAGCCTAGCATGATGGAATTAAGACAAGAACAAGATATAGACAACCAACACATAGATATATTGATTGAATTAAAAGAACACTTATCTCAATTACACATGAAAGGTATCAAGGGCTTAGAACCCTTGAAAAACCTGTAAAATTCGCACCAAGTTCGTACTTAGGGTTTCTCCAAAACTTCTCTCCTTTTAATGTGAAAATTAGAAAACTATATATAGGAAATAGGGTCTGACGGCGTCAAGACCAATCTTGTGACGCCGTCACCTCGCCGCCAAAACTCTTCTCGGACTTCCTTGATCTACTTCTGACGCCGTCATGTGTTGTGCATTTCCAGACGGTCATGACTTTTACTCTTGACGCCCTACTTCGTGACGCCGTCAAATCTGTACTGGATCGTCATGGAAAATTGCTCTTGACGCCGTCAAGGATTCCTTCTTGACGCCGTCACCTATTGTTCCCAGCAAGGAAAATTAAGACTTTGGCGTTTTCTTCACTTTTATGCTCCAAAAACGTCCGAATTGCTTCCTTTTCCAGATTTCACTCCCAAAGTACCTAAAATCACAAAAGGAACGATTTAGGGCAATATTTAATCAAATAAGTTCAATTCCGGGCTTAAATGACCCCCTAAAAGTGGTTCATTTTTCGCCTCATCAGGTACTTAAGAAGTGAGTGTTTTAGTAAAGAATTCTTGGGAACAAGAACCACATTTATGTGTTCTTGAGAGTGTTTGGTGAAATACTATATGTGTATGAATGTAATTTAGCTCCCCCTTAATTGTTGGCCATCCGGACAAGATGTTTTTGAGACACGAATCAAAATAAAAAGAGGAAAACAAGCGTTGACAGAAGTGATGAGCTTAGTAATGTCATGACAAGTGGTGGATAACATACAATAAACGTCATGACACACACAAGAAGATTATTAATTCACACACACGAGAAGTTGGTTTTTGTTCTTAAAGGTTTCAAAAAGGCTTGTATTTGGTTTATTGGATTAATTGATTACGAAGAAGATTGATTATCATTTATTTGATGTTGTAGTTGAGTTTCACAAGTTTGTGTTCTTATCATATCTCAAAGTGGGGTGTTACACTTTGAAGATAACTTGTTTGTTTTATACGGTGGTGACGAAGACTTGTCAAATCTAGTTTTCATAGGTCAAGGACGAAGACTTAGTTAACTACCACTTGAAGGAGTTACGTTATTGTGCTCAATGTCTCATTGAAGATGAGGATTTTTGTCAAGAGATTGTGGTCTACTTATATATTTGGTTTTGGGTATAAGTTCAAAGTCACCTGGTTAGTATAAGACATAAGACACAAGTTTGGGTTATTCTACTTCTTCATCAAGTTCGTTATATTTGGTTTTCTTCACATGTGATCATTACATAGAGCCTACAGAATTGAAGATTCAAGAGATGGTAAACATATTGGTTCAGGGGAAGCTTATTGATTAAATGTTTAATCATCTACATGCACCACTCAAGGGGAAGTTTTTATTGCATATATTCCCTATTTGTTGATAACAAAAAGGGGAAGAAATTTTGGAGTGGCATGGCATGGCTTAAGGGGAAGACATAATTGTTTCATTCATGGTGAGATTTAATTATCTCAATATCTCTACTTCATCTAGGGAAGTTCGTACAAGATTCGTAGTTGTTTTGTCATCATCAAATAGGGGAAGATTGTTGGGTCTATTAGGTTTGATAATACAAAACAAGAAAGAATGAAACAATAGGGACTTAATACGACAAGAAGGAATTCTACAAAAGATGGAGAAGGAATTGCTTGCAAAAAAAGATTTATATTTTAGTCCTTCGTAGTATTAACCTCTGACGCCGACAACTCGCCGCCAAGATGAAATTCGTATTGCCTAGATCCAATTCTGACGCCGTCATGTAGAAATGAGCTCTGGGCCGTCACGTGTATTTGGACCCCGATGGCCTTGGTGACGCCGTCAGGCCAAATAGCCCAAAAACATTCAGGATCGTCACGTGTATTTTCTACTTCCACCTCTTTTGCCACTCTTGACGCCATCACTAGCAAACCCTTGATGACGTCAGGTACTGTTCCGAGCAAGGATTTTGAGACTCTGTCGTTTTCTTCACTTTTATGCTCCAAAAACGTCCAAAATGCTTTCTTTTCCAGATTTCTCTTCAAAAGTACCTAAAATGACAAAAGGAACGATTTAGGGCAATAATTGATCAAATAATCATGAATTTGGGCTTAAATGACCCCTTAAAAGCGGTACACTTTTCGCCTCATCAAATACCCTTACACTTGAGATTTTCTTGTCCTCAAGCAAATGCATTTTTATTCTAATCAAAATACAAGTTAGGGGTCATTTAACAGTAATATAAAAGTAATTACAACAAATAATCGTTCCACTAAAAACCAAAAACAAGTACGGAGGTCATACACTAGCACCTCACAAATAGTGTTTAGATACTCACATCTCTCGGGTGTAATAAAGTATAAATTACAATATGAAAATGGAAAACATCTCTCACTACCTGTCATAGCAAATAGATTACCATAGGCTTAGGAAAGGATCAAACCTCCACTACTTGGCGTAAGCACCTAGGATAAACTATCAAAGAGGTCTTTTGAAGGGTTATAACGTTAGGTGTAGGGATATGTAAAACACGGTTTTGTTGGATAAAGGCAATATTTACTGGTGGTGAGTTAATCATCTTGGTTAATTACATGTATAATATGGCATTGCTAAACCAAGACTCGACTCAACTGAAGCTAATAAATCAAAAATAACAAAAACATAAAACAAACATAGAATGAAACGGGATGGTAGTCCGTATGTTTTTTTCTTCTTTTTTGTATATATATATATATATATATATATATATATATATATATATATATATATATATATATATATATATATTATACACTCTTACCCTACCATCCAAAATAATACATCATAGGATATTTGCATTCCCCTTACACTTGAACTTTTACATACTTTACAATAAACTACTCTAATAACTCGAATCAAGATAATCAAAACACTTGGAGTACTTTTTAAGATTAATGCACATATGGGGGTAATAAATGATGTTCTTCCCCATTACTCCATAGCACAAGTACTTTACCCATGAGTCCCAATCGTCCCAAAACAATATGTACAAGATATGACTCGACTTAGCAACCATGTAATCCATTAGATAAGTAACTAAGGGTTTAAACATGTAACAATAATGCACTAAAGATGAATGCATAAAAGGAAGGCTAAGGCGATTTGGTTGCACATTTGGGTGGGTTGTAACAAATTCTTCCTTTAAGTAAGATGCTTAAAGTTAGAAAGGAAAAGATAGGCTCGGAGGGGTGTACTAGGGGTATCGTGTACTAAAAATGAGTACAACGCTAAGGTGTGGGAAAAATCAATTGATTTTACTAGTCAAGTAATATGACTTAAATGGTCAAGTAATTATGATACGGGTTTAAACACAAGGGTGATCCTAATGCCTCTTATCATGTAGTAAATCCTACTACACTAATGTAGTCTCACTAGCGGTCTTGGGATGCATCACTAACGCAAGTTCTAGAATCTAAATGCTACCGGTACACTCATAAGCACTAATAATAAATGATTTTCCTATCAAATCTAAAGGCGAACCTCACATATTTGGGTGGAAAATTTTTCTGAATGGTACGGTTTTGTGCTAGTCATACAACTCCTATCCATGAGACGCTTGTTAAGGCTAAAGTTTCACTCCAAAATGTTGTAAAAATTTTTAAATTTGGTGCTAAAATTACACTAACAAGTATTTCTCTTAGTTTTATTACACACCTACTATCAAACAAACAAACTCAAGTGCAATTGTATCCTATAAAGTATCATCATTTACCCTCCCCTTACACTTAGGATGAACATTGTCCCCAATGTTCAATTAAAGGATGTAAAAGTAAAACAGGTAAAAGAATGAAAACAAATACTCCCCTGATTCGTTCGATGTGGATAGTGTTTCAACAAGGTTAGATCTTCCTTCAAGAAAATGAACGTTGAAAGCTTCCCTCCATAAATATAAATCATCTTCTTGTCATATATAACCTGTTAAACCTGAGAAAACAATCAAGGCAACTTCGCGTAAAATCGGCGGCAATCTATATATACTAACAAATCCTAGAAAGCAATTTAAGATATAATGCTTGTGGAATGAATGTTTGCAGATTTTCTGGAGTTTATAAAACTAAAGAATCAACAAAAACTTTTAAGACTCCGTTAGAAAAAAAAACTCGCAAAATTTCCAGAATTTTACACGTGACGCCGTCAGGTGTTAAACCCTGACGCCGTCAGAAGTGACCTGCAGAAATCTTTATGTTAAGTTTCCGGAAAATTTCTGGAAAAACTTATGTCATATTTCCTGGAAAATCCTGCAAAATATCATTATGACTCGATACAAGCATTTGACTCTAACAAATACTAATATACATGTTCATTTAATATTGTGGCGAATCATGAGCATTTTCATTCTTATAAACAAATTTGGGGTTTTTCCTTACACTTGGCTTTTGCAAAATACCTTTATATGAAGTTAAGACGAAGTTAAACAATAAAATAAAGCATTTTCACAATTTAATTTAAAACAAGATCTACCAACAATAAAAATAAAACATGCATACGGAAACAAATAACATCAAACAAATAAAAATCAAACAAATAAAAACACACAAAACATGGGTTGCCTCCCAAGAAGTGCTTTTCTTTATTTACGAGTATTGTAGCTAGACTCAAGGTCATTGGCTATTACGTGACCTCATCATTGGTCACATTCTCTAGGTCATCTTCAATATCGGGATCGCTTTCATAGTGCAGGTATTTTGGGTCTTCAAACTCAAAGACATCTTCCTGATACTTGGATCCAAGCTTACTAACATCCTTAAAGAATCCACATGATAAAATCAAATTTGTTTTTCATCCTCTCCGAACATCTTCATTACATAAAACAAGTTGAGAACTTATCTTATCAAGTCCGTCGCAATCAATTCCTTCGAAGTCTTTCATCTTATATGGCGTTTGGTATGACACCCTCCTAATTCTATCTGTGAAAGTCATGATTCCGTTCCGGTCGTCAACCATTAAGTTAGTGATTTCACAAAAGGGCGCTCCGAAAACAACTTGCGATAACCTTGGGTCGATATAATCCTCAATGTTGTCTACGATCGTAAAGTCCATTGTGAATGCCATATTTCCTATGAATACTTGGACTTCATGATCTCTACCAACAACATTTTCTCCTTTATAAATCATCCCCCATCTGCAAATATTGTTATAATGGAACAGGGACATAAAATTCTTAGGTAGGAACACGTCAATGTAGACATTATCGAAATACTTGTGACCAATCATACAAGGGATTTTGAGGTTATTCGGATCATGCCGCTTTATCCTTTCCGATCTTCCATCCTGTGATCCATACGCATTACAATCTAGTGACAGACGGTACTCATATACTTCCTCATTACCCTTTCGAAAAATCACTGATGAGGCGAAAAGTGAACCACTTTTAGGGGGTCATTTAAGCCCGGAATTGAATTTATTTGATCAAATATTGCCCTAAATCGTTCCTTTTGTGATTTTAGGTACTTTGGGAGTGAAATCTGGAAAGGAAGCAATTCGGACGTTTTTGGAGCATAAAAGTGAAGAAAACGCCAAAGACTTAATTTTCCATGTTGGGAACAGTGTATGACGGCGTCAAGAAGGTAATCCTGACGGCGTCAAGAGTAAAAACCATGACGACCCAGAAGAAACCTGCAAAAGGGGACTACATGACGGCGTCAGATGTAGATCTAGGCAGTCCGAGGAATTATTGGGCGGCGAGATGACGACGTTAGACATTTGTTCTTGACGCCGTCACCTTCTAAACTCTATATATAGTTTTCTAATTTTCATTCATTAAGGAGGAACTTGTGTGGAGAAACCCTAGGGCCGAACCTTGTACAAATTTTACAACTTTTCAAGGGTTTTCAACCCTTGAATCCTTACATGTGCTATTGAGATAAGTCTTCTCTTAATTCAATCAATATGTCTATGTGTTGGTTGTCTATATCTTGTGCTTGTCTTGATTTCAACATGCTAGGCTAGATTTATCTTGTGTTTGCTTAGATCTAATGAAACCTAGATGTGATTATGTGTTGATTACTTGTTTATGGTTGTATTGGATGAATGATTTCAATGTTAGGCTTAAGAAAACTGGCAGATCTCCATTTGTGTAACATGCTTGAACGTCTTAGGAAACATGAACCGATGTGTACTAGGTTTTATTGGTTGTATTTAATGCATGAGTAAATTCTAATGATCCCATGTTAGGAGCTTCTAGCAGGCTCGACATAGGAGTGAAGTAGGCACTCATAGGATTGGGGAAGTAAGTACGCCACCCCATGAATGGTATTAAGGAATACAATCCGTCATCCACGCAACTATAACAAGTAATTAACGTGTAAAAGATATCTAGGGAGTAGTGAAATCTAAGTAAACACATTTCTCCCATATATTGCTCACAACTTTAGTTTAATATAGTTTAATTTCATTTTTAGTATTTTATTTTGATTGCATCTTTAGTATTGGGTTAGTTGACTAGCAACTAATTCCGCCCAAATCCTTCAAACCCGAGATTTTAACTTGCTTTCCTAAAAATATAAAAAAATACAAAAAGAATCATCCCTCATCTCTAGATCTAGTATTTAGGTTTTCTAATCCTAGCGACACTATTCCTAGCTGAACGATCAATCCCCCGGTACTTGTCATTATACTATACTACATCGATCAGGTACACTGCCTGGTGGGGGTTGTAAGCTTCTCAAGATCCATTGAGAGGTAAAGCCTGATGCAATCCCTACGCATCAAGTTTTTGGCGCCGCAGCCCAGGGAATAGTTATTGTCCAGGTTAGAATCTCTTTTTATTAGGTCTACTTGCTAGATTCCTTTCTAGTAAGATTTTATTTTTATTTTTAAAGTTCTCTTTAGTCTATCTCATTTCTTTGTGTTTTTGTTCGTAACTTTTCACCACCCGACATCATGGACGATGGGAACATCTTTGAACCCATCATCCCACCACAACAAAACCCACCACTAGAATCTCTTAGGCCCCGAACCTTAGGAGAGTATTCCCGACCTAGCCACCAAGGCTATCGAAACACCATTGAGCTCACCGGAGCCAATGTGACCCCCTTGCGATCCGACAGCATTCCGGTTGGTGCAAAGCGGATGTGCATTCCATGGACTTCGTTCCGAAGATCCAAATCAACATCTCAAGGACTTCCTTAAAATCGTAGATTCCATAGACCTAGATGTTGCAACTAGAGAGACAACCCGATTACGCCTATTCCAATTTTCTCTACGTGATCAAGCTAGTCAATGGCTTGAGCGTTTACCCGCGAGATCCATCACCACATGGGATGATCTCACCACTCGTTTCCTTGCTCAATTTTTCCCACCGGGGAGAACTACTAAGCTTAGAAATGACATCTTGATGTTCCAACAACGTCAAAATGAAACTCTCTATGAAGCATGGACTCGATTCAAGGACTTACTCCAAAAAGTCCCTCATCATGGCATAGATCTTTGGCTCAAAGTCCAAATCTTTTATGACCATATCGATCTCTCCACGAGGCGAGCCATTGACCAATCGGCCGGTGGTAAGCTACGTGATCTAAGTGCGGAACAATCATGGGAACTCATAGAAGATCTTGCTCTCTATGACAACAAAAGTTGGAATGATCCCCGTGATTTGAACAAAACGGTCAAGGCAATATCTTTGCCTTCGAACAATTCTAGCACTCCCGACCGTAGGATCATGGAACTTGAGGACCAAGTCAAGTTTCTCATGAAATCTTACAAAGCTCCTAAGCCTTCTAGCCAAGTGAACAAAATCACTTCTTCATGCGAATTATGTAGTGGTCCCCATGACACTCGTGATTGTGTGGAACTCCCTGGAACAGCTTTTGCGGACTACGCATCCTCGCATACCGACGAAGCGGGAGATAAGTGGTACACTTTCAAACCCGAGCCAAACCCTTACGGTGATTCATACAACCCTTCTTGGAAAAATCAATCAAACCTTAGATGGAAACAAAATCAAGCCAATTCTTCCAATCCGCCTAATCGTTACCAACCAAACAGTCCACCCTCCAACCGTACTTTCAACAACAATCCTTCTAACAACTATGGTAGTACCAACAAACTTGAAGGGTTGATGTCTAAGTTCATGGCATCTCAAGAAGCTCGCATAGCTAGGTTTGAAACCGAATTCAACCAACAACAAACGGAGATGACCAACAAGATAGACAACTTGTTGAAAGCCCTCAACAACCAAGCGTTAACCACACCTAGGAAGGACACTAGGGACACCAATAACAGAATCCAAATTAAGGACCCCTCATCATCCAAACATGTCCACTTTGTCAATGTTGTCACCATTAAGCCAATAGATAAGGAGATAGAAGAAAGTGGCAAGGATGAAGTTGGAATAGAAACCGAGACTAGGGATGACAGTAGGGAAGTTGAGGTTAATAAGGGAGAGGAGTTAGTGGAAGTAGAAACTATAGAGAAGCACTTTGATAAGTTGCCCACCAAGGAAGAACGGGAATACCATAAGGATTTATTCGATAGTACCGAGAGACCATATATCCTTGGCACACCCCTTATCAAAATGGGAGACCCCTCTAACATTAACATACCATGCAACATCGGGCATATGCATATATGGAAAGCTTATATCGATCCTAGATCTCCTATAAACATCATGACTAGGACTTATTACAATTGGGTGATGAAGAAACAACTTGATTTTAGGATGATGCCCAATAAGAATTTGATAAGTAATTTTGTAGGAAGAGTGAAGGGATTGCATGTGATTATAGGTAATTTCACTTATGAGATCGATTTTATGATAGTGGAAGACACTCGTCCGGTGATAGATGATTGCCTAAGCCAAATAATATTCGAAAAACCATTTTTTGAGGCCACTAGGATGAGTTATGATCCGACTTTAGGGATAGTTAGATTCAAGGAAGAGAATGATGAGATTGCCTACCAAATGCCTTACAAAATTGAGCAATACTGTAACACCCCCAAAATCATCACGTCAGCGGAAGACTTAAAATGTCAGCGGAAGACTTTTTGGGTGTTACTTCGAGGATCTTTGTCACAATCATAGAAAACGACACAAAAGTGACGCTTGAAAGTTTAATTCATTCAAAATACCAAATATTCGAGACATCAAGATGTTTCATAATTTAAACAACAAGTTTATTTGAAATGTGTCAAAACGTTTATTTAAGCCCATGCCGGGTTACAAGCCCACTCCGTGCCTTCAAGTTCCTTCTTGTTTAGTTCCCTGAGATAAACACATGCTAAAAGTGTCAACACAAAGGTTGGTGAGTTCATAGAGTTTATAGTTTCGAATATCGATTTCCAAAATCAAAGAGTTTACAAGTCCACAGTGTTTATAATAAGAGTTGATTATCCAAATTAAAGTGTGAGAAAATCCATAGTATTCATGGTTTAAATCGTTGATTTATCAAAATCAGAAAATGAGTGATTTCCTTATTAATTCAAAAATAGTCCGTTGGTTTGCCCTTCACCGGGGTCAACACCGAAATAGTAGTTTGTTTGACCTAATCGGGTCAACACCAAAATAGTTTGTTCGTTTGCCAATTATTAGAAGTTTTTCCTGCTATATAGTGAGCACAATCTCATAGTTTAATAAAACAGTGGCCTACAGCATTGTACACCCCAAACATCAGTCATTGTAATACTGTATCATGACTACAGTACTACCGTTCTATTGCTCTAAGCTCATGACACTCAACGATTAACATGCATCAAAATTATCCATAATAATGATGTAAAACAGTGGCCCTCAAGATAGGTATTTACCAGTAACCTATGAAATCAAATAGCGTGCATTTGGTGGCTTTCCTCTAGCGACCAAATGGGGATTGTCAATCCCTAATAGATCTATTCACAACTACTTACGCTCACCCTTTGGGTGATTAAGGTGCATGAACGAGGGACTTTTGGTAATCGGTACTTAGGCAATAGAAATCAAGTATAGCATATCGTCGAACCGTCACTTGTAATCATGTCTATAGCAGGTATTTCCTTATGAGATATAAAAATGTGTAAACCAGTAACGTTTATATGAAATACAGTCATGTATTTAGTTTTAAAAGAAAAGAAATAAACGTATCGTTATATATACATCGTTAAAATTAATTATAGTTACGCGAATATTTATATCGTATATATTTATAAGAGTTTTATATTAAACATGTGTATTTATATATAAAATATTAATATTAAAATAATATTTACAGAAAATCCTTTACGTTTTACCAAAGATACACTTTTAACCCTAACGAATATAATTTTACACCGTTAGTCCGTAGTTAACAATCGTTTCATTTTAAGTCCAAATAATATCAATATTTACATTTTTCAACTCCAATTATCATTATTTACAGTTTTAAACTCAGAAAATCAGAAATTACAATTTTGACCCAAAGTTTGCAAAGTTTACACTTTTAGTCCCCGGTTATGAAAATTTTGCAAAGTTAGTCCAAATTTCACCAAAGTCAAAGTTTATCATTTTTATTATTTCAATAAGTTCAGAATGTTCAAAAGAGCTTATTAGAACAGCTTATTCCCTTAAAAAGCTTATTTTTCACTATATGGGCTTAACGAGCTCATTTAAAGGCCCGTTAACGTTTTGTGATCCAAAGGACTTACGAGAGGTTTGGGCCTGGTCTCGGGCTTGTTTTTATGTTACAAAAACATTACAAATAAGCTTATACGATCAGCTTATGCAATAAGCTTAAAAACAGCTTAATGGACTTATAAGCCCATTTGTTAATATTTAAGGTTTTTAGAAAAACTGGTTTTGCTCGATCAAAAGGGGTCGGGCAAAAGGTCTAAATAAGCTTATAAGGTCGAACAAAATATGTTTCCTAATTGTTTGCCAGGTTGTCAACGAGTTCATGTTTTAAAAATAACATGTTATGTATCTAGATTTTGAAATAACGAGGCCAAACTAGAGGGTTCAATTCATTTTCTGAAACAGTTTTAGAGCCAAAAATATTCTAAGTCTTTTTACTAAATTCGTATAGGTCCAATGACTTTTAAAACGTGTGATATTTATTAAGTAAATGTTATTTTTAAGTTCAAAACTTTATGCCACTTGATTGCTAGTATATTAAACATTTAGAATGTCGAATAAAAAGCATATATCACGTTTTTACTTAACGAGATAACGGATCAAAGTAAAGTGCCAAAAATAGAAAGTTATTGAAATGAAAACATGAATTAGGTGTCGTGTAGACTTACTTCACTTCAAAAGGGGGCGTAAAAACGTATGTATGGATCGAGCTGGGGCAAATGGGTAGCGTGGCTCGATACACGACCTACCAAAGGCCTAGGATGAGCTAAACTTGGTACATGGATGTGGCTTTAACCCCTCGCGAACTAGACAAACCGGTTGTCCCTTTTACTAGTATAATTCGATGTGAAAATGGAATATGGTGCATTTCTGAGTGTGTTCTCAACTGAGCTCGTATGGGATGTTTATATAATGAGTTTAGAGTGTGGTAACAAGCAAGGAGTCACAAAGGTTAAGTGTGTGTGATCAAAGGAATTGCATGTTGCCTCTTCTAGTGCCCAATGGAGAGTTTACAAGGCAAGGAATGTGTAAGATCATTCTTGACACTTCTGACAGCTGAAAAGAGGTATATGATTAGGTTTCTAGTCATTGGGGAGCAGGGGAGGTCGTTTGGACACATAAGGTACAAAACGTGTAGGTTGGCAGAATGGATTTGAAGGTTTTACTCGAGGCAGTTTTGAGGCATCAAACGAGGGAGGTAATATGTGTAAGATGGCAATCTCGAATCCTTGCTAGGTGGTCAAATAAAAGGTACAAAAATATTGGTAAATTGTATGTCGAAATCGAAAGAAAATGGGTGTGTTTAGTGGCTGGTCGCGAGCTGGAAACAAGAAAAGAAAACAAAATAATAAAATCAAAACAAACACCCCTCGCTGGGCTTGTGGCCTGGTGGGCTGCTGTTTGGCGTGGATCAGGCCCAAAACAAAAGAAAAGAAATTAATCCGTTTGGTGTGTAGCTGTTGGGTTAATTCAGGCCCAAAGGGTTCTGTGGGCCCATGTAGCGTGTTCCGGGTATCGTGTCGGGGTTCAAAAATATTAGTGAGCAATCTTGGGAATTTTCGTAGGCTTCGGAAATATATAAATATGGTACGGTAAATAAACAAAACGTATAATTTTATTTATAAATGTTTTAAATATATAAATATTGTACGGTAAATATATGAAACATATATTTATAAAATTTAAACGTTTTAAGTTTATTATATTATTCGCGATATTTATAGATTATCGAGGTTGTGTGTAAGCATCGTTCCTAGGTAAATGGTCAATCATAAATGGCGTAGTGGTTCATATAATATGTCATGCATATAAAAAAAAATTGTTCCCCGTAAAAATGGTATTTAAATAACGTAACGTTCTTTTATTCAATTATTGATATTTACTAATCGCATGGGAAAATTACGGGAGGTTACATTACCTACCTCTTACAGGGAAGTCCATCCCGGAATTCTAGTCTAAGATAGTTGCCAAAGGTGTCTAGGGAAAAGATGTGGGTGCTTGGTACGAATCTAATCTTCGTGTTCCTTAGAAATCCTATATCTCAAGTATAACTTACTTACACCCTAGAGACCATTGTTCCCTTCATTGCATGATTCTTCCTAAATTAGACATAGGTGATCAGGCTATGTATAATTTACGAGTAATAATGCAATGCTTGGACCAATCGACTTGTATGATGTCTGGTCTAGTTGTTGGTTCGTAGAGTTTATAAGTTAAACGGTTGATTTCCTAAATGAAAGTATGAGTGCTTGCTCTAACTTAGTCAATACTAAAATAGTTCGTCGGTTTGGTGTTGAAATGGATTTTGGTCATGTCATAAATGAAAGGGTAGTTAGAGTAGAAGGAGCGGATAAAATGGAATTCAGGAAGAACTAGATAGCATAATCGATGAGGAAATATCACAGTGAGTCGCTCATTGAACAGAAGGTAGACCTAAGTCGTGAGAAAGACGAACACTTAAAGGTGACATCACTTAGTACCACAAAGTGCTTAAGGAAATTCGGACGGTTAAATTCTATACTTCATCAGTCTGTTGCGTTGTTGAGACCCTGGTGAGCTTTTCCAGCTTCTAGCATATACGCTCTTCCACGAGTGACCTTGATTTGTTGACCTTAGTTTTGGGGACATTGGTTTCTATAGTGTCCTTGCTCTCCACATCCAAAACATATAATCATAGTTTGGCCTTTACAGTCCCTAGTAAGGTGTCCCGGTTTTTGATAGTTGTAGCACTTAGCAGGGCAAGGACTCGAGTGATGATACTTACATCGACTACATAGTGGTTGGGTCCCCGCACAACCTTTGCCTTGTGCTTGTGTTGCCACATATCCTATTGCAGCCCCTTGTTTCCTATTCTGTTGTTGATGGCGATTAGGATTATGGTTTTGGTTGTTATTATAACCTCCCTGGTTATTTTTCCATTTTCCGTTGTTGTTGTTGCGAGGTTTGTTGTTGTTGTTGTTGTTGTTGTTGCGGTGATTGCTGGTGTTGCCATGATGGTTGTTGTTGTGGTGATGGGTGATTCTTTTATTATTGAGTTTCCTCTTGAGCTCATTGCATTTGACATCTTGGTCCAATAGTTTTTGAGCAAGTTTCATTGCTGCTTCCAGGGTTGGCGGGTTTGATGAGGTGACATCTCCTTCAATGCTCCTAGGGAGTCCTTCGACGTACTTCTTCAAGTTTTCTCAAAGTCAGGCACCATCGATGGGCATAGTATCTTAAGTTCCTGAAACCTTCGGTTGTAAGTTCTCAGATTGATTCCTTTTACTATCAACACACAGAACTCATCCTCAAGCTTCCTCAATTCCGAATGAGGACAATACTTCTTTAATATCTTGGTCTTGAATTCAGTCCATGAGAGTTGATATGCTGTCGTTGCTCCTAGAGTCTGAACAATAGTATTCCACTAAGATAGGGCATCTTGCACTAGAGTTCCCGTTGCGAAGCTAACTTTGTTGTTTTCTGAGCATCTACCTCTTTGGAAGATCGTTTCACATCGCTCAAACCATTGGGCTAATTTGGATATCCCTTCGGTACCTTTGAAGTATGTGGGTTGGCATGCTATAAAGTCCTTATAGGTGTAGTAACGAGGTGCGGGTGTCGCGTTTCCAGCCATTTGTGTGCCAGTATCTCTTTGGCGGGCTTGTTTGGTTAAGGCGGCATTGACACCATCAGCAATTGCTTGCTGTATCGCTGCTGGGGTCATAACTTCGGGGTTTGTTGGCGTAGTGGTTGTGGTTGTTCTTCTAGTTCTATCTATGTTGCTATTATCAACGGAAGAAAGACGTATGTTTTAGAATTTCCTAATGACCAAGTTAAGTTAGAATACTTCTTATACAACCAAGAATAGGTTATAATCATAACAACTTAGTCAATGAGAAATTCAAGTTAAGATGTGTCACATCATGTCGGAAGGACAAACATAAATTGATGTCATTACAACATTTATTAATACTTGTTTGAATGTTTACAAAACATCATATGACAAGATTCCTTATTAATAGAACATTGGTTTGTTAAGCTGACAAGTCTCAGATTCATGGTTTTCCTAAGGTTTTGTCCATGTGGTTTTGGAGTTCTTGAATGGTAGTTGTTATAGTTTCGATGGTTCGATCTCTTGCTCTTTCCCTAGTTAGGGATTTTGTAAGGCTTGCCTAAGATATACATTCTCCATGTCAATCCTCTCAATTTCACGGTCCAGGGCTCCCATCATTATTTCTGTTGAAGTGTTGGCTCCACACAATGATCCTATAAACTCCATTGATTCCCAAAACTGAGTATTCATCTATTCAAATACAGCCTTCATAGCTAACTGGCCAATTACGAAGTTCTCAATCTTATTTGTAAGAGTCTCTACGTGTTCACGAAGAAAGTCGTTGAAAGTGTCGGTAATAGTATCGATTCGATTCTCATGTCGGGCAAGTCTATCTGCCAACAAGGGTATAGTGTGATGAAGGGGTGAATAAATAGGTATTCCTAATCCTGAGTGGTTTTAATTGTTCTTTCTAGCTTAACGTATCTACTACTACATTAGCTTTTCTTGGGTGATAACGTATCTCACAGTCATAATTGTTGAGTAGTCCTAACTAGTGGCGTTGTCTTGATTTGAGAAACAATTTCATTCTAAATGAAGATTGTTATCCTATTGTGTTTGGAAAAATAATTATTGTTCACATTCTATTGTTCCGTGAAAATCTGTGGGGTAACTTACCTATTTAGACAAAAAGTTTGTCTGTAACAGATTTTTAACAATGAGGGTTTCGGATAAAAGTGATAGACGTAAAGAAGGTTGCTGAACTTCAACCTTTGTTCTGGTGGAAGGTCTAAAGTCTTTCAGTTTATTCACGTTCCTTGACAAGTTAAAAGAAGGCTTCGATACTAAGAGGACTATTTGGGGTTTTCCTACGCAAATAACTCCTATGTGGATGTAAGGTTGAACCGCTGAAGGAATCTCTTTCTGTTCTTAAAGCAAGTATGCTTTTCAAGCTTTTCCTTTACTCTTAAAGCAGGCATATGCGAAAACTCTCTATTTGGCTTTTCAATAGGTCTAAACATAAGGTAGTGTTTTCATGACTTACTAAACGGGGGATCTAAATCTTTGCGCAGTAGCGGAGGGTGAAGCGAATGTAGGGGACACAGCCTATTCAGGGAAGGAGGATGGATTGGACTTATTCCTATTCATGGTATGGGTAAAAGCAGCCCTAATGACTTTTTAGTGAAGATATGCTTATATGGCACGAAATACCGATCAAATTCGTCGAACAAGGGATGTGCATTCAAAAATGCCTATAGTTTTGCTCCAGTAAGAAGTTCATGGATCTATTGGTAGAAGCTAGTAGGTGGTGATGGTGATAGCACAGGTTGTGTAAGTGGTGGTGGCACAACTGATTCCGGTGGTGGTATGACAAGATTTGGTAGTGAGATAAGAAGAATTTGCTTCATATGGCTGAAGTTGTCGAATTTTTCCTATTTTGGTGAATTGGATCAGGTGATGTTGAAGGGGAAGCCTATAAATCCGATGACAAGACAATAGGGTGGGAAATATGAAGACATGGTATTTGTAATAATCCCGATTAGTAAACATAAGTCATTAGCATAATTATAACATGTTAACATATATACGAGATCATGTAAAAGTAACGTCTCTACCAGATGTTGGAAAGCGTAGGCACGGAGGGCATAAGGTGGTATTTTGTAAAAGTGGTCCGTTTTAAAAGTGTAGTTATAGTCCAATGTTCAAAACACTTGGTTCTCTATAACTGTAGCTCTGATGCCAATCTATAACACCCCCAAAATCATCACGTCAGCGGAAGACTTAAAATGTCAGCGGAAGACTTAAAATGTCAGCGGAAGACTTTTTGGGTGTTACTTCGAGGATCTTTGTCACAATCATAGAAAACGACA
Source organism: Artemisia argyi (assembly GCA_030686995.1). Taxonomy (NCBI): domain Eukaryota; kingdom Viridiplantae; phylum Streptophyta; class Magnoliopsida; order Asterales; family Asteraceae; genus Artemisia; species Artemisia argyi. Next base: position 82,201,018 of record CM060677.1, on the reverse strand, counting down.
CAAAAGTGACGCTTTAAAGTTTAATTCATTCAAAATACCAAATATTCGAGACATCAAGATGTTTCATAATTTAAACAACAAGTTTATTTGAAATGTGTCAAAACGTTTATTTAAGCCCATGTCGGGTTACAAGCCCATTCCGTGCCTTCAAGTTCCTTCTTGTTTAGTTACCTGAGATAAACACATGCTAAAAGTGTCAACACAAAGGTTGGTGAGTTCATAGAGTTTATAGTTTCGAATATCGATTTCCAAAATCAAAGAGTTTACAAGTCCACAGTGTTTATAATAAGAGTTGATTATCCAAATTAAAGTGTGAGAAAATCCATAGTATTCATGGTTTAAATCGTTGATTTATCAAAATCAGAAAATGAGTGATTTCCTTATTAATTCAAAAATAGTCCGTTGGTTTGCCCTTCACCGGGGTCAACACCGAAATAGTAGTTTGTTTGACCTAATCGGGTCAACACCAAAATAGTTTGTTCGTTTGCCAATTATTAGAAGTTTTTCCTGCTATATAGTGAGCACAATCTCATAGTTTAATAAAACAGTGGGCTACAGCATTGTACACCCCAAACATCAGTCATTGTAATATTGTATCATGACTACAGTACTACCGTTCTATTGCTCTAAGCTCATGACACTCAACGATTAACATGCATCAAAATTATCCATAATAATGATGTAAAACAGTGGCCCTCAAGATAAGTATTTACCAGTAACCTATGAAATCAAATAGCGTGCATTTGGTGGCTTTCCTCTAGCGACCAAATGGGGATTGTCAATCCCTAATAGATCTATTCACAACTACTTACGCTCACCCTTTGGGTGATTAAGGTGCATGAACGAGGGACTTTTGGTAATCGGTACTTAGGCAATAGAAATCAAGTATAGCATATCGTCGAACCGTCACTTGTAATCATGTCTATAGCAGGTATTTCCTTATGAGATATAAAAATGTGTAAACCAGTAACGTTTATATAAAATACAGTCATGTATTTAGTAAATGAATACTTGTAAAAGTAAAAACAGTAGTTAAGCATGTATCTCCCCCAAAAACGTTTATAAATCATTGTAAAACAAGTAAGAGTAGGGGCTATGACTCACCTTAGTAGTACAGTAGTAGTGGTAGTAACATAATCTCAACGATGCAAGGCAACGGCTTCACACACAACCTAAAAGATATGGTATGTTTTAGTTGATAGTCTAAATCTCGTTTTATCACGAATATTAGTTATTCAGTTGTGATTAAAACTCGTATTCGTTTAAATGCTTGAAGTTCAAGAACAAAGTTATATATACATATAACTTGTGAGTGTAATGATCGATGATCGATGTGCGATGGGAAATCATCAAGAATAAGTCGAAGTATGTAGACGATGTTTTATGATGTTAGTTTTAAAAGAAAAGAAATAAACGTATCGTTATATATACATCGTTAAAATTAATTATAGTTACGCGAATATTTATATCGTATATATTTATAAGAGTTTTATACTAAACATGTGTATTTATATATAAAATATTAATATTAAAATAATATTTACAGAAAATCCTTTACGTTTTACCAAAGATACACTTTTAACCCTAACGAATATAATTTTACACCGTTAGTCCGTAGTTAACAATCGTTTCATTTTAAGTCCAAATAATATCAATATTTACATTTTTCAACTCCAATTATCATTATTTACAGTTTTAAACTCAGAAAATCAGAAATTACAGTTTTGACCCAAAGTTTGCAAAGTTTACACTTTTAGTCCCCGGTTATGAAAATTTTGCAAAGTTAGTCCAAATTTCGCCAAAGTCAAAGTTTATCATTTTTATTATTTCAATAAGTTCAGAATGTTCAAAAGAGCTTATTAGAACAGCTTATTCCCTTAAAAAGCTTATTTTTCACTATATGGGCTTAACGAGCTCATTTAAAGGCCCGTTAACGTTTTGTGATCCAAAGGACTTACGAGAGGTTTGGGCCTGGTCTCGGGCTTGTTTTTATGTTACAAAAACATTACAAATAAGCTTATACGATCAGCTTATGCAATAAGCTTAAAAACAGCTTAATGGACTTATAAGCCCATTTGTTAATATTTAAGGTTTTTAGAAAAACTGGTTTTGCTCGATCAAAAGGGGTCGGGCAAAAGGTCTAAATAAGCTTATAAGGTCGAACAAAATGTGTTTCCTAATTGTTTTCCAGGTTGTCAACGAGTTCATGTTTTAAAAATAACATATTATGTATCTAGATTTTGAAATAACGAGGCCAAACTAGAGGGTTCAATTCATTTTTTGAAACAGTTTTAGAGCCAAAAATATTCTAAGTCTTTTTACTAAATTCGTATAGGTCTAATGACTTTTAAAACGTGTGATATTTATTAAGTAAATGTTATTTTTAAGTTCAAAACTTTATGCCACTTGATTGCTAGTACATTAAACGTTTAGGATGTCGAATAAAAAGTATATATCACGTTTTTACTTAACGAGATAACGGATCAAAGTAAAGTGCCAAAAATAGAAAGTTATTGAAATGAAAACATGAATTAGGTGTCGTGTAGACTTACTTCACTTCAAAAGGGGGCGTAAAAACGTATGTATGGATCGAGCTGGGGCAAATGGGTAGCGTGGCTCGATACACGACCTACCAAAGGCCTAGGATGAGCTAAACTTGGTACATGGACGTGGCTTTAACCCCTCGCGAACTAGACAAACCGGTTGTCCCTTTTACTAGTATAATTCGATGTGAAAATGGAATATGGTGCATTTCTGAGTGTGTTCTCAACTGAGCTCGTATGGGATGTTTATATAATGAGTTTAGAGTGTGGTAACAAGCAAGGAGTCACAAAGGTTAAGTGTGTGTGATCAAAGGAATTGCATGTTGCCTCTTCTAGTGCCCAATGGAGAGTTTACAAGGCAAGGAATGTGTAAGATCATTCTTGACACTTCTGACAGCTGAAAAGAGGTATATGATTAGGTTTCTAGTCATTGGGGAGCAGGGGAGGTCGTTTGGACACATAAGGTACAAAACATGTAGGTTGGCAGAATGGATTTGAAGGTTTTACTCGAGGCAGTTTTGAGGCATCAAACGAGGGAGGTAATATGTGTAAGATGGCAATCTTGAATCCTTGCTAGGTGGTCAAATAAAAGGTACAAAAATATTGGTAAATTGTATGTCAAAATCGAAAGAAAATGGGTGTGTTTAGTGGCTGGTCGCGAGCTGGAAACAAGAAAAGAAAACAAAATAATAAAATCAAAACAAACACCCCTCGCTGGGCTTGTGGCCTGGTGGGCTGCTGTTTGGCGTGGATCAGGTCCAAAACAAAAGAAAAGAAATTAATCCGTTTGGTGTGTAGCTGTTGGGTTAATTCAGGCCCAAAGGGTTCTGTGGGCCCATGTAGCATGTTCCGGGTATCGTGTCGGGGTTCAAAAATATTAGTGAGCAATCTCAGGAATTTTCGTAGGCTTCGGAAATATATAAATATGGTACGGTAAATAAACAAAACGTATAATTTTATTTATAAATGTTTTAAATATATAAATATTGTACGGTAAATATATGAAACGTATATTTATAAAATATAAATGTTTTAAGTTTATTATATTATTCGCGATATTTATAGATTATCGAGGTTGTGTGTAAGCATCGTTCCTAGGTAAATGGTCAATCATAAATGGCGTAGTGGTTCATATAATATGTCATGCATATAAAAAAACAATTGTTCCCCGTAAAAATGGTATTTAAATAACGTAACGTTCTTTTATTCAATTATTGATATTTACTAATCGCATGGGAAAATTACGGGAGGTTACAAATACCGCCTTCTCTCTAATATAGAAAAGGAACACAAGCAAGCAGCTTATTATAGGAATGATGAGGATAGACGTAGAGGAGTAGAGTATGTGAAGAATAGGATGCTTGGTTTCTACAAAGAATGTTGCAACTAGGTCCGGAGTACAAAACTGGTTTAGAAGACGACCTAGAGAGTGAAACCAACGATGAGGTCACGTAGTAACCCATGACCTTGAGTCTAGCTACAAGACTCGTAAATAAAGAAAAGCGCTTCTTGGGAGGCAACCCATGCTTTGTGTGATTTCATTTTTGTTTGTTTGTTATTTGCTTCCGTATGCATGCTTTATTTTTATTGTTGGTAGATCATGTTTCTAAACTAAAAAGTGGAAATACTTTACTTTGTTGTTTGGCCTAGTCTTAACTTCACCAAAAGGTATTTTTGCAAAAGATAAGTGTAAGGGGAAACCCCAAATATGTTTTTAAGAAACAAACCGATCATGATTCTCCACAATATTAAATGAACATGTATATTCGTATTTGTTAGAGTCAAATGCTTGTATCGAGTCATAATGAAGTTTTGCAGGATTTTCCTAGAAGTAGGACCAAGTTTTTCCAGAAAATTTCTGGAAACTTAACACAAGAATTTCAGCAGGTCACTTCTGACGGCGTCATGAGTTTACTCTTGACGGCGTCACGTGTAAAAATCTGGAAATTTTATCAGTTTTGTTTTTCTAACGGAGTCTTAAAGTTTTTGTTGAATTATTAAGTTTTATAATCTCCAGGAAATCTACAAACTTCATTCCACAAGCATTATATCTTATTTTGTTTTCTAGGATTTAGTAACTTATGTAGATTGCTGCCGATTTTATGCGAGGTTGCCTTGTCTATTTTCTCAGGTTTAAGAGGTTATATATGACAAGAAGATGATTTATTTTTCTGGAAGGGAAGCTTTGATTGTTCATTTTCTTGGAGGAAGATCTAACCTGGCCACCTTATTATTCATACCGAGCGAATCAGGGGAGTATTTGATTTCATTCTTTTTACTTTTTCACTTTTATATTCTTTACTTGAACATTGGGGACAATGTTCATCTTAAGTGTAAGGGGAGGGTAAAATGATGATACCTTACAGATACACTTTCGCTTGAGTTTGTTTGTTTAATAGTAGACGTGTAATAAAACTATGAGAAATACTTGTTAGTGCAATTTTAGCGCCAAATTTAAAATTTTTTACAACATTTAGGAGTGAAACTTTAGCCATAGCAAGCGTCTCATGGATAGGAGAATGTATGACTAGCACATAACCGTACTATTCAGAAAAATTTTCCACCCAAATATGTGAGGTTCGCCTTTAGATTTGATAGGAAAAGCATTTACTATTAGTGCTTATGAGTGTACCGGTAGCATTTAGATTCTTGAACTTGCGTTAGTGATGCATCCCGAGACCGCTAGTGAGACTACATTCGTGTGGTAGGATTTACTACATGATAAGAGGCATTAGGATCACCCTTGTGTTAAACCCGTATCATAACTACTTGACCATTTAAGTCATATTATTTGGCTAGTTAAGTCAATTAATTTTTCCCACACCTTAGCGTTGTACTCATTTTTAGTACACGAAACCCCTAGTACACCCCTCTGAGCCTATCTTTTGGTTTCTAACTTTAAGCATTTTACTTAAAGGAAGAATTTGTTACACCCCACTTAAATGTACACCCAAATCGCCTTAGCCTTCCGTGTACGCACTCATCTTTAGTGCATTATTGTTATTTGTTAAACCCTAAGTTAATTATCTAATTGATTACATGGTTGCTAAGTCGAGTCATATCCTTGTACATATTGTTTTGGGACGATTGGGACTCATGGGTAAAGTACTTATTTTATGGAGTAATGGGGAAGAACATCATATATTACCCCCATATGTGCGTTAATCTTAAAAGTACTCCAAGTGTTTTGATTTTCTTAATTCGAGTCATTAGATTAGTTTATTGTAATGTATGTAAAAATTCAAGTGTAAGGGGAATTTTCATTCCCTATGATGTATTATTTTGGATAGTAGGGTAAGAGTGTATGTAAAAAAAAAAAAAAAAAAAAAAAAAAAAAAAAAAAAAAAAAATAGAAAAAGAAAAGAGAAAAAACATACGGACTACCATCCCTTTTCATTCTATGTTCATTTCATGTTTTTGTTATTTTTCATTTATTAGCTTAAGTCGAGTCTAGTCTTGGCTTAGCAACGCCATATTGTATATGTAATTAACCAAGATTGTTAACTCGCCACCAGTAAAGACTGCCTATATCCAACAAAACCGTGTATTTCATATCCCTACACCTAACGTTACACCCCTTTGAAAGACCTCTTTGATAGTTTATCCTAGGTGCTTACGCCATGTGGTGGAGGTTTGATCCTTTCCCAAGCCTATGGTAATCTATTTTGCTATGACAGGTAGTGAGAGATATCTTCCGTTTCCATATTGTAATATATACTTTATTACACCCGAGAGATGTGAGTATCTAAACACTATTTGTGAGGTGCTAGTATATGACCTCCGTGCTTGTCTTTGGTCTTTAGTGGAACGATTATTTGTTGTAATTACTTTTATATTAGTGTTAAATGACCCCTAACTTGTATTTTGATTAGAATAAAAGCGCATTTGCTTGAGGACAAACGAATCTCAAGTGTAAGGGTATATGATGAGGCGAAAAATGAACCACTTTTAGAGGGTCATTTAAGCCCGGAATCAAATTTATTTGATCAAATATTTCCCTAAATCGTTCTTTTTGTGATTTTAGGTACTTTGGGAGTGAAATCTGGAAAAGGAAGCAATTCGGACGTTTTTGGAGCATAAAAGTGAATAAAACGCCAAAGACTTAATTTTCCATGCTGGGAATAGTGTATGACGGCATCAAGAAGGCAATCCTGACGGCGTCAAGAGTTAAAACCATGACGACCCAGAAGAAACCTGAAGGCGTCACAAGAAGAGCGTCAAGAGTTAATTGTGTAACGGCCTGCAAAAGGGGACTACATGACGGCGTCAGATGTAGATCTAGGCAGTCCGAGGAATTATTGGGCGGCGAGATGACGACGTCAGACATTTTTTCTTGACGCCATCACCTTCTAAACTCTATATATAGTTTTCTAATTTTCATTCATTAAGGAGGAACTTGTGTGGAGAAACCCTAGGGCCGAACCTTGTACGAATTTTACAGCTTTTCAAGGGTTTTCAACCCTTGAATCCTTACATGTGCTATTGAGATAAGTCTTCTCTTAATTCAATCAATATGTCTATGTGTTGGTTGTCTATATCTTGTGCTTGTCTTGATTTCAACATGCTAGGCTAGATTTATCTTGTGTTTGCTTAGATCTAATGAAACCTAGATGTTGATTATGTGTTGATTACTTGTTTATGGTTGTATTGGATGAATGATTTCAATGTTAGGCTTAAGAAAACTGGCAGATCTCCATTTGTGTAACATGCTTGAACGTCTTAGGAAACATGAACCGATGTGTACTAGGTTTTATTGGTTGTATTTAATGCATGAGTAAATTCTAATGATCCCATGTTAGGAGCTTCTAGCAGGCTCGACATAGGAGTGAAGTAGGCACTCATAGGATTGGGGAAGTAAGTACGCCACCCCATGAATGGTATTAAGGAATACAATCCGTCATCCACGCAACTATAACAAGTAATTAATGTGTAAAAGATATCTAGGGAGTAGTGAAATCTAAGTAAACACATTTCTCCCATATATTGCTCACAACTTTAGTTTAATATAGTTTAATTTCATTTTTAGTATTTTATTTTGATTGCATCTTTAGTATTGGGTTAGTTGACTAGCAACTAATTTCGCCCAAATCCTTCAAACCTGAGATTTTAACTTGATTTCCTAAAAATATAAAATAATACAAAAAAAATCATCCCTCATCTCTAGATCTAGTATTTAGGTTTTCTAATCCTAGCGACACTATTCCTAGCTGAACGATCAATCCCCCGGTACTTGTCATTATACTATACTACATCGATCAGGTACACTGCCTGGTGGGGGTTGTAAGCTTCTCAAGATCCCTTGAGAGGTAAAGCCTGGTGCAATCCCTACGCATCAATCACTTTCCTGACGCCATTGGTGAATAATGCACTACCATCCTCCTCATCAAGGATCACTCCCGTTTCATTAACAAATGGTTTCCCGAGGACAAGGTTGGTTAATGTTGGATTAGTGAAAGAGTCTATGTCATTGATCACAGTGAGATGAATGTTATAGATGAATCATCCAATCATAACTGATAACCTTTTCATTATCCTGGCGTTATCGAGTCCTTCACACGAGATATGTTCAGGGAAGGCTTCGTTGTAAAGGGAGAGGGGGATTATGTTTATAGGGAGGTTAGGATCTATGTAAGTATCGGTTATGAGCTTCTTCCTAGTGGTTCAAGAAATCTTAAAAACTTCAGAGTTGCTTTCCTTAATCCTATCACTACACCCTATAGTAATATCTACCATATTTTCCTCAAGTTTCTCTATAATAGATTCATCCAAAATTACTGGATTTTTCGTGTGCCCTTTTGATCTCTCTTTCGACTCATCCCATTCGCCTGACTCTTGTGTGATGGAGTCCTTGAATAAGTCGGCAAGGCTCTTGGCCACTTCGTGGTCTTTCTCTGGAGTCTCATCCTTAACTCCATGACCCTCATTCCCAGATGGTTGTTGGCTCTGGTCGGGTGTAGGAGCAAGTATTGTGGTGATGGTATTTATAAAGTGGATTGGTCCCGAGGGGTTAGCATGGTCCCTAACTTCCTTCACCTTTGGTGACAGATGTTTAAAGATTTTGCTAGGGCTTTTTATTTTCACAGGAGAGGTTGGCTGATTCATGATGGTGTCAGATTTGACTTCTTCAGCCTGAATCGATTTACTAACAGCGAGCTCTTTTATAGTGGTTAACAGATTACAAATATTGTTATTCGTATCGGCTTGCTGTTGTCTAAATCGGGTCTCGAGCGAGGAAAGCTGTAATTCTTGAGAGAGAATGAACTTTCGCAAGGCATCTTCATAGCTTTGCTTAGGAGTGTTCTGTGGTGTAAAATGATCGAACCATGCGAGTGGAGGAGAATCATCGAAGGATACGCTCCAAGTTTAGTATCCTCTGAAATTTGGTTTATCCTTCCATGCATCATAGGCCTCGCCAAAGTTTCGAGGACCTCGATTAGTGGCGAGCTCTCTATCCTCTGTTTTATCAGCACACGACGATGTGAATTCCCTAAAAGCGTGTTTTGGAAGTTCCATGCAATTATGAGTTTCATGAGGACCATTACACAATTTGCATGAAGAAGTGATTTTGTTCACTTGGCTTGAAGGCTTAGGAGCTTCGCATGATTTCATGAGAAACTTGACTTGGTGCTCAAGTTCCATGATCCTACGGTTGGGAGTGCAAGAATTTTTTGAAGGCAAAGATATTGCCTTGACCGTTTTGTTCAAATCACGGGGATCATTCCAAATTTCATTGTCATAGAGAGCAAGATCTTCTATGAGTTCCCATGATTCTTCCGCACTTAGATCACGTAGCTTGCCACCGGCCGATTGGTCAATGGTTTACCTTGTGGAGAGATCGATATGGTCATAGAAGATTTAGACTTGGAGCCAAAGATCTATGTCATGATGAGGGACTTTTTGTAGTAAGTCCTTGAAACGAGTCCATGCTTCATATAGAGTTTCACCTTGACGTTGTTGGAACATCAAGATATCATTTCTAAGCTTGGTAGTTCTCCCCGGCGGGAAAAATTGAGCAAGGAAACGAGAAGTGACATCATCCCACGAGGTGATGGATCCTGCGGGTAAACGTTCAAGCCATTGACTAGCTTGATCACGTAGAGAGAATTGAAATAGACGTAATCGAGTCGACTCTCTAGTTGCAACATAAAGGTCTATGGAATCTACGATTTTTAGGAAATCCTTGAGATGTTGATTAGCATCTTCGGAACGAAGTCCATGGAATGCACATCCGCTTTGCACCAACCGGATGGTGTCGGATCGCAAGGGGAACACATTGGCTCCTTGAGTGAGCTCAATGGTATTTCGATAGACTTGGTGGCTAGGACGGGAATACTCTCCTAAAGTTCGGGGTCTAGGAGGTTGGTTTGCTAGTGGTGGGTTTTGTGGGTGGTTTTGTTGTGGTGGGTTGATGGGATCAAATATATTACCACCTTCCATGATGTCGGATGGTAAAGGTTACGAACAAAGAAACGAAGAAATAAGATAGACTAAAGAAAACCTAAAAATAAAAATAAAACCTTACTAGAAAGGAATCTAGCAAGTAGACCTAATGAAAAGAAATTCTAACCTAGACAATAACTATTCCCCGGGCTGCGGCGCCAAAAACTTGATACGTGGGAATTGCGCCCTCGCAACAGGTTTTACCTCTCAAGGGATCTTGAGAAGCTTACAAACGCAACCAGGCAGTGTACCTGATCGTTGTAGTATAGTATAGTGACAAGTACCGGGGGATTGATCGTTCAACTCAGGAATAGTGTCGCTGGGATTAGAAAGCCTACTAAACTAGGTCTAGAGGTGAGGGATGATTCTTTTTGTATTTCTATATTTTATAGAAAGCAAGTAAAATCTCGGGTTTTGAAGGAGTGGGCGGAATTAGTTGCTAGCCAACTAACCCAATAAACTACCAATGCAATCAAAATAAAATAAAAGAAATGAAAATTAAACTATTTTACTAATTTGGTGGAAACAATAATGAGAAAAGTTGTGTTTACTTAGATTTCATTACTCCATAGATATCTTTTACCGGTTGATTAGTGATTCGTGTGAAAACCAATTATAATAATTATAGTATAGTATCGAAGTGATCCGCGTAAAATACGGATCACCCGAGTCGTTTTCCAACGAAGGCGAATGGAATCGAGAATATCGATTCGTGAAATCGTGATTTGAAAAGTGAGAAAGTGAAAAATAGATATCAAATAGTTCACGTAATCACAAACAAGTATGAAATATGCAAAGATTACAAGCTAATTATGCACCGAAATGAAAAACGTAATAACGGAAACGCAACCGTAAAATTTAAAACGTAACGTATATCGAAAAATTATCCTACGAACTTGAAAATATTTTCTAAAAATTTAAAACTAATTAAAAGAATTTTAAGAAAAAGAAAAATATTTTTTTGAGTTTTTATTTATTTTCTAGAATTAATTTCCTATTTTTGGAATTAAAAATGAATTAAAAATAAAGAAAAATGGAAAAATAACTTGGAAAAATAAAAATTAAATTCTAAAAATTCTAAAATATTATAAAAGAAATTCTAAAATTATTTTTGTATTTTTCAGAGCTTTTTCTGATTTTTTTATTTATTTTTGGTATTTAAAAACTATTTAAAAATGAATAAAAGCAAAAAGAAATTAAGAAAAATAGTAAAAATACTAGGAAAAATCTGGAAAAATTCCAGAAAATCAAAAATAATAAAAGTAACTCAGAGAAAAATTTTGAAATCAAAATAAGCTGAAAAAGTGCTTATTTAAGCAAACTTCTTATTCACAAGTGCTTATTAATAAGCACTTGTGAACAAAAATTTATGAAACTGTGAACTCAGGCTTATGATCATGAAACAAGCTCAGTTATGCAGGTATTTATCAAATGAAATCACAATTACCCACAGAAGCTTAAGAATATGCAATAAACTCAAAATTACAAGCTTAATTGATAAGCAGTTCAAACTTAAGCTTATACAGAAACAATATCACCATGCACAGTACTTCCTCAACTATCAAAGAACTCAGAGATGCCAATAGATCACACAAACAAACTCAAAATTGTACAAGCAGACCTGGGTTCTAAATCAATTATTAGCTCAAACCACTAATCAGCAGGGCCAATAAGCTGGTCCAAATAAGCTCTAAGATACAAAGTTAAGGGGAAAAAAGTTTATCTATACTACTGAAAACCCAGAAATAGCAAAAGACCTATCTAAATCCAACAATTTCTACTCTAAAAGTGACCAAGATCAGATCCAGTCAACACAAGAAATAAGAAAATTCCAACAGATAAGATGACTATTTGATGAATACTAAACTTTGACTAATTCCCTTCTTTAATTGTTAAATCTATGCCTAATTGTTGTAATAAGCTATTGTAACTCTATATTAAGCTAATTTACTCTAATTTTCAACTACTGATTAAATCTCATTAACTGAAATCAACTACTCAAACAGTAAACTATGATTTAATCTAATTTTGACTATAGCTAAATGAACTTACTGATTTTATGCATTAACCACTCTATTATTACCTTAGGTGAAATGTTTACACTAAAATTCTCATTCAAAAGCAACTTAAGCACACTAAACAATATTCATCCAAACACCCTAAAAATGTTTCATATCACTGCATCTATCTGATTTTAGTTCTAAATCACCACAAAATGTATCTGATAGGTTCCTATATCTTTTATAAAACTCCAATGAACAACTATTACTCAAATTCACTGATATGACAGTTAAGCACAAACAATACAGATGAAAGATCAGATAACTCTATCAAATAAATGCAACTTGCACAGCAATAAGTTCCAATGAAACAATGATCAATTTCTCACACCAATGAATCTCTCACTACCAATTCTGATCTAACAGCAATGACAAAAGATAAATCCACACACAAATAAGAACTCGGTTATTCCAACTCAGATGCAATTCAACACTCAATCTAAATCTACAAACTCAGTTAACTAGCTATTCAAATTTCAATAACAAGACAAACTAAGAACTCAGATCAGCAATCTCAACACAATTACAATAGTCTCAGAAATTCAATCAAACAGTAATGCTATCCCAATCAGACTGAGATCTACAATTATACTACAAATATCTATCAATCTAACAACCACAATGCTTAAAATATCAGCTAATCTACACTAATTATTAATGAAACAGTACTCAAATAAACCAACTCACAATTCAAATTATTAGAACTAATGAAAAATGAGATTAAAAGCATACCATAAGCTTCTCCCTCAGCCAAACAGAGGGAGCTCACTAAGCTAGCCTATCTTTAAGATAGGCTGATTTCATTGCTTCTGTATCAGTCTATCCAAACACCTCAGCTGCTTATTACTTTGATTCCTTGACTGAGATTACTTGACTCAAAATAAATTCCACTAATAAGCTAACAAGCTTAAATGGAATGTTCAAAAGGAAAAAATAAGCTCACTGTAAGCTTTAATACTAATATTTAAACTTCTTATTTTTCTTTTATTTTTTTTTATTATTTTTTTTTATTTAAATGAAAATAGAAACTAAAATAAGAGTAACAGATAGTAATATTCTTTAACTAAATGAAACATAGAATAAGCTGATAAAAACTAATATAAGCAGATTATATGAGAGTTTAAAACGGAATAAGCTATAATAAGATGAAGAATAAGCTGATGTTAAAAGAAATTAAAACTTTTATTAAAATTCAAAAGGAAAATTACAACTACTAAACTAGATTACAAAAGCTGAGTACATTTTGGCAGAGTAATATTACACTAAAAACTACACAATCTAATGCTAAAATGTGAACCTATTTATAACTGAGGAGTGAGGGGTAGGGGTAAAAATCCACGATGGCGATCCGTGCAACTATCTGTGCTTCTTTCATCCCATATCAGCCCTTAGATTGGATTTGTGTTTCTTGATCATACCACAGTCCTTGGATGACAAATTGATGCGTGGCTCGTCCAATCAACAGCTTCCATCTGTCCCCAAACGTGCACCACTTTCTCTGTCCTTGTCAGAAGGTGTCAGAGGCTTCTAGAAAACGTATCCAATGATTGGAATTACGTGTTGTGCTCAATGAAATTCTGCCATGTGTCCACTCTTATCTGTCTCAGCTCACATAAATCTCCAAAGTATGTGGAAAAGCTTCTAGATGGACAAATGATTGGTAATTGAAGGTTAATTGATTTTACCTTGGTTAATTGGATGGTTAAAAGAGCTAGGGTTCATGGGATTGGGGGTTTCTGGGTTTGGGAGAAATAGGGGAAAAAAACACGTTTGGTTTTATTTTTTTGTGTATTGACCGGTTTATAATACCAATTGACCATTTGACTATAGTGTTTGACCGAAAACTATAAAGTGGGCTCGGGTTAACAAATGAGATTTAGGCCTTTGGATTTATATTTGTGATTAAGGCTGTTTTTATATTATGGACCAAGCAGATTTTGAACTAAGTAAATGACAAGGACCATTATTGTTAACTTTCAAACTCCAAGGGCTAAATGTGACTATCTTCAAAAATATGATTCAAGGACTAATCTTGCCAAGTCTGAAAAGATGAAGGACTGTAGATGACTTTTGGATCCCCGACATTGACTTTTTGAACCTTTTTCATACTCTCGTGCTCGTTTTTCGGAATTCATGTGATTTTTCGTCTTTTATTGATAAATCCGTTCCTGCACATTCACAACACAAAGACAAGTGTTTTCTTGGCAATTTTTAGCTCAAATAGTCGTATTGGGTCGGTTTTTGGCCATATAATAGTGAGTGAATAAGCACTCACCAAAATCCCCCCGACTAAGGTATTGCCGTGTCCTCACGCAATGTGATCAATTCACGCTCTTAGGATAAATAATTTCAAAACTCTTTTTACTAACTTTGAAAAGTAGCAAGAACGTTCAAAAGAAGTTGTAAAATCATTTATTCCCGAAAACGCTCCGTTTTCCAAAAATTTTCTTTTATTCCACTTATTCTTTCTATTTTTGTACTTTTCCATACTTCACACTTGTGACGGTTTGTTGAACTCTCATTATTTTGCAATAATTGTTAGGGTCAACGAGTAGAAACACTTCTATTTAAGAAGTGGCCATACGGATAAAAATCGTCATCCTTGATTTTTCACGAGTCCCCAAACTAAGCGTACAAACGAGATCACAGCTTATCTACAAATTAGATGCTAACACTACTCATAACAGTTACTTGTGAAAACTCCTTACTCCCATTTCCTAGGTTTTGTATCTCAATTTTTTTATTTTGTTGAGAAATGAATTGCTTCATATTTTCTCGTTTCGATAACTTTTTAGTCCGATAGTGATACCTAAGTTAAAACGATAAGTAGTTATTCATTTTCTCTTAAGAACCACTGCAATAGAAATTCGGTCCACATCAAGGAATTTGGGGTACATATAATATCAAGGATATAAGTTGCGGAGTACGATCACGTGCACCTCATGTGACTGATTACTAATCACTTATCACATGCACCTCACGCGCCAACAACTTATTGATACATACATAGCTCTTATTCAACAATACTTCAACTTTCACTTTTTTCACTTTTCACTTTTTTCATACTTTTCTCATATTTTTCACTTTTTTTGACTTTTTTTCAATACATCAATGGAAGCTTATCGGGTAGCTCCAAAACCGCACAGATAATCAACTTTTGACTTTTCACTTTTTGCTCTTATTTTTGATGTTCCTTGATATGTACCCAACTTCTAAAGCAAAAATTCTCTTAAGAAAACAAAGAACTAAATATTATTCAAACCGAAATACCACTAATTAACCTAGAATATCTATTTTATATGGGTGACATTTCTGATGGGAGTAAAAAGCCACAAGTACCTCTCATGAGCTCTAAAGAGAACCACTACTCCACGTTTAGCATCTAACTTCTAAATAAACTCTATCATTTCTCGCTCTTCGCAATTTAAGATTCCAAATAATGAAACCCGCGAATACTTAGCCGATAATCAGCCACGCATATATAAAGTCAGATACGGAAACTTGCAAATTCTAGAAGAAGAATTCGCGTTTTCTAGCTCCTTATGTAAAAGACTAGCGAAAGCTTTTAAGCTGCGCATGTATAAAGTCAAGTACGGGAACTTGCAGATTCTTAAGAAAGAATTCGCATTTTATAGCTCCTTGTGTACAAAACTAGCACAAGCTTATGTGATCATCATTGGTTAAGGGAACAAGCTAGGGCTCAACACGCCCGGTCAAGTCAAAATATTTATTCCTACTCTCGCTAGGAAGAAAGTCAACAAGGTGTCAAAACACTTATTCAAACTTTATTATATTTTTGCACAACTTTTCAAGTTTTTCTCACCTTTTTTTTTTTTTTTTTTTTTTTTTTTTTTTTTTTACTTTTTTCATGACTTTTTCATTGATTATTTTCAAAAATTTTGAAATTTTCAATTTTTTTTCAATTTTTTTTATTTTTGGTGGAAAAACGGAGTTGCAAGAGTACACGACTTGTGAAAAATGCAAGGTCAAAATCGAATCGAAGATTCACCCTCCCCCCGACTAGAACGAAACATTATCCTCAATGTTTTTACGGGTTAAGGTAATCCTAACAAAATCTAGGCCGTTTATTAATTATGCCAAAGAAAACGTTAGTCGATAAGATTTAACGGATATAGGATTTCCAAATAGCACCGATGAATGAGACTCCAAGTGAAGAGATAACGAGCACGAGAGTCATCATAAATCATGGACAATCCTGAACAAACATCACAAACAACCACGAAACACAAGAGTAGAAGAGGCACCCCCCCTCACATTATTTGTTAGAAAATAGAAAATAAGAAGATGAAATTGGATAAGCATGGGTTGCCACCCACGAAGCGCTTGTTTTTTATCACCGAGTCATATGAGCTTGACTCGATCCCCGAATTCAATTGTCCTTGGGGAAAGTTTGGAGATCCGGGACTACCATAGTCGGTACATCCCCTCCAAAGTAGTGTTTTAATCGGTGACCATTCACCTTAATATTGGGACCATCTTGTTGAGCTAACTCAATGGTTCCATAAGGAAAAACTTGGGTTATTGTGAATGGTCCAGACCAACGGGTTTTAAGCTTACCTGAGAATATCTTTAACCGAGAATTAAAAAGTAGCACTTGATCACCAACGTTAAAAACGCGGTCTTTGATCTTGGCATCATGAAGTCTTTTTGTTTTCTCTTTATAAATCAAAGAATTCTCGTAAGCTTGATCACGGAGTTCTACTAACTCAATCAATTGAATTTTTCTGTGATCACCCGCGGTTTTCAAGTCAAAATTGGCATGTTTTAAGGCCCAGTAGGCCTTGTGCTCTAGTTCGATGGGCAAATGACAAGCTTTCCCGTAAACCAGCTTATATGGTGTACACCCAATTGGGGTCTTGTAAGCGGTCCGGAAAGCCCATAATGCATCTTCTAATTTGTCGGCCCAAGAGGCACGGTGTTCACCTACTGTCCTTTCAAGTATACGTTTTAAACCACGATTGGAAACCTCAACTTGACCACTCGTTTGTGGATGATAAGCCGTGGAAAGACGATGTGTGACACCATATTTAAGCATAACTTTCGTAAATTGATCATTGCAAAAATGGGTCCCACGATCGCTTATGATGGCTCGAGGTGCACCAAATCGGGCAAAGAGACTTTTCAAAAACTTAACAACCACTCGGGCGTCATTGGTGGGGAGCGCCTTCGCTTCAACCCATTTTGATAAGTAATCGACGGCCACGAGGATATATTTGTTACCCCTAGACGACGGGAATGGCCCCATGAAATCGATGCCCCAAACGTCGAAGATCTCACAAACTTGAATTGCATTTTGCGGCATTTCATCTTTTTGAGAGATTTTCCCTTGACGTTGGCAAGAATCACATGTTTTCACCAACTCATGGGCATCCCGATATATCGTCGGCCAATAAAAGCCGGAATCGAAAACCTTCTTAGCGGTGAAGTTGGCACCATGGTGTCCCCCCGTGGGTCCACTATGACATGCCTTAAGAATTTCAACGGCATCCGTACCGTGAACACACCGCCGAATCACTTGATCCGCACAGACTTTGAACAAGTAGGGGTCGTCCCAAAAATAATGTTGGACATCTTTAAAGAATTTCTTCTTTTGTTGGGACGACATCCCTTTCCTAATGAATTTTCCCGCATGGTAATTCGCAAAATCGGCGAACCATGGGGTACTTTGGTCTATTTTGGTCACACTCCCAAGTGTCTCAAGAGGAAATGTTTCCGTAATTTCCTTATTCTCGAGAACACTTTGGTGGGGATTCTCAAGTCTAGAAAGGTGATTGGCAGCAAGATTCTCAGCTCCTTTCTTGTCTCGTATTTCGACATCAAATTCTTGGAGTAAAAGAACCCACCGCATTAAACGTGGCTTAGCGTCTTGCTTCGCCATTAAGTACTTTAGGGCTGAGTGGTCCGTATACACTGTGCACTTTTTAAGCAACAAATAAGGCCTAAATTTCAAAAAACATAGACGACCGCTAACATCTCCTTTTCGGTGGTAGTGTAATGATGTTGGGCGTCATTCATGGTCTTGCTTGCATAGTGTATAGGCTGAAAATACTTGTTCTTACGTTGCCCCAGAACTGCACCAATGGCATAATTGCTTGCATCACACATTAGCTCAAATGGCAAGTCCCAATCGGGGGTAACTAAGATTGGTGCCTCCGTTAACTTTTACTTCAAAACATTAAATGCATCGACGCATTCATTCGTGAAGTTAAACGGAGCATCTTTTTCTAAAAGGTGGGTCAAAGGCCGGGCTATTTTAGAAAAGTCTTGAATAAAACGTCGATAAAAGCCGGCATGACCAAGGAAACTTCTTATTCCTTTGACGGTAGTCGGGTGTGGTAATTTAGCAATAACATCGACTTTTGCCCGATCCACCTCAATCCCAGATTTGGATATCTTATGGCCGAGGACTATTCCCTCTTTAACCATGAAGTGGCACTTTTCCCAATTTAGAACTAAATTAGTGTTTTCACACCGAACTAGCATATTTTCCAAATGGGAAAGGCAAGAGTCGAAAGAATCTCCATAGACGGAGAAGTCGTCCATAAACACTTCCATGGTTTTTTCAATCATATCCGAAAAAATGGCCATCATACACCCTTGAAATGTGCCTAGAGCGTTACATAAGCCAAAGGGCATTCTACGATAGGCAAACGTTCCATACGGGCAAGTAAAAGTGGTCTTTTCTTGATCCGGGGGATCAATGGGAATTTGAAAGTACCCAGAAAAGCCATCCAGAAAACAATAGAACTCATTTCCCGCTAAACGTTCAAGCATCTGGTCCATAAAAGGAAGCGGGAAATGGTCTTTACGTGTCGCATCATTCAACTTTCGGTAGTCGATACAAACTCTCCATCCGGTCATAAGTCGAGTCGGTATAAGCTCATTATCGTCATTCTTCACAACAGTGATTCCGCCCTTCTTTGGCACACAATGAACCGGGCTAACCCATGAACTATCCGTGATTGGATAAATCATTCCAGCGTCAAGGAGTTTAATAACTTCCTTTTTGATCACTTCATGGATTTGTGGATTAACCCGTCGTTGTTGCTGGACAGAAGCTTTGTGATTATCCTCAAGAAGAATCTTATGAGTACAAAATCGAGGGTCGATTCCCTTAATGTCGGAAATTTGCCAAGCAATCGCACTTTTATGCTTCCGAAGCACATCTAAGAGTCATGTCTTCTCCTCATCTTTAAGGCCTTTTGATATTATAACCGGCAATTTATCATTTTTTTCCAAGTATGCATATTCGAGATGAGGAGGCAAATCCTTGAGCTCGAGCTCCGGAGGATTCTCAATAGACGGCTTAACTTCTTTTACGTCTGCCATTTTTAAATCAACCGGAGGGGAAGAAACAATCGGTTTTTCATTTAACAATTTTTCAATTAATAAAATGTCCCCCTCTGGATCAAAGTTGTTATTATCAAATTCCGGTGAAAATGATTCATTTGCAAGACAAGCATTGATTTCTTCCCAAGCGAGATCACTTCCCTCAAACGGAGTGAGGGAAGGGGAAGAATCGGAGACGATCGGTTCAAAAGAAGGAGTGGAATTGCCACTTGAAGCATTATCGGTAAAACCAAGAAATTCTTGAGCATACTCCTCCGTAGTTTCATCAATAACATCAATACGGTTGACGGAAGAAACATCATAATCGGAGGAGTATCTCGCGGTTTGATCAAGGTTAAAAGTGACGGTTTCGTTTCCAACACGTAAAGTAATCTCCTCGTCATAAACATCAATCAAAGCACGACCGGTCTTTAGGAAACCTCTCCCGAGAATGAGAGGAACCCGTGGATCGGCATCGAAATCAACAACCACAAAATCAGCAGGGAAATGAAATTTCCCAACATTGACAAAAATATCCTCAGCTATGCCAATTGGACGAGACGTTGATCGGTCGGCAAGCTCGAGGGTCATAAGCGTCGGTGTCAAGTTAGGAAGAGACAACTTTTTCCAAATCGACATCGGCATAAGGTTAATGCTAGCACCAAGATCGGCCAAGGCGAAGCATTGAACCATACCCGGAAAATTACATGGTATAAGAAACTTGCCAGGGTCTTCAAGCTTTTTGGGTGGCTTTTTAAGAAGAACCGCTGAGCAATTCTCGTTCATTTGAGTCCTTGACATTTCAAAAAGCTTTTCTTTGTTATTCAAAAGTCCTTTTAGCATTGAAGCAAATTTAGGCATCAAAAGTATAGCATCCGCGAGACTTATATCAAAATGTAATTCTTGAAAAATCTGATAAAATTTCTCCATTTAGTTTTTATCCTTCTCGCGGTGCTTTTGTTCATTCAAGCGTGACGGATATGGCAACTTTGTTTTGACGGGTGTTTCATTTTCATTATCATTAACAACCTTTTCTTTTCCTTTAGACGTCGGGACCACCGGAGGTTGGATGTTCTCGGTCCTTCCATTATTAATAGGAATTTCCGTATCCGTTGTCACCTCGGGTTCACGGGCGACTACCTTGGGAGGTAGAGAAGAAGAGGTAGTCGGAGCCGTCGGTCCATCATAAGTAACACCACTCCTCGTAATGATCGCTTTAGCATCGCCCCTCGGGTTAGCGATCGTGTTGCTAGGCAAAGTTCCAGAGCCCGAGGGTCGATCATTTAAACGCTTGTTGATATCATTGATTTGAGTTGCAAACATTTTCGTGGTTTCCTCTTGTTTAGCAATTAAGGCTTGTTGTCCTTGAAGCAATTGTTTAATCAACTCTTCCGTGGGCGACGGATTTGGAACAGCAGCTTGATTTTGATTATTAAAACTTTGCCCACGGTTTTGAAAATTTCCATTGTTCCGATTTCCATGATTATTATTCTGAAAATTCCCATTGTTTTGAAAATTATTCCCTTGAGACGGGCCTTGATGAAAGTTTCCCCGATTTTGATTTTGTTGAAAATTCTGATTTTGTCCTTGAAAACCATTATTTCCACGGTTGTGATTTTGATTGTTGTTGAATTGATGATTACGGTTTTGCACATTGTTATTCTGATTCACTTGATTAGGTTGATTAAACCTGGGTGGTCCTTGAAAATGGCTCGAACGGTAGCTGAGGAGATTACGGTCTCCTTGAAGAGGTGGGTAACCGTTGCCACCCATATTTGCAGCATACACGTTCTCTTGAGCGAAAGAGCCGGTCGTCGGACATTCATAATACGGGTGTGGACCACCACAAGTTTCACAACCGACATTAACCACATTGACTTGTGTTTCTTTGACTTGATTCGGCATCATTTGGTACATTCTTAGCATAGCCGTCGACAAATCGTCAATTTTCTTATTCAAGACGGCTAGCTCGGGATTAGAAGAAGAGTTAAGAGTCGCAGTCGATCTTATTGGCTCATTCCTCTCGGCTGAGGAATCCCAATAGTTGTAATGGGCCGTCATATTCTCGATTAACTCGTAACAATCCTCAGGACGACGTTTCATAAAAGTACCACCAGCTGCAGCATTGATCGTGTCCCTATGTCGTAAAGTCAATCCATTATAAAACGTATCAATGATCGTAACGAGAAGCATATTATGATTCGGACATCGATCAATGGCAAGCTTGTAACGCTCCCAAGCCTCAAACAAAGACTCATCGGGGAGTTGTCGAAAATTGCTAATATCATTCCTCAATTTCGTCACCATCGATGGTGGAAAATACTTCGCCAGGAACATGGAAACCATTTCATTGAAAGTATGAATCGAGTTCCTGGGAAGGCGATCAAACCAAGCGGTGGCATGATGCGTAAGAGAATAGGGGAAGAGAGAGAGACGGAGGGCGTCATCGGAGAACCCCTTTTGTTTCATATTTTGGGTAACGGTTAAAAACTTATCGAGATGCTTATTTGCATCGTCACCCGGTAATCCGTGAAATTGGCACGAATTTTGGACTTGTTGTATCATGTGGTGTTTAAGTCCAAAATCCGTAGCCTCTATATTTAGAGGGGCAATCGGGCCACCTCTACCATGCATCGTGGGTTGGCACAGCTCTTCCATCGTTCGGAGATCGGGAGCCGGCACGTGTTGGTTTTCATCACCACCCACCGGAGGGTGTTGATTATTCATATCCATTTCCTCAACGTTAAGGAAATGGACACGGTGTGTGTGTCGTATTACCCTTTCGGGATTTGATAACGGTGATATAAGACTCTCAAAAGAAGAGCGGGTGTGCATACACCAAAAGCAAAATTAAAAAGAAAAGAAAAAGAAAAAGAAAAATCTTTTTGTTTTTTTTATATTTTTCACAAAAACTTTTTATTTCTTTTGTTTTTCTTTTCTTAAAACGTAATATTAATCGAAAACCGTTTCTTTCAAAACCACTCGCGACGGGACGGGAGAGAAGAATGGATCTCTCTTCAGCTAGCAATTTAATGTCTTAGCTTCCGTATTTCCCGCTTATTCGGTTGTAGTAATTGAAATAGTCCGATAAACAACTAAATTACGTTTTCGTTATATTGTGAGACTTTTTTGGTTTACAACGCCCTTTCTTTTGATCGAGTCGAGGCTGTAACTTTTATTATTTTTTTTGGTATTTTTGAAAACACTTTAGGAAAAGTGTTTTTGATTTTTCAATTTTTGTAGAAATATATATACAAAGTAGAGGAAGGCTTAACAAAACACGATTTTTCAAAAAGATATTCAAAAACTCACTTCGGCCTTCCCCGGCAGCGGCGCCAAAAATTGATTCGTGTGAAAACCAATTATAATAATTATAGTATAGTATCGAAGTGATCCGCGTAAAATACGGATCACCCGAGTCGTTTTCCAACGAAGGCGAATGGAATCGAGAATATCGATTCGTGAAATCGTGATTTGAAAAGTGAGAAAGTGAAAAATAGCAATCAAATAGTTCACGTAATCACAAACAAGTATGAAATATGCAAAGATTACAAGCTAATTATGCACCGAAATGAAAAACGTAAAAACGGAAACGCAACCGTAAAATTTAAAACGTAACGTATATCGAAAAATTATCCTACGAAATTGAAAATATTTTCTAAAAATTTAAAACTAATTAAAATAATTTTAAGAAAAAGAAAAATATTTTTTTGAGTTTTTATTTATTTTCTAGAATTAATTTCCTATTTTTGGAATTAAAAATGAATTAAAAATAAAGAAAAATG
Source organism: Artemisia argyi (assembly GCA_030686995.1). Classification (NCBI taxonomy): domain Eukaryota; kingdom Viridiplantae; phylum Streptophyta; class Magnoliopsida; order Asterales; family Asteraceae; genus Artemisia; species Artemisia argyi. Next base: position 82,177,840 of record CM060677.1, on the reverse strand, counting down.
GAAAAATAACTTGGAAAAATAAAGTTAAATTCTAAAAATTCTAAAATATTATAAAAGAAATTCTAAAATTATTTTTGTATTTTTCATAGCTTTTTCTGATTTTTTATTTATTTTTGGCATTTAAAAACTATTTAAAAATGAATAAAAGCAAAAAAAATTAAGAAAAATAGTAAAAATGCTTGGAAAAATTCCAGAAAATCAAAAATAATAAAAGTAACTCAGAGAAAAATTTTGAAATCAAAATAAGCTGAAAAAGTGCTTATTTAAGCAAATTGCTTATTCACAAGTGCTTATTAATAAGCACTTGTGAACAAAAATTTATGAAACTGTGAACTCAGGCTTATGATCATGAAACAAGCTCAGTTATGCAGATATTTATCAAATGAAATCACAATTACCCATAGAAGCTTAAGAATATGCAATAAACTCAAAATTGCAAGCTTAATTGATAAGCAGTTCAAACTTAAGCTTATACAGAAACAATATTACCATGCACAATACTTCCTCAACTATCAAAGAACTCAGAGATGCCAATAGATCACACAAACAAACTCAAAATTGTACAAGCAGGCCTGGGTTCTAAATCAATTATTAGCTCAAACCACTAATCAGCAGGGCCAATAAGCTGGTCCAAATAAGCTCTAAGATACAAAGTTAAGGGGGAAAAAGTTTATCTATACTACTGAAAACCCAGAAATAGCAAAAGACCTATCTAAATCCAACAATTTCTACTCTAAAAGTGACCAAGATCAGATCCAGTCAACACAAGAAATAAGAAAATTCCAACAGATAAGATGACTATTTGATGAATACTAAACTTTGACTAATTCCCTTCTTTAATTGTTAAATCTATGCCTAATTGTTGTAATAAGCTACTGTAACTCTATATTAAGCTAATTTACTCTAATTTTCAGCTACTGATTAAATCTCATTATCTGAAATCAACTACTCAAACAATAAACTAAGATTTAATCTAATTTTGACTATAGCTAAATGAACTTACTGATTTTATGCATTAACCACTCTATTATTACCTTAGGTGAAATGTTTACACTAAAATTCTCATTCAAAAGCAACTTAAGCACACTAAACAGTATTCATCCAAACACCCTAAAAATGTTTCATATCACTACATCTATCTGATTTTAGTTCTAAATCACCACAGAATGTATCTGATAGGTTCCTATATCTTTTATAAAACTCCAATGAACAACTATTACTCAAATTCACTGATATGACAGTTAAGCACAAACAATACAGATGAGAGATCAGATAACTCTATCAAATAAATGCAACTTGCACAGCAATAAGTTCCAATGAAACAGTGATCAATTTCTCACACCAATGAATCTCTCACTACCAATTCTGATCTAACAGCAATGACAAAAGATAAATCCACACACAAATAAGAACTCGGTTATTCCAACTCAGATGCAATTCAACACTCAATCTAAATCTACAAACTCAGTTAACTAGCTATTCAAATTTCAATAACAAGACAAACTAAGAACTCAGATCAGCAATCTCAACACAGTTACAATAGTCTCAGAAATTCAATCAAACAGTAATGCTATCCCAATCAGACTGAGATCTACAATTATACTACAAATATCTATCAATCAAACAACCACAATGCTTAAAATATCAGCTAATCTACACTGATTATTAATGAAACAGTACTCAAATAAACCAACTCACAATTCAAATTATTAGAACTAATGAAAAATGAGATTAAAAGCATACCATAAGCTTCTCCCTCAGCCAAACAGAGGGAGCTCACTAAGCTAGCCTATCTTTAAGATAGGCTGATTTCATTGCTTCTGTATCAGTCTATCCAAACACCTCAGCTGCTTATTACTTTGATTCCTTGACTGAGATTACTTGACTCAAAATAAATTCCACTAATAAGCTAACAAGCTTAAATGGAATGTTCAAAAGGAAAAAATAAGCTCACTGTAAGCTTTAATACTAATATTTAAACTTCTTATTTTTCTTTTATTTTTTTATTATTATTATTTTTTTTATTTAAATGAAAATAGAAACTAAAATAAGAGTAACAGATAGTAATATTCTTTAACTAAATGAAACAGAGAATAAGCTGATAAAAACTAATATAAGCAGATTATATGAGAGTTTAAAACAAAATAAGCTATAATAAGATGAAGAATAAGCTGATGTTAAAAGAAATTAAAACTTTTATTAAAATTCAAAAGGAAAATTACAACTACTAAACTAGATTACAAAAGCTGAGTACATTTTGGCAGAGTAATATTACACTAAAAACTACACAATCTAATGCTAAAATGTGAACCTATTTATAACTGAGGAGTGAGGGGTAGGGGTAAAAATCCACGCTGGCGATCCGTGCAACTATATGTGCTTCTTTCATCCCATATCAGCCCTTAGATTGGATTTGTGTTTCTTTGATCATACCACAGCCCTTGGATGACAAATTGATGCGTGGCTCGTCCAATCAACAGCTTCCATCTGTCCCCAAACGTGCACCACTTTCTCTGTCCTTGTCAGAAGGTGTCAGAGGCTTCTAGAAAATGTATCCAATGATTGGAATTACGTGTTGTGCTCAATGAAATTCTGCCATGTGTCCACTCTTATCTGACTCAGCTCACATAAATCTCCAAAGTATGTGGAAAGGCTTCTAGATGGACAAATGATTGGTAATTGAAGGTTAATTGATTTTACCTTGGTTAATTGGATGGTTAAAAGATCTAGGGTTCATGGGATTGAGGGTTTCTGGGTTTGGGAGAAATAGGAGAAAAAAACACGTTTGGTTTTATTTTTTTGTGTATTGACCGGTTTATAATACCAATTGACCATTTGACTATAGTGTTTGACCGAAAACTATAAAGTGGGCTCGGGTTAACAAATGAGATTTGGGCCTTTGGATTTATATTTGTGATTTGGGCTGTTTTTATATTATGGACCAAGCAGATTTTGAACTAAGTAAATGACAAGGACCATTATTGTTAACTTTCAAACTCCAAGGGCTAAATGTGACTATCTTCAAAAATATGATTCAAGGACTAATCTTGCCAAGTCTGAAAAGATGAAGGACTGTAGATGACTTTTGGATCCCGACATTGACTTTTTGAACCTTTTTCATACTCTCGTGCTCGTTTTCAGGAATTCATGTGATTTTTCGTCTTTTATTGATAAATCCGTTCCTGCACATTCACAACACAAAGACAAGTGTTTTCTTGGCATTTGTTAGCTCAAATAGTCGTATTGGGTCAGTTTTTGGCCATATAATAGTGAGTGAATAAGCACTCACCAATTAGCTTGTTACAATTGCATGGATGACGGGTTATATTCCTTAATACCAGTCGTAGGGCCGTGTACAATATTCTGTAACTCTATAAGATCCTACTTCACTCCTATGTCGAGCCGTTAGAAGCTCCTAACATGGGATCATTAGAATTCTCTTACGCATTAAATACAACTAAAAATGGTAGTACACCTCCGATTATGTTTCTTAAGACGTTCAAGCAAGTTACCAATGGAAGTCTGCCAGTTTTTTTAAGCCTAACATTGAATACAATCATCCATAACAATTATAAACAACCAATCAACCAATAATCAATATCTAGGTTTCACTACATCTAAGCAAACACAATAAAAGCCTAGCCTAACATGTTAGAAGAAAGATACACGCAAGATAGAATCAAACAATACATAGACATATTTGTGGATACATAGACATATTGAATTATTATTGAAGTACTTATTTTTATTGAAACATGGAAGAAAGAAGGGTTTGAAACCCCTTCAATATGCAGGAAATTCGACCTAGAGTTTTTACAAAACTTGTTCCCCAAAAGTTCCACCCTTTACAATGAAAAATTGGAAAAATATATATAGACTATGCATCCTGACGGCGTCATGTATTAACCTCTGACGCCGTCAACTCGCCGCCAAGATGAAATTCGTATTGCCCAGATCCAATTCTGACGCCATCTGTAGAAATGAGCTCTGGGCCGTCACGTGTATTTGGACCCTGACGGCCTTGGTGACGCCATCAGGCCAAATAGCCTAAAAAACATTCTGGATCGTCACGTGTATTTTCCACTTCCACCTCTTTTGCCACTCTTGTCGCCGTCACTAGCAAACCCTTGACGTCGTCAGGTACTGTTCCCAGCAAGGATTTTGAGACTTTGTCGTTTTTTTCACTTTTATGCTTCAAAAACGTCCAAAATGCTTCCTTTTCCAGATTTCTCTCCAAAAGTACCTAAAATGACAAAAGGAACGATTTAGGGCAATAATTGATCAAATAATCACGAATTCGGGCTTAAATGACCCCTTAAAAGTTGTACACTTTTTGCCTCATCATTAGTGCAAATATTACGATATTTGAACTAAATGGTTTCTTCGGTTTTAATAATGACAAACATGTAACTTGTAATGCATAACGTAAAATGTGCAATTTACTTGTAAACACAAATCATCAATGCATACTTACGTCAACATCTCTCGAAGTCTCAAGTATGCTTCAACTCAGTCGCAGATTTCCATTCTGACGTAAATCACTCAAGGTAAGAACAAACAAATTTAAAACTTGACGGATGATCAAAGAAATAAATTTTTGTTCTAAACTTCACATGTTTATAAATGTGACAAAATATTTTTCAAAAATCAATTTTACAAATTATTTTTGAATTATAAAGAAATGTATTATTTGGGAAATTTAATTCAAATATGTAACATCCATATTCCCCCCAAAACAGCTCCAAACATCCCCAAATAAATTTTCACCACTAAAAACAAAAAGAGGAGCATCTTTGGTACGTACGGCACCACTAATTGTACGACGGCACTGTTAAATTTAGTGGTGTTGTCTGAACTTTAATGGTGTCGTCGGTCTGTAATGGCTAGTTTTTCCTTTGCCTACAAATAGTGGACCATTTTACACATTTTGGTAAGGTTTTTCACACATAACTTTTTGTTCTTTATCCACCCACTCCAATCCACTTTCTTTGATTATGTAGTTAGTTTATTTTTGTTTAAGAGTGATTCAATCATCCATTCAAGTGATCACCTTCATTCCTCTACTAATGCAAGAGAAGAACACACCGTATCATGAAGATGTGTGCAAAGTGTTGTAGGGTTAGTCTAGTGCACTCGTAACATTTGTTACGCACTTGTTGTATCTTGGTATACATCAAGCTGTCTATCATCTTGTTTAATTAGTTTGTGTGGATTATTGTGATCTTGTAGAGATCGGGGAGATCTTGTGTAGCTTGTGTTGATAGTGAGTAGATCGGGTAGATCATGTGAAAATCGGGTAGATTGTGTTGATTGGGTAGATCGTGAGTAGATCACGTAGATCGAGTGTAGATCATGAGGATCATGTAGCTTGTGTGATTTATGAGGATCAGGTAAATCGTGAGTGAGATTGGTATTAGCTAGATTAGTACTCGACATTTAGCTTAATGTCGGAAAATAATGTAAGCAACGCGGTTCATGTGTTTAGGCCTTAAAACACAAGGTTTGTTATGTTGGGCCATTAAACATAACGGGTTTGGTGGTACCCGAAGAACAACTCGACATCTAGCTTGGTGTCTGAAAATATTGTAAGCAACGGTGTATGGTTTTCTCCTCCAAGAAGGGAGCTTGTTTGTTTGTGAAGTAACTTTCGAGTTGAGTACTCGGGGAGTGGAGTAGGGCGAAGAGGAGATTCGTGACCGAACCACTATAAATCACCATGTCCGGTTTGCGATTTCTTTACTTATCTCTTTACGTTTATTTTTTCATTTACCGCCTTACATTTATATTTTGTGTTGATATAAATAAATGACTAAAAACGTTATTCATATCTTTCGATATCTCTATGTTTTGATAATCACAAAATGAAAACTCATCAAACCAAAGATCATGACATAAACAAGTATTTAGTAGTAAGTACTCATCTTTACCATCTAATCACTTAAGGTATGAATAAACAAAGTGTCTAAATGCATTATAAGATCAAATGAACACTTTTGTTAATCACTAGATATTTATAAAATGTCACAAAACATTTTATATCTTTTATAAAACATTTTTGGCATTAAAACAATTTGTTTAATTCATTACAAATTTATGAATTCAAATTTTCAACCAAAAATGGCAAATCTAATCCAGAAAAATTTCCCTCACAAAAGGACAAGAAAATCCAACGTTCAGGAGGCCGGCCCCCTTAATTATACTAGGCGGCCCCCTTAATCATTAAGGGGACCGCCCCTAATTAAAGGGACCGGCACGCTCCAGAACAGTATCTTCTGGCCCTTTAAATACTGGATCATTTCACATATTTTTCTCACCTTTTTGCACTAAAAACTTTCTGATCTAAACATCCATTTCCATCCTCTAAAAATCCTTTGATCATATATACATTAATCTTTGTTTCAAAGTGATTCAAACCTCAACACTCAAGTGCAAAGAGAAGAATACTTCTATTAGAAGTATTACAACTTAGTATCATCTTGCTATCTAAGTTGCTTGTTTATCTCTTCTTGTAAATCCTTCATATTTTGGTGAATAAGGTGTATGTATTAGTTAGCTAGATTTAGTTATAAAATCTAGAATTGTTGTAAGTGTGAAGTGGAACTTGAAGTGAAGAAGTAGTGGTGGATAGTAGTGGTAATAGAAGATAGTAGCAATAGTGACTAGTAGTGAAGAAATTGAAGCTTCCAAGTGGAGAAGACTAGAAGACATTAGTGGCTTGAATTGTGAAGACATTAGTGGCTTGAAGTTGTGAAGACGTTAGTGCCTTGAAGTTGTGAACTTCCAAGACATTGAAGTTGTGAAGTATTTGTGAAGGCGTGAAGATACTTGTGGTGTGAAGAAGTATAGAAGAAGTGAAAAGGTGTGAAGAAGGTGTGGTGTGATATTTGTTGTGAGATTGGTTCTAGCTACGATTAGAACTTGACATTTTGCTTTGTGTCGAAAATTGGTGTAAGCTTTTGGTGTGTACGGTTTTCTCCGCCATAAGGGAGGTTATTGACTTAGTGAAGAAAACTCTAGAGTTCAGTGCTCGGGGAGTGGAGTAGGGCAAGGAAGGTGTCCTTGTAGCCGAACCACTATAAATCCTTTGTCTCTCGGTTTGATCTTTCCATCTCTCACTCTTTGCTTGCTTACTTATTAGCTTTTCGTACATTGTTATAATTGTGTGTTGTGCATATATTGATTTCACATAAAGATCAAACTAGGTTCCATTTACAACATTAATCGTACATTAGTAAAATATAAGTATATACAATTATTAAAACACATATACATATATAAATACAAACTTATATTTAAGTGAGATATATGAAATTATAATTTCTATTCAACACTTTAAATAAGTAGTGTCTATGTGATGTATGTGAATTAATTTGTATCTATAATTTAGCTTCAAAGGTTTTTACAATTAGCATCAATTCTTTAAAAGCAAACTTTTATTAAACGAAAAAGACGCAAAACTATTCAACCCCTCCTTCTAGTTTTCCACATTTTGTATTGCATTTATATTTGTGTGGTTTGTTGCTTATATTGTGTTAGTTGTGTTTGTGTCATGGCATATTATTTATAATATGTCTAAGCTTGTGTTATTGAGACATGCCTTATTTGTTGCTTTATAATATCTCTAGTTCTTGTAAGATTAGAGTTGACACTTTTCATATTAAGTCACACTTGATCGGGAGTTTGATATGAAAATGTTGGGAATTAAACACTAACAGTTTGTACTGCCAGGTCTACAATCAGAACTGTTGAAGATAACATTAACAATACTAACTGAGTTAGTACTGCCAATACAAATACTTTGTACTGCTTATGTGCTGAAGACAGAAGATGAAGACGTGTTTGAAGATAAATATAGAATAGATTGCATGTATATCTTATACATTTTGATTGATACGAATATTGTATCTAAATAGTTATCTTGTAAAGGACTCTTTGTACTATCTAAATAGTGTTTTGTATGTATCTTTTGTTAAGCTTCAAAGTTGTAAACCCTAGTGATAAGTTGAGATCACTCGTATTATTATCAATAATATTGAAGCGTTTGGTTACATCTTTGTTCATACATTGTTCACTGCTTTATTCAATCACTGTTACATAAGTCATACAAATCTTCTAAGTATCAAGTAGTAGATTCCGCATACTATTTGATATATACTCAAAGTATCCTCAACACATTACTCATGTGTTTAGATCCTCTCAAAAAATATTCAAGTTTTCAAACGGGAACGTATTCACCCCCCCCCCCTCTACGTTTTCCACAGTTTAGTACTTGATTTTACTTGTAATGTTGCAAAACTTTAGAATAAGTTACTTTTTTTACTCAGCTTTCTGTCCCAATTGAACCAGTCACTAACTCGACATAAAAATCATATCTAGACACTTATATAAACCTTTCCAATTTTTGTGGACCTATATACATGTCTTAAGTTGATCTCTACCAAATTTTGTGGTCAATGGAGCTAATTTGATAATTTGTTTTTAAAATCATACAATATAGTTACTCAAAACCAACAATAAAATTTGTAATCTTGTTGTTTGTGTAAAAATACCTAATCTAAGTGCATGTTTGGCTTTTGCACTAGTTGAGACATTTGTAAAGGACTCTTATTCCTTTCCATGGATAGTAAGTTCGAAACCTAACGATAAATATCGAAGGAGCCAAGGCCTCGGAATCATAGGTCTAGATTTATGAAATTATTACAGCTTTGGTACCTTGTTACATTTTTGACTTTATAGGACAATTAGTGAAGAACCAAGCCGAGAGGCTGCCATTTTTTTAAAATTGACTCGAAAACGATGAACCTAAGTCTTTTGAAACAATTATTGTACCTTCTTCGGAAAAATAAGCGAGCAATAACCGATTTATTAAAAGTTTTTCTAAAAAGTGAGTTACAACTGTCCCAATTTTTGCTTTAATGAAAACCGACACTTGGAACATATTTTCTCGAACCAGAACTTTGAAATAATGAAAATAGACACGTTTATCTAGGTTTAGAAAGTTTAATAAGGAAAAAATGGACTTATAATAAGCTAGATATACGCTTTCCAAGACGGGTTAAACATAACTTATATAACTTGAAATTCCCTTAATGAGTAACACTTCATTCCATCTCTCCAATGATTAACACCTAACCCACCTTGATTTAGGCAAACATATACTCTTCCATGAAATCTTTGATTTTCCGTTTCTTAAATTCCCTTGGCACCATAGGAAGCCTTTGAATATCCCTTTAATCTCTTTAACCACAAACTTTGGTATTTTAAATATTGATGCCTGGTATAACCAAATAGAGGCTAAGACAGACATAATCAGTTGTAATTTTCTTGCAAACGACAAGAATCTGTTTCACCAATCACTAATCCTTTGTCGCACTTTTTCCATCAGCCCTTTACAATCAGTTATACTTAATTTCCTTGTTACCAGAGGCACACCTAAGTACCTCACGGGCAATTCCCCTCAGCAAATTGAATTATTTTCATAATCTTTCTTTCGATACTTACTTTTAGGTTACCACAAAACTTTGTACTTTTCTTCATGTTTGGTAGTAGCCCAAAACATTTACTAAATTCCTCAAGAGCATCTTTAATCATCCTTACAGAATTCAGATCCCCATTACACAACATCATCAAGTCATCAGCAAAACATAAATAAATGATATTCAAATTCCTTACATCCTGAGTGATACTTGAATCTCCCATTATCCTTCACTTTTTGTTTATTATTAGGTTGAGAGCCTTCATAACAAGAGTGAACATATATGGTTATATGGGGTCATCCTATCTCAAACCTCTTTCGCTTTTAAAAAAATCCAAATCTTTCAATATTCAAGCAAATTGAGAATGATGGAGTAGTCACACATTCCGTAATCTATTTAACCATCTTCTTTAGTAAACCAAAACACTCCAAACTCTTCTCCCAAAACTATCAATTCACTGTATCATATGCTTTCTGTAAAGCTATTTTAAAAGCATACCTTGATTGATCACCTGCTCTGCTATACCCTTTTAATAGTTCTTGAGTTAGAAGAATATTGTCAGTGATGCTTCTTCTAGGAATGAAAGCACTCTAATTCATATCAACTAACTTATAAAGAGCAATTTTAAGTTTATTAGTGAAGATTTTACTGATGCATTTGTAGATGACATGGCAGCATGCAATGGGTCTAAAATCAGACACTCTGTTAGGAGTACTCATTTTAGGCACCAGGGTAATTAGAGCAGAGTTCACTTCCTTTAGCATTTTCCCATTTTTAAAACATTCCCCTTCTTTAAAAAAAAAAAAAAAAAAAAAAAAAAAAAAAAAAAAAAAAAAACTCGCTATATACCCATCAGGTCCACAAGCTATATTCGGGTTACTGGGTCAAACTGAGTAACTCAAATATAAACACGGTCGAGTATCGAGTTGAAAATATTTTACTAACTCGGGTTCGGGTTGACCCAATTGACCGTTAGGGTCAACCAAAATAAGAGTTTTTTTTTTTTATATTTAGTTGATATACTTTTATAAATTATCTATGAAAACTTATTCAACACAACAATTTTTTAATCATTTTACTCATATTCGGGTTGACCCGAACCTGAATAAACCGAGATCTTAATAAGATCGGGTTCGAGTATGTTTTTCTAGCCTTAACGTGAGTGACCCGACGTGATTTGACCAGACAACTAAAATTAAAATGCTTAGCGCAACTTTTAATGCGTTCCCAAGTTCTGTTTTTAAAAGAGAAAAGAAGTGAGAATAAATCAAAATAAATTCATATTCCCGAGTTTTTTTAAGAGAGGAGAAAATATATGGAGAGGAAATTTTGGTTCACTTTCTTTTCAAAATCTTCTTCTGATTTAGTTAGATAGTAAATAAAGAAACTTATAATTAATAAAATAACTTAAATAACCTAAAATATAATATAATTTTTTTATACAACGATGATTATACTTATAAAATGACTAAAATGGTTATTTTTTTCTTTCTTTTATTTTATTTCTAACTTGGGAACTAAGTCACAAACACATAAATAAAAAGTTAAATTTCATTCATCTCTCTTTCTTTTCTGCTCATTTTTTTCGCTTCTTTTCTTTTTCTTTTATTTCACAATCATGGATAAAAAGTTAAATTTTGAGAGAAATTAAAAGTTAACAAGTTACAATCTATGTATTCTAATAAAATGGAGTTCTGTACAAGTCAGTGAAGCAGCCCCTGCATTAAAAAAAAGTGACGTGTCTTGAAGGAGAGACCATAGATATTTTTGTAAAGTACAATCCTACTTTAGCTAACCAAGAAATCTTCCTCTATACTCTTTCTCTGCATTCATGATTTGAAATTATCATTCAAATCGGCAGTTTTATTTGATTTCCATTCAAACCAGTAATTATTATTGATTTCCATTGACATATTCAAAAAATCCAACGCGTTTTCCATTTAATGTCAATTCATAAATATTTAATGTCAATTCCATTTAATTGGCAATTTTCAATTCATTCGATTCCATATTCCATATCACCTATTAAAAAAAAACTTTCGATCTATGTTTTTGGTTATATATTGCTGCATATTCCTTCTCAAAAACTTCTTCCTTCTCAAATTAGTTATATATCGCTGCATAATTTGTAAGTTATTTGGTTATTTTGTTACTTTTATTTAGGGTTTCGATTATGTAGTTACATATTTCACCTATTTTGTGTTATAGCAAAACCCTAGAAAAATTTTGGGGGAAAATTTATTGCCTGAATATTTTGTGTTCTGCGGATTGAATTGTTTAGGGGGTCGACAAGAGAGGCTGTACTTTCTCTAATCTTTTTATTTTGTTTAAGTAATGATTATCAAGGACGATTAATTGAATATGCTTAAGTAGGTTTGTTTTAATTTGTATCTTTAATCATTTATCTACTTTGTTTGCATTTTAAGTTGTAACCGGTTCATTTGGAACGATTAGTGGGTTTAATGGATGAGATAAAGGTAAAGTCTTGATTTTTGAGGTTTGTTATGGTGAATGGAGCAAAGGGTTGTGAGGTATGTTATGATAGGTACTTATTTCTCTTTAGTCCTATGTGATAGCTTGTGTTATTATTTCTAGTATTCTTCATCATTATCCGGTAATTATCAGTGGAAAGCTTTGGGCATTTTTAGATATTGATGTACTGTTTGATCATAATTTCCATAACGTCCTGGATATTCAATTTAAATCTACAGTCGTTCATTAGAAATCTTATTTGAGATTTTGTTGTGTTGATCTTCATTTTGGGTTAATCGTGTCGGGTTGATTTGAGTTTTGGATAAAAAAAGAATGGCCCTAACCTGACCCGAAAGGGATCGGGTTTGACTTATTTCAAGTCATGTGTAGTAACTAATAGTGTACTTAAGCCTCATGTTTTTGTTTGTTTGTAATAGGTGCCAAGTGAAAGCTATTTGGAGATGTGTAAAAGAAAAGAAATTATTTTGTTCAGATCAATTGAGCTTACAGAAGTGAAAGAAAAAGAACCTTTAAGCTTATAATTCATTGATTGATGCTTTGCCAATTATAGAACGCACACATGAGGCTCTGCTTAAGGTACTTCATGCTTTCTCTTTGTATCATGTTACTTAAACATATAGATCAGCACAAGTATCTGTTCATCTCTTTCCAATGATGCATATACCGTAAAGTGTACATGTGTTGGGCATGCTTGGAAAGCAGCCAATACATGTTCAGGTTAAAACTCAAAATGGGTAAATGTTGCTACAACTGAAAGTGTGAAAAACCTTTTTTCTATCCCCAAAAAATATTTTAAACATGTTAGTGCTTTAAATATGACTACAAAATCTATATGGTTGCATAGTTATTATATTTATTTGAATGCTGAGAATTTGGGAATTGGTATGAACAGAACATACACTTTCGATCACTTTTGACCCATTTTACACTATTTTAGTTAACCAATTTTCTTAAATTACTCTTTTGACCTGTTTTAAAATAAACCAACTTGATATCTCAAATAATTCCCTTTTGACATCTTGAATTAAAGTAGTTCAATTAAGTTTTGTGACATATAGAGTTGCAAATTCCAATCTACCAACATAAAATACGTCAGCTTGGTTTCAGTTTTATCTACAGCGGGTAAATTAAAAAATTGATTTTAATGCAACGGTTTGAGTAGGTTAAATGTGTTGAAAGTCCTCTTAAAGTGTTACTCCATTAAGATATTTTCAGTCTTTGAAATTGACCCATCTGACTTGGCCATGTTGCCACCTCTATTGATCTTGGTGAGAAGATACATTATAAAAATTCTTTAATGTGATGTTTAAAATTGTAGTAAGTTTTCAATTTATTATGAGTGTTGTTTGGACAACAATTATTTAGGGATTGTTTGGACAGATACATAAGCAATGATTGTTTTTTAGTTGATTGATATTAATGGTCGTTTGTCTATATAAAGTGCTGTTGTAGTTATGTGGGTGGAGTTGGTAATTGTGACCCATATACTAATGAACGGGTTGATTTTGGTTATATTAGAAGCGAAATTGATCAAGTGGGTTAAATGTGTCAAATGGGCTGATATCGTTCATTTTTATTAGTTACTTATTATTAACTTAACAATGTTATTTCTATAATCATAATTATCACGTTTACTATGTATATATTGCGCTTGAAAACTGGACAGGAAGTGTAGACTGGTCAAACCAACCCTACATTTATTGACCATCATTATGGTCCATTTCAGCCTGAAGCCTTTTTGACTTTTGACCCGTTGCCGAACTCTCAGATTCGTCTATCTTGCTCTAATTGTAGGGATGGATAGTTTTCTCATGTTATACTAATGTAAATGTCGTATATGCAGGTTAGTGGAGTAAAACCCGAGTGTGGCTTGTGGGATTAGCACCTCATTATTATGAGATGAAGGGCATTTGACGTAAGCTTTTTGTGTGTGCCCATGTAATGTAAATGTGAACATATGATTTTTTAGATGCAATTATAATGGCGTTGAGGTCTTAAATGTGCAATACCAAACACCCTTCTGGAACTCTTTACCCAAAAAAAAAATCCTTCTGAGTAAATGTTTAAGGGGTTTTTGGATCAGCTTATTTTGTTTTAAAACACAAAAACTCCAAAAACAGAAGTTGTTGCGCAAGGCTTATTTGTGTTGCACTTATAAATTGCTTAAATTACGGTTACATTGTAAAATGTAACATGTTTAAGGGGTGTTTTGATGACTAGCTTATTGGTTGTTAATTGGTTTGCTGATATTTTAACAAGATCGGGTTTAGTAAGATTGCCAATTTGTAGAATTATTGGTTGGGTTTGTATGGCTAATCGGCGGTAAAGCCATTATGGGTGAAGGAAGCCGAAGAAACAAAAAAAAATCAAAAGCGAAGCTCTGAAAGACGTAGCAGCTAAGGCGGCCTTTGAAGTTATTGTATTTGGCGATTACAAAACTGAAAACTATGAACCTTATTGTGAATTGGTGATCATCTACCACTTTCCCTGAACATATGATGTGCTGTATATGGCTATCTAGGTTTCCTACTGCACTTGGTGCATTGCTCTAGCCCCTTTACGGCCAAGGAGAACTGCCACAAGCCTTTTGCCGCCGTGCTGCTGTCAAAGGGTGTCTTTATGTACGTCCTGTCGGATAACCTCTGTTTTTAAATAATTTTATCTCTATTGGGTCACATGTGTACATTAAAAGATAGCTTATAAAGGAATAGGTCAGACATGTCAATGAAAATTGTATCTTTAAGGCTACAAAAATTCCACCTGATCCGAATCATACAATCAATACACGTGTTGACCTGACCCACCCGTTTAGCCACCTACAACGTTTTGTATTTAATAATATGTTTGGTTGGCACAACTAACATAACTCAATTTACTTTATGTTTCAGGTTTGTTCTCTTTTTTTCAGCTTTATGTAATGATGCTCTCGAAGGAAAAAAAAATCTTTGCATGCGGCAATGGACAGTTTTTTTTAGCACACTTTGCTATGGAGTGTATTGTATATACAGGATCTGATTGAGGTGTGATTTTCTTTTCAATTGCACCAACCCGTAGCAACAAAAGAACCACAATTTCCAATAGAAAACTTTTACATATTTATGTTATGCAGTTCAACTGCCTTCTTTAATCATTTGATCCGAAACATATATGCCGTTTTTGAATTTAGTACTCTATGGGACTTGTGGTTACAACCCCTACGCCGGACGGAGATTTGAACTACAATGACCTTATAGGTTCAACTTTAAAGGTACCTTAATTTCCTCAGAATATCTTGCCTTATTGAGTTATTTGTGCATATGTTACCTTGAAACAGACTCATTTTATTTCACGGAACTCTTAAGAAGTATGGTCTATTATATGTTGAGGTGGAAAAATGGGAGGGTGGGGCCGATTTGATAGCGGGCAAATTTTAGTACATGTTGAACCGGGTCAGACCTATAAATAGTTTTTTTTAGCTTTTTTATTGAGTTTTAATAAATATTCAATGTTAAATCATTGCAGCAAAGTGTGTATTTTGTTTTAATAATTTTTTTTATGAGGTTTATGTAAAATACACTTTGCACGACTTTGACCTGTTTTCATCTAATATATGGTTTGGTTAGGTTTTTGCTAACCGAATACGAAAATTCAATGTTAAATCATTGCAGTATCAATCTAATTTGTTTTAATATAAAGATTTATGAGGTTTACATTGAATACACTTTGGACGTCTTTGACCCATTTTCATCTAAAATATGGTTTGGTTAGGTTTTTGCTAACCGAAAATGAATATTCAATGTTAGATCATTGCAGTATCAATCTAATGTGTTTTATTATAAAGATTTATGAGGTTTACGTTGAATACACTATAGGGCAAGTGACTGCTGCTGAGACTGGTGTTGCAGGGTGAATGCGTATGCACCGTCTTCGTTTATGGTTGTTACGAAGAATTCAGATTGCCATAACATTCCGACTGGTGGAGCTCATGTTAAGATAAAGTTTTCACCTGGGGTGTGTGTTGGAGGGTCCGAACAGGAAGGGATTGTTAAGGATATGGTAATGGGAGTAATATGTCGAGTGTTATGGGAGGCCAACTGTAGGAAGCCCGTATCCGGCTTTTTAATTTTAGCTCAAGTATGTATGTGATCTTTTTGGTCTTTATTGTTTCTAAATTGAATTATGCTTACTGTTTAATTCTTGTATGAACTTTTTAAAAATATACAAAGGAAACGAAAACAAAAGTTCTTGTTATCATCTTATTTAATATCTTTTGGTCCTAATCTTCTTATTTCCACCATTAAAAATCAGGTTCTGCACATTCGGTGAATTTTTCTTTTTCGACTAGACATTGCGAACCGACTAATCCCAGGGCCTTTGTGGATAGCCAGAGTCGGCACAGGTGAACATCCGTGTCCAATGAGAGTTTAATTTTCTCCTCAGGGTTCGAACCCAAGACCTCTAAGCACTTTCGTCCTAAGAGCCTAAGCCCTTACCACCGGGTCACCTCATTAGTTTGGGTTATATGTTTTGTACACAAGGCTGTGTTTCATTTGAGAGTACATCCATTAATCAATTTTGAGAATATACAATTTATTTGTTTCTGTATTCGTATGTGTTTCATTTGAGAGTACATCCATTAATCAATTTTGAGAAACCTTATACAATTTATTTGTTTATGTATTCGTATTTGTTTGAGATTTTGCTATAAAGTTTTCATTTTTTGATATGTAGAAGTGTCTATCCATATTTATTATCACTAAAAATATCAACTACCCAACTTATAAAAGTCATCTCTCCATTAAGGTATTTCTTACAACCAGGAACAGAACCAGAGGGTTTCGTATGCGCCGGGACACCTATGGATATTTCGATTTGGTGTTAATTTTTGAAGAGAAAAAAAAAAAAAAAAAAAAAAAAAAAAAAAAAAAAAAAAAAACATTAGTTTTTCCTAAATGTGTCTAAAATGCACCCACATTACCTAAAGCTCATGATAGACGATTTGATAATGTGACTTCATATCCATTGTAAGTAGCACCAAGTATCTATTCAATTTGTTGATATTAAATAATGCATAATTTTTTCCGATCATACCTTACATATTATTGTAATTTGGAACAAGAACTACTTAAGTGTTTGAGATATCTCACGTATTATTGTAGTTTGGAACACGGACTACTCAAGTGTTTGATGTTGGCCGGATACTTTTGCTCTTCAAAACTTTTTTGATCAGTTGGAGAAGACGATACATGCATGTTTATTATTTTCATACTTACAAACCAAATTGTTTATCGTACCATTGACACATTATTTATTATTCTTTAATAACGTAACATATTTACTTACTTTGTTGTTTATTAATTTAGTCACACACGTATATCCTTGATGAATAATTTCTTTAAAAACCAGTGAATCACCTTCAAAAGCCAAGGGCAATCAGTTTTAAAAGTTGGTTTGTACCTGTCACATCTGGTTTCACATATGAACAACTATATGTGGCTCTTTCGCGTGTCAAAAGCAAAAATGGTTTTAAGGTTGCTGTTTCTGATGTGGTTTTTCCTTACTTTGTTTACACACACAAACTTTTTTTTTTTTTTTTTTTTTTTTTTTTTTTTTTTTTCACGATCTCATCTAAAATCTATAAGCCAGTGTGGAATATATCACTCCACTGTCCACACACACGGATTGTCGGTTGATACCTCAAAACTAAAGCTGACACATACATCCGTGTCTTGTCACCGAACTCCTCGTACTTGTTCTTAATTATGATTACAGATCCGTGAATGTAAGATACGAACATTTTACCATACAATCGATTATTGATCAGTTATTATTATATTTTTGGTTGCATTTCAATCTTTATTTCTATATATCAAGTTCCAAGTTAGAAGCTTATGATCTAGTCACGTACATTTGTCGTTAAAATTACGTCAAGTGTAAAAAAACTAGGAATACATTACTATATACTACTTGTATCACCAAAACCCAGACACTATTATTTTTCGGGACTCGTTACACTTTTGGCATCAATGAATTGATATATTCTTTCTACATGTTATTGATGTTCTGCTATCATAGATGATAATGTGAAATATCAACTATGGTCTGACATTGATCTTTTCTTTGAGATTCACTTGATATCCTTCCTTTGGATTTTGCACAGGTACAAAAAGGCTTGCTATTAACTGGGTCGACTCTAGCAAAGGCTCGTGCTTCTCGTAATAGGGTTGAGGGGCTTCTTTCAAACTTCTCGTGTGCATTGTTTGTGTCCAAGTTTGTTTGTATCGGCGAGGCTGCTGCTTCTGTGTTTAGGTGTTCGTGTTTTTTATTCGCTTCTCGGGTATGTTTGGTTTCCTGTTGCTAGTGTGCTCATGTTTATTGTCCATATCTCAAGTTCCATTTGGATTGCTGTTGTTGTAGATCTCGTGATTATGTGATTGTGTTTCAAGTGTGATTGGTGTTGGTTGCTGCTAGTATCAAACATATGTTTGAATATTGCTGGTTTATGAGTTTGGATTTGGGGTTGGGCCTCATGGTTCTTTAGTGGGTCTAGTGTTTTTGGTTTCTGTATATACTTGTTGGTTTTTGTTGTGTCTCTTGCTTTGAGACAGACGTGTTTGTTCCCTCTGTAATGATGGCCTTTTTTGTTGCAATAATTTTCATGTATTTCAAAGACAAAGATGATGATGTGAAGAAGGAAATGTTCCTGGCTTGAAAAAAGTGTACAAAATGGACACAGATTGTATTTTAAGTTTTTAAAAACAAATTTGGACCTGTTTTCGCTATTTCTTGTGTCTCAACTCAAAACCCTTTCATTATTAAGGAATGTTTGCCAATAGATCACAGAAAATCTCTTATTTTTTGAATTTCTTTCTTTGCATTTAGGAAAAGAATGATCTTATGTATAAGTTGGTTTAGATGAGCCACCTCTTATGCTACAAACCCATGAATAGTAGTAAATTAGGCATTGTCATCAACCACCGTTCTTTTTTATGGTAGAGTCATGAATTACCATTCATAAGTCGTACACTGGAAAATCTTGACTATTTTGTTCCAGAGATTATTTAAACGTCAACGTAAAGATTCTATTGCTATAGAATGCACCATCAGTTATAAGAAGATGCATGATGATGAGTTGCATTTCCTTATATAAATTTGAACCATTAGTTCATTGTGAGTCCTCGAGTCTTCAAATTTTACTTTCTATGGTCCAAAGTCAGATAGACATTCTGGCTTTCGCCCTAAACAAGTCATTTTGGATCAAGATTATAATCTTGTATATAGTTCAAAGCTTCAGAATTCTTGCTGGTACTCCTCTTTTGTATAGTTTTACAGTTACCTTGCTTTTCTCTTAGATCTACATGCTTTTCAGGTTAATCTTAGGCTAACACAAACCGGTCTCAGGACAATCTTAACTTTACATCTATAAACAAACAAAATATTTTTTGGTGGTAAAGAGGAATTTACATTAAGAAAAAAAGAAAAATTGCATATATGTGGTTAAAAAGTACTTTCTCTGACTTGTGTAATACAGACTAGAGAGTAGAGACGTAAAACATCCAACTTTCGTATCCATAATACAACTCTCCGTTTTTTACATGGTTTTTTCTGACTGCCTATCTAGTCAATGAAACCTTCAAGCAATGGCAAGTATCTTTCAAGCTTTGTTATCATGACATGTGTATCTTTACATGCAGGTTTCAAGCTTATAAGATAAATAGTTAGACAAGAATGGCACTAGGAAAACACTCTAAGGTTGATGGAAGAAAACCATCAAGCAATTACTGTTCTACAGTGACGTTAGTGGCATTTATAGCCCTCTGCTTAGTAGGGGTGTGGATGATGGCTTCGTCAGTTGTTCCTTTTCAAATTTTAGATACCACAACTCATGGAAACAAAAAGGATGTCAAGATAATAGAGAATGGGATCAAGGTGATCAATGATAGCAGTAATGAAGAAAATGATCACACCACAACTACCAAAGACACCAATTCTAAGCAGTTTGAAGATAATGCCGGTGATCTATCGGAGGAAGCCATTCAAGAAGTAAACTCAGATGCAGAGAAGAAAGAAAATAATAAAAATAAAGTGAAAGAATCTGAAAACGGGTCACGTTCAGCAGAGCCAAAGGATACAAAAGTAGGTCATAAGCAGTCAGAACCTGAACTAAGTAGTAGCTACCATTGGAAACAGTGCAATGTGAGTGCTGGGTCAGATTTCATCCCATGCCTTGATAACCTTGAAGCTATTAAGAGCCTTCCAACCACTATGCATTATGAACATAGAGAAAGACACTGTCCTCAGGATGCTCCTACCTGCCTTGTTCCTATGCCTCAAGGATATCAACGCCCAATACAGTGGCCTACAAGCAGGAATAAGGTATTCAGGTTTCTTCAAGGTAGATGTGGCCAAATATACAGTTGGGGTAACTGGTCAAAATATGTTTGGGTCAAAACGTTTTAGTAGTCGGGTCAGTTGGGTTGGGTCAGGTTGTGGTACCCAAGGCATCTTTGTCCAAAGTTGTCACAATAATTACATTCAAATATAACTAGAAACTAATTTTGAATAAAATATTAACATAGTAAGGAGGTTTTATGCTATTAAAATACACTTTTGGTAAATTAATTACACATTTGACCTGATACATACCCTGGATCATACCTGATACATTTGACCTGATACATACTCGCAGCTAACTGATTTGTTGGTTGATGTTGTTGGATGTATTGCTTCTTTTGTTCAAGTGTATATACAGAAACATACGGTTATTTTAGTCTCTTGTGTTTCAAGTTTATTTACGGATGCTTTTGTTCCTCTTCTAAAAATATGAGACTTTTAAATCAAATTATGAAACTTCTGCATTCAAAGTAGTATTCATTTGAACATCTTTTGAAAGATCGGTAGAGGTTGTAAAATTTTCTGTACCAATTGAAATTGATTGTAGTAATTTTCTGTTTACATGCTTGTATACATCTAATGTCTACGATTCTTTGTGTTGCAGATATGGTACAATAATGTCCCACACACTAAGCTGGCAGAATTTAAGGGACACCAAAACTGGGTCAAAGTTAATGGTGAATATCTAACTTTCCCTGGTGGTGGAACGCAGTTTAAGCGTGGTGCCCTCCATTACCTTGATTTTATACAAGAGGTCACTATTCAACCAGCATTATTTCATATCATTATATCTTAAGTTTTAAGATATTTGATAATCATCTCTGGTGGAAATTTTACAATCTGTTAAGAAATATGTGGATTGGTAGTGCAGATTGTACCTGATATAAGATGGGGAAATCGTTCACGAGTTGTATTGGATGTTGGATGTGGGGTTGCTAGCTTTGGAGGATTTCTGTTCGATAAAGATGTGCTGACTATGTCTTTTGCTCCAAAAGATGAGCATGAAGCTCAGGTTCAGTTTGCACTTGAGAGAGGAATACCTGCTGTATCAGCAGTCATGGGTACACACAGGCTTCCTTTTCCTGGAAGAGTGTTTGATATTGTCCATTGTGCACGATGCAGAGTCCCGTGGCACATTGAAGGTAATTGGTGACTCAACTGCCACAAGCTCACTTCTTCATGTTTCTTTTCTCATTTCTTAATTGTATATACTTTGTATTTTTTTTTTTTTTTTTTTTTTTTTTTGGGTAAAAGGGTTTATTCACCCCGGTAAAATTTATATACTTTGTATTTGTTTCCAAATATAATTATTTCATTTAAATGGACTGTTAGGTGGTAAACTACTGTTGGAGCTGAATCGTCTATTACGACCTGGTGGGTTCTTTGTATGGTCAGCTACCCCTATCTACAAGAAAAAGCCGGAAGACGTTCAGATCTGGGAAGGTATGTTCTAAAAGCTGTTCTGTGAAGATAGTTTGCTTGCTGATTCCTAACAGGTATTCTTAACTTCCCAAAATCTTAATGGCAGCAATGAAGAACTTAACTAAGTCAATTTGCTGGGAAGTGAAGTCGGTCGGTAAGGATAAGGTAAATAGAATAGGTGTCGCGGTGTATCAGAAGCCCACTTCGAATGAATGCTATGACACACGAGGAGAAAATGAACCTTCCCTCTGCAAACAATCTGATGATCCAGATGCTGCCTGGTACTTGGTTTAAATTAGTACAGTATTACTTATTGAGCATGAAAAGATTGTTCTTCATTGCAAAGAAAGGTTTATGATTTGTAATTAGGGGGATAAATATGCAGTGTGTTTTGTTTTCATGCAATAATAGTATAATACCTTCCTGTTTTAAGTACAGTACTACATATATTCTGATTCGAATTTCTGTTAGTAATTTTATGAGTATCATGTGCTCAGGAAAGTACCTCTGGAATCCTGCATGCACAAGATACCTACCAAGGCATCAGAGCGTGGGTCTCAGTGGCCAGAACAATGGCCATTAAGGGTAGAAAAACCACCTTACTGGTTGTCGAGTTCACAAGTCGGTGTTTATGGGAAAGCAGCACCTGAGGATTTTAATGTAGACCATCAACACTGGAAACATGTGGTTACCTATTCATATATGAGGGGCTTAGGAATAAACTGGTCAACGGTGAGGAATGTCATGGACATGCGAGCTGTCTATGGAGGGTAAGGAAAACATTTGTTGTTCATAGTTGGATGGATATTCTCCATTAACGTTCTTGTCTGGCTTTAATTATTCCAGCTATTGCAATCTAAGATACTTGCACTATCTATCATTTGCAAGCAACTTGGACCATTCCGTTTTTATTTCAATTTACCAAAATTTAGATGGCAAATATATATTCTTTAGGCTAGTAAAGTTAGGGTTAATACCAATTTACTAGAATTTCCCATGTTTCGCATTTGAGTAACTTTATTGTTTGCAGTCTGCGCACATTTGTGCATTCGACACCTGAACCGATTTCACCTGAACTTTATAGGACTAGAAAAGACAATCAAAGTACATGGACTGAAACACTACCAAAATTTTTATTTTATTTTATTATTATTATTATTTTTTATGTGACTTAAAATGCAGAGTACGGAAATGTAAATTAAAATGTAAAGGCATAAACACTTGCATTTATGTGCCTAAATCTATGTGTCATCATCCTAATGGTTGCAGCTAAGGGACACGCTTTTTCACAAACCATCAGGATCATGCCACATATATTTAGGCCTAAATTTAGGCACATATATTAGGTCTCCCAATCATATTCCTTATGATCTTGCCTTCTCCCAAACAAGATTTTGGGTGTGTGACATGTGGATGTTGTCAATCATATGTGTTGTGTGTTTACAAGGCCTATGTTGTTCCACAAACATTGAAAGATTTGATGATTTCTTGGCTTTCCTAAAATTGCAGATTTGCAGCTGCTTTAAAGGATGTGGGTGTTTGGGTGATGAATGTGGTACCTATTGATTCCCCTGATACACTACCTATAATATATGAGCGAGGTCTATTTGGAATCTATCATGATTGGTGTGAGTCATTTAGTAGTTACCCACGAACTTATGATCTTCTCCATGCAGACCATCTGTTCTCCAAGATAAAAAGCAAGTAGGTGATCTACTTTTAATTTACTGCATTCATCATCTGATATCTACCCCTTCCACCTCTGACTTTTGTGGTCAAATAGACTAGCTTAATCACTGAATTTAACACGCATCGTAGTATTTGACCATAACTTTTTCGAGTTTTTTCTTTAAGTTAGAAAGGATATAAAAGTTAAAAGTTCCAGAAATTTTTTATTCCAGTTAAGAGTGGATATAAAAGTATATCCAAGATGCTTACAAGAATTCATATCAAGTTGGAAAACAGTTTGATTAAGCAACAGTCAAAGTGCTCTTTTATCTTTTCCAAATATCCTGTGAGATCAATCATATACTTATTGTTTATTTGGTGTTATAGATGTAAAGTGATGGCTTTGGTTGCGGAAGTAGATAGGTTGCTGAGACCAGAAGGAAAACTTATTGTTCGTGACAGTGTTGAGACCATAAATGAACTGGAAAAAGCTCTGAGGTCTATGCATTGGAACGTCCGATTAACCTACTCGAAGGACATGGAAGGATTATTGTGTGTGCAAAAGACAATGTGGCGCCCTGAAGAGCTTGAAACACTCACATATGCCATTTCTTAACCATGTCAGCCTTGATGGATTAAAGATGATACACGTTTTCATTTACATGTAGTTAGTTCCTTAGTTACAAGTTACCCGAACCACAAGCTAAGTTGTAGTATAAGTCAGGGGTAGGGTGCATACATGATGCCAATTTTGTATTCTAAAGTGGACATCTTATTGTAGTTGCGTGCATAGCTAGAATTGAAGTAAACCTTCAATATGAAATGCAAAATGCTGATATTTGTTCATTTTCTACTAGCAATCTTTCTAATTTAGTTTCCAACTACCAACCAAAAATACCTTTTTAGGTGTGTGCTTTTAAGGAGAAATGCATATAAAAATGAAACAAGAAGAAATGGAATTGCTTAGTGTGTTTGGCAAGAAGATGGGATTCCTAGTGAAATGATATCAATAATAGGAAATGATTAATCTATTCTGCCTTTTTGCATGAATATACTCTGTTTTCTTTCCTTCATATGTATTATGTTCTTTTATGTATTAGAACCGCTACAAAAACAATGCTAAATTAAAAGAATATACATTCATGAACTACACACTTATGGGTAAAATTCGATGTAGCAATAACTTAAACATATGTTATGTTAATTATTAATCTGTATACGATTTAAATCATTACTAGAATCTAATAATTCTTGTAAATTACAGATTAATTTATGGCATAATCCCACACATAAAGAAATTACAAAGAATGATCAATGAACAATGTATCACTAGTTTGTCATAAAGAACATTCAAGTATGGTAAAAAGGAACTCACACGGATGGAGAAGCAATTTACTCACGATCCTGACGACGAAGAAGGTCTCTTGGGTTAATTTATATACTTTACAGTTTCGTTAACGCGCTTTTGGCAGATGTACAGTCCATTAAGTTGTGGTATAGCATATCCTGAATGAACTTCCCTCGATACCTGATGCCACATTGGGTTATCCAGTAATTGCACAAGGATGGCACATGATACAATGGTAGGGTACATCATACATGACAACCACCTGCTGCTCATTGTTCAGACTCGACCAGCTTCAAAACCACCTCCAATCCCCGAGCTTGAACTCTACACATATCATTGGCAATTGATTGAAACACATTAGAGCACAAACATACTACTATCTCTTCCCATATTACATGTCCACTTTCAATTTGCACTTTAGAAAAGTGGGACCATTACATTGTGCACCAATAAAATTTCATATTGACCTTTGAAATCCTATTTGATTGGTCGAAATATGAAACTGGATGTTGATTTTAGAATCATACCAAAATAGAAAAGTGGACATAATACTCAAACAGCAACACAAACACGCTAATATTTAAATGAGAAATGATTAAACGGCCTAAAACTTACGATTAATTTTATGTCTAAATCGGTGTGCCATTAGCTTATTGGATTGTAAAAGGTGGATCCTATTGATGCAACCAATGTATTATTGACACACGACTTTTTAGGCATAAACTTATTCATGAGTATAGGTCTCTCAATAATTTCTCAATTTGAACAACAAGACAAACACATGTATATTTGAAACCAAATCCCAACATAACTGAATAGATAATCAAGGCCTTCTTCCAAAACTTGGAATCAAAGGATTCACTCACCTTTGTAAGAGTCATTTTGAAGAAGTCTATTCGCTGCAGCTGAATCAAGATCCTCGAGAATATCAAAACTAGAATTTTCACCACAAAAATTAATTAGATAATGAGGAAGCAGAATACACTATAAATGCACATCAAAATTTTATTTTATCAAAGACATATGTTGTACTTCCTTGTTCATAAAAACAAATCACCGAAACTATATAACTGTATATTAATCAAAATTAAAAAAATTATGCATAACTATGAGTCAAATGTCATTGTTTAAGAAGTATTTTATGTTGAAACACGTACATATGAGTCAAATGTTATTTTGAAAAGGGTGAGCGTGCTTTCTATTTCCTAACTCATTCTCAGAAATCAACTATCCACCTTATTGATTTAAACCAGAAAAATATAAACAATACAATCAAAGACATGCATCTTAATTCATGAATATTAATACTGTTGTTTAGCAGAAAGATATAATATGCCACAGCAATGCCAACTCAGATATGCGGACAGAATTACCTGCAACATGGATCAGGTCACCAAAAATCCTTACAAGAGCATAACCCATCCTTAAAATGATGAAATCTATTTGCATCTCTCAAAATGATCTCCCTACCCATCACTTGCGACATCAATTTAATAGCAGAATGACAATCTCCACAAACCCTAAGATTTTTCATAACCCGAATTGGCATATTTTCTGGCAACTTCAAAAGTCCATATGCCACAGCCAGTTTCTCACTATGATAACCTAAACTATGCACCTTTTCCTCTTCATCTACATCGTGCAATACAAAACTTCCATCCGGAGAGTAACCAGCTTCTTTTAGTAACCCCCTTAAGTATTCTAACATCCCTAGAATCAACGGTTGTTCAGGATGGAGCCTACTTTCCCCACCTTTGAACATATGCACTTCATTCTCAATCACTATCCAACTACAACCAGGTGATTTCTTTACACTATGTGATCTCATTCTCTTCCTAAGGTTTTCAACATCAGACCATTTACCTTTTGAAGCATATATGTTTGAAAGCAAAATATATGGTCCCGAGTTTCTTGGCTCAAGGTGTAAAAGTTTCTTAGCTGCCACTTCAGCCATATCAAGGTTCATGTGGGTCCTACACGCACCCATTAAAGAACCCCAGATGATAGCATCCGCCTCCATTGGCATTTTATTGATTAGATTCATTGCCTCATTTAACCGACCAACTCGGCCAAGCATATCAACCATGCAAGCATAATGTTCAGTTTTTGGGTCAAGATGATACTTTGACTCCATGGACTCAAATATTTCGAGCCCTTCATCAACCTTCCCGGTGTAGCTGCAAACTGATAAAACTCCTATGAGAGTAACATCATCTGCTGAAATGCCTAAGGAACACAAATTATGGAAAATTTCCAAAGCTTCTTCTCCTAAACCGTGTTGTGCATAACCTGTAATGATGGAATTCCACATAACTATATCTTTAGTAGGAGATCTATCAAACACCGTCTTAGCTTTTACCAGATCACCACATTTTACATACATTGTGATCAATACGGAACCAACATACACATCAGTATCAAACAAAGCCTTGACCAACTGAGCATGAATTTGCCTACCATGATCAAGACTCGCAAGGCTGGAACAAACTGAAAGAACACTAATCAAAGAAGGGAAATTGGGTTTAACTCGTTCTGTTTGCATCAACGAGAACAATCTTAGCGTTTCTAATTCAAAGCCTTTTCTTTCATACGTCTTTATCATTGCACTCCATGTTCCAACATCCTTATCCCTCGTCTGATCGAACGTCTTCCTTGCTTTAGTTACATCCCCATTCTGACCCAACCCAAGTATCATCGCATTACACGCAACCACAGACTTATAAGGCATTGCATCAAAAAGCTCCATAGCCTCATCCATCCTTCCACACTGCGTATATCCCATCAACATTGCAGTCCACGAGACCTCGTTTTTATTAGGCATCACCTCAAATAGTTTCCTAGCAACATCAACACAATCATTTTGAACATAACCAGAAATCATAGTCGTCCAAGAAACCACATTTTTTTCAGGCATGGCGTCAAACATCTCTCGTCCTTCAGCCAAACGACCTGTCTGACAATACCCACCAACCATACTAGTCCAGGCAACCACATCCTTAACCGGCATTGCGTCAAAAAGGCGACGAGCCTTATCAATCTGATTATCTTGAATAAGTCCACCCAACATTACTGTCCATGACACAACATTCTTTTCAGGCATCTGCGAGAAAAGCAACTCCGCCTCAGAAACCAAACCTTGTTCCACATAACCTCGAATCATAGCAGTCCAAGAAACAATGTTTTTGTCAGGCATTTGATCAAACACTTGTCGTGCTTCTTTTAGCATACTGTTCTTAACATACCCAGAAATCAAACCATTCCATGAAATAGTATTTTTTGATAGAGGCATTTGGTCGAACAGTTGGCGGGCTTCATAAGGTTGGTGGTTTTGGAAGTAACAAGCGATAATTGAGTTCCATGAAACGATGTTCTTTTCGAGTAAACTGTCGAATGTTTTACGAGCATTGTCGACTTGGCCGAGGCGGCCATAGCGTGTAATTTGTGAATTTGCGGAGATGATAGCAGCAGCAGCACCATTTGAGCAGTAGGTTCGACACTGTGTTAACAAAACACGCATTTTAAATAGTGGCGGGAAAATACGCATGTGCTGCTTACATGTAAATACGACCGAGTATATATGTAGATAGAGATGTGATATACGGTTTACGGAGCTAAGGCATAAATACATTTATATTAATGTACAAAAATATACAAGTTATTAATGCTATAGACTCTTAAAAAAAAGCAAGTAACTTTTTGACAAGGAAAATGATTTGTATCTATAGCGAAAAAAAAGTAAGAAGGTGTTAAGGGAATTGGAAGTGAATAAACAAATGGACATTAAGCGGCGCTCTCGTGTGAGATGGGCTTTAGATGGTGATGAGAATTCTAGTTACTTCCACGGTATTGTCAACTGTCGGAAGGCGAGTAATAACATTACTGGTTTGATGATTCAAGGGTCATGGGTTTCGAAGCCAAGTTTGGTTAAGAAGGAGGTGTTTACTTTTTTCAAGAGTCGTTTTGTGGAGGAGTTTAGTGTTCGGCCTAGGTTGGAATGTTGGAACATTAGACGGATTGATGGGGACGAAATGGAGAGCTTGTCGGATAGGTTCTTGGCTTCGGAGATTAAATTGGCGGTGTTTGGATGTGGGGAAGATAGAGCTCCGGGTCCGGATGGGTTTAATATGAGATTTATTAAGCGTTTCTGGCATCTTTTTGAAAAGGATTTCGTGGACATTATGGGAGCGTTCTTTTACAACGGGGAAATTAGCTTGGGTTGTGGGTCGTCATATATTACATTGATTCCAAAAGGTCATGATTCAGCAGAATTGAATAATTTTAGACCTATTAGTCTTGTGGGGATTATTAGCAAGACAATCTCAAAGGTGTTATCTAACCGGCTCAAGTCTGTGCTGGACAAGGTGATATCCAATTCTCAATCAGCTTTCTTAAAAGAAAAGTTCATTCTTGACGGTCCGCTGATCATCAACGAGGTCATTACATGGTGTAAAAGGAATAAAAATCAGACCTTTATATTGAAGATAGACTTCGAGAAAGCTTATGACAATGTGAATTGGAACTTTGTCATTGATGTTATGGATCAAATGGGTTTTTCGAGGGCTTGGTGTGTGTGGATAAGGGGTATTCTAAAATCAGCGCGATCCTCGGTGTTGGTTAATGGCTCGCCAACCTTCAAATTTCAGGGTCTGCTTGGTTCAAAGTGGGGAAAGGGAAAGGGAAAGGGAATGCAAAGGAATAAGTGAGGTGGGTAATCAATCCCTTACCCCTCAATTTACTCTATAATGGTTGATTACCCACTACGGGGTAATCAATCCCTTTGCACCCCCCTTACCAAGCACAAAACAATGAGTGGGGTGGGCCCTTTTAAATACCTTACCCATTCCCCACCCCCTTAACCTCCCCACCAAGCACCCCCTCAGTTTGGGAAAGGAATGCGCCAAGGTGATCCGATTTCTCCTTTCCTTTTTCTTATTGTCATGGAAGCTCTTTCGTGCATGCTCAACAAGGCTCAAGAGGAAGGTCTCATTAAAGGGATTAGGACTCCCAATGATGGACCAATTATTTCGCATCTCCTTTTTGCGGATGATGCGATCATAATTGGTGAATGGTCGGAGTCTTGTCTTGCTAATGTGGTAAGAATCCTTCGGTGTTTCCATGTTTGTTCCGGGTTAAAAATCAACTTGTCTAAGTCTTGTCTTTATGGGATGGGGGTGAGTGAGGCTGATGTGGTTGATAAAGCTAAGATGGTGGGGTGTAAGGTGGGGGAGTTACCATTCAAGTATTTGGGCATTACGGTTGGGGCTAACATGAATCGGATTAATAATTGGAGACCGGTGTATGATGTGTTTGAGGCTCGTTTGTCGAAATGGAAGGCTGGATGCTTGTCGATTGGTGGGAGAACGACCTTGATTAAGTCGGTTTTGGAAAGCCTCCCGTCGTATTATTTTTCTCTTTATAAAGCTCCCTGTAAAGTGATTAAAGATTTGGAATCTTTAATTAGTAATTTTCTGTGGGGAGGGTCGAAAGAGGAGTATAAGATGCATTGGGTTTCGTGGGATAGAGTTAGTACGCCTAAGAGTAATGGGGGGCTTGGTTTGTGTAAGTTGAAGGTGTCCAATGTTGCTTTACTTTCGAAGTGGGGTTGGCGTTTCAAATCTGAAGGTGATAGCCTATGGTGTGAGGTGGTGAAGGCGCTCCACGTTACTAACCGTAGCTGGGATTTTCTCCCGGTTCAAAAATCTTTGTGTGGTGTGTGGAGCAACATTGTTAAAACGATGTCGAGAACAGTGGTTGCTGGGTTGCCCATCAGAAGATTTTTTAAAGGAAAAGTGGGACGTGGTTTGGATATTGCTTTCTGGATTGATCTGTGGCTGCTGAATGTTCCGCTTGTGGTGATTTGTCCTAGACTTTTTAGGTTGGAGTCGTGTAGAAGATGTAAGGTTAGTGAAAGGCTGAATAGGACGGAGTTGGGTATCTCTCGGGTTTGGAGTTGGAAAAGGCTTGTCATGTCTGATGAGGAGAAGTGCGAATGGGAGGTGCTCGATAGTTTGTTGGAAGGTGTTGAGATGGCTGAGTCGAAGGATGATTGGGTGTGGGTAGGGGCTAGTGATGGTGTCTTTTCAGTGGGAGCTGTGAGGAGGTTATTAAACAACGATAGGGACTATAGTAATATTCATGTTTTCGAATGGTGTAAATGGATCCCGATTAAATGTAACATCTTTGGGTGGCGGGCGGAGATGGGAAAGATTCCAACAGCCATGGCGCTTAGGCATAGAAACATTCCGATTAATGATGTTTCGTGTCCTTTTTGTGGTGACGCTGAGGAGACTGTCGATCATCTCTTTACGGGATGTTTAGTTGCTAATGCTCTTTGGCAACATGTTACATCTTGGTGTAAGGTCCATATCCGGTTTGCTTTCTCGTTCAAGGACTTGGTCGATATCCATAATTTTGTTGGGTTAACGGGGAAAGCCAAAGAAATTTTCCATGGCATTATTCTTATAGGGTGTTGGAGTATTTGGAGAGCGAGGAATCACATCAAGTTTCAAAATAAGAAGTATAGGATGGTAGACATTATTGGTGAAGTTAAAGAGTTGGGTTTTCTTTGGGCTAAAAATAGAGCTAAAGTGTCTTCTTTATCTTGGGTAGATTGGTGTAATTTTGTAATTATGTAAGTGGTTTTGCCGTTGTTTGTGCTGCCCCGTCTTGTGGGTTGGCGGTTGTTTAATGAAATTCACTTTTCAAAAAAAAATCTATAGCGAAAAAAGTAGCGATGTTTTGACAAATGTTATACACTCATTCTGTCTCATTATTAACCATCAATTAATTTTTTAATTTTCACCAATCACATTTGTAGGTTTATCTTTGCTTACAAATCATTTTCTTATAAAAGTAGTGATGAGTGAGACTTGAACCCATAACTATTTAAGTTGAGAAGCTTCTCAAATATCAACAGGTACCATTGAAAAAACACAAGCCATTTGGTAAACCTTTAAATAGTACGAGTATTACTTTTCATTTATTTTGTAAGACTCATCGATAGAATTTAATCACTTTTGATCGATTCAATAATAATTTCATATTCTAATTATTTGAAAAATAATGTATGCGAGAAAATCTTACCAAGGATTTTTTTTTATATTGTATCCGAAAAACATAATTTAACCCGACCCTGTTGACCGTTTGACTTTTGACTCGTTGATCTTGCCATCTCCACTATGGGCATCTGCAATGGAGCCTCATTGTCCGTTCAATGTCAGTGTGACTCATCGTGCAATACATTGTAGAATTCCATGTCATCAGTAGATTGAAACTTCACTCAATTCTGAACAAACGACAATTAAATGAGTGTGGTGGGCCTTCATTGCCTTTTACATTTAAATAATACATGTAAATCTGATATCTTGTACATATATTTATTAGTTAAATGCTATGATGCAACAATCTTTATCTTTCTACGTACAAATAAATGATAACACATAATTAAAACTTTGGCCACTTAATGTTTTAATAAACCACAACCCTACAAATTACTATAGAAACAAAATCCTGTTTTATGTTGCAAGCAGTTAAACTATTTGTAATCATTTATGTAACTCCAGTCGTATAGTCTAAATGAAATTTTCATACTAAGCTACTGTTAATTATGTATGCACTTTTTTAGATATTTTGTTGTGTGGATGTCATTAGATAATAAATTATAAGTTATTTAAAAGTATGCATTACATTTACATATATTTTTATGAGTAATAAAAGTAATATGACGTGGAAATTCATTAAACTGTATAAAGTTCAATAAATTGTGGGTGTTTTTTATAAAATAATAAGATGTTGATGTGGTAACGATTTGACAATCTACTGAACTTTGTATTGAACATTGCATTGAAGATGCCCTAAGGGGATCCACAATCATCATATGCGACATAGTTCAATGAGAAAATGTGTCAGAGAATTAGCACTGAATGATTCGAAACACTGTGTGATTTAGTGATTGTATGATTTTGGTTCTGAATGAAAATGTAGCGTTTGACAAATTTTCTGAAGTTAGTGATATTGATTTTTTGATATGTTTAGATTCCTTATATACCTATATGATTATTATTTGTGTTAGTATTAATTAGTTATTAACATGTGGAAGAAAATGTTAAAATCACTCACATGTCATACGTGACATTGCAAACATTAACACCATTATTGGCACTTCAATCTAATCAAATAAAAAAATAGACGAAAAGAAAGATAAAAGATATCACATGGTTCATTCATAAAATTATTTGTAACGATATAATGTATTGTGAAAGTTATTAAAATAAGATGTCCAATACAACATACACTGCCGCGGAATAAATTAGTAGGCCCTACATGCTATACCATTCAAAGGCAATTGGAACTATTCAGAGACAAAATAAATTTTATCAAACGTTAATCCATGTCTGACCAATTCAAAAGTGGTTTTAAATGGCCCATTCAGTAGTTATCAAACAGGCCCAATGTTCAAACCCATTGTGGGTGAACGCACAATAGTTGGTGCTTCCCTAAACACATGACTATTATTCTCAAATGATGGGCCATATGAAATTGTTTATTATTTATTTCATTAGTGTTTTGCATGTTTCTTTTTTATATATATAATTTCATAACATGATATGTCAATTTATAGATTTTGTAAGAGTATAATGGATTGTAAGAGATTTTATAAAAGAGAGTGTAATGCTTACATGACATTGTATTAAACTTAAAAACCTATATTGAATTGAGGATGCTCTAAGTAGTAAAGGAACCACCTGCGGGTCCGCCTTTGTTGGCTATAGAACTCTATTTTAGTTTAATTAACCAAACTCATTCAATTCGCTCGGGATTTATCCTAGGTTTGAAATCTCACGAACCAAACACCCCCTTGTGGTGTTACGGCTATCTTTTATAGTATTCACCAAATAAGAGTTACATTAATAGTTTAAAAACCAAAACATGTACAACAAGTATTATTTTCACTCTTACTTAACATACAACATCGTTTGTGTTTGCAAAAAAAAAAAAAAAAACATCGTTTGTGTAAATTTAATTTTATGGTGGTATGAACAGATGGGTTAAGCCTTTGCTTGTGTTATCTTGTCTAGTTAGGAAGTAACTTCGGTGTTTCTCATTTTTATACACATAAAACCTATTCACCGTTAGAAAATTAACTGCCAAGTTATTAAGTCAGCTCAAAAAGCATTTGTTAGACAAAAATCATATACAAAAGCTAAGGTAGAAGAGAGAGACTGAACTTTCATTCAGCTAGTTTTTAGTCAAAAATATATAATTATGATTTCTATATGCTAGATTTGTAGACTACATGTGGAACATTCATATACTCACATTTTCCCATAGTTTCCTTTGTATAATCACCAATAGTCTTTACAAGAACACGCGCCGTCCTTGTAATGGTGAAACCTGGTTCGATCGCGTACAACTATTTCAGTGTCATAAACTTTAGATGCCAACTTCAAGAAGTTATGACAGTCTTCACAGACTCTGAGATTTTTTATTATACGAATGCAAGATCCTCTTTCCTGTCTTAGTAACCCAAAGCAGAGTGCCAACTTCTCACTATGCCATAATAACGCCTTTGTCTTTTCTTCTCCTTCTAAATCAACCAAAACGCTACCCATATTTGGAGTGTAACCAGCCACCTCTAACTCAATTACAACCTCGTCTAACATGCTATATATCTCATCTTTTTGTTTGTGATCTGTATCCGCTGTTAAGAACTCATGTATCTCACTGTCCAATTCAATTCTACTACATCCTCGTTGCTTCACTACACCTTTCTTCTGCATCAATTTCCTCATTTCCCCAACAGTTTCCCATCTTCTTTCTTTGGCATATATGTTTGACAGGAGGATGTGGGCCCCATCATGATACGGGTCTAGCTCAAGAACCCGTTTTGCTGCATATTCGCCTAGTTCAACTTCATTGTAGATTCGACATGCAGCCATGAGCGATCCCCATATGACAACATTAGGTGCCATGGGCATCTCTTCGATGACCTCAAGAGCTTCTCTAAGCAAATTAGCTCTGCCATATAGATCCACCATGCAACCATAATGCTCTAGTTTGGGTGTTATATTGTACTCGTCAATCATTGATGCAAAGATTTTTCGACCCTCTTCAACCAATCCTGCATGGCTACAAGCATACAGCAAAGCAACAAAAGTTATACCATTTGGTTCAATTTTTTGGATTTTCATTTGATGGAAGAGGTCAAGGGCATTCATAGCATCTCCATGAACAGCATAAGCCCCGATCATGCTGCTCCATGTAATGACATTTTTCCTAGGCATCCTACCAAAAACTGATTCCGCCCTCTTGAGTTCCCCGCATTTTGCATACATGTCAATAAGTGCATTGTTTACAGGCAATACTCCACTTAACCTATTCTCATCAATATATAATTGGATTTTTATTGCATGATCGAGAGCACCTAGACTAGCACAAGCAGAAATAACACTTAGCATAGTGACTTGATCGGGTTTTACACCCGAACTTAACATCTTGTCGAACAACTGAAGGGCTTCCTGGGGTTGACTTCCATCTGCATATGCAGAAATCATTGCGCTCCAGCAAATCAAATCCTTTTCTGCCATCTCATCGAAAATCAAACGTGCAGATGAAATTTGTCCTGCATTTGAGTACCCTGTAATCATGGCAGTAGAAACAACTATGTTTTTCGGTGACAGCTCTTCAAACAAACTTCTTGCCATGTCCATGGAGCCACAACCTGCATACATGATTGCTAGTGCACACTGCAGGTTATAATCAACCACAATTTTGTTTTTGGTGATGAACTCATGAAAAGCTTTCCCAAATTCTAAATTTCCAGCACGGCCACAAGCAGAAAGAATAGTTGAATACATCTTCTCATCTGGTTTTACGTTGGATCTCTTCATTTCCTCCATCAAGGGCAACACATTCTTATAGTGCCCACTCTCACAGTAGCTGTTTACAATTTAGAAGTTGAAAAAATGTGAGAAATTAGCAAGAATTCATTACGACTATAATAAAAGTTGCATGGTAAGACACCATACCCGTTGATCATAATGTTCCACGCAACAATATCTCTGCTGGACATGTTATCAAATACCAGCCTTGCATCTTCAATATGGCTACAGGCTGCATACATTGCAACCAGACCAGTTTGTACAAACGGGTCAGACACAAAATCCATTTTTAAGGCAAACCCATGAAGTTCCATCCCTTCACTTAACGCCGACACTCTGGTGCATGCTTTGAGAAGCGATGGGAAGCTAAAATTGTCGATAACAAATCCTTGCTCCCTCATGTTGGCGTAAGCTAAAAGGGTTTTTTCAGGTATGTTGCTTCGGGACAGTTCACGCAAGAACTTGTTAGAGAGATGTGGCTCTGGGTTGTGCATTTGGTAAAATACAGATAACGCATAATCAAAGGACGGAGAAGATAGCGTAGAGGCAGATAGAACGAGTTTGATGAGGAGGGAATTGGAGCGGTGAAGGCCAGAGCGAATGATTTTGGCGTGAATTTGCTTGAGGTGTGAGAGGGACGAAGACGCTGAAAGGGAGGTCAAGAGGTGGTTGTAGTGGTTTAGGTGGACGGGGGGTTGCGGAATGGTGGCGGTTATGGCATTCATGGTGCTGTATCAATAAGAAATATGCATTATCATTCCTTCCTGTTAAAAAAAATGAGCAATATGTTATAGCAGCAGCATTTTGATGTTGAGGAATTTTATCAAACACTTGGTGGTCATGAGAATTTATATAAAAGAAAATGTAGCAGCTTGCATCATGAATATCATAAACAAAGAAAAGTAATGTGAGTAGATATATGTTAAACCACCACCAGCAGCAGAGACGTTTTGAAGAATGATATGGGTCTAAGAGCAAATCAAACGCAGCCCACAAAAACACAAAATCTATTTGGTAGCGGGATTTTTTAACTTTTTGAGAATGTATTTTTCATATAGTTTATCCCTTTTTTAATCAAATAATAATTTGTTTTCTTTAGATTAACCTCCATGTTACACAATAGACCAAAACGTCGGTTCTAGGCGTGATATGAGATAAGGCATGTAAAGGCGCGCTAAAGCACAAGGCGTAACATCTTATTTGAATTTAACTCTGATGAAAAAAATTTTTTTGAAAGAAATGAAAAAGATTACATGCAAAGATAGTTTATTGACTTAATTCTTTATGTATAACACTTTTTATAAACAAATATGATATACCATATAAATATATAAATATTTTTAATTTTGTGTCGCTTTAAGTCACGCTTTAAAAAAAT
Organism: Artemisia argyi; assembly: GCA_030686995.1. Lineage (NCBI taxonomy): Eukaryota > Viridiplantae > Streptophyta > Magnoliopsida > Asterales > Asteraceae > Artemisia > Artemisia argyi. The sequence goes on along the minus strand of CM060677.1, from coordinate 82,140,802 downwards.
TTATAACTTGTCATAAGTTCTAAGGTGTGAGGCTTGGTCATGCCGTCACGTCACGCTTCATGTTATTTATATTTTATAGCATTGCCCAAAACTATTAGACGAAAATAAACAACTCAAAGAAATGTACTTAATTTATATGTGATTTTATATTATTAAAAGTGATTTAGAAAGATAAAACGCGGCTGGTGATGACTTGCACATAAATGGTTCGTAACTACTTCGTATAACTGTTTCTCATTAGTGGAAGAGAAACTGGTGGTCTACAAACAAACACATTCTAAAGCTAAAATAAATAACCTTTCATTCGATCTGCAAACTCTAAAGTCCTAAATGGAAGGCACGCTCAAGTAGAAATCCAATGCGCGGTGACTCATCTCTAAGATAAGATTCAAATGCTCCTGGTTTACAAACGAACGAGTCATCTTGTTTTGGTGACATGCGTGAGTGACCGACAAAGGTGACCACACTTTTGAGAATGAAGGCAAACACCAAAGATTACAAGCTTTGTATAACCACTCTTTGAAATCAAGTCACAGTGCAAAAAATAACAAGAAAATGTAAGAATATCAAAATCTTATGAACCAGCTGACAAATGCTAGCCTGATCGTGCTCATGTTAATGCAAAAAATAAACATAAAAAATAATTACTAGTGTAAACAGAAATCGATAAACTAACCATTCAGAAGAGTATTAACCAGTCAAGATTAGTACACACAATAATCACAATCTAAAAATGGGCTACATTGAACATACGGATGTAGTGTTATAAGAAATTGGGTTGGCTTTTGTTAGAATCTGATGCTTCTATATTGAAATAACTTGCCTATACGGAGGACGCCTTCTATTTATATCTTGCCTGATACAACAACACCAGGGAATCCCGGAAATTTAAATCAATGTGAAGACTGAATACAACGAAAATCAAGCCTCGATATACCTTTTCAGTTAACTTTTGGATGTGATTAGATGACTACAACACTTAAGAGGTACATGGGTTATATATAGACGACCACTCTAAACTCTTTCTTGCGCAATTATTTCACTTTCATACAAACCTTTCTTCCCTTCAGAGAGCTTAACGTTGTCCTCAACAGCATGTATTCCAGTCTCAAGAATGACATCAGCAGATGACTCTTCTACTGTAACGGGAGTGTGGGAAACTAAGGAAGGAGATTCTTGTTCACAAGGTGCATCTGAAGAAACATTGTGGGAAGCAACTTTAGGAGGTGATTGGGCTTCAAGTGAGATGTTATCAGTGGTGTTATCAAATCCATTTTTCATATCAAGCTTTTCCACCATGGACATCGCTTTTACATTAGCCTCATTACCATTCTGCATAGCAAGTTCTCCTACATTGGTATCCGAATGTAGATTCATGGAAACAGGTTCGTTGACTGGGATCTGGAGTTCGGATTTACAAGGAGTGGCTGAAGAAATGATATTACTTGAAGGAACATCAGGGGCGTCAGTGGCTTTGGCAGTAGCAGTATCTTCCACATTCGACTCAACATGTGGATCTACAGAAACCAATACTTTAGGTTCACAGGGAGTATCAGAATAAACAGTATCACGTGATGTAACATCAAGGACTTGGGTTGAACATGAATCAGCATCATCAGCAATTTTGATGCTAGAGACCATTTCAGAACTGTTTGGAGCAACTACTGGCACAGGCATCTCATCTTTAACAGGAGAATTGCTGGGAAGAGTCTCCGTGTTTGCATCTACAGAACCACCATGATCACCAGGTTCTTGAGAACGACTATCTGCAGTAGCGGTTTTGTCACTAGAATCCTTAGCGTTGGAAGATGTCAGCTCTGATTTCTCAACGTTGTCTACTAGGACACCATTGTTACCTGCAGTAACCATATATAATTATCAAGTCTTAATAAGGGGGTGTTTGGGCTTGCTTAATAAAATTAGATATTGCGTTTTGAAAACACATAATCAGATCATCAGCTATTATAAAACGTGATTTTGAAACATAGTGTTTGAATTTGATTATGTTGTTCAATATTGCAACATAATCAGATAATATGACATGATAGATAAAATGACTAAAAAAACATTTTATATATTTGACTTGTGACAATCTATATATGTGAGATAGGTATATAAAAATAGAGTAAAGGTGATAGCTTGAAATATAATGAGCGCAAAAACACAAAATTAACAACCTAATTAAAAAAAAAAAAAAAAAAAAAAAAAAAAATGATGTACATGGACCAAAGAAAAAAGAAAAGAAAGTGGTGAATTGTGTTAAGCCTAAAACTACAAAGAGCAAGCATTTAAAGGGGCAACAGTGTAATTTAAATGTAAAAGGAAAACTAGCGTTTTCAAAAAGCATGTACCCAACTACGTTTGCACAACTGCATTTTGAAAGGTCCTTAACGCAAATAATCACTTTCTGGTTTTATTTTGCCAAACTCTAATAACGAATTATTTGCGTTTCCCTAACGTGATAATCAGATAATCAGTTTCATAACACACTCCTAAACATAAATAAAATAAAAATATAAGGGGAAAAAGCAGTCTCTTTTACAAGTGGTAATTACCTTCAGGGAGGGTGTCTTGCTTCACTAACGGCTTTTGTAACATATCAGTCCCAGGAAACACCAACATATTCAAAGACCTCATTTCTTGTTTGTGTGATTCCTCCAGTGGACGAAAACCAAATACATCAGTCCATGTACTCATGTGTTCAGCAACCGCAGGAATGATTAACTTCTCAACATGGAGGGAGGACAGAGCCTACAAAAAAAAATGTAACAAAGATGTCATTTCCCGAAAAGAATTGTCAATGAGGAGAGAAGAAAGATTAAATAATATTGTATAGGGATTCACAAATTGGCTAAAAAAAGTGATAAAACACTAAACAATCTTTTAATTGCTTGCACATAATCAAAGTAGGCATTATTTTTTTTTTTTGACAGAAAGTGGAAAACAGAGGGAATATATATTCAGACATATGTACACACACAAATAAACGACATTTATGTCTACATAGACTATACACATAGGTATAAACGTATACATGTAGATGTACACTTAGACATAGACGTAGATGCATATACATAAAAGCTTAGAGGCTTAGAGTAAACGCATGGGAATGCACCACTGTGAAGTGTTGTAAATATCGGTCTTGGCGGCCGATATATCAGTGATATATCGCTTATCGGCGGTCGACCGATACGATATTTCACTTATCGGTCAAATTTATCGGTTTGGTCAAAATCGGTCAAATATCGGTCAAAATCAGTTATATCGGTCAAATATCGGTCAAATTTATCAGTCAAATATCGGTCATATCAGTCAAATATCGGTCAAATCGGTCAAATTTATTGGTCAAGGTTCTTTCCAGTCAATCAGTCATATATGGGAGTTTAATTGGAGCACTTTGGTAGTATACCAGGTTCTCTCTTATAAGTTACAAATATAATTTATGTTTTGTTTTGTGTTACATATGTTGCATTTCAAAAATATACATAAATTTCTTTATAATTTATGGTCTCCGATATATCACTGATATATCGCTGCCATATCGGTCTTGGCGCTTGGCGGTTGTCGACCGCCGAGGTACCGCCGAGCGATATTTACAACACTGCCACTGTGGACTTATAGGTTTGTGTGTACGTGTACTCGTGGACAAATACATGTGCGTGTGAACGTGTACAAATACATGTGTGCATGAATGCGTTTGTTGTGTGTGTGTGTGTGTGTGTAATTCCTGGTTTCGGTAATAATCTTGCAAGAACCTACACACGTAACCTTCTTACCGATTCAATAGCGGATAGTAGCCGACTACACATCCCTTGACGTCTATGTACATGACGAGTCCCAATAAATGGCATCTCTGCTAGTTGAGTTCCATGGATCCTGACCATATCACATACAAAATAGGTTACAACTTCTGAAAAGGACCACAAGGATCCACTGTCAACACACAGCACATGCTACTCTACTTTTCTTTTTCTTTTTTTTTTTTTTTTTTTTTTTTTTTTGAACCTCGCATGCTACTCCATTTATTATTTTATTTATTTACTAGTTATAATACCCGCGCACGCGCGGGTTTTTTTTTTAATTTTTTTTTAATTATATATTTTTATTTATTAAAAAACAAATAATTTAATATTTGTTTTGTTTGATTTATGATGTTTAATTATAGTTTTTTATTATTAAAGATAATTATTTAAAAAGTTTAATCCTATTATTAATTGCATCTTATCTATATTTTTTGTATTTATCTTCTAGTTATGTTATGGATAAATATAAAATGTTACCTAATAAGAAAATAATCTTTTTTTTTAAATAAAATTATTACTAAATAAAGTATGATTTGATTTTTTGAAATGAAAAAGTCCCCACTTGGGGTTTTATTTTATTATATAAAAGATTTAGTTTTTTGAACATCACATGCTACTCCATTTAACTACACAGCGGACCAAATAAAGCACCCTACCTGATGGATGCAGCACAAACCACTTCATCACCCCTCTCCAAAATAGCTGTAAAGAACCCACTATAGTTTAACCGGCTAAGGTTTGACCTACAGGAAGATTAGAAAGCATCAGTACACATTAAAAAATTCCTGTAATGCAACATAAAACTAGCAAGAACTTGGCCTCCTAAAGGTAGATTGTTAACCACTGGTAAAGGTTTCCAGGTGAGTCACGATCCCATGAAAGAAGTGTTTAAGAACACAAAAAGAGAATAACCTGTATTTAATCCTCAAATGATCTATTGTCAGATATTCTTATTTCAATACTTGAAGCCCCTACTATCTCTACCTACTACCCGTCACTAAGTTCTCTATGAAGTTTCTCGCTGATAAGTATTCCTTAAATATGCACTGACACATCTATAACCACCTCATGAGAACTTGTTATGCTAATCTAAATCTTCATTTCAGTTACATATATTTATTTTCCATCTATCCTATAACAAGGTTTTAACTGACACCTTGAACTTCAAACTTAATACAGCTGTATTTCCATCACCTGCTAGTTTACTACACTAGTTGACCAATTTTATCATCTCCTATTATATCATTTCCACTAATAGGCAAAGACAATCATTCATTCCTCGTGTGGCACATCACTATCAAAATAACAATACAAGGATACAACCCCTGCTGAATGTGGTAGACATGCAGATATTGAATATCTATATTCACTGCAGATAGTGAACAATATTTAAATGATTGTGATTATTAGTAACAATTAACATTTAAAAAAAAATTTAACTAATGACAACGTGCATTATCTAGTCGAAGCATAAGTTTATTAGTAACAACCGACTTGGAGTTAATATTATCTTGAATGGGTAAAACAGTAGAAAGTCGCCTAAAGTGAATTTAGATGTTTAAAACATCCCAAGACTGCAGATTAAATATTAGATGAACTGAAGACTTACCCACAATTGAAGACTACATTACGAATTAGATTGGTCTTGCTTTTCCTATCATTAACAGGCAAAAAACACTCGTCCATGACTGACATGGCTACTGCTAACATGGAATTGCCTTCCACCCCTCGAGAAAGTTGTACAGAAGATGCATCAGTCAATAAATCAGATCGATGAACAAGAGACCATGAGAATTCTGAATCCAGTTCATGCTTCACCCCAACTTCTTTCTGTAACTGGCTGTATAGCTGCAAAAAGAGAGATTGTTATGACCAAAGTATTTAATCAGGATAACTAAAGCATCCAATTAACACTGAGAAAAGAGGTGATAAAAACACTGTAAGGTATTTTTTCTTATCATGTAGATGAAAATAAAAGAAGAATTAAAGACCTTCCAACTGACCACATGTTTGCAATAGTTACTACTGAAAAACTGATGTTACTGGAATGTTAAGACACTTGATGAGACTAGTTGCTCAACTTGTCTGATGTTCCCACTTACAAAAAAGGGAAAATTGCATATTTGGGTAAACATTCTTTGCACCCATATTTCAATTTGGGTAACCTTCTTTCGATTTCATCAATTGCAGGAATATTATTCCCTTGTTTTTTCAATTTAGTCAATATATACAGTAAAATTACAAAATAAATCAATTTTTACCGAGTTTAAAATTTTTATTGTATACATGTTAGCGTTTTTTCCGGCTCATTACTTTAGGTGGGCTAATGTAAATATAAATTAAAAGTAAGGTATAATTTCCACTTGTACAAGAAACCTTTTATATTCTTTCAAACACAATGAACGATTCATTTACAAACCCTTACCCCCAAATCGACCACTTTTTTGTTAGTAGTATTGAATGGCAATCTTATATGCTCAACACGATCACAGCATATTCATACATGATCAGATGATACACATAGTCCTAACACAGAGACAAAGATAAAACTGATATATTGTTCATCAAGTCCCCTCTACAAACAAATGACCATATCTTTTCCCACAGCATGCACTAAACATCATATACTCCATATTTCTTAATCAGAATAAATCATACAAACACCTTCTAATCTGATTGCCATACAACAATATGATACACATTAAACACTTCGATATACAAGTGACCACATGTAATGATACTGACCTCATTTTGCAGTTGGAGTGATATGATACTTTTTGACCAACATATGTGTTGTTTATTATTTCTAGTTACAAAAGTAACCTTAAGCAATCACAAAATGACATAACACATGTATACCTTCTGTTTATGCGTATATAGTTAACTAAAATTCACATAACGCTTTATGTGGTGCCAATAATATGTGAAGAATATTGAAAAAAAAAATTGCAATTTATAATTCTAAGTTATTACAATGAATGAAAACTGATTTATGTGGTGCCATTAATATGTGAAGAATATCGAATAACAATTGCAATTTATAATCTAAGTCATTACAAGGAAAAAAAATACTTACTCAGTACATGTTATAGACAAAAAGCGTACACATTGAATGATGAGGTGGAAAAAGAAATATGACATACACAACAAAATCTGTAAATTTGGTTAAAAATAAAAGAATTCATTATTTTACCGTGCATATTAACATAATTGAAGAAACAAGGGAATAACATTCCCGCAATTGATGCACTTAAAAGAATGTTACCCAAATTGAAAGTGCAAAGAATGTTACCTAAATATGCAACTTTCCTTACAAAAAATATAGTATCATTTTTTTTTCCTTCTAAAAGGCTGCTACAGATTACATTCAATCTGCTGTGTTTAGTTAACTTTCTCATGTTTTGTGTAGTCTCATGAGTGTGTGCGTGGTTATGAATGAATGTTTGTATGCATACTTAACCCCCATTAAATACCACCTCATCTGATATTCCCAGCATCAAGCATTTCTATGTTTGTAATTCTGCAAAGTGTTAGGTTATAGCGTCCTAACATGCTAGTGGTTCACTTTCGTCTTAAGTGTAATTCCAAGAAGTTTTATTTTACTGAACATTAAACTGCTCGAAATACTGATTTTGATCCACAATCATTCAAAGGATGGATTGGGCCCTAAAAGTCTCCAACGGATATCCCATGCACATGTAACGCATAATAGATAAAAATAAAATAAAAATAACTGGAACAGGAATAAACCCCTCATTTAAGAGCCTTCTATCCCACTTACATATCCACATACACACACATGTATACCATAATCATGATAATGAGATGGGTTGTGAAGGAACAAAATTAACACCTACAAGGTTTAATCGAGAGATACCAACAACAAAAAAAATAATATCATGACATTCAATACCTCATGGCACTTGTGTCCACAGAAAGATAAGTTCAGATAGCTTTTTCCAGTTGGCTTGACATCTATTTCTGGCCTGCATGATTCATGATCTGCAACATCAAGAAATTTCCGTTCAACCAATAGGTTTAATTGAAGACTAAAAAACTATTCCAAAAGTGGAGTCATTACATTTCTTCTGACAAAGGCCGCACGTAAGTAGTGACTCTTCAGTTTTACCACCAACTGTTTCACAACATTTGCAGGGGCAATTTGGACAGTGCCAATCACCTTCGGGAAGCATCTGTAATTAGAGCACACAAAAAAAAACATTAAAACGTTAAAATCTTAAAAGTTAAAACTGGAGTGCATAAATTTCCGTACCTCTATATCTAAGCAGCTTTGGTGAAAGGTTGAGGGACAACCATCACAACATATCAAATCCCCGCCATCACCACATAACCCACAAGTATCATCATTAGGATCGTCACCATCAACATCTACGGTATAAAAACCATTTTTTTCTAACTCTCCTAGTTTATCCCATGCATCAATTTGACACTCCATCAGTGATTTGCCGGATTTCAAAAAGATATTTGGAAATGGATCATCGAGTTTGCTTCCCGAATGTTCCTCAAACTTTGAAAAAGTTACAATCTTACTACAACAACCACAAAGGATTCCATCTTTTGTAATCGACCCTTTTTGCATTGTACGTGTCTTTCTAGCGTTCAAATATTCCACGTGTTCACTTACATCCACAACTCCTGAGTCAATCAACCATGATAGTATAGACCTTTTTCCTGAATATAGTTCAAACCCATTTGCTGAATTTACACCTTTATCAGACCGGCGAACCAACAGAGTACATCTACCTAATTTCCTGCTTTTTCTTCTGTTTTTCTCATCCGTATCATCATCCTCTTCACCTTCATTTTTTCTCTTGTTGTTCGTTTCCCTTTCCATCTTTCTCTGCGTTTGCCTCGTTAACTTACCAAGTACTTCATCAGGTAAAGGAGTAAACTCAGCATCATCTTTAGAATTATCTTTCTCCATCTTTTGAAAAGCATCATAAGCCTTAACGATAGACCAATAACCAGTTCCAGTAGGAGTAATATAGACAGCATCCTTATAAGCTCTGTTCTTTCTTGGCCTATAATCAATGGTCCAACCAGCATCAAGAAGCATGCTCTTAATTTTGTCTCGCAATATTTGCTTTTCAGAAACAACATCATTCTTATCATTGCTTGCCTTCACCTTATTAACCGACTTCGGAGTCACCTTCTGAGTTGGTTTTTTAAGCACTTTCCGTATGCTGCTGCTATTCGATTTCTCCTTACTCTTATTAGAGACAGCTGACTTTTTAGTACGCTTATATATCTTGTAACCCGGGGTCTCCTGTTTGTCTTTTTTAACATCTTCACCATCCTTAGTCAACTTTTTCGTGTTTGGAGTTGTAGGTTCAGGTTCACCATCCTTAGTCAACTTTTCCGTGTCTGGAGTTGTAGGTTTTGGTTCACCATCCTTAGTCAGCTTTTCCGTGTCTGGAGTTGTAGGTTCGGGTTCATCATCCACCTTGTTAGTTTCACTTTCCTTTACCTTCAAGACGCCATTACTCCTCCCTTGTAATCCGTTACGTTTATTTGAGGATGCTCGATAGTTTTGAGTAAACGTGGAAAGGGGTATATCAAATCCATCATCTTCATTATTATCATCATCATCATCATCATCATCATCCGTCTCAAACAGCTTTTTAGAAGTAGCCTTATTTCGAGACTCGTTTTGATTGTTGGTATGCTTATTTTTCGACTCGTTTTTAGTAGTAGCCTTATTTTTCGAGTCGTTTAGATGATTGTTGGGGGTATGCTTATTTAACTTCCACTTAGGGGCAGCAGCATTAGTAACAACAAGTTTCTTAAACCTAGAATCATCAAAGCCATCATACTCATCAAACTCAAATACATCAAACCCTTTTTTGGGAGTGTCGTCGAGTTTAATAGTATCGGATGAGTAATCATCACGATTTCTCTTTTTACTAACTGGCTTAGATCTGCTTTTTGATTTCATCTTATTCCCCCAATTCTATCCAATCACACATAACATCAACTAGATCTAGCTAGCTACTATTATTAAAATTAAATTCAAGTTTACCTGAAGGAAATCACCCCAATTGAGTATAATACAAGATTCAGTCAAAGTAGTAAGTATGGTAAGTGGTTGGTTTGATGATTCTTCACATAGGAGGAGGGGGGAGGTGGTGTTCGTTCGGGAAGAATAATAAAGAAAACAAGTTTTATCATTGAGTTTATCCAGTCCAAACTAGTCAACACACAAACGTTACCTATTACAAAACTAATCTCAATTTAATTGTTCCATCCATCATCTATAGGTTAATAATTTGCAAATGTAGGTGACTTTACAATTTATTTATTTTTTATTATTAATATTGTTGTGAACAAAAATAAAAGGAATTAAAGTATTCTTTAATTGAAGATTTACAAAAATTATAGAGAGAACTGCAAAATACATCCATGTGGTTTACAGGTTTTGCCATCCTACATCCCTGTCAGAAACTTTTGGCAAGATACATCCCCCGTTAGGCAAACGTTTGCCACTATACATCCCTCGTTAGGAATAAGGACTAACGGTGCAAATTTTTCCACTGTTATCTCTTAACGAGACAGAAAATATTGCACCGTTAGCCCTCGTTAGCCAAACGTTTGCACCGTTAGTCCTCTTTTCTAGAAAAAAAAAAAAAAAAAAAAAAAAAAAAAAAAAAAAAAAATTAAAAAAAAAAAGTTAAAATTAAAAAAAAAAGGAAAAAAATTTCAAAAATTAATTTTTTTTAAAGTTAATATTTTTAAAAAAAAAACAAAATTTAAAAAAAAATAATATTTGCGAAAAAAAAATTATAAATAATAATTATTTTTTTTAAAATGCGTATTTATAAAAAAAATTAATTTTTTTTCGCAAATATTAGTTTTTTAAAAATATTTGATTTTTTTTAAATATAAACTTTAAAAAAAATATTTTTTTTTCGCTTTTTAAAACATGCGTATTTATAAATTTTTTTTTCGCAAATATTATTTTTCTAAAAAAAATTTGATTTTTTTTAAATGTTAACTTAAAAAAAAAATTAAGATTTTTTTCCTTTTTTTTTTTAATTTTAATTTTAATTTTTTTTAATTTTAAATTTTTTTAAGTTTTTTTTTTTTTTTTTTTTTTTTTTTTTTTTTTTTTTTTTTTTTTTTTTTTCTAGAAAAGAGGACTAACGGTGCAAACGTTTGGCTAACGAGGGCTAACGGTGTAACATTTTCTGTCTCGTTAAGAGATAACGGTGGAAAAATTCGCACCGTTAGTCCTTATTCCTAACGAGGGATGTATAGTGGCAAACGTTTGCCTAACGGGGGATGTATCTTGCCAAAAGTTTCTGACAGGGATGTAGGATGACAAAACCTGTAAACCACAGGGATGTATTTTGCAGTTCTCTCAAAATTATATATAGACAAACATTATGGTAAAACCTTAATAGCTAATATGGGCTGTGGGCTTATTATGGGCTAGCCAAAAGTTCCATGTAGATCTAATATTTACCAAAGATCACATCCATTCATCTCGTCCGTCCATTTCTATTCCTCCCAGCCGTTAGATTACTTTGTTTTTGTTTTTTTGTTTTTTTTTTTTTTTAGTAATAACCAAAAGGGCAAAAGTGACAATTCACTTATTAATATATACGCTACTCAAACCCTCCCATTTTTCATAACTCACAAACGGTTATATTGCTCCGTCTCTCACCCACCCCATTCAAACCCTCCCATTTCAATCTCAATCTCTCTCAATAACCGTTAGCCGCCATCGCCACCGTTAAACGCCGCCGTTAAACCGCCGTTAAACGTCTTAGTTGTTGAATTAATGAAGTCAGTTGCTGAATCGATGGGTAAAATTGCTTATTTTGTTTATTATTTACGTTTTGTTTATTTTTTTTGCTTATTTTGTTTCTTATTTTGTAGATTTTTATCTATTGCTGATGATTTTATTGTATTATTAAGCTATTTTGACCTAATTTTGAATCTGATGCTGATTAGATTAGGTTTGTATTATTTTGTAGATTTTTATCTATTGTTGATGATATTATTGTATTATTAAGCTATTTTGACCTAATTCTGAATCTGATGCTGATTAGATTAGGTTTGTAGATTTTTAGGTTTGTTGATGATATTGTTGCTGTTGTTAATTGATCGATATGTGTGACTGTCGTGTTGAGTGTTGAGTTGAGTGTTGAGTTTTTGATTAGATTATATTAGGTTTGTAGAGTTTTTGTTTTTGTTATTGTTGCGTTGAGTGTTGAGTGACTGTCGTGTGTTGAGTGTTGATTGACTGTCGTGTGTTGAGTGACTGTCGTGTGCTGCAAGTGCTTTGAGTGTTGATTGACTGTCGTGTGTTGAGTGACTTGCTGAGATGTAATTAGATAGGGACTAGCATACACGTGAGAAGTGTGCATTTGAGTAGAAATACTTTTAATATTAGGCGTACAAGTTTCTTGAATTTATACAGCTGAGAGATGTATATTGCTGCAAGTATCCAGACACGTTAGAAGTTTTTAGTGTTATTTCAGCTAAAGAGGTTGAAACTTGTGATACTTTATACTGTTATAGTGATAAATATTGCATCTCAGCTGTAACGTTTGAATTGAGATTGTGAGTTCTGATTGTTAATTGTTATATTTTATTGTTGATTTAGCTTCTATCGCTGTTAGTGTAACTATTTTGATCATCTGTTTTGGTAGCCTGTAGTTGTTTGATTCAATTTTTAGTTTTAGTAGTTAGAATAAGGGGTGTTTGGCTTAACTAGATATTAAGTAGAATATTTGTTTGGTTGTTGATTTGGTATTTCACATAGGTTGTATAAGAGTAGTAATAGATTCTGAGTGAATCATGTATGATTCTGAGTGAATCATATATGATTCTGAGTGAATCATGTATGATTCTGAGTGAATCAAATATGATTCTGAGCTAGTCACTTTCCTTAGGAAACTTTTGAACCATGTACCTATGAAATTAAGTGCCTTACCACTAGGCCGTTTGTGATGGTTTTTCCTATATATACTTAGTTATATGCAGTTAAGTTAGGCGTTCGTGTCATTTAACGGATAAGCACATACAAATGAACGATATGTTTTGTAGATGAAGAATTTCTTTGATATTGTATAACTTGCAGTTTGGTTGCGTCTTTGTGTTAGGTATCGAAATGTGTACATACTAATTAATGAGATGTTTTAGAGCTTCTGTAGTTTCAAGCTGTTTAGAAATAGTATATGTTGCACACTGATATATGATATGTTCTGAATTGTATGCAATTAGCTTATCGTTTGTGTGGCATATCGATTTGCATATACAAGTAAACGAGATGTTCTGACACTGCTATTATGAGTGAATCATATTCTGATTTCATGCAGCCCACAGGCTGCTGAACTTACATCTTTTTAGGGAAATTTATGGTTAAAACTGAGTAGGATTTTAGCTGAATTGTGTTCTCAGTAGTTTAGAGTGTAATTTGCCCCCAAAATATTGTAGCTTAGAGCTTATTATGTGCAACTTATTGGATTTGATAAGTAGTTGTTTGGACCTATTTTCTGACTTGTACAGTTAGGGCTGTTTTCTGATAAGTAGTTGTTTGAGTTTGTATTTGTGTTTTATCAACTGCTTATTGTCAAATGCTTATTTTATTGATGTATATGATGTATTTTCTTTATAAGTGTATTTTGTCATATATGATTCTGACAAAATCATATATGATTCTATGAGAATCATATATGATTGTATTAGATTATTTTATGGTTATTAACATTTAAAATTTTTATGCAGGTCGATCAAAAACTTATGCACGTAAGCCTAAAGATAAGATAACAAATGAATCATCTAAGAAGGCTACGACTTCTGATAAACCAAAGTTAAAAGTTGTCAAACCTAAACCTCAACCTTCTCCTGTAAAACAAAAAACTCAACCTCCTCCTGTAAAATCAACTAGGTTTAGGTCTAATAAGAAAAGTGAGTATAAGGATGCGTCTGAAGAAGAGTCAGAAGAAGATGAGTCTGAAGAAGAGGTTGAAGAAGATAAGAAAAGGGAGTCTAAGGACGAGTCTGATGAGGTTGAAGAAGACGAGTCTGATGAGGTTGAAGACGATAAGGAAAGTGAGTCTAAGGACGAGTCTGGTGAGGGTGAAGATGTTAAGGATAGTAGTGAAGATGTTAAGGACGAGTCTGATGAGGGTGAAGAAGGTGAAGATGTTAAGGACGAGGACGAATCTGATGAGGGTGAAGAAGGTGAAGATGTTAAGGATGAGGACGAGTCTGATGAGGGTGAAGAAGGTGATGATGAAAGTAGTGAAGGTGAAGAAAGTGAAGAGGAGGCAATTACAAATTATAAATCAAAGGTTGTAGTGAAGAAAACAAATGTTAAGAAAGTCGTTTCTGAGTCTGACAGCGATTCAAAAGAAAAGAGGGCTAAAAAACAGAAGCGTGTTGCAACAAGTAATAAACGAAAGCGTGTTTCTGACTCAGATTCTTTTGTTGAAGAAGAAAAGGTCTCAAAGCCTAAGAAGAAATCTTTGAAAAAGGCTATTGTTGAAGTGAAGTCTGAGAATGTTTTGAAGCCGAAGGAGCGTGCAGTAAAGGCACAAGAGAAGGTCTTGAAGCCTAAAAAAGTTTTGAAGCCGAAGAAGCTTAAGTCAGAACCAAAGGAGCTTAAGTCAGAACCAATTGAAAAAAAGAAGAAACATGTTTCCGATGCACAAATTAAGAAGGAAGAGTATCTGAGAAAATTTCCGGCTCTCCTTTCTAGGACAGTACCTGCGAGCTTGTTTTCTGCTATTCGTGATGCAAGAGTTGATATGAAATCTTTCTTGGAGGATATCGGGTTTTCTTCACTTGACGGGGTTAATATAGAGTCAGTGCCTTCTCGTATGGCTGGGTTTGTGGTGGCAAATTTTAATAAACAAACTTACGAGCTTGTGTTGGAGAAGGGGAAGATTCTCGTGACTCCTGAGAAAATCCATGAGATTTTAGGAGTCCCTCTTGGTGGAATAAAGTTTTTTGAGTTACCCGAGAGATCTTTGGATGATCCTTTTGTGAATCTGTGGCTTAAACAATTTCATCCAAAGAAGTATAAAGAAATCAGAGCTAGTGATGTTGCTGGAAAGTTGATCACTGCAACGGAAGTTGACTTTATGTTTAAAGTCAACTTCCTTACTCTATTTGCCAATGTTATGGCCAAAGCTCATACAATGAAGGCGCTTATAGATTTGACGGTTGTTAGGCGTATTACTGAAGAAATTATCATTCCAAACATTGATTGGTGTGATTATATTTACCACTGTCTTAAATACAGTGAAATACCTAAAACGTCTTCAGGCTTCTACAATGGCGCATTGTGCTTCTTGATTGTAAGTTTTTCCTTTTTTGTTTATACATTTTGTGATTACTTTTTATGATCTCATTGTGTATTATTTCCTATTAACAGCTCCTGTATTTTGATTCCACAAAATTTGAGGGTTTGCCCATTATTCGTTACCGTCCTGCTATCCGAAACTGGAGCTCAAGTTTGATGAATCAACGTCAGAAGCTTGAGATTGAACGAGAGGAAATAGGTACAATGGAATTGCATGGGGAGTGGAGTGAATCTGAAGTACAAGGTACTGAAGGTTTTTTTGGTGGTAGTGTCAAAGTGAGCCAGGCTCGTAGTTCCCGTGTGCCTCCTACCGACAAACAGGTTCGACTATTTTCTGTATACTATCTTTTGAATTTTTTGTTTGTACTGAATTAATTAAAATCATGTATGATTCTGAGTGAATCATGTATGATTCTGAGTGAATCATGTATGATTCTGAGTGAATCATGTATGATTCTGAGTGAATCATATATGATTCTGAGTGAATCATGTATGATTCTGAGTGAATCAGCTGCGCTAGTCACTTTCCTAAGGAAACTTTTGAACCGTGTACCTATGAAGTTAAGTGCCTTACCACTAGGCCGTTTGTGATGGTTTTTTCCTATATATACTTAGTTTTTTCCTATTTAACGGATAAGCACATACAAATGAACGAGATGTTTTGTAGATGAAGAATTTCTGTGATATTTTTAGATGTTGCGTCTTTGTGTTAGGTATCGAAATGTGTACATACTAATTAATGAGATGTTTTAGAGCTGCTGTAGTTTCAAGCTGTTTAGAAATAGTATATGTTGCACACTAATATATGATATGTTCTGAATTGTATGCAATTAGCTTATCGTTTGTGTGGCATATCGATTTGCATATACAAGTAAACGAGATGTTCTGACACTGCTGCTATTATGAGTTGTTTTGATATAGTATAAGTTGCTCAGATTAGTAAATTATATATTGATATGCGTACTGTCATTATTTAAGGCAGTTTATTCTGAGTGAATCATGTATGATTCTGAGTGAATCATGTATGATTCTATGTGAATCATTTATGATTCTGTGTGAATCATGTATGATTTTATTTATTTATTTATTATTATTATTATTATTATTATTATTATTATTTATTTTTATTATTTTTTTTGCAGAATTTTTGCAGAATGATTAATGAGAAGCTTTCAAGCATATCTCGTCAAAAGGTTGAACTTGAAAATCTTCTAAAAAATGCTAATACTGAGTTCCCAAACGACGAAGATGTGCTTGAATTATACAACAAATATGGAGCTCTTTTCAAGGAAACTGCAGCTCTTGAAGATCTTCATATTGATCATTTTGAGCCACAAGATCGACAAGATGATGATAGCAATGATCGTGGCAAGAAAGATGGTGATGCTGCTAAGAAAGATGTCGGGGTAGACAAGGTGGTTTCTGAGAATGTTGGGGTAGATAATTTGGTTTCTGAGAATGTTGCTGCTAAGAAAGATGATGGTGCCACGAAAGATGCTGAAATTGAGTGACGAACAAGAACCAATATTGAGTCAAGACAGTTTTACGCAGTGGCTCCAAGATAACATTGACTGGATTGGAGAGGTGATTGACTGCATTTACGATGCATACTATGATGTATGTATCGGCCAGTTTTTTTAAATACTTTTCTTTTTATTAATCTATTTAACTATAAATTTGTTTTGATTCAGGAGGAATTCCTAAACTGGCCTCGGGTTGTACAGCCGCTTAACACTGATTGTCCTAAGACTCCAGAACGAGTGGTTACTCGTTCATCTCCAAAGAAAAGAATTGTTAAGCCATCTTCTTACCTGTCATCTCCATATGAGAATAAGCCGACAAAAATTATTGCTATGGTTCAGAGGATTGAATTTGAGTTGGGCAATAGTTTGTTTGCAATGCAGGGCGATAAAATGTAAGTTCACTGTTTAATTCCCCCTGCCATAATTAGGCATATCTACATAATAGTGTTCTAATAGTTATTTGATTGTTTCTAGTGTTCAATAAGCCTTTAATACAGTTAATAGATATGTCTTGATCATTAGTTTAGGCATTGAGAGCTTAATTCTTAGAATCATAGTGTAACTGCCATTTGAGAGGGTGTTTGGATTAATTGAGAATGGTGTGTTCTAGTTGTTTGTGTTAGGTGTATTCTGCAACCTTAGACTCATTTAGGGACAGGTAGGATAAAACAAGCTTAGTTTTGCAGGTTACTACATCTAAAGTCAAAATTGCATCAAATAACAATTTCTTTCTTCCTTAGTTGTTAACTGATCATACTATTCTACTCAGTCAGTGGATTATGTTATTGTGTATATGTTTGTAGTTCTTAAACCAGTTAAATAAACACTTAGGGTAAGATCTGAGCTATCAAAATTGAGATTGGTCAAAGTTCTTGTGCAAAATAAAAAGTCAATCCTACATGATTCACTCAGAATCATATATGATTCAATCAGAATCATACATGATTCACAC
Organism: Artemisia argyi; assembly: GCA_030686995.1. Taxonomy (NCBI): domain Eukaryota; kingdom Viridiplantae; phylum Streptophyta; class Magnoliopsida; order Asterales; family Asteraceae; genus Artemisia; species Artemisia argyi. Next base: position 82,123,189 of record CM060677.1, on the reverse strand, counting down.
AGAATCATACATGATTCACTCAGAATCATACATGATTCACTCAGAATCATACATGATTCACTCAAAATCATATATGATTCACATATAATCATATAATATGTAATTTAAAATTGCTCTAAGAAAGTTTGCTATAATGATATGTACTTATTCTAATTCACTTTTTTGTTTTTCTAATTTTATTTAGGGAAACAGTTTTTCAAACTCGTTTTGGTGATCATGAGGTATCAGCTGTAAGAGTGAATATGGAGACATTGGCACCAGGTTTGTGGATAGATAACAATGTCGTTGACTGTTGGGGAGCTATATTGATGTGACATTTCAAAAATTTCATGTCACTAATTTTAATATTCTTATTATTTAACAGTTTTTTTTTATAATTAACTTCGTCAGAAGTTATCCGCGTACGTCATGACTCGTTCAATTAATTCAATCAACACAATACTATGCCCACTCTACACTTTTTATGCATTTTTGGTTCCTTACAATCCTATTTTAAAAGTCCTAATTTAATTTTTCTAATTTTACATAAACCTTGCACCCTTACGTTTTACCCGATTTAAATTTACGTTTTAAGGTTTTGACAAAGTGAATCAACCCTAGACTATGATAATTTACATATTTTATGAATTTTTAAACTATTTCATGTTTACTAAAGAGTTTTATACTTGTCGTGTCATTTTTATGGCTTACATCACTTTTATCAAGAACCGGTGTCACCAAACGTGTTTTCGACTCACGGTTTCATTTTTAATGACGTTTAAACACTCCGATAAACCCAAGGCTCTCATGAAATATTTAAATTAGCCATTTTAACACTTCATAACAACTTCATAAAAATTTTATAACACTTTTCAAAAATTCACGTTTTCAGGTCACCCGGTACTGCGTAATTCGCGTTTTTAAGACCGTACGCTTGATTTAAATCCCACAAACAAACTAATACACCAAATATTAATTCAATATTAATAATATCTGATCTTTATCTTTATTTTTCAAGCTTTGGTCATTCACCACTTTTCACCCTTCTAATTTACCACTTAAAACCCCTAAATACTACTTATTACCTTATATAATTCACTCCAACACTTATATATACATTATATAAAAGATTTTTGAAAATAAAATGAATATAACCTTCCCATAGCAACCCCATGGCCGGCCTCCCTCATTAAAACCCACTCCAACACTTTATTTTGTTTTCATTTTTCAAGAATATACCTAATTCTCTCTCTCACACATGCAAATCTAGCAAAAATCATCCATCTCCTCTCCTCCCTTGTCCTTGCTGCCACGAATCACCACCATAACGCCCTCATCTCTGTGATTTTTCATCATCCAAATATTCACCACAACATCCTTTTGAAGGTGCTCACAAAAGATGGTGATTTGAATCGAAGTTTTGAAGGTTTTATTTGTGTTTCTTGATGTTTTCTTGGTGTTTTTCCTTCAAGAGGATTAGGGTCTGGTTTAATCAAATGGGTAATCATATTTTGAAGATTTAGAAGTGAAGATTTATTTTATTTGGGTGTCTCTTGGTCGAATTTAATCAAGCCCTAATTATGTTGTTGGTGATTTTTCACTTCTTGTAAGTCAATCTTATCATTTCCTTTGGATTTCTTCACATGCAATGGGTTTTTGGTTATTCAATTAAATATGGGTTTTACCTCAGTGGGTAAACCTTATTTATTATAAGCATGTTATACTTGATTCATTAGGACCATAGGTTAAGGGTGAGTGTGTTTGGGATAAGTTATGTTTAGGATAGATTGGATTTGTGATGCAGAAATTTTAGAGCTGCATTGTTGGAATGAAAAGACCTTGATACAGTGGGTTATAAAATTTGTAAAAATTATACATACCTAGGTATATGTCTCAGGGTCATGTGTCAAAAAGCCTCACCATTAGAAGTGTTAGGATGATTAAAATATAATTTTTATGGTATAAAGGTCGGATTCTGTATGCTGTTGGCATTCGGGGCAAAACTCAGGTTTTATTCCATAACTTTTTAAAAACTAAACATGTAACCTATACTAGACAAATAGAGCTATCACCTACAATTGGCCTCACCTTCATAGCACCTTTAGATTTCAAATGACGGCCGATACGGTAAGCCGTAAATTTCAGTCGAACTTTTCTTTAGGACAGGTCTGTAAAGAAAATTTATAAAAAGTGTTTAGACCTGCAAATTTTTGAGTAAAATTATTTTTATAGTACACTAAGGACTTATAGGAAACTAAGGATATAAAGAACTTAAAATTTTGACTTACGGTTTGAAAGTAGTGATTTTTGGAAGTTGCGGAAAGTTTTCAGCCACTAATAAAACTAGGGAAATGTGATGGGTAAACAACTCGGGAACTTACTATTTTTGGAAACCTTGAACATATGACTTGTGAAAACCCTTAGTATAATGCCTTGGCTGTATGAATCAAGTATAACAATGTACATTCCATCTCTTATTCAATTAGCATTCACTTAGAAACGTTTCTTGTTATAGGTCATTTCTAGTTTCGCTTCGGTTCTTCGGTTGTCTTTATTCGTTCTCTTTCACTCCACTACTTAAGGTGAGTTCATAGCCTCACCTTTACTCATATTTAAACATTTTATAAACCTCACGAGGGGGATACATGCTAGTTTTACAAACTGAATACAAGTAGTTTTTGGTATGCTGAACCCGATTATATGATTATAGATATTGAATGCTTTTTGCCAATTAAGTCCCCTCATGAACCGTTAATTACTCGAGTAGTAAACGCTAGTATTATGGATATGCATATTAGGCTTGGCGGGCTTGTTCGGGATACGGACACATAATAGTTAGAATTGTGGTAAATGGCAAATTTTTACCTTCTCCGGGGCATTATTAAATTACGTTAAGGTTCGGTTACATGAACTCAATACTATAATCAATTAAACCGACATGTAATTGCAATACTTGTCGCCCGATAAATAATGCTTGTATTCAACTTATTACTTATTTAAACTCTATGAATTCACTCAACTTTATGTTGACTTTTTAGCATGTATTTTCTCAGGTATTATTTGCTAGCTGAGCATTGGGAGCAATCGGAGTCGCGTGGCTATCAAATATTGGAAGACTTATTTTCTACACATTCGATAACTTTTTATCTTTAAAATATACATATATGTCATGTTTTAATTCTTGTAACTTAATTTTTAAATAGAAATTTTTGGGACCTTTGTACTCTGATTTATCAAATCGAATGTGACATTTTATTAAACGTCTCTTTTGAGGTCGTTTTATGTAACTTGTTTATATGAACTATGAAGTGACACCCAAATTGGTATTCCGCTGCGTTGTAAAATTTTGGGGGTGTCACAATTGAATTATGAAGAATCTGTTAAAAAGGATCCAGCACCCAAAAGGCATTTTTTTCCAACTGGTTGTATTGTAAGTGTTTTAATTTTTATGCATAATATGTTTACTTTTATTATCAAGTGTATTTATTTTTACACTTCTTGTTTAATACAGACAGATGCTATGGTGGAAGGTACTATTGGTAAAAATGAGCAGTGGGATGTATTTTTAACGGAGATTACGGCTCATTTTAAAAATGTCAATGTCCCTAAGTTTCTTGCAGAAATTGAATTGGTAATTTCTCATTTCATTTACATATATAATTTTTGAAAGTCTTAATTGGTTTTTTAAGTTTCCTTTTTTTTGTTTTTATAGGCGTTCTTCCCAATTCAAGTCTCCAATCATTTTTACGTTGTTGTTTTTAACATTAAGAAGCCTGTTTTAACAATGATCATCCTTGATAATTCTCCACAGACGTATGTCTCAAAGTACAAGGGTGCGTTATTCTGGTAAGTATTTTATTAGACAGAGCTCATTAATAATGTTCTTATGATTATGCTTATGATTTTCTAAAATGATATATTATTTTCTGATTATTTTTTGTTTCTACTACTGATTATTTAGCAGTAGGATTAGGAGTAGGTATAAATTAGTGGTAGTTTAGTAGTTTTTAGTGTAATTTCTATAGCTTTAGCTTATTGTAATCTCATCTTTCAGTTTTCAATTGAATTGTATTCAACTCAAGTTTTTATAAAATTTAAGCTTTCAATTTTACTCTTACTGTTTTCAATATTTTCAAGTAGTTATAATCTGTGTTAAAGCTCTTATTATTGTTTACATATGATCATTTAAGCTGATTATAGCTTATAGTTAGTTTAAGAGATTTGTTCCAGCTTATACTAGTTAAATGGTTCCTGGTCAATGAAAGTCAAAGGTGACTCATGGTGATGATTATGCGGATTATTAGTGTTAGATTCAGGATTGGTATTGTTGAATTTTGGGTTTAATGAGCTTATTGGGAAGCTTTAATCAGATTCACAGCTTAATCAAGGTTAATAGACTTCATTCTCAATTTAATTCATATTTGCTTAAAATTGTTTTGTGCTTCTGTTTCCTGATTAGTGATGTTCAGTAAGTAGTATAAAGAAGTTGTAATTGCATTTAGTGATGTATCATTAAGGTTACATGTAACACCCCCAAAATACCGCAGCGGAAGACTGTGTCATTGGGGTGCTACTTCATAATACAAAGTACAAGTTATAGAAAACGAACTCTAAATGAGACGTTTTGAAAAGTTACCATTCGATTAATGAATTCAAAGTTACAAACATGAGATTCCAAAGTATGATACATAAATGTATCCAAGTGTTTTGAATGGTAAATGATAAAAGCGTAAGTCTTCAGAATATGCAGCTTGACTCTAAGTTCCATGCACTAGCTATCGCCTTACTAACCTGAGATAAACATGCTAAAGTGTCAACACAATGGTTGGTGAGTTCATAGAGTTTGTCTTAAAACAGTTGAAAAAGCCTTAAAGAATGATCACACAGCAAAGGCATTGAGAATCCACTCAGTTACAAGTCCCGCCATAAGAGACTTGTAACCTGTGTGTTCACAACCCACTGCTACAAATATAGTATAATAAAGACATGTATAAGTTCATCAAGACAATTTAAGCAATTAGAAGTGAGTCTATACTTCATCTCCGAAGACCTCACTTTTATGATGTATCCAACATTCGCAAATGTTAGGATGTATCAAAGACAACTGGGAGTCAATTCCCAAAGACAACTGGGAGCCACTTCCCAAAGACAACTGGGAGTCAATTCCCAAAGACAACTACTAGTCAATAAATAGAATAACGCAATTAAGTATAACGCAGTCATGTATGTAAGCAATCAAGTATAACACAGTCAAGTATAGACGTTTTGAGTATTTGTACAAGTAAACAAGTAGTTGAGCATGTATCCCCCCCAATAGTTAAAACAAGTACGAAAAGAGTAGGGGCTATGACTCACCTTAAGCTTAAGTAATGAGAAATGATAGTGGTAGTCGAATCGCGAAAGTCTCTAAGAGCAGCCTATAATAGAACGTTGCGACTTAGGTTTGGAGTAATGTCTAAGAATACGACGAATTGCCTATATATGTCTTGCATAATGTTCATGATGTAGTACTTAGTATATAGTGTAAGTCGTTGAATATAAGTGGTCTATGAAACATGTATAAGTTGTATATCTCTTACTACCGTTCGGGCCGACATAATTCAGAAGTCATGGAGTAAACGTTCGAGGAGCCAGGACACTTTAACTCGTAAATCCACAACTCGTCTCGACGGCTTACTCAATGAACTCCTCACATGAGGCTCCCTACTATTGTAGTATTTGATAACATATATATATATATATATATAAGCTTTTTGATCTTTAATAGTTATATGGTCTTTAGCCGTGGCTTTGCCGTGACCTTGGTCATTGTTACCATGGTCTTGAGACTCAACCTTGGCTTTAGCCATGGTTGTGGTCTTGGCTTTAGGTCATTAGACCTCTTGGTCTCATCTAATTATAATGATTATATAGTAACTTTGGTCTAAAAATGGGCTGTTAAGAATTTGGAGAAATTTATCACTCAGAAAGCGTTTTCAGGGCTCGAGCTTCTTTGTACCTGAACGAAAACGTCGTTCCGGACAACTTTCGTGTTTTAACTTTTTGATGAATCGGACCAGAAGTGGGACTTTCAAAATCATAATTTGATCAGAATGCAATTTAGGCAGATTTGCCGTTTTGGTTTCGCTAACTTCAAATGGTCATAACTTTTGACTCGTATACTCGTTTTGGGTGATTCAAATTGCTATGTTTTCCTTGTTAAGTCCTCTTTAACAGTAAGTAAGTGTCAAATATCAAAGTTATACTATTGTGGTCGTGGTTTTCCATAAAAATCACTAGTTTGCTTGTTTGCTTGTCATAAGTTAACATATGTATACCAATACTTGTTTTATCCATTTTTAAACATCATGAACACAATACAAAGACCATATATAGCATGAAAGAAACATAATAAGCATGAAATGATATTGAGCAAGAAAGTGTATAAGGGTTTGCTTACAACTTTTGGCTTTCTAAAGAAAGGAAGTCAAGTATAGAACTAGGACACTAAACCTATGCTTGTAAACCCTTCACCACAACTCTTGTAACCCTTGCTAGCCTTGATCTAACCCTTGTGAAAACCATTAAACTTCAGCCCTAGTAACCTTGTGTGGCTCCTAATTCAACCATGGAATCACCAAACAAACTTAAGAACTAGGTAGAGAATACTAAGACATTGAACTTTGTAGTGTAACTTGTATATTGAAGATCAAAGGATCATGGTGCTAGGTATATATGTTGTGGCGTTTTTGGTGATGAAGAAAGGAAGCAAATGAGCTTGTATTTATAGTAAGAATGAGGAGGTGCAAGGAAGGTGCCTAGGAAGGTTCATTAAGGAGGTTAGTTTTTAGGATTTTTAGGAAGCTTACTTAGGAAGTTTTACACATGTTTGCTACCTAAAGTCCTCAAGACTTATCACAAGCCAAAAAGGCTTGTGATACACGTTCATATGGGATAAGGGGGGAGTGACTAGGTTTTTGATGGTATTATCCTAAGTATGTAGCTAGTTTTGACTCCGTAAATCGCTAACCGTAAGTTTTTAAGTCACAAAACGTAAAACCGGGTATCCTAAAAATATGAAACTTGAAAGTATGGTCAAACATGTCAATATAGTCCATAATAAAATATAAAATGAGTGGTAGGTTCTATCGGGTGCGAAAACCCTGCTAAAAACTGGAAACACGGGTCTAAAACGCGTAATTCGCGTAAAACGCTGAACTGGAAAACGTAAAATTCCGAAACTTTTGGAATTGTCATAAAATGATAGAAAATCATATTTCTATTGTTTATAATGTTTTATGGATATATCGGGATGCTAGAAGGACGTTTAAACCTAAAAGTAAATCTCGGACACGGCTTTGTGATTTTTACAGAAATGATCCGACGAGCGTCAAACTCTCGGATTATCGTTAAAATAGTTTAACTTACGAGAATATGAAATAAAAATTTCTGAGATGAATAGTGAAAAGTGAATAGTAAAATTTTCGGGAATAAAAGTTAACCTGAAATTGCGAATTGTTACAGTCTCTACCCCTTAAGGAGAACTTCGTCCCGAAGTTCAGTTGATGTTAACTACTTATGATGTGTCTAAGAGAATTCGGGATTTCAGGATCTCTAAAATAGTGGTGTTCACTCTGATTCGTCTAAGGTTCTGGTTAAGGAGTTGTATCGGCTACAATTAAGCCCACTTATTTATAACACATTACTTACATAAAGAAGCGTCCAAATTTATGTAAGTAAGGTCTCATAAACTTATGGTTCGGTGATTTACAATTTCTTTATTTAACTGAAGAGGCGTCCCAATCCATTTAAATAAGGAGATTCTAAAACATCCTACTTAAGAATTTCCGACACAAAATCCGTCTTCTGAGGCAGATGGTAAGATAATCCAGTCATCAAATACCTAAAGCTAAGCAATAATATTATTTAACTCAAATCTTGTGTCTCATCAAACACAAGATTAAGTTAACTAATTAGTTATTACTGAGCTCCATGTTTTTAATGACTCAACGAATCTCTGGGGCTCCTTATAATACTAAAGTCACATCATCTAACAGCGTGGAACTAAGCAAACCTCTAACCAAAAAGCATATGTGTATGTATTGTGTGTAAGGCAAATAAAGAGGAGGTCCCAACGTATATAGCAGTTATAGTCTAGGCACTAAATGCAACCTAGTTCTCTATAACCAAGGCTCTGATACCAATCTGTAACACCCCCAAAATACCGCAGCGGAAGACTGTGTCATTGGGGTGCTACTTCATAATACAAAGTACAAGTTATAGAAAACGAACTCTAAATGAGACGTTTTGAAAAGTTACCATTCGATTAATGAATTCAAAGTTACAAACATGAGATTCCAAAGTATGATACATAAATGTATCCAAGTGTTTTGAATGGTAAATGATAAAAGCGTAAGTCTTCAGAATATGCAGCTTGACTCTAAGTTCCATGCACTAGCTATCGCCTTACTAACCTGAGATAAACATGCTAAAGTGTCAACACAATGGTTGGTGAGTTCATAGAGTTTGTCTTAAAACAGTTGAAAAAGCCTTAAAGAATGATCACACAGCAAAGGCATTGAGAATCCACTCAGTTACAAGTCCCGCCATAAGAGACTTGTAACCTGTGTGTTCACAACCCACTGCTACAAATATAGTATAATAAAGACATGTATAAGTTCATCAAGACAATTTAAGCAATTAGAAGTGAGTCTATACTTCATCTCCGAAGACCTCACTTTTATGATGTATCCAACATTCGCAAATGTTAGGATGTATCAAAGACAACTGGGAGTCAATTCCCAAAGACAACTGGGAGCCACTTCCCAAAGACAACTGGGAGTCAATTCCCAAAGACAACTACTAGTCAATAAATAGAATAACGCAATTAAGTATAACGCAGTCATGTATGTAAGCAATCAAGTATAACACAGTCAAGTATAGACGTTTTGAGTATTTGTACAAGTAAACAAGTAGTTGAGCATGTATCCCCCCCAATAGTTAAAACAAGTACGAAAAGAGTAGGGGCTATGACTCACCTTAAGCTTAAGTAATGAGAAATGATAGTGGTAGTCGAATCGCGAAAGTCTCTAAGAGCAGCCTATAATAGAACGTTGCGACTTAGGTTTGGAGTAATGTCTAAGAATACGACGAATTGCCTATATATGTCTTGCATAATGTTCATGATGTAGTACTTAGTATATAGTGTAAGTCGTTGAATATAAGTGGTCTATGAAACATGTATAAGTTGTATATCTCTTACTACCGTTCGGGCCGACATAATTCAGAAGTCATGGAGTAAACGTTCGAGGAGCCAGGACACTTTAACTCGTAAATCCACAACTCGTCTCGACGGCTTACTCAATGAACTCCTCACATGAGGCTCCCTACTATTGTAGTATTTGATAACATATATATATATATATATATAAGCTTTTTGATCTTTAATAGTTATATGGTCTTTAGCCGTGGCTTTGCCGTGACCTTGGTCATTGTTACCATGGTCTTGAGACTCAACCTTGGCTTTAGCCATGGTTGTGGTCTTGGCTTTAGGTCATTAGACCTCTTGGTCTCATCTAATTATAATGATTATATAGTAACTTTGGTCTAAAAATGGGCTGTTAAGAATTTGGAGAAATTTATCACTCAGAAAGCGTTTTCAGGGCTCGAGCTTCTTTGTTCCTGAACGAAAACGTCGTTCCGGACAACTTTCGTGTTTTAACTTTTTGATGAATCGGACCAGAAGTGGGACTTTCAAAATCATAATTTGATCAGAATGCAATTTAGGCAGATTTGCCGTTTTGGTTTCGCTAACTTCAAATGGTCATAACTTTTGACTCGTATACTCGTTTTGGGTGATTCAAATTGCTATGTTTTCCTTGTTAAGTCCTCTTTAACAGTAAGTAAGTGTCAAATATCAAAGTTATACTATTGTGGTCGTGGTTTTCCATAAAAATCACTAGTTTGCTTGTTTGCTTGTCATAAGTTAACATATGTATACCAATACTTGTTTTATCCATTTTTAAACATCATGAACACAATACAAAGACCATATATAGCATGAAAGAAACATAATAAGCATGAAATGATATTGAGCAAGAAAGTGTATAAGGGTTTGCTTACAACTTTTGGCTTTCTAAAGAAAGGAAGTCAAGTATAGAACTAGGACACTAAACCTATGCTTGTAAACCCTTCACCACAACTCTTGTAACCCTTGCTAGCCTTGATCTAACCCTTGTGAAAACCATTAAACTTCAGCCCTAGTAACCTTGTGTAGCTCCTAATTCAACCATGGAATCACCAAACAAACTTAAGAACTAGGTAGAGAATACTAAGACATTGAACTTTGTAGTGTAACTTGTATATTGAAGATCAAAGGATCATGGTGCTAGGTATATATGTTGTGGCGTTTTTGGTGATGAAGAAAGGAAGCAAATGAGCTTGTATTTATAGTAAGAATGAGGAGGTGCAAGGAAGGTGCCTAGGAAGGTTCATTAAGGAGGTTAGTTTTTAGGATTTTTAGGAAGCTTACTTAGGAAGTTTTACACATGTTTGCTACCTAAAGTCCTCAAGACTTATCACAAGCCAAAAAGGCTTGTGATACACGTTCATATGGGATAAGGGGGGAGTGACTAGGTTTTTGATGGTATTATCCTAAGTATGTAGCTAGTTTTGACTCCGTAAATCGCTAACCGTAAGTTTTTAAGTCACAAAACGTAAAACCGGGTATCCTAAAAATATGAAACTTGAAAGTATGGTCAAACATGTCAATATAGTCCATAATAAAATATAAAATGAGTGGTAGGTTCTATCGGGTGCGAAAACCCTGCTAAAAACTGGAAACACGGGTCTAAAACGCGTAATTCGCGTAAAACGCTGAACTGGAAAACGTAAAATTCCGAAACTTTTGGAATTGTCATAAAATGATAGAAAATCATATTTCTATTGTTTATAATGTTTTATGGATATATCGGGATGCTAGAAGGACGTTTAAACCTAAAAGTAAATCTCGGACACGGCTTTGTGATTTTTACAGAAATGATCCGACGAGCGTCAAACTCTCGGATTATCGTTAAAATAGTTTAACTTACGAGAATATGAAATAAAAATTTCTGAGATGAATAGTGAAAAGTGAATAGTAAAAAGTGAATAGTAAAATTTTCGGGAATAAAAGTTAACCTGAAATTGCGAATTGTTACATTACATTCCTGTTACTTTTGCACTAAAGTTACCCGATTAGACCCATTGTTTAGCAGCCATTCCTGTCTTAGTAGTGCCTTTTCCATATCAGTGTTTAGTTGTTGCTTTCTAGCTTGTTTGAAGCTCTTGTTCTAGGACTGTTGTTACCCCTGCCATCAGATCTGTCCCTATAGCTCCAGTTCATAAGTCCATATATGATTATGTGTGAATCATATATGATTCTGGAGAATCATAGTATATTTGATCGTTTATTAACGTATTTTTTGTTTTTCTTTTTTGTAGAAGGACTTTTTTTCCAGGTTTCTGCTGCTACATCGACATCCAAAAACTGATGACGTTGTAAATGTTAGACCACGGGTTCTTCAGCTGAAATGGAAGACTAAAAACAACCATTCTGACTGTGGAGTTTTTGCAATGATCCATATGGAGTCCTATTTTGGTGAAATTGCAGCAAAATGGGATGTTGGTTTATGTAAAGAATCGGAGAAGCAAGTGTGGTTGTTGAGGCGAATGAGGTTCAAAATTGCCACCAAGATTCTCTTGCATAAGTTGAATTTGCATTCGCAAAAGATGTATGATTTGGCTTTCAAGTTCCAGTCAGATATAAATGAACAAACAAGGATCTCGATTATTGTGAAGGCAATCAGGAACAGGGCTGCTCGTAATCCAGGAAAAGATGTTCATAAAGAAAATGTTCTTAAGAATGATGTTGATAAATAGATGTCATTAAGAGATTGAAAACTGATGTCGTTAACTGATGCTATTTGTATATTTTGAAAACTGATTGTAGTATTGAAAACTGATTGTATGATGTCGTTAACTGATGCTATTTGTTTATTTTGAAAACTGATGGAAGTATATGAAATGGTAAATTGATGCTATATTGATGTTTTAAATTTTCTGATGGTATTTAGGTGCATCTCTTATTTTTAATAACATATATATTTTCCAGAATCATATATGATTCTGGAGAATCATATATGATTCTGGAGAATCATATATGATTCTGGAGAATCATATATGATTCTGGAGAATCATATATGATTCTGAAGACTTTTTCTTAATATATATGGCACAAAAAGTAGACGAAACCAACCACAAGAGTTTGGTTGATGCAATTAAATTAACATTGAATCCACTTCATGACACAAGAATGAAAAATAAAAATAAGTCCAAAACCAACATGTCTAAATCTAGTTCATTTTGGATTTTGTACAAAAAACAAATCTGCTTTATTGTTTAGATTAAGCGTTTTCATACATACTAAGCACGGAAAAGGGATAATGTTGGATTATATGAAATTTTGCAAGTTCTAAAGTTCTAAAAATAGAGTATGAACAGAATCATGTGAAAATGAGTTCGAAATATGACTTTTATGATTGCAAAGGTGAATGCTGATGGAACAAAAGATCCAAATATGCATGCCTTACTCATAAAAATACTACATGATGAAACAAAAGAATCATATATGTGTTTAAAGTGGGAAATCATATATGATTCTGGAGAATCATATATAATCATATATGATTCTCCAAAATCATATATGATTCTGGACCAAAGTTGTCCTTGTCTCAAATTCTCAAAACCTGAACCAAATTTAAATTGTTTCATATAAGATTTAAAGTGCAATAAACAAATTTTTCCAACAGTGCAATAATAATAAACAAATTTAAAGAAATTGTTATTCAAGAAGCGTTAGTCGCTTTTTCAGTTGCGACATTTCTTGTTTGTTGTACACCTGCATCAGTTTCACCATTTTGTGCAGCAGCAACTCTCGCAAGTTTTGCAATATACTTTGGATTTTTTGGACATGTCGACTTTGTGTGCTTGTTAGTATTCTCACCACAGTATCCACATTTCCTTTTCCGCTTAGATGATTCTTCAAGTGCTATTTCTCTTGCACTCTTTCTACGTTCTTCTTTAGACCAACCTTTGGTTTTAGCTCTGGATGGATTGTTGACCACTTGTTTCTCAGGTTTCTTAACTGCATATACATCCTCAAGCACATTCTCAATTTCTTTTTTCCGTGAAGGCGGTTTAGGCGCTTCATCCTCAATTCCTTTCTTGATTGATTTCAATTGTTCCACAAACTTCCCTAACTTTCCTTCATCTTTACCCAACAAATATAGACACTCGTCTACCACGAACGTAGCCTCATTTGTTAATTTCTCAACTGGTATATTCTTTTCACCATACCTATTTGTCATTCTTCTCAATGCAGGTGGTATTATGTCCCTCCTCCAACGCCTCAAGATGTACTTTTCCGGAATCATTTGAACATCACGGTTCTTCAAAGCGCAGAATGCATGTCTACATAAAAATCCAAATCGAAGAAAATGCCTACAAGTACATTCCACTGACCCGTCTTCAAGAGAACGTATAACCTTATTACAGAAAAGAAAGGGAAGAAAATTAGAACCTATATTATTCATTAACAACTAATGTTCAGAATCATATATGATTATGTAGAATCATATATGATTCTGTAGAATCATATATGCAAGTAAATTTACCTTGTATTCTACTACTTTTTCACATTCCTGCACTTGTTCTTCTCCTTTTTCTTTATAAAGTGTCCTATAAGCAGCCGCATTTCTATCTCTAATCCTAAGCATCTCACAGCCCTCTTCCGTTCTAAACTCTTCTATTGTGCAATTCCAACAAGCTTCCTTTAATTCCTTTTGAACAAGCAGAAACATTGTTCTTGTGTATACTTTAGATGCATGACGTTCCATACTCAATTGTGTAGAAAATTTTGGAGCTGAGTCATATGTGTTAAAGTCCATTTGTTCTTGCCGATACCTTTGCCTCTCCATTGCAGATTCGAAGCACATCATGAAATGAACCAATGTTGATCCGTGATTTGTGAAATTTTTGAAGAATGCGTTTTCACTCTCAGACCTTGAAGTAGTTCTCATTAATCCAAACAGTGGTGAGTCAATAAAATACGCTGGTATCCACATTGCTCGAAGTCCAAACATCTTCTTCATCCATTTGTGGTCTTGCAATTCAAAATCTTCAATCAATTTTGCCCATTTTTCTTCAAACTTCAACGGTTCAATGAACATATTCCACATAATCTTGTTCAAACGCTTTTTGAAATCAGTTTCATCATATATTTCTTTACAAATCTGTAAAAAAAAATTATGTTATTCAGTTGATTCTTCAAAAATCATATATGATTCTATGAGAATCATAAATGATTCTATGAGAATCATAAATGATTCTATGAGAATCATATATGATTCTATAAGAATCATATATGATTCTTTGAGAATCATATATGATTCTCAAAGAATCATATATGATTCTCATAGAATCATATATGATTCTATGCATAGTCTGTGTTTGGATTCAGTAAAATACCTTTCCTGGAATTTTTTGTGAGATATGCCACATGCATAGTCTGTGTTTGGATTCAGTAAGTACAGCTTCAATTGCTAACTTCATGGCTCCATCTTGATCCGTTACAATCATTTTTGGTTGTTTCCCATGTGCCTTCATGAATGATTTCAGTAGCCATGTGTAAGCTTCTGTATTTTCTCTTAGAAGCATTCCCGCACCAAAAGTCACACACTTTTTATGATTATCTGCCCCGGTGAATGGAACAAACACCATTTCGTATCTGAATATCATCAGTTTCACAAAATTATTTCAAGAATAGAATCAAGAGTTTCAAATCTCACATAATCATATATGAAAAGTTACTTACTTGTTAGTTCTGTATGTTGCATCAAATGACACTACATCTCCAAATTCCTTATAGTTGCATTTGGCAACTTCATCCGCCCAAAAAAGTGCAACCAACTCACTTTTTTCAACCATATAATGAAATGTAAAGTTCGGCACATAATTCTGTCGATTTTCCATTTTGTTTATCAGCATTTGCGCGTCACTTTCACCTATACATACATTTATATCCCTTTGATGATTCTTGAAATCACTGCTTGTGCCATGAACATATTGATAACCACCTTTAATACCACATAACAAACGGTGTGCCTTTGTTGCACCAAGTTTCATATTTGAAGATTTCACAACGAACACCTTTTCCGCTTGAGTCATCTTCCTTTGTTTTTTTTGTTAGATGCTGATACTCTTTTGGAATCATTAAATGATTGTGCTTAGAATGGAATTTATGAACTACATATTTTCCAGAAACCTCATCCAAAGTTATTAATACTCGCGCCATACAACCTGTTACCCGTTGTCTTGTATTTCTTACTTTCTTGTCACTGTTTTCAGGATCCAATGTATTTATATTTATCTCTTTTGGAATCCCTTGCCTATTACACATAAGGTACTTACTTTTTACCAAACCACTTCTTGTATTTTTTTGCGCCGATTTTTTAACTTCAAATCCTGCTACTTCAGCATATTTGTTATACATTTCAACGCATTCCTCTATCGTATTATACTTTTCCCCTCAACAGGTATATAAATATCATCAACTACTGGTTCCCAAGTAACAGATCCCCCGGGAGTTTCTTCATGTGCGTATAAAGTTGGCCTTGGTGTTGTCACAGATGCTGAAATATAGTATTTTCATTAGAATCAGATATGATTTATGAAGAATCATATATGATTCTTGAAGAATCATATATAAGAATCATATATGATTGTTTTTTTATTTTATTTACAGAAAGTATAAACCAGATTCCCAAATAGAATCATATATGATTAAACAATAATCATATATGATTCAACAATAATCTATTAATAAGATTAAAAAGCAAAAAAAAAAAAAAAAAAAAAAAGCTAAATCAATATTACCTTGAATAACAGCAATATTTTCTTCTTCCACATCAACATCTACCAATATTTCATCAATATTTTCTTCTTCCACGTCAGCAATATTTTCTTCTTCCACATCAGCATCCACCAATATTTCAGCTTCATTCATAACCTCATCATCCAACATAACGATCTGAGATTCTGTTTTTAAGAAAATCGCATGTTATTTTGTTTATATATATATATATATATATATATATATATATATATATATATATATATATATATATATATATATATATATATATATATATATATATATGTTATTAACATTACAACGATCAAATACTCTTTATTTTTTGAATAGAATCATATATGATTCTCCAGAATCATATATGATTCCACAAGAATCATATATGATTCTATTACAGATAAAACAGAATTTATTAATACCTTCATATCTGATCTACATTTCATATAAGCTTAAAATAAGCTGATTTACATTTCATATCTGATCTACTATAAAAACAAAAAAAGCAGAAACACAGAAGCTACCATATCTGATTCTACTATATATATATATATATATATATATATATATATATATATATATATATATATATATATATATATAAATATATTCATACCTTCATCCACATCAGCATCCACCATACCTTCTTCCACATCAGTATCCACCGTACCTTCTTCCATATCTGATTCGACGGTTGTGAATGACGACTGTTGGGGATGACGACGGTTGGGGATGACGACGGTTGTGTATGGCGACGGTTGGGGATGAAGATTGGGTAGGTTTTCTATTGGGGATGACGATTGGGGAGTTGCTGAAGGGTTGGAGATGACGGTTGGAGGTGGTGAACGGTTGGAGATGACGGTTGGAGATGACGGTGGAGGTGGTGGACGGTTGGAGGTGGACGGTGGAGGTGGAGGTGGAGGTGGGGAACGCATCGTTGGAGAAGAGGGTAAAAAAACACACCGGTGTGTGTATGTGTGTGTGTTTTTTGAAGAATGATGTTAATGAATTTTTTTTTATTATGTAATTGCCTTTTTTGCCCCTCTAGTGTAAATATTACATCTAATCTAAGCCATTGGATCAAATTAGATTGTATGGTTATGATTTGTTGATTAGATCTATGGCAAGGAGGGGTTCTTCATGGATCTCAACTCTTATGGGCTATATGGACATTTACATATAATTATTCATAACACTCTCTATTGGATGTCCATATTGTTAATACGCTTAGAAAATATTGCCTCATTAAAACCCTTGTTAGGAAAACCTAGTGGGACAAAACCATGACTAAGGGAAAAGAGTGCAGCGCGTATTATCTCCCTCTGATGACTATATCACTTGAGCTCTTTGAGTATGTGCATTCTAATGTTGTGGTTCAATGTCCTGAATGTTGAGGTAGAAGCGCCTTGGTAAATAGATCCGCCAAATTGTCACTTGAATGAATTTGTTGAACAATAATATCACCATCTTTTGTAAGTCATGATTGAAAAGAACTTTGGCAAAATATGTTTTGTCTTGACGCCTTTGATGTAACATTCCTTAAATTAAGCAATGCATGCTATATTATCTTTCATGCAAAACTGTTGGTGCCTCCTTCCCAGAATTTCTAAATGGTTAGATGAACTATCTACGATTGTTTGCTTTGCCGAACGCCATAAAATTTCACTACCATCACTCATGAGTATGTATCCACTTTAAGACCGACCATTGTTAGGACCAAACATATATCCTTAACCAACTAAATTTGTTTTGATGGGTTAGTAAAATATAAACCCATATCCTTTGTACCTTGAAGATACCGAGATTTTTATTTTACTCCATTTGAGGATTATGCCTTGTTAAAATCTTACTAGATAAAACCCAGTGGGACAAAATTCTAGTGAAGGAAAAAGAGTACATAACTCTTTTATATGTTTGGGGATGTTGCCTCATTAAAAACCTTGTCGAAAAACCCTGTGGGGACAAAACCATGGTCAAGGGAAAAAGTGTGCAACGCGTATCTTCTCTCCCCCCGATGATTACATCACTTAATCTCATTGAGTCAGTGAAATGCACATTGAAGTGTCTTGATAGAATCACGTGAATAAATATTCTCTACATGTTATTTTTATATCCATTTTAAGGATTAGCGTACGTCATACATCTCATTCAAGTACATCATCGTACTTCACAAGTTATTCATTGCAAACACGATTAATTCAAATGATATATTATATCATGTATGACCATTAGCGAGAATCATAAATGTGTTATACACATTTTAGTATGACACTTTAAATCGATA
Organism: Artemisia argyi; assembly: GCA_030686995.1. Taxonomy (NCBI): domain Eukaryota; kingdom Viridiplantae; phylum Streptophyta; class Magnoliopsida; order Asterales; family Asteraceae; genus Artemisia; species Artemisia argyi. Next base: position 82,104,983 of record CM060677.1, on the reverse strand, counting down.
TTGTGATCATCATCTTTATAAATCAACGGGTTCTTTTACACATCATGTGACCTCATAAACATGAGTCTCGTTTATCCATATAAAGATAGTTAGAATCTTTCTTTAGTTGATGTACACATATTTCATCCTTCTGATGTTCAATTAATTCAATTTTTTTATACATTCACTTGCCTTTATATTCATAAAATCAAACTGTATGAAACTTAGCCAATATTCAAATCAAGATCTTTTTATAAAGTTTCATAGGCAAACATAACTCTTTATTTGGCACAATGCTATATACTAATGAGATTATAAAACATATGCCAAAAACATGATTAATTCTATACAATCAAGTAGTGTTCTCGAGAACTTTTCTTATATGCTTTAAGCATAAAAAATCACTAGCATGCTTCATGCATTTTATATCCTAAAATCTCAACATCACATGAGCTCTATTCAAATATCTTTTAGACGCATATCAATTATTTCTCACATTGCCAGACTTATACAATATTAAAATACATTATTGATCCACCACATGTGAACATGCATCTGCATGATCATTTACAAGTCTTTGAGAAAATAAACGTGTGCCATCACTTATAACATATGCACAATTTAATTTCACTTTCTCATAAAGACCGATACATATCCAATAAGTTTTAAACATGTATGTATGAACTGTAAGTCTCAAACACATGTCTCATCACAAGAGACTTCAATCTTTCATTAGTTCTTTGCATCTTTACATCTTTTGGCCATTCATTTATACATCTGCACTTTCTGCAGGTATGCTTCTATGATCCTCACCATGATTATAGCGTTATCTTATTTATTTACATAGTAATTATCATGCACATTATTGTATACAATATCTCCATCAACGTCGATTCATTTATATTTTCGATTCCACAAATTACTAGACATTGCAATATATTACTACCTCCGTCCCATAAAAACTGTCCAGTTTGACTTTTCAGAGTCAAACTGGTTCAAATTTGACCTTATCTATTTTTGTGAGTATTATATAATACTTTATGAAAAATATATGAATGGATTGAGTTTTAAGTGTGTTTTTTATTGGTATAATTTTTCATCAAGTATTATATAACACATAAAAAATATTTAAGGTCAAAGTTGAACCAGTTTGACTTTGAAAAGTCAAACTGGACAGTTTTTATGGGACGGAGGGAGTATTTATTGAGATCTCATAGTTTTTCACCAACCCGGTTTTTTTTTCTTCAATAACCTTCATGTCTAGTGTCTCTTTAAGAGAATTATTATGGGGTCTTTATTACCTCGATTCGACCATCTTAATTTTCTTGCTCCATTTTATATATTCATTCGAGGACTTTCATTTGGAATCGATTTGTCTATCACGTTGTAGACGTGCCATAGACTTACTACCAATCATTGATTTTAATGATGGGACATACATTATAATTGGAGCAATAGCAGCGTAATATGATCTAGTTACTTTCTTTAGGTCACTAAACATGTATGACATTTACTAGATCTGGAATGTTATTTGTCCCTTGAACTTTAAGTTCATATTTATTAGTGTGAGGATCAACATTTATATCATACTTCATTCCAAGTTTCTCGCTGCTCATTCTCTCCCCCTGAATGAATTATCAATTTAAACATCCCAGTTTGTGTGTTGTGTTGGATTTACTATATATCACACAATTACAAAATCTCAAATGGGAAATATGGGTTGTGACCAAAACCATTCTAACGGGGAGGATTCATTATAGATTGCTGGCAAGATGCGAATTGATATGTCATAACATGCCCCATAAACTAAAAGTTTTGTTTTCATAATATTATTGGCTTTGCAATCAACTAAAGACGTTTTATAAACGTTTCAATAATCACCCAATATTTGGAAGTTCCACCACCATTTTCAATAATTTAATTTGAAAATCCATGCTCGCATTATAGAATTTGAGCCACTAATCACGCTAACCTGAAGTTGCATCTTTGATGATCATTTTGACGATGCATCGATTTTAAAATTCAAAATGATCCTTCTGGCGGATGTATAGGCATACATACATCCCCTTTATGTTCATTCTAAAACTTCACAGGGCAAAGTTCTTACTTTAATATAGTGGTGATATATGAATAATTAACTTACATTCATTGAGAACAATCAAATCTATCTTTGAAGAAACTTATGATTTCTCTATGCATTTCGCATCATCATTGAGCTGGGATGGTCCAACCGGTCATGCCAATTTCTACAATAACCTTGGCTCATAAACTTATACGTTAGGACCACATGTGCTTTAATTGCACTTGACTTTATATTAAAGTCGAATAATATGGAGAATTTAATACATCATCACATTTATACTTTTTTTTCTCCAATGAAATTTATATAAGCACTTTATGGCTTTCACATAAATCAATATGAATAACATGAAATTATGTTATTTGATTCTTTTGAGGGAATCATAATAAAACTTGAGGTTTTATTTTCATTTCTAACATAATATGAGGTTATGGTATTGATCATTATGAAAAATGATCATATTAGAACTTGAGGTTCTAATTTATGTTTTTTTTTTCTTAAACAACAACATGAGGTTGTGTTATTTTGTTTCTCTTTTATTTTTCTTTTTTTAGTCACAATAGAACATTTATTGAATAAAACATATCCGTTAGCCTATAGCATTATCATATAATAAAACATATCTGTTAATTTACTAGTGAAGTTGCACAACTTGCAAAACATATGCATGCCCTTACTCAATTAATCAAATGCCTTATAAGCAAACAAAATCACATGATAAATAAGAATAAACTTAATGGCACAATTTGAGTCAACTAAGATATATCTTTTTTATGCTTAATAGTTCAATTATTCTTTGAAAACCTTAACAATAATATTGCAAACTTCACAATAATGTTCTCATTTACTCGTGAGGTTTAACATATTTTGGCGATACCTAAAACATATTATTATACTTCCAACGATAATGTATATCTTATGTGACATCTATATTTTTCATATTTCCATTATCGTATATTTTTACGATGTCTTACCATATCTAGTGGTCCATCATATTTTTATCCTAAATTTCATTTATATGTACCTGATGAGTGCTCAAACACTCATAATTTTTAGTCTAATCTGAACTGCAAAACATACAAAAACACTCAGAAATGCATCAAAATACCAAAAATATTTCAAAATTGTGTTTTATATGTTTTAGATGCAAAATGAGCAAAAACAAATGAAAAACGCACAAAGTTTGCAAAATTGGCAGTTTCAGTCCCCCAACTTTCATAAAATTACAAAACTAGTCCCTGGTCATTCAAAAAATGGAAAATTATCACCAAAGGTCATTTTGAAATCATAAAATGTCATATTTAGTCCTTTGGTGAAAAATTGGAAAGTTTTGGAAATTTACAAGATTGGTCCCTGGAGTTTCACTTTTGGCAGAATTAATCCCTGGTGGGAATTTTTGGAAGAAATAGTCAATTATGGTCCTTGGGAATTCACCTTTGTCACTTTTAACCCCTGGATGATAACTTTGAGGAAATTACATATTTGGTCCCTAGATTTTTGAAAAATGACAAATTTGGTCCCTGTGAATTTCAAAATGAAAAATACCATTTTTGGTCCTTTGATTATTTATTCTTGGCAGGAAAGGACCTTATGGAGACATCGAGTATGTTGAGGCGTCAGTTCCACAAACTGATGCTGATCATCTTCTTGAGGAGTTCGCTGATGAACTTGCTCACATCAATCCACTTTCATTGGAAAGTGATGATGGTCTCCTCGATTTCCAAGCCGATCTGGGAGAAATTGAAAGTCTCCTATATCATGATCCGTCACTCACTTCTTATCCCGACAGTCCAATAGAGAATGTTAATCTCTTTGTTCCCGAAACATTCAATATGACTCTCACCAATCCTCTATTTGAATTCGAATCTGAATTCACTATGATTTCTAACAATCCAATCTTTGACGAGGATTGTGATGAGTCCACAATGGAACATGAGTTCACAAATTCACATCTTGTGAATAATTCTCTTCATGAGGAGTTCTCCGGTGAACTCGCTCATCATGTCATGACTCCTCCGGAGTTTGATATCCCGGGGGGAGATGCTCTCAATCGTGAGAATTTGCAAAATCCCACCCACCCTCCTGGGATATTTACGAGCTTAACCTTTGAAATCCAAACTCAGGCTACGGAGCCTGCTCTCGAGGAAGAAGATCAAATCATGCTTTATATCATGATTTTCTTCCTTTTCTTCACCTACAAGGTGACTTCTTCTCTTCTTCACTCCTTCGGGAGTGAGAACACCATCTTTGATCCCGGCATTTTCATGTACCATTATCTTGAGCCGGATACTTATCTCATCGGTGTAGGAACTTTCACGTGCTTCAAATGTTTGTCCAAACATCTTGAATGAAAGTCCGATTGAGATTGTTTCTTCCACATCATGCTTCCCCAAGGACAAATGAATTCGGGGTCGAGTCAAGCTAGCGACTCGGTAAACAAAAATAGTAGCATGCATATAGGGTTTTCACCCTAAGTGTGGGGGAGTCCCCCATGCTATGGTTACATATGAAGTGAAAAACATAATGGTGTTTTCCACGCTTAGCTTGCAATATTGCCCTTTTACGTTCAAAATGTCGGCATAATAGCCGGGATTTTGAATATTGAGGACAATATTCATGCTAAGTGTGGGGGGTATTTCGCTATTCTAGCGAATTTTATCACATTTTACTATATAATACCCCCGTTGAAATTTTTAAATTTTTTTTTTCACTGGAGCTCAAAATTTTTTGTGGTAATCAGTCCGCCTTGTCAAAGCGACAAAAGGGATTGGCTAGTCCAGTAGCAAATGGCTCTTGGTAAAGACATCTCAAATCCGTTTACGGCTTGCAATTTGCCAAAAATTGTATGGTTCCTCAACTCCCCGATAACAAATGAGTTGGCTAGCCCGCAAGATTATGGCTTGTGGTAAAGGCCATGGAAAATCCATAATTGGTAATCAGCTCACCAAGATGTTGACTATTCCATCAAGAGTTGGCTAGTCCAGAAGCAAACGGCTTCTGGTAAAGACTAATCAAATCCGTTGATAGCTGGTGGTTTGCTCAAAATCACACGGTTATCAGGTGTGCCACAGTTCTTACACCTGGCTACTCCAGAAGTGATGGCTTTTGGTAAAGAGTTTTTCAAATCCATCAAGTTTTCAAAACAGTATTGCTAGGGACTAGCAATAGTTTAGTGTGGGGGATTGATGAGTGCTCAAACACTCATCATTTTTAGTCTAATCTGAACTGCAAAACATACAAAAATACTCAGAAATGCATCAAAATACCAAAAATATTTCAAAATTGTGTTTTATATGTTTTAGATGCAAAATGAGCAAAAACAAATGAAAAACGCACAAAGTTTGCAAAATTGGCAGTTTCAGTCCCCCAACTTTCATAAAATTACAAAACTAGTCCCTGGTCATTCAAAAAATGGAAAATTATCACCAAAGGTCATTTTGAAATCATAAAATGTCATATTCAGTCCTTTGGTGAAAAATTGGAAAGTTTTGGAAATTTACAAGATTGGTCCCTGGAGTTTCACTTTTGGCAGAATTAATCCCTGGTGGGAATTTTTGGAAGAAATAGTCAATTATGGTCCTTGGGAATTCACCTTTGTCACTTTTAACCCCTGGATGATAACTTTGAGGAAATTACATATTTGGTCCCTGGATTTTTGAAAAATGACAAATTTGGTCCCTGTGAATTTCAAAATGAAAAATACCATTTTTGGTCCTTTGATTATTTATTCTTGGCAGGAAAGGACCTTGTAACAAGTATGGAAAGATGACACAAATAGCCCCTTGAATTTTGGTTTATTACATCTTTGGTCCTTGTGGTACAAATGAACAAACGGACCCTTTGTTTTAATAACCCAAATAACAAACCCTTTTATCCCACCCCACACTTACTAGCCTGATCCAACAGCCCCCAAGCCCAACTTAAACACCCAGCCCACTTCCTAATTAAATAAAACCCACCCCCCGTTTATATTAAACCCCCGGTCAACCCAAGTCAACCAAACCAACACTTCACCTTCTTCCCCCACTTGCAACCTTCAACACTGTGTACCCCCCCCCCCAACCTCACCAACTCTCACTCACCCCATATCCTGTCCCCTCCACCTCACCACTAACCTCCAAAAACCATTAAATTTCCTTCAATTGCTCCAAGCTACCCCTAGCTGCCAAAACTTCTTTTCCCGCCTAAATTTAATCAAACGGCCAGGAATCAATCAGGCCATCCAATGGCTCACAGAGGTGTGGGAAAGTACTTGTGGACCTCCAGGACTCTTATAAGTGAAGAAAAAATCAATGAAGAAGGAGTAGTGTAGAGTAGCTTAAAAAGTAGTGTAACTTAGTTTAGGTTTTAGCTTAATTCTCAATTCTGTTGTAAACTTTTGCTTAAGACACTTGTATTCAGTATTATTAGTGTAATTGAAATCCATTTAACTTATTAATTTCAAGTTCTCAGTGCTTAAATCTAAATTTGCAATTTCAAGAAGTTTTTCTAAATTCTTATGTGACTGTGGAGAGTTGTTGTTTGATGTTGGATTAAGCTTATTTCAGCTCCACTATAAGTTTTTTTTAGCTTTCAAAAGGTTTGAGACAGTTCAAGTTAGGAAATAAAAAATCATCAAAAATACAAATAAATAAAAGGAAAATAAAAAAATCTGTGTTCAAGGAAGTTAGAAGCAGAGAAGGTTGTGGATTCTGGAATTTCATGGTTTAGAACCTCTGGGGAGGATATAGGTTGTGTCCTTGATCCTTGTTTCTCAGTTCCTTGCATTGGCTTGATTGTAAGTATTTCCATAATTAGTGGCATAATCTGTGATCTTTAGTTTTTATTGTTAATTATTGTTTATTTTGGCTTAATTAGATCTATTAAAGTCTAGTGTAACTTAGTTTAGCAGGTTTATGGTTTGCTCAGTTCATTTCTTTTAAAAATTGCCAAACAGTCCACTTAAGGGGGTGTTTGGATTAGCTCTCTGCTAGCTATTCTAGGAGTTGTTTTGTGGGTATTTTAGTGTAGACATTCTGTGTTAGCTCTAGTTAGGTTAAGTTAGGTTTATAATCCAAGTTTTAATAGCCAAAGTCAAAAATTAACTCAATTTACCTTGACAGTTAACTGTCAAGGTTTTGAGTCTCAAAAACTTACCCACTTTGTTCAAAGTTTGTACTTTTAGACATATTTATCTTTCATGTAACTTAATATATCCATTCAAGTAAGATTTGATCATCCAAAATTGGCCAAAGTCAAAGTTCATAGGTTTCTCAAAAAGTCAAATTTGCATTCATCAGTTTTTCTCAAAAGTTGTAAGATTATTGCTGATTTTTGTGTTTGTTCTTAAGACTTGAGACTTGTTTCTTTTAATTGTCTACCACCTCATCTACAAGTTTCCATGGTCTTTTTATTTTTGTGAATTTTATCTTGGGCCCCACTTGGCCTGAAACTTACTTACAGGGCAAGCTGCCCCCTGCTGCATCAGCAGACACCACCACCACCACCACTTGGTGGTGGTTTTCTGATCATCTCAGTGGGCCCAAGGCCACCAATCTTGTTCCTTTCCACTCCCCTCCTACCAGGGTCCATGTTTTGACCAATGGGTTGACTTAGGACCTAGTAGACCCCACCTAGTTTGAGCCTTGAACTCTGTCCCACTTTTCAGTCCAGACACAATAAGCCAAGTGCTTATTGTTGGCTTATTGGCTTATTATGTGATTCTTTTTGGTAGTTTGTTGCTAAAACCTGTTCCCTCAGCTTATTCACACTTGAATCATCCCTTGTGGGCCCCACTAGCTGCCTACATCACTAATTTCCCTTGACAGTTGACCAAAGTCAACTGTCACTCCAATAAGCACTTGTTGTGCTTAATTTTGAGTTCCAGAAAAATTGTTTTCACAAAAGTTACTTGTTTTTAGTGGTAAAATAGTTTTCTAAAATAAAAATCAAGAAAAAACAATTTAATATTAAATGATAGTTTCTATTTAATGTAATTTAATTTTAATTTTCATTTTTATATTTTTATTAAGAACTTAGCTTTTTTATATTTTTACTAAATTCCTCATATATTAAAGTATTTATAATAATTTTTTTCAGATTTTTATTTTGTCATTAAGTATTTATTAGATTTAATTTTAGTTTTATTTATAATTAATTAATAATTAGTTTTAAATAGCATAATTAGTTTTTATTAAGTAAAACCAAGTTTTTATAATTTTTATAGTTTTTATATGTTATACAATAATTTTAGAAATTTTATTAGAATTTTTACTGTTCATTTAGTATTTTTCTTAATTGAAAATAGTTTAATTAGTTAATTAGTAATTAATTAATATAAAATTCACAAAAAGACAAAAAGACTTATTTTTAATTTTAAAAGTTGTTTTTAGTTATTTTATAATTTTAGGAATTTTATTTTCACCTTTTTTAGTATTTAATTAATATTATATTGTATTAAAGTTGTTTAAATATTAATAATAAGTATTAAATAGTAATTAATTAATATTAAATAATTAATTAGGGTTAAAATTTATTTTATTTTTCTATAAATTTTCTTTTACTTTTAAGTTTGTAAAAAAGTCATTTTCACCCCCTGGGTGTTTTCAGATTTCACTTTTCACGTTTTATTTTGTACGTTCGCGTTATTTAAACGTAAACGTACGCATTTTAAGTTTTAAACGTTTTTGGTTTTTCTTAGCTTCCAGTCTTATTCATATAGCTTGTTTAAGCTATTCCTTCGTATATTCCTTAGTTCAGATCACTCACAAACATTTTCCTATCCAAATTCACCCGATCACTGAACCGTTTGAATACCATTCACACCTCGTCGGGACATAACGACCCGGGGAAACACTATATTCCACGGAGAATTGGTTTTAGACATTTGACCTGGTTGACCATCACCTGGTCAATTTAGGTTGACTGTTTGGAGCCAATCAGTACCTCAATCACGTCCATAGCTACGATCTTTACATTTATCAAAATATATTCACATTCATTGCAAAAAATAGAACATATTCAGTTGGACGCCTCTAACGATATTTAAGTTTGAGCTCATTTATAATTGTATAGGCAGTAAGAAATATCAATTCAATACTTTTATCTCCACATAAAAATTTTGAGAAGTTATAGATGGTCTAGTACATTCGTCAATCTTAAATTTTATAACCACGGGTGATTTTATATATAACGAGCTTTTAAAATATCACAAACTTTGGCGTCAAATATCTACCTTAAACTATTTCAAGTAAAGTCATCATATTTTAACCATTTCATGTACATAAGCTTAGCATATATAGGCGAAACATTGTAGTTTGATTGTCAATCAATCACAGGTTGGTTGACGCAAAATGCAACTCATTCAAATCCTAGATGAACAAAGGAAGACATCATAGCCAGGTTGCATAAAAACATTTATGTGCACAAACATCAATCTCAAGCATACGAACCAAACCATTATCAATTTGCACATCTTTCATCAGTCAATTTATTAAAATCAATGCTTCTACAGGAACAAAATAGTAATCCTGTCTTGTTAAGGGACATTACTGGTTCAAGGCTTATTGCCAAAGAAGATCATGTAAGAAGGATAATACTTACTAAATCAATGATCTCAACTAAGTATCATATAAAAATGCTTTGATAAAACTAGACTTTATTCATGATAGACATAATATCTAATTGGCAAAAGGCATTCTTACTTTGAAACAAAATAGTCAAACAGTGACTATCACATCTCTTAAAAATCTCACATTTGCATCAATTAATTTTCAGTTATCAAGAATCATGTATTTAGCAAAACATATCCCAACATCTTAATAATACTTATAAGTAATGAGTAGTTGGTATGCAAAATTCATTTTTGTTTATCATTGGTATCAAAATCTATTTATATGAGAAGTTTTATAAGTCAATATCAGTAACATATAATGAGTGACAAAATAAATTAAGATGCAACTATAATCAAAACATAAGCAGTTTTAGATTTTACTCCTATGTTAACATAAAGTAATATACTAAAATTGTTATCGTCTAAGAGTTTAATGTAGATAGGACAGTTCATACATCAGCTTCAAAGTTTTTTTAGCTCTACTAGCCAATAATTAAATCAAGTTTAGTAATACTTCTTTTTAATATTCATTCTAGTAGCCAACAATCAACTTCAAAGCTAAGATATAAAATTAACTTTAGCAATAAAAATTATGCTTATAATTGATGTTCAAAGCTATTACTAATATGACTCTGGTTAATATGCTAAAACGTTGTGGTAGAAAAATTCTATTTGACCAAACATAAGTTAGACACAACAACATTAACATAAGAGTTACTCTACAATCGTGATTTTTTTTTTTTTTTTTTTTTTTTTTTTTTTTTTTTTTTTTTTTTTTTTAATATCGAGTCCTATAATGCAAGAAAATATATTAGTCACTCATTAAATCTATCAACTAATCAATTTATCTTAAGGCAAACTCATTTATGTTGGATTTAATAAAACTATAATAAAAAAATAATAATAAATAAATAAAAGAAATGAAGTATTCTTCAATTGATCATTAATTAGAAGATTTACAAAGATTATATATAGACAAACATTAGGGTAAAACTCTAATAGCTAACATGGGCCGTGGGCCAATTATGGGCTATATGGACATCCACGTATAATTATTCATAACAAATATATATATATATATATATATATATATATATATATATATATATATATATATATATATATATATATATATATATATATAGTTGTTTAAAACACAAATTATTCAAATTTTGATATTTCCATACTCACTGACCTTCTTGACCTGCTTATCATCAAAACTATAATCAAATAATCAGTATTGTCAAATCAGGCTTTTTATTCAATTACTTTATGATTATTTCAACTATTGTATTGTCCGCTTTTATTTAATACCTACCTATCACATTTCAACAAAATATCCTTTATGTTTACCTGATTATTATGAAGTTCAAAATACGAAAAGGTGTTTTATGACTTTTATCAGTTGGAACCTACATGAAGCACGTTATTTTCACATGAATTTGATTTTATTTTTCTCACAATATAACAAAATATTTCGTGCTCTTTTTTCCCATAACCAAAATCTTTTGGACATAGATAAGTATGAGTAAAAGCAATAGCATGGAGCAAAATATGTACTCGTGCAGTTTTTTTTCACACAATTAACGAGACGATGTAATATACATAATCATAAACACATATGCTCTTGTGGTTTGGTACGAATTGTAGAGAAAGAGAGAGAGAGAGAGAGAGAGAGAGAGAGAGAGAGAGAGAGAGAGAGAGAGAGAGAGAGAGAGAGAGGGGTTGCAAGAACCACAGTTCCACGTTAATCAATATAAATACTGCCTGTGATCACGTAGAATTCCGAAAAATTTCCTTGACAGGGTTTCGCAGCTGTACTAGCCATTCTCAAACCGGAGCGTCTCAAAGTAGACAACACGGAGTGAGTGAACCGGTGAATTTAGGATTCACCGATTAATGAGGAAATTGATTTTGAAAAAACAATCGCGTATTGCTAGATAAAGAATTTTTGCAATACAACGAAAGTTTTATGAGCAACATCAAGTTTCAATCAATAATACTTTTGTTTGAAAATTTATACGCAGTCGATGTGCTCGAAAACAATTGTTGAGCACAGCGAAGGTTTTCCAAAAGTATCCGTCAATTCATTTCCTAGACCAAGTTTGACTCAAATACGAGTCGCCCCATCGTTACTTTCCAGTTGTCACAAGTTTGACCCATGAAGGATCTCACATGTCACCCACCGCTTGTTTGATGTTAGCTCTAGAAGAATTTCCATCTTCATTGTGAATACTTATGTATTACTCGGATGTTCTAGCAATACCACTAGGATAATGCGTAGGACTCTTAAGATCTAACTTGTTTCCATAGTGTATGAAATACAAGTGAATAATTAATTAGTGTCCTAATGAGATTTATTGATGGTCTCTTGGTTCTACACTCAATAGTGCGTTTTGATTTAGTGGTCGGAGGCTGAAGCAAACTGCCACCTTTTCAATTTCAACTAACTCGGAGTGAGAGACTCAATAGTAATGAGTGAATCTCCATGTGAATGAAACAAGAGTCTTTTGAGAGACCTTGAGTGGCTAGGGAGGGTTGTGCAGTGTATCACTGGGTCCATGATACTTGTCTTCAATGTCATCAATCAACTACGTGATTCTGATAGCATATGTATTGACCCGATTTCTGCCTAATGTGTAAGGAGGGCTTCTTTCTTTTCACCCTTTATCTTTACATTTCTTTTTCATTCTTCAACCCCTTCAGCGCTTACCAAGACTACATCACTAGTGCCTTGTTGGGTTTGTTCTAGCACTAGCTCCATCTTAGTCAGCACTCTTCCCTTATTCACACATTGCTCCTTTTTGTAATCATACCTAAGGACTTCTACACTAACTAGTGGATTGTCCCTCGGTAGATCCCTCCGGTTCTGGTTGGATCATGGGAACTAATACATAACCTTATCATCCTTATAACATCAGTGTATTAAATACAATGGTCGGTCTTTGGTATTCTTCCATAATTGCCACCATAAATCATACGCTCCCCCTCAATATGTGCATCGCTAAACGAAAGAGTTTGGCACATATGAGAGAGCTTTACACTTGAGTCTAAAAGATCACATTTTATCAGATTTCATTTTTGTGGAAAACTAGAAGGGGGGGAGGGTTGAATAGTTTTACGTCATTTTAAAATTTATAAAAACAAGTTTGTTTTAAAAACTTCGATTCTAGTTTATGTGATCTCAATACTTGCACTATATGAACAATTATATATTAACTAACTAACTAAGCTAATAAAGTATAGGTAAATAAGTAAGTAATGAAAATAGTTGGAGAGATCAAACCACAACACAAGGATTTATAGTGGTTCGGCTACAAGGTCACCTTCCTTGTTCCTACTCCACTCCCCGAGTCACCTACTCGAGAGTTTTCTTCACTATGTCAACAAACTCCCTTATGGCGGAGAAAACCTTACACACCAATTTACACACCACAACTACGTCATAACTTGATCACAACTTCTACACAACTTCTTCACACCTATTTTCTTCACACCTATCTTCTTCACACCTTTCTTCTTCACACCAATCTACTACACACCTATCTTCTTCACAATTACACTACTTCACTACTAATCAACTTCTACTTCCTACACAACTTCTATTACTTCTAAACTACTTATTACATACACAACACAACTTCACAAATATATATACACAATGTACAACTACTCTTCAATACTTCTTGAACTTAGTTGTAGAAGGAGTGTTCTTCTTTTGCACTTTAGATGAGGATGGATGAGAAGGGATTGAATCACTTGAAACAAGGATTAATATACAAATAATCAAAGGGTTTTAGAGGATGTTTAGAGAGTTTTAGATATGAAAATTTCATGCAAAAGGTGAGAAAAATTCCAGATTTAAGGTGGTATTTATAGGCAACAAGTTCTGACAGAGGAGCGTGGCCGGCCCCCTTAAAATTAAGGGGACCGCCCCTTATAATTAAGGGGGCCGCCCAACTGTAACGGCCAGAAAACTTGTCTTTTAGTGGGGAAAGTTTATTTGGTGAAAAACTAACTGATTTTGGTTAAAAATTTGAAATCATATATTTAGTATGATTAAAACATTTTTCTTTATTACCAAAAGTGTTTTTCAAAAATATATAATATGTTTAAATAAACTTTGTATTAGTTAATTTAAATACCCCTTTGATCATGAGATGTATTAAACACTTGTTTATTCATACCTTAAGTGATTAAGTTGGATATAGTGATATAAACTAGCTTAATACTTGTTTACGTAGTAATCTTACGTTTGATGATTTTAGATTTTGTGATCGTCAAAACATAGAGATATCGAAAAATATAAATAACGTTTTCGTGCATTATTTATGTCATCAATCTCCCCCTTTTTATGATTACAAAATCTAAACTCATTAATCGAAAATTAGTATATATACAAGTATTATTGTGAGTTTATATCAATTCTCCCCCTTTTTGTTAGCATCAAAAAGGTTATCCCGATAGTATAGTAGCTCCCCCTTGAAGTATACTCCCCCTCGTTTTGAGGTCATAATTGAGATATGGAATGCTTGCAAAAATATTTAGAACAACCAATACATATATACATGCAACAATTACATATAAAGATAAGGCAAGCAAAATAAGCATGGAAGAAAGCATTTCATTAAAGTTATAAAAACATCAACATTATACATTCAAGATGCATAATCAATACAACAAGGCAACTAATACAACTAATAACCCAAAGCTCTAATAGAGATGTTTTTCCTAGAGCTTGTCATCAAAATGGTTTAAACAAAGTTATTTTCAACCATGAGTCATGCTTAATTTGGGAGGAGTATTGTTGTAGGTGAAGATGATGGAATTGATGGAAGTGGTGTTGTGGTGGATGTTGGTGGAGGAGGAGTGGATGTTGTTGATTGAGGTTGAGGAATCAAGCTTTCAATATATGAAAACATGTAACGAATTTCATCTCTTAGTCCAAAGATGATGGTGCGGTTATGGATGCAACAAAGACAAGTATCACCATGAGCTTCAAGTAAGCTCCATGAGATGGGATTGTAGGTAGGTGGATTGAGTGATGAGGGTGAGAATTGTGCATCAAGAGGTGTGATGGGTGATAATGAAAGTGTTATGTCTAAAGTTGCATTTCCAAGAGGTGATGGTGGTGGAACACTTGGTGGAGGCGATAGGTGAGTGTTGATGTAGTCATTGATGGATGATGATGATGGTATGGAAGAGGTGGAGGTTCCATGTGTTGATGGTGTTTTGGATGGTGCATTTGGAGCACTAGGGGATGAGCATTGAGGTGGTGGTGATGGAGTGGTATTGTCTTCATTTGTGAGATCAATGAAGAGTTGTTTTGGTGGAATGATTACAAGCTTTTGTTTCTTGGCATTGTTGGAGGTGGTGGTTTTCGGTGATGGCATGATGGGTTTGTTGAGGTTGATGATGATGAGGAGGAAGTGTGGATGAAGGTGGAATGGGTTATATAGCATGAGATCATGATTGGAAATGGTATTAATTTGAAATTTCATTGTTAGATTCCAAAATCAGTTTAGTTTTTAAGGGAAATGATAGCTGGGGCTAGCAAAAGAGGTCACAAGTTGCAAAAGAAAACAGTGTAAAAAACTGTTCCAGATGGCCGGTCCCCTTAAATTTAAGGGGGCCGCCCATCTGACGACCCAGAAATCAAAAAATTTCAAAAATTTTCTGGAAAAATGTTATGTTGTGTTTTGTTTTTGCAGCAAGCTCTATTTGGACATTTCACATTAGTTTTGGTCTATTAGAAAGCATATATATGTGTAAACATATAATTTTACACACGTCATGCAAGCATAGATTTAAAATCAAGTATAAAACATGCATACATGTAGAGCAAATAATGATAAGGAGCAAACGGCAATATGGTTCAAATATGTCTAGAAGCAAAGCAACCAATAGCACACAAGTAACATATTACAAATTGTTTAACAAGAAAAGCAAAGCCAATTCCATTGACAACATCACTACTATTTCTTTTCTAGCACTCCATCAGCAGTAGTGGTAAGTGACTATAAGTCCTCCTCATCGTCATCCCTTGGAAAAGAGAACGAAACAAGAATGCTAGGACGATTGGGTTTGAACTTACGGATTTTGCGAATTTGAGGAAGAACGAGAGGTCGAAGAGTTGGATAGATAGATTGATAAATACTATCATCGAGATCGGGATAGTTTTCAATGACATGCTTGTGGAGACGAGTGAGAAACATACCATACAGAAGAATAGATTTAGGATTTGCTCTTGCACATTCAATACGTTTAATAAAGAAATAAGCTAAATTGTAAGGTTGCTCGGCAACAATACAATACAACATATGAGCAAGACAAGCCGGGAGATGGTCTGATTGTCCTTCGGAACCAAACGCATTCTCTCGAACTATTTCTTCCCAATACTCCATGTCGGGCATTAATTCTTTACTACGAATTTGATTTTTAGGATTTGAGACATGTTTGGGTGTGATGCTTTGGGTGGAAGTTTCACATCCCAGCCCGAGCATTTGACGAATATCTTTGGGAGATGGAATTTCGGAGATATAAGGACCATGAGTAGGACGAGAACGTTGGAGAGCGCAAAGATCCAATTCATTTATGAATACAGATTGACCGGAAAAAGGAATTTGAAGGATTTGGCCAAATTGTGCAAGAGTGAGAGTAATAAATTCATGTTGGATCATGAATGAAATGAAGATGGAACCAAAGTCATCGGTTTGAACCGTGACTTGGCTATAGAAGTCAAGAATGAAGCGAGGAATGATGGGTTCATTAATTTGGAAGAGACATTCAAAATGGATATTGGTGAATGAGCTTTCGATAAAATTGGATTAATAGTAAGCTTGATCTACGACTCGACCTTCATGAATGTTTCTATCTTCTATTTGACGATAGATACGTGCAATATAGGGAGAGGTAGTGGGAAGTTGAGACACTTTGGGAAGGTAGTTTTTGGTTAGGAAAACATCTTCGGTAGTTCCTTTTGGTATTTTCACCTAAACATAACAACAATACAAAAGACCAAAAAAAAATATATTTATATTGTTAAGACTTATGTTGGAACGTAAACATACTTCGACACTAATCCTAGGAAGTAGTTTACCATGTTCCTCAATATAACTCGTTCTAGATATATTTTACGATGTTTAGTAAGTGGTTATGGACAAATCCAAACGCCCCCTTAAACATCTTAATATATCATGAAATTTACTAGATTTACATTGGGTTGTAAAACTAGCTATTTCTTATAAGTTTCTTATGCATGTGATTTGTTTTCAAAAAAGATGGTTTATATTTTGACTCAAAAATGTCGTTTTTCATATTAAACCAAACGCTTCCTTAACTAGTTACTTATACTACTAGTATGTCAATATATATATGGATTATATATCTTGACAAGTCCAATTAGCAATTTTTAAGATTATAATTATAACAACGTTTTATAAAAATTATAATGACTAAGTTTCGATATTATTTGGACATGATCCAAACACCCCCTTATTGCGAACCAAAATATTTTTTTCTTGGTCGAAAAATGTAATTTCAAGTTTTACAAGTTATAAAAGTATAATGTGATTAGTTTTAACAAGTTTTCAAAGCATTATTCAACAATGTGTATACCAAAAATTTTGAAAAGAAGTATATGAAATTTTTCAAAAATTTTCGACAAGGGGGGTTTATAATTACTAGTTTCTAGTGTTGATTAATCATTCTAATCCTAGGGGAAGTATTTAGTTATGGAGTTTTAAGACTCAATTCAAAAGAAATTGTGAAATTGAAGAAATTTATAAAACATGCATAATCATGAGTATGACCAAATTAGATGGAATTAGATGAAATGTGTTATGAAAAACTTACAATACGTAATGGTGATTGTGTTAGATGAATTTGCCCTTTGCGAATTAACCCGAATTATGTGATTTGGAAGTGATTTGAGGTGTTTTTAGGTTTTGGTTTTCGTCACAGCAGTAGCAGGGGAAGGAGAGTATGAAAAAGTGGAGTGTTTGGCAAGAGGAATAGGGGAAAAACGGGTTGGAGTGTTCAGATGGCCGGCCCCCTTAAACATTAAGGGGGTCGCCCTTCATTATGCTGCCGGTCCCCTTAAACATTAAGGGGGCCGCCCTCAAAAATGTTTATTTTTCGTGTTTTTGGTTTCTGGAACTAACAAGAAAATATTTGTATATATATATATATATATATATATATATATATATATATATATATATATATATATATATATATATATATATATATATATATATATTAGATTTATATTTAATCAAAAATACGTTGGAGAGTATTCGCACGAAAGGGATTGCTTGACATTTTTACTTGACATTTCGTCAATTAAATTTTCTTGATAATTTCGGATGAAATTCATCAAGTTGTCAAGTGGACGAGAGAGTTGTGGAAGGTTCATAAGTATATATATATATATATATATATATATATATATATATATATATATATATATATATATATATATATATATATATATATATATATATATATATATATATATATATATATATATATATATATAGTAAGGGCTTATAAGACGAGAATATAGGAGGGAGACGAATGCAACGGAAGCCGGGAGTTTATTTCATCCATAGATTTTTCTACTCATCTCTCTTTATCAGCATGAGTGTTGTTGAACATTAAAGTTCAATAAGGTAAATGGGGGAAAGAAAGGGTTCGTAAACGGACAATTTCTATTTCTAGAAAATCAACAAATGAATTTTCTAGGTTATATGATCCTAGATGTAACTAAGTATATATATTTAGATATAGTATAATTAGATAGGTATATGTATATGTATAGATATAAAAACTAGAAGAAACAATGAGCCAAACAAAATTACATAACAACTAGATGTTAAACTAAGTATGCATTTTTTGGCAAGGAAATTAAAGGAAATGTGTACCTTTCGTCTTCAACGCGTTTATCTTCAAAGTCTTCAAGGAATAGTCCGAACAAGAAGTGACATCAAAGGTTTCCATGTTTGAATGGTGAATATTTTTACGTTGGTCCCCATTGTCTCATTTGACCAAAGTTATTTGATCCGAACATGTTTTGTATTTGACTTGGGTGCATATATGGTGGAAACATTCCCCACGGATTGAAGTTCCACATTTGTTGATTATTGTTAAAGTTTCGTCTATTTTGGTTTGCTCTTGGTTGAGGTGTTTTAGGTCTAGGGTAAGAATTATTTGTTTTCCTAGGTGGTGGAGTTTTAGATCTTGTTTTAGTTTTGGATGATCCTACTTCGGTTTTTAAAGATGGTTTATAAAACGGTTTATTTCTTCTTTACTAGAGATGGGTATTTTTTTATCATTTATGAGTATATACTTAGGATTAGATTTTGAAGGTTTTAATTCCTTGAGTTCACTTTCAAATTTAACATTTTTAATTTCACTTGTTGAAGCTTCAGTTGAGTTAAATCCTAAACCGGTTTTATCTCCGGATACTCTTTGAATACTTATAATTTTACTAAGTGAGTTACTACTATTTTCAAATTTATCAAGTTTACAAATTTCTTCCCTAAGTTTGTTGTTTTCAGTTTTAAGCTCTTGGCATGATTTACATTCTTCAACAATTTCTTTACCTTTTTCAAGTTGATGTATTTTAATTTTTAGTTCTAGCACTTCATTTTCTAGTTGGTTGTTTATGTATTTTAGTGATTTGTTTTTAGCCATTACTTGTTGTCCTAGTTTACATAATCTATTGTATTCACTATCTAAATCTTTTTCATCTAATGATAAATTTTCATCACTAAAGTATTCGGTTTCGGAACGTACCTCACTTGATGTCTTAGCTATGAGACACTTTTCTTCCTTTGTTGTTTCTTTCTCATCTTCATCGCTATCACTCCAAGCTCCTCCAACAAACGCTCTTTGATTTTGATCTCTTGTCATCATTGGACATTTTCCAATGAGGTGATTCAGATCACCACACTTGAAACACTTTCTCTCATTCTTTCTATACTTATCATCATTATTCTTTTGAGGTGCTCTCCTTTCATCGTGTGGTTGTCTAACGAATCTTCCTCGCCTTTTGAAGAATTTCTTGAAGTCTCTTACGGCCATGGCATATTCTTCGTCATCGCTTTCGGAAGATGAGCTATCTTCGTTGTTGGATTCCTTTCTAGCTTTCAAAGCGATTGACTTGCTTTGTTCTCGTTTTCCTTTAACCATTTCAGAGTCCTTCTTTATAATTGCTTCGTAGACTTTCAAATTTCCAATTAATTCATCAAGTTGTAGTGTTGACAAATTCTTTGATTCCTCAATAGCCGTCACTTTAGCTCGCCATTTTGGGTGAAGAGCTCTAAGAAACTTCCTAACAAAATTCTTACTAGAAAAATTCTCATCAAGTGCTTTTAAACTTGTGATGATAGTGTTAAATCTAGCAAAAGCATTATCAATTGATTCCTCTTCCGGAATCGTGAATTGCTCATATTGTTGAACAAGTAGATCTATTTTATTATCTTTGACTTGATTATTACCTTGGTGAGTTATTAATAAAGAGTTCCAAATTTCTTTTGCGGTTTCACACATAAAGATCTTTTCGTACTCTTTACGTGGTAGCGCATTGTAAATAACCATTTTTGCTTCATTATTTTTAGCAAGTTTTCTTTTTAAATCATCATTTTGTTTTTCAACAGGTACGATTTCATCTTTCTTAGTTTTGGGGTTATTTTGAATAGGTAAAAAGTCACCATTGGTAATAACATGCCAAAGATCTAGATCTTTTGAATTCACATAAGTTTCGAATCGATTTTTCCA
Source organism: Artemisia argyi (assembly GCA_030686995.1). Classification (NCBI taxonomy): domain Eukaryota; kingdom Viridiplantae; phylum Streptophyta; class Magnoliopsida; order Asterales; family Asteraceae; genus Artemisia; species Artemisia argyi. The sequence continues at coordinate 82,084,551 of CM060677.1, read as the reverse complement.
ATATAAAAATCCATCACTTTCAAATAGTGGTGGTCTTTGCATAGATTGCCCTTCTAAATATTTTTCAGATTCCATAGATCATTACAAGTTTTAAAATACAATATATTTTAAAAATCTTGCAAGACGTGGCTCCTGATACCAATTGTGGAAAACTAGAAGGGGGGGTTGAATAGTTTTACGTCCTTTTAAAATTTTTAAAAACAAGTTTGTTTTAAAAACTTCGATTCTAGTTTATGTGATCTCAATACTTGCACTATATGAACAATTATATATTAACGAACTAACTAAGCTAATAAAGTATAGGTAAATAAGTAAGTAATGAAAAGAGTTGTAGAGATCAAACCACAACACAAGAATTTATAGTCGTTCGGCTACAAGGTCACCTTCCTTGTTCCTACTCCACTCCCCGAGTCACCTACTTGAGAGTTTTCTTCACTATGTCAACAAACTCCCTTATGGCGGAGAAAACCTTACACACCAATTTACACACCACAACTACGTCACAACTTGATCACAACTTCTACACAACTTCTTCACACCTATTTTCTTCACACCTATCTTCTTTACACCTTTCTTCTTCACACCAATCTACTACACACCTATCTTCTTCACAACTACACTACTTCACTACTAATCAACTTCTACTTCCTACACAACTTCTATTACTTCTAAACTACTTATTACATACACAACACAACTTCACAAATATATATACACAATGCACAACTACTCGTCAATACTTCTTGAACTTAGTTGTAGAAGGAGTGTTCTTCTTTTGCACTTTGGATGAGGATGGATGAGAAGGGATTGAATCACTTGAAACAAGGATTAATATACAAATGATCAAAGGGTTTTAGAGAGTTTTAGATCTGAAAATTTCGTGCAAAAGGTGAGAAAAATTCCAGATTTAAGGTGGTATTTATAGGCAACAAGTTCTGACAGAGGAGCGTGGCCGGCCCCCTTAAATCAAGGCCGGCCCCCTTAAAATTAAGGGGACCGCCCCTTATAATTAAGGGGGCCGCCATTGTAACGGCAAAAAAAACTTGTCTTTTAGTGGAGAAAGTTTATTTGGTGAAAACTAACTGATTTTGGTTAAAAATTTGAAATCATATATTTAGTATGATTAAAATATTTTTCTTTATTACCAAAAGTGTTTTTCAAAAATATATAATATGTTTAAATAAACTTTGTATTAGTTAATTTAAATACCCCTTTGATCATGAGATGTATTAAACACTTGTTTATTCATACCTTAAGTGATTAAGTTGGATATAGTCATTGCAACAAAATGAAGCTAAGGCAACACTGATAAAGTGTTGTATTATGCCTTTAAAATGTTGCATTATGCACAATGCGACACTTTTCCAAGTGCTACGTTATGTAACGTCGCCTTAGGTATATGCAACACTTATTTTGGATTATGCAACATTTTTCGAAAGTGTTGCTCATGTTTATCAATTTTGATACTTTAATGTGCAACACTTTTTACACTCAAATGCAACACTTATACACACAAGTGCAACACTCTTAGATTCAATAACAACACTTTTCACACTGATGTGCAACACTTCTTCATTTGGAGCCGGTAAGAATACAACACTTTAATGTATCAAGTGCAACATTTTCGGTGTTTTTATCATATTAGTGCAACACTTTTTCTAGTGATTTGTAGCACTTCTATTTCATGCAACACAAAATGTTTAATGTTTATAATACACACTTTTTTCAGCAAGTCTAATATATAAATTGATATTTCCATTCCATAATAGAAATAAATAAATCCAATAAGAAAATATGATATTGTACTTTGAACAAGTTATTTAATGTAAAATAGCTAACACGAAGTTTTGAGGCCCGCGCTACGATGCGGTGCATTTTGTATACAATGTAAAAAACTCGGTTTCTTCCTTAATCGGCTCCTATATCATGTCACCTAGCATGTCCTTGTGCCACGTAACTGTCCATCGGCAGCTTAGCAACCTGCAGTAAAGCATTGCAAACTAATAAACTGTTTTCCTTTGAGACGACAACATCACAACTTTCATCACTTGACTCATGAGATATTTCCATTGAACCAAATGCAGAGAAATCGTAAATGTTACGTAAATGTGGATGCTATAAAAAGTGCAACTCATTAAGATTCATCTCTTGCAACTCTTCTTCCTCATTTGCAACAACTTTTATGTTTCGCTTTTCACTTCCTGGATGGCTTCCAATCCACTAAATGCATACTTGCATTATACAATATACCGATAAATATTAGATGTGACAAATTTGAAGACAAAAAAACCTTGATGAATGAGTAAAGGGGTTGATCTGGATTGTAAAAAAATTTATTGCTAAAATGGTAATGGGTCATTAAGACCCTTTAAAAATACGCGTTCTTTTTTTACTAATAAACATAACGTGTTCATTTGTCACCGCCAATAAATAATAGTGATGGTATAATGGTTCATTAATTCGACAGACCTGGTAGACAAAGCTTGTAGCACTACAACATATACTAATTGAGATGCATACAGGAACCAACAACATCGAGAATCCCTGTTCCAAGAATACAGATCCCATCTTTGAAATTATAGATGCAATCCTGCAGGCGAAGAGATAAACTTTTCATTATAATTGGCATTCTTAGATAAAATAAATGTATTTATTGGTAATAATGTATGAGTATACGTGGTACGAACTGTTAGAACTTTATTGGCATATATATAGGAAGAATTTTTTCACAGTTGTCAAAGGGGAATATAGTGAAAAATTTAACCAAGCTAAGGTCAAATTTTATTTAACTTACACAACAGGTAACCAATTTCTAAGCCAAGCATTAGCGGGGGTCTATAGTGAATAAGTTCATAATGTGGAATTTTGGCATGGGAGAGGATCCGGAAAGGTTAGAACACGTAACCAAACCACACGAAACGTGCTCTACAAACCACACAGGTAAAGATGGAAAGAACATAATACCTCTACAAATCCACGACCAAAACTCATGCCATTTCAAAAGTTATAAGTTCAGGCCAAATGAAGATTGACCGAAAACAAGTTAAAGTGTGTGAAGATGAATATCTTCCTTATGCCACTGTTAATGCAATTACTCATTGGAACAAGTTAAAGCGTAACATCCCCACGTTATTCCATCATTTCAGTCGGTAGAATACTTATATAAACCATAATCTCCATGTTAGTGCGTGTTTGGGATTGTGTTTTGAAAGTGATTATGTATCACAGAATACATAAAATTAAGTTGTAACAAAACGGGCTGCAAGGGGTTGTATTTACTTTCTCTATATACGAAATTGTGATAATTCGAGAATCAAGTGTTTGAATGCTGGGAATAAAGAATCACTTTCAGTGTACCTAAGCAGTAGATACCGACTGCCTTAATCACTTATATAGTCACTAAAAACACAATACCAAACACCCCCACAGATTCAATGACAGTCAAGAGTTTTTGTTATCACCTTTTACCCCCACAGATTCATTCCAACCAAAAGTGTTTTCTGCTTCTATAGTATCCCACAAGCTCCCTTGAACCAGTTTGATATCTCGTCACCATACACCATCCTTATCAGCTCACTACTACAAAAAAGCTCACAGAGCCAGGTTAAACAGGTCATAAAGCCTAGTTTTTCAGACAGGTCGTAAAGGGTGGGGACTCTATGTGAAACACAAACAGAGCCCTATTTCAGAAATGGGCTCTATACTCGGTTAGTCGGTTATACAGCCCGAATTAACTTCTTTAGCTTTTGACATCAAACAATTACAAAAGGCAACTACAATGAATCACATACTAAATTAACATTCTTACAACTCTTTTAGAAAAACCTAAGGAACAGCCACAAGCTATTGAATATACCATTAGAGCCAAGCTTGAGTTATCTTGTTCTTAAGCTTTATTTCTTTCCGATGCATTAAATATAGAAAAAAGCTTTCAAAGTAAAGTTTAGACTTCAAATCCTGCATATATTAGAATTAATCATTAGCATATAATATCGATAATTACCTTAGTCCAAATAAGAAACGAAGAATGCTTAACCTCCGGCAGATATGAAATCCAGATGCTTACTAAAAGATATTATACATATCTGCATTCATATATGATTCAACATAACACAGATGTGTAAACATGTATTTTTTCCATTTCAAAAATCCAATTCAAACATAAAACTATAGTTACATGCATTTAACAATGTGGGAAATAATTTCATCCTAGTCTAGCTTTTCCTTCCCAAGTGCAATAAAACATAAGCAATTGAATCGGCAATTTCAAATAGCCTCATATGACCAGGCAATTTAGATAACCCAAACAGCCTTAGGATATGCTTTCATTAACCATTGGAATTGTAAATAAATCATTAAAGCAACTGATGGCATAAATTCTTTTTGCCCATCTATGATCATAAGTACGAATAACAAGTACATATTTAAGATAAGTTGGTCCAAAACCCATTTAATTAATATAAATTGGGCACTTTACACCGACAAACTAAGATGAGCAAATGTAAACTACGGATACATTTTTGGCTAAGTACTTATTGCACCTTCCTTTGATATTGTTCAAGTTTCTTCAAAACCATAAATGTAACTGGACCAAAGCATATGCACACTAATTTCTAAGATTTAAAGATGGGGAATAGAAAAGATGGAGGATTACCGATTTTGTTTCAAGTACTAACGTAACAACAATAAGTTATAAAATTACAAAACATCAATTACCTCTCTGCAATTAGGTCTATAAATTTCACCCTAAGTTCTAATTAAGGCTAAAACAAAGTAACAAATGCCCATAAATAGATAAGCCTACAACTAACCAAAGCCTAAAATTAAAATGAACTTTTTGAATTCATATGAATATAAGATGAAATTTACAAATTTACCTGATGCAAAACAATGCAATTGTGTGATAACGTCACACTAAGTTGAGTGTTGTGTATACTTCAGGGTTTTTATAAACGAATTTGAAAGGAACGAGAGAGTGGTTATTATTATGTCACTTGGAGAAAAGGGAGATGCAGTTTTACTCACGGTTATACAAATTGTGTTACGAGGCGGGGCGGGGCATGCTAATTGGGTTACGGGGCGGGTTTGGGGATTAAACGGGGATTTTAATCGGGTTTGGGGCGGGGAGCGAGGAATCCTCGCCCCGCCCTGCCCGATTAATATATACACATATACAAATATATCTATACCAATATAGTATTTTTTTAGTATTTACGTAATAAAAAAATATTACTCTAATATTGTTAGTTTTTTTTATATATTTTTAAGAATGCAAAATTGTGATAGAAACTCGTTTAGCGTAATATTTTTAGGTCTTAATTTTTTGCCGTATAATTTATCATTATTTATGTATAATACTATAGTTGAAAACTTAATAAAGTTATTTGTAATTGATTGTTAATAGGTTCGTTATTGCTAACAGTCTAAAAAAACAATAAATGCGAAATGACGCGGCTTTGGTCGACAATTGCACCTAAAGAGGACATTCTGATAAGATCCCCAATTAATACGGGTCGGGTTTGGGGGACCATCATGCCCCAACGAGGCACCCCGATGGGGATCGGGGCAGGTTTGGGTAGAACTTTGGTAATCGGGTTTGGGGATGGGGATGCCCCAAACATGCCAATGTTGAAAAACAACAAGACTAAGAACACGCGAATAGTGGCTAGTTTAACAGCCGGACAAAATGTCACATCGTAGTCAACACCAAGTTGTTGATTGTTCCCATTAGCTACACAACGTTCTTTGTACTTGTTTAAAGATCCATCTGCAAAATGATTGTACTTAAACAACCACATGGAACGAACTATGTTCGCGTCCGATGGTCGTGGCACAATAACCCCAGTATTATTTTTAATTAGAGCACTATTAGAACCAACTTTAAAATGAGTGACCATAGGGTGAGTGGATATTCAGGTTGGACGAGTGTTAGGTACATTTGGGTTTGTGACGAGAGGAGGGAGTGGGTTGGGTTGGACGGGAGTAGTGATGAGTGTGTAAATACTCATCATTTTTATCGTATCTGAACTGCCAAAACATCCAAAAACACTCAAAAACGCATCAAAATACAGAAATTATTACAAAAAGTGTGTTTTATATGTTTTAGATGCAAAACGTTTAAAAACAAATGAAAAACGAACAAAGTTTGCATAATTGGCAGTTTCAGTCCCTCAAGTTTCAAAAATTGACAAAACTAGTCCCTGGAAGTTTAAAACGAAAGAAAAGTCAACCCAAAGTTTTTAAAAGTCAAAAAATTATCAAATTTAGGCTTTAGGTGAAAAGTTTGAGAAAATTACATGTTTGATCCCTGAAAATCCAAATTGACATAAAAGGTCCTTGATAATTCAAAGATTGTCAAAATTAGTTCCTGGTCAAAATAATTCAAAGAAAAGTCAACTTGAGTCCTTGGGAAATCAGAAATATTAATTTTAGTCCTTGGGTGTAAAGTTTGGATAAATGTCAGTTTTGGTCCTTCAACTTTACAAACTTGTAAATTTTGGTCCCTGGTGCTTTAAAATGAAAAATATAAATTTTGGTCCTTGTTCTAATGAAACTTGACAACTTTGGTCCTTGTCACAATTTTGGAAAATGTGAAACTTCAGCCCTTCATCTTGTGGTGTTTTACATTTTTGGTCCTTAATGGTTACAATTACTAAGCCAAACGGATCACCCTTATATTATTACCCCAATGACCAGGCCTGATCCAACAGCCCACCCCTTCCACCTTATTACTCCAATCCACCCAAGCCCAAAACAAAAACACCCTCAGCCCACTCACCACCATAGCCCACTCCCCCGTTTTTTTAAATATAACCTTCGGTCAAACTTTGACCTCCCATCCTTTGACCCCGTTTAACCTTCCACCTCCTTCCCCACTTGGTACCCTGCTACAAACCAAAACCAACACCATCATATCCCTAGGCCTGTTTCACCTCTCCAACACTCCACCCCCCTCCTATGCACTCCAAACCAAACACAAACCTCCAAAGTCCCCTCTGGCACCAATAATCAAGGAAAAATCCAAATTGCCATTTTGGCGGCAAAACCTCATCAAGGGCCAAGATCTTTCTAAAGCCATCCAATGGCTCACAGAGGTGTGGGAAAATACTTGTGGACCTCCAGGACTCTTATAAGTGAAGAAAAAATCAAGGAAGAGGGGAGTAGTTGTAGTAGTAGTTCTAGGTTAGTTTAATGTACTGTAGCTTTCAATTTTAGTTAAATATTTCAAATTCAGTTGTAATTGTTAATTAAGAACCATTGTACTGAGTAACTTTTAGTGAGTTAAAAACTTGTGTTAAGCTTTAATTTCAACATCTCAGTTTTAATTTTAATTTTGTATTTTCAAGTAAAAATTCCATATTGTTGCTGAGGTGCTTTAAGTTGTTGTTCCTGGTTAGTTTAAGCTCAGTTGAGCTTATCTATGAGCTTTCTCAAGTATTTTAAGCATTTTCAGTCAATATCCAAAAAGAAAAGAAAAACAGTTAATAAATAAATAAATTAGTGAAAAACAAGAAAAAGAAAAAGGAAAGAAGCAGAGAAGTATGGAAGTGGTTTAGAAGTCTCAGGGAGACAGTAGGATAAGGACACATGATCTTTGTTTGGTTTTGAGCAACAAGGGTCCATTGTAAGTTTGCAATTTCAGTTCAAGTATCAATTTTTTTTTATATTGTGATTCTCAGTGTAGTGGTTATATGTGGTTCATGTTTATTTGTTTGTGTTTACAGTAGTCTAGGATAATCTTAAAATTCAATTTCAAGGTTTAGATTGTAGGATTGCTCCTTTAATCATCAAACAGTACCAAAATAGGGGTGTTTGGTTCATGCCAGTACACTGCTCTTAGGATGTTTGTTGTTGTTGATTTTGATTGCATCCATTTACCTTAGTATAATGTAGATCTATTAAACCTTCAAAACCAAGTTCCACAAGCCTAAAGTCAAAAATCACCTCCTATCCTCATGACAGTTAACTGTCATGGGTTTTAGGTTCCAAGATCTTCCATATTAATCTATTGTATGTTTATATAGCTTTAGATAATCTTATTATAGCTTAATATAATTGTTTCAACCATTTGAGATCAAACAAAACTCAAGAAAGTCAAAATAGCAAGTTTCATAGAAAAAGTCAAAAGTAGCATATCAGATTTTTCCAATAATTCAAGGAATACTTGTGATTTTTCTGTTTGGTATTAAGCCTTGAATTTTTCAGCAATTGTTGTCCCCCACCTCATCTCCATGTTCCTATCTTTCTTTTATTTTTAAGAATTTTTCTGTGGGCCCCATTCTTCTCCAAAGTAGGCTGCAGGGCAGCCTGATTACCCTGCACATCAGACACCACAGTCACCACCACCACTTTGGTGGTGGTTTGTGGCCACTTCAGTGTTCCTTATGCCACTATTTTTGTTCCTTTCAACTCACCCCATGGTAGGCTCTTATGTTTGACCAGTGGTTTGACCTAGATACCTATGGACCCCACTTGGAATTGTCCATGAAGTTTGTCCCATTTTCTGGTTTGAAATAAGTTTCCATGTGCTTATTTGGAAGCTTATTGCTTATTCTGTGATCTCATTTAGCTTTTTCCAGCTTATACCTGTTCATCCAACTTATTGGAACCTAATTCATCCAGAGTGGGTCCCACTCTTGGTCATTTTAGCTCATTTCACCATTTGGTCAAACAAAGTCAACTGTTGGCTTTTTGCTCTCCATTTAGCTTATTTTCAAAGTTATAAAAAGTTTGTTTTCACAAAAGTTTATTGTTTTCAGTTGTAAAAAAGATTGGGAAAAGAAAAATCCAGAAAAAACAAAGTAATTTTAAGTGATAGTTTCTATTTAATTTTATTTAAATTTTATTTTTCATTTTTATATTTTTATTAAGTACTTAGCTTTTTTATATTTTTATTAAATTCCTAATATATTAAAGTAGTTATAATAATTTTTTCAGATTTTTATCTTTTCATTTAGTATTTATTAGAATTAATCTTAGTTTTATTAATTATTAATTAATAATTAGTTTAAAATAGCATAATTAGTTTTTATTAAGTAAAACCTAGTTTTTATATTTTTTATAGCTTTTATATGTTATAAAATAATTTTAGAAATTTTATTAGAATTTTTACTGTTCATTTGCTAATTTTCTTAATTTAAAATAGTTTAATTAGGTAATTAGTAATTAATTAGTAATTAATTAATTAAAAACCACAAAAAGACAAAAACACTTATTTTTATTTTTAAAACTTATTTTTAGTTATTTTATAATTTTAGAAATTTTATTTTCATTTTTCTAGTGCTTAATTAATATTATATTGTATTTAAGTATTTTAATTATTAATAATTAGTAATAATTAGTATTTAATTAATATTAAATAATTAATTAGTGTTAAAATTTATTTTCTTTTTCTAAAAATTTTCTTTTACCCTTAGGTTTGTAAAAAAGTCATTTTCACCCCCTGGGTGTTTTCAGATCTCAGATTTCACGTTTTATTTTGTACGTTTACGTTTTATTTAAACGTGAACGTACGCGTTTAAGGTTTTAAACGTTTCTGGGTTTTCAAACTTTCCAGTTTTGTTAATATAGTGTATTTAAGCTATTATCTTTCATATTCCAGTAGTGTAATCATCACAACTCACTTATACCCTTTCCTGTCCAAATTCACCCGATCACAAACCCGTTTTTATACCATCCACACCTCGTCGGGACATAACGACCCGGGGAAACCCTATATTTCCACGGAGATTGATTCTAAGCTGTTTGACTATTATAGTTGACCATTCACAAGTGGTTGACCAATAATCGTCTGACGGTTTAGCACCAATCAAATTTTGGCGCCGCTGCCGGGGCGGTTGTGCGCGTATTCTACACGGTTTTACAGATTAGTGAATCTGGATATACATTCATTGTATATTTACCATCCCTTGTTCATATTTTCTTATTTCAAAAATAAAACAGTTCCTGAAAACTTTGTAAAATTAGTTTTCAACGAACACAAAAACACAAAAAGATTTTCTTTCTTACAAAATGTTTTCCAAAAATACCAAAAATATTCATCTTTACCCTCCTACCTTTTTGATTCTTCATCCCTTTACCCTCCAACTGCGGTGATGTATTAACCAAATGGGATAAGGATTAGTATTAGCCCAAATATTATTGGTTTAGGATTAGCCCATTTTGTTAGCTTCTTTATCAAGTCATTACGTAACCTATATATATGGCATATTTAAAGTTAAGCACTTTGTATTATCTAATATTGACAAAGTTGATTGGTCTAATTTATCTTATATCAGAATTTTTTTCTTATGTTGAGTTATTTTACATACTAAAATTTTCTTACATATCAAGGATCTCATCTCCATCATTCATCAAAAAATAAATGAATGGCTAAGATTAAAAACATTTTAACATTTCAAATATTTTTTTTATAATTTAAATATCTCTTAAACCGTTAATCATTAAACGAAAATAATTGCACCATTACGACAATAATTTAATTATCTTTCTATAAACGAGCACTTTGATATACTTTTGATAAAATTATTTTTTTCGTGTTTTTCAATTTTTTTTTCGATACTGAAATTTGCATGAAAAAATCACATGTGATATTACTGTTAAATCATATATGATATGTAATATCACATGTGATATTAGTGTTAAATCATATATGATATGTAATATCACATGTGATAAATCACATATGATTTTTTAATGCAAATTTCAGTAATGAAAAAAAAAGTAAATAACACGAAAAAAAATTATTTTATTGAGACCATATCAAAGTGTCTATCTATAATAGAAAGATAATTAAATGCTCGTCGTAACGCTATATTTTTTTTTCGCTTAACGATTAACGGTTTGAAAGATATTAATATTTGAGAAAAAAGGATGAAAGTGAGTTTTTAAAATTGTTAGGATTAATCTAATCAATTAGATCAAATAAAGATGGAGGATAGAGATTAATCCATTTGTATGTAAAAAAAATTTGGTCTTCTTTCTTAAATTTTAGTTATATAGAAGAATTCTTTTACTATACTTAAAAATTTTTTTATTTATAATTTATTTATTTATTATTTTTTTACAGTTGTATATGGTTTAAATAGTTACTAAACTTATACAAATAAAATAAAATAATAACTCACCGATTTGTTTTTTTAACCATTATCCCAAGCGGAATTTTAGATATGGTCAACCAACTCATAAGAATATTGTTTTTAAAATGTTTATTTTGATATTATTTAGCTTTTTTTATGTCAATTTCTTCTTTAATATACTTTTATTTGTCACAGTTATTAAACTCTGTCAAATTAGACATGCTAGAATAAATTAAGCAAATGGAGAGAATGTGTAAATGGCGCCAAATTATGTCAAACATGGAGACATGGAGTACGTGGTTAGATATGATTACCAGTCTAGTTTATAGGGAAAAATGGAGGGAATGTGAAAAAAATATGGCGCTAAATATTTCAAGTATTATTTTGGGTTCCATTTAATGAATTTGAAACAATGGAGGGAATGTGAAAGAAATGTGGTGCTAAATCTTTCAAGTATTATTTGGGTTCCATTTAATGAATTTGAAATAATGGAGCCAATCTATGTATTCGAGTTAGGTAATTGCGCATTGATATATGCATGTGGGCCAACTTAGGTTAAGTGTTGCAATAGATTGTAAAATGTGCAACATTTTAGAAATTTTGTTGCATTAGACTATTAGAGCTTTAAATGCGACACTTTGTTATAAACTGTCGCCTTATTAGGAATTTTAACAAAAAGGCAACACATTTTGGAAGTGTTGCTTCAAAAGTGTTGCATCAGGCTTGTTTTGTAGTAGTGAGTGATATAAACTAGCTTAATACTTGTTTACGTAGTAATCTTACTTTTGATGATTTTAGATTTTGTGATCGTCAAAACATAGAGATATCGAAAAATATAAATAACGTTTTCGTGCATTATTTATGTCATCAATATTTAAATCACATTCTCTCCCCAGATCATAAATTTCAAACCTTTTGAGATTGTGATCCCCATTGATTTAAATATGACAAAAATACACCGTTGGTCCCTAAACTTTCCACAAACCGTCACCATGGCCCTTAACTTTTCAAAATCGTCGCCTGGCGTCCAAAACATGGGAATTAGAGGCCGAATGCGTCCCTTGACCACTTTTGTCTTGGTCAACGCTTATGTTTTGGTATATTCGCAATGGCATAATAGGCAAACTACATTTTTCACCACACTATGGTTAAATCAACTAAGAGTGATAGTTTAGGGAGCAACTAAGAACTATGCTTTGTGGAACTTGAGCCTATCTTTTCTAATACGCTAGTTATAATTCGCGCGAAACCAATTAACCCACAAACCAAACACATTTACACACCATAATAACACACACCCTTATCCAGACACCCATTTCCAGAAGTCAAAGACCCAACTAAAATTCCAACATTACAATGTCTTTTGGAGACAATGTGATCATTGATATGGCAGATTATATCAGCAACATGCCAGATAACGTGACCACTAATATTATGAACCGATTGCCACTAAAAGATGCGGTAAGGACCGGTAGTTTAGCCAGAAGCTGGAGGTTTAAGTGGACTTTGCTGACCGATGTCATAGTTGATGAGGATTTGTTTTACTATTTAACAAATACTTGTGATGGGAGGCATATTACTAGGCTTTTACTTCAGCTTATTAGGCCAGTAAGAAGGTTTGTGTTTTTCGTAGAGGCCAAAACCCTATTTGGACACGACGACTTGCATTATGAAGACATTCATGACTGGATTTTGTTTTTGGCTCGGGTCAGAGTTGAGGAGGTCACAATTCGAAACTGGTATGCTGATCTAGTTTCTTTGCCAACCCAACTTTACTATCGTCAAGAGTTGACATTTCTAAAACTTCATTGTTGCACTTTTCCCACTATGACAAGTTTTAGGGGTTTTCCAAAGCTACTCAACTTAGAATTATGTAATGTCAATTTTCATAGTGGTACAGTTTGGGACTTAGTTGCTGGTTGTCCCTTGCTTGAGTCTCTAAAATTGGATCATTGTAATACAAACGAAATGAGACTATGGGATATTGCAATTCTTAGGAATTTGAAGACGTTAAATTTGTCATTTGGTATTTGGAACCATCCTATGACAATAACAACTTCCAATATCTTTCAGTTGTCAAATGTTCCTAAACTTGAGACCCTTACCATGGATTTTGAAGACTGCAATGTAAGACCTATTCTTCGCGTTTTCTACTTCAACTTACATAATGTTAAAGTAATTTCTAACATTGATGCAATGTTAGCTTTGAAACTAAAGAAAATTCGTCCTTTTGTAGTTGTTGGAAGAAGGTAGATCCTGGATGAGTGTCCGTGTGACCTTTCTATCCCTCAAGACTGTTGAGATATATGGGGTCGATTTTGGTAATAAGGCAATGGTTTCATTGATCGTTAAAATGATTCGTGGGTCTCCAAATATGCAAAGGCTAGTAACCAAGGTAAGTGGAATGCATATGTATTAAAGACATCCTATTAAATTCCAATGGTTGTGCATATGAACATTTCTCTCATTTTGTAGGCCTTATACATGTTTACTTATGTACCTTTGGAGATTGATTCATTTGATGTACCCATCAACAGAATGACCACGGGGCAGCTTCAAACTGTGGTGTTTGATTGGTGCTAAACAGTCAACCTAAATTGACCAAGGATATGGTCAATAAGGTCAAACTCCCTAGGCTCAATGATCCTCAGAATATAGTGTTTCCCCGGGTCGTTATGTTTCGACGAGGTGTGGATTGTATTCAAACGGCTTGTGATCGGGTGAATCTGGACGGGAAAGGGTTTGTGATTGATTATACTAAGGAATCTACAAAGAAATAGCTTAAATAAGCTATACGAATAAGACTGGAAAGTTGGAAAAACCAGAAACGTTTAAAACCTAAAAACGCGTACGTTCAGTTTAAATTACGTAAACGTACAAAATAAAACGTGAAAACTGAAATCTGAAAACCCCTAGGGGGTGAAAATGACTTTTTTACAAACCTAAGGATGAAAGAAAATTTTTAGAAAAAAGAAAATAAATTTTTACACTATTTAATTATTTATTATTAATTAATTAATAATTATTAAACACTTAACTAGTTTTAATTAATTTAAATTATTAAAAATAACAAACTAACTTAGAAAATTAAGAAATTTTTTACAAATCTAATTAACCATCATAGGAATCCTAAAAATTATAAAAAGTTTGTTTTATAAGTTTTTACACTATTTTACTAATTATTATATTAAATATTAATTAATTACTAATTAAACTATTTAAATTCTAAAAATTACAAGATGAATAGGAGAAATTACAAGAAAATTCCGAAAAATGTTTTATAACTTATAAAAGCTAGAAAAAATATAAAAACTAGGGTTTACTTTATAAAAACTAATTTTGCTATTTAAAACTTAAATATTAATTAATTACTAATAAAACTAATATTAAATCTAATAAATACCAAATGATAATATAAAAATCTGATAAAATTACTAAAAATAATTTAAGGTAAAAGGTAATTAATAAAAATATAAAAATAGAAGGTGCTTAATAAAAATCTAAAAAGGAGAATTAAAATTTAAATTACATTAAATAGAAACTATCATTTATAGTTAATATTTGTTTTTCTGGATTTTTCTTTCACAAAACTCTAAAAATACTTAAAACATAAAACTTTTGTGAAAACAAAATTTTCAAAGCTTAAAAATAAGCCAAATGCAAGCTAAAAAGCTTGACAGTTGACTTATGTTGACCAAAAGAGAAATTAAGCTCAAATGAGCTTAAGTGGGACCCACAATGGTAAATTCTGATTCAAATGAGTTAATTGGACATGAATGAACAAGAACCAAAGAGTTTATACCACAGAATAAGCTAATAAGCACTAATTAAGCACTTGGATATACCACAGCCAACACATAAATGGGACAAGGTTCATGGGATGATTCAGGTGGGGTCCACAAGGTCTGAGGTCAAACTTATGGTCAAAACTTGAAGAGTGCTAGGAGGGGGGTTGGGAGGAACCAAGTGGGGCCTGTGGGACCCACTGTGGTGGCCAGAAACCACCACCAAAGTGGTGGTGTTGGGTGGTCTGTCTGTGCAGCATGGGACAACCTCCCCCTGCAAGTGAGTTTGATCCAATGTGGGGCCCAGTGAAAAAAATCACAAAAATGAAAGGAGTATGGGAATCAAAAGATGAGGTGGTAAACTATAAGTTGTGAAAAGCACAATGTCTGAATCACATCACAAAAATCTCTAAAAATCCTACAAGTTTTGGAAAAAACTGAAAACATGCAATTTGACTTTTCAAGCTATGATCCTACTTTGACTTATGTGGATTTCTGATGATCATTACTGATTTACATGGAAGTAATAAGCTATATTAAGACTAAGTTAAGTTACTTTAACAACTTATAAAGAGATTTGAGTGATTATGGGTCCTAATTGTCCAACAGTGGACTGCTATGGTGTCCTAGGTTGGATTTTGACTTTGTTCAAAGAAAGACTAGATTTTAAACCTTAACTTGACCTATATTAACCTAAGGTAGTATACTAGAACCACAATAACCACCAAATTACAACTAGAACATAGGTTGAAGCCCTGAACCAAACACCCCTAAAGCCTTTGACTGTTGAGAGTTTGAGGTCATAATTGTAACTAAAAGCTAACCTATTGATGCAAACTAAAGAAATAAGCTAAGTGGAATAGTTACAAGCTATTTGGGATAGAAAATGACGACAACAACAAACTTAGGCATAAACAAGTACTTGAAATTAGTATATGATCCACAACAATGATTTATGGTGAGAATTGAAGATGCAAACCTCAAATCAGCACCATAAAGCTCATAAGAGCTTGTCACCAAGCTAAATGAGACAGGAAGCAATTTCAAACACCCTTCTGAATCACCTTGCTACTTTCATACCCTTCAGTTGACTTTCATTGACTTTTTGATTTGTTGTAATAAAACTAAGTTTAAACACAACTGAGTTCACAAAAAGCTATACTTAGCTTGAATGAACTCAGTGAAAAGAGGGTGAGGCTTATGAGAGCTTGTTTAAGCGCAATGGAGTTTTTAGTCTCTATAATAAAATGTAAATGTGAATAATATACAACAAGAACAGAATTGCTTTGATTA
Source organism: Artemisia argyi (assembly GCA_030686995.1). Lineage (NCBI taxonomy): Eukaryota > Viridiplantae > Streptophyta > Magnoliopsida > Asterales > Asteraceae > Artemisia > Artemisia argyi. Next base: position 82,068,395 of record CM060677.1, on the reverse strand, counting down.
AAAGGATAATTTTAATACTAAAACAGAGATTACAAGACTAAATTAGAAAATGATCAACTAAGTTAAATTACATTCAACCTAAATTACACTAAGAAAAATAAAAACTAACTACTGCTCTAATCATCTTTCTTCTGCTTTCTTTTTTTCACTTTTATAGCACCTGGGGCATCACACTTCCTTTCCCACTTCAATTCAAGCCCTTGGATGGCTTTAATCAATCCCAGCCGTTGAAATTTGTTTTGGCGGGAAAAATTGCAATTGGCAGTTTGAGTGGGGTTTGGTGAAATATTAATGAGGGGGGTTGGTTTGGTGAGTTGAGTGTTTGGTGGAAAAGAGGAGGGGACATGGGGGAGCAGGGAGCGTGAAAGCTGGGGAAGAAGAAGGGTGAACAGTGGTGGTATTTGGGAAGGATTTTGACCGGGTATTTTTGTTTGGCCAGGGAATCAGGTTTGGGCTTGGATTGGTTTTATGGATTTGGTTTTGGGTAAATAAAAACAAGGGTCCGTTTGGTTATTTGTATCACAAGGACCAATGGTGTAATTTTGATGAAAATGAGGGACCAAAATTGCAACTGCTCCAAAGTTATTTCCAAGGACCATTGTTGCCAACTTCAATAGTATGAGGACCCATGATGATAATTTTTCACTTTAAAATACCCGGGGACCAATTTTGACAAGTTTGCAAAGTACCGGGACCAAACATGTAATTTCCACAAACATTTTACCCAAGGACCATATTTGCCAAAATAAGTAACCACAAGACCAAATTGATTTTTCTTTCAAAAATATCCCACCAGGGACCAAATCTGCCAAAGTTTGAAACTCTAGGGACCAAAATGTAAATTCTCAAAACTTTTCCAATTTTTCACCAAAGGACTAAATATGACAACTTGTGATTTCAAAAGGACCTTTGGTGAATTTTCTTTTAAAATATGTGCTCAGGGACTATTTTTGCCAATTTTTGAAAGTTGAGGGACTGAAACTGCCAATTTTGCAAACTTTGTACGTTTTTCATCTGTTTTTACTCATTTTGCATCTAAAACATATAAAACACAATTTTGGAATATTTTTAGTATTTTGATGCATTACTGAGTGTTTTTGTATGTTTTTGCAGTTCAGAATGACCAAAAATGATGAGTGTTTGAGCACTCATCAATCCCCCACACTAAAATATTGCTAGTCCCTAGCAATAAACTGTTTTGAAAACTTAATGTATTTTAATCTCTTTACCAAAAGCCATTACTTCTGGAGTAGCCAAATGTATCAGTTCAAGTAAGAACTATGGTCCACCTAATAACCATGTGATTTTGAGCAAACCACCAGCTATCAACGAATTTGATTAGTCTTTACCAAAAGTCGTTTGCTTCTGGACTAGCCAACTCTTGATGGACAAAGTCAACATCTTGGTGAGCTAATTACCAATTATGGTTTTTTCACTGCCTTTACCACAAGCCATAATCTTGCGGGCTAGCCAACTCATTCGCTTTTTAGGATATGGCGAGTTGATTTACCATACAATTTTGGGCAAATTGCAAGCCGTCAATGGATTTGAGATATCTTTACCAAGAGCCGTTTGCTCCTGGATTAGCCAATCCTTTTGTCGTTTAGACATGGCGGACTGATAACCACAAAAATTTTGAAGCACAAGTGAACATTTTTTTTAAAAATTTTTGAGATTTTGGCCAAAAACGGGGGTACTAGACAGTAAAATGTGATAAAATTCGCTAGAATACCCCCCCCCCCCCCCCCCACACACTTAGAATGAATATTGTCCTCAATATTCAAAGTCCTGGCTATTATGCCGACTTTTTGAACGTAAAAAGGCAACATTACAAGCTAAATGTGGAAACACCATTTTGTTTTCCACTTTATTGGTAACCAAAGCAGGGGTAACTCCCCCACACTTAGGGTGAAAACCCTAAGTACATGCTACTGTTTTTGTTTACCGAGTCGCTAGCTTGACTCGACCCCGAATTCATTTGTCCTTGGGGAAGCATGATGTGGAAGAAGCAATCTCAATCGGACTTTCATTCAAGATGTTTGGACAAACATTTGAAGCACATGAAAGTTCCACACAGATGAGATATAATCCCGGCTCAAGATATTGGTAAATGAAAATGCCGGGATCAAAGATAGTGTCTTCATTCCCGAAGGAGTGAAGAAGAGAAGAAGTCACCTTATAGGTGAAGAAAAGGAAGAAAACCATGATGAAAATCATGATTTGATATTCTTCCTCGAGATCAGGCTCATTAGCCTGAATTTAGATTTCAAAGGTTAAGCTAAAAAATATCCTGGGAGGGTGGGTGGGAATTTTCAAATCCTCATGATTGAGTGCATCTCCCCCCGGGCTATCAAACTCCGGAGGAGTCATGATATGATGAGTGAGTTCACCGGAGAACTCCTCATGAAGAGAATCTTTCACAAGATGTAAATCCGTGAACTCATGTTCCGGAATAGACTCATCACAATCCTCATTCTGAGTATCAAAGATTGGATTATCATAAATCAAAGTGAATTCAGATTCGAATTCAAATAGAGGATTGGTGAGAGTAGTATTGAAAGTTTCGGGAACAAAGAGATTATTATTCTCTATTGGACTGTTGGGATCATAAGTGAGTGACGGATCATGATATAGGAGACTTTCAATTTCTCCGAGATCGGCTTCGAAATCGAGGAGACCATCATCACTTTTCGATGAAAGTGGATTGATGTGAGTAAGTTCATCGGCGAACTCCTCAAGAAGAGGATCAACATCAGACTGTGGGAGTGATGCCTCAATATACTCAATGTCTCCATGAGATGTACAATCATCATTAAAATATGAGAAAGTCTCAAAATGATCGTTTGAACACTCAAGAGGGGAAGGTAAATCACACACATGATCAAAAGTTCCCTGTGACTCTCCTGGGATTGGGACAAGGATCTCAACACTAGACTTTATTAATTCGTCTGATTCCTTATCAGGAACAGTGCTAAGATGCTCATCCCCCATGTTCAGAGAGTGAGTGTGAACTTCAGGTGTGATAGCAGTTGTTTGAGATGGAATCTCAACTGCTCGGATATCCACTGATGAACTTGATGAAGCTTTGTAAAATTGAAGGATATCAAGTGTATCTTCATCATCACTGTCATCAGGAATAAAATGGAACTAAGAGCTAGATCTGGCTGCTTTTTCTTTTGCAATTGATTCCCTAACTGATTTTTCATAGGCATCTTGGGAATTTATTCTAGCAGCCCGCTCTTCAGCTAACAATTCTGCCATGGATTTCTCATGTGAATTTTGAATGAAAGAACATTGTGGTGATGGGGATTTGTCAAAACCGAAAGGTTGACATTGATAATCATCATGAGGACCCCCACAATATACACAAGAAAAACTAGGAGCATTTTGAAATGCTGTGCTATTCAACTCCTCCTTAAGTTCTTTTAAGATTTCAAGAGCCTTTAGACAAAGGCCTTGCTGAGCTTCTTGAGGAGTTGTGTGAATCATTTGGTACTGTGGAGGTGGGTCTGAAAACAAATGGTCGTAATTGTTACAAGGAAATGGATTCCTTGTTTGACAATCCGAGCTAGAGTGTGGACCTCCACAGTAATCACAACAGTAAAACTGATGTGGCCATGGGTTGTATGTGCTAGAGTCATAATTGTTATCAGGAAACTGCTCATAGACAAGCGTGTTTCCCGATTGACAATCAGAACTATAATGTGAATCACCACAGTACTCACAACAGTAAAACTGTTGAGTCTCATGGTGTGGTAACTGATGGAATGAATCAGTCGTGTCATGGTAGGAATAGGGATTCTGGTTATAGACAGACCCATTTCCTGACTCTACCATGCCACAACCGGGGCAATTACCACCATTATAAGAACTACCACACCACTGGCAAATCAGATGGTGTGGATGAGACATAGAAAGAATCAAAAGTTCATAGAGGGGTAGGGATGAAGAATCAAAGACGTGGGAGGGTAAAGGAGAATGTTTTTGGATTTTTGGATAAACATTTTGTACAAATAAGAAAGAAAATGTTTTTGTGTTTTTTGTGTTCGTTGAAAACTGATTTAAAATGTTTTCGGGAACAGTTTTGTTTTTATAAGAAAATAAGAAGATAATATGAACAAGGGTGGTAAATATACAATGGATGTATATCCCGATTCACTAATACGCAAAACCGTTTAGAATAGCGCGCACACCTCCCTGGCAGCGGCCCCAAAAATTGATTGGTGCTAAACAGTCAACCTAAATTGACCAAGGATATGGTCAATAAGGTCAAACTCCCTAGGCTCAATGCTCCGCAGAATATAGTGTTTCCCCGGGTCGTTATGTCCCGACGAGGTGTGGATTGTATTCAAACGGCTTGTGATCGGGTGAATCTGGACGGGAAAGGGTTTGTAATTGATTATACTAAGGAATCTACAAAGAAATAGCTTAAATAAGCTATATGAATAAGACTGGAAAGTTAGAAAAACCAGAAACGTTTAAAACCTAAAAACGCGTACGTTCAGTTTAAATTACGTAAACGTACAAAATAAAACGTGAAAACTGAAATCTGAAAACCCCAGGGGTGAAAATGACTTTTTTACAAACCTAAGGATGAAAGAAAATAAATTTTTACACTATTTAATTATTTATTATTAATTAATTACTAATTATTAATTACATAACTAGTTTTAATTAATTTAAATTATTAAAAATAAAAAACTAACTTAAAAAATTAAGAAAAATTTTACAAATCTAATTAACCATCACAGGAATCCTAAAAAATTATAAAAAGTTTATTTCATAAGGTTTTACACTATTTTACTAATTATTATATTAAATATTAATTAATTATTAATTAAACTATTTACATTCTAAAATTACAAGATGAACAGTAGAAATTACAAGAAAATTATTAAAATGGTTTTATAACTTATAAAAGCTAGAAAAAATATAAAAACTAGGGTTTACTTTAAAAAAACTAATTTTTCTATTTAAAACTTAAATATTAATTAATTACTTATAAAACTAATATTAAATCTAATAAATATCAAATGATAATATAAAAATCTGACAAAATTACTAAAAATACTTTAAGGTAAAAAGTAATTAATAAAAATATAAAAATACAAGGTTCTTAATAAAAATCATAAAAGGAAAATTAAAATTTAAATTACATTAAATAGAAACTATCACTTATAATTAATATTTGTTTTTCTGGATTTTTCTTTTACAAAACTCTAAAAATACTTAAAACATAAAACTTTTGTAAAAATAAAATTTTCAAAGCTTAAAAATAAGCCAAATGCAAGCTAAAAAGCTTGACAGTTGACTTATGTTGACCAAAAGAGAAATTAAGCTCAAATGAGCTTAAGTGGGACCCACAATGGTAAATTCTGATTCAAATGAGTTAATTGCACATGAATGAACAAGAACCAACGAGTTTATACCACAGAATAAGCTAATAAGCACTAATTAAGCACTTGGATATACCACAGCCAACACAGAAATGGGACAAGGTTCATGGGATGATTCAGGTGGGGTCCACAAGGTCTGAGGTCAAACTTATGGTCAAAACTTGAAGAGTGCTAGGAGGGAGGTTGGGAGGAACCAAGTGGGGCCTGTGGGACCCACTGTGGTGGCCAGAAACCACCACCAAAGTGGTGGTGTTGGGTGGTATGTCTGTGCAGCAGGGACAACCTCCCCCTGCAAGTGAGTTTGATCCAATGTAGGGCCCAGTGAAAAAAATCACAAAAATTAAAGGAGTATGGGAATCAAAAGATGAGGTGGTAAACTATAAGTTGTGAAAAGCACAATGTCTGAATCACATCACAAAAATCTCTAAAAATCCTACAAGTTTTGGAAAAAACTGAAAACATGCAATTTGACTTTTCAAGTTATGTTCCTACTTTGACTTATGTGGATTTCTGATGATCATTACTAATTTACATGGAAGTAATAAGCTATATTAAGACTAACTTAAGTTACTTTAACAACTTATAAAGAGATTTGAGTGATTATGGGTCCTAATTGTCCAACAGTGGACTGCTATGGTGTCCTAGGTTGGATTTTGACTTTGTTCAAAGAAAGACTAGATTTTAAACCTTAACTTGACCTATATTAACCTAAGGTAGTATACTAGAACCACAACAACCACCAAATTACAACTAGAACATAGGTTGAAGCCCTGAACCAAACACCCCTAAAGCCTTTGACTGTTGAGAGTTTGAGGTGATAATTGTAACTAAAAGCTAGCCTATTGATGCAAACTAAGGAAATAAGCTAAGTGGAATACTTACAAGCTATTTGGGACAAAAAATGAGCACAACAACAAACTTAGGCATAAACAAGTACTTGAAATTAGTGTATGATCCACAACAATGATTTATGGTGAGAATTGAAGATGCAAACCTCAAATCAGCACCATAAAGCTCATAAGAGCTTGTCACCAAGCTAAATGAGACAGGAAGCAATTTCAAACACCCTTCTGAATCACCTTGCTACTTTCATACCCTTGAGTTGACTTTCATTGACTTTTTGATTTGTTGTAATAAAACTAAGTTTAAACACAACTGAGTTCACAAAAAGCTATACTTAGCTTGAATGAACTCAGTGAAAAGAGGGTGAGGCTTATGAGAGCTTGTTTAAGCACAATGGAGTTTTTAGTCTCTATAATAAAATGTAACTATGAATAATATACAACAAGAACTGAATTGCTTTAATTAAAAGGATAATTTTAATACTAAAACAGAGATTACAAGACTAAATTAGAAAATGATTAACTAAGTTAAATTACATTCAACCTAAATTACAATAAGAAAAATAAAAACTAACTGCTGCTCTAATCATCTTTCTTCTGCTTTCTTTTTTTCACTTTTATAGCACCTGGGGCATCACACTTCCTTTCCCACTTCAATTCAAGCCCTTGGATGGCTTTAATCAATCCCAGCCGTTGAAATTTGTTTTGGCGGGAAAATTTGCAATTGGCAGTGTAAAACCCGCATTTTCATGACATGATTAAATTACCAAAATGCCCCTATATTTAAAAATCTCATAAAATGTTATTTGTTCCATATTATTTAAAATTTTGAGCATAACTTAATTAAAATTATATCCTAAGTTTTATTTAGAAGATATTAAATGCTTAGGTCTATTTTAAATATTTATTATAGCCTAAGAAAATAATACAAAAATTATTTGATTTCTTTCCAAAATTGAAAACCGATTTCATTTATTTGATTTACATCAAACTCGGCTCAAATTTTGTGTCTAATTTTTCAATCACGTTTTTTTATTTAATTTCCTTATATATCTTCCCCAATTTACCTATTACACCTCCATAAACCGATTTACCCTTTACTATATTTCACAAATCACCAAAACTCCCTAAAACGCCTCCAAATAAATTCATACGGCTGTAATACTTTTTCTAAAAACCTTTGAGCAATTATTTCGGACATATTTGGAAGCAAGGAATCCAGAAAAATTAGTGTTGGAGGCTGTGATAGCGTGGTTCGATTGTTGGACATTTTCTTGGTCGATTTATTCTAAACCGGTATATAAAATTCGTTCTACTCTTCTCCTTCATTACTTCTTCAACAAGGTAATTTTTATACGTTCTATAATCAATATGAGATGTGGGAAAAATATTCATGCAACCCAGAAAATTCGTTTGAATTAAATCTCCTTCGAAAACCCTAAAAAGGAAATAAATCCCAAATCGGCTGGAATGAAATTTTCATTCTTCGAATGTATTTTATTCTTGTTCTATACTGATTATAAAACTCTAATAAAATAGGTTTCATGATGATCGAAGTTTATATTTCTGTTTTGGAATTATTTTGTAATTGGGTTCAATTAAAGAAAAAGGAAATAAAAGAAATAAAATAAAATAAATATAAACCAAGGCATGAACAATTAGGGTTAAGGTTTTAATAAATGTTTTTGATGAAATTAATGATGTTTAAGGTTTGTGTAATGATTGTATAAATATTGGGAAATTAGGGTTTTGAATTGTGTAAATTATATATAAACCGAATTGTTTTATTAAATTAGAGGGGGTGTTTTGTAAATTTGTAAACTGAAGGGATATGATTGAAACATCATTTATACAAGGTTGGATTTCATAAAATTGTTACAAGGGTTAAATGTGTTAGTTTTGTGATTAAAGGGATTAAAATGGAATTATATATAATTATTAAATAGAATTGTATGTTGTTTAAAATAGAGGGACCATTTTTCTAAATTTGGAAAACTCAGTGTCTAATCTGGAAATAATTATATTGAGGGGCTAAGGATGTAAATGTGATAATTAAATGGGCTTGTATGTAATTTTGATAATTAAAAGGATATAAATGGTTAATTATATAAATAACTGTATGTTTTCTAAATTTTATAGTAGAGGGTGTAAATGGTAAATTCTGGAAATTTGAAGGTTATTCTGTACTTAAAATATATTAAAGGGTATAATATGCAAGTTTGATAAATTTATAAGGTTTACTTGTAATTTCAAATAATTATAAGGTATAAATTGTAATTATTTAATTTAAGGGACTAATCTTGTAAAATTGGAAAGTTAAGGGCTGTTTTATATAAATATAATATTAAAGGGTCTGATTATGTAATTTTGGAATAAATAGTGGCTTAAGGTGTTAAATGGAAATTAATATGGTTATATGTGTAATTTAAATATTAATAAAGGACTTATTTGTAATTGTTATAACTAAAGGGTTTAAAGTGTAATTTTGGCATTCTTGGCATTATGTGAATCGTATATATGTTTGTATAAGTGTATATTTTCACTTTTGACCCTTAACTTGTTTATTTGGCATAATTAAACCCTAAATATGAAAAGGATTCAAGCGAAATCCTAATCTTGGAAAACGTGCATAACATGAAATCCTTAACATATATAATCATGGGAACTCGTTTAGATGATAAAACTAATAATATTAATTATGACTACAATTGGAAAATTGCTAAACTGCGAATCCTGCTAATTATGGAAACATGCTATTTTTGGAAAGTACTGTTTATGGAAACTTCTAAAAGTGGAAACCTTCTCAATAAGGAAAGTTATCTAAAATAGAAAGTTTCTAAATATGGAAAGTTACTAAGAACAGAAATATAGCTAAAAGAGGTAGCTTACGTGAATTGAACTCTTCTTAATTCGAATCCACTTCCTTCTAGGTTCGTTGAAGCGGGAATGACCTTTCTCTTTTCATTTGATCTCGGTTTGTTTGACTCGGCTAAGGTACAGATATTCCGTACTCTTTCAGCAAGAGTACAACTTTATTTCTCTCTCATGACTTCGTCTCTCTCCTTATATTATTGCACCTTGATATTGAACTTTGATTGACCCATTGATATTGGTCCTTTGACCTACCTCTTGATATTAACCTATGATCTATTGATAATGACCTTTGGGTATTTGAACCTTTGATAATAAACCTTGATATTGAACCTTGACAATAAACTTTTGAAACTAAACTTTGATATTGAACCATTGATATTGAACCTTGACCACTTGACCTTTCAGTATTTACCCGGGGTATTACTTGTTGTGGAGTAGCCACAACCATAGCATTGATGCACCAATGTTATGTACTCTAGCATAGTTGGAGAGATGTACTACGTCGTCCCCGATCTACTATTGACTACTGCTTTGATTGTGATTGTTATTGGCCTACGGGGGCGTATGGATGCATCCTAGATTTGTATTGTATTGTATTGATTGATTGATTAATTATTGGAGCTACTACATTGCTACATATTGTATTGGTGACTGGGTATGCGTGCATTGCAACCCCTCACAAATTGTGAGTTGATCACTCCATATTGGGCTACTATTGTATTGTATTGTATTGATTGGCCTTGGGTAAAATATTGAAAACTTACATACACTATACTTTACACTTGATTGATGCTAAACAGTCAACTTAAATTGACCAAGTAAATGGTCAATAAAGTCAAACTCTCTAGACCAATACTCCGTGGATAGTATAGTGTGTCCCCGGGTCGTTAAAGTCTCGACGAGATTGAAATGGTGTTATTTGAAATCGTTTATGAGTGAGTGGCACTGAGGACAGTAGCCCAGATGATATGGAATTGATTTTGCTACTGTTATTTGGTATTTGTACAATGAGATAATATTCACAAAAATCAGAAATACAGGTATATGCACAAATTCACAATTTGATAACACGTAATCAGACAGAAAAGTAGGATTTGGTAAATTACAAACTACAGGGGGTGCTTTTGAAGCTTTAAAATTAAAAGAAAATTGAAATTGAAAATGAAATTATAAAAATGATTATTTTACTATTTAAATATTATTTAATTAATTAAAATCTATTTTAAATCTAATTTAAATTAACTAATAATTATAAATATTACAAAGTAAACTAAAAATTTGCAAAAACAATTTCTAAACTTAAAATAGAACTTGAAGAAAGTATAAAAAATTAAAAATAAATATTTTTGTCTTTTTATGGACTTTTTATTAATTAAAAACTATTTAACTTAATTAAACTAATTAAATTACTTTAAATTACAATTAATACTAAATTAACTTAGAAAATTATGTAAAAATTTAAAAAACTATTTAACCATCGCAGGAATCCTACAAAATTATAAAAACTTCTAAAAATTATGTTTAAGGCTAATCCATTAATTAATTGCCTTTTAATTAACTTAGATCTAATTTAAATAATTAAAATAAGAAAAATGGAAAATGAACAGTAGAAACTAAAAATATATTTTCTAAAAGTCTTAACTAATTTATAAAACTTATAAAAATTATAAAAACCTACTATTGTTACTAAAAATTTAAGAAAACTAATTAATAACTAATATTACATATTTAATTAATTAAACTAGTTTTAAATCTAATAAATAGTAAACAGATTAGGAGAAATCTAAGAAAATTATTTTAAATGCTTAAAGGTACTAGAAAATTTATAAAATTATAAAAATGGACAATTGCTTAAAAATAAGCTAAAATGAAAAATGAAAAAGATAGTTTCTATTAAATAGAAGCTATCACTAAATTTAAAGTTTGTTTTTGTTGGTTTTTCTTTTTCTAATTTACTTAACTACTGAAAATAGAAAACTTTTGTGAAAATAATTTTGAAATAGCTTATAAATAAGCAGTATGCACCCCCTTTAAGTTAGACAGTTGACTTTGTTTGACCAAGTAGGTAAATAAGTACACAGGACTGAATGTGGGGTCCACAATGGCAAAACTATGTACAAATAAGCTCAACAATCTTAAATAAGCTGAAAATAGCAAGCAATGATCACAATTAAGCTGTTTGGAATGAAATAAGCACTTTTGCAATTTGAAACTTAACACAGAATGGGACAGACTTTGGGGTGGATTCCAGGTGGGGTCTACTTGATCCTAGGTCAAACCAAGGGTTAATGCTTGATCCCTAGTAGGAGGGGGGTTGTCTAAAGCTAATTGTGGGTTGTGGGACCCACTGGGTTGGTCTACAACATCCACCAAAGTGGTGGTGGTGAGATGGTCAGCTGTGCACAGGGCAATGGTTTGCCCTGCAACTCAGTTCAAGGGGCAATTTAGTCCACTAAAAAAAATCACAAAAATCTAACAACCATGGAAACCACAAGTTCAGCTGGTAAACTAAAGACCCAAGCAATTTCAAACCTCAGATCCAAACACAAAATTCAATTTAATTCTTGTAACTTTTGCAAAAATCTGAAAGGTGCAATTTGACTTTTTGAGGAAAACACAAGATTTGACTTATTTGAATTTCTACTGACTCCTACTGATTAAAGATTAAGTTATAGACTATATCTAAGCTATATTATTATGAATTAACAACCTATTTAGCTAATGTGATGGATTTAGACACCCAAAACTCTCACAGTTAACTGTGAGGGGAAAATTTTTATGATTTTGACTTTAAGCAAATAGAAACTTGAATTTTAGGTTTTACTTAACTACACTATGCCTAATGCAGTCTTTCTAAACTACAACAACTATGAAACAACCTCAAGAACCCATGTTACCGAGTTAAACCAAACACCCCTTAATACTTAACTGTTTAAGGTTTTAAGTAGCAAAGAGCTGTGAGAGCTTATGAGGCTTTTCTAATTCAATTTTTTATGAGATATTATCCTTAAATGACTGCTTAGAAAATGAGATTAACCAAAATCACACAATAATACTACTTAACTAATTTGACTGTTAAACTAAGATTTTAAATATTACAAGATCTAATTAACAAGTTAAATAATTTAAGCTACAAATTAACTAAACAGAACCGAAATAAGCACAAACAACCACAGATGATCAAATTCAAGCAAGCAATTAGAAACTAAACTTTTAGAGGAAAAATTAAATGAGCAAATTCTTACAAGACACCCCTAGCATGAACAAGGAGTTTTCCAATGATGCCTATCTTTAGATAGGCCAAATCCAATTCCAAGCTTGCTCTTCAATGCTCCTTAATACCTGAAAACACTCAAAAGCAAACACAGTTGACTAATATTGACTTTTTTTTTGTATTTTTGATGTTTTTCTAGTTATACTGAATTTTAATTGTCTCTAAAGCTTCAATAAGCTTTAAGGAACCTAAGTGACCTATTCTCAGTCCATGATTCTTGATACCAATGACAATTGAGCTTATTGAAAATTTCAGAAATGGAGTAAATTGCAATGACAAATAACAGAACTGACACTTGCAATTTTATAACTTCAAAAGATTTAAAATACAATACTAAAGCTACTACAATGCTTGAATTGAGAAAATTACACTGATTTTGAAAGCTAAATTAAATTCGACACTAAAAATTAACTAATTAACTACACACTATTTTCCTTGCTTCCTTCTTCCTTTTATAGATGACCATTAGGGTTCCCTCACTCCTCTGATCATTTCCCATCACAATTTGAAGTAATTGGATCACTGCAACTCTATAATCATGTGCACGTGTTTTGGCGGGAAAACTTGGTGTATGGGTTTTGGACTGTTTCAGGCAAGGTGGGGGGGGGGGGGTGGTGCATTAAATGTGAGGTGAAAGGGATAGTGGGTTTGGGCGATGGCTTGTGATGGAGGGGTGATGGGACCTGCAAGTGGGGTTGTGGGGGAGGGAAGGCTAGGGAGATGATGGGGGTTTGACTCGGTTTGACCGAGGTCAAATATTTAACCCCGGTATTAATATTAAGGGTGGTGTGGGCTTGGTTGTGTTTTTGGCCCAAGTAAAAAGGAAGTGGGTGGGCTGTGGTGGGCTGGACTATGGGTTTTTATTATTTTGGGTAATAGATTAGGTCCGGTTTGGTTTATGTTATCACAAGGACTAATTTTGCAATTCACCGAAAGTTGAGGGGTGTGAAATGGCAATTTTCCAAAGTGTTCCCAAGGGTGTATTTTGTCAAGCTATGAATAGTACATGGACCAAAGTTGACTTTTCCATTTAATTTTCACCAGGGACTAAAACTGCCAAACTTTCAAACTTCAGGGACCAATTATGTAATTTCACCAAACTTTTTCCACCAAGGACCAATCCTGCCATAAAAGGTTAGTGCAAGGACAAAATTTGTTTTTCTCAAAGTTTTTAATATCTCAGGGACCATTTTTGACAATTTTCAAAGTTCAGGGACTAAACTTGACATTTTGTGAAACTTTGCACCAAAGGACTAAATGTGTAACTTTTTGATTTAAAAGGACCTTTGGTGACTTTTTCAAGTTTTTAGAATAACCAGGGACTAGATTTGACAACTTTTGAAAGTTGAGGGACTGAAACTGCCAATTTTGCAAACTTTGTGCGTTTTTCATCTGTTTTTGATATTTATGCATTTGAAACATGTAAAACACTTTCCTGGGATATTTTCACTATTTTGAATATTGAGTGTTTCTAGATGTTTTGGCAGCTCAGAAAAGGTAAAAATGATGAGTATTTACACACTCATCAATCCCCCACACTAAAACATTGCTAGTCCCTAGCAATCATTTGAGAAAAACTTGATGGATTTGAAAATATCTTTACCAAAAGCCATCACTTCTGGAGTAGCCAGGTGTAAGAACTGTGGCATACCTGATAACCGTGTGATTTTGAGCAAACCACCAGCTGTCAACGGATTTGATTAGTCTTTACCAAAAGCTGTTTGCTTCTGGACTAGCCAGCATCTTGATGGACTAAGTCAACATCTTGGTGAGCTGATTACCAATTATGGATTTTCCACGGCCTTTACCACAAGTCATAATCTTGTGGGCTAGCCAACTCATTCGCTTTGTGGGATATGGGGAGTTGAGGAACCATACAATTTTTGGCAAATTGCAAGCCATCAACGGGTTTGAGATGTCTTTACCAAGAGCCGTTTGCTCCTGAACTAGCCAATCCATTTGTCATTTAGACTTTGGCGGACTGATTACCACAAAAATTTTGAAATAAAGTGAAAAATTTTTGAAAAATTTAGGCCTAAAAATGGGGGTAATTAGAAAGTTTTGTGATAAAATTCGTAAGAATTCCCCCCCCCCCCCCCCCCCCCCCCACACTAGAATTGAATATTGTCCTCAATATTCAAAGTCCCGGCTATTATGCCGAATCTCTGAACGGAAAAAGCTAATATTTGAATCTAACTGTGGAAATTTGGATTTTATTTTTCACTTTATTTATCTGTACATACAATCACACATTTTTTTTTTGAACTGAGAACTTATATACATATTTACTTTTCAAAAGGTGGGGGACGGCCACTCCCCCACACTAGGGTGGTAGAAAGTAGAAAGAAGTCAGAAATACGAGTGAAAACCCATATATGTTGCTAATTTTTGTTCACCGAGTCACTAGCTTGACTCGATCCCCGAATTCATTGGTCCATGGGGAAAGTTTGGAGATCCGGGACAACCATGGGTGGTATGTCCTCTCCAAAATAATGTTTCAAACGATGACCATTCACTTTGAAGTTGGGACCTTCGGGTTGAGATAACTCAACAGTCCCGTATGGATAGACTTTAGCAATAGTGAATGGTCCAGTCCATTGGGTTTTTAATTTCCCCGAGAAGATCTTTAATCTTGAGTTGAAAAGAAGGACTCTGTCACCGACGTTGAAAACGCGGTTCTTAATCTTAGAGTCGTGAATCTTCTTTGTCTTTTCTTTGTAGATCAAAGAGTTCTCGTAGGCTTGATCACGAAGTTCGTTTAATTCATTGAGTTGAACCTTACGGTGATCACCCGCTTTATGAAGGTCGTAGTTAGCATGTTTCAAGGCCCAGTAGGCTTTGTGCTCGAGCTCGATCGGTAAATGACACGCCTTACCGTATACAAGCTTGTATGGAGTACACCCGATGGGTGTTTTGTAAGCTGTACGGAAGGCCCAGAGTGCATCATCTAGTTTATCCGACCAGGAAGCACGGTTTTCACCTACTGTCCTCTCAAGAATCCGTTTTATACCACGGTTGGAAACCTCCACCTGCCCACTTGTTGGGGGTGATACGCGGTAGAAAGACGATGAGTAACACCGTACTTAAGCATGACTTTTGCAAATTGATCATTGCAAAAGTGAGCACCGCGATCAGTAATGATGGCATGTGGAGTTCCAAAACGAGCAAAGAGGGATTTTAAAAATTTCACAACAACTCGGGCATCGTTAGTGGGTAAAGCCTTAGCCTCAACCCATTTTGACAAATAGTCAACAGCCACAAGAATATACTTGTTTCCACGAGAAGATGGGAATGGCCCCATAAAATCAATGCCCCAGAAGTCAAAGATTTCACAAACTTGAATGGCATTTTGTGGCATTTTGTTCTTTTGTGAAATATTCTCGTGACGCTGACAAGCATCACAAGCTTTGACTAACTCGTGGGCATCCTTATAGATCGTGGGCCAATAGAAACCGGAATCAAACACCTTTTTGGAGGTGTAGTTAGGACTATGGTGGCCCCCGGTGGGTCCAGCATGGCAAGCCTTGAGAATATCAGCGGCTTCCTATCCGTATACACATCGCCTGATGACTTGATCGGCACAGATTTTGAAGAGAAAGGGGTCGTCTCAGAAGTAATGTTTAACGTCTTTGAAGAATTTGTTCTTCTGTTGGGACGTTAACCCCTTAACGATGAAGTTACCCGCATGGTAATTTGCAAAGTCGGCAAACCATGGGGCAGTAGAGTCACCACGAAAAGCAACCGCCTTGAGTGTTTCGAGAGGAAATGTTTCATTTATTTCCTTTTTCTCGAACACATCCTGATGAGGGTTTTCTAATCGTGAGAGATGATCAGCAGCAAGGTTCTCGGCTCCTTTTTTTATCACGGATAATGATATCAAATTCCTGAAGGAGGAGAACCCAACGGAGAAGCCTCGGCTTTGCATCTTGCTTTGCAAATAGGTACTTCAAAGCCGAGTGATCCGTATACACTACGCATTTAGTCAGGATCAAGTATGGCCGGAATTTTTCAAAGGCATACACCGCAGCTAGGAGTTCTTTTTTAGTGGTGGTGTAATGACCTTAAGCCTCGGTCATAGTTTTGCTTGCGTAGTATATAGGCTAAAAGTATTTTGCTTTACGTTGCCCCAAGACCGCACCTATGGCAAAATCACTAGCATCGCACATAAGCTCAAAAGGTAGGTCCCAATCGGGGGCAACAAGAATCGGTGCCTCGGTAAGCTTTTTCTTTAATGTTTCAAAAGCTTTGTTGCACTCAGGAGAGAAGATCAAAGGAGCATCCTTCTCGAGGAGATGGGTCATAAGCCGGGCAATCTAAGAGAAATCTTGGATAAACCTACGGTAGAAGCCGGCATGACCCAAAAAGCTCCTAACACCTTTAACGGTGGTGGGATGAGGTAATTTAGCAATGACATCGATTTTGGCTTTGTCAACCTCAATCCCGTTTTTTGAAAATTTATGGCCGAGAACAATGCCCTCCTTGACCATAAAGTGGCTCTTCTCCCAGTTGAGACTTAGATTTGTTTCTTTGCAATGTTTAAGCATCTGTTCCAAGTGGGAGAGGCAAGACTGGAATGAATCCCCGATGACTGAAAAGTCATCCATGAATACCTCCATGGTTTTCCCGATCATTTCGGAAAAGATAGACATCATGCACCTCTGGAACGTGCCTGGTGCATTACATAAGCCGAAAGGCATACATCTGTAAGCAAAAGTTCCGTAGGGGCATGTGAAGGTAGTCTTCTCTTGATCCTGGGGATCAATGGGGATTTGGAAGTAACCCGAAAAACCATCGAGGAAGCAGTAGTATTCATTCCCCGCAAGTCTTTCAAGCATCTGGTCCATAAAAGGGAGAGGAAAATGGTCTTTACTGGTGGCTTCATTTAACTTTCGATAGTCAATACAGTGTGTTTAGTGAGAGACTAGGGTTTATTGATTCGTCCCGAACTAACCAGTCAACCGGGTGCAGTCAATAGGTCAACCCAGGAGATAGTTCAAGATAACCGATGAAGAATAGGGTTTCCCCGGGTCGTTATGTCCCGACGAGGCGTGAATGGTATCAAAAACGACTTGTGATCGGGTGATTTTCACAGGAAAGGGTTAGGATGATTATACTACTGATTTTTAGCTGCAAATGATACAAATACTTAATATGGACAAAAACTGAAAAACCAAATAAGTGAAAACGTTTCAAAACTTAAAAGGTACGTTTAAGTTTAAATAAACGTCAACGTACCAAATAAAAAGTGAAAACTGAAATCTGAAATCTCTCAGGGGTGAAAATGACTTTTTTACAACCTAAGGATGAAAGCAAATTTTTAGAAAAAGAAATTGAATTTTACACTATTTAACTATTTAATATTAATTAAATACTATTTAATACTAATTATTAATATTTAAATAACTTAAATACAATATAATATTATTTTAATACTAGAAAAATGAAAAATTAATTTCTAAAATTATAAAATAACTAAAAACTAATTTTAAAATTAAAAATATACTTTTTTGTCTTTTTGTTGATTTTATATTAATTAATTACTAATTTAATATTAATTACCTAATTAAAGTAAACAAAATTATTAAAAATACTAAAAAGACTTAGAAAATTAAGAAATTTTTTTTAAAACTAATTAACCATCACAGGAATCCTAGAAAAATATAAAAAGTTTATTTTATGTGTTAATTAACTATTTTACCAATTACTAAACTGATTATTAATTAATTACCAATTAAATTAATTACATTCTAAAAAATAGAAAATGAACAGTAAAAATTCTTGAAAATTTCCTAAAATTATTTTATAAAATTTAAAAGCTAGGAAAATTATAAAAACTAGGTTGTGCTTAATAAAAACTAATTATGCTATTTAATACTTAAATATTAATTAATAATTACTTAAACTATATTTAATTCTAAAAAATATTAAATGACAAGAGAAAAATATAGAAAAATTACTAAAAATAATTTAATATAAAAGAAAACTAAGAAAAATATAAAAATGCAAATTACTTAATAACAAGCTAAAATGGAAATTAAAAAGATAAATAATATTAAATAGAAGCTATCACTTAAAATTATTTTGGATTTTTCTGGTTTTTCTTTTGGAAATCTATTTAACTACTAAAAATAAGAAACTTTTGTGAAAACAACTTTTACAAAGCTTAAAAATAAGCAAAATGGCCACTAGAAGCTCTAATAGTTGACTTTTTGTTGACTTAAGCTAGAAATGAGCCTCTGTTGGGTCCACAGGGGATGATTATGCTGTAAACAAGTTACTTGGACTGATATGAAGCCATAACAACTAGAAAGTAACACTGATAAGCAAATAAGCAATCCAATAAGCACTTTGAGTACTTGGCTCAACACAGAAATGGGACAGATAACAAGAGGGATTCTAGGTGGGTCCCAGGGGTCTTTAGGTCAAAAACTTGCTAAAACTTGGAAGATGGCGAGGGGGGTTCAAAGAACCAAAAATTGGGTTGCGGGACCCACTGAGTAGGCCTATGGGGCCCACACAGTTGGGGTGTTTGTCTGCACAGAAGCTGCAGTAGGGGAGATGAATGCCCCTGCAGCTGTCTTTGAAGAAGTGTGGGGCCCACTAGAAAATTCACAAAAATATACTGACTGTGGGATTCTAAAGCTAAGGTGGGGGGCAATAAGTTGTGAAAGTCTCAAGGCTTGAATCTACACACAAAATTCTCAACAATTCTTGCAATATTTGGGTTTTCTGCAAAACCATCAAGTTTGACTTTTAAGAAAATGAACTTATGTTGACTTTAATGAGTTTTGATTTTGATTTACTAATTAATTATGAGATATTAGACTAAAGTGAGACTGACCTAATCAATAATAACTGCTTATGAGCATGTATGCATGATTCTGAAACTTAGAAACCTAACAGTTAACTAAAAATATGAGGTGAAGTGAAATTTTGACTAATTTACAAATGACCACTGAATTTTATGTTTTACTTGACCTAATATCAACTGATATGACTTGTTCAAACCATATTTAACCACTGAAACCAAGTGAAACTCAGTGCACACTCTTGAACCAAACAATCCTTTATGGGTGTCTGCCTAGGGTGTTTCACTACAAGTGATATAAAAATCTTTGCAAATTGAAAATTTTGAACTAAACGGACTATATAATGGTTAAATGATCATAAATCTATTAATAATGAGCAGTATATGGTAAGCAACCTTAATAAGCTATCTAGGCTAAAATGAAATAGTTAAGGAATAAAAGCATGCAACCACTTATAAAACTATAACTTCTGAACTAAACTAATTCTAATGAACTATGAACATCACAAATAAGCAGAAATAAAGCAACAATAAGCAATACTACAGTACAAAGCAAAAAAATGGAAAATTCTTACAAGCAATCTAGTCTGCCCAAATCAAAAGTACCCAAACAAGTTTCCACCTGTCCTAAACCTCCCTTGAGGATCTAATACCCACATCAATCTACAATCCACCTTGTTCCATTGCTTCTTTCTTCATCAAAGTTGATTTTTTTATTTTTGGATTATTTTTGAGCTGATTTTTTTGTATTTTTGAGATTTAAATAGAAACTGATTAATATTTTTTAAAAACTTAATAAAGCTTATGAGTAAGCCAAATTGAGCTTAAATGAACAACAAACTGAGCTTATAACATGAGTTTAAATAAAATGAGATTTGGAAGGAAAAATTACATACACTGATTTCAACAAGCTTAACTGAAATTAATGATTGGAATAGCTTTCAAATATATTAAAGATTCTTAATACAACAAGTTTAAACATTGAATTACACTGGAATTGGAAAATTAGTTAACTAGACATACATAAAACTATATAAAAAAAACTACTACTTGTGCTCTGCTTCTTCTCTTTCCTT
This sequence comes from Artemisia argyi, assembly GCA_030686995.1. NCBI lineage: Eukaryota > Viridiplantae > Streptophyta > Magnoliopsida > Asterales > Asteraceae > Artemisia > Artemisia argyi. The sequence goes on along the minus strand of CM060677.1, from coordinate 82,048,125 downwards.
TTGTAGTGACCCATTAGGGTTTGTTTGACCCTCTGAACTCTTCCCACTTCCATTTTGGACCATTGGATGACTATCTTTCAATCTTGGCCTTTGAAGTGCAATTTGGCGCCAAATTGTCAAATGTGGCAGTTGGAGTTGCTTGGAGTGATTCAAGGGTCATTAATGCTTCTTGGAGCTTTGTGGAGTTGGGGGGAACATGGAATGAGATAGTTGAGGTGGAGGAGGGGGGATAAGCAAGTGAGCAGGTGAAGTTGGGGAAGGAGGTGGAGTGTTTGACTTGTGTGTTTGACCTGTGGGAGGGATATAATAAACGGGGGTGTGAGTTTTTTTTATTTTTTATTTGTGTTGTGGGCTGGTGAGTTGGACCAAGGGAAGGGTTGGATCAGGCTGTGTAGTGGATTGGGTAGGTTTTTAGGCTTAATAATATTCAAGGGTCCGGTTTGGTATTAGTGTTTTTTGTAAGGACCAATTTTGTAATTTCTGAAAAATTGAAGGACCTGAATTGGTACTTTTCCAAAGTTATCATGAGGGCCATTCTTGCCATATATAAAATAATCCAAGGTTCATGAGTGTAAATTTCCACGTTTGGACCCTTAGGGACTAAAACTGCCAAATGTACAAAGTTAAGGGACCAAACTTGCAATTTCACCAAACTCTTCACTCAGGGACCAATCCTGCCAAGCTTATAATTCCAAGGACCAAAACTGACTTTTCCATATTTTTTAAAATTCCCAAGGACCTTTCCGGACAAACTTTGAAAGTACAAGGACCAATTTTGTAAACATTTGAAACTTTTTACCCAATGATCATTTTTGACAATTTTTTATTTTTAGAGGACTTGGGTTGACTTATCTTTCAAAATAAATACATAGGGACTAATTTTGACAACTTTTAAAAGTTAGGGGACTGAAACTGCCAATTATGCAATCTTTGTTTTTATTTCATCTGTTTTTACTCATTTTGCATCTGAAACATATAAAACACAATCCCTGGGATATTTTCAGTATTTTGATGCCTTTTTGAGTGTTTTTAAATGTTTTGCAGCTCAGATTTGACCAAAAATGATGAGTGTTTGAGCACTCATCATTTATCATATGGTTTAGTGCCTAGACTGGTGTCATATAAGTGTCTAATAACTATTCCTAAGTTCTAAGAGTCTTATACTAAGTGGTAGTGACCTATGGGGAAGTTTTGGGATGGTTTAGACCTAATTTTAGTTAACTATGACCTAACTATGGTTTTGGGCTTATGGGGTTTGTATCTAAGTTCTAAAGGTTTATTCTATAGCCTAATGTTTCTAATATATCCTAATATTCCTAAGGAAACTCATACTTAAGCCTTGGACACATTCATACTAGTTAAACTAAGCATAAGGTTCAAATAAGCATATAATCCTACTTAAGTTTTAGTTAGTGTTTATTAGGGTTTTGTGTTATGTTTAGTGTTTTAGATTGGTGAATTACTTGTTATGGTGTTGTTATGATTTTATGCTTGACATACCTGGGGTTTATAGGATGTGAGTGTTGAGTTATTTGACTTATGTAGATACGTGAGCAGGTCTAGTGAGTCATGCAAGTAATAATGCATATAAAAAGCAAAAATTTACATGTGAAATACCTACTATAGGTATTTGTAATGAGAATGATAGTAACGGGTGTTTGTGGGTTGTTATAGGCATTTTGTGTTAGACTCGTTTCCCGGATACAAATAGGCCCCACCCTAGATGAAATTTACCAAGGCTTAACGTGATTGACTAGTCGAACCCGATAGTCAATCTAATAGTCAACGAATGTGTAATAAGGTTATGGAAACTATGTTGTGTCACAACTAAGAAGGAAATAGATTTTAAGGGCTTAAGTTGACAAGTACTAAATGTGTTATAAGATATTAGTATGGCCAAAGTAGAAGAGAAGGGAATAGAGGGACCATTCTTGCCATAAGGCCAAGTTTGTCCAAGTACTAAATAAATATCTATGTGGAGGATTCTAGAGAATTGGAGAAGTGCAAAGAATGAGTGTGTGTGTGTGTGGTTTGGTTATAAGAAAAAGGATGGAAAGGAGATAAACTTGAGGGTTTAAGAATGAAGGAGATTAATGCCCCTTGCTAGAGATTATCCATAAGCAACTACATCCATCAAGTAAGTAATAGTGTATCTTGATTTAATAAGGATAAGGTTTATGATCAAAGTGGGGATTCGTCATATGATCATATGATTATCTAGTAAGGAAGATGGGTAAGTTTATAATGGGTCGTGTAATCCTTATTCATAGTGTTGCTTAAATGTGTTAGTAGGTTTGATTTTGATGATTGATGATGATAATGATGATGATGGTGATGAGAATGAAGAGGATGGTGATGATGATGATGGAGAATGACAATGATAATGATGTCCTTGTTAGGCTTAGCGTGTAATCAAGGTAAGTAAACCGGTTTGTTGATATAAATAATGTCTAAAAACATTATTAACATATATCGATATCTCTATGTTTTGATAATCACAAAACGTAAACTCATTGAACTACAAATTATGACGTAAACAAGTATTTAGTCGTAAATATTTGCTTTAGCATCCATATCACTTAAGGTATGAATAAACAAAGTGTCTAATGCATTTTATGATCAAAGGAATTTTTATTTTTACAAACCTTACATTTTATTAAAATGGGACAAACATTTCTAAACTTATACAAAACATTTTTGTATTTATAAGAAATGTTTTATTCAAAATAAACATTTTGAATTCAAATTTCTACCCAAAAAAACGGCCACATTCTTCAGGAAAAACCTCCCCCACAAAAAGACAAAAAATCTGAAGAAAAAATATTTTTTTTCTTAGGCGGCCCCCTTAATTATACTAGGCGGTCCCCTTAATAATTAAGGGGACCGACACACAATTAAGGGGACCGGCCACGCTCCCTGTCAGATTTTGTCAGAAATTTTTCCCTATAAATACCACCTCAAACCTGGAATTTTTCTCACCTCTTTGCACAAATATTTTCAAATCCAATTTTCTCTAAACATCCTTCTAAAACCCTTTGATCATAAGATTATTAATCTTTGTTTCAAGTGATCCAATCTCTCATATCTCAAAGTGCAAGAGAAGAATCCTCCCCATCATAAAGCCAAAGATGTAGTTAGTGCTTATGTAAAGTTGTGAGCTTTGTATATGTAATAAGTAGATCAAGATAATCTTACTTAGTAGTGAGTTTATGAGTGAGTAAGAAGTAGTGTGAAGAAGTAGTAGTGTGGAGAAGTTATGTAGGTGTGAAGTAATAGATGTGTGAGTATGTAGTGGAGTATAGAAGAAGTTGTGAAGTAGTGAAGAAGTCGTGAAGTTGTGAAGCCATGAAGAAGTCGTGAAGCCGTGAAGAAATAGGTGTGTTGTGAAGGTGTGATAAGTTGTGTAGTAGTAGTGTTGTGAAGAAGGTGTGTTGTGGTGTGAGATTGGTTCTAGCTACTATTAGAACTCGACATTTAGCTTAGTGTCGTTAAATGGTGTAAGCAAAAGTTGTGCAAGGTTTTCTCCGCGAAAAGGGAGCTTGTTGTGTAGTGAAGAAAACTCTCGAGTGTGGTACTCGGGGAGTGGAGTAGGGCAAGGAAGGTGTCCTTGTAGCCGAACAACTATAAATCATCGTGTCCGGTTTGCATCTTCTTTATCTTATCTCTTTACATCTACTCTTGCATTTATCGCTTTATATCTATGCTTGCATATATGTGTTAGGTGTTGCTTATATTGTCATGATGATTGATTGTGTTATAGTTGCAAGTTAATATTGTGAAGATGTGCATAATTATATAATATGATCGACTACATTATTATTCACACTCCTCATATTGAGTTTAACTTAATAGATGATTTGATACAAAACGTTTTAAGATTTCAAAAGGAAAACATATTAACTTAAAGATCAACCAATGCTTTATTCATAAAACTAAGTTTTGAAAACAAACTCAAAAGTACACATATATAATTAATCATATTGATTATATATTGTTTTCATAATAAACTCTAATTGAAGATTTTTCATAAAACGAAAAAGAGGGGAAAACCATTCAACCCCCCCTTCTAGTTTTCCACAATTGGTATCAGAGCCACGTCGCTCAAATTTTCAAAACAAATGGTTTTAAAAATTGAGTACGATCCATGTATCAAATTACTCATTAAGGAGGATTAAATATGAAAAGTGTTTTTGTTGCTTAACTTGTATTAGTTTTGATACTATATACACTAATTATACTAGCTCGAGATAAGATTATGTTTAAAACAAGTGTTATATGTTCGGTATCAAAATCAGAAAGTTACACACCTTTCCGAAAGGTCAGAAAACAATTTTTTACAAAAAAATGAAATTTTGAGTACCAGATGGGCGGCCCCCTTAATTGTCTAGGCGGCCCCCTTAAATACTGGGCGGTCCCTTTAATTATTTAAGGGGTCCGCCTGTCTGTTCGACAGTTTTTCGAAAACTTTGAAAAATCATATAAAATTAACCGTAACTCCGTAGAAGTCGTGCCACCCGGCGTTTTAAAGGTAATTGAGTCTACTTTCATTTAAAAATACTTACAAGTAACAATTACAAACTTAAATAACTAAGAAAGTCAAAATACTATACGGTGGTCAAAAATTTGTGTTTCGTTTTAACGTAAAACTTTTGTTGTACCTTTTCCTTGGAGTCGGGCATTCCTAGTTGATATACTTTTGAAAAATTAAGTATTTATGTTTTCAAAATATTGATCTTAATTAAATTATAGAATGGGGAGGAAACTATGTTATTTTCAAATAAATTCGAGCTAAGTAAACATTGGTGTATATAATACACAAAACGACGACAAGTGTTTTATGTGTTATGTGAACTTCTTTGTCATTTCGTTTTCTTAATTGAATATATTAAATGATTGTTGCTATTAGAAGTTTAGCTATGTGTATATCTATGCATATGTGCCCTATTAGTTTATAGCTAGTTTTCCGATTTATACTTAACTAGATCTTATGCTAGATTTCTTGCGTTAGGATTGTTATAATATGCTTGCATTGCATATAGGTATAGATGGCTTAATGTTACTCAAAAATCTTGTTAATGAGTTCAATCTAGTCACCTAAACATTTCAAACAATTTAATCTATTCTTCACAACACACTTAAATATTTTCTATAAATTAGCTTGTTTTACCTTAAGATGTTTAATAAGAGAAATTGAATCATTATAAAACATTAATAGTTATATAAAAGAAAAAGTATTTTCAAAATCTAAGTGTGTTCATAATAAATAAAAATGAAGAGTCTTTCACAAAAACAAAACATATAACAATCATGAAATAATAAGTCAACTTTCAATCATTCACTAATAAATAATCTTAGGATTAATGGAACACACTATCAAAATGTTTATTTATTTCAAATGAGTGTCCGTGAGGGTCAAGAAAGATCTTGATATTATATCAATTCATTATTCAAATTATGGTTGATATATTTATCAAATCTAATTGACACATTTTTTAGTGTGGACAAGAAATTGGATTGCTATTTGTTTAGCTTCAAGATTATATCAAATTAAAACAAAAGATATAGTCTTGAATCTACATACTCAATCACACTAGATTGATATGAAAATAGTTACATCCTTTGTAGATGAAAAGAGTATGCATTGGATCATAACTCACACTTGTGTTGATAATGTCATATTGAATCTACTTGTCCAATAATTGTGTTCCAAACATTAGAATAACATTTTAAACACATTCATAAAATATACAATAAAGTAGGATTGACGACTTGGATGTTTCGTCCGAAATATTCAAGCAATTTACATTGCAATGCAATGGATAAATGTGTCATATCCGAAAAACCAAACATGAGCAAACTAACAACATATGTAAACTTTGCTCACACTACTTAAAATTATCACTTCAAGATAAAATACATATTTAAGAATAATACACACTATATATTCTATGTATTTCATTTTCTTTGTAGCATGAATGGTTGTGTTACAAGATAATGCACTACATTTTTTTTAAATAATACAAGTTATTAGAAATGAAAAATAACTTGTCACAATCCATAAACAAGTAAATTTTTTTTTTCAAATGCTTGTTAAAGTATGATATACAACATTGGCAAAAATCATAGAAAATAATACTTGTTTAAAAAAAATATATTAATGTCTAGTTTTGATATCAGTTGAGAATCACAAACTCATTTAAGATAAATAATCTTAATGAGATTCATTTCACAAGAGATGCTAAGGTGCACTATTAAATCTAGCACAGTTATTAAATCAAGTAATATGTCATAAAAACTAAACAACCGGTAAATCATGAAGAAAGGATTAAAAAAAAAAAAAAAAAAAAATTGTTTACTCTTATCTAAACATTCAACACGTCTCTATTAGGATCGTGAATAAAATATATCATCTAGATTTACCTTCATAAAAACATGATGTTTGAGTCACATTAAGCCAAGTATTAGTGAATCAAGCAAATTTCATATTTGGTAATCTTCGATAGGTAAATTTAGGAACTCGATTTCTTCTTAAAAGAGAATGACTACTGGAGAATCTATTGACTAGAAATTCAATTTAACCTAACGGTTGAATTGCTTCTATGTGAGAAGTTGGGTGTGTGTAACCCGTAAAAATGGTCGTGTTTAGCCTGAATTGAGCACCACTAGTAATAGTCTCATACTCATTCTCCAACTTGATTAAATTGCTCTTCCTATATATACCTAACGCTAGTTTACTTTTATGAACTTTGCTTCTCATTAGATTCTTTCATTCCTAGATTTCTGGCATTAAGTTAGATAAGCGTGCGAAAACAAAGGAACTATAGATGTTAGGTTATACCCCATTCAACACTCTCGCATCTAACATATAAATTATCGTCTTCATTTCCTTTAGGATCATAGGATATGTAGAAACGATAGCATGAGATAATAATAGGCTTAACCAACCCTCTTGAGCATGAGATCTTTAATAAACATTTTTTTTTTTAATATTTGATTCATGATATTTGTTGTCAAAAATCTAATATCTCTAAAAATATGCAAAAACCTCACATTTTGGAAAATAGTTTTTCAAATAACTATCCCACTTTTAAATAACATGTTTTCACTATCAATATCCACAATTTTGTTTTGATCAAAATTAAAGATTGGGAAAATATTCTTTACCATTTATTCACACATATTGAAGTAAAAACCCAATCTATTTTATTCAAATAACTCTCACATCTAAGTGAAAACTTACTTTCAAACATTGTTGAATAATGCTAAAAACATCTCTTTTAAAATCATGCATGGTGATCTCATATTTGTCATCTATATTTACATAAATGACACTTATAAGTGAACTAAATCAAATCAAGAGGACCATGGTTTGTTCATTAAGATTTTGTTTGTAACAAATCTAGAAATCCATGCTATCATAACTACCCACTTATTGCACATTGATACACATTAGGATTAATCCTCCTGGTTATGTAGTTATGAAATACTTGATGTTGCATAGTGTTTCCTAGCACTTATATTTTACTTGCTTGATGAGTATGTTTGCATGCTAGATGAAATTTCTTGTTCACTTAATCCCTTTGATTAATATGCTTTGGCTACATAATTACCTACAAAATTAGTATATGCTTAATTGCCTCAAAGAGTTGGACTTGTTTGAAACCAAAAACCCTTTTCTGGCAATCTGAGAATCACCAAATGGGCGGCCCCCTTAAATCATAAGGCGGCCCCCTTAATTATTAAGGGGACCGGCCATCTGATGGTCGAAGGTGTTGTTTCCTTTTTCTACTTTTTAGCCCATTTCATCCTACACTTCCCAAAATTCATAAACCTATTTTATCCTAAACCCTCTATCAAAATCTATACATCCTTAATCCCACCAATCCTACAGTATAAACACTCCCATTCCTCTCAATCTATTCTCATCTCTTCATGACCTCTCCCATTAAACCAAAACCACCAAACCGTTTGGAGAAGTAAGCCTAACTTCCACTAAAAGCCCGTCAAACCAAATGATGTTGTCAAACATCCAACACCAAATTCCTCCTATGTCTTCAACATTACATATCAAAAACCTTTACTCACCCATATCCTTCTACATTACACTCAAACCTCATAATCTTTTCACAACTCAAGTGATGTTGTTCATAATCAACCAACACCTAAACCTCACTCTCACACAAATGATCCATTTAACAACATATCATCCATTCGTGCTTCCACTAATGCTCGTTCTTATGATGAGCATACACAATCCCAAAACAATAATCCCAACCTCATTACCAACACTTTACGTGATGCTCATTCAACAAAAATACCATCCACTCATTAAGCATCTCTTCCACCCATATCATGTTTTCATGATTACCCAAGCTCAAACATGTCTACACCACCAAGAGTATCACCACCACATCCTACAACTTTACATGCCATTCCTATGTTGCATGTTCAAACCCTCACCCAAGACTATTATCATGCTCCACCACCATCACCTTCCTCCGAACACTGGAAGTTCGTTGAGGCGCTAAAAGAAGCCCATGAGCTTAGTGCTCTTTTAGCCTTACATCTTGCTCAACGCAATTTGGATCCACCTTCATCTAGATCACCCTCATCACCACACAACTTAAATCAACTTGAGAAGCATGTCAACAATTGACCTTGTTGCATCTTTCTCCTAAAACCCATTGCATTCAATGAACACTTCACTTGGATTGAATATCTTCTCACTAGATCATATCCAATACCCTCACTTGAACAACATCCAAAACCTTAATCAACCTCTTCCGCTACAAACTCTCCACCACCAAACTCTCCAACATTCAAGACCCAAACATATACCTCCATTAATCCAACAACCTTACCCTACTCAACCATCTTCATTCCAAACACTCAATCATCAACCATCTAAGCATACTACATGCTTATGATTTTGACTTTCAAATACGAATCAACCAACTTTTTGTTACAAGCAAGTCCAATGGCCCTCTTTGGCAAATTAGGATCTTTTAACATAATCACTTTGAATTAATTGTTATGTATCCTTAATATTTGTTTGCTATGCTTGTTATTTGCCATGCTTGTTATGTATCCTTAATATTTGTTTGCTATGCTTGTTATTCTTCTATATATGCTTGTACTTCTAATATTTTTCTTGCGAGCATTCCATTTCTCGATCCCTTGGTGCCATCGAACGAGGGGGAGCACACATCAAGGGGGAGCTTTCATCCCGTCTAACTTCATTTATGAAGCTAGACGGCATAACCTTTTTGATTCTACAAAAAGGGGGAGAAGTGAATATAAACTCACTAAGTACTTGTCTAAAAATTAATTTTTAGACTTAATGAGTTTAGGTTTTGTAATCATCAAAAAGGGGGAGATTGTTGATATAAATAATGTCTAAAAACATTATTAACATATATCGATATCTCTATGTTTTGATAATCACAAAACGTAAACTCATTGAACTACAAATTATAACGTAAACAAGTATTTAGTCCTAAATATTTGCTTTAGCATCTATATCACTTAAGGTATGAATAAACAAAGTGTCTAATGCATTTTATGATCAAAGGAATTTTTATTTTTACAAACCTTACATTTTATTAAAATGGGACAAACATTTCTAAACTTATACAAAACATTTTTGTATTTATAAGAAATGTTTTATTCAAAATAAACATTTTGAATTCAAATTTCTACCCAAAAAACGGCCACATTCTTCAGAAAAACCTCCCCCACAAAAAGACAAAAAATCTGAAGAAAAAATATTTTTTTCTTAGGCGGCCCCCTTAATTATACTAGGCGGTCCCCTTAATAATTAAGGGGACCGGCACACAATTAAGGGGACCGGCCACGCTCCCTGTCAGATTTTGTCAGAAATTTTTCCTTATAAATACCACCTCAAACCTGGAATTTTTCTCACCTCTTTGCACAAATATTTTCAGATCCAATTCTCTCTAAACATCCTTCTAAAACCCTTTGATCATAAGATTATTAATCTTTGTTTCAAGTGATCCAATCTCTCATATCTCAAAGTGCAAGAGAAGAATCCTCCCCATTATAAAGCCAAAGATGTAGTTAGTGCTTATGTAAAGTTGTGAGCTTTGTATATGTAATAAGTAGATCAAGATGATCTTACTTAGTAGTGAGTTTATGAGTGAGTAAGAAGTAGTGTGAAGAAGTAGTAGTGTGGAGAAGTTATGTAGGTGTGAAGTAATAGATGTGTGAGTATGTAGTGGAGTATAGAAGAAGTTGTGAAGTAGTGAAGAAGTCGTGAAGTTGTGAAGCCATGAAGAAGTCGTGAAGCCGTGAAGAAATAGGTGTGTTGTTAAGGTGTGATAAGTTGTGTAGTAGTAGTGTTGTGAAGAAGGTGTGTTGTGGTGTGAGATTGGTTCTAGCTACTATTAGAACTCGACATTTAGCTTAGTGTCGTTAAATGGTGTAAGCAAAAGTTGTGCAAGGTTTTCTCCGCCAAAAGGGAGCTTGTTGTGTAGTGAAGAAAACTCTCGAGTGTGGTACTCGGGGAGTGGAGTAGGGCAAGGAAGGTGTCCTTGTAGCCGAACCACTGTAAATCATCATGTCCGGTTTGCATCTTCTTTATCTTATCTCTTTACATTTACTCTTGCATTTATCGCTTTATATCTATGCTTGCATATATGTGTTAGGTGTTGCTTATATTGTCATGATGATTGATTGTGTTATAGTTGCAAGTTAATATTGTGAAGATGTGCATAATTATATAATATGATCGACTATATTATTATTCACACTCCTCATATTGAGTTTAACTTAATAGATGATTTGATACAAAACGTTTTAAGATTTCAAAAGGAAAACATATTAACTTAAAGATCAACCAATGCTTTATTCATAAAACTAAGTTTTGAAAACAAACTCAAAAGTACACATATATAATTAATCATATTGATTATATATTGTTTTCATAATAAACTCTAATTGAAGATTTTTCATAAAACGAAAAAGAGGGGAAAACCATTCAACCCCCCCTTCTAGTTTTCCACACGGTTATAAGATGATGTTATATTGATTTCAGTACATTATGTGTTATGTATTGATTATGTAAAGGCTATAGGATGACTTGATATGTATGTGCTTATGTGAAAGTAGATTGTAAGACTATTTTGGCATAACTAACAAAGGAAATGATAAAATAGTGTGGATTAAGGTAGATTGTGAATGGTGATGCTTAAAGAGGCTTAAGGTATGTGTTATGATTAATGTTGCGATGGACTAATAGTTTATGATGCGTAATGTGTGTTTGATGTATGATGTTATGTTATGACCGCTTTACTTACTAAAGTTAATGCTTACGGTTTAAATGACTATTGTTTTCATTTCTTTTTTCTTTTTTCTTTTTTCTTTTTTTTTTGAACGGCGAGTTAGTAGTTAGTGATTCGAGCCCACAGTGATGTTTTGTAGTGTGTTGATGCTATGGCTTGGAATAATGATTAAGGTTTGGATATGTGAAAGGCTAGAGGTTTTGTAAGTAAGTAGGAGCTTAGGTAGATACCGAGCTCAAAGTCAATGTTGTGCCCCTTTTGTCTTTTAATGGTTTATATGTGTGTGGTGATACGTGGGAATTGCACCCTCGCAACAGGTTTTACCTCTCAAGGGATCTCGAGAAGCTTACAACCCCCACCAGGCAGTGTACCTGATCGTTGTAGTATAGTATAGTGACAAGTACCGGGGGATTGATCGTTCAACTCAGGAAATAGTGTCGCTAGGATTAGAAAGCCTACTAAACTAGGTCTAGAGGTGAGGGATGATTCTTTTTGTATTTTTATATTTTATGAAAGCAAGTAAAATCTCGGGTTTTAAAGGAGTGGGCGGAATTAGTTGCTAGTCAACTAACCCAATTAACTACAGATGCAATCAAAAAAAAAAAAAAAAAAAAAAAAAAAAGAAATGAAAATAAAACTATTATACTAATGTGGTGGAAACTATAATGAGGAAAGTTGTGTTTACTTAGATTTCATTACTCCCTAGATATTTTTTACAGGTTGATTAGCTTGTTACAATTGAATGGATGACGGGTCATATTCCTTAATACTAGTCGTAGGGCCGTGTACAATATTCCCTAACTCTATAAGATCCTACTTCATTCATATGTCGAGCCGTTAGAAGCTCCTAACATGGGATCATTAGAATTCTCTTACGCATTAAATACAACCATAAATCGTAGTACACCTCCGATCATGTTTCTTAAGATGTTCAAGCAAGTTACCAATGGAAGTCTGCCAGTTTTCTTAAGCCTAACATCGAATAGAATCATCCGTAACAATTATAAACAAACAATCAACCCATAATCAACATCTAGGTTTCACTACATCTAAGCAAACACAATAAAAGTCTAGCCTAGCATGTTAAAGACAAGACAAGCGTAAGATATAATCACACAACACATAGACATATTGAATGATTTGAATGAATACTTATCTTCAATTGAACATGGAAGAATCAAGGGGTTGAAACCCTTGAAAAGCTGTTAAAATTCGTCTTAGGGTTTATTCCTTCAAAGTTGCACACTAATGAATGAAAATTGGAAAACTATATATAGAGTTTACATCTTGACGGCGTCATGTATTAGCTCGTGACGCCGTCAACTCGCCACCATGATAAAAATCGTATTGCCTAGATCCAATTGTGACGCCGTCATGTAGGAAATTACTCTTGGCCGTCATGTGTAATTGGACCCTGACGGCCTTGGTGACGCCGTCAGGCCAATATGCTTGAAAACTCTCTGGGCCGTCACGTTATAAGTTCCACATCTTCCTTTTCCAGATTTCTCTCCAAAAGTACCTAAAATGACAAAAGGAATGATTTAGGGCAATATTTGATCAAATAATCTCAAATTCGGGCTTAAATGACCCCTTAAAAGCGGTAAACTTTTCGCCTCATCATGTGAAGTGTTAAAGTTATGTATTTGTTAGTTATTAAAAAGTATGTTTAACAGTTCATGTTACGAACGGGTTTAAGTGTTTATAGTCATGGGTAAAAAGGTGTTTGGATTATGTGTGATTATACCCATTTTGGGTTGTAAACGGGTCAAATACTTATGGAAATGGTTTAGTATGTTATGTTAATTGTTTTGGGTAAGTTTTATGTGATAATGAGTTGTTAAAGGTCATATATCATGAAATGGGTCAAAACGGGTTTTAGCATAAAACCCGTCGCTTTGTAAAGTACGTTTATAAGAATGAAGTCTTTGTTGTTTAAATTATTTCTCGAAGTTTTGAGGTGTTGTTGAAGTGGTATAAGTCGGTTTCCGGATAATGGGTCAAAATATGCAAGTGTATAGAAAATGGGTCCATTTTAGATGTAAATGGGTCTATTTTAGGGTTCATGGAATACGGGACTACTTTAAACTAAAAAGGGTCTACTTTCAGACTAAAACCCTCTTTATTAGTCCTGCAAAAAAGAGTCTTTCTAGAAAACAAAAATGGTCCAATTTAGACTAATACTCACCTTAATAGTGTCGGGGTGTTTCCGCGTAAAAGTCAAATTTTTGGTTAAATCGGGCACGGGGCGTAACAATTTGTTTGATGTGTTACTTATTCAAGAACAAAGATGATCATGTTGAAGACACTTTTGTCAAGAATGGGTTTAAAGGATGGGAAATGCCAGTTGCGTTTGATAAGCATGTCAACAAATTTAGTAGTATTCATAACCAGGATAGGCTAAAATATGATGCTTTAAACAAACCAAAAGCATCTATTCAAAATATTTTTGACAAACATAAAAAAGAGGACAGAAATAAATATCGAGCACATTTGCTTTCCGCCCTTGGTTGTTTAAGGTATCTTTTGCATCAAGGATTGGTAATTAGAGGACATGATGAAACTGAAGAATCAAGTAATAGAGGCAACTTTCTTGAACTTTTAAAATGGTTGGAAAAACTTTGTAAAGATATTGATAAAGTTGTGTTAATGAATGCTCCAAAAAAACCACAAGTTAACGTCTCATATGATTTTAAAAGAGCTCAAAACTCCTATGCAAAAGAAACAACAAAGGCAATTATTAAAGACATTGGTGAAGACTACTTTGCAATCTTGGTAGATGAGCCCTCTGATGTATCACACAAAGAGCAGATGTCATTGTGTTTAAGGTATACAAATAAAAAAAGAGCCTTAGTTGATTGTTTTATTGGAGTTGTTCATTTGAAGGGTACCACTGCTCTAACTCTTAAAAAGGCAATTCATTCTTTGCTTGCGGATCGTTCTTTGAGTCCATCAAATATCCATGGACAAGGTTAGGACGGGGCTAGCAATATGAAGGGTGAAATTAATGGCCTAAAAACTTTGATCTTGAAAGAATCTCCATCGACTTACTACATTCATTGTTTTGCTCATTAACTTCAACTACTTGTTGCAGTTTATAAAAAAAAGCCAAGATTGTGGTTGGCTTTTTGAAACACTAACAAATCTATTGAATGTGGTTGGAGTTTCCTGTAAAAGAAATGAAATGTTGAAAAAGACACAAGGCCAAAATGTTGCACAATCCTTTGATGACGATGAATATGAAAGTGGAAAAGGTAAGAGTCAAGAAGTTGGTTTAGGGAGGCCGGGTGATACTCGTTGTGGGTCTCTTATAAATTAATTAAGGGAGCCCCCTAAAACTCAAAAACTTGCATATTTTCCCAAAATACAAGTTTTCAATGCATGATGTACAATGCAAGTTAAGCATATTTTGGGTATATATGCAAATATGCAAGTTTTAGTGGGTATATATGCAACTACCCCATTAATTAGTAATGTCATTTCCTTGTATTCTATCATTGTTGATTTGCTTGAGATGATTGGATGTCTAGTCTAATCCGGATGATCGATTAAAAGCTAAAACCTTCTCTTATGCACTTGAATCTTTTGACTTTGTTTTCTTAGCCCATTTGAAGAAGAAATTATTTGGTGTGACAAACGACTTGAATCATGTTTTACAAAAGAAAGATCAAGACATTGTAGAAGCTATGTCACTTGTAGAGTAGACAAAAGAGATATTGCAAATAATACGTAATGATGGATGGGAAGATCATCTGAAACTTACGATTTCCTTTTGTTAAAAAATATGATTGAAGTTCCTAAAATGGAAGATGTTTATGTTCCCTGAGGAAGAAAACAGCGTCACCAACAACATTTTTCAAACTTTCATCATTTTCAAGTTGAAGACTTATGTACAATCATTGATCTACAACTTCAAAAACTCAACAATCGGTTTAATGATGTAAAACCCGAAATTCTGAAACATGTGAAATACCTAAAATACCCTCTAATTTTGAACTTTTGAAGAGACTTTGTATAATCTAAAACATTACGTTCCAATTTTAACCTAAGTATTTAACGCGTTGGTATTTAATCAACCAACATTATACGAATATGAAACTTTTGCTAAACTAATTTGTTACACGTTTCTATGGTAATCTTAGCCGAATATTATTAATATGTCACAAACGTTTATGGACTTGTATTGTGACCACATTCGTGATTGACTTGACCTCCTTGATTTGCTCCCTATTCGTGGTAACTTTTTTTTTTTTTTTTTTTTTTATGTAGCCCTACACGTTTTCTTGTTATTATACGGATCTCCCATAAGTTTGTTCAACACACACAATTATATATATATATATATATATATATATATATATATATATATATATATATATATATATATATATATATATATATATATATATATATATATATATATATATATATATATATAGATTCTTAAACATACACCTAATTCTATTTAACAAAACCTAAAAGTCACAAAACCCTAAATAAACCTAAACTATTAATGGCGGCTGCATGCTCTCTGTTCTTTCTGCCTGATCGATCAAGAAGTGGTGCAAAGGAGCTCTAGGCATAGTATCCTGTTTCGACTAAGGGTTTGGACGTGGGTTCTGGTCCATATAGGGACGTTTGTTCGTGAATTAAAACTGTTTGAAAGGTGGATGAACATGTGGAGTTGGCAGCTGTTGAGGGCTGATTCTGTTTGGTTCGTTGAAGCATGATTCTCGACCTGGTGTTGTTGTTTGTCTTTTTACTTCATGCTACGAAGGTATAAGTCACGACTTCAACTTGGTTCAATTTCTCTTACTCTTTTCTATGCGATTGCTGTGGTGGTTCCTGTTTCGACTACACACCTTAAGCGTTTAATAAAGAACACATAAAATCTTTGTTAGTCACATGAAATAACGATTTTGATAACCGATCTAGTCGACTAATATAATATGTACGTTATATCGAATTGCCACCGCTTGAAACTTGCAAAAAATCCTTGCATACAATAGAATGTACAATAGAGATGGGAAACATGTGGGAGTTTGTTGTCACGTATGGTTTCAAAACATAAAAGGTAAACCCACGACCTGATCTTAGTCGGATGGATTTTTTAATTCTTTTAAAAATGTATAACAGATAGATGCAATGACCTTATTGATTTCAAAATGTTTAAAACAGGAATAGGAGACCCGCAAATTGAATATATTTTGTATGGGAGTATGTGGCGTGTGCGTGCATACATGGGGTCACGTAGGGTAGTAAACATGTGTGGATTAACATCAGGTTGTATTACATTTGTGTGTCATGGGATGGAATAAACAAAAGAGGTATTAAACGTGGTGTGTGTGTGTGTAACGTGATGTGTGAGTTTATGGGGCTTAAAGATTAGTCACGCTTGACATATTAAACCATAAATTAATATATTAATCATATTAAACCTTTAAGCCTATTTGATGAGGCGAAAAATGAATCACTTTTAAGGGGTCATTTAAGCCCGGAATTGAATTTATTTGATCAAATATTACCCTAAATCGTTCCTTTTGTGATTTTAGGTACTTTTGGAGTGAATTCTGGAAAAGGAAGCAATTCGGACGTTTTTGGAGCATAAAAGTGAAGAAAACGGCAAAGACTTAATTTTCCATGCTGAGAACAGTACCTGACGGCGTCAAGAAAAAGAAGATCATGACGGCGTCAAGAGTAAAATCCATGACGACCCAGTGAAAACCTGAAGGCGTCACAACAAGGGCGTCAAGACTATTTTTGGTGACGGCTTGCATAAGGAGTATACATGACGACGTCAGACCCAGATCTAGGCAGCCCGAGAAACTATTTGGCGGCGAGATGACGGCGTCAGACTTATGTTCTTGACGCCGTCACCTATCAGAATCTATATATAGTTTTCTATTTTTCATTCATAAAAGAGGAACTTGTGTGGAGAATACTAAGGTCGAACTTTGTAAACCCTAGGTCGTATTTTTACAGTATTTTCAAGGGTTTTCACCCCTTGAATCCTTTCATGTTCAATTGAGATAAGTCTTCTTTGAATTCAATCAATATGTCTATGTGTTGTTTGAATATATCTTATGCTTGTCTTGATTTCAACATGCTAGGCTAGATCTATCTTGTGTTTGCTTAGATATAATGAAACCTAGATGTTAATTATATGTTGATTACTTGTTTATGGTTGTAATGGATGAATGATTTCAATGTTAGGCTTAAGAAAACTGACAGATCTCCATTGTGTAACATGCTTGAACGTCTTAGGAAACATGAACCGATGTGTACTAGGTTTTATTGGTTGTATTTAATGCATGAGCAAATTCTAGTGATCCCATGTTAGGAGCTTCTTAGCCGGCTCGACATAGGAGTGAAGTAGGCGCTCATAGGATTGGGGAAGTAAGTACGTCACCCCATGAATGGTATTAAGGAATACAATCCGTCTAGGGAGTAGTGAAATCTAAGTAAACACAATTCTCCCATATATTGCTCACAACTCTAGTATAATATAGTTATTTTCATTTATAGTATTTTATTTTGATTGCATCTTAGTATTGGGTTAGTTGACTAGTGATGAGGCGAAAAATGAACCACTTTTAGGGGATCATTTAAGCCCGGAATTGAATTTATTTGATAAAATATTTCCCTAAATCGTTCCTTTTGTGATTTTATGTACTTTGAGAGTAAAATCTGGAAAAGGAAGCAATTCAGACATTTTTGGAGCATAAAAGTGAAGAAAACGCCAAAGACTTAATTTTCCAAGCTGGGAACAGTAGGTAACGGCGTCAAGAGCATTTTCCTCACGGCGTCAAGAGTAAATTTCATGACGGCCCAGTACAGAAATGAAGGCGTCACAAGGAAGAGCGTCAAGAATAAAATACGTGACGGCCTGGAAAAACTTAATACATGACGGCGTCAGATGTAGATCAAGGCAGTCCGAGAATTCTTTTGGCGGCGAGATGACGGCGTCACCCATTTGTTCTTGACGCCGTCCGACTCAATTTTCTATATATAGTTTTCTAATTTTCATTCATTAGGAGGAACAAGTTTGGAGAAACCCTAAGGCCGAACCATATACGAATTTTACAGGTTTTCAAGGGTTTTCAGCCCTTGAACCCTTACATGTGCTATTGAGATAAGTGTTCTTCTAATTCAATCAATATGTCTATGTGTTGGTTGTCTATATCTTGTGCTTGTCTTGATTCCGCCATGCTAGGCTAGATTTATCTTGTGTTTGTTTAGATCTAATGAAACCTAGATGTTGATTATGTGTTGATTACTTGTTTATGGTTGTATTGGATGAATGATTTCAATGTTAGGCTTAAGAAAACTGGCAGATCTCCAAATGGTAACATGCTTGAAC
The DNA here is from genome assembly GCA_030686995.1 of Artemisia argyi. Classification (NCBI taxonomy): domain Eukaryota; kingdom Viridiplantae; phylum Streptophyta; class Magnoliopsida; order Asterales; family Asteraceae; genus Artemisia; species Artemisia argyi. The sequence continues at coordinate 82,029,468 of CM060677.1, read as the reverse complement.
GTCTTAGGAAACATGAACCGATGTGTACTAGGTTTTATTGGTTGTATTTAATGCATGAGTAAATTCTAATGATCCCATGTTAGAAGCTTCTTAGTCGGCTCGACATAGGAGTGAAGTAGGCACTCATAGGATTGGGGAGTTAAGTACACCACCCCATGAATGTATTAAGGAATACAATCCGTCATCCACGCAACTATAACAAGTAATTAACGTGTAAAATATATCTAGGGAGTAGTGAAATCTAAGTAAACACATTTCTCCACTTATTGCTCACAACCTTAGTTTAATATAGTTTATTTTCATTTCTAGTATTTTATTTTGATTTCAACTTAGTATTGGGTTAGTTGACTAGTAACTAATTTCGCCCAAATTCTTCAAACCCGAGATTTTTACTTGCTTTCTAAAAAATATAAAAAATTCAAAAAATAATCATCCTTCATCTTTAGAACTAGTATTTAGGTTTTCTAATCCTAGCGACACTATTCCTAGCTGAACGATCAATCCCCCGGTACTTGTCATTATACTATACTACATCGATCAGGTACACTGCCTGGTGGGGGTTGTAAGCTTCTCGAGATCCCTTGAGAGGTAAAGCCTGGTGCAATCCCTACGCATCAAGTTTTTGGCGCCGCAGCCCGGGGAATAGTTATTTTCTAGGTTAGAATTTCTTTTTATTAGGTTTACTTGCTGGATTCCTTTCTAGTAAGATTTTATTTTTTATTTTTAGGTTTTCTTTAGTCTATCTTTTTCTTCGTGCCTTTGTTAGTAAACTAAATTCATTGACTCTTCCGTTCACCATTATGGAGAACGTGAATCCACCAAGTCCGACACTAGAGTTTTACCAGAAAAAATATAATTGCACTAGTTTGGATATACCAAGATGGACGAATGAAATGAGGCGGACAGGATCTTATATTGATTTTATTGAGTACCTTGAGAAAAGAGGCCAAGTGCATAAGACTTTTAAAGAATTCACCTTAGGAGCTCCATCAACCCCTGAAAATGCCTCACTTAGTGAAACCTATGCACCATATGAGCCTTCACCTAGGATAGTTTCGTATGAGCCACCTAGCTGCATGTCATGGTTAGGCCCTACCATAATATAGGATGAACACATAGGTGACTTTTATGTGATGGAGGATGTAGCCGAACATGATCACATTGATCAAAAAGACCTAGGTTTTATGATCGATGATGATGAATCTCAAGAAACAGATGATGAATCTGTTGGGCAATTTGTATATAGCAGTCAGAATATTGAGGATGATCCTTATGATTCAGACATAGAAGTTAAGATGCCTAGAGAAGCACGTGAGATACTTGGGAGAATGTTAGGGCTAGATTATAATAAAACACATGTTGAGGATATAGGTGATATTAACACATGGAGTGATGAGGTCAATAACATAAGCCCACAAAATACTCAACCATCATTTGAGGCACACACACCGCCCGTGACTTACCCGGAAGAAGTAGAAGAAACTTTAGGAATTCCGATGAAGGTAGAACCCTTGGACCAGGCACCACTTGAGGATATAGGTTTGAATACTTGTAGTGATAACCTTACTCCTAGTTCTAGGGAATTTCCTAATGTTGATTAACCGGAACCTCAACCTTTACACAACTTTCCATCCTTAGATATACATCTAGGAGACAAAAGAGGAACCGACCCACCCATCAACCAATATTGTCCGGGTAGTTTTAGGATGAAGGAAGCCATTCACTCACTCCCTTCACCTCACGTGGCATATTTCCACCCTAAGGGTGTGTATCGCTATTTCCACCCGCACTTAATTCAAAGTGTAGGGAAAACCTCCCCTATTTCCGTTAAATAAGGGTAGAGTCAGGCTCGTGACTCGAGCAAAAACAAGCGCTTATTGGGAGGCAACCCAAGCTTTATTTGTTTGTTTGTTTGTTTGTTTGTTTATTTGATTTTATTTGTTTCCGTATGCATGCTTTATTTTTATTGTTTGTGGCTCATGTTTCAAAGTAAATTGTAAAAATGCTTTATTTTGTTTTTAACTTCGTCTTAATTGCATATAAAGGTATTTTGCAAAAGATAAGTGTAAGGGAGATCCAAATTTGTTTATAAGAACGAAATTGAGCATGAACCACAACAATATTAAATGGACATGTGTATTAGTACTTGTTAGAGTCAAATGCTTGTATCGAGTCATAATGATGTTTTGCAGGATTTTCCAGGAAGTAGGACATAAGTTTTTCCAGAAATTTTCCGAAAACTTAACATAAAGATTTCTGCAGGCCACTTCTGACGGCGGCATGAGTTTACTCTTGACGGCGTCATGTGTAAAATTCTGGAAATTTTGCTAGTTTTTGTTTATACCGGAGTCTTAAAGTTTTTGTTAATTCTTTAGTTTTATAAACTCCAGGAAATCTGCAAACATTCATTCCACAAGCATTATATCTTTAATTGTTTTGTTTCTATTCCTAAGTCTGGAATTACATCTACTTGTGAGTTTTCTTTGTTCGGATTGAGGCTTTGGGTTTTTGTGTTTGTTTTCTCAGGTTTAACAGGTTACTTTTAACAAGAAGTAGATTTATATTCTGGAAGGGAAGCTTTGATTGTTCATTTTCTTGGAGGAAGATCTAACCTGGCCACCTTATTATCCATACCGAGCGAATCAGGGGAGTATTTGATTTCATTCTTTTACTTATTTCACTTTTACACTCTTTACTTGAACATTGGGGACAAAGTTCATCCTAAGTGTAAGGGGAGGGTAAAAGGATGATACCTTACAGATACACTTTCGCTTGAGTTTGTTTGTTTAATGGTAGATGTGTAATAAAACTATGAGAAATACTTGTTAGTGCAAATTTAGCGCCAAATTTAAAAATTTTTACAACATTTAGGAGTGAAACTTTAGCCATAGCAAGCGTCTCATGGATAGGAGATTGTATGACTAGCACATAATCGTATATTCAGAAAAATTTTCCACCCAAATATGTGAGGTTCGCCTTTAGATTTGATAGGAAAACCATTTACTATTAGTGCTTATGAGTGTACCGGTAGCATTTAGATTCTAGAACTTGCGTTAGTGATGCATCCTGAGACCGCTAGTGAGACTACATTCGTGTAGTAGGATTTACTACATGATAAGAGGCATTAGGATCACCCTTGTGTTAAACCCGTATCATAATTGCTTGGCCATTTAAGTCATATTACTTGGCTAGTTAAGTCAACTAATTTTTCCCACACCCTTAGCGTTGTACTCATTTTTAGCACACGAAACCCCTAGTACACCCCTCCGAGCCTATCTTTTCGTTTCTAACTTTAAGCATATTACTTAAAGGAAGAATTTGTTACACCCCACTTAAATGTACAACCAAATTGCCTTAGCCTTCCATGTATGCGCTCATTTTTAGTGCATTATTGTTATTTGTTAAACCCTAAGTCAACTATCTAATTGATTACATGGTTGCTAAAGTCGAGTCATATCCTTGTACGTATTGTTTTGGGACGATTGGGACTCATGGGTAAAGTACTTATTTTATGGAGTAATGGGGAAGAACATCAATTATTACCCCCGTATGTACGTTAATCTTAAAAGTGCTCCAAGTGTTTTGATTTTCTTAATTCGAGTCATTAGATTATTTTATTGTAAAGTATGTAAAAATTCAAGTGTAAGGGGAATTTTCATTTCCCTATGATGTTTTATTTTGGATGGTAGGGTAAGAATTTATGCAAAAAAAAAAAAAAAAAAAAAAAAAAATCGAAAAAACAAGAAAAAGAAAAAAAAATAGAAAAAGAAAAAGAGAAAAAACATACGGACTACCATCCCGTTTCATTCTATGTTCATTTTATGTTTTTGTTATTTTTCATTTATTAGCTTAAGTCGAGTCTAGTCTTGGCTTAGCAACGCCATATTGTACATGTAATTAACCAAGATTGTTAACTCGCCACCAGTAAAGACTGCCTATATCCAACCAAACCGTGTATTTCATATCCCTCCACCTAACGTTACAACCCTTTAAAAGACCTCTTTGATAGTTTATCCTAGGTGCTTACGCCATGTGGTGGAGGTTTGACCCTCTCCCAAGCCTATGGTAATCTATTTTGCTATGACAGGTAGTGAGAGATATCTTTCGTTTCCATATTGTAATTTATACTTTATTACACCCGAGAGATGTGAGTATCTAAACACTATTTGTGAGGTGCTAGTGTATGACCTCCGTGCTTGTCTTTGGTCTTTAGTGGAATGATTATTTGTTGTAATTACTTTTATATTAGTGTTAAATGACCCCTAACTTGTATTTTGAGTAGAATAAAAGCACATTTGCTTGAGGACAAGCAAATCTCAAGTGTAAGGGTATATGATGAGGCGAAAAATGAACCACTTTTAGGGGGTCATTTAAGCCCGGAATTGAATTTATTTGATCAAATATTGCCCTAAATCGTTCCTTTTGTGATTTTAGGTTCTTTGGGAGTAAAATCTGGAAAAGGAAGCAATTCGGACGTTTTTGGAGCATAAAAGTGAAGAAAACGCCAAAGACTTAATTTTCCAAGCTGGGAACAGTAGGTGACGACGTCAAGAGCATTTTCCTGACGGTGTCAAGAGCATTTTCCTGACGGCGTAAAGAGTAATTTCATGACGACCCAGTACAGAAATGAAGGCCTCACAAGGAAGAGCGTCAAGAGTAAAATACGTGACGGCATGGAAAAACATGAGATAAGTGTTCTTCTAATTCAATCAATATGTCTATGTGTTGGTTGTCTATATCTTGTGCTTGTCTTGATTCCGCCATGCTAGGCTAGATTTATCTTGTGTTTGCTTAGATCTAATGAAACCTAGATGTTGATTATGTGTTGATTACTTGTTTATGGTTGTATTGGATGAACGATTTCAATGTTAGGCTTAAGAAAACTGGCAGATCTTCAAATGGTAACATGGTTGAACGTCTTAGGAAACATGAACCGATGTGTACTAGGTTTTATTGGTTGTATTTAATGCATGAGTAAATTCTAATGATCCCATGTTAGGAGCTTCTTAGCCGGCTCGACATAGGAGTGAAGTAGGCACTCATAGGATTGTGGAGTTAAGTAAGCCACCCCATGAATGGTATTAAGGAACACAATCCGTCATCCACGCAACTATAACAAGTAATTAACGTGTAAAAGATATCTAGGGAGTAGTGAAATCTAAGTAAACACATTTCTCCACTTATTGCTCACAACCTTAGCTTAATATAGTTTATTTTCATTTCTAGTATTTTATTTTGATTGCATCTTAGTATTGGGTTAGTTGACTAGCAACTAATTCCGCCCAAATCCTTCAAACCCGAGATTTTTACTTGCTTTCTAAAAAATATAAAAAATACAAAAAATAATCATCCTTCATCTTTAGAACTAGTATTTAGGTTTTCTAATCCTAGCGACACTATTCCTAGCTGAACGATCAATCCCCCGGTACTTGTCATTATACTATACTACATCGATCAGGTACACTGCCTGGTGGGGGTTGTAAGCTTCTCGAGATCCCTTGAGAGGTAAAGCCTGGTGCAATCCCTACGCATCAACTAGCAACTAATTCCGCCCAACTCCTTCAAACCCGAGATTTTTACTTGCTTTCATAAAAATATAAAAATACAAAAAGAATCATCCCTTATCTCTAGACCTAGTCTTTAGGTTTTCTAATCCTAGCGACACTATTCCTAGCTGAACGATCAATCCCCCGATACTTGTCATTATACTATACTACATCGATCAGGTACACTGCCTGGTGGGGGTTGTAAGCTTCTCGAGATCCCTCGAGAGGTAAAGCCTGGTGCAATCCCTACGCATCAAGTTTTTGGCGCCGTTGCCGGGGAATAGTTATTGTCTAGGTTAGAATCTCTTTTTATTAGGTCTACTTGCTAGATTCCTTTCTAGTAAGATTTTATTTTTATTTTTAGGTTCTCTTTAGTCTATCTTTTTCTCCGTGCCTTTGTTAGTAAATTAAATTCATTGACTATTCCGTTGACCATTATGGAAAACGCGAATCCACCCCTTTCCCCTAGGGAAGTGGCTTTGTTACGTAAACAAATTGAGAGTGAGATTAGGGAACTTAGGGAGCTTAATAGGTTGATTAAAGTTGAGCTCGACCATGCATTTAGCGACCTAGCGACCGCCTTGTATTCAAATAAGGAACTAGGGCCTAATGATTTTGAGAATGTTGTTGAGGAGCTTGAAAAAGGGGAGATTGATCCAAAGCCAGATGACTATTTTAATCTATACCCCACTAAGGAGGAGATTGCGTACTATAATAATCTTATAGATAACCCTCGATTTCCTTTTACTAAAATCGAACCTAAGATAAAGAGAGGCGATCCTAAGAATGCTAAGATACCATGTATGACTGGGTATAGACACATTGATAATGCTTACATTGACTTTAAATCCCCAATCAACATTATGTCCTCAAGTGTTTATAATGTTATAGTGAAAACAAGACTTGGACCTAGAAGGGATCCCAAATACCCCGGTGGAGTTTGTAACTTTGTCGGGAGAATTAAAGGTCTACATGTCTTTGTTGGGAATTTCACTTATATCAGCGACTTTATGATTATTGAAGATCTTGCTAACGTTATTGATTGTCGATTTGTGTTTGGTAAACCGTTTGTTGAAGAGTCCAAGTTAGAATATGATGAGATAGAAGGGACAATCCGATTTGCAAGTAACACCGATCGGAACACTTATAGGATGCCTAATAGGATGAAAGAATTTCGTTTTGTGCCCCGATTTGACATGGATAACATTAGTGCTTTTGAGGACATCAATGAAGAGGATAAGAAAAAGGGCATGGATTATGTATGGGAAAAGAAGAGTCTTTTCTACAAAGATTGCTTGACTCTAGGACCAAAATATAAAGTCGATAAGGAATTTGTCCATAGGATTATTGTTTCGATTGAGAAAAAGGTGATTAATTTCTATAAAGAACATTTACAATCAGAAAATGAAACCAACAATGAGGTCACGTAGTAACCCATGACCTTGAGTCTAGCTACAAGACTCGTAAATAAAGAAAAACGCTTCTTGGGAGGCAACCCATGTTTTGTGTGATTTTTATTTTTGTTTGTTTGTTACTTACTTCCGTATGCATGCTTTATTTTTATTGTGGTAGATCATGTTTCAAAACTAAAATGGTGAAAATACTTTATTTTGTTGTTTGGCTTAGTTTTAACTTCATCCAAAGGTATTTTTGCAAAAGATAAGTGTAAGGGGAAACCCCAAATATGTTTTTAAGAAACAAAACCGATCATGATTCTCCACAATATTAAGTGAACATGTATATTCGTACTTGTTAGAGTCAAATGCTTGTATCGAGTCATAATGAAGTTTTGCAGGATTTTCCAGGAATTAGGACCAAGTTTTTCTAGAAATTTTCCGGAAACTTAACATAAAAATTTCTGCAGGTCACTTCTGATGGCGTCACGAGTTTCCTCTTAACGGCGTCACATGCAAAAAATCTGGAAATTTTACCAGTTTTGTTTTTCTAACGGAGTCTTAAAGTTTTTGTTAAATTATTAGTTTTATAATCTCCAGGAAATCTGCAAACATCATTCCACAAGCATTATATCTTATTTTGTTTTCTAGGATTTATTAGCATATGTAGATTGCCGCCGATTTTATGCGAGGTTGTCTTGTCTGTTTTCTCAGGTTTTACAGGTTATATATAACAAGAAGATGATTTATTTTTCTGGAAGGGAAGCTTTGATTGTTCATTTTTTTAGAAAAAGATCTAACCTGGCCACCTTATTATCCATACCGAGCGAATCAGGGAAGTATTTGATTTCATTTGTTTTACTTATTTCACTTTTACATTCTTTACTTGAACATTGGGGACAATGTTCATCTTAAGTGTAAGGGGAGGGTAAAATGATGATACCTTATAGATACACTTTGGCTTGAGTTTGTTTATTTGTTTAATGGTAGCTGTATAACAAAACTATGAGAAATACTTGTTAGTGTAATTTTAGCGCCAAATTTAAAATTTTTTACAACATTTAGGAGTGAAACTTAAGCCGTAGCAAGCGTCTCATGGATAGAAGATTGTATGACTAGCACAAAATCGTACTAGTTAGAAAAATTTTCCACCCAAATATGTGAGGTTCGCCTTTAGATTTGATAGGAAAAGCATTTATTATTAGTGCTTACGAGTGTGCCGGTAGCATTTAGATTCTAGAACTTGCGTTAGTGATGCATCCCGAGACCGCTAGTGAGACTACATTCGTGTAGTAGGATTTACTCCATGATAAGAGGCATTAGGTGTGACATTTCAAAAATTTCATGTCATTAATCATAATATTATTTAACTATTCTATTTTTAAATAATTAACTTTGTCGAAAGTTATCCGCGTTTCGTCATAACACGTTCAATTCATTCAACCATGATTAGACTACGTCCATTCTACACTTTTTATGCATCATTGTTTCCTTACAATCCTATTTTAAAAGTCACTTTTCAATTATTTCATTTTTACGTAAACCTTGCACCTTTACGTTTTACCCAATTTAAATTTACATTTTAAAGATGACAAAGTGAACCAACCCTAAACAACGATAATTTATATATTTTTATGAATTTTTGAACTATTTCATGTTTACAAAAGAGTTTTATACTTGTCGTGTCATTTTTATAGCTTACGTTACTTTTATCAAGAACCGGTGTCACCAAACGTGTTTTCGACTCACGGTTTCATTTTTAACGAAGTTTAAACACTCCGATAAACCCAAGGCTCTCATGAAATATAAAAATTAGTCATTTTAACACTTTGTAACAATTTCAAAATATTTTTATAACACTTTTCTAAAATTTACGTTTTCAGCTCACCCCGGTATTGTGTAATTCGCGTTTTTAAGACCGTCCGCTTGATTTAAACCTCACAAACACACTAATACACCAAATATTAATCAAATCTCAATAAAATCTGATTTTGTCTTGCCTTGGGACCGCCAAAACCGTCCACCCTCTTTAATACCATATCATATCACACTAACATTTTTCAAGAAAATCAGTCATTGAATTTTACATGCAAATCTCACCAAAAACATAAAAACCATCCATTTCCTTCTCCTCCTTGTGTTGCTGCCGTGAACCACCATCAAAACACCATAATCTCAGCCTTCATTTGATCACAAAATCATAATCACAACACTCTCTTGAAGACCCTTGAAGAAAATGACACTTTGAAGCTTAGTTTTGAATGTTTTCTTAAAGATTCTTGGTGATTTCTTGGAGTATTCATCAAGGTCGTTTAAAAGTTCTTTTCTCCAGCCCACAAGCTCCATTAGAAGTGTAGAAGAGAAGGTTCAAGCTTGTGGTGGTGTTTTTGGGTCGTTTCTATCCAAACCATAGAAAGGTTTCTTTGATTTTTCACTCCTAATAAGCTAATCTCATCATCCTCTTTGATTTTTGTCACATGCAAATGAGTTTTGGTTATTCAATAAATTATGGGTTTTCTGATTTTTGATGAGCTTTAATGTTCTTGATGTGTTTGTGATGATTATCATGGCATTAGAAAGATGTTAGGATGTTAGAAACACTAGTTGGGTTGTTTAATTGAAAGTTGTTAGGATAGATAAATTGAGACAGCAGGTTGATGATGTGATGTCGAAATATTTTGGCTTAAGACCTGTGATTTTATGACTTAGTTGAGTGGACCAACATACAAGGTGTATGTGGTGATTTGGATGGAGCGGTAACTCATCCGGATGACCGAGTTATGCCCAATTTAGTGAAACTAGTCCAAATGGGTGACTTGTAGATAGATTGTGTTTTAATGGGTAAATTTTGGCTTGTAGCCTACTGAAGATTTTCATAAATAGATAGTATAATATCTCAGGTCCTAGTGGTGAGTTGGCCGAAGCACCAACTATTCCGGATGGCCTAGATACGACCAAAACCGTAAAAACATATTAAGTGTGTACCCAGAAATTGTAATGCAAATTGTTTTACTTGTAACGAATTATTCTAGAACTAGAGGCTACTGGGTTTTTAAATGGGTGAAGGGTAAAACAAATTAGTACCTTGTGGCTAATTGGAGGGTTTATCAACTCCTCCGGATGAATTAGTTATGGCCGTTTTGCTAAAATTGATCCGTTCTGAACTACTGTTTGAAAAAGGAGTTTAGCTCCAGGTTTTTACACTAAAATTGTTGGAATAAAAGTTGAGACCTGTAGTAGACATCTTAGGCTAACACCTCCAATTGGTCTCACTTAAATTGCTATTATAGTTTAGGATTTATGGCCATTTTTGTAAGAGATTAAAATTTAGAAAATATAATGGGCTGGATGTTCAGGGGTAAAATAGTCTTTTCACATGATTCTGAATCTTTTAGATGTTGAGGTCTAGATTTTTGAAAACTAGACTCAAAGGGCTTTCCAGGGATGAAGGTCTTGTATTCATATCATTTATAGATTAGGAGTTAAGGGTCTATAAAATAGAGTCAAATCCAGAATTTAATATTTTACGTCTTGTCTTGAACTCTAAAACGTGTAGATACACATAGGTAAGATAAGAATTGAGGGATGAAACTTGGTAGGTGTTTTATTACCTATAATACCTGGTCGAACATCAATCTTAGAATGAAAATATCTTGGGTTAAGTCTTAGTGCAATGCCATGCTTATCTTGGAAACATATCTCGTGATCATTTGATTTACTTTTTCATGTCGCTCTTCTTTATCATTCTAAGTCGCGTCACGTCTTTTGGGTGTCCGAAGATCCATTTTACTTCTGATCTTGTTGCTCTTAAGGTGAGTTCATAGCCTCGCCTTTACTTATTTAAATGTTTTAAAAACCTCGCGAGGGGGATACATGCTAGTTTTTGCAAATTGAATACAAGTAGCTTTTGGTATGCTAGACCCGATTGTATGATTTATGGACATCTGACATTGAGTATTCTTGCTTAAGTCCCCATCATGAACCGTTAATTTTGTGTGAACGCTGGTATTATAAATATGCATATTTGGCTTGACAAGCCTGTCCGGGTGAGTAGCGCTCATTTGACATCTGTGGGTCAAACGGACATATAATATTGAGAATTTAGGGTAATTGGCAAGATTACCCTTGTGCGGGGCATCATTTAGACATAGTCAAGGTTCGGTTTCGTGAGCTCAATGCTGTAAATCTTATTTCCCGACATGTATTTGTTATATGTCTATTGATAAATAATGCTTGTATTCAACTTATTACTTATTAAACTCTATGAATTCACTCAACTTTATGTTGACTTTTTAGCATGTATTTTCTCAGGTATTTTTTGTTAGCGGATCATTGGGAGCAATCGGAGTCGCGTGGATATCAAATATTGAAGGACTTATTTTCTACACATTCGATAACTTTTTATCTTTAAAATACATATATGTGTCATGTTTTAATTCTTGTAACTTAAGTTTTAAAAAGAAATTGTTTGGGACCTTTGTACTCTGATTTATCAAATCGAATGTGACATTTTATTAAACGTCTCTTTTGAGGTCGTTTTGTGTAACTTGTTTTTATGAACTATGAAGTGACACCCAAATTGGTATTCCGCTGCGTTGTAGATTTTGGGGGTGTCAAATAATGGCATCAGAGCATTAGTTATAGCGAATTAGGTCATTTTCAAAACCTAAACTATAACTAATTTTCGAAATTTTTTTTAAGTCTTTCACCATTGTTCGATATCCGCGTACGCTTGCTCCCAGGTAACTTATATGCTTTATTTTGCATCTTTACTTCTATTATATGACTAATGAATATATCCCCTAGTCATGATTTTGCTCTCTCATGCCTATCTTATGATGTCATAATATTTACTTTATATCGGTCGGTTATTGATACGTTGACCACTTCGATTATCGCATATTCATGTTTTCGTATTTTCTCCCTCGAACGTCGATACTAGTATGTATAAGGATACCCGTACATATATGTGTTACTCTCTTCTCAAATTCTTACGCATGTGTATAGTATTATGATATGTATTAATGAGTTCGTTTACTTTAACCTTTTATGAACGATTCGGTGATCTCCAAAACATTTTCGCTACTTTACTTTATTTCCTTTTGTTGATATTGACATTCGATGTACTTTGTCAATTCCACTAGCTATTTTATTATTCAACTCTGAGTGTGAACATTCTTCTTATGCCTTTGAATCACGTATGTTGTTTTGGTTAACTATTCTTTTGAAATCCTTCAATTAATGGGAGTACGACATTAAATTGTCATCTCGGATCGTGCCATCCTTTGGCACTTACCTTTGGGAATGCGATTGACTAATGTCATATTATTATTCTCGTTACTTCTTCTTATGATTTTGATGAATCATGTCGTTAAGTAGACATCCTTCTATTTATTGTAACACTTGATCTTGTTGTGTATTTTGTTTATGACGGACATACTTAAGTAGGATGATTTATAATCATCTTATTGAAATGAATTGGGACGCTTCTTCATTTGAATAAGGAAATTATAAACCGCTGAACCATAAATCTATAAATCTTCGCGTACATGGATTGGGATGCCTCTTTATGTAAGTGAAGAGTTATGAATGAGTGGGCTTATGTGTATCCACCATAGCGTGTGTACGAATCATTATTTGGGCTATGAACTCCTCTCGACTCGTAATTTGTTATGTGGATTTTTCTGATTTTGTATCAACCGCTGCGAGCTTGATAAGCTAATAGTAATGTACTATTATTCGCTTCCATGAATTGACGACTTGATAAATTCCTTGTCTCCTATTGTCTTATCGCCAACACTTTTATTCTATCCTTTCCTTTAAGAACCCTCATGACATTCTATTCGTTCCCTCATACCATTGCTTACACATTAGGTGTTTTCTATCACTTGTTCTATCTTCGTTGCTACCTTTTTACTTTGTCAAAGGAGCACAAAATGCATTAAGCACCTCCATGGGCTTCTATAAAAATTTTATGCGTCTTTATGAAAATTTTACAAATATTTCACAAGTGTTTAAATTACCAAAATGACCTTCTTAAGTTAAAGAGTCGGTTCTAACCACCCTCTTTTGTAAAAATCATAACCAATATTTATAATGACACCATGCCCTATATTTCAAATTACACTTTTTATACATCATATTTTAATCATGTCTTGAGGATATGACTGATTTAAACTTCGTTTCAATTAATGATTCCTAAAAATTTGAAAATAGACATTCTACAATCACAACCATAAACCCGAGTTTCAACATGGTTTTTATACATGCTTCCATCCCAAAAATCTTTAAAACGACCAAAAATGATTAAGAAGAATTGAGCGCCGGGGCGTCGCTCTCTTAAGGGGTACGTGCTGTGACATTTCAAAAATTTCATGTCATCAATCTTAATATTATTTAACTATTCTATTTTAAAATAATTAACTTTGTCGAAAGTTATCCGCGTTTCGTCATAACACGTTCAATTCATTCAACCATGATTAGACTACGTCCATTCTACACTTTTTATGCATCATTGTTTCCTTACAATCCTATTTTAAAAGTCACTTTTCAATTATTTCATTTTTACGTAAACCTTGCACCTTTACGTTTTACCCGATTTAAATTTACGTTTTAAGGTTTTGACAAAGTGAACTAACCCTAAACAATGGTAATTTATATATTTTTATGAATTTTTGAACTATTTCATGTTTACAAAAGAGTTTTATACTTGTCGTGTCATTTTTATAGCTTACGTTACTTTTATCAAGAACCGGTGTCACCAAACGTGTTTTCAACTCACGGTTTCATTTTTAACGACGTTTAAACACTCCGATAAACCCAAGGCTCTCATGAAATATAAAAATTAGCCATTTTAACACTTTGTAACAATTTCAAAATATTTTTATAACACTTTTCTAAAATTCACGTTTTCAGCTCACCCTGGTATTGTGTAATTCGCGTTTTTAAGACCGTCCACTTGATTTAAACCTCACAAACACACTAATACACCAAATATTAATCAAATATCAATAAAATATGATTTTGTCTTGCCTTGGGACCCCCAAAACCGTCCACCTTCTTTAATACCATATCATATCACACTAACATTTTTCAAGAAAATCACTCATTGAATTTTACATGCAAATCTCACCTAAAACATAAAAACCATCCATTTCCTTCTCCTCCTTGTGTTGCTGCCGTGAACCACCATCAAAACACCATAATCTCAGCCTTCATTTGATCACAAAATCATAATCACAACACTCTCTTGAAGACCCTTGAAGAAAATGACACTTTGAAGCTTAGTTTTGAATGTTTTCTTAAAGATTCTTGGTGATTTCTTGGAGTATTCATCAAGGTTGTTTAAAAGTTCTTTTCTCCAGCCCACAAGCTCCATTAGAAGTGTAGAAGAGAAGGACCAAGCTTTTGGTGGTGTTTTTGGGTCGTTTCTATCCAAACCATAGAAAGGTTTCATTGATTTTTCACTCCTAGTAAGCTAATCTCATCATCCTCTTTGATTTTTGTCACATGCGAATGAGTTTTGGTTATTCAATAAATTATGGGTTTTCTGATTTTTGATGAGCTTTAATGTTCTTGATGTGTTTGTGATGATTATCATGGCATTAGAAAGATGTTAGGATGTTAGAAACATTAGTTGGGTTGTTTAATTGAAAGTTGTTAGGATAGATAAATTGGGACAGCAGGTTGATGATGTGATGTCGAAATATTTTTGGCTTAAGACCTGTGATTTTATGACTTAGTTGAGTGGAGCAACATACAAGGTGTATGTGGTGATTTGGATGGAGCGGTAACTCATCCGGATGACCGAGTTATGCCCAATTTAGTGAAACTAGTCCAAATGGGTGACTTGTAGATAGATTGTGTTTTAATGGGTAAATTTTGGCTTGTAGCCTACTGAAGATTTTCATAAATATATAGTATAATATCTCAGGTCCTAGTGGTGAGTTGGCCGAAGCACCAACTATTCCGGATGGTCGAGATACGACCAAAACCGTAAAAACATATTTAGTATGTACCCAGAAATTGTAATGCAGATTGTTTTACTTGTAACGACTTATTCTAGAACTAGAGGCTACTGGGTTTTTAGATGGGTGAAGGGTAAAACAAATGAGTACCTTGTGGCTAATTGGAGGGTTTATCAACTCCTCCGGATGAATTAGTTATGGCCGTTTTGCTAAAATTGATCCGTTCTGAACTACTGTTTAAAAAAGGAGTTTAACTCCAGGTTTTTACACTAAAATTGTTGGAATAAAAGTTGAGACCTGTAGTAGACATCTTAGTCTAACACCTCCAATTGGTCTCACTTAAATTGCTATTATAGTTTAGGATTTATGGCCATTTTCGTAAGAGATTAAAATTCAGAAAATATCATGGGCTGGATGTTCAGGGGTAAAATAGTCTTTTCACATGATTCTGAATCTTTTAGATGTTGAGGTCTAGACTTTTGAAAACTAGACTCAAAGGGCTTTCCAGGGATGAAGGTCTTGTATTCATATCATTTATAGATTAGGAGTTAAGGGTCTATAAAATAGAGTCAAATCCAGAATTTAATATTTTACGTCTTGTCTTGAACTCTAAAACGTGTAGATACACATAGGTAAGATAAGAATTGAGGGATGAAACTTGGTAGGTGTTTTATTACCTATAAGACCTGGTCGAACATCAATCTTAGAGTGAAAATATCTTAGGTTAAGTCTTAGTTCAATGCCATGCTTATCTCGGAAACATATCTCGTGATCATTTTTTTTACTTTTTCATATCGCTTTTCTTTATCATTCTATGTCGCGTCACATCTTTTAGGTGTCCGAAGATCCATTTTACTTCTGATCTTGTTGCTCTTAAGGTGAGTTCATAGCCTCGCCTTTACCTATTTAAATGTTTTAAAAACCTCGCAAGGGGGATACATGCTAGTTTTTGCAAATTGAATACAAGTAGCTTTTGGTTTGCTAGACCCGATTGTATGATTTATGGACATCTGACATTGAGTATTCTTGCTTAATTCCCCATCATGAACCGTTAATTTTGTGTGAACGCTGGTATTATAAATATGCATATTTGGCTTGACAAGCCTGTCCGGGTGAGTAGCGCTCATTTGACATCTGTAGGTCAAACGGACATATAATATTGAGAATTTAGGGTAATTGGCAAGATTACCCTTGTGCGGGGCATCATTTAGACATAGTCAAGGTTCGGTTTCGTGAGCTCAATGCTGTAAATCTTATTTCCCGACATGTATTTGTTATATGTCTATTGATAAATAATGCTTGTATTCAACTTATTACTTATTAAACTCTATGAATTCACTCAACTTTATGTTAACTTTTTAGCATGTATTTTCTCAGGTATTTTTTGCTAGCGGATCATTGGGAGCAATCGGAGTCGCGTGGATATCAAATATTGAAGGACTTATTTTCTACACATTCGATAACTTTTTATCTTTAAAATACATATATGTGTCATGTTTTAATTCTTGTAACTTAAGTTTTAAAAAGAAATTGTTTGGGACCTTTGTACTCTGATTTATCAAATCGAATGTGACATTTTATTAAACGTCTTTTTTGAGGTCGTTTTATGTAACTTGTTTTTATGAACTATGAAGTGACACCTAAATTGGTATTCCGCTGCGTTGTAGATTTTGGGGGTGTCAAATTAGGATCACCCTTGTGTTAAACCCATATCATAATTACTTGACCATTTAAGTCATATTACTTGGCGAGTTAAGTCAATTAATTTTTCCCACACCTTAGCGTTGTACTCATTTTTAGTACACGAAACCCCTAGTACACCCCTCCGAGCCTATCTTTTCGTTTCTAACTTTAAGCATTTTACTTAGAGGAAGAATTTGTTACACCCCACTTAAATGTACACCCAAATCGCCTTAGCCTTCCGTGTATGCACTCATCTTTAGTGCATTATTGTTATTTGTTAAACCCTAAGTTAATTATCTAATTGATTACATGGTTGCTAAGTCGAGTCATATCCTTCTACATATTGTTTTGGGACGATTGGAACTCATGGGTAAAGTACTTATTTTATGGAGTAATGGGGAAGAACATCATATATTACCCCCATATGTACGTTAATCTTAAAAGTACTCCAAGTGTTTTGATTATCTTAATTCGAGTCATTAGAGTAGTTTATTGTAAAGTATGTAAAAATTCAAGTGTAAGGGGAATTTTCATTCCCTATGATGTATTATTTTGGATGGTAGGGTAAGAGTGTATGTTCAAAAAAAAAAAAAAAAAAAAATCGAAAAAACAACAAAAAGAAAAAAAAATAGAAAAAATAGAAAAGAGAAAAAACATACGGACTACCATCCCTTTTCATTCTATGTTCGTTTTATGTTTTTGTTATTTTTCATTTATTAGCTTAAGTCGAGTCTAGTCTTGGCTTAGCAACGCCATATTGTACATGTAATTGACCAAGATTGTTAACTCGCCACCAGTAAAGACTGCCTATAACCAACAAAACCGGGTATTCCATATCCCTACAACTAAAGTTACAACCCTTTAAAAGACCTCTTTGATAGTTTATCTGATGCGTGGGAATCGCAACAGGCTTTACCTCTCGAGGGATCTCGAGAAACTTACAACCCCCGCCAGGCAGTGTACCTGATCGTTGTAGTATAGTATAGTGACAAGTACCGGGGGATTGATCGTTCAGCTTAGGAATAGTGTCGCTAGGATTAGAAAGCCTAATTTACTAGTTCTAAAGGTGAGGGATGATTATTTTTGTATTTTTATATTTTTATGAAAGCAATTAAAATCTCGGGTTTTGAAAGAGTGGGCGGAATTAGTTGCTATTCAACTAACCCAAAACTAAGATGCAATCAAAATAAAATACAGAAAATGAAATTAAACTAATTATACTAAGGTTGTGAGCAATAATTGGAGAAATTGTGTTTACTTAGACTTCACTACTCCCTAGATATCTTTTACACGTTAATTACTTGTTATAATTGTATGGATGACGGATTGTATTCCTTAATACCATTCATGGGGTGGCATACATAACTCCCCAATTCTGTGAGCTCTTATCTCCTCCAACACCATGACCAAGCACAACTATAGGGATTGTAAACAGTGACTCATGCATTAAATACAACCAATAAAGACCTAGTACGCCTCGGTTCATGTTTCTTTAGACGTTCAAGCATGTTACCATTTGGAGATCTGCCAGTTTTCTTAAGCCTAACATATAAAATCATTCATCCAAGACAAGAATAGACAAGTAATCAACACATAATCAATATCTAGGTTTCATTAGATCTAAGCAAACACAAAAGAGATCTAGCCTAGCATAATGGAATTGAGACAAGAACAAGATATATACAACCAACACATAGACATATTGATTGAACTAGAAGAACACTTATCTCAATTACAATGCAAGGTATCAAGGGTTTGGAACCCTTGAAAAACCTGTAAAAGATGCACCAAATTCGTCTTTAGGGTTTCACCAAAACTTCTCTTTTTTATGTAAAAAACTAGAAAACTATATATAGGAAAACTGGGGTGACGGCGTCTAGAACAAGGGTGTGACGCCGTCATCTCGCCGCCAAATACTTCCTCGGACGGCCTTGATCTACTTATGACGGCCTATGTGACACCGTCATCAACCACGGTATTTTATTCTTGGGACTTTGACGCCGTCAAGAGCAATTCTTGACGCCTTCATGCACTGTTCCAGTATAGAAATTTGAGACTTTGCCGTTTTCTTCACTTTAATGCTCCAAAAATGTCCGAAATGGCTTCTTTTCCAGAATTCACTCTCCAAGTACCTAAAATCACAAAAGGAACGATTTAGGGCAATATTTGATCAAATAAAGTCGGATTCGGGCTTAAATGACCCCCTAAAAACGGATCATTTTTCGCCTCATCATATACCCTTACACTTGAGATTTGCTTGTCCTCAAGCAAATGCGCTTTTATTCTACTCAAAAGACAAGTTAGGGGTCATTTAACACTAATATAAAAGTAATTACAACAAATAATCGTTCCACTAAAGACCAATAGACAAGCACGGAGGTCATACACTAGCACCTCACAAATAGTGTTTAGATACTCACATCTCTCGGGTGTAATAAAGTAATATAACATTATGGAAATGGAAGATATCTCTCACTACCTGTCATAACAAAATAGATTACCATAGGCTTGGGAAAGGATCAAACCTCCACCACATGGCGTAAGCACCTAGGATAAACTATCAAAGAGGTCTTTTAAAGGGTTGTAACGTTAGGTATAAGGATATGAATTACACGGTTTTGTTGGATAAAGGAAGTTTTACTGGTGGCGAGTCAACAATCTTGGTTAATACATGTACAATATGGCGTTGCTAAGCCAAGACTAGACTCGACTTAAGCTAATAAATGAAAAATAACTAAAAACATAAAATGAACATAGAATGAAACGGGATGGTAGTCCGTATGTTTTTTTCTCTTTTTTTATCTATTTTTTTCTTTTCTATTTTTTTTCTTTTATATATATATATATATATATATATTTGCATACACTCTTACCATACCATCCAAAATAATACATCATAGGGGTATGAACGTTCCCCTTACACTTGAATCTTTACATACTTTACATTTAACTATTCTAATGACTGGAATTAAGATAATCAAAACACTTGGAGCACTTTTAAGATTAACGTACATATGGGGGTAATAAATGATGTTCTTCCCCATTACTCCATAAACAAGTACTTACCCATGAGTCCCAATCGTCCCAAAACAATATGTACAAGGATATGACTCGACTTAGCAACCATGTAATCAATTAGAAAGTTAACTTAGGGTTTAACAAATAACACTAATGCACAAAAAATGAGCGCATACACGGAAGGCTAAGGCGATTTGGTTGTACATTTAAGTGGGGTGTAACAAATTATTCCTTTAAGTAAGATGCTTAAAGTTAGAAACGAAAAGATAGGCTCGGAGAGGTGTACTAGGGGTTTCGTGTACTAAAAATGAGTACAACGCTAAGGGTGTGGGAAAAATTAGTTGACTTAACTAGCCAAGTAATATGACTTAAATGGTCAAGTAATTATGATACGGGTTTAACACAAGGGTGATCCTAATGCCTCTTATCATGTAGTAAATCCTACCACACGAATGTAGTCTCACTAGCGGTCTCGGGATGCATCACTAACGCAAGTTCTAGAATCTAAATGCTACCGGTACACTCATAAGCACTAATAATAAATGCTTTTCCTATCAAATCTAAAGACGAACCTCACATATTTGGGTGGAAAATTTTTCTGAATATACGGTTCTGTGCTAGTCATACAATCTCCTATCCATGAGACGCTTGCTATGGCTAAAGTTTCACTCCTAAATGTTGTAAAAAAAATAAAATTTGGCGCTAAAATTGCACTAACAAGTATGTCTCATAGTTTTATTACACATCTACTTTCAAACAAAACAAACTCAAGCGAAAGTGCATATGTAAGGTATCATCTTTTTACCCTCCCCTTACACTTAAGATGAACATTGTCCCCAATGTTCAAGTAAAGAATGTAAAAGTGAAGTAAAGAGAATGAAATCAAATACTCCCCTGATTCGCTCGGTATGGATTATAGGTTGGCCAGGTTAAATCTTCTTCCAAGAAAACGAACAATCAAAGCTTCCCTTCCAGAATATAAATCATCTCCTTGTCGAACATAACCTGTAAATCCTGACAAAAAGTAGACAAGACAACCTCGCGTAAAATCGGCGGCATCCTATATAAGTTACTAAATCCTAGAAAACAAAGTAAGATATAATGCTTGTGGAATGAAGTTTGCAGATTTCCTGGAGATTATAAAACTTAATAATTCACAAAAACCATAAGACTCCGTTAGAAAAATAAAACCGGTAAAATTTCCGGATTTTAACTCCTGACGCCGTCAAGAGTAAACCCCTGACGCCGTCAGAATGGACCTGCAGAAATTCTTATGTTAAGTTTCCGGAAAATTTCTGGAAAAACTTGGTCCTACTTCCTGGAAAATCCTGCAAAACTTCATTATGACTCAATACAAGCATTTGACTCTAACAAATACGAATATACATGTTCATTTAATATTGTGGAGAATCATGATCGGTTTGTTTCTTAAAAACATTTTTGGGGTTTCCCCTTACACTTATCTTTTGCAAAAATACTTTTAGGTTGGAGTTAAGACTAGGCCAAACAACATAGTAAAGTATTTCCACATTTTAATTGAGAAACATGATCAACCAACAATAAAAATAAAACATGCATACGGAAGCAAATAACAATCAAACAAATAAAATCACACAAAACATGGGTTGCCTCCCAAGAAGCGCTTTTCTTTATTTACGAGTCTTGTAGCTAGACTCAAGGCTATGGGTTATCGTGTATCGCTTATGCTCACATAACCAAGTGTGAGCCATCTAATAGTCGTCTCATCTTTCTTATATTCATCTCCTAACTCTAAGCATCCGCGATAGTATCTTTTATTTTTTTCATGAGTATACTTAAGTCCTTTTCTCTTATCATTCTCACTTAGCATCTCTATGGGCGGATATCTACTACACTTTTCCATGGGAAAATCCTTGAACCTAGGGTGTGTGCGGGGCATTTGATAGACAAAATCTTCATCCCCATCCGAGAATGTAATTAGCCCTTCTATGAGTTTTTCATCGAGGTTGGTCAACCGTTTGAAGGGTTTTCCAAACACAACTTGGGTCAATTTATTATCAATAAACTCTCCTAGATTCTCCATAACCATGAACTCAACAAGATAAACCATCCTTCCTACAAACACATGCAATGGTATTGCCTTAGCAATAATGTTTTCTCCTTTGTATTCTAACTCCTCTACCATGATTTTATTGTATTCATTACGTGAGATTATGTTTATTGGAAGAGATGAGTTGAGATATACGTTAAAGCTCTTAAATCCAATCTTACAAGGGAATTGCATGTTAAATGAACTATCGCACTCGATCCTAGTTCTAGGGTCAACATACCTAAGATGGTTTGTTTCCTCTTCCATTCTATCCTCATTAATCACGTCACCGTCATCAAGATCCTCATCGGAGTCTGAGTAGTAAAAAGGACTAGCCCTATGGTCATCATCATGATCAGACTCTTCTAACTCAGAATTATTGTCAAAGTGGTGGTTGGGTGAGAGGTTAGGTGGGTTCTCATTTTCTGCTAAAGGAAGTGGGGCGGGCATTTGGAAAATCCTACGACGAAAAACACGAAAAACAGGAATCAAACGATCAGTGTTATTGTTATCCATCGAAATAGTTTACGAACAAAGACACAAAGAAATGAGATAGACTAAAGAAGACCTAAAAAATAAAAATAAAAATCTTACTAGAAAGGAATCTAGCAAGTAGACCTAATAAAAAGAAATCCTAACCTAGACAATAACTATTCCCCGGGCTGCGGCGCCAAAAACTTGATGCGTGGGAATCGCAACAGGCTTTACCTCTCGAGGGATCTCGAGAAGCTTACAACCCCCACCAGGCAGTGTACCTGATCGTTGTAGTATAGTATAGTGACAAGTACCGGGGGATTGATCGTTCAGCTTAGGAATAGTGTCGCTAGGATTAGAAAGCCTAATTTACTAGTTCTAAAGGTGAGGGATGATTATTTTTGTATTTTTATATTTTTATGAAAGCAATTAAAATCTCGGGTTTTGAAAGAGTGGGCGGAATTAGTTGCTATTCAACTAACCCAAAACTAAGATGCAATCAAAATAAAATACAGGAAATGAAATTAAACTAATTATACTAAGGTTGTGAGCAGTAATTGGAGAAATTGTGTTTACTTAGACTTCACTACTCCCTAGATATCTTTTACACGTTAATTACTTGTTATAATTGTATGGATGACGGATTGTATTCCTTAATACCATTCATGGGGTGGCATACATAACTCCCCAATTCTATGAGCTCTTATCTCCTCCTACACCATGACCCAGCACAACTATAGGGATTGTAAACAGTGGCTCATGCATTAAATACAACCAATAAAGACCTAGTACGCCTCGGTTCATGTTTCTTAAGACGTTCAAGCATGTTACCATTTGGAGATCTGCCAGTTTTCTTAAGCCTAATATAAAATCATTCATCCAAGACAAGAATAGACAAGTAATCAATACATAATCAATATCTAGGTTTCATTAGATCTAAGCAAACACAAAAGAGATCAAGCCTAGCATAATGGAATTGAGACAAGAACAAGATATAGACAACCAACACATAGACATATTGATTAAATTAGAAGAACACTTATCTCAATTACAATGCAAGGTATCAAGGGTTTGGAACCCTTGAAAAACCTGTAAAAGATGCACCAAATTCGTCTTTAGGGTTTCACCAAAACTTCTCTTTTTTATGTAAAAAACTAGAAAACTATATATAGGAAAACTGGGGTGACGACGTCAAGAACAAGGGTGTGACGCCGTCATCTCGCCGCCAAATACTTCCTCGGACGGCCTTGATGTAACAATTCACAATTTCAGGTTAATTACTATTCTCGGAAAATTTCACTATTCACTTTTACTATTCATTTTCCCGAAACTTGATTTTTGTTTCTTGGCCTCGAGTGATAAATCATTTCCATGGCAAATTAAAAGTTTGACATTCATAAGCTCATTTTCGTGAAAGTTAATAAGGAATTACACGTTTTAGGGTAAAACGTCATCCAAAAATTCTACGCACAACGAAACTCGACCGCGTTAAGTGACCCCGCATCAGAAAAATGTTTGACACACTCATGATTTATTTGAGAATTAATCATGACTGAGAAAAATATGACCAAAATAAGCCTCGGCCGTGAAAAACTGGAATTTTTAGTTTTTAAGCGTTTTCACTCAGCCGTAACCTTAGCCTATACCTGCAGCGCATTTCTAAAAGGATTTGAGTTTTCAACTTATTAGAAAAAGTCAACATATTTTTCCCTCCTCCTTTGACCAAAAATCATTCCTTGATTTTATAAGTCATTTCTTGGTTTTTAGGCTTACGGTTTGATGTCTAAAAGACATTTAATACCAACCGACACTAGACTAAGCCCAGTATAGACATTATAAGTCATTTTGAATCATTTTTATCACATTAGAAAAGTAATATTTTACTTTTCTCAATTTTACGCAATATTCGTACATTTTACGTATTACGCGTTTTAGAACCGTATTTCCAGTTTTAGCAGGGTTTTACCACCCCAATGGAACCTACCAATCATTTTATATTTTATTATGGAGTATTTTGACAAGTTTAATCATTCCTCCAAGTTTCGTATTTTTACGATACCCGGTTTTACGTTTTGTGACGTAACAACTTACGGTTAGCAATTTACGGAGTCGGAACTAGCTCCATAAGCTTAGATAATATCAACAAAGTCCAACACTTCCTCCCCAAGCTTGGCAAACCGCCACTAGGGGGGGATTCACACTAGGTGGCTTAATCTCATGCATTTAGCCTTAGGATGATTACAAGTGTAGAACGTGGCCTCCAAGTGTTGACTAGTCATACATGTAACCTCATCATGGACCTATAAAAGCCCCCTCCCCTCCCATTGTTGCCGTGCACCTCCAACACCAAAACCATTCCATACTTAGCTTAATTCCTTCCAATTTCTAGCAAGGTTCAAGTGCAAGTTCAAGGTAGAAACTCTAGTTAGGTTATCATTCATCAAACACTTCCATAACCTCATATACTTGGTGATTTCTCTTGAGTTTGAATCCACTCAAGTCACCTCAACTTTCATCATCTCTCTTTCAAGATTACAAGAGTAGAAAGATTGCATGAAGTGAAGTGGGTTGAAGCAAGTCTATCAAAGCCTTATCCTTACATGTTAACTTCCTTTCATCTTTGAAAGCCAAAAGTTGTAAGCCAAACCCTAACATGCTTCTTGTTGAATAATCATGTTCATGTTATTTTACATATTATTCATGCTATATTATGTCTTGTATTCATGTCCATGATGTATAAAAGTGAGTAAAACAAGTTGTTGTAATTGATTGACAAGATAAGTTATTAAAACAAGTAAACTAGTGACTTTCTTGGTATAACCTGATCAAAATGGTAAAATTATAATATTGGATCATTACATATTACAGTAGAGGACTTAACAAGGAAACCATAGCAATTTTAACCACCTAAAACGAGTATACGAGTCAAAAGTTACGCCCATTTGAAGTTACCAAAGATTTCCGGCAAAACTGCCTAAACCACACTGTTTTGCATTCTGACTTTTTGAAAGTCATACTTCTGGTCCGATTCATCAAAAAGTTAAAACACGAAAGTTGTCCGGAACGACGTTTTCGTTCAAGAATGAAGAAGCTTGAGCCCTGAAAACGCTTTCCGAGTGATAATTTCTTCAAATTCTTAACAGCCCATTTTTAGACCAAAGTCATTACATATAAGTTATGGTTTATAAAGACCAAGAGGTCTTATGACCTAGAATCAAGACCACAACCATGGCTAGAGCCAAGGTTGAGTCTCAAGGCCATGGAACAATGACCAAAGGTCATGGCAAGGCCATGACGAAATGACCATACAAGCTTACTTAGGCGTAAACATGAAACAAGGAGTTGACGATAACTTGAACAAGCAATTTGGATCTACTTCACTTAAAGGAACCATGAGATATTACAAAGAGAAAATGGTCATACAAGACTTATGAAACTACCCCTAATAACAATCTTCATGTACAAATAAACTTTCCTAAGTTTATTCAAATATCGGACATGTAACCTTTCGGATCAAAACTTATATCTATATATTTCATCAACTACTACAATAGTAGGGAGCCTCATGTGAGGAGTTCATTATGTAAGCCGTCGAGATGAGTTGTGGATTTACGAGTTAAAGTGTCCTGGCTCCTCGAACGCTTACTAACATGACTTCTGAATTATGTCGGCCCGAACGGTAGTAAACGATATACAAAACATACATGTTTCATGAATCTTTTCTTTCAAAGACTTACACTATACATCATACCACATCATGGACTATAAATGCAAGATATATATATTGGCACTACTTCATATTCTGTACTCAAATCCTAAGTCGCAACATTCTATTATAGGTTGCTCGTAGAAACCTTCACGATTCAACCGTTACATTCATTACTTGATATCTTACTTAAGGTGAGTTCATAGCCCCACTTTCCATTACTTAATTGTTTTACAAACCCTTGGGGGGAATACATGCTATTTTAACCAAGCACAATGTTTTTAAATTGTATGCTTGCCTGATTGTTTTATTATCACTAAGTACCAGCCTTGCTAAACCGAGATCCCTTATTATGAACCATTTAATCACTAGCAATAGTGAGAGCAAATATTGTGAATAGGCCTATTGGGATTGACGAATCCCATTTGTATTGACTAAGTTCAAACAAATGCACTAATATTTGAGATTTAGGTATGTTAGCAAAGTACCTACCGGGATAAATCTGCCGATCGATATTGGTACACGTTAACGTTTTGGTGTCATAAGCTTAGTGTATAATACATTTTATGGGCGTATAATAACGTAGCCTGCCTGTTTTGTTTTCCAAACATTGGTGTGAGTCCATAGCTCACACTACCAACATATTGTGTTCAAACATTTAACAAACTCTATGAATATCACTCAACCTTTGTGTTGACCTCTCAAGCATGTATTTCAGGTTCATGACGATCAAGGATGGCACGGAAGGGCACGGATACTCAAGAGGGCTATAAATTTTATTATCATTCGAAAACTCACTTAATGTGATTTGTAAACATGGAACCAATTGGGACCTCATTTTGTAATCTCTGATATTTATACAATTTGAATGATAAATCTTTTAAAACGACTCAATTGGAGTTCATTTTCTATTATTGTGACTATTGTGCCGTCGAGTAACACCCAGTTTGAATTCCGCTGCAACCATGAATTGGGGGTGTTACATATTGGTATCAGAGCCATGGTTATAGAGAAACGGGTCTAATGGAGACCTAAACTATAACTACACTTACAAGCAAAAACATTTTTATAAGCCTTCCGCTCTCCGTGTCTTCCATCCTCCAGACGATTATGGACTTATTAAGCATTTTATATTACACAAACCTAATTGCATATTGATATATGTACCCTTAACATAATTGAGCATTTCCCCGTAAGCATTTTATGCTACATGAACATATAAGTATATTGATATATACACACTAGGCATTCTATACTACATGAACATATTAGTATATTGATATATAAACTCGGGTTATTTTCAATCATTTATCTTAACAATGGACTAAACATATCTGTGTATGCCTATTCTAAGGCATTTCGGCACAGCCACACTCTCCCAATCATGTTCCTACTCCAACATTCATTTTCCAAGACATTGTGAGATACAATGGTCTCATTCATTTTCCAAGACATTGTGAGATACAATGGTCTCATTCATTTCCAAGACATTGTGAGATACAATGGTCTCATTCATTTTCCAAGACATTGTGAGATACAATGGTCTCATTCATTTTTCAAGACATTATGAGATACAATGGTCTCATTCACTTTTCAAGACATTGTGAGATACAATGGCCTCATTCATTTTCCAAGACATTGTGAGATACAATGGTCTCATTCATTTTCCAAGACATTGTATTATACAATGGTCTTAACCATTTCTCAAATGTTTTGAGTCACACAATGGTCTAACCTACTTCCCAGACATTGTGAATTGCACAATGGTCTAACCTACTTCCGAGACATTGTGTTTTGCGCAATGGTCTCTAGAATTATTCCATCACATCATCAATATCATTTCATATGATATCAAAAACCCGTCACAACCTATCGATTTCTAAATAGAAATATGAGATTTATAAAGGACAAACAAATCCATCACCTACAAAAGCTGAAGTTCAGCCCTACATTCATCAAAGTTTTCTTCTGAAACCTTCATTATTAAAAGTTCGTGATCCTGGCCAAGTATGTTCTATTTTAGAACTACTTAAAACTTCCTTTCCATACGTACCTACCCTTACTATCTTCTATGCAATGGAATATGAAAACATACGTTACAAGTCTTGTATGGGCGGGACTTGCAATTTAAGGGTTTGACATCGCCTTTGTTTAGTGGACAGTTTCCCGAAAGCAACGGACATATCACAAGTATACCTAATTTAGGTATTTGAAAATTTTATCGAACCTTGGCTAAATATAGACTAGTCACCTATATTTAACCTAGGGACAGTGGAATATAGTCTGACTAACTATATTCGACTTAAAATTTTCAAATACTGAAAATAGTTGTACTAGAGTTATGTTTAGATTGATTTCCTACATGAACACGATAAACCACCAGAATTCTTTAAAACGATCTAGAGACACGATAGTGTCTTACCACTCAGCGAAATCTTAACACCTTATTTGTACTACCTAATTTCATTCTTGAAATTTTTCATTTATGAGATAATCCGAACTACTATCTTGGGATAGTTATCAATTATTCTCTTCATCCTGTAGAAGTACTATCCTGTTTAGGTCCTAAGGATACCATTCCATCATAAACCTTTAAAATCTCTTAAGATTTTCAAAACAAACTCAACATCTATGCCTAAGAATATTAATGTTAAGCATACACTACGCACTTTTGTTCACCAACATATCACATCATTATCATCACAAGTCCAAATACTCCATACATCCAAGATCTGATAAGATGTATCATGATCTTAAACTACTCTATTGGTGGCCAAACATGAAAGCCGATATTGCAACATACGTTAGCAAATGTCTTACATGCTCCAATGTAAAAGCCGAACATCAAAAACCATCCGGTCCATTGCAACAACCAGAGATTCCTATGTGGAAATAGGAAAGAGTTACTATGGACTTCATTACCAAGCTCCCAAAGACATCAAGCGGTTATGACTCCATTTGGGTCATAGTTGATCGTCTCACAAAATCCGCACACTTTATACCAATCAAAGAGACTTACAAAATGGAACAACTTACTCGACTGTACGTCAAAGAAATAGTCTCAAGACATGGTGCACTGATATTCATCATATCGGACCGAGATGGTAGATTTACTTCCAATTTCTGGCAGTCCCTCCAGGACACCTTTGGAACAAATCTAGACATGAGTACAGCGTATCATTCTCAGACCGATGGTCAGAGTAAACGAAACATTCAAACACTTGAAGACATGCTTCGAGCTTGTATAATAGACTTTGGAAAAGGATGGGATACTCATCTACCATTAGTCGAATTTTCCTACAGCTATCATACAAGTATTAAAGCAGCTTCATTTGAAGCACTTTGTGGTCGAAAGTGTCGTTCACCTGCTTGTTGAGCTGAAGTGGGGGAAGTTCAACTCACTGGTCCAGAACTCATCCGTGAAACAACGGATAAGATTGTACAAATCAGAAGTCGACCACAAGCCGCAAGAGATCGACAGAAAAGTTATGCCGACACACGACGCAGACCCCTAGAATTCCAAGTCGGAGATAGGGTTATGCTAAAAGTATCGCCTTGGAAAGGCTTGATACCTACATTACATTGCTTGGGTATGGCATGATACCTACATTACATTGCTCGGGTATGGCTTGATACCTACATTACATTGCTCGGGTATGGCATGATACCTACATTACATTGCTCGGGTATGGCTTGATACCTACATTACATTGCTCAGGTATGACATGATACCTACATTACATTGCTCGGGTATGGCTTGATACCTACATTACATTGCTCGAGTATGGCATGATACCTACATTACATTGCTCGGGTATGGCATGATACCTACATTATATTCGCCACAAGAATCCTACATTATATTCGCCACAAGAAATCCTATCTTTTCACCGACATCGCTTCAAATCATGACATAAACTAAACTTCGGGACGAAGTTCCCGTAAGGGGTAGAGACTGTAACAATTCACAATTTCAGGTTAATTACTATTCCCGGAAAATTTCACTATTCACTTTTACTATTCATTTTCCCGAAAATTTTTCCCGAAACTTGATTTTTGTTTCTTGGCCTCGAGTGATAAATCATTTCCATGGCAAATTAAAAGTTTGACATTCATAAGCTCATTTTCGTGAAAGTTAATAAGGAATTACACGTTTTAGGGTAAAACGTCATCCAAAAATTCTACGCACAACGAAACTCGACCGCGTTAAGTGACCCCGCATCAGAAAAATGTTTGACACACTCATGATTTATTTGAGAATTAATCATGACTGAGAAAAATATGACCAAAATAAGCCTCGGCCGTGAAAAACTGGAATTTTCAGTTTTTAAGCGTTTTCACTCAGCCGTAACCTTATCCTATACCTGCACCGCGTTTCTAAAAGGATTTGAGTTTTCAACTTATTAGAAAAAGTCAACATATTTTTCCCTCCTCCTTTGACCAAAAATCATTCCTTGATTTTATAAGTCATTTCTTGGTTTTTAGGCTTACGGTTTGATGTCTAAAAGACATTTAATACCAACCGACACTAGACTGAGCCCAGTCAAGACATTATAATTCATTTTGAATCATTTTTATCACATTAGAAAAGTAATATTTTACTTTTCTCAATTTTACGCAATATTCGTACATTTTACGTATTACGCGTTTTAGAACCGTATTTCCAGTTTTAGCAGGGTTTTACCACCCCAATGGAACCTACCAATCATTTTATATTTTATTATGGAGTATTTTGACAAGTTTAATCATTCCTCCAAGTTTCGTATTTTTACGATACCCGGTTTTACGTTTTGTGACGTAACAACTTACGGTTAGCAATTTACGGAGTCGGAACTAGCTCCATAAGCTTAGATAATATCAACAAAGTCCAACACTTCCTCCCCAAGCTTGGCAAACCGCCACTAGGGGGGGGATTCACACTAGGTGGCTTAATCTCATGCATTTAGCCTTAGGATGATTACAAGTGTAGAACTTGGCCTCCAAGTGTTGACTAGTCATACATGTAACCTCCTCATGGACCTATAAAAGCCCCCTCCCCTCCCATTGTTGCCGTGCACCTCCAACACCAAAACCATTCCATACTTAGCTTAATTACTTCCAATTTCTAGCAAGGTTCAAGTGCAAGTTCAAGGTAGAAACTCTAGTTAGGTTATCATTCATCAAACACTTCCATAACCTCATATACTTGGTGATTTCTCTTGAGTTTGAATCCACTCAAGTCACCTCAACTTTCATCATCTCTCTTTCAAGATTACAAGAGTAGAAAGATTGCATGAAGTGAAGTGGGTTGAAGCAAGTCTATTAAAGCCTTATCCTTACATGTTAACTTCCTTTCATCTTTGAAAGCCAAAAGTTGTAAGCCAAACCCTAACATGCTTCTTGTTGAATAATCATGTTCATGTTATTTTACATATTATTCATGCTATATTATGTCTTGTATTCATGTCCATGATGTATAAAAGTGAGTAAAACAAGTTGTTGTAATTGATTGACAAGATAAGTTATTAAAACAAGTAAACTAGTGACTTTCTTGGTATAACCTGATCAAAATGGTAAAATTATGATATTGGATCATTAAATATTACAGTAGAGGACTTAACAAGGAAACCATAGCAATTTGAACCACCTAAAACGAGTATACGAGTCAAAAGTTACGCCCATTTGAAGTTACCAAAGATTTCCGGCAAAACTGCCTAAACCACATTGTTTTGCATTCTGACTTTTTGAAAGTCATACTTCTGGTCCGATTCATCAAAAAGTTAAAACACGAAAGTTGTCCGGAACGACGTTTTCGTTCAGGAATAAAGAAGCTCGAGCCCTGAAAATGCTTTCCGAGTAATAATTTCTTCAAATTCTTAACAGCCCATTTTTAGACCAAAGTCATTACATATAAGTTACGGTTTATAAAGACCAAGAGGTCTTATGACCTAGAATCAAGACCACAACCATGGCTAGAGCCAAGGTTGAGTCTCAATACCATGGAACAATGACCAAAGGTCATGGCAAGGCCATGACGAAATGACCATACAAGCTTACTTAGGCGTAAACATGAAACAAGGAGTTGACGATAACTTGAACAAGCAATTTGGATCTACTTCACTTAAAGGAACCATGAGATATTACAAAGAGAAAATGGTCATACAAGACTTATGAAACTACCCCTAATAACAATCTTCATGTACAAATAAACTTTCCTAAGTTTATTCAAATATCGGACATGTAACCTTTCGGATCAAAACTTATATCTATATATTTCATCAACTACTACAATAGTAGGGAGCCTCATGTGAGGAGTTCATTATGTAAGCCGTCGAGATGAGTTGTGGATTTACGAGTTAAAGTGTCCTGGCTCCTCGAACGCTTACTAACATGACTTCTGAATTATGTCGGCCCGAACGGTAGTAAACGATATACAAAACATACATGTTTCATGAATATTTTCTTTCAAAGACTTACACTATACATCATACCACATCATGGACTATAAATGCAAGATATATATATTGGCACTACTTCATATTCTGTACTCAAATCCTAAGTCGCAACATTCTATTATAGGTTGCTCGTAGAAACCTTCACGATTCAACCGTTACATTCATTACTTGATATCTTACTTAAGGTGAGTTCATAGCCCCACTTTCCATTACTTAATTGTTTTACAAACCCTTGGGGGGAATACATGCTATTTTAACCGAGCACAATGTTTTTAAATTGTATGCTTGCCTGATTGTTTTATTATCACTAAGTACCAGCCTTGCTAAACCGAGATCCCTTATTATGAACCATTTAATCACTAGCAATAGTGAGCGCAAATATTGTGAATAGGCCTATTGGGATTGACGAATCTCATTTGTATTGACTAAGTTCAAACAAATGCACTAATATTTGAGATTTAGGTATGTTAGCAAAGTACCTACCGGGATAAATCTGCCGATCGATATTGGTACACGTTAACGTTTTGGTGTCATAAGCTTAGTGTATAATACATTTTATGGGCGTATAATAACGTAGCCTGCCTGTTTTGTTTTCCAAACATTGGTGTGAGTCCATAGCTCACTACCAACATATTGTGTTCAAACATTTAACAAACTCTATGAATATCACTCAACCTTTGTGTTGACCTCTCAAGCATGTATTTCAGGTTCATGACGATCAAGGATGGCACGGAAGGGCACGGATACTCAAGAGGGCTATAAATTTTGTTATCATTCGAAAACTCACTTAATGTGATTTGTAAACATGGAACCAATTGGGACCTCATTTTGTAATCTCTGATATTTATACAATTTGAATGATAAATCTTTTAAAACGACTCAATTGGAGTTCGTTTTCTATTATTGTGACTATTGTGCCGTCGAGTAACACCCAGTTTGAATTCCGCTGCAACCATGAATTGGGGGTGTTACACTTGATCTACTTATGACGGCCTATGTGACGCCGTCATCAACCACGGTATTTTATTCTTGGGACTTTGACGCCGTCAAGAGCAATTCTTGACGCCTTCATGCACTGTTCCAGCATAGAAATTTGAGACTTTGCCGTTTTCTTCACTTTAATGCTCCAAAAACGTCTGAAATGGCTTCTTTTCCAGAATTCACTCTCCAAGTACCTAAAATCACAAAAGGAACGATTTAGGGCAATATTTGATCAAATAAAGTCGGATTCGGGCTTAAATGACCCCCTAAAAACGGATCATTTTTCGCCTCATCATTATCCTAGGTGCTTACGCCATGTAGTGGAGGTTTGATCCTTTCCCAAGCCTATGGTAATCTATTTTGTTATGACAGGTAGTGAGAGATGTTTTCCATTTCCATATTGTGATATTACTTTATTACACTCGAGAGATGTGAGTATCTAAACACTATTTGTGAGGTGCTAGTATTTGACCTCCGTGCTTGTCTTTGGTCTTTAGTGGAACGATTATTTGTTGTAATTACTTTTATATTAGTGTTAAATGACCCCTAACTTGTATTTTGATTAGAATAAAAGCGCATTTGCTTGAGGACAAACAAATCTCAAGTGTAAGGGTATATAATGAGGCGAAAAATGAACCACTTTTAGGGGTAATTTAAGCCCAGAATTGAATTTATTTGATCAAATATTGCCCTAAATCGTTCCTTTTGTGATTTTAGGTACTTTGGGAGTGAATTCTGGAAAAGGAAGCAATTCGGACGTTTTTGGAGCATAAAAGTGAAGAAAACGGCAAAGACTTAATTTTCCATGCTGAGAACAGTACCTGACGGCGTCAAGAAGAAGATCATGACGGCGTCAAGAGTAAAATCCATGACGACCCAGTGAAAATCTGAAGGCGTCACAACAAGGGCATCAAGACTATTTTTGGTGACGGCCTGCATAAGGAGTATACATGACGGCGTCAGACCCATATCTAGGCAGTCCGAGAAACTATTTGGCGGCGAGATGACGGCGTCAGACTTTTGTTCTTGACGCCGTCACCTATCAGAATCTATATATAGTTTTCTATATTTCATTCATAAAAGAGGAACTTGTGTGGAGAATACTAGGGTCGAACTTTGTAAACCCTAGGTCGTATTTTACAGTATTTTCAAGGGTTTTCACCCCTTGAATTCTTTCAAGTTCAATTGAGATAAGTCTTCTTTCAATTCAATCAATATGTCTATGTGTTGTTTGAATATATCTTATGCTTGTCTTGATTTCAACATGCTAGGCTAGATCTATCTTGTGTTTGCTTAGATATAATGAAACCTAGATGTTAATTATATGTTGATTACTTGTTTATGGTTGTAATGGATGAATGATTTCAATGTTAGGCTTAAGAAAACTGGTAGATCTCCATTGTGTAACATGCTTGAACGTCTTAGGAAACATGAATCGATGTGTACTAGGTTTTATTGGTTGTATTTAATGCATGAGCAAATTCTAGTGATCCCATGTTTGGAGCTTATTAGCCGGCTCGACATAGGAGTGAAGTAGGCGCTCATAGGATTGGGGAAGTAAGTACGCCACCCCATGAATGGTATTAAGGAATACAATCCGCCATCCACGCAACTGTAACAAGTAATTAACATGTAAAAGATATCTAGGGAGTAGTGAAATCTAAGTAAACACAATTCTCCCATATATTGCTCACAACTCTAGTATAATATAGTTATTTTCATTTCTAGTATTTTATTTTGATTGCATCTTAGTATTGGGTTAGTTGACTAGCAACTAACTCCGCCCAACTCCTTCAAACCCGAGATTTTTACTTGCTTTCATAAAAATATAAAAATACAAAAAGAATCATCCCTCGTCTCTAGAGCTAGTCTTTAGGTTTTCTAATCCTAGCGACACTATTCCTAGTTGAACAATCAATCCCCCGGTGCTTGTCATTATACTATACTACATCGATCAGGTACACCGCCTGGTGGGGGTTGTAAGCTTCTCGAGATCCCTCGAGAGGTAAAGCCTGGTGCAATCCCTACACATCACTATTTTAGTGTCAGATGTAATCCTAAATTAATAAAATTACTAATTTGAGAAACTTACTATTTTCAGAAAGCTGCTATAAATGGAAAGTTACTAAAGACGGAAAGCCAATTAAAATGAGTAATCTGATTTAAAATAAGTTATTAATAATATGCCGATCATTAATTCGTGTAGATTCATTGAAGAAGGAGTGACTTCCTATTTGTATGTTATGTTATGGTTTCGTTGGCGGTTTAAGGTACAGATATTCTACCCTTTCTCAGTAAGGGTTCCGATCTCATGACTTTTTAATCCTTGACTTTGATTCGTTTGCTATGATATGATTCATTGATATAAGCCTTTGCTATGATCCCTTTGATATGATTCGTTGCTATCCATTTTGTTGATTACCTGATTACTATCTCCTGGTTGAGATTCTGTTTGATTATGATATGATTTGTTTGATATGGATATGCTTTGTTTGATATGATTTTGTTCTTATGCCCGAGTTTTTATTCTACTCATGGAGGTACCATGGGCGTGTTAGTGATGGCACCACTGACATGACACTTTCTGGGGAGGTGTGATTGATCCCTGGCATTCCCTTCTATTTGATATATGTGCACTATGGCCAATTAGCTATACATGTGTCCAGTCATGAGCTGGCATGTGTATTTTGTTTGATTCAGGGAGTGTATGGATGCATCCTAGGTTCTGTTTTGTTCTGAGAAGATAGTGACTGGCTGTACGTGCCTTGTACCCCTTTCACTTCTGGTACATTGGAGTTAGCTACTCTATGTACACCTTATGAATTGACAGATATGTGGTTATGTGATTTGAGACCTATTCGAGTATCTCGTTAGGTCGGCTCGTGGC
Organism: Artemisia argyi; assembly: GCA_030686995.1. Lineage (NCBI taxonomy): Eukaryota > Viridiplantae > Streptophyta > Magnoliopsida > Asterales > Asteraceae > Artemisia > Artemisia argyi. The sequence continues at coordinate 81,993,310 of CM060677.1, read as the reverse complement.
TTTCCTATGTTTCGTGTGTCTATTCGAGTATCTCGTTAGACAAGCCTTTGTTGATACGTGCTCTTTGATTCTGGTTACTATATGATTCATATTATCACTTGACTCTTCATACTCATTATTCATTTGACTTATGATATTTGTTCAGTAATCGTTGATCTCTTATGCACTTGACAGATGATATTCATTCCAGCAGGAACTTATGATTTCTTTTCTTATACTTATATACGTTCCGATTATTCGTTTTGTTATATATCTGTTCACTGGGCTTTTTAAGCTCAGCCGCATTTCTTTTCCTGCGGCAGGTTTTAGGTTGGAAGCTTGGATTGAGTGAAGAGTGCATAGGAGCTCTTAGTGGACCACCCAGATGATTAGACACCCATTTGCTTATGGATTAGATTTGTATTCGTATTCAGTTAGATTTAGTTTAGATTGTATTTCAGTTTTGGAACTCATCTTGTATAGAGTTAGTATTTCTTCATTATCTTAGAATACCTTTGTAACTTTTATGTTTATAAGTCTTCCGCTTCCATTTGCATTGTATGCTTTGATATGTCACCATACTGTAGCGCTCCGGACCCATGCCGGGTTGGGGTGTTACAAATGAGGTAAACTAGAAGTAGCTAATCTGTCACACCCCCAAAATCGGGTCCAGCCGAAGCTTACATCTCGCTGGGGTACAACTCAATTGGTATCACAACGCAAGTGCAAAAATTTGGTTTTCGCTTCAATCAATTAGAATAAAATCGTTTAACAAAAGTGTTGAATTTACATTGTTTAAAGTAGTGCAGAATTAGGCCCTTAAAATAGTTAAAACAGTCCCCAAATGAGTATCAGAGTCTTCTATTACCATGTCATGCCCTACCAAAAGCCTCCAGTAGTGTGCCATTACTTAATACCTGAAAATACATGCTAAAGTGTCAACACGAGGTTGGTGAGTTCATAGAGTTAGTGGAAAAAAAAAAGTAATGTAAAACATTTGAATGAAGATTTCCCAGCAAAGGCATCGTAAATCCACTCAGTTCCAAGCCCCGCCCATACAAGACTTGCTACCTGTGTGTTTACAACCCACTGCCAAATATGATCTGGTTTATGTACACAAAAGTAATATTTAGACCAAGATTCAAAGATAAGTGTAGCAATGTCACTATATAAAGGTAAGTGTGATATTGTAGTCATGACAATGTCGCCATATAGATGAATCTGACAATGTCGCCATATGATCAATTCTGACAATGTCGCCAGATGATTAATTCTGACAATGTCGCCAGATATGTAGGTGCTTACGTACTCAAGTAATATAAGGTACAAATGGTATTGCATTTGAGAAATCAAATGCATTATTAAGGCAAAGCATAAATGTATTGAATAATTGAATCATGTATGAGAGCAAATTGGTGCAAATAGTTCCAGTAAATCGAACAAGTACTTAGATGAAACAAGAAATGTCTTGAGTAATCAACCATCATAAATGTATTGAATAATCAACCATGTGTTTAAATAAGGCGAGTAATGAGTTTATGTAAAACAATCATGTATCTCCCCCAAAGAGTTTATAAAGTAATTAAACAAGAAAAAGTGGGGCTATGACTCACCTGGTGCGATAGCTACAAAGACGAAAGTGGATACACGAAATGAGGCACGATCTCTAACCGCAACCTAATATGAATGAAAGGTTCTAATGTAAGCAATGAAATGATGCTACACATGCAAATACGTATGTTATCGATACCACTCAATAGTTTTGAAAATAATGTTTATTGTCAAAAATACATTTTTGACGTCTCGTTAAGTTAATAAACACTTTTCATGTAAGTATGTTGAAATGGTACTCCATGATCCTCGTTTGGCGTTCTATCGGAAAATATAATGTTTTCGTCGTAGTTTAATACTTTTCTTAACTTGGAAAATAGGTCCCAATGGCCTCGCAAAACTAGACGTGAAATATTGTGTATTAAGTGTTAGTGATTAAACTCGGCGTTTTTGAAAACCTCGTAACAATATCTAAATGTCGTGTCATTTAACTTCTGATCACACGCGCCTCGATGGGTAAGAAATATGGCTTTTCATTGTTGTTACTTGAAAAATATTGTTTTTAACATTTAGAATATATTTCATATAGTTATATATTTCATATAGTGCTGTCAAAAATAAATATAGTTTGTCGGGTTTCAAACGCGTATATCTTGGTCGTTATAAGTCCATTTCTTACGTTCTTTATATCCCCGGTCTCGTGTTACAGTGAACTAGTGAATTTTTAATATGTCGGGCTGTCTTGTTTAAGTTTAACACCTCGTTTTAACCGTAGAAAGTCGCGAAACAGTGGGTACATTTTCAGAAAATAGTTCTCATCGTCCAACTTTGAAAAATCATATCTTTCTCGTCGTAAGCTCGTTTTTATACGTTCCAGCGGCCATAGTTTTGTTTTTGAATGTATTTTCTAAATATTTGGTCCAAAATTAGTCAAGATCTACTAAGTTTACCACGTTTTGCAAAATGGACAGAACCTATTTATATTATGTCAAAAATCATTTTTCAAGTCCAAATCTTGTATAAATCCACTTCAATCAACATCCAAGCTAATCTAATCCTGCCATACACCTTCTTAGGGTGTCACGGAGTCCTAATCTTCACCAAAATTAGTGAGGTTCATGGGATTAATTATAGGTAATCAAAAACTCATTATAATTAGAAAATATATAAAAAGTTGTATGACAACCTATGTATACTTGCATAAATCTATATGACAATTGTAATTGATCAAAAATACATGTATGAAAGTGATGAAAAATAATATGTAAGCTTACTTGAAGTGTTATGTGAAAAAGATGATGAAAACCTTGTAATAACTTCAAGATTATTAACCAAAACCCTTTTGTAACACACTAGGATCGAGCTAGGATCATAAGGTTTACTTCTAATGGATGAAATGGCCAAGAATCAAGATCCAAATGGTGTATTTTACTGTTTTTGGTCATGGGTTTTGAGAGAGAATGGAAGAGATGGTAACTTTATGCTTTTTGAGATAATATTTAGATATTAGTTAGGATATTATATAAAAATGGAAGAGTTTACTTGAACCTTTAGGCAAATATCTTGTATTTAGGGTATATTGGTAAATAAATGGTCATCTAGAAGTATCATGTGTATACACATACACATATATGTCGACCATAGGTATATTTGAGGTAGAAAATTGTAAGTTTGCTTGGTATTTAATTTGCATCTTAAGTTTTTAGTGTAAATAATGTGTTATGTTATATGTTTTGGGTACTGGGTTAGCTAGAAAATCAATTTTAACGGAACCATATGAAATATATTAAAGTTGTAAAAATTATAAAATTACATTTCTCGCAAGTATCGGGTGAATAAATAATTGTCGTGTTGAGATATTGTGATCCAACTTAATTATCAGCGTATACCGGAAAATATAGCAATTGATTTGAAAACACCGGGTAAATTAATAATATAATTTTTATATCATTATAATGAGTATGAAAATATGTTAAGATCATAGTCGGGAGTGTCGGGTATATGTTAGTAGCGAAAACTGAGTGGTAACATTTATTGAATAAATGAACATACGTAAATTGAAATAATGCATATCCGTGCCTGACCTAATATGCTGATGATGTTACTGATTATATATAGACTACGCTAGTCTATGTGATGAATCCTTACTAATGATGTATGAATACGCAGCTAAACCATACTGGTTACGCGCATTTGAATACCCGTAAACTAGGTTTACGAGAAGATGAATAGTGAAATGATGAATAGTGATTGGTGAATAGTAACTTGTGAATAGTAAATTTTCTCGAGATGAGTAGTGAAATATAGAAGCTTGAGAAAGGACCTGAAATTACGAATTGTGACATAATCTGTATGGGTAACTCAAACCCTTTTAATTCTTTTAGTTCTTTCGATAGTCAACAGTTGAGTAACCTTGTTGAGTTTTATCCTAATGAGTTTCCAAGACGTGAATTGTCTCGCTTTAGTGATCAACTTGACAATTATATTCAAGGATTTCAATGATAAAACATAGACTATATTGACTAATTATGTCGTAATTAACAAAAGTATGCATTTTAATTTGTTGGGTTTTCACGCTTTATACGTTTTAAAAACTAGTTTGAACAAATTGGCAATCGAGTAGTAATTGGATATTGTAACAGTATCTACATGACGTTTTTTGTCAACTGTTGCTTTCGTGGACTTATTGTACTGACCAAAAGGTCAACTTTCTATAGGTTTGGAATCCTCATAAGAAGTCGAATGCTGATATTAGGTGTAGCACTTGTAAGGAACCTTCAAATTTGGTTTGTTTTATTTGTGGCTCAATTTTTTATGGAAGGTAATACTAAAAGTTGTTGCTTTATGCATATGACACTCCGATATGTTATTATATCTAAATACTCAATAATTGATGATTATCTTTAACCGTATGGACGAGAAACCATTAAACCACAAAACGCTCTGTTGATGTATAAGGCGGATGTTGACATATGTGCCAGTATCACTCCATGTTACAGTTGATGTGTGATTTTCCTAGGGTGTTACATTCACCACCCCTCCCCCTCTTAGGGGAATCCTATCCCGAGATTTAGTTGGGCATGTTTGACCGGTACATTCAGTCTCGTTGTCCCACATCCCGAACGGCTTGAAGTGGCTCTGATACTACTTGTAACACTCTGTCTTACAGATCACAATGTTGTCCGCTTAGCTCGTAGGCAAACGGCTCTGCTTTTGTGGCCATCATGTGAAGAAAGCATGATCATTTGAGAGTAGTACTGGCTTTGGTGACCTGCCAGGAAGTCTTCAAATGAGGGCCACAAATGCAAAGTCGTGAGCCTACGGGCAAAGCGAACAATATTGTGGTCTATAAAGCGGGGTATTACAGGTGGTATCAGAGCCACTCCAAGACGTTCGGGATGTGGGGAAACAAGACCAAATGTACTGGTCAAACATACTGAATCTACCGGTTAAACTTGCCCATCTGAATTCCGGAACGGGATTCCCATAGGGGGTGAATGTATCAACTTAGGCAAATATCACATTGGTCGTGACTAGGAGAGATACTGGAACATAAGTTAACATTAGCCTTATACGACAACAACGCATTTTGTGGTCTAACGGTTAATCTTCCATACGTTATAGCGTGCTCGTTTGAAAGTAGTACTGCCTTGGGTGACCTACTGAGAAGTCTTCACATGAGGGCTACAAAAGCAAAGTTGTGAGCCTACGGGCAAAGCAAACAATATTGTGGTTTATAAGGTAGGGTTTTGCACCCTTCTGCCATAAAACAGCCGATGTTAAAGAGTATGATTCCTTAAGATCTGACTTCCCCAACAAGTTGAAGGAGCTACATTATGATTACAATGATACAAAGTTCAATGTGTCTCCGCTACGTATACGCTTAACAGAAAAAGTTCATCTTTTTGGTAAGTATATCGAAGAAAAATGATAAGGTAGGGTTTTACACCCTAATATTTTCATATATTATTACTATTATTGTTATTATGATCCTTATTACTCGAACAAGTAGTCTTATATGTTCTAGTTTATAAAATATCTCATATTTTCTAAAATGCTTTTTTTAAATGTTCTTAAACAAATGTCTTTATATTTTAACAACGAAAAAAATTACTTAGTTAATATAACAAGTACTTATCTTGGAAAGAAAGAAAGTATTAGTGTGACACATTTTTTAAAGAATGAGGTTCTAGTTCTAGACCCTTCTAATTAAAAAATTGGATAATATTACAACAACTTACTTGGCTACTCTTTTGTCCGACAACCTTTTTCTTCAAAACACATATTACACACATCACCAAAAGCCTTACAAAAACCATAATTCACCAAAAACCTCACCACATTAAACCCAAACCAACCCTTACCTCACCACCACCACTAACACTATAACAAATGGATGATAATGTGGTTGTTCCTTTTGATTGTGGTTCTCCGGAATCGTGTGTAGAAGGTATCAAAAATGTACAAGAAGAACTAGTAATTTCTCGTGTTGCAGGGAGCGACGTCAACATCCGGTATCAAGCAGGTGGCAGGCGGTTGGATCTCATCACAAAAAGAAATGATTTGTACTATGACCGCTTTCGTGTAGACAGTGGCAGAATATGGAGTGTAAATTGGGGAAGAATTGAAGATGGGTATTTAAATTTAGGTGAGAAGTATGATAGGTTAACTGGGGATTTGAGAGGAGTAAGGACGGTAACTGTTGGTTTTCCCAGATTCAAAAGAGCTTTTTATAATGTTGTAAACAGATTTGATCATGGGGGTACCAATGTGACTGAAAAAGAAGGAATAAGCGTAAAGAGTGGACTTCAAAACTAGAAAATGGATTAGATTCCATTATAGTTATGACGTTGGAGTCTGTTATGTCTTTCTGGGTTAATTTTGATTATGGTCGGTTGTTAACCGAACATAGATATGTGATGCGAGAGGTTTCTGGGCCGAAAGGGGTGTTATGCTCGGGTGGGGTCAAGCGAGCACGCGTAGTCGACTCGCAATGGAAAGTTTTGGGGTGATTTGGCGAAGCAGCCCTCTTGAAGACAAAGATCTTGTAGCACTAAAAGATGATCCTGTCTATTCCCGAGATTGCGTTGCGGTTAGGAAAATATGACTTGAAGAAGAAAAAACATGGGTCAAAGGCAGTGAGGTTAGGAGTAAAGCTTGGATCTTCTAAGTCAAAATTCATTTAATTTTGACTTCTTTTGTTTCATTTAGAACAAAATGATCCATTTGGTAGTTATTAATTACTTTTATAAAACATCACCTTATTATTATTGTTGTGGTTGTTAGTTCTTTAATTAAAACTGTGTGTTTTGTTGCTTTTGTCAATAATACTTGGTAAACCCTTCTGTAACGTTGTAGCAAAATTATATATGTAAAAGATGCGGAAGTTTTTTTATAACCAGATGCATTATGACAAGTATCATAAGGAGGTATGAGTTGTTTGATTTTGATGAATATAAAAAATATTAAAATTTTAGATTCTTAGAGGAGGTTCATATACATGCGTATCCTTAAGGTGTATTATTTTACTTTCAGCTTCGATTTGGTCCTGTCTATTTGCTTTATAACGCCGAATACATAAATAAATCTACTATTACAAGTGTGTCGTTGATAAGCTATAAAGTGTTGCCTTCATGCTATCTTTGCCTTGGTATATCATTTATTTGTTGATATTTCAATGTTTAAAGATTGTAGCAAGCCATATTGATATGTCTATTCTAATGTAGAGTTGTTGCACGCGGACGCAACTGATATTCTTAATCAATCTTGTAGACATTTAGTGGGTGATCAAAGTAATTTTAAATGCAACTTTAGAGGGTGGATGTCGTGCGAGGTTGGTTCCATCTTTTTTACATTAACTACTTTAAATGATTGCAATGATAAAACATAGACTAGATTCCTAATTATGTCGTAATTAACAAAAGTATGCATTTTAATTTGTTCGGTTTTCAAGCTTTATACTTTTTAAGAAACTAGTTTGAACATATTGGTAGTCGAGTAGTAATTTGATAATGTAACAGTATCTACATGATGTTTTTTTTGTCAACTGTTGCTTTTGTGGCCTTATTGTACTGACCAAAATGTCAACTTTCTCTAGGTTTGTAATCCTCATAAGAAGCTGAATGTTGATATTAGGTGTAGCACTTATAAGGAACCTTCAAATTTAGTTTGTTTTATTTGTGCCTTAGTTTTTTTGTGGAAGGTAATACTAAAAGTTGTTTCTTTATGCATATAACACTCTGATATTTTATTGAATCTAAATACTCAATAATTGATGATTATCTTTAACCATATGGACGAGTAATCGTTAACCACAAAACACTTTATTGTTGTATAAGGCGGATGTTAACATATGTATCACTCTAAATTACAGTTGATGTGCGATTTACCTAGGGTGTTTCATTCACCCCCCCCCCCCTTTTGGGGAATCCCGTCCCGAGATTCAATTGAGCATGTTTGACAGGCATATTCGGTCTCGTTGTCCCACATCCCGAACGGCTTGAAGTGGATTTGATACCACTTGTAATACTCCGTCTTATAGATCAAAACGTTGTCTGCTTAGCCCGTAGGCTAACGGCTTTGCTTTTGTGGTATCAAGGGAAGAAAATGTGATCGGTTGAGAGTAGTACTGGCTTGGATAACCTGCCGGGAAGTCTTCAAATAACGGCCACAAAAGCAAAGCCGTGAACCTACGGGAAAAGCGAACAATATTGTGTTCTAGAAGGCATGGTGTTACAAATGGTATCAAAGCCATTCCAAGACGTTCGGGATGTGGGGAAACAAGACCGAATGTACTGGTCAAACATACTGAATGTACCAGTCAAACTTGCCCAACTAAATTCTGGGACAGGATTCCCTTCTGGGGTGAATGTAACAACTTAGGCAAATATCACATGGTCGTGACTTGGAGAGATGCTGGGAAAAAGGTTAACATTCGCCTTATACGACAACAACGCGTTTTGTGGTCTAACGGTTAATCTTCCATATGGTTAAGCGTGCTCGTTTGAAAGTAGTACTGCCTTGGGTGACCTACTGAGAAGTCTTCACATGAGGGCTACAGAAGCAAAGCTGTGAGCCTACGGGCAAAGCAAACAATATTGTAGTTTATAAGCTAGGGTTTTACACCCTCTGCCATAAAGCAGCCGATGTTAAAGAGTATGATTCATTAAGATCTGACTTCCCCAACAAGTTGAAGGAGCTACATTATGATTACAATGATACAAAGTCCAATGTGTCTCCGCGACGTATACGCTTAACAGAAAAAGTTCATCTTTTTCGAATTATATCGAAGATAAATGACAAGAAATATAGCGCCCCAGAAGAAAATTTGGCTCTTTTAGTAGATATACATAATATACTTGACTATGAAAATTTTATAGAATATTGTACCAAAAGATGTCAAAATATTTCTCATGTTTATTTCATGATATAATCACACGAATACCTACTCTTTTCATATATTATTACTATTATTGTTATTATGATCCTTATTACTCGAACAAGTAGTCTTATATGTTCTAGTTTATAAGATATCTCATATTTTCCATAGTGCTTTTTTAAAATGTTCTTAAACAAATATCTTTATATTTAACAACGAAAAAAATGGGAAAATTCTTTTAAAACGTACCATACTTGTCCAAAAAATCACTTTTGAGTATCGAACTTTTTATTTTCCTTATTGGGTTACTAAACTTTCATTTTTGGCCTCTTTTACGCACTTTGGGACGTTTTTGCCCCTCAAATTTTTTGAAATCCAGGGGCAAAAATGTCATAAAAACGTCCCAAAATGCGTAAAAGATGCCAAAAATGAAAGTTTAGCACCACAATAACGAAAATTAAAAGTACGTTACTCAAAAGTGATTTTTTTGACAAGTATGGTACGTTTTGAAAGAATTTTCCCGAAAAAAATTACTTAGTGAATATAACAAGTACTTATCTTGGAAAGAAATAAAGTATTAGTATGACACATTTTTATAAGAACAAAGTTCTAGTTCTAGACCATTCTAATTAAAAAATTGGATAATATTACAATAATTTACTTGGCTACTCTTTTGTCTGACAACCTTTTTCTTCCAAACACATATTACACACATCACCAAAAGCCTTACAAAAATCATAATTCACCAAAAACCTCACCACATTAGACCCAAACCAACCCTTACCTCAACACCACCACCAACACTGTAACAAGTGGATGATAATGTGGTTGTTCCTTTTGATTGTGGTTCTCCGCAATCGTGTGTAGAAGGTATAAAAAATGTACGAGAAGAACTAGTAATTTCTCGTGTTGCAGGGAGCGACGTCAATATCCGGTATCAAGCAGGTGGCAGACGGTTGGATCTCATCACAAAAAGAAATGATTTGTACTATGACCGCTTTCGTGTAGACGGTGGCAGAATATGGAGTGTAAATTGGGGAAGAATTGAAGATGGGTATTTAAATTTAGGTGAGAAGTATGATAGGTTAACTGGGGATTTGAGGGGAGTAAGGACGGTAACTGTTGGTTTTCCCAGATTCAAAAGAGCTTTTTATGATGTTATAAACAGATTTGATCATGGGGATAACAATGTGACTGAGGAAAGAAGGAATAAGCGTAAATAGTGGACTTCAAAACTAGAAAATGGATTAGATTCCATTATAGTTATGAAGTTGGAGTCTGTTATGTCTTTCTGGGTTGATTTTTATTGTGGTCGGTTGTTAGCCGAACATAGATATGTGATGCGAGAGGTTTCTGGGCCGAAAAGGGGTGTTATGCTCGGGTGGGGTCAAGCGATCACGCGTAGTTGACTCGCAATGGAAAGTTCTTGGGTGATTTGGCGAAGCAGCCCTCTTGATGACAAAGATCTTGTAGCATTAAAAGATGAACCTGTCTATTCCCGAGATTGGGTTGCGGTTAGGGAAATATGACTTAAAGAAGAAAAAACATGGGTCAAAGGCAGTGAGGTTAGGAGTAAAGCTTGGCGCATCTAAGTCACAAATCATTTAATTTTGACTTCTTTTGTTTCAATTAGAAAAAAATGATCCGTTTGGTAGTCATTAATTACTTTTAAAAAACATCACCTTATTATTGTTGTGGTTGTTAGTTCTTTAATAAAAATTGTGTGTTTTGTTGCTTTTGTCAATAATACTTGGTAAACCCTTCTATAATGTTGTAGCAAAATTACATATGTAAAAGATACGAAAGTTTTTTTATAACCAGATGCATTATTACAAGTATCATAAAGAGGTATGAGTTGTTTGATTTTGATGAATATAAAAAATATTAAAATTTTAGATTCTTAAAGGAGGTTCATATTCATGCGTATCCTTAAGGTGTATTCTTTTACTTTCAGCTTTGATTTTGTCCTGTCTATTTGCTTTATAAGGCCGAATACATGAATAAATATACTATTACAAGTATGTCGTTGATAAGCTATAGAGTGTTGCCTTCATGTTATCTTTGTCTTGGTATATCATTCATTTATTGATATTTCAATGTTTTATGATTGTAGCAAGCCATACTGATATGTCTATTCTAATGTAGAGTTGTTGCACGCGGACGCAACTAATATTCTTAATCAATCTTGTAGACATTTAGTGGGTGATCAAAGTAATTTTAAATGCAACTTTAGGGGGTGGCTTTCGTGCGAGGTTGTTTCCATCTTTTTACATTAATTACTTTAAATAATTGCATTGATAAAACATATACTAGATTAGCTAATTATGTCGTAATTAACAAAAGTATGCATTTTAATTTGTTCGGTTTTCAAGATTTATACTTTTTAAGAAACTAGTTTGAACAGATTGGTAATCGAGTAGTAATTGGATATTGTAAAAGTATCTACATGATGTTTTTTTTGTCAACTGTTGATTTCGTGGCCTTATTGTACTGACCAAAAGGTCAACTTTCTCTAGGTATGCAATCCTCATAAGAAGCTGAATGTTGATATTAGGTGTAGCACTTGTAAGGAACCTTCAAATTTAGTTTGTTTTATTTGTGCCTCAGTTTTTTGTGAAAGGTAATACTAAAAGTTGTTGCTTTATACATATGACAATCCGATATGTTGTTGAATCTAAATAATCAATAAATGATAATTATCTCTAACCATATGGACGAGTAACCGTTAACCACAAAACACTTTATTTTTCTATAAGGCGGATGTTAACATACGTATCACTCCACATTACAGTCGATGTGTGTTTTAACTAGGGTGTTTCATTTACCCCCCCCCCCCCCCCTTTAGGGGAATCCCGTCCCGAGATTCAGTTGGGCATGTTTGACCGGCATATTCGGTCTCGTTGTCCCACATCCCGAATGGCTTGAAGTGGCTCTGATACCACTTGTAACACTCCGTCTTATAGATAAAAACGTTGTCTACTTAGCTTGTAGGCTAACGGCTTTGCTTTTGTGGCTATCATGTGAAGAAAGTGTGATTGGTTAAGAGTAGTACTGGCTTTGATGACCTGTCGAGAAGTCTTCAAATAAGGGCCGCAAAAGTAAAGTCGTAAGCCTACGGGAAAAGCGAACAATATTGTGTTCTAGAAGGCATGGTGTTACAAGTGGAATCAGAGTCATTCCAAGACGTTCGGGATGTGGGGAAACAAGACCGAATGTACTGGTCAAACATACCGAATGTACCGGTCAAACTTGCCCAACTAAATTCCGGGACAGGATTCCCCCATTGGGTGAATGTAACAACTTAGGCAAATATCACATAGTCGTGACTTGGAGAGATGCTAGGAAAAAGGTTAACATTCGCCTTATACGACAACAACGCGTTTTGTGGTCTAACGGTTAATCTTCCATATAGTTAAGCGTGCTCGTTTGAAAGTAGTACTGCCTTGGGTGACCTACTGAGAAGTCTTCACATGAGGACTATAGAAGCAAAGCTGTGAGCCTACGGCAAAGCAAACAATATTGTGGTTTATAAGTTAGGGTTTTACACCCTTCTGCCATAAAGCAGCCGATGTTAAAGAGTATGATTCCTTAAGATCTGACTTCCCCAACAAGTTGAAGGAGCTATATTATGATTACAATGATACAAAAGTCCAATGTGTCTCCGCGACGTATACGCTTAACAGAAAAAGTTCATCTTTTTCAAAGTATATCGAAGATAAATGACAACACATATAGCGCCACAGAAGAAAATTTGGCTCTTTTAGTAAATGTACATAATATACTTGACTATGTAAATTTTATAGAATATTGTACCAAAAGATGTCAAAATATTTCTCATGTTTATTTCATTACATAATCACACGAATACTTACTCTTTTCATATATTATTACTATTATTGTTATTTTGATCTTTATTACTCGAACAAGTAGTCTTATATGTTCTAGTTTATAAAATATCTCATATTTTCCATAGTGCTTTTTAAAAATGTTCTTAAACAAATGTCTTTATATTTAACAACGAAAAAAATTACTTAGTGATTATAACAAGTACTTATCGTGGAAAGAAATAAAGTATTAGTGTGACACATTGTTAAAAGAACGAGGTTCTAGTTCTAGACCATTCTAATTAAAAAATTGGATAATATTACAACAACTTACTTAGCTACTATTTTATCCGACAACCTTTTTCTTACAAACACATATTACACACATCACCAAAAGCCTTACAAAAACCATAATTCACCAAAAACCTCACCACATTGAACCCAAACTAACCCTTACCTCACCACCACCACCAACACTGTAACAAATGGATGATAATGTGGTTGTTCCTTTTGATTGTGGTTCTCCGGAATCGTGTGTAGAAGGTATCAAAAATGTACGAGAAGCACTAGTAATTTCTCGTGTTGCAGGGAGCGATGTCAACATCCGGTATCAAGCAGGTGGCAGGCGATTGGATCTTATCACAAAAAGAAATGATTTGTATTGTGACCGCTTTCGTGTAGGCGGTGGCAGAATATGGAGTGTAAATTGGGGAAGAATTGAATATGGGTATTTAAATTTAGGTGAGAAGTATGATTGGTTAACTGGGGATTTGAGGGGAGTAAGGACGGTAACTGTTGGTTTTCCCAGATTCAAAAGAGCTTTTTATGATGTTGTAAACAGATTTGATCATGGGGGTAACAATGTGACTGAGGAAAGAAGGAATAAGCATAAAGAGTGGACTTCAAAACTAGGAAATGGATTATTGTTATGAAGTTGGAGTATGTTATGTCTTTCTGGGTTGATTTTGATTGTGGTCGGTTGTTAACCAAACATAGATATGTGATGCGAGAGGTTTCTGGGCCGAAAGGGGGTGTTATGCTCTGGTGGGGTCAAGCGAGCACGCGTAGTCGACTCGCAATGGAAAGTTCTTGGGTGATTTGGCGAAGCAGCCCTCTTGAAGACGAAGATCTTGTAGCACTAAAAGATGATCCTGTCTATTCTCGAGATTGCGTTGCGGTTAGGGAAATATGACTTAAAGAAGAAAAAACATGGGTCAAAGGAAGTGAGGTTAGGAGTAAAGCTTGGCGCATCTATGTCACAAATCATTTATTTTTGACTTCTTTTGTTTCAGTTAGAAGAAAATGATCCGTTTGGTAGTCATTAATTACTTTTATAAAACAACACTTTATTATTATTGTTGTGGTTGTTAGTTCTTTAATTAAAAATGTGTGTTTTGTTGCTTTTGTCAATAATACTTGGTAAACCCTTCTATAATGTTGTAGCAAAATTACATATGTAAAATATGCGGAAGTTTTATTATAACCAGATGCATTATGACAAGTATCATAAAGAGGTATGAGTTGTTTGATTTTGATGAATATAAAAAATATTAAAATTTTAGATTTTTAAAGGAGGTTCATAACATGCGTATACTTAAGGTGTATTCTTTTACTTTCAGCTTCGACTTGATCATGTCTATTTGCTTTATAAGGTCGAATACATGAATAAATCTACTATTAAAAGTGTGCCGTTGATAAGCTATAGAGTGTTGCCTTCATGTTATCTTTGTCTTGGTGTATCATTCATTTGTTGATATTTCAATGTTTTATGATAGTAGCAAGCCATATTGATATGTTTATTCTAATGTAGAGTTGATGCACGCGGACGCAACTGATATTCTTAATCAATCTTGTAGACATTTAATGGGTGATCAAAGTAATTGTAAATTCAACTTTAAGGGGTGGTCGTCGTGCGAGATTAACTACTTTAAATGATTGTAATGATAAAACATAGACTAGATTGCCTAAATATGTCGTAATTAACAAAAGTATTCATTTCAATTTGTTAGGTTTTCACGCTTTATACTTTTTAAGAAACTAGTTTGAACAGATTGGTCATCGAGTAGTAATTGGATATTGTAAGAGTATCTACAAGATGTTTTTCTGTCAACTGTTGCTTTCATGGCCTTATTATACTGACCAAAAGGTCAACTTTCTCTAGGTTTGGAATCCTCATAAGATACTGAATGCTGATATTAGGTGTAGTACTTGTAAGGAACCTTCAAATTTGGTTTGTTTTATTTGTACCTCAGTTTTTTTGGGAATGTAATACTGAAAGTTGTTGCTTTACGTGTATGACACTCCGATATGTTATTGTATCTAAATAATCAATAATTGATGATTGTCTTTAACCGTATGGACGAGTAACCGTTAAACCATAAAACGCTTTGTTGTTGTATAAGGCGGATGTTAACAAATGTGCCAATATCACTCTAAGTTACAGTCGATATGCAATTTGCCTAGGGTGTTACATTCACCTCCCCCACCCTTCTTAGGGGAATCTCGTCCTGAGATTCAGTTGGGCATGTTTGACCAGCACATTCGGTCTTGTTGTCCCACATCCCGAACGGCTTGAAGTGGCTCGATAGCACTTGTAACACTCCGTCTTATAGATCACAATGTTGTCCGCTTAGCCTGTAGGCTAACGATTTTGCTTTTGTGGCTATCATGTAAAGAAACTGTGATCGTTTGAGAGTAGTACTGGCTTGGGTGACCTGCCTGGAAGTCTTCAAATGAGGGCCACAAAAGCAAAGCCGTGAGCTTACGGGCAAAGCGAACAATATTGTGGTCTATAAGGCAGGATGTTACATGTGGTATCAGAGCCATTCCAAGATATTCGGGATGTGAGGATACAAGACCGAATGAACTGGTCCAACATACCAAATCTACCGGTCAAACTTGCCCAACTGAATTCCGGGACGGGATTCCCCTAGGGGGTGAATGTAACAACTTATGCAAATCTCACATTGGCCGTGACTTATATCAATCACCATTTCATTTTGAACAACAATAAGAAAACAAAAATCCTTCCAATTTCTTGACTTTATCTAATATTAGCTAAACAAGTCATTCTTTTACAAAACTTTGTCTAATCTTAGATAAATCAAGTCATTAAACCATATGCTGATAAACTACACAAAATTAAACTAGTAAATTGAACACAAAAATTATCACCAAAACTGAGTTGTTGTTGTTGGTGGTGGTGGGTTTAAATCTTTCTTCAATTCAAAGTTGAAGGTAAATAGCTTATGCAAACCAAATGGAGCATTTGGTTTGTCGAAGCAGTCCAACTTTGGGGTATATATCGGGCAGTCGTTCGGATTAAATTTGTTCTTTCCTTTCAATTCAAATTCCGCCTCGTCGGCCAATGCTTCTAGACCCCACTGAATATACGCCTGGCTGCTGTTCATAGTCACCACAACCTCCCCATCCTCTTTTAGCACTTCTTTTACAGACTTGGAAAACCCACGCAACAAATCTTGGTGAATTATGCATAAAGATTATAAGTAAGAGAAAAGAAGCCACATATGAAACCAAACCAGAAAACTTTTTAAAGATTATAAGTATGAATTCTGCATAAAATTATCTAAGATAAGAATGACTCACTCCAACTCAAATGGTACCAAACCAGAAACCTTTTTAAACTTTTCTCCAGTAAGCGGAAACATGAAAACTAACATATCGAACATGCTTTTAGGCTCCAGGTCATAAGACGACTTCTTACCCTTCTTCTCATCCTCACTTTCTTCCCCTTTCCTATCATTGAAGAGATACGTGACTATTCCTTCCTTAAACTTAGTTGCATCTATACGCTCTACAAACTTTACTTTGAGTTTTTTGAGTTCCTCAAGTCTTGCTTCCATGTTCGGGTACATAATCTTCAAATCAACTTTCGTTTCGAGCATCGTTTCCGTTATCAGGAGTTTATCTTTTCCATGTTCCCTTGCCATGTATTCAGCGTACACCAAGTCAGCTTCACCAACAAGCAACATTCTCTTTGGCTCTTTTACTCCATCAGAAGTTTTGGTCTTAATAAAAGGGGTGGTGGAGCAACGCTGGTTGAAAAAACGTATATTGTGTGTTGGAGCAAGAAAATTAGCCTTCATGTTAAGAATGGTGGTGAAGAGTTTGGTTTCATTTTGAGGTAATACACGTTAAGAGCCTTTGTCGGAAGAAGGGTGGTGGAGCGTTTGGTTTCAGTTTGAGGCAATACTTTCTTCATGTTCAAAAAAGTGATATGGTGAGCAACGCCGGTTGAAAGTAAGGTGGACATGGTGATGGTGTTTTGAAAGTAAGTTGGTGGTGTTTTCTAAAGTAAGCTGGTGGTTTGAACTTTGTAAAGTAAGCTGGTGGTTTGGACGTTGGAGTGTGGTATGTATATATAGGAGACAAATAAGTGATATGGTAAGTTGGGTCTTTTTTGTAAGTTTGGTTTTATTTTCTTTTGGGTCCTCTTTATTTTGTAAGTTTCTTTTTATCACACGTTAATAAGTGACAGAATGTGATGATATATTGTATATCTGTCTAGGCTCATTAATTATGCAAGTTTATAAGTGACAAATTTCACAAGATAGTTGGCCTTTTTTATATTTTTCAATATAAAAATCTTTGACTGATCAAAACCAAAGTATACAAATACTGACTGATCAAAACAGATGCATGCATGCTCATTTCTTGAGATTCCTAGTTTACCATTTTGGTGATATCTTTTTTTTGGTGATATATTTTTCAGTTTCAGTTTTGAAGGGTATTTTTTGGTGATTTTTTTTTTTTTTTTTTTTTTTTTTTTTTTTTTGTGATATATTTTTGGTGATATACTTTTTTCTCGAATGCTACAAGCCTACAATAGTGTTGTTTACTATTATATTTCTAAGCACTAATCGACACATTTCAGACCAGTATATTTGACAAGTAATGCAACAAACAATCATTGCATTTACCATTACAATTAACATGTAACCAATGGTAATTCTGCTTTTCTTTTTCTTTTTCTTTTTTTCATATACACCTTATCAACACCACTTTACAAACAGTGAAAAAAAACATGTAAATTTAGTAATACTGTTGTTTACTACTATATTTCTAGGCACTAATCGGCACATTTCAAACCAGTATATTTGACACATAATGCTACAAACCAACATACTTGCAAAATGGGGACATTTAAACATTTAAAATAAAGGTCAAAATAGTAATTTTTGAAACTTAAACTAAGGGCATGCTTGGTTTAAATTAGGGAATGAGAAAAGTAAAAGCAAAGGGAATGCAAAGGAATATAACGAGCATTCTCCCTAATTTATTGGGTAATGGCTCATTAACCACTATTGGGTAATGGGTCATTGCATTATACCTTACCAAGCACATTTTTTCATTATGTTTCCCATTCCTCACCCGTTAACCCCTACCAAACATGCCCTAAATGTCTCTTATATATACATTACCACACTTCAAAGTCCAAACCACCAACTTACTTCTTTTTATTTTTGGGTAAAGAAACCATGTAAATCAAGCATATCTTTTACTATACGATTTGATTTAGTTATTTCACATAAGACAAACAATTTGAAGACCAATCCAATGAAATGCCACTTTGTACATGGTGATGCATGATACAATGATATGATGCAAAATTATTCAACAAAGAAGTCATAAACTGTAAAACGTTATCATTTTTGCTTTTCAGTGTTTGTGGTATAGACCTCTTGTACGAAAATTCACACATCTACACCTGATTTCATGTTTTTTTTTGGACATTTGCATGTGGTTCCAATACTACATATATGGTTCTTCATTTTTGAACTAAAGTACTATTTGGTTTTTCTTGGAGTATACTTTATTCTTTTTTGGATGATTTTTATATTGTGAAAGTTAAAATGATTACTTTCAAGATAATTTATCTTATTTTCACACCTTATAAACATTTTTAAGATAAGGGGTTTATTTCTCCGTTGCGGGTTTATGGACTAATCCAAGTAAAGGATGAAGTATCCTGCAAAAATAAAAGTAAACCGTTAGCCTTACCGTGGGGACAGACCCTACGATTAGGGCAAATAATAAAAAAAGGTAATATACTTGCCACAATTTCATCGAATGGGTAGTGAACTAGAAATTTTGATTATGAGGTTAAAAAAGTTGTATTTTTTTTCTAACTGGGTAATTTTTCACCTGCACTCCCGGTTGATGCCATGTTGGCAGGTAACACCAAATATATACTTCCCCCCACCCTTTAACACTTTTCTCTTCTACCAAAAATGTGAAGTTTCATCACTATTTTCTTGTCTTAAATATATAGAATTAGCGAAGCAGATTTTTACGCAAACCAAATCGGCAGCCACCACCACCGGCCGACTAACCCATCACCTCCACCTCCCAAACCGGCATATGCACCACAAACCCACCACAGCCCACCACCACTGCCACCTACTTCCACCACTACCGCCCCACCACCTTCCAAATCCCCACCAAAACGAGGTAAAAATACATATCCACGTTTCTTGATTTGGTAAGGATTGAAAACTAAAAATGAGATAAAAATACATATCCACGTTTCGGCGTGAATCGGTTTGGGTTAAAACCAACGGGAAATAAAGATTCGATAATAACCGAATTGTATAAAAATTGGGTATCATCATTTGGGTGCATCTTTGTATTTGGGTTTGGTGTACCGTGAGTTTAAGCTCACGTATAAACTTATTGAGTTGGAATTCGAACCGTAGTCCATGGGGTACGTATTTGTTCTCTTTGATTTGGGTTATTGTTTGTCATGTTTGGATTCACGATGGTGATTAGATCAGAATTGTTCATGGTTATTGATTTGGATTGGGTATTTTGACTTATATTAATTGGGTGAGCCATGTGGATGTTTAGTTGTGAAGGGTGAAACCGGGTACCGGGAGTGCAAGTGAAAAATTAACCAGTTAGAAAAAAAATACAACTTTTTTAACCTCAGAATCAAATTTTCTAGTTCACTACCCATTCGATGAAATTGTGGCAAGTATATTACCTTTTTTTATTATTTGCCCCTACGATTAAGCTCCGGCGTGAGAGTAAGTACTCATGTTGTCAAGAAATTTCTGAGTTATGATGAGTGAGAAAGTCATTACCTCAAGAATGTGAATTGAGGTTTCCTTTTATAGGTAGTGGAAATATTAGGGTTTCCTAATATTTCGCATATTGCTGTAGTGGCCGAAGTGGGACCCTTGTCGGGCAAGGGTCCGGAGCTTAATTGATGTTTGGGGATGCAGATAGGTTTCCAGATCGGGGTCCGGTCCGTGAGCGTACTTCGGGAGTGCCGCTTGTATGTGTCCTGGTTTGTCCAGACTGTGTCATGCTCGTGACATGGGCTTCCGGTTCCGTTTGGCTTATTAGGCCGGAGCCCAATTGTGCTCATAGGGCCGGAGACCGTTTTCGCTTATTGGGTCGGAGCCCGTTTTTGCTTGTTGGGCCGAAGCCTAGTTCGTGTGAGATAGTCCAGGCCTAGTAGGCCTGCTATCCGTACTATACATTATCAAGTCCCCCCAGTCTAGTGCGTTTATTGTTCGCGTGCTCTGTTAGCGTGCGGTGAATGTTTCTAGACTTAGATTGCTAGTTCTTCCGCTCTTAGCGTAGGCCCTTTGCTGTGCGGATCTTGAATTATTCTCGGACGGGATTGTATGGGGGGGGGGGGGTCGATCGTTTTTATTCCTTCGAGGGAGCGGATGTTTGCTTTATTACCTGTCATCCTTATCTTTTATTTTCGATCGTGGCCGTTGATTTTAGGCACTTTTATGGCACGCAGCACTTATTTTGATCTCTTGGTAGAATCACTTATAAATACCTAAGGTGGCGTGTTGCCATTATTTCCTTTCCTTTCTCTTTCTTCCGCGCTTTTGTGAAATTTGTTCAAGCTTTATTTTTCGTTACCTTGTTACTTTCTATCTTCCGGTCGTTAGTATGGCAATAACCAAAATCACAGAAGTTGGATGTCATCTGACGCAAGAGAAATTAGACGACTTATGTCGTGATTACCACATTCCGCCATTTGTCAACCCTATTTTGCCAGATCCTGGTCAGACTATCATCCAGTATCCTCCGGGGAAGATTGGTTTGTACAGTCGGTTCTTTGATTATGTTGATCTCCGCTTTCCTTTTTCTGTGTTCTTTGTTAATGTTTTAAGACATTACTAGATTAATGTGTCTTAGCTTTCCCTTTTTGGTGCCTGTAAGATTTCTCACTTTGAAGTTGTTTGCCGTGCTCATAACTTTTCCCTGTCAGTTGCTCTGTTCCGCCGTCTTTATGTTAAGTTTATAAAGAACGGGTAGGTGTCATTTGGCAAGCGTGCTAATACCGGTACTTGTTACAACAAGGTTTTGGATCATGTGAAGGGTTGGAGGGACCGCTTTTCCTGGGTTGATGCTTTTGCTTGTCCTGTTAATTTTCCTTGGTGCTTAGTTGATGGTGTCGAGGCGGACTCTAGTCCTAACCCTAATGATTATAGCGCGGAAGAATATAGGACTGTTACTGAGGGGCCTGCTCCGTTCCGTAGATATCCGGAAGCTTTCCTTTGTTGGGTTGGCCTAAGTCGTGCTTACCCGTTTGAAGAGGATGAGTAACCAGTATTCCGTCTCCATGGAGGAGGTTTGTGTATTTCCTGAGATTTATGAGCGATATGGACCAAATGCTGAACCAAATATGCAATTGCCAGCTAAAGATCTAGAAGACCTAAGACGGGAAGTATACGGTGAGAAACAACCAGAAGGTGTTAAACCAAGTGGTAGCAATACAATCAAGGTACCACAGTCACAAGTGGAAGGTACTAGTAGCAATAGAAACCACGGCAGAATGCAATTTCTAGCTCCATAAAAGGCCATAATCAACAATACAAGGCAACTTCCAAAGATATATGGGAAACATAAGTATTAGATTGTTTTGTGGTGGGTTTCATTTTTCCATCTTGATAATGTTCAAAAGATGAAACCTTGAAACATGGTTGTAGATTGGTTTACCCTGTTATGTTATTATTTGATCATGATTTTTTTTCCAACAGGTAAATTTATATTAATCTCCAACTAATTTGTACAAAGTGTATAAAACAATTTAGGACATGCCCAAAGAAACAGAATGTATAACAAAATAAGACATCCAAAATGTGAAAAACACTATACAACTTGTCTGATACAACTCAATGTTGATGTCAAATATAACCAATTTGCACAGATTCAAACTCTCATCCAAATTAAACATTCACAATCAAGCGTAAACAATGAATTAAACATACTAATTTTAATTCATATTGATCAAAAGTAAGAAACATTCCATACATAACCTATTTATTTCCATACTAAAAGCATTGAAACACCATAAGCATGAAATACTAGAAAAATACAAACATTCAAACACCAAAACTGTTCGAACCAGAGCTCTCTTCCATGCTTTCACCCCGTTGCCTCCTTTCCTTCCTTTCTTTGAGTTGTTGATAGATAATTTCAAGATCACTAATCCGTTTTTCCAAATTTAAAAGATCCCTCTGCTCGATACCATTACCAATTTCCTCCACCTCTTTGTGCTAATCTAAAACCGCATTTCGCAGCTCCTCCACCACATTGTGGTTATGGTCCACTACGTTTTGCGGCGGCTCCACCACATTGTCCTCCTACTGCCCATCTGAATTTTCTTCCTCATCCACTCCAAAAACTTCATCACAATAAAAATCATGTCTGTGAACCCAGTTAAGTATTTGTGTCCTCATCCAGGGGTTAACCTTTTTATAAGACCCATATTCTGATACGGGTTCATACCCGAATTCATTAAAGACTGCGTCAAACAACAAGGTGTTGTTTAAGACGAAGGCGTATTCTTCAACATTATAACAACCCACAAACACCCATTACTATCATTCCCATTACAAATACCTATAGTAGGTATTTCACAGGTAAATTTTTGCTTTTTATATACATTATGACTTGCATGACTCACTAGACCTGCTCACGTATCTACACAAGCCAAATAACTCAATACTCACATCCTATAAACCTCAGGTATGTCAAGCATAAACTCATAACAACACCATAATAAGATACACACCAATCTAAAACACTAAACATAACACAAAACACTAATAAACCCTAAACTAAAACTTAAGTAGGATTATGTGCTTATCTGAACCTATATGCTTAGTTAAACTAGTAAGAATGTGTTCAAGGCTTAAGTAAGAGTATCTTTAGGTATATTAGGATATATTAGGACTATTAGGTTATAGAATAGAACCCTTAGAACTTAGATATAAACCCCCTAAGCCCTAAACTATAACTAGGTCATAGATAACTAGAATTAGGTCTAAACCCACCCAAAACTTCCCCATAGGTCACTACCACTTAGTATAAGCCTTTAGGAACTTAGGAATAATTATTGAATACCCTTAGGACACTAACTCAGGCAAAAAACCATAGGACACACCTTAGTCTCTTACTAAACCCACTAAGGTCATTTAGGTTATAAAACTAGGTCAAACCTTCCCAAAACTTTCCCATAGGTTACCCACACTTAGTATAAACCCTTTAGGTTTTAGGATTAATCACTAGACACACTTAGGAACTTAATTTAGGCACTAAACCATAGGTAAAACCTTATACACATAGTAAGTAGAAACTAGATCTAAACTTAACTAAAACTTAGTAAAACCTAACATAAGCACCTTAAACACCTCAACCTAGAACCTAGCACCTAACACCTTAGTCATACCCAAGCACACACCCTAACACCTCTAAACACACACACAAGTAGGTGCATCACCTACTTGGCTAATCCACCCTAAACCTTCCCTAATCCACCACTAAACTACCCCTAATCACCCTAAACCACCCTTAAACCCACCAAGCAGCTTACAAGCACCTCCAAGCACCCAAGCAAGGAGGTGCATCACCTCCTTGTAAGCTACTTGTCGCCCATTTTACCTAACCGCCTCCCACGGCTGATTTCCACCACAACCGGCCTACGCCAGCCCCCTAGCTACTCCTAGCTGCTCCTCATCATCACCTAGAATTGCCACAACCCCTCCTAGCTCTGCTTGCTCATCCCTCCCCCTCCGTGACACCTATAAAGCCATTTCACCCAAACCTCCTATGTTGCGACCTATAAATACCCCCCCCCCAGCCCTCATTTCTTCTCCACACCTCTCCCCCTCCTCTCTACCTCACATTTCTGTAGTACTAAGTCCTTAGGAGCTGTTAGGAACGAGTAGCTAGGCCTTGGTCGAGTTGTGTTGTGGTTTGAAGTCGTACGAGCCCTAGAAAACCCTAACCCTAGTTCAAACCCACGTAAACCCCCCCTAGCCAAGTAAGTCTTACTTTTAGTTATTATAGCTTTAATATAGTCTTAGGATAGATTTAGGATGCCTTAGATAGCTTAGATAACCTTGCATAAGCCTAGAACCATTCTACTTGCTAGTTTACGTTTTAAAACCCTAAATCGAGTCATATACTTGCATGCATGCTATAAGTAGTTAAATTAGATCATACACTAGTTAAATATAACTTAAATAACTTAAAATAAGTAAAACATAGGCTAGAAAACTTAAATACTAGATAAAATATAAGTTACATGCATATTAGGACTAGTTTTGCAATAGTTTACATGCATAGGGGTATACATCATAAATTCCTGAAATTATAAAGTCTAAGGACTGTTTTTGACCTTTCCTAGAAGTTATAAGTAGTAAGGATTAGTTTTGCATAATATTAAAACCCTAGGATAGATAATAACATAAATATAAACTAAAAGGACTAAAAATGTAAATAGTATAAAGTTAAAGGTCTAAAAAGGTAAATATAGAAAACTTAGGAGTCTTAGGTTAATATAGAAGTCTAGGGACTAGTTGTGTCAAGTATAGATAATTATTAGTATAAGTAATATAGTAATATAAAACTTAGGGTAAAAAACGTAAATATATAAACTATAAGGGTAAAAAGTGAAAATATCATATAAGTATAAAACCTAAATAAAGTTAGAAGCATAACACAATACTAGAGAGCTTCATGCGAGGAGTACTATGTGGATATTTCATTTTTGATGAGTTTGTTGGGTTTACGAATTAAAGTGCCCTGACTCCTCAAACGATTATTGCATATACTTCTGAGATATGATGGCCCGAACGGTGATATGATTATAACTAAACCCTAATAACAACATAACTCAATAATAGAGAGCTTTGTGTGAGGAGTATTAACTTCTGAATTATGATGGCCCGAACGGTATTATGTTGATAACATAATACAATAGTAGGGAGCTTCATGTGAGGAGTCATATACTTCTGAATTACAATGGCCCGAACGGTGTTATGTTATATCTAAAACATTAACAAACCTAAAAACAATAACTTAAGAAACATAAACATGATAACTAAAAGCTTGACATACATACAAAACTAACAACAACACACTAGGATACGTGAGTAAGGCGGTCTATTACCCGAGTCACTATTTGCATTACTTAGATTACTCCACACCCAGGTGAGTCTTCATAGCCTTACATCTTTTTAAACTTTCTCTCTAAATGCTTTTATAAACCCTGTAAGGGGGATACATGGTAAATGCTTTACTTAAAACCGAATACAAGTCTTTTTCTTTGGTTGTTCGCACGAGTAAACTAACTGCCACCACTACATAAACAAAATTCATGAATCTAATTGTTTGGAAGGTTTTATCCAATCGAACGCGAATATAGTTGATAGATCTATTGGAGTTTGACAACTCCCATTGGGATTAACACCCCACTACGTGGTACCAATAAGTACAAAAAGAATCATCCTTCACCTTTAGACCTAGTTAGATTAGTTTCAATCCTAACGACACTATTCCTGAGTTGAACGATCAATCCCCCGGTACTTGTCACTATACTATACTACAACGATCTGGTACACTGCCTGGTGGGGGTTGTAAGCTTCTCGAGATCCCTTGAGAGGTAAAGCCTGGTGCAATTCCCACGCATCAAGTTTTTGGCGCCGCTGTCGGGGAATAGTTATTGCTTAGGTTGGAATTCATTTTGATTAGGTCTACTCATTAGATTCCTTTTTAGTGAGATTTTTAATTTCTTTTTATTAGCTTTCTTGTAGTGTATCTTTTTCTTTGTGCCCTTTGTTTGTAAAACCATTTTCACTTGTCACTATGGCAGATGAAATTCCATTTAGATCACTGACAATAGAGGAACAACTATATTTCACTAATAGATTTGCTTCCTATCATTCCAATGATTTTTTGTGTGATCTTTATGACATCCAAGAGGAGTTGGGGGTAAAGTTAGATGGGTTTGATGAATTATATGCATGTGTGATTTCTATTAGACGATCATTATCAGGATCAATTCCTTTTAGCCAGACCCGTTAGATGAATTTTGAGAAAAGCTTCCTAACCATGACCCATAAGCTCAACGAATTGGTGGATTCGTATGAGCAAGATGACCTAGTTTCTAAGAACATGAACTTAGAATGAAACCAAGATTATGAGATGGTTAGTGTTGAACTAACTAGTTGCATGAGCGGGATAGATTTCACCAAAACATACGACATACATGAGGTTAGAGTTGAGCCACCTAGTTGCATGTCATGGTTAGGCACTACCATAATACAAGATGAACACATAGGTGATATTGATGTGACGGAAGAGATAGTAGAAAACCCAAGCCCACTAAGTACCCCACAAGTCCTACCATCATTTGATGCGTACACACCGCCCGTGACTTACCCGGAAGAAGTAGAAGAGACTATAGGAACCCCAATTGAGGTAGAACCCTTAGACCAGGCACCACTTGAGGATATAGGTTTGAATACTTGTAGTGATAACCTTACTCCTAGTTCTAGGGAATTTCCTAGTGTTGATGAACCGGAACCTCAATCTTTACGCACCTTTCCATCCTTAGATATATTTCTAGGAGACAAAAGAGGAACCGACCCACCCATCAACCAATATTATCCGGGTAGTTTTAGGATGAAGGAAGCCATTCACTCATCCCCTTCACCTCAAGTGACATATTTCCACCCTAAGGGTGTGTATCGCTACTTCCACCCGCACTTAATTCAAAGTGTAGGGAAAACCTCCCCTATTTCCGTTAAATAAGGGTAGAGTCAGGCTCGTGACTCGAACAAAAACAAGCGCTTATTGGGAGGCAACCCAAGCTTTATTTATTTCTTTGTTTGTTTGTTTGTTTATTTGATTTTATTTGTTTTTGTATGCATGCTTTATTTTTATAGTTTGTGGTTCATGTTTCAAAGTAAATTGTGAAAATGCTTTATTTTGTTTTTAACTTCGTTTTAATTACATATAAAGGTATTTTGCAAAAGCTAAGTGTAAGGGGAGACCCAAATTTGTTTATAAGAACGAAATTGAGCATGATCCACAACAATATTAAATGAACATGTATATTAGTAATTGTTTGAGTCAAATGCTTGTATCGAGTCATAATGATGTTTTGCAGGATTTTCCAGGAAGTAGGACATAAGTTTTTCCAAAAATTTGCCGGAAACTTAACATGAGATTTTTGCAGGAACATTCTGACGGAGTCAGGAGTTATAACCTGACGGCGTCAGGTACAAAAATTCTGAAAAATTTTGCGAGTTTTGTTTATACCGGACTCTTAAAGTTTTCGTTGATTCTTTAGTTTTATAAACTCCAGGAAATCTGCAAACATTCATTCCACAAGCATTATATCTTTAATTGTTTTGTTTTTATTCCTAAGTCTGGAATTACATCTAGTTGTGAGTTTCGTTTGTTCGGTTTGATGCTTTGGGTTTTTGTGTTTGTTTTCTCAGGTTTAACAGGTTATATTGGACAAGAAGATGATTTATATTTCTGGAAGGGAAGCTTTGAATGTTCATTTTCTTGGAGGAAGATCTAACATTGTTAACACACTATCCACACCGAACGAATCAGGGGAGTATTTGATTTCATTCTACAACCTATTTCGCTTTTACATTCTTTAATTGAACATTGGGGACAATGTTCATCCTAAGTGTAAGGGGAGGGTAAATGATGATACCTTATAGGATACACTTGCACTTGAGTTTGTTTGTTTGATGGTAGGTGTGTAATAAAACTAAGAGAAATACTTGTTAGTGTAATTTTAGCGCCAAATTTAAAATTTTTTACAACATTTAGGAGTGAAACTTTAGCCTTAGCAAGCGTCTCATGGATAGGAGTTGTATGACTAGCACAAAACCGTATTATTCAGAAAAATTTTCCACCCAAATATGTGAGGTTCGCCTTTAGATTTGATAGGAAAAACATTTACTATTAGTGCTTATGAGAGTACCGGTAGCATTTAGATTCCAGAACTTGCGTTAGTGATGCATTAGTGAGACTACATTCGTGTAGTAGGATTTACTACATGATAAGAGGCATTAGGATCACCCATGTGTTAAACCCGTATCATAATTACTTGACCATTTAAGTTATATTACTTGACTAGTAAAGTCAATTAATTTTTCCCACACCTTAGCGTTGTACTTATTTTTAGTACACGAAACCCCTAGTACACCCCTCCGAGCCTATTTTTCCGTTTCTAACTTTAAGCTTCTTACTTAAAGGAAAAATTTGTTACAACCCACTTAAATATACACCCAAATCGCCTTAGCCTTCCGTGTATGCACTCATCTTTAGTGCATTATTGTTATTTGTTTAAACCTTTAGTTAATTATCTAATTGATTACATGGTTGCTAAGTCTAGTCATATCCTTGTACATATTATTTTGGGACGATTGGGACTCATGGATAAAGTATTTATGTTATGGAATAATGGGGAAGAACATCATATATTACCCTCATATGTACGTTAATCTTAAAAGTACTCCAAGTGTTTTGATTTTCTTAATTCGAGTCATTAGATTAGTTTATTGTAAAGTATGTAAAAATTCAAGTGTAAGGGAAATGTTCATTCCCTATGATGTATTATTTTGGATGGTAGGGTAAGAGTGTATGCACAAAAAAAAAAAAAAAAAAAAAAAAAAAAAAAAAAAAAAAAATCGAAAAAAAAATAGAAAATGAAAAGAAAAAAAAACATACGGACTACCATCCCGTTTCATTCTATGTTTATTTTATATTTTTGTTATTTTTCATTTATTAGCTTAAGTCGAGTCTAGTCTTGGCTTAGCAACGTCATATTGTACATGTAATTAACCAAGCTGATTAACTCGCCACCATTAAAGATTGCCTTTATCCAACAAAACCGTGTATTCCATATCCCTGCACCTAACATTATAACCCTTTAAAAGACCTCTTTGATAGTTTATCCTAGGTGCTTACGCCATGTGGTGAAGGTTTGATCCTTTCCCAAGCCTATGGTAATCTATTTTGTTATGACAGGTAGTGAGAGATGTTTTCCATTTCATATTGTGATATATACTTTATTACACCCGAGAGATGTGAGTATCTAAACACTATTTGTGAGGTGCTAGTATATGACCTTCGTACTTGTCTTTGGTCTTTAGTGGAACGATTATTTCTTGTAATTACTTTTATATTAGTGTTAAATGACCCCTAACTTGTATTTTGATTAGAACAAAAGCGCATTTGCTTGAGGACAAGCAAATCTCAAGTGTAAGGGCATATGATGAGGCGAAAAATGATCCGTTTTTAGGGGGTCATTTAAGCCCGGAATTGAATTTATTTGATCAAATATTGCCCTAAATTGTTCCTTTTGTGATTTTAGGTACTTTTTGAGTGAATTCTGGAAAAGGGAGCATTTTGGACGTTTTTGGAGCATAAAAGTGAAGAAAACGGCAAAGTCTTAATTTTCCTTGCGGGGAACAGTACCTGACGGCGTCACAAGGTTCTACATGACGACGTCAAGAGTAATACAAGAGGTAGAAGTGGATAAAGTCCGGGACGGTCTGGAAAGTTTTGTGCATTGGAGATGACGGCGTCACCCAAGGCCGTCATGTGTAAAATTAAAGAGTGATGGCCTAGAAAATTTCCTGAAGGCGTCACATAGGCCGTCACGTGTTAACTTGTCAAAACTTGCGCGCAAGGTAGCTGATATTGTTTTGGTCATAACTTTTGCATACGAACTCGAATTTAGGTGATTCAAAAGCCCACGCGAAGAGGACGAAGAAATCTACAATTTGGTGTAGAAAAATTGGTCATGACACCGTCACTCTTTACGGGGTGACGCCGTCAAGCCTTGCTGACAGAAAACTTGCCTATAAATATAACATCATAACTTCACTTTTTGTAAGCCCTAAACCCTAAGGTCGATTCCTGTGTTTAGGTAGGTGTTTTTGCAGCAACTTAGACGGTTTCAATCACTCCATAAACATCTTGTAATGGTTTGATGATTCTATCTTAATTCATGTCTTCAATTATCATTATTGTTGCTTGTTCTTTATTAATTATGCTTGGCTAATTCACCTTGTGTCTACTTATGATTGTGTGAAACTTGTATATAATTGATTAGAACTTATTGATTCTTTGTTGATGTTTGTGTCTATCTTCATCAATTAGGGTGTGACACTTCGATAGGTCTAATTGGTTTAGTTTATAATTCTTGATTCCTATTGTCTCTTGTTTGGTTGATTGTATTCGATGTTAGGCTTAAGAAAACTGGCAGACTTCCATAGGGTAACATGCTTGAACGTCTTAAGAAACATGAACCAATGCGTACTAGGTTATTATGGTTGTATTTAATGCATGAGCGAATTCTAATGATCCCATGTTAGGAGCTTCTTGCAGGCTCGATATAGGAGTGAAGTAGGAGCTTATAGAGTTGGGGAAGTACGTACGCCACCCCACGAATGGTATTAAGGAATACAACCCGTCAATTAAAACAAGGTGTGACAATTCAATAGGTAGAATTGGATAGCTAGCAAGGAGTAACATATCATAGATAGACATTCTTCACTTATCTTGTAGAACCTTAGTTTATTTTTCTTGCATATTAGTTTAATTAGTAGCTTTTGGGTTAGTTGATTAGCAACTAATTTCGCCCCTCCTTCCAACACCCGAGATTTTTACTTGCTTTTCATAAAATATAAAAATACAAAAAGAATCATCCTTCACCTTTAGACCTAGTTAGAGTAATTTCAATCCTAACGACACTATTCCTGAGTTGAACGATCAATCCCCCGGTACTTGTCACTATACTATACTACAACGATCAGGTACACTGCTTGGTGGGGGTTGCCTGGTGGGGATTGTAAGCTTCTCGAGATCCCTTGAGAGGTAAAACCTGGTGCAATTCCCACGCATTACAAGTTATCCTTCTATCCCCTCATGTTGGGTCTGCAGCCTACATGACCCGGATCCTTAAGGTGTGATTCATGAGCTTAGTGCAACCTACTAAACTCCTGATAATTGTGCATGCATCACAATTATCACAAAAACTTGCATTTTCCCAGATGGGTGTAACAACTGAACTCAGGGAACTTGTATTCACTAACCCCTAAACCTATGATTCTCACTCAACACCTAGTGTTGACTTTTTAAGCATGTATTCTAGGTTTAATACTTCTATGGACCTATGGCGGAAGGAGGTACTGAACTCGGAGGACTTTTCATGGTTATCATTCAAACACCACCAACCTAACTTTTAGATTTTTGGGACCTCAACAAAATAAAAGTATATCTTTTATAATTAAAACTTTGATAATTATGAATGATAACTAAATTTTCAAAACGTCTCTCTTCGAGTCATTTTCTATTACTGTATCTGTGATTCTATGAAGTAATACCCCAAACACTTTATCCACTGCGATCAGTGAAAAATGGGGGTGTTACAAGCATCATTTTGAAATGGTGTAGTTGCTGCCATTGTTAATTGTGTATCTTGGATAGGGAATATGTGTGTTCTCACCCAAACAATCGAGGGTTTAAATAGCCTGGGGAAGTGGTTCAATGGTTCCCAAGAGGATAGGTGGGAAAAAGGGGGACAAGGGACCGCCAAAAGGAAATTTTGAAAACAGCAAAACACAATGGCCTGTGTGCCAACTGCAAAGCACCCATTTAGACATCCATTTACTTTTATAGACACCCATTCCAATACTCAACCATTTACCAAAGTCCATGCACATATTGAGAAGATTCTAAATAAAAAATGGAAATAAGTTGTTATCAATTTACCTATTGGACTCATTTTTGTACTATAACCTATTGTTTAAATATGAATATGATTGATGTATTCAATATTGAATGAATTTATGTGTGCAGTGGAGATCCAGTAGAAAAAAGTATATGATATGGAACAAATAGAGATTTAATGTGCCATCAAAAATCATGTCCATACTAAACAACCACAACAAATGGATGAGAGTCGCATTTGCATCAACAATTGAAAAAGGAAAAACCAAAAACTTAATTTTCATTATAATTCAAAGTCTTTAAAATTTGAGGCTTACAACCATTTGATAATCAAGCATTCAACATAAACATACAAAAAAAGTACGAAAATATAACCCCAAAAGACAACAATTATGGTGATACTCTAATCTTCATTAGAGGAGAGTTGTTCATGAACCTCCATAAGCTTAGCTTGGCGCTCCTTCTCATGAATCCCGCCACTGATATCATTGATTAGATCAGTTAACAAAGGAATCCTTTTACGCTCCCTTTCATGTGTTTCAACTAGACAACGAAGAATTTGAACTGCTTTTTGGTTGAATGAACGCAGATGATGAGTCTCATTGAGTGTAACCTGACGGTCCTCTACTTTCTTTTTGAGTTGATTACGCTCATCCAAGTATAACAACCCTTCTCTTTAGTAATTTCATTGTTGAAATAGAACTTGATTGTTGTTGCCAAATTATAAGACCCAGATGATGCTTTAATTTCATTGATGTTGTTGGAAGAAGTAGAAGCCATGGATAATGGATGACGGAGCAGGGTGGCTGATATGAAAAGTTAGGTTAGAATTATTATTTAGTAACTAAACCAGGAGAATAAATAGGGGATGACATAACTACTGTAGTAACCGACGCAGGAAGTTCATCTTCCCCATGCAAAACTATCAATTCACTATTCAAAATAACAAAAGTTTTACATATAATAAAATAAACCCTTGCATATAACATTTTAGTTAAAAAAAATCCCATGACATACACAAGTTCAACGTATCAAATAAAAGAGCCTAAATATGTACCTAATAAACTACTGAGTGTCGTACCTTATAATATATTTTGGGAACTCAAAATTCTTGGGTAGACACAATCAATATGGGATGATAAGAAGGAAAAAGAGGATATGGCAAAAAATTGTATTTGCACCAAAGACACTTCTACGACATCCTCTCTTTCCTTCTTATCATTCTATATTAATTGAGTATGGTTAGTGAATGATGGTCTCATTGCTTCGATCCTCACAACTATGTTAAATGTCTATTGCAGCTTACTTTGTACAACTGTAATAGGCTAAGATCAACATACTTAACCCTTATGAGTCCCCCCAACAATTCCTTTTGTTTTTTCATCACTCTTTGATCAAAAGGTTGCACCAACTAAATTGCTACTACAAATAAAAGTTAAACATATTATATTTGTTTTGGTAACATTATTGTTACACTCTGTATTACAGTTATATTAATGCAGTTATTTATTACAGTTAATTGCACTTTTTAACATTAAACTAAATTCAACTATTTATTACATTGAACTTCCAATAAATAAAGTATACTTAATTCAAATGGTGCCTCTTGGTTTGCCCTCTTATTCATCTATATAGGCAGGATTCTATTCAGCCTATTTACATCATCCAATCTTAAACACTATTAAAAGCAAATACTGTTTGTCAATCCTAATCTAAAACATAACCAAGAATGTCTTCATCCAACACAGTTTCATCATCCAAGAAAAGAGCAGCAACTGATACAAATATTGAGTTGCAGACAGAGAAACCCCCAAAGTATGCAGTTTTATTTTTCTTTTTCTTTTACAAAATTGATTACTTGTATATTATGTGTCCTAATTTTGTTAATCTTTTGCAGAAAGAAATTTTTTGACGAAAAAATTGTATCAAAGGATGAGAAAAATAAATGTATGTTACACATTTATTTATTTTATAATAATATAATAGAAACTTATTTATGCTTACTACAAATTAATTTGGTTTATTTATATGTAACAGGTATTGTAAAAGAAAAAAAAAACAGCCCTAAGTCAGATGACTATGTTGGGATCTGACGAAACATACATCCAGTGGGAAAACGAGTTTGAGTTAAAGATGTGGCGAGAAGAAAAGGAAGCAGCAGCAGAGAATGAAAGAAAAAAATGACTCACAGAAGATCATGCGAACCAACTGGGCAATATGCCACGGATGAATTTGTTTGAAGCTGCCCAACCAGAGGATGCTGATGAGGAGATTGAACATGAAGATATTGAAGAATTTTACTACGAGTCGGCCAATTTAGGATTAGACTCATCTCCTAAAAACTAAGATTGCTATAGTCATTAAGATTTCGAAAAATGTAATCCCTAAGGTTGTTTGAACCTATTGAATATAATACTTATGTAATCGTTGTATAACCTAACTTACTCATGTTTCAACATTTCTACTCGACTAACGCATCTAACTTATGTAAAAAAATAGTATATTTTTGAAATATCACAGGTAATAGATAATAAAAATTGGAAACCAAAATTAAGGGGGAAAACATAGTTAAACTTTTGCATACCTCTATAAATGGCACCCATTGTGGTAGTTCCAAAGGATCGTCAAATTCAGGAGGTGTAGGAGGGGATATGGTTTCTGGATTGATTATCAATGAACGGCTTCGCAATCCTCTTGGGGTACTGTCTGGCGGTTTGGTACCACAGACGTTCGGCCTCGTCATTTCTTGTTAACAGTTTTATTAACGGTTTCAAAGCCTAGGGGAAGAAGGAAACAAGCAAACAAACTTTATGTCATGAATGCAATAGAAACAAACACAACATAAGTAATAATGTGGTTTATTAAACTGCATCACGTTATTAATTTCTCAATATTGACACATGATGTTACATGTCTAGTACAGCTTAGTTTATGCAACTGAAATAGGCTAAAATCAACATACTTAACCCTTCTGAGTGCCCCCACCACTCCCTTTTGTTTTTTCATCACTCTTTGAGCAAAAGCTTGCACCAAGCAAATTGCTAGATTGATGAAATAACCAAAGTAACTATTGTGGACACTAAGAATGGCTAATTATGTTGTAACATCGTTTGTCAATATTAAAAAATGAATAACGTGATGGACTTTAAAGTAAAAATATTTTAGTTAATAAAGCAAAACGCATAACACAACCATGTTGGAAAATTAAGCTCACTAAGATTGCATAAAGTATGATACAATTGTAGATTCTAGATAAAAGTGAGTATTAGGACTCGTGTTGAATGGGATAATGAAGGAGTGTGGCCTGTCATGAACAATACACACTATATCATTATCGTAATCAACACCCCTCAATGATAAAGATACATCTTTACAGCGTTGTTGTTGATGTTCGAGAGTTTTTTCGAACACCGTCCATAAAGATACGGCTACAAAAAGGCACTAACTGTTAAAAGTTATGTATAAATATTAATATGTAAATGACTAGTATCGAACCCAAGAACTCGGGATTGCACACAATACAAACGAGAGTCAAAGATTAATAAATATTAATTGTTAGTTATATTTATTAATAACACAAGTTCAAGGATTATTGATCATTAGTTATTAAATGTATGGACTAATTATCGTTAAAAGGAAACGGAAAGGACTAGAATGTAATTTGGATGACAAGAAGGATCCGGAACACCCTTGTGGGTATATGGCCAGTCGATCAAGGCCCAAGGGGGGGTCGACCCATGCCTTGCTTGGTCTCCAAGTTTCCTATACTATATATACAAACCCAAGGGTCATTTGTTTCTCACCTTTTGTGCACACACAATACCCTAAGTTTGGTTTTTCTCTCTTGTTTCTTCCTACCGATTGTACACTATAACCCTTAGGGTTTAGGGTCGATTTTTTCATAAGCAAAACATTACTTGTGTTTAATCTTGCAATTAATTTGATTCGGTATTAGTTTGTGTGTACAAGAACGAGGTAACAACTCACTATAGTTGTTATCAAGGAATCGATCAATAAAACGGTAAGGGATTGATCATTGATTCATAAACCCTAATTAGGGTTCATCAATTAATTGAAGATTTGCATATTTGATTCTTGTTCGGGCTAGAATCACCACGGTACGTTCCTATTATGTTTTAGTTAATATTTACGTGTTATACTTGATCTAGCTTCCGCATATACGTGTACTTTGATTGTCAAACTCTAACAATGGCATCACGAGCCATGTATAACATGTAATTGATTACTAAAACATAATAAAAATCAGATCTTTAATTGTTTTAGATACATGTTTCTGATCTAGGGTTTTTTCTTTAATTTTTTTTTATAAAATTTGAAACCCTAACCCTAATTTATAGGGGGTCGATTTTCCACATAAAACCCTAATTAGGGTTTGTGGTTTACTTGATTAATTTGTAATCACTAGAAACCCTAGGTCTTTAACCGGTTATGTGAACGTATCTTGTGACCGATGTGCTAATTGTTAGGTTTAATCCGTGACGAAACATGCATGTTAGTTATGGATCTTGTTGTTTTTTTATTTGTCACATGTTTTAGATAGATCTATAATTAGGGAAGACTCCAATACATATATATTAAAATCAATTTATATGCTATGTAGTGTGTATATTAGCTTTGGCCTACGCAATTGATTCGTCAATGTATGTGACTCTCTTCCATTAAGAGGAGAAGGCCTTAGTTGATTGCATGCATGATTACACCCAGATTTGATTTTATTAGGATCTTTTCTAATAAGGATTGCATGTGGCTAATTGTTTCACTTTTATGATTATTAGTTGTTATGTTTTTCTTTAAATTACTTGTTTTTATTGTTTCTTAATTGTTTGACTTGTTGTAAGCAATAAAAAGGGTGATTTTCATAAAGAAAATAATACGGACTAATAATGATGAAACCCTGAGTGATAAAGATTGAATTTTGTGGAGTCTTATGTGCCAACAATGGTCCGCTTCGCACGGTAATTCGCTCCAAGGCGAGACTAGCAAGATTCATACTTTATTACATGTTTTGAGATTAAATCCATAAACTTTTGCTTGATTGATGTTTTGTACAACATGCTTTTAAAAGTAACTCTTTTAAGACAAATTCATAATCGTGATATGAAGGCTTAGAAAAGAGCCTCAGAGTCTGCCTTGGTTATCACAATCTTGAAAACGTCTTAAATGAATTTCTTTTAAAATCATTCTTGTAGAAAGTCATCTTAGGGTTTTTAAACCTCAAGTAAAACTTTGTGTATTAATTTCACAAATTGGTAATAAAAAGTTTTTTATGAAAACTTAGGCTATAAAGATGAGTGCATGCATCTTTATACATATTTTGATTAACATATCAAAATTGAATACCCTTAAAATTTAAGTTACATGCCATCTATCTATAAGGAATACTTGGAATTTTAATTTAATAAACGTGAGATCTAGGCTAAATTATTATAACAAGGTAAAATTCTGTTAATGCGTGAGACCATAGATAGTAATTTTACAGTTTCTAAGGTAGACGACTTAATTAAGTTGTGCGTGAGACCTAGAACTTAAGGCATGAGATGGGATGAAACATGCTTACAAGGCAAATTGATGAATCAATTTGATGTAAATCCCATAATGGTCTAGGAATTGGAAATCTTGTTTGCCAATTATTGTTCGACAGATTACCATCTTTTATACTTTCACCACTAGCAGATCAACTGATGTGGTGGAATCTATGTAAAGATGGATCCTAGATTTTCAAGAAAATTTTGGTGGTTATATGAATATAGCCTATGGGTATTTTATTTTCTTGAAGATATTTATTATCGAAAATACTAATGTTTGAACTTTTATCTGTAGATATGGCTCAACCCGATAACCCAACTGTGATTTCTGCTTTCAAGAGTCATCTTGAAAGAGAAAAATTGACTGGAAAGAATTTCAATGATTGGCACCGTTCGCTCAGAATTGTCTTGAGGGCGGCCGGTAAGCTCAATTACTTGACCGAAGAATGTCCAGCTGAGCCTGCTGCTGATGCAACAGAAGCAGTTAAGGTGGAGTGGAAGGAGAAACATGCTAAGTTTAATGAGGTTGCTTGTTTAATGCTCACTAGCATGAGTGCTCAGTTACAAAAGAAGTTTGAATACTTTTTCCTAAAAGATATGCTTGAAGTACTTCAGCAGTCTTATGAGAAATCTCCTGCAGTTGAATTGTATGATGGACTTGACAAGCTACACAACTGCAAGCATGGTGATGGTAAACCGGTTGAAGATTATGTGAATGAGATGAAAGAATCTTTTGATCAGCTTCACAGAATTGGATTTGGTTACCCCGAAAATGTGCAAGTGTACTTGATCAACAAGGCCCTTAACAAGGACTTTGCTGGTTTTGTGCAGAATTTCAACATGCACTGCTCGGGGAAGATAGTCTCAGAATTACTCGCACTGCTTGTGGATTATGAGAAAAGTCTACCAGCCAAGGTCAAGGCTCCTACACCGCAAGTGTTGGCGATTCATGAGGGGAGAATCCAGAAGAAATCACATGTGAACAAAGGCAAGGGGAAAGGTGATAAAGGCAAGCAGGTCATGGCCTATCAACCTCAACCAAAGATGCCCAAGATGAAGCAGCATCAGCCTAAGCAGAACAAGGTGAATCCGCCAAACAAGAAGGATCAGGCTTGTCACCATTGTCATGAAAAGAGCCATTGGAAGCGCAATTGTCCTCTCTACATTCATGACTTGTGACTCAAGAAGCAGGGTAATGAAGCTGGTAACCCCAGTTCATCAGGTGCGTTCTTTATGATTGAATTATTCACTCTTACTCCTAAATTGAATTCATGGGTATATGATACGGGATGTGGCATTCATATTTGCAATACATTGTAGGGGTTTAGAGTTGAGAGAAAGCTGGCCTATGGACAACAATTCTTGCACGTGGGTAACGGAGCGCATGCAGGAGTTGAAGCTATAGGAGTTTTTAATTTAGTGTTGCCTTCAGGCCTAGTACTATCTTTAAATAATTGTCATTATGCACCGTCAATTGTTAGAGGTGTAATTTCATTTTCATGTTTGTTGAACCTTGGTTTTGAGCATACTATTTATAGCAATGGAATTTCAGTTTCTTTAAATGGTGTTCTTTATTTTAATGTTATTGCTGTGAATGGTGTCTTTGAAATTGATATGAATGATAATGATAATGCTTTTGTTAAAAATAATTCAATGTATAGCATCAATAATAAGAGAATCAAGAAACGTCTGGATTCGTCTTATCTTTGGCATTGTCGACTTGCTCACATTGGCAAGGCTCGCATGAAAAAGCTGCAACATGATGGGCTTTTAGATAAGATCAATGATGAATCATTTGATAAGTGCGAATCTTGCATTGCTGGGGAGATGACAAAGAAACCCTTTAAAAATAGGATTGAAAGGGCTAATGATCTACTTCGTCTTATTCACACAGATGTATGTGGACCACTTAGACATGTGTCAAAGAGAGGTGCTAGCTACTTCTTAACATTTACGGATGATTACAACCGTTATGGTTATGTCTATTTACTTAAACATAAACATGAGGTGTTTGAAACATTCAAAGTGTTTAAAGCAGAAGTAGAGTTGCAACTTGGAAAGAAGATTAAAGCTCTTCGATCCGATAGAGGTGGTGAATACCTGAATCAGGAGTTCATAGATTACTTAGCAAAGGAGGGAATTGTCCAACACCTTACCTCTCCATATACTCCACAACAAAATGGTGTATCTGAGAGAAGGAATCGTACATTGCAAGACATGAGACGATCTATGTTTAATCTAACAACTCTTCCTTATTCATTTTTGGGATTATGCCTTAGAATCTGCTGTTCGCATTCTTAATATGGTTCCAACAAAGAAGGTTGATAAGACTCCATATGAGTTATGGACTGGAAAAGCTCCTAACTTGTCTTATCTTAAGGTCTGGGGTTGTGAGGCGTATGTTAAACGTGACTCAGCAGACAAACTCCAACAAAGATCTGTGAAGTGCATATTCGTAGGATACCCTAAGGAAACTATGGGTTACTACTTTTATTACCCAACTGAAAACAAAGTTTTTGTTGCAAGGTATGGAGACTTCTTGGAAAAGAAGCTCATATCTCAAGAATTCAGTGGGAGAGTATATGATCTAGAAGACGATCATGAAGATGTAGCACCTTCTGAAAACACTAGCCAACTTCCTGTGGAACCTGAAAGTTTAGGTCCTCCACCTGAAGTTGAAGTGATTCCCATTCGTAGGTCATCTAGACATGTGAAAGCTCCTACACGTCTATGTCTTAATGTAGAGTGTAATGAAAACTTGATAGGAGATCTTGATGAACCTACAAGTTACAAAGCTGCTATGAATAGTCCTGAAAAGGAAAATGGCAGGTTGCTATGAATGGGGAAATGCAATCTATGGAAGACAATGAAGTCTGGGAAGAAGTAGACCTACCTCCGGGTGCCAAATTAGTTGGGAGTAAATGGCTCTACAAGAAAAAGACTGACATGGATGGCATTGTACACACCTATAAGGCCCGTTTGGTAGCTAAAGGCTATACTCAAACTTTTGGTGTTAATTATGAGGAGACCTTTTCTCATGTAGCTGACATTAGGGCTATTAGGAATCTTATAGCCATAGCCGCTTACTATGACTATGAGATTTGGCAAATGGATGTCAAAACCGCCTTCTTAAATGGTCGCCTAGATGAGGACATCTATATGGCGCAGCCTGAGGGGTTTGTGAGTCCAGAATTCTCAAATCGTGTATGCAAGCTTAAAAGATCCATTTATGGATTGAAGCAAGCATCACGACAATGGAATAAAAGATTTGATAGTGAGATTAAAAAGTATGGATTCACTCAAAATCTCGATGAGCCATGTGTATATCACAAAGCTAGTGGGAGTAATGTAATTTTCCTTGTTTTATATGTTGATGACATATTGATCATGGGAAACGACATTTCAAGTTTGCAAAAGGTTAAGGCATATCTTGGAAGTTGTTTTTCTATGAAAGATTTAGGGGAAGCTGCATTTATTCTAGGAATCAAGATATATAGAGATAGATCTCAGCGATTAATTGGATTAAGCCAAAGTGCTTACATTGATAAAATATTGAAGAGATTCAATATGCAAAATTTCAAGAAGGGATATTTGCCGATGCAAGAGCAACATGGCTTGAGCGAGAAAGTTTGTGCTTCAACACCTGCAGAGGTGCAACGCATGAAGAGAGTCCCTTATGCTTCGGCTGTGGGATCTATTATGTATGCGGTGAAAAGCACAAGGCCTGATGTGGCGTTTGCTCAGAACTTAACCAGTCGATATCAGTAGAATCCAGGTGAAAAACACTGGACTGCTGTTAAGAATATTCTTAAGTACCTTAGGGCTACTAAAGAAATGTTCTTAGTTTATGGGGGTACTCTATCTGCAGAACTTGATGTTACAGGTTACTGCGATGCTTCTTAGAAAGGTGATAAGGATGATACGAAGTCTCAGACGGGTTATGTCTTTGTCATTAATGGAGGAGCTGTGGATTGGAGGAGCAGAAAACAGAGTGTACTAGCGATGTCTGCTACAGAAAGTGAGTATACAGCTGCTTCAGAAGCTGCAATGGAAGCTGTTTGGATTAGGAAGTTTGTTTCAGGGCTTTGGGGTATGCCTTCGATTCGACGACCTATAAAAA
Source organism: Artemisia argyi (assembly GCA_030686995.1). Lineage (NCBI taxonomy): Eukaryota > Viridiplantae > Streptophyta > Magnoliopsida > Asterales > Asteraceae > Artemisia > Artemisia argyi. The sequence goes on along the minus strand of CM060677.1, from coordinate 81,951,874 downwards.
TGTATTGCGACAATTCAGCTGCAATTACATTTGCCAATGAACCTGGAATCATGAAAGGCACCAGACATTTCCCGATTAAACATCACTATGTTCCAGAACAAGTCGAAATAGGTGAAATCGAAATGCTCAAAGTTCACACAGATGAAAACTTAGCAGATCAATTTACAAAGCCTTTACCTGGCACCAAGCTTTACAAGCATGCTGAAGGAATAGGACTTAAGTTAGCTGAAAGTGTCATGCCCATTTGTGATTAGTATTTGGATAAGGGATGTAATGTACAATTATTATTTTAATGAAATAAAATATTGTTTATGTTTATTTATTCATTGTCTTAGTAATATATCCTATATTTGCATGTTTAGATCCATGAATAAATTATTATTCTAAATTGTCCGTTGTCGATTAATGATATGAGAATATCATTAAACTAAGACAATTTTGAGTATTGGTTAAGGATATACTTGAAAGTATATTGATGCGCAGTCATACCAATTTCACATGATACTCAATGAATTGAGTATTGAACTTATCCCAACAATATGATTTAATATTTAATGTGAGAATCATATTTAAAGTTATCCTCAAACTTGAGATACCAGATAAGTGTCATGGATGTAGTGCATTTTTGTGAAGCAATCTACCGCTTACCGTAATTGGGAGTCATAAGGGTTGTTTTCAGAAGTGTTGCAATGTTCATGGGTTATTCTTGTAGTCAAGAGAGAATTTGTTCCTTCTGATTTGTTCAGAAGTTTAATACTGCTGGGGCCCTCGTAGGGTTGACAAAATGTTTGCGTGGCCACGCCCAAAGTCTATCTGGAATACGTTCAGATGTTTTGGTAATTTTGTTCAATCATAAAGAGACGAGAAACAGAAATTTAGGAAAGAACCTCACATCTTTATTAATGTGGTATTAGAATAAAAGGATAATTATAATGATGAATCATTAAAGGTTTTCCAGAAAACCTAGCTCGAGTCGTGCTAGGGGCATTGGAGTGTTGCAAGACGCCAACCAATGTCATTTTACTATTAATAGATATACGAGTGGGAGCTGTTAAAAGTTACGTATAAATATTAATATGTAAATGACTAGTATCGAACCCGAGACCTCGGGATTGCACACAATACAAACGAGAGTCAAAGATTAATAAATATTAATTGTTAGTTATATTTATTAATAACACAAGTTCAAGGATTAATGATCATTAGTTATTAAATGTATGGACTAATTATCGTTAAAAGGAAACGGAAAGGACTAGAATGTAATTTGGATGACAAGAAGGATCCGGAACACCCTTGTGGGTATATAGCCGGTCGATCAAGGCCCAAGGGGGGTCGACCCATGCCTTGCTTGGTCTCCAAGTTTCCTATACTATATATACAAACCCAAGGGTCATTTGTTTCTCACCTTTTGTGCACACACAATACCGTAAGTTTGGTTTTTCCTCTCTTGTTTCTTCCTGCCGATCGTACAATATAACCCTTAGGGTTTAGGGTTGATTTTTTCATAAGCAAAACATTACTTGTGTTTAATCTTGCAATTAATTTGATTCGGTATTAGTTTGTGTGTACAAGAACGAGGTAACAACTTACTATAGTTGTTATAAAGGAATCGATCAATAAAACGGTAAGGGATTGATCATTGATTCATAAACCCTAATCAGGGTTCATCAATTAATTGAATATTTGCATATTTGATTCTTGTTCGGGCTAGAATCACCACGGTACGTTCCTATTATGTTTTAGTTAATATTTACGTGTTATACTTGATCTAGCTTCCGCATATACATGTACTTTGATTGTCAAACTCTAACACTAACTTGTGATCAAGATCAACCACACAAATGATACTAGGGACGGTGTTCAAATTAACTCTCGAACACCATCAAAAACGCTGGAAAGACATATCTTTATAATTGAGGTTTTACAGATGAAGTTCAATGTAATAAGCTGTGTATAGCCGCATTACTTGGTAGATGGATGATTTTAGATGATATGAAAATTCCATATCAAAGCATTCAGCCATCAAGTAATTCGGGGACCTATTACATACCTTGATACATTCAACTTCAAATTTAAACACTTTCATAGAATCCACAAGTACATCAAACAACAACTTTACTTTCTTAAATATACCCTTTAACAAATATAAACTCAAAGTATTGGCTGATTGTGTTAAAACCATATGTGTTACCACATATGTCAAATTATATGTAAGTCATATGTAATTTTTGGGTCCATAATTAAAACATATGTCTATATAAGTATTACGTTTCTTTTGGTACTTAATTAACACATATGTCAAACCATATTACTCAATGAAAGGTGTTAATTTAGTCATGAAAATGTAATCTTATCTGAAAAAACTTTACTCCGCTTCTGCCGCCACAGCTGTAGCCAAGTCCGATTATCCTTCATGGTGGCCGTCTCTTATCTTTAAAAAAAAAAAAAAAAAAAAAAAAAAAAAAAAAAAAAAAAAATCGTAAGCTCATGTGGATCTAAAGAATAACACATCTATCTGAAAACAAAAGAATAAACATAACTTTATCAATATTCACCGATACAATACTAGCAACGGCAACTTTCCGGCGACAAGCCAGTTGCTGCGGAGAGGCGGCTGTAAAAAAAAACACTATTTTCAGATAGTGAAATAAAATACAGCTCAGATCTACAATTAAGATGTACAAATCTATGAAAAATAACATCAACACTATATTAGTAGTAACATGTTAATACTTTTGTTGTTGTCTTCTTTAACTATTTTTCTCAGCTACGGTGGTTGTGAGAATCGGTGGTGGTTGGAAGTTTTGAGAAGAAGAGAGTGTGAGGATTAGTAGTGTAAATAAATGAGGGTTGTGGATTGAGTATGTGTAAATAAGTAAGAGAGTGTGTGTAAATAAATGAGGTGGGTATGTGATTAATGAGGATTAGGTGATAAGATTGTATAAAATTAAATTAAAGAAAAAAAAGTTGCCAAATACAAGTTGCCCAAAAAGTACGAGTTGCCCTATACATTATACCTTACACATATATGTACTATAATATAAAATAATAGGACACGTGTCAGACCCTTGTTAAGTCGCTCAGCCGCCAAGTTGCCCTGATCCACCAGAAAAAAGTGATTTAAAAACATCTATTCAGGGAACATGCTTTTGGCGACTGATCTATTTTGATAATTTTCCCATATTGTAATTGTAAAACATCCTGATATAGTTGGTATAAGTTAGATGCTTGAAATTATTTCTACTCATCTTTTACTGAGTATAGATTTGTTTATATTCCCATTTGCAAATAAAAATATAATAGAATTACTGCATCGCATTATTCCTTATGCTAAAAATTGTTCGATGCTCATGTAAGCCTGTTAAAATTAATCCCTGATCGATAACAATGTTTATAACTAAATTGCATATAATTGCTAAAAGCGTCGGGGTGCCTACCTATTATTCATTCGGTTTATACATATAGCCGAATTGTGTGGCTTTTTAGTTTATTGTGTGGATCGAACACATAAGTTAGGGCTCGGGGTTCGATCCTTGTTGTTGGTATTCTCAAACCTTTTTTTATTTCATAAAAAGTAAATAGGTGTCGGTATAATATAACCCTTATTTTTACGAAACAATTTTTCCCTATAATAACATATTCGTAAAAATAAAAGAATCAGTGTTTCATTTTTTTTTTCTTTTATATTTTTTTAACAAATACATATTAAACATTTGTGTTTTTGAGACATTCGAATAATTTGGCTTTCTATAAAATGTTGAACATTTGCGGTTATGAAACTTTGCGAGTTTTGGTTATTTATCAATTTATGACGTTACCTACTTGTCAAACATCAAACAATATACGCATGAGCGTTAAAAATTTTCTAAAAAAAACCTAATGTTTAAAATTTGCGAAATATTTAGAAGATACTTAGCTTAAGCCTTAAGAAAAAAAGTTATGAAAAAATGAATATCCTGATTTTGAAAGACTTGTCATTATCCCTTTAACTTTATTTCATATCATAGTACAAATTTTGGAATAATATAACGTGAACATGGCAAAAGCATGAACTGTGTAGTGCAGTGCCCCATTTAAGGGATGTGTTAACCGGACCCTCTCTATCATGGGATCCACTTATTTTAGTTAAAATATACAAGTTTTAATGCAGATAGTACAGGCGGAGGCAGCATTGTTTTCCACAAAGCCTCCTGTAAGGGCACCGGTTAACTCATGCCCCATTTAATTTAATTTAATTTAATTTCACCAAAACCACCATCCCCCAATTATCCACTCCACTCTACAACCACCCCTAATCACCCCTGAGATTCATTCCTTGCATAAATCTGATATGAAGAACTAAAACCATCATCGATTTACCCTAAAACAACCATCCGTACACCATACATAAAAAGGTTAGGGTTTTTTCTTTCTTCCGATTATTATGTATATACATTGTATGATTCATCATCAGTTTACTTTTAGGTTTTTTTATTTGTTTGATATGTTGTTTGTGTTTAAGAGGTTACTACTGAGTGGAAGAGCTGTTTAATATTTTATTTATTTATTACCATGTGGACTTTAATAAATAACTCCACCAGCCATCTTAATGTATAAAGAGTCAAAATATTTTCATCTTTTCAACTCTTTTTAAAGCTTAGGGGGTGTTTGGATTACCTTATTTTGTGGCCATATTTGCTTATTGAGATTTGAGAATGCCAATAAGCTTCTTTTTTTTGCTTACCCATTTGAGCTTATGGCTTAAATAAGCCTTAAGGGTAAGTAGATAAGCTAATAAGCCAAAAAAATATGAGCTTATTGCCTTTCCCAAATCTTAATAAGCTGATAAGCCCACTAATCCAAACACCCCTTTATTTGTGGGCTTTTCAGATTTCGGCTTAATCTCAAATTCCCACCTTATTTTGAGACTTATGGGCTTGTATAAGCGCTTATTATATCATGATAAGCTAATATAAAGTCTCAAAATAAGCTGGAAAATTTGAGATTTAAGCCGAAATCACCCCCTAAGCATGCGGTCCACTTTTACATAGCTTTTAACATTTCCGATCAAGTAATTAGTTTGCTTGCTTTAGGTGAACTTTTCGTGTGCTGAGAAATCTTTATTTTAACTAATGTGTCAAACATCACTTGCAAACTCACCTATAACAATTTATATATTATGTTTCTACTCGACGTTATTATTATAGTTTATATAAAAAGTACGACTTTTTTCAATAAAATGCAGCTAACAACTACTATATGATACACAATCTAACTTCCGCTATTACATCTGTTGTTGGTTATAAAAAGTTATTAATCTCACACAATATGAAAATGATTAGCATTTCATAAGTATTGATCTCACACATCATTTCTAGTTATTCATTCATATGAGTATATTCTAACTATTTAGTATCTGAATCTGATGACACAGCTTGCGTTACTCAAAATGGGCTCTGTTAACTACGACGATGAAACGCGGTCTGTCATTAGTGACGTTGGAGATATTGGAAATGTGGATTTTGCAAATGATGGGTCGTACTATAACTACAATCCTGAGAACGAAGGTCCAATTGTTATCTCTGTTCCATTTCCTTTGGCTGACGGGAAGCCTCAGTTTGTACCCGTCGGTGAAACCGTTTTCAATGCTATCACCATCGAGAACACATCTACCGAAGCAGTAACTCTATGGTCAGTTGAGATATATGACTCGAAACCAGAGAAGTGTTTTACCCTTTCGGTGATGGAACCTCCGTCACCTAATTCAGATGATGATTATGTAAAATCATTTGTAGATTCGTTTTCTTTGGAGGACAGGACTTTGGTACCTGGAAAAACGCTCACCGTTTACTTGTTATGTAAACCAACTGCTAGAGGTCTGCATACAACAGCTGTTCACTTTAATGTTGGTGATGATAAAATAGAAAGGATGGGTTTCATAATGGCAGAAGATAAGATTTCACGGTCATTGACTTCAAAGAAACCGTACAGTAGACCAAACAGAAACAAGCCAATGCTACCGAGGATATATTCACCTGGTGGGGATAATTCGGGAGCCAAAGTAATGAGGGGTTATCGTCCTGTAAGGGCTAATAGCCGACCATACAGATTTAAGCTTCCGGACTATCCAATCCCGAAGGATGTAAGGGATGTGATTCAAAATAAGGGTGTTCCTGATGCACTAATGGAAGGCCTCACGAAGAAGAACTATGTCCCGTTTTTTAAAACCTTGATTAATATGGAAGAAATTAAGCTGGAGGTAAAAAAAAATTAAAATCCGATTATAGACTATAGTATTTGATATATATATATTTTTAAATTGATTATGTTTATATTTTAAATTTTTATTTCAGGAGGACATTAGAACATATGACATGCAAGGAGTTGTTTTTAAGAGAAAATACAGGTTTCTGTCACTTGAAGTCCCAGGACTGGCTGAGAGAAGACCATCTCTCGTTGTTGGGGATTTCATTGCTGCAAAGCCTACATTTCAGAACGAATATAACACGTCTCCTCTATATACGGTTTGTTTCACATCATAAAACTGACTGATTGAGTTTACACAGATGGATAACAGTATTAGTATTGTAGGACTAGAGGTGGCAATTTCAGCTTATTTAATTTTGAACGAGTAAAATTTGTTTAGGTTTTATCTTTAACAGGTTAAGAAACAGGTTGAAAGCTGCCCACAAACTGTATCTTAATCCATACACTTTTCTGAAATACTTTTTCCGTTCTCAAAAACTTTTGATGATTACTGTAACAGTATAATACCTGTTTCATTATTCAACACACAAATTATAAAGAAATATTACACACTATGTTCCATACTCTTTTAGTGGGTGTTTAGGATTGCATATCTTTAGCTTATTTATCGCTTGTAAGCACTTTAAAACAAGCACCTCCCATGTGTTGATATAAAAGATTTCCTCACGGAATAAGAAATAAGACTACAAGCACCTACCAATCACAACACTTTGAAAGTGCTTAATTCCTTCCAAATATATAATACGCCAACGAGCACTTAAAATACGCAATGCCAAACACCCTCTTTGTTTGTTCCCAAATAAATCTTCACTAAACAATGTATTATCCCATTTTACCCTTAATTACATCCAATAAAAAAGGTGCGTTAATTGTATATTTAAATGAGTGTGCATCTTAAAAGGGTATGTCTGTCGTTTGACTAGAATGACTCTTGTTTTCTTTGTTGTGTTTTATCCTTTTATACTATTTGACATATTGAGTAAGCTTCAATGGTTTCTTTTACAGGGGTATATTACCCGTGTTGAGGCTGAAGAAGTTCACTTATCATTTCATGAGGATCTTCACTCATACTATTCTGAAGGTGAGCGCTTTGATGTACAATTCCAGTTTAACAGATTAGGCATGCGAAGATTATACCATGCTATTGAAGCTACAGGAAAATTGGATGCAGAATTTCTTTTCCCTGATTTAGCTTCAACTGAAAGATACATTGAAACATCCCCTTTGGTTCCAATTTCTTGTAATCTCAATGAGGAGCAATTAAGCTCAGTTGAAATGATCCTTGGCTGTAAAGGGGGCCCACCGTATGTTGTTCATGGTCCACCTGGCACTGGTAAATCTGTCACTTTAACAGAAGCTATTCTTCAACTGTACAGAACCCGAAGAAATTCAAAAATTCTTGTATGTGCACCTTCAAATTATGCAGCAGATCATCTTTTAGACAAACTTGTAATGGAAACTGCTGTCACTATTGGAAATGGGGATTTATTAAGGCTAAATGCAGCATCACGTTCAGTAAATGATATTAAACAGGAATATCTTGAGTTTTGCTTTTATGACGAGGAAGAATCAGCCTTTAGCTGTCCTATCTTTGAGAAGCTTGCAAGATATAGGATTATAATATCGACATACTCAAGTGCTGCTTTGCTTTATGCTGAAGGTCTACAAACGGGTCATTTCACTCATATCTTTTTAGATGAAGCAGCACAGGCCTCTGAGCCTGAGACGATGGTCCCAATTTCTCATTTTTACAGACGGAATACTGTGGTTGTTCTTGCTGGTGACCCGGTGCAGTTAGGTCCTGTAATCTTCTCTAAAGAGGCTGAAAATTCTGGTCTCGGAGTATCATATATGGAAAGAATGTGTGAATCTAAGTTTTACAAAGATGGCAATCAAAATTACGTGACCAAATTGGTTAGAAATTACAGATGTCATGAACACATTCTATCTCTCCCTTCAGAGTTATTCTATGAAGGGAACTTAGTTTCGTGCAAAGAAGACGATACATTATACCCTTTGACGTGGAAAGATTACCTTCCTAACCCTGAATTCCCGGTACTTTTTATAGGTGTTCAAGGTGTTGATGAAAGAGAAGGTAATAACCCTTCATGGTTTAATAGAATCGAAGCAAGTGAGGTCGTTGAGGTTGTAATAAATTTGAGAGAAAAGGGAATTAAGAGTGAAGATATTGGGGTGATAACACCATATAGGCAACAAGTTTTAAAGATTACTGATGCACTTGAAAATTTTGTTGGGACGGATATAAAGGTTGGGACGGTTGAGTCATTTCAAGGGCAAGAAAGGGAGGTTATTATTGTATCTACTGTTCGATCAACCATTAAGCATAAAGAGACTGATAAGAGGCATTGTTTGGGATTTTTAAGTAATCCTAGGCGGTTTAATGTTGCTATTACGCGAGCAAGGTCGTTGCTGATTGCAATTGGCAATCCACATATAATATGCAAGGTAATCGCTAATCCTATCTTCTCTTTTGTAACTCAGACTGTGATATTTGCCTGAAAGATTGCACATTTGAATTTGGAGGTCAGTGACACTGCTTCCCAACATAAAAATTGATTGAGATAGAGGTGGCAAATTAGACGGGTGGGTAACTGGTCAAAACGGGTAATTTTAATGGGTATGCATAATGCATCTGGATTGGTTTACCAAAAGATTTTTTTGTCCAGCTTCTTAAACACATTTTTTTAAAGAAATATATTGTGTTTATAACATGACTAAGAAAAGGGAAATTAGTCAAAGTAGCCAAATGATTGGGTTGTAACAAAATAGCCGCAAGCGTTTCTGTGGGGTTTTATCTTTGGAGTAGTTAAAAGCCCGCGCCTATAGTCGGATATTCTCAGGCCAGGCCCAACAGCCATGTGCCCATGCAACCTTATCTTGCTCAGGCCAGACCACGTCACTCGGGCCCTCGCCTTTGTTGACCAGGCCCTCGCTATTGTCTATGAGGCCTGATGTGATTTTGGAAAAAAAGTTTGCTCCTAATGTTAGATAGTCGTGGCATTTGGGTATTGGGTGTGCTTTTATATAATATATAAACCCATCTCATCTCTCCTCTACTTGGCTATTTTGTCAAAACAAATGCCAGTTTGTTTACTCTGACCAAGTCTCTCAAAAAATGCATTCATAAAAATACATTATGATTCCTTGAACTATGTGATTTAGTAGATCCATGCCTTGACATCACACTTTGGTGACTTTGACCCATTTAAGCCTTTTTTCTTTTTAGCAAAATATATGATTTTACCCATCTGGCCCATTAATCATAGATCATGGCAATTTCGACCCTTTTGTCCGTAATAGTTGGTATCTGGTAGTTGATCTATAAATGCTGAATTTTTTTGGTTGATGGTTGCATGTTGAAATGTACTGAAATGGCAGGATGAACACTGGAACAAGCTTCTTTGGCATTGTGCTGATAACGACTCTTATAAAGGCTGCTTTCGTCCTGACAAAGAGGAAATTGTTAATGTGGAACCCGAAACAGAGCAATACAACAGCTCCAATTGGCAAGGTAATTGGAATGACGGTGATCCAACAAGTTTCAGTGCTAATAATGATTGGGATGCAGGATCTTTTGATTGGAATGCTAATCAGAATGGCAACCTTATACCCCCAGCCCCAGGAGGTGATGATGATTGGGGTGTAGGCCCAGCAGCATCTGATAATATGGGTGATTCTACTATCCAAACACCGTCAGGAGCTGCTGATTGTAAGGATGACTCAACTGACATTCCAACCGAAACCACTAAATGGAGTGAGTACCCTCCTCAGGGACCCACAGGAGCTTCAGATAATTGGGGTGAAGGGTCATCTGAGATTTACGCAGGAACCTCGGATAATTGGGGCGAAGGGCAAACAGATGTACCAACTAATGGTTGATAGAATTCAATTATGTTGAAAGGCAAAACAGCTTATAATAGGCGTATTCGGTCCCTTAGTTTATTCTCTCTCTCTACTGATGGAACCTTATGAGCTGCTATAAAAGTCTTTGGTTCTATCTGAACAAACTCGCTCGTACCCTAAAGGCTGTAAGTTTGCGTCTCATTATAAGACATGGTGCATGACTTTATTGTTGTTTGGAGAAACAAGTTGATGCTTGTTCTTTGCTAAAGGAACTTGACCGGTTCTAGCAAGTGTTTTCTTCATTGGTGTGATGAATTTATAAACAAGTTTTTGAGCTCGGAGAATTATGAACAAGTTTTTAAGTTGCATCTAGTTAATGCTTGCTGGGAGATTCATAAACAAGTTTTTGAGTTGATTACTTCAACTAACATCGTATATCCATTAAGCTAATTAGCACCTCTACGATACACAAACTACCTTCGGTTTAGATCATATAATCAAACTCTTAACAACAGCCCTAACCTAAACTATAAAATTATTCCATTTCCCCAAGTATTCCACCTTGCAACATTTACGGCTGTTTATTGGCTAAATAGCCAACAAGCTTGACTTGCCAGAATTGTAATAAAGGATCCATATGGTACATAAGGTAAGCTTACTTAAATCAGATCGGATTATAAGGGCTTATGAAGGGACTCATTGCAATAGTTGATTACACGCCCTATTCAATAGGGTCTTAGGAGTCTTTTAAAGCCACTTGCACTCAAGCCACTAGGTCAAACAATGGAGAGGCTGTTGCGTTTAGCTGGTTAATTCTTACTAATGACTCTTATTTACTACAGCTCGTAGTCTCTATCTAGTAACCACTCGGCCTACATGAGAGTTGCTAGAAAGCAATTTCTCTTTACTTAAAACCTTGTGAAAGCTCCAGTAGGTTTCACTCATCCCTTATAGCCTTAACATCCAAATATGTATCCCTTGCGTTAAATTCATTATCTTTTAGAAAGACCTCACCTGAGAGGCTTGATTCTCTTAAACTTTTGTTAATGTAATTACAAATGCCAAACCATTCCCTTCATTTCTAAATACTCGTAACATGCTACTACTTCATGAATATCATGAAAATCACTATAAGCAAAAATCATTAAGCCCATTTTAGACTCCACCACAGCTTTAAGCACATTGTCTTGCCATTTATGGTTAACGTGAATTTATCTTGTGTTGATGATTGGTGAGCATCAACAACATAGTTGGTCTAGCTCTAAGACTCACCTTTTATAGCTCATATCCTGATATTCCTTTTTAGTCCAGTGATAGTGGTAGAGTGGTAATGATCACTCTTAATATTTCATTTCGACAGCCAAATGTGTATTCACTTTCAAGTACACTCGTACTCACTTACACACTACACAATATATAAACATGTAATTTTAATGTACTGACCACCGTATTTTTCCCACATTTATATTGCAACCATTGTTGTTGATTGGAAATCCATCATGCACAAGTATCACCGCACAGTCAATTATAGTGGCATCCCTTATTAGCAAGGTTGTAAATAACGCGAGGCGTGATGTGGCGGCATAATCAAGCCTCACGCCTTAGCAGCTAATGCGAAACTTTTGCGTTTTTAAAGCCAAGCATAAGAAGACACAAAATATAAAAATATTATATATTTATGTTATATTTTCATATATATTGAATTTACAAAAAGCGTTGTATATAATGAATAAGGTTAAGAAACTATCCTTACGTGTAATATTCTTTATTTTTTTAAAAAAAGAAAAAAAAATGATCTGAGTTGAATAAAAAAAACTCGCCACGTCTCATGCCTTAGTGCGACTTATCCGACTTTTACCTCCTCGCCTCATGCCACGCCTAGAGTCGATGCCTTGATCTGTTTCATAACGTGGAGGTCACGCCTCACGCCTTAGCGGCGCCTTGGCGCCGCCGTTGTGCGCCTTTTAGAACCATGCTTATTAGGCAAGACTAACATCAATGCCTTTGTATACCTTTGTTATGACATACCTTGTGTATCTTTGTTGGCGTGTGTCTGACCTTGATTGTATTTTATTGCATTCATTGGGATTCTTGTGGGTGCTTTTTAATGAGATCTCATGTTAAGCTCGAATATGAGTTAGGAAAGTATGAAGTGCATACTCGTTTGAGCTAATATGTTTCTAACCATGAAAAAGACGTCTGAGTCAAAAGGTTAGCACCCCTTGTAGGGTCCAATGGGTGGTTGAGGTCCCATTCCCGCCAAAACTCAACCAACATAACTATTTGAATAAGTAGAAACGGTTTTACTCGTTTTCGCTGCAAAAAACCCAACCACCGTAACTGTTTGCCAATAGTTGTGAGTGTCGGTAGTTAGCCTCTTTAACCGGCATTAACTGTCGGTTCCATCTAAAAACCAATTATTTTAATAACATCTGACACTAACGAAAATAAGGAATTCTTTTTGTTACGATATGCCTTATGTGCCTAGAAACAGCGTACTTTGACTATACTTATATCGCAATAGAGATTTTGTGTAACATAGAAAATAATGGTCGAAATACTTTATTTGGAAAGCGGATTACACACAATTTAGTCAAATTTCTAAGATTATTATCACAACGCAACCCCAATTTTATTGCTATTTATTGCCACTTTAGGAAAATTTTATCTTTTAAAATTTACAAACCCTAATTAGAGTTTTACAGTTTTAGAATTATAAAAGTCTCTTACTTAGGTAACAAGAAACCCCAAATCACCAGTTTATGGTTTTAGAAAAATTTATTACTCCCTCCGTCTCAAATTATAAGTCCATTTTGATTTTGCACAAAGTTTAATAAATTCTCACTAACTAATTTATTCACCAATCAAATATCTTCTCTATCCACTAAAGTGTCATTTAATTGGTTGAAATGGGAAAATGGACAAGTGTTTTGGGACAAACAAAAACAAGAAAATGGATTTATAAATTGGGACGGAGGGAGTATGATTTTTTAATAAAAAAATATTTTTCCTAAAATTCCTGATTATGGTTGTAACACAAAACCCTAGTTTCCATAATTCAAAATCCGGAACTTCGAATCGGGTAAAACTAAATATTTCATCAGTTTATGGAAACTTCCTGTCTTGGTTACCAAGATTCATGCCCGTTGTTCTTTCATGATCTCATTTGGCTAGGATTTAGGAAAAAAAAAAAAACTCTACACAATTACATACATAAATTAATTGGTGAATAAATACAATTAATGCAATTATTAAAAGGGATAATGATTTCTAAATGTATTCAACTTGTCACGTTTTACTGAGTTGTGTATCAAACTTTTAATTTTGCTAACTTGGGAGTTGAACTTACTAATCTTTGCTATCTTGTGTATTAACGGGGTGATTAAGGGGTTTTACGTTTTTTCTTACCACGTTGGCATCCACGCTGGCCATTTTTTGTCTTTTAATAATTAAATAGGTAAAATGACGAAAACACCCTCACCTTCATCTTTTGTATTTCTTTTTTCTTTTTTCAATATACAAATTTCTTAACCAAAAACTACAAATTCAAATCACCCAAGATTTCATAGAAAAAATTAAGAACTTAAAATTACAAATTTAATTCCAAAACCTTTGAATGCACATAAACCTGAAGTTACATAACCAATTCAAAATCTTTACCCAATATTTCTAATCAAATAAAGAAATAAACACCACCAGTTTTTTTTTTTTTTTTTTTTTGTGGTCCGATCTCCAATATCCGGCCACCCTGTCGGTGGTGATCCGGCCAACCCGATCTCCAATATCCAGCTAAATGAATGCCTTGATCTGCGATAAGCAAGCTATGGAGTTCATAAATCTACTGATAGCTCAACTACTGATCTGAAGCGCAATCCGTAAAGTTATATTCCTCCATTAATCATGTCCTATTTACATGTTATGAACTAGTTGAAAAAGAGTCCTTTTTAAGGCTATGATATCCTTATATTGATATCACTTTGTGACTCACTTTCACACCCTTTTCTTACAACTCAGTGAATCACAAAGAACAGACCCTTCACCATTAAATACTAATGACCCATCATTTTAACGAGCAAAAAAAAATCATCTTTACTTCCAATATTTTAAGTCAACTGAGGCACCTGAAGATTTTTGGTCATGTCTAGATTTGTGTTCACCATATTTCAATCGGTGAGGCACCTGAAGATTTTTGTATGTTGTTTAATCAAGATCTTAGACTGGTCTTTGTCATGATCAGTTTCTGGGTTTATTGTTGTGATGATTTCCGAGTGTGATTTTTATGGTGAATCGGTGGTTTATCATCTTTTGATGATTTGTTGACCGGATCTAGCTTTGAGATATATTTTTCTTGATAACAGATCTGGATTGTGTGGTTTTGTTGTGTTTTGAAGATTTTTTTGGGTATGATATGTGTTTTCTGGGTTTGTGTTCGTCAATTATGTGAGGTTATGTTTTTTATAAGATTTTGTTGTGCGTGTGTTTTTTAAACGTGTGATGGATCTGGATCAGAGTGAAGAGGGTAAAAGCTTTAGGGTTTATTTTAGATTGGGGATAATCGGGATTATTAGAAGGAATATATATATATATATATATATATATATATATATATATATATATATATATATATATATATATATATATATATATATTTAAAAAAAAGTATTACTCATAAAAAAGAAAATAACGAAAAATGGGGGAAAATAACGGGTTTTTTTTTAATAATATAACGGAGTCAACGCAGTCAACCTTGCCAACTCAGCTAAAATTCTTGCCATATGGATTGAGTACACAAAATAGCAAAGATTAGTAAGTTTAAACCCCAAGTTAGCAAAATTAAAAGTTCGATACACAACCTGGTAAAACGTGTCAAGTTGGATACATTTAGAAATCATTATCCCTTATTAAAACACCCTTTACATAAGAAATATAAATAATCAACCATATTGTACAACCAACTTAAACACAATTCCTGTATTAAATGTTACTAATAAAAATAATAAACATATTATACACACTATTCAAACACAAAAACAACAAATTTTCTTTTTATTTTATTCTACAAATATTTTATTCAAACACAATAAAACTGCAAAATATTTTCTCTTTATTTTATTCTACTGTACATATTTCTAATCCAACCTCAATTTATTTAAAACTAAATAAAGGACTGTTCAATTCGAGTAACCGTTGATATTTAAAAACAAAAACCGAAATCGAACCACGATAAAAGGGTTTATCCGATTTCTGATTTTTCCATATTTGATTTATTAGTTATCGTTTTTTTTATACCTGTATCCATCAAACTTGGTTTTATATAAATCAAATATATATTTTAAACGACGAAAAAACATTGTTCACTAAAATATTTATTATCACAATTGTATAATGAAAAACATCGTCATTAGTCGATGAGTTAAAATACGTCAGATGAAATTTTTGATATCTGTAAATTATGTCAAAAAGAACATAACTAATTAGAATGCATGATTCACCGAAAAATTTTATTTCATGATATTCGCCGCCGCAAAGCGCGGATAACCTGCTAATTTATTTTAATGCTTTACAAATTTTTGTCAACCTTCAAAACTTAATATATACACAACTAATTCTTTGTATTTACTAATTAAGGACAAATTTATTAACTTGCATATATTCATGACAATCTCAACTACGTAACAAGTAACAACATATCCAAATTTTCACCATTTTCTTTCTTGGCTTCATAGCAAATGAGTGCTACCACTGATGTTGATGTCATTGGTAAACAAGCTCATAGCCAAGATGAGATTAATATGAATCATCATTATATTGATTGTAATATGTTGCTTATAGTGTTTTAACCATAGCTTCATATGTTTTTTTTTTTGACGGTACATATTAATTTCAATCCCAATTCCTATCTTTATTTCAATTCCAATCCTGTTGTCACATGAACACTTAACTAAAATTTCATAGCTATAACTACTTGCAACCAATGTTGCAAAAATCGGCCGAATCGGCCGATTAATCGCTAATCGGTGATGCACCTTGTCGATTTTCGAAAATCGGTGAAAAAATCGGCCTAGGCAAAAAAAATCAGAAAAAATGGGTCAAAAATTGGCCGAATCGGCAAAAAATCGGTCGAATCGGCCGAATCGGTCAATTTAAAAAAATAGAAATTTAGGCATTTTACTTAATTTGGGGATCGTTTATTTCACTTATAACGTACAATGGGCCTCATAATCAGAATTGAAGCCTTTTATTGAGGTTTGTAAACATAGAAGGCTTGGAATCAGTTAAGATCTTTAGTTTGCTCTCCAGAAATTCCCAAAACATGCAGGAAATGCCAAACCGATTAATCACTGATTAATCACCGCCTTGACCGATTACAGGCTGCAGGGTGGTCGACCGCCCGACTACCGATTCACGATTTTTGCAACATTGCTTGCAACTATAAACTGTCGCAACAAATACGCGGGTACTCGGCTATATTTGTAACATGAATTTACGAAATTTCACAATTTACAGGTACAATGACAAATTGAGCAAAAAGTTGGATACAATATACTACTCTCACCGTCACAAATAATTGTTATCCGACAACAAATCACACAGTTTAATAAAAACATAATTATTACTATTTTTATTTCTTACTTTTAGCATAGTAACAATTATATTATTAACTAATTAGTTGATGTCTTCTTTAAATATATTAATAATTTTAATCAAGAGTAATATGGTAAACTCGATCAAACTTCCATATTTATTTTTAGTAATTGGCAAAAATAAACTATTATTTGGGACAGATGGACACATTTTATCCATGTTTACTTTTCGGGATGTCTCAAATTAAAGGATCAATATCTTCGAATGGTTATAACATAATTTGGGTGTTGACCGTCTTTGTTTGAATTATTACATAATTACTAGCCCCAGATTGGTGAATGACTTGTTTAGAACTTTTTCTGTTGTAATCACCCGTTTTTTTGGTCAACTATTACGTGTTATGTAACAGGTGAAAGTAGGGATTAGCATTTCGACCCGAATCCCGAAACCGAACCGGTATCGTACCGAAACGGTACCGTTCCCGATATACGGTACGGTACCGGGACTACGAAATAAGGTGAAAAAAAAATCGGGATCACTAATTCGGTATGGGACCGGTACCAAATCGGGAAATTCCCGAATAAAAACGGGAAAAACCCGATTTTCCGGTACCGGTACCGATATCCGAATCCCGTTCGGTACGGTACCGGTATCACTATTTATGCTCGGGAAAAATCGGTACCACTAATTCGGTACGGGATCAGTACCGTGCTCATCCCTAGGTGAAAGTTCAAAGTTGGATAGACGAAAGGTGGTGGTGGAGGTGAAGGGGGTGTTTGGGAATGAGTTTTAAAAAGGTGCGGTGGTTTTATTTATTAACATGTGACAAAAAGAATAAAGGAAAATTAAATGTTAACCTGTAACCTTCTTGGCCGGTCACTGAGCACGAAAACGAAGTTCAAAAGTAGGCTACGCGGAATTAGAAAAATAAAAATTAAAAAAAATAA
This sequence comes from Artemisia argyi, assembly GCA_030686995.1. Taxonomy (NCBI): domain Eukaryota; kingdom Viridiplantae; phylum Streptophyta; class Magnoliopsida; order Asterales; family Asteraceae; genus Artemisia; species Artemisia argyi. The sequence goes on along the minus strand of CM060677.1, from coordinate 81,934,232 downwards.
GCTACATAGAACTGTAAAAAGTTGCAAGTTAGATACACTTTCAAATAATTATTCCATGAATTTAAATAGACGAGATTGTACATATAACAACCACATATTTTTTTCAAAGCTAAACAAGTATTATGTTTAAAATATGATATCAATAGTTTAACTTAAACAAGATCAAGCTAAATAACATGTAAGTTACATAAAGTCAAATGCTTCGTGCAACAAAAATCTATACAAAATATTAAACGATATTAACACATAACGAAAAAATTATGTGAAAACTTGTGCGTGCACAAGTATTATAAACTATATAAGTATTAAAATTTTAATATAATTTTATGGAAAAATCTTAAACATTTTAAAATCATACATTTATGAATTGTCATAATTTTTAACTTCAAAACAAAGTTATTGAAATATTATCACTCGTTATACTATCTATTTAAATCCTCTGTGTGTACAAATTCTAAAATTAGTTTATAGATAAAAAGTTTTTGACAAAAATATAAAAAGTAAACAAGATAATGGAGTGTGCATAGTCACTTTCATTCCCATCCTATTTACCTGGCATGCCTCAGATAATGTCTCATATGCTCTTGTATCAATACCTGCTGCTTTTTACATCTCTCACAAATAAAGCAAAAGCATGAAAATAATCACAGTGAGTAAACAATGAGACCAACTTTTTCAGTAATTTAATATATTCTTTACTTTTGGCAATATGAATGAGTATGATGAGTATACATCTGATACTTAAGTCACTCAACTCATCTTCTATAAACTAATTAAAGGAATAAAAAAATCTAGAAAGCAGAATGATTATTTTGACCACTAACATTCACTTGTGGTCACGTTAAAGAATCTTTAATAAAATAATCTTCATCTCTATCTCCCATTTTTGGCTATTATGTCATGCTGCAAATACAACTTTAGTTTGTTAGCAAAGCAAGGAACAAATACCAAAGAACAAAGAAACAAAGAGTGATTAGCATTTGTCTAAACGTGTTAAATAACAATCACATTTTTGTAAGCTAGAATTAAACATTTTACTATGTAAGATTTGTTTATTTTCACACATTCTTGTGGAGTATAATGTTTTTTGCATTATAAATCTTGTAGAAACTAATCAAAACGTGCAAGCCAAAAAAAGGGGACTGAAATAGTATTCAATCTAAGAAGAAATGAGATGTGATGAGGATGTACCAGCAAATGAATGACCAAGCTAAGCTGCTCTCAAGTTAGTTTTGGTTAGCTAGACCTGGCTGAATAAAATAATAAGCTGATAGTTAGATAACTAAAGCGATAATCGAGTGAGACTAACAAATTAAAGGTGCTAATTTCGACCCGTTTATGGATAAACGAGTCTATTTGAGTTATGCAATGTCTTTGCTTAAGTTACACAAAATTTATGAATCGGTTATCATCTAATAATTGTAGTTTATTTATTTATTTATACTAGACGAGTACCCGTGCATAGCAACGGGATATTATAGCGACAAATAGTTTATTGATAAAAAAAAGTTTATAGGTTATAAATGAAAAATAATAAAAGTTTAAAGATTTTGGAATTAAACATAATGTTTTGAAACCCGGTTCGACCCGGGTGGTTCAACCGATTGAACCGTTCAGGTCGAAAAATTGGTCGATTTAAACCGGGTCAACTTGCTAGGTTGGGTCGAAAACAGGTCAAATTAAACCGGTTCAACCCTTCGGGTTTGAAGCGTCCCAGGTCAACCCGGTTTGTGATATGTATTAATTGTTTTAATTTGTTATATTTAATTTGGTAGATATGTTTTGAAACCCGGTTCGACCCGGGTGGTTCAACCGGTTGAACCGTTCCGGTCGAAAAATTGGTTGATTTAAACCGGGTCAATTTGCTAGGTTGGGTCGAAAATGGGTCAAATTAAACCAATCCAACCCGTCGGGTTTGAAGCGTCCCGGGTCAACCCTGTTTGTGATTTGTATTAATTGTTTTAATTGATTGTATTTAATTTGCTAGATATGTTTTGAAACCCAGTTCGACCCGGGTGGTTCAACCGGTTAAACCGTTCCGGTCAAAAATTTGGTCGATTTAAACCGGGTCAACTTGCTAGGTTGGGTCGAAAACGGGTCAAATTAAACCGGTTCAACCCGTTGGGTTTGAAGCGTCCCGGGTCAACCCGGTTTGTGATTTGTATTAATTGTTTTAATTGGTTGTACAATATGTATAAATCATTGTACTTTTAATGAATGAGGTGTTTTAATAAGAGTATTAATTACATTTCATAATTTCCTTATATACATTTTTCAACATTTCACATTTCACTTCTTGACTTTTCCACTTTCACCTTTGACCATTTTTGCTTTATAGATAGTATAGATTATTGATTATGTATAAAACTCAAAGAAAATGCAATTAGAAATGTATTTGCAGGTTGATCCGACACACTTCAACCCATATTGACCCGTTACCCAACCTACCCCACCCATTTTGCCAACTTTACTAAAGAGCAGAAATGTTACAAACCTTTGTTTGTTCACAGGCAGTGGGGTGTCCTTGTCACCCTTGTAAGGAAGGATAAGTCAGTTGCAAACAAGCCGGGTTTCATCTGTGTGGACTGTTTTGTTGGTGGGTCAGAAAAACAAGAGTTCCGTATAGCCATGTGAGTATGGCAACAATGTCTCAGCATCGATTCTAGAGCTTGAGTAGCTCATGCTTCTTCTAAAACGACTATGAACCGACTCAACTTCAGCCCAGAATATGCTGAACACTGGTCTATGATCAGAAAATCTTGATTCACCACGCACATATGATAACTGATGAAGACCTCCCCCATACCATAAAATCCGGTCACACCTTCATTGGGACAAATGATACTGATGTCAATCACAATATTTTTAAAACAGATGCCTTGTTTCTTTTTATTTTTATTTTTTTTGTAGTAAATAATCGATGAAACCTTACCATGCAGGTGTTCGTCTTTTCTCTTTATGGTGCAAACTGTCGCCTGTATATCTGTCTGAATTAGTGAGGTATTTATATGTTGGTGGAAAGTATATCCTCCCTTCATTCCATCCCTGGAAAACGCGGCCCCTTCTTTGCTCGATTCGCAGCTTTAAGAAGATACACAAGTTAGCCTAATGAATTTGTTGGTTGTCCCCCAAAATCACTGAAAATATAAGGACACATACTTTTATCTAGACAATAAATGATATACCTGATCTTTCTCCAACAAGGCTCTCCAGTTTTGCATCTCAACAAGCGCCTTAGCTGATCGGTAAGAGAGGGCAATTCGGTAATTCAGATCCCCAAGCCATATAATTCGACTGAAAATTGTGCAAATAAAAAATTCTTAGGCTTCGAACATGGTTTTTTGTTAATCATTCGTACTCTAATAATAGAATATATTAAAAAACCATCAATGTGTCTTTTCCCTTTTTCATCATCTTAAATTAACTTAATAAAAATGATGTGATAGATTACTAAATGATTCTTACTCATGTTCAAGTATTGTTTCTGGGGATTTTTCATCAGTATTGCCTTGAACACGTGGAAATCTTGTTTTCTTAACAATTTCCATAAAATCAGAGTTCCTTCTTAGCTCGTCACCCTCCTTCTGGCCGGAAGTCAAGTGACTACAAACAAAGCAAAAACTCGTTTGATGCAACAACATACTCACAGATACAGATCCCTGCAAAACGATGTAAAAGCATAAACATACACTTGTTTTCAATCATGATATGTGCATTTTAGATATAAATTAAAATAAGAAACAGCACAAGCATCTTTACCTTGTTACCAAGATAACCCATCAATCCTCTGCCAACACAAGACACTTTCATGTTTCGAACATGCTCCCTCAAATCACTCTTCACCCATACTGTTAGAAAAACGCCAACCATCTGTTTACTTGCAACCAAACAGTATTTAGAATGACCTGGCAATCTAGATCCATCAGATGCCGGTGAAAATGAATTGGTGCTAGGTGAGTCTTCCATGGGTCCATAATCATCATCTGATGAACCCCATCTTGAACAGTCACTTGGTCTTTGACCCCATGAGTAATCACTTGGTCTATTACCCGACGAATAGTCACTCGGCCTATAATTCACGGAAAAGTCACTAGGCCTATAATTCACAGAATAGTCGCTCGGCCTATAACTTGAAGACCTGCGACTAGAAGTTGAATAATCACTTGGTCTGTGACTTGAGGAATAGTCACTCTGCCTATGACCAAAGATGGCACGGTCACATACACTATATCTCCGGTCAAGACGAGGTTGACTCATTGGTGTGTCGTTTTCGTTTCTCCAGCTTCGTGGAGCCTGAAACGACTTTCTATGAAACATGTTAGAGGCTTTCTGTCTTGATGTACCCTCAAAATCAGCATCATATTCAGCAACGGGGTCAGGAATTGGGGAAGGTGTGTAGCAACCACTTCCGCCACTTGTACCAGGCCGATTGTGGAGCGTCCTACGAATTAAGGATAACCATTTTTTTGCAGGACCGTTGTCTTCAGCCCCAAGAATATTAGCAGCATTCAGAGGAACCACCTCTTGAAATCTGAAACAACAGATATCATTTATCAAAAATCATATCAAAACACAAATCCAATAAATTAGTAGAAATATGATACGAGTAATAAAAACGACAGCATACCCAAGTACATAAATGTCTGCAGGGGGAGCTGCGTGTAGCCAATCATCAAGATTCATATTACTACTAGGAGATTTTCCTCCCACATTCCATGTAGCTGCAAAAATACTGCAATTTCAAGATACTTGTTAAATATCCATCATTTAAAACAACGTTTTAAACCGGAAGAATAGATTATATATTAGCCAACCTGTAATTGTGGACATTTATAATCTGAGGGTGATCAAGATCAACTCTACTCCGCCTCCCACTCTTATTAGATTTCTCTGTACATTTAAGTGAAATAATGGGATTAATCAATGACTAAAACATAGTTTAATATCTTTATAAAATTTATATGACAGTGTTAAGAATGGTACCTGTTTTAGTCTTTTTAATAGCAGGCACCTCCCTTTCGGATAAAGTGTTCCTCCATTCGCCATCAACAACACCTATATAATTACAAAATATATATAGTACCATGATGATATCCTTAAAATCATGATTTTCAATAATATAAGTTAAAAACAGAGAAATGTGATGAGATAGATACCTCCATGTACAACATTTTTATCAGTTTCAGGTTTGGTCTTGATGCTGAACCATTTTCTAACCAGTGACTTTGACCATGAGAACTGTAAGTACCACCAAAACTATACATAATAAATAAATAAATAAATATAACAAGCAAGTCTAGTAGTATATTGAAACTTAATAGTATTAGATAAATGTAGAAACCTACTAGCTCACCTTGTTCTTTTTGGAGTTTTCATCTCTCATTGTTGTTTCATGCGTCAAAACCACCAACAAAACTAAAAAACAATGTTGAGTTTGAGCTTATAAAACAGAAGAAGAAAACAATGCAGTCAGCAAAGATGATGGATTAAAGTGTACTAGTACAAGTAATATTCAAAAGAGATGGAGACAAAATCTAAGAAATGGGTTTGTGTTTGTGCTCTTTTTAGACCCACTCTTTCTCACGTTCTTCGGAGCAAAACAGTGTCTCGATGATTTTGAAAGGAATAAATTAAAGTGTAGTCTTTTTCTTTATGTTCACGACTTTATTTTTATTTTGTTGTTTTTAAGGAGGGCTGCCCGAAATAGTGGGGGCAGAAGTTACTCAATAAGGGGAGAGGGAGTGCATGCGGGGAAGGTGAACCCCCGCACGGGAACACCGCCGCCTCGCGGGGAACCCCGCACGGGGAGGTGAAAATCGGGGAATGTTCACGCATGCGGGGAAGGAAAATGTGAGGAAAAAGTGAGGAAAAAGAGACGTTGGGGAAGGAAAAAGTGAGTGAAGGGTGAGTGAAGGGTGAGTGAAGGTGCCGCCCCCGAAAATGAAGTGAGTGAAGGAAAAAGTGGGAGATGATGTGGTGGAATGGGATTGGTTGTGAGTGAGTGAAGGGAATGGGATTGAGTGGAGCACTCCCCCCACCCTAATAAAGATGTTAGTCAACAGCTGCCCAAAAAATAGCCTCATTTCTCTCATCCGCATTTTTATTTTGAGTTCAAACAAAACAAAAGTAAAAGCAGCAAAACATAAAGAAAAAGAGAAGAGTAGATGTAGAATCAAAAACTATTGAAATCCATATCGGATTCCTACCCCTCGATCTTCTTTTTCTTTCTTTAATTCACCTAACTAATTCTATATTCTCCTTTTAACTTATCCTACAAAATCTTTTCAACCGGTTCACCTAGTTTTCTTAACACATATGTGCTACTATGAAAATGATATGTTACGTGCTAACATTTATCGAAACGTAGTTTACTACTGTAGTACTGTTACTCTAATCAATGGATAGTATAAAAAAGAAAGCTATATATCTAAATTGTTTCATTTAGATTAAAAAGGAGCAACAAATATTTTGGTTTCATAATTCCAAGTATGTTAGAGAAGTTATTTATTTTGTAAAGACTGATTTATGTTATATTACATTTTATTAGTAATCATAATTATGGCTGTCAACCACCCACACTGAAAAATCAAACTGTTCTCGATATGTATTTTATAGTTTTGTTTACCAAAAGTATTGTGTCCCAATAATACTTTTTATTGTATGAGAAGCTCTTCAACCAAATGGTTGTGGGTTCAAGTCATGCTTAGTACATGTAAAATAATTTGTAATTGTACATTGTGAGATAGTTATCATTATAAAAAAAATATAGTTTTGTTAAACACTTGTCGTAACAATATGCAAGCAACAAAGATACTCGTTCCATACGATCTAAGTTTTGAAATATTTTTACTCATGCAGGGCATGTTCGAGCTCCCGCTCCTCTAGATTAGCCGCCGAGTCTTCGATCAACATGTGAAGTCAAGTGTTTGACTGATTCGAGAAGATTGAATGGTAAAAAACGACAATTTATAATTGTCGTAATCTATCTTTTAATATATGCATTTTTCCAATTTTTGTTAGAGATTTGTGTAGACTTATAAGAGTTATTTTGTTTCCTTATTTCAGTTTTAATAGAGATTTTTAGCTTTCTCTTTAAGACTTTTTTAGACTATAAATAATTGTAATAGTTTTAGGTTTTGAAAAAGTTATGGTGAATTAAACTAAAAAGACTGTTTCTCTTGAAGTCCCGTTTGGGCGCCATTTGAGGGTTTATTGAATTATTATTTTTTTTCCTTTGTTCTTGTGTGGTTTCTTTAATTCACAACGGTATCAGCCATCATTTGGTATCAGAGAGCACAGGTTCAGGGAAAAGAATTCACGCAACTTGGAGAAACCAAATCAAGAAAAACAAATAAATTTGTTTCACTTCGTGATAGTCTGCGCAGTCATAGGATAATTGGCGGCACGCATTCATTCATCGTTGGATTTCTGTGATTTTTAGGCACGATGTTCAGGACACATAAATCTACAATCTCACCGTGCGATTCGCGATTGGAGTTTTCTACAGAGAGATATACCTGTTCAAAGTTGTTGTTTTTATCCGCGGAATTTTCTGATATAAGTGGCTATAATTACCCCACAAATGTGTGGACGAGGACAACCGTTTGGTTATATAGCTCGTAGATTCGCCGGGCGAGGCAACGACACAACTAACGAATGAGGACCACGTATAGTAGAGAATGAAGACCTCCTTAAACAAATGAAGGAACTTCAAACATATTCCAAAACCAAGCTAACCGTAGAGTCGCCGAATGAGGCAACACTCACGTGAGTGAGGATGAAGTCACTTCACTTGGATGATCTTATCGAATGGTTGGCATGATGGAACGTGATTCTCCATAGAGAAGCCGTGTTAAAGAAACGGAAAGGGGTTAGAAAGTTTCAAAGTTAAAGACTTGGAAAGACAAGACTCGAGGACGAGTCTTCTCCAAGAGAAGGAGAATGATGCAGGGCATGTTCGAGCTCCCGCACCTCTCGCTTAGCTGTTGATTCTTCGGTCAACATGTGAAGTCAAGTGTCTGACTGATTCAAGAAGATTGAATAGTAAAAAAGGACAATTTGTAATTGTCGTAATCCACCTTTTAATATATGCATTTTTTTAGTTTTTGTTAGAGATTTGTTTAGACTTATAAGAGTTATTTTTTTTCCTTATTTCAGTTTTAATAGAGATTCTCAGCTTTCTCTTTAAGACTTCCTTAGACTGTAAATAATTGTAATAGTTTTTTTTGAGTCAATATTTGACTCAAAATTTTCTCACAAGTATTTGAACATAAAATAGCCAAAGTCACTCACTGAAAATATCAGTGAGCATTTCACTTTTTGATTCATCAGAGAGTATTTCACTCCCTAATATAGGGAGAAACTCAAATAGCATGCTTCATGAAACGTCAAAGACCTACTGAAGATGCACTTTACGTCACTGATGCAAAAGTATCTCAGCAGCATCAGGGACACTAAGATCTGGCAAATGTCTCTTTATCTCTGACCACCTTTCTCATGAGATAATGAACGCCTTACCTAATTATAGAAGAAACTAACTGATCAATAAGTCTCGCTGCTGGTAGAATCAGCGAGCAACTTCATCAGAGTTCAAAACACAAAGACATCGTCAATGAATCTAAGATTACTTCAAGATCGGTTCAAGAATATAAAGTCAGCAAGCATCTCCAGCAGATGTTCAAGTCTTAGATATCATCAAAGTTTACTTGTGAACTTACTAATGCATGTCAGCCAGTGTGTACAAGGAACTTTAGCTCAAGTATAAGGGATCATCAAGGGTAGCAATACCTTGACGATCTCTCAGCTCTCTGAACAGACCAACAGAGCACAAATCTTGTGCTCTGATAGTTAGGTAGGATTTTACAAACACGCTTAAGCGGGAAAACCCTTGGGAAGATAACCATTGCTCCTTCCCAAGACACTAAAGTAGCTTACGGGTACACATTACTGTCAACTCCGGTAAAACAAAAGGACATTTAAGCTAGAAGACTAGGCACGTGCCTATCTACGACAACTTAGAAAAGTCACTATTCCCACGTGAAGCAATAGTAACTCCCCAGCTGTAAGTATCCATTTCAACAAAGAGAAAAGTGTGCATTGAGTTAGGGTGAGAATAGAGATTCCACACAAAGTATAATACAAAGTATATAGTGATAGAATCCTCAACACTTCGAATTCAAGCTTAGCTTGAATCTTTGTGATGTCAATTTGTCACTCAACAGGGATAGTATTATGCAACTATCCCCTTCAAAAGCCACCCAAGTGTTGTTAGTGTCTCTAAGTGGGTTCTTGAGTAACCTTGTAATTTTTTCCATCATGTATCGTAAACACGTTCTTCTTTCAATGTCAAACATCACTTGATTATGATTATTCTGCTAATTCATGAGTTACTCAAGTTGCATCGGACTAACAAGTGGTATCAGAATGGGTGGATCAATTCCATGATCTAGATCGTTCTTAAATGACTGCTAATAGCATTTAACCGTTCTTAAATGACGGCTAATAACCTACAACCACAATCCTCTACCAATCCTCATCATCTAACTTCCCCTCCATAACATCCTCGAGCGTCTTTTTGAGCAATATGGTTGCATTCAAACCGTTCTTGTGCAAAGAGATGACTCTTCTACCCACTTTCAATCATTTCATTCAAGCCACTCCTATCACCACAAGCCTCAAAGAGATTCTAGTCCACAAAAATAACACAAGATGTTATAGTGATAGAGTTTCAAGTACCTTTGATCAGAAACAGGTTTACTTGGACCATGACGTCCTGAGTAAATGCCTTCATCATCAAAGGTTATATAGATGGCAAGAGCTTCATTACTAATTAAGCTCTTATTGGCCATCAAAGTGGTGACATTTAGGAATGGTACATGGTTGATCTCAGTAACAACCATCATGGATGAAAAAGAGGGTCATCAGGGGCAACTGAAGGGAGAGATAGAATGGGGAGAGGATACATCTTTAGGGATAGGTACAAATCGTACATTAGGGCCTATTCATTTCATAAAGTAGTCCTTAATCCTCAAGAAACTTCCCTAAAGACGTCAAGCAACAAAGGATGAAAATCAATGAGGACTTCATCCTTGTTGTTGCCTGGCTTGTAAGCAAGAAGATGCACGCTTAAAGCCTGGGTAATACTTGGCTAATCTATGGGAAGATGGGAAAAGCCACCCAAGTCCAACCATGGTGTAAATTAGCCAGGCTACGGTATATATAATTCTTTTTGCCTAAGTATTTTAAGCATAGTAATTTTCCAGCTTTATAAGGGAAGACAGGAAAAGCCACCTGCCTTCCCTATACTTGGCTAATCTATGGGAAGACGGGAAAAGCTACCCAAGTCCACCCATGGTGTGAATTAGCCAAGTAAACAAAACTGTCCCTGATCCTAGCTCTTTGAACAAACTTGATTCGCCACCTGATCTTACATCAGAGAGTTAATCAGTGTTCAGTTCGTGGACTCGATTGTATAAATTAGGTAGTAAGCAAGTACTATCTGAGTCTATAAGTCTCTGACCAGAGTGGTTGCTGAAAAGTCAGAGCATTATAATCCAGACAACTCAACCGGTTATCCAAACTAGCTGCTGGACTACGAAGACACTGGACTAAAGACAAAAAGGTTGCAGAACTGAAGAGAAAGGAATCAAGTCTCAGCGTCTATATATCCTTCAGCGACATCAATAGAATTAGTTATGTAAAATATTGTAATTCTTTGATATAAAAATCAGTATGTGAGAAGAAGCCAATGCTCATTTAATACTGATTTAGTTTAGACTATCTGTATAGTTAGATAAGGAGAGATTAATGAATCAAAATGTGACCTAATCTGTTCTTATATGTATTCATGTATAAAATAGTCTAAAACTTATTCACTGATTCTTAGTGACAAAAGAGTGTCACCTACTAAAAGTTAACTCATGGCATCAGTGTGTTACTCTCTGATAAGCTATCAAAGAGAAAATTACTCTCTGATAGTACTTGTGTCTATCAATCTGACTAAACCAGGAACAAATGACATGTGGTGAAATCAAGATACTTATCAGGAAAATGAAGAAGGGCTATAGGCATATACAACATTGACCTATCTGATATCATGACCAAGTTCCACTACAGAAGACTGAGCAAACTTCGATCAGTGATAGACACATCAAGGACATAGTCCTTATATCTTGAACCATAGCCATAAATGCAAGAACTCCAAAAACTACCAGTAAAGTTGCATTTTTTGAGGGGGAGAAAGCATTTATGAGAATCTAAGTCAACCACATTCAAAAGGAAATGTGAATCTGATGACTGATCATTAGGGACTGAGTTCACAACAAAAGATTGAAGAATCTAAATATACAATTAGGCATCAGAAAGTGGCTTGAAAAGAAAAAAGATCAGGGACACAGTCCTTGAGCATGAAAGAAATGGTTCAGGACAAACAAGTTGAAGTAGAAACTCCAGCTACACCAACAAAGAATCTGATTAAACTAGTTTTATTTTTTTCATTCATTGTTGTAAATCAGTCTATAAGAAGTCATAATGCTCACTTACAACTGATAAACACTTAGGCTACATGTATAAGTGTTGAGCAATCTCTCACTAGAATCTTAACGTAAAACATCCTAAGTGTAGAATTATAACCCTGGGCAAAAATGCTCAGAAATTCATCTTCAAAAAGGGTTATCAAAGAAAAAATCATCACTACCTGAGGGTGGAGCTCAGACAAGTGAAAAAAAGAACCAAGATCAAGATGGCAACTTAAATCTGGGACACAGCTTCAACCTCAACAATTGGTATCAATAATATAGCCTAAAACGAAAATTGTTTACTTTAACTTTGCTGCAACTCAAAGTATAAGAAAAATCCGTTATGCTCACTTATCTTTGATAAAATCCAACATGTGGTATCAAGCAATATAGCCAAAACAATAATCGGTTACTGTACCTTTGTTGTAACTCAGAGTGTAAGAATAAGCTATTATACTCACTTATCTCTGATAAAACTCAGGCTATTTCTATATTCAAATAGGGGAGTGGTGAGTGCTTATTCACTCACCATTTTATGGCCAAATACCGACCCAAATTGACTATATGAGCTAACAAATGCCAAGAAAACACGTGTTTTTATGTTGTGAATATGCAGGTACGGATTAATCACAAAAAGACGAAAAATCACACGAATTCTGGAAAAACAGGCACGAGAGTGGAAGATGGTCAAAAAGTCAAAGCCGGGATCTACAAGTCAACTTAAGTCCTTCATCTATTCAGATTTGGCAAGAATAGTCCTTGGATTACACTTTTGAAGAAAGTCAAATTCAACCCTTGAAGTTTCAGAATTTTACACATTGGGTCCTTAAAGTTTCATCAAATACAAAATGGGTCCTTATTATTACAATTCTGAAAACCAAAGTTTTGGCTTGGTCCAAATTAAATCCACAAATCAAATCCAAATTCACAAGCCCAATCCCACCAAAACAATACCCAAGCCCAATATCATTAAAAACCGTCCCAAGTCCACCCTCGGTCAAAAAGTTATTATAACTAGTCAATGGTCAAAAAGGCTTGGTCAAAGTTTTAATACCAAACGCACAATTTTTCCCCAATTCTTATTAAACCCAGAACCTCTTTTCATATCATGAACCCTAGTTCATCACAGGTTCAATTGGTTCAAATCACACTTCAATCAACCATGATTAACTAATCATTGGTTATCCTAGATGATACCTCACGTGTCAGGCATGTGTCAGAGAGAGTTTGATAGATGCTGCGTGGACACATGGCTTAGTTTCATTGGACATACCACATCATTCCCTTGCATTGGATACTTATTCTAGAAGGTGTCAGCACATGGCAGAGGTATGCACACGGATTGCCAACATGGCAATGTGTGATTGGCTCTCACACGTCACAAATTCTGATCAAAGGGTTATTATTGATATGAAGAAGCACAAATCTATCCAAGGGCTGAGATGAGAAGAAAAGAAGCACAAAGAGTTGTGGATTGCCAGCGTGGATTCTCACCCCAACCCTTCACTCTTCAACTATAAATAGAGGTTCATTTTAGCTCTCTAGGTGTGTAATTTTTAGTGTAGTGTTATGCTGTCCATTTTATTTTAGATTGTATTTAGTTTAGCAATTGTAATTTTCATAAGAGTTCTAATAAAATTTCTAGTTTTCTTAAATAAATCTCAGCTTATTTTGTTCTTATCTCAGCTTATTTTCTGCTTATATCAGCTTATTTTCTGTTTCATTTAGTTAAGACTTATCTCAATCTATTACTCTTTTACAGTTTTTATATTCATTTACATAAAATAAAATAAAAAATAATAAAATAATAAAATCAGAAAAAAAAAATATCATAAATACTAGTACAGCTAATCATAGAGCTTATTTTTCAGTTTTTATACATTTCACTTTAGCTTGTTAGCTATTAGTGAAGTGAATTAAGTCTGTATAAGTCAAGGACAAAAGATCAGATAAGTGGTTGCTGAGGTATATGGTGGATAAGCAGTGTCAATAAGGGAAAGACCTGCCTATCTTTAAAGATAGGCAAGCATAGTGAATCCTCCTCAATTTGTGCTGAGGAGGAATGAATTTGTAAGTTTTGTTCAAGTTAAATTTCCTCTCAAAGTTTCTAGATCAGATCTGTTATAATTAGTAGTTGTATTGTTTGATTGGAATTTGATATTAATACAGTTGTTTCTGTTGTTGATTATAGAGTTTGTTTGAATATTAGATCATTATTGATTGTTTAGATTTGTGTTTTAGTTGTTTTACTGTTCCATTCATTTTATCTGTCAACATAAGTGGATCTGTTTTTCTGAGTATAATTGCATTTAAGTTCTGTTTTCTGAGTTTAATTGGTGTTAATGTATCATATTAAGGACTAAGGTGGAGTTTGGATTTTATTGTGTGAGATCTGTGGTGTTAAATTGCTTAGTTGAATCTGGTTTGCTTGTGGTTTTACAAATCTGATATATTGAGATCTGTGAGGTAATAAAATTTGTTTGAACTAGTAACTTGTGGTCAGCTGAGGGTGTTAACTGTTAGTAACTTGTGAATGATTTGAATTGAGTAGTAAGAGATTTGTTGATTGAGTTGGATTGACACTGAGTTGAGTAGGAGTGTTTGGATCTTTCTATTATTGAGATTTGTGGTTAAAGGTTTGCTGATATTGGAATATATACTAGTCATTTTAGAGTAGGGATAGTAATTTGAGTAATAAAATCTGCTATTCTCTCATCTTATAGTCATACAGTAGAAGTAATCTAAAAACAGTTAGAATTTGTAGTAAAATTGTTAGTATAGTTGAGTTTAAAAGGTGCAATTTAAATTGAGCTAGTTTACAGTAGAGTAAAACTAGCTTAACATAGTTAATTAGAAGTTAAGTTGAGCTGTTAGAGTTGGATTTAGTCAAGCTTTTAATAAAACTGTAATCAACTGTTACATTGAGTTTTGGTTGTAGCTATTGCTGAACTTGATTGATTTTGAGATAATTGAGGATTAGTTGAGATTTGAATTCTGATTGATTTAGTAACTCAGTATTGCAGTTGATTTATTGTTCCTCTTGTCTTTGAAATTTGAGCTTAAATATATAGCTTATTGAGCTTGTGTAGAGACTGTGAGAGACAGTTGACTGTTTGAGAAGTCAGGCTTGTATTTCTGTTTCTGTTGTTTGAATTGCATATTGATTTATGTTCTGAGTTGTTTTAGTGTATTGTCTGTAATTTTGCATCATCATTGAATTTCTGTTTGTGCTTATACCTGTTCTGTTCATGATTGTGAGCTTATTTTGAGCTTATCGACTCATAAGTGTTGCAGTTGTTGATTTCTGTGTTTGCATTTGTACATTCCTTGCATTATTGAGCTCAATGCATCATTTTTAGTTTGTGTTTCAAGTTTCATCAGGTTTTGCTTACAAGTGCTTATTATTAAGCACTTATAATAAGCTGTTACTTCTAAATAAGCACTTCCACTTTTCATTTTTACTTAAAAATTTTATTCTAAGTTCTTTTTAATATTTTTGAATTTCTGGAATTTTTCCATATTTTTCTAAGCTTTTTTACTATTTTTCTTATTTTCTTTAATTTTAGTCAATTTTTAAATCATTTTTAAATACCAAAAATCAATAAAAAAAATCAGAAAAAGCTGTGAAAAATATAAAAATATTTTTAGAAATTCTTTTATAATATCTTAGAATTTTCATAATTAAATTTTCATTTTTTCACTTGAATTTTCTATTTTTCTTTATTTTTAATTCATTTTTAATTCCAAAAATAGAAAATAAATAAAAACTCAAAAAAATATTTTTCTTTTTCTTAAAATTCTTTTTAATAGTTTAAGATTTTTAGAAAATATTTTCAAGTTCGTAGGATCATTTTTCAATAAACGTTACGTTTTAAATTTCGCGGTTGAATTTCCGTTTTTACGTTTTTCACTTTGGTGCATAATTAGCTTGTACTCTTTGCATATTTCATAGTTGTTTGTGATTACTTGAATATTTGATTGCTATTCTCATTTTCTCACTTTTCAATTCACGATTTCACGAATCGATATTCTCGATTCCATTCGCCTTCGTTGGGAAACGACTCGGGTGATACGTATTTTACGCGGATCACTTCGATACTATACTATATTATATATAATTGGTTTTCACACGAATCAATTTTTGGCGCCGCTGCCGGGGAAAGCCGAAGTGAATTTTTGAATATCGTTTTGAAAAATCGTGTTTTGTTAAGCCTTCCTCTACTTTGTATATATATCTCTATAAAAATTGAAAAATTCAAAACACTTTTCCTAAAGTGTTTACAAAATACCAAAAAAATAATAAAAGTTACAGCCTCGACTCGACCGAAAGGAAGGGCGTTGTAAACCAAAAAAGTCTCACAATATAACGAAAACGTAATTTAGTTGTTTATCGGATTATTTCAATTACTACAACCGAATAAGCGGGAAATACGGATAGCTAAGACATTAAATTGCTAGCTGAAGAGAGATCCATTCTAGTCTCCCGTCCCGTCGCGCGTAGTTTTGAAAGAAACAGTTTTCGATTAACGTTACGTTTTAAGAAAAGAAAAACAAAAGAAATAAAAAGTTTTTGTGATAAAAATATAAAAACAAAAAGATTTTCTTTTCTCTTTTCCTTTTCATTTTCTTTTTGAATTTACTCGTGGTGTATGCACACTCGTTCTTCTTTTGAGAGTCTTACGTCTCTGTTCTCTAACCCCGAGCGGGTTTTACGACATACGAGTCGGGTTCATTTCCTTGACGACGAGGAGATGAACCAAAACGAACACAATGGACCCCCGCCGATGGGTGGTCCGCAATACAATGTTATCCCGCCGCTGGGACAACAACCGGCATTTGATCCACTTCTGATGGAAGAACAACTCCAATCACCATTCAATGGTGTAAGGAGAGCTATTGTGATTCCGGACATCAATGCCAGCTTTGAGATCAATCACGGATTACTCAATTTGATCACGGGTATATCCTTTCACGGGTTCGATCACGAAGACCCTTATGCTCACATCAGAAATTTCACCGACATCACTGAGACTATTAGAATGAACCAAGTTCCTCACGATGTGGTGAAATTGAAGTTATTTCCTTTCTCCTTAAAAAGAGCAGCCCGGACTTGGCTGGAAAAGGAACCACCTAACTCGATTCACACTTGGAATGATCTCGCTTCCAAGTTTGTGAATTACTTCTATCCTCCCTCTAAAACTTCTAACCTACGTTCTCAAATCTTTCGGTTCCAACAAGCTTTTGATGAAACGTTTAGTGAAGCTTGGGACCGATTCAAAGATTTGAATGAGAAATGTCCAAACCACGGGTTTACTGACCTTCAGCAGATTGATACGTTTTATAATGGGTTATGTCATGCTGACCAAGATTCGCTTAACTCTGCTGCGGGTGGTAACTTGTTGGCTAGGAACACGAATTATGCCTTCACGATAATCGAAAATAAGGCTCGTGTTAGAATGTCAAGAAGTAAACCACAAGTGTCTAACAATGGTAAAAATAATGATGAATTGGTAAATATGATTGTGGCTTTAACAAAGAAAGTTGATGCAATGTCTATGAAAAAATCAAGTCAACAAGTCAATGTCGTTAATCAAGGTTGCATTACTTATGGTGGTCCACACCCGTATTATGAATGTCCGACGACCGGCTCTTTTGCTCAAGAGAACGTGTATGCTGCGAACATGGGTGGCAACGGTTACCCACCTCTTCAAGGAGATCGTAGTCTCCTCAGCTACCGTTCGAGCCATTTTCAAGGACCACCCGGGTTTAATCAACCTAATCAAGTGAATCAGAATAACAATGTGCAAAACCGTAATCATCAATTCAATAACAATCAAAATCACAACCGCGGAAATAATGGTTTTCAAGGGAAAAATCAGAATTTTCAAAATCAAAACCGGGGAAATTTCCACCAAGGCCCGCCTCAAGGGAACAATTTTCAAAACAATGGAAATTTTCAGAATAATAATCATGGAAATCAAAACAATGGCAATTTTCAAAACCGTGGGCAAAATTTCAATAATCAAAATCAAGCTGTTATTCCAAATCCGACGCCCACGGAAGAGTTGATTAAACAATTGATTCAGAGTCAACAAGCTTTAATTGCTAAACAAGATGAAACAACGAGATTGTTTGCGACTCAAATCAACGATATTAACAAGCGTTTAAATGATCGACCCTCGGGCTCTGGAACGTTGCCAAGCAACACGATCGCTAACCCGAGGGGCGATGCAAAAGCGATCATAACAAGGAGTGGTGTTACTTATGATGGACCGACGGCTCCGACTACCTCTTCTTCTCTACCTCCCAAGGTAGTCGCCCGTGAACCCGAGGTGACAATGGATACGGAAATTCCTATTAATAATGGAAGGACCGAAGACATCCAACCTCCGGTAGTCCCAACGTCTACAGGAAAGGAAAAGGTTGTTAATGATAATGAAAATGAAACACCCGTTAAAACAAAGTTGCCATATCCATCACGCTTAAACGAACAAAAGCACCGTGAGAAAGATAAAAACTAAATGGAGAAATTTTATAAGATTTTTCAAGAGTTACACTTTGATATAAGTCTCGCGGATGCTATACTTTTGATGCCCAAATTTGCTTCGATGCTAAAAGGTCTTTTGAATAATAAAGAAAAGCTTTTTGAAATGTCAAGGACTCAAATGAACGAGAATTTCTCAGCGGTTCTTCTTAAAAAGCTACCCGAAAAGCTTGAAGACCCTAGCAAGTTTCTTATACCGTGCAATTTTCCGGGTATGGTTCAATGCTTCGCCTTGGCCGATCTTGGTGCTAGCATTAACCTTATGCCAATGTCGATATGGAAAAAGTTGTCTCTTCCTAACTTGACACCGACGCTTATGACCCTCGAGCTTGCCGACCGATCTACGTCTCGTCCAATTGGCATAGCTGAGGATATTTTTGTCAATGTTGGGAAATTCCATTTCCCTGCGGATTTTGTGGTTGTTGATTTTGATGCCGATCCACGGGTTCCTATCATTCTCGGGAGAGGTTTCCTTAGGACCGGTCGTGCCTTAATTGATGTTTACGACGAGGAGATTACTTTACGTGTTGGAAATGAAGCCGTCACTTTTAACCTTGATCAAACCGCGAGATACTCCTCCGATTATGATGTTTCTTCCGTCAACCGTATTGATGTTATTGATGAACTTACGGAGGAGTATGCTCAAGAATTTCTTGGTTTTACCGATAATGCTTCGAGTGGCAATCCCACTCTTTCTTTTGAACCGATCGTCTCCGATTCTTCCCCTTCCCTCACTCCGTTTGAGGGAAGTGATCTCGCTTGGGAAGAAATCAATGCTTGTCTTTCAAATGAATCATTTTCACCGGAAATTGATAATAACAACTTTGATCCGGAGGGGGATATTTTATTAATTGAAAAATTATTCAACGAAAAACCGATTGTTTCTTCCCCTCCGGTAGACTTAAAAATGGCAGACGTAAAAGAAGTTAAGCCGTCTATTGAGAATCCTCCGGAGCTTGAGCTCAAGGATTTTCCTCCTCATCTCGAATACGTATACTTGGAAAACAATGATAAATTACCGGTTATAATATCAAAAGGCCTTAAAGATGAGGAGAAGACACGACTCTTAGATGTGCTTCGGAAGCATAAAAGTGCGATTGCTTGGCAAATATCCGACATTAAGGGAATCGACCCTCGATTTTGTACTCATAAGATTCTTCTTGAAGAAAATCACAAAGCTTCCGTCCAACAACAACGACGGGTTAATCCACAAATCCATGAAGTGATCAAAAAGGAAGTTATTAAACTTCTTGACGCTGGAATGATTTATCCGATCTCGGATAGTTCATGGGTTAGCCCGGTTCATTGTGTGCCAAAGAAGGGCAGAATCACTGTTGTGAAGAATGACGATAATGAGCTTATACCGACTCGACTTGTGACTGGATGGAGAGTTTATATCGATTACCGCAAGTTGAATGATGCGACACGTAAAGACCATTTCCCGCTCCCTTTTATGGACCAAATGCTTGAACGTTTAGCGGGAAATCAGGGAGATTGTTGAATATTTGACTCAAATGTTCCTCACAAGTATTTGAACATAAAATAGCCAGAGTCACTCACTGAAAATATCAGTGAGCATTTCACTCTCTGATTCATCAGAGAGTATGTCACTCACTGATATAGGGAGAAACTCAAATAACATGCTTCATGAAACGTCAAAGACCTACTAAAGATGCACTTTACCTCACTAATGCAGAATCAGTAAGGAAAGTATGTAGCAGCATCAGGGATACTGAGATCTGAAAAATGTCTCTTTATCCCTGACCACCTTTCTCATGAGAAAATGAACGTCTCACCTAATTATAGAAGAAACTAACTGGTCAAGAAGTTTCGCTGCTGGTAGAATCAGCGAGCAACTTCTTCAGAGTTCAAAACATAGAGACATTGTCACTGAATCTAACATTACTTAAAGATCAGTTCAAGAAGATAAAGTCAGCAAGCAGCTCCAGCAGATGTTCAAGTCTTAGATATCATCAAAGTTTACTTGTGAACTTACTAATGCATGTCAGCTAGTATGTACAAGGAACTTTAGCTCAAGTATAAGGGATCATCAAGGGTAACAATACCTTAACGATCTCTTAGCTCTCTGAATAGTCCAACAGAGCACAACTCTTGTGCTCTGATAGTTAGGTAGGATTTTACAAACACGCTTAAGCGGGAAAACCCTTTAGAAGATAACGATTGCTCCTTCCCAAGACACTAAAGTAGCTCACGGGTACGCGTTACTGCCAACTTCGGTAAACCAAAAGGATACTTAAGCTAGAAGACTAGGCATGTGCCTATCTACGACAAGTTGGCAATGTCACTATTCCCACATTTTGATCAATTAACTAACAAAACATTATAATAAACTAAACTATATTATACTAAAGTTGTGATAAAAAGAGAATGTAGTTCTAGCCATATTAATCCTACTCCATTCTAGTCATTCGTTTATTAGTGCAATGATCTATCATCAGGATATGTGGGGAATATCTCCATTGTCCAGACAACATCCGCACACTCCTATCTAACCTAAACTAGTCCACTTGGTCCGTGAATCTAGTCACTAAACACGTAATCTCTTAGGGCATTTGGTCAATGTACCTATTTTACTACAAGCATGCATTAGGTCGTGTCAACTAATCTATGTGATTTATCAGTGATATCCATTTGTCCATGCGATACCTTACCTATTTCCACACTTGGTCTATGCAAGAAAAGTAAGCGCCAACTTAAATGTTCTCATAATATACATCCAATACCCATATGGTACATGTGATACTAGACTTAAACTATAATAACAAAGTCCTGCGAGTGCATTCATTCAATAGGAAAACTCTTGTAATCATTATACTCCGGTATAATCGTTCGGTTAGCATATTGTTTTCATTATTAATTCTACTTTTTTTTTGGGTAAAAGGGTTTCATACCCCGGTAAATATATTACTCAAAAAGCTTATAAGTACATGAATACGGCAGAGTACCGCATTAATTTACAAGGACAACACAATCATATGCGGAGACACTACATGTATAGACATGCCGACTACATGAGACTAAAAAACAAAGGAGAAGACTAATAAGAAGAAATCTTCACAGCCACGATCTACGCCTACTAGCACACTACATTGGGATATTAGGATCTTCGATAAAAACTCCACTCACATTCCATGCATCCAAGAGCTGAATCACTTTCGTCGTCTTCTTAAATCGAAAAGTTAACAATTTCAGCCTTACATTGTACATAATGATGTCACGCACTTGAGCCACGATGCGACTCTGATTCTTAAATAACCAAAGATTTCGTTCCTGCCAAACAAAGTAGGCCGTTGCTGCAATGACCAAACGAGCAACAATACTAATAATGGATCTTTTAGACGACAAAGGCTTAATCCAATCAACAGTATCTTCCCAAATCGGACCTATGCCATCCATACCCGCTCTAGCACGAACCAAACACCAGACTTGTGAAGGGAAAAAACACTGGAAGAATAAATGAGCATGCGAGTCTGGAACCTGCTTTCAAAACGGAAACAAAAACTCGTTTGAGTTGGTAGAGGCCCCAATGTCCCATTGACTCAATTTGTCTTGAGTCTTTAGTCTCTTCCTCATAATAAGCCACATTAGAAAAGCATACCGAGGAATGAAATTAGGAAACCAAACGATATCAGCTCAATCAACCTCGTTTCCTCTAGAACGAATAACATCCCAAACTGCATGGAAAGAAAACGACTTCATATTTCCATGCAAATCTTTCCAAACTACACGGTCTTCGCGATCTTGAGTAAGGTTTGGAACCAGACAGTTAGACAAAACAGGAGCCCTCATATACCAAGAAATAGGCCACGTCCAACTACCATCATCAACTATATCATAAACCATGTTAGACAACAGGAAACCATCGTTTGCAATTAGACGGGGAGTAATATGCGAGTACAATGGACAAACGTCGGACCAAATATCAAACCAAGCTGACATTTTCCTACCATTACCCATGACAGACCAAATGAAAGGCCTTACTAAATCACGTAATTGAAGAATTTTCCTCTAACCCCAGGCCATACCCGAACGAGGAGGCACATTCCAAAAGTTCCAATCTTGCAATTTGTATGAGTAAACCCAAAGAACCCAGAGAGAGTCTTTACGCGTAATAATATTCCATAAATTTTTTGATATTGTGTTTTTTACTGAGATTATAGACTAATACCTATACGTATTAACCAAGTTTATGATAATATAATGTTTTGATTTGTTTATATCGATTGTTTACTCTTTCGTTGCATGTTGATTATGTTTATCACTTTATACACGTTTATGTGCTTGATTATGTTTTCATCTGTCATTCAACTGAATCTATGTTTATTGATCAAGTCATGTTTCATAGTTATCTGTAATCTCGTTAAGTAGATGATGAACTAGAGTTCAGTATATATATTACATATTGCGTATATTTATAACTAGATCACTAGTACTATAAGTAATGTCTTGTTTGTGCTTTTGGTTAAGTGAATAGTAGTTCTTGAACTATAGATAAAGTTATGTTTCCTTTAGTGGTAAGTGGATAACAGGCTACTAGTATAAAGATGACTATTAGGCCATAAGTTTGTAAAGCCTCGATGAGCTAGGTTGCAAAATAAAATAACCTAGATAAACTATAATCAACGGTGAGACTTTATGTAGGTTTGGTTTATTGTGACATGATTAACCGATATATAAACCTCGAGTTTAGGGAGAAGAACCACCTAGCTTTCATTAGAAAACCACCAACGAAGGTAGTACAATCATTGCAAAAGTAAACAAATCTAGTATTTATTTAGTAACTTGGTTAATACATTTTCATTGCAGTTGAGGTTGACCTCTTCTTTGTCATTTGGTTATCTGCTTGTGTGTATTATCTGTTTTATTTATCGCTTTAGTAGTTTAGATTAAACCAAAACTCGTGCCAGTCTCTTACGTTGAAAACCCCCTTTGTGTTAGTTTTAGGTTTAATTAGGTTAATTTAGATAATTAGAATACCCATAGATTATGTGTTAACGCTCACTCTTAGTGATCGACGCCCTGAAACAGACTGCCCTGAATTATACGTTTCGCTTTTAAGAAAAAAAATGATTTTTCGAGCCCGGACATTTTAATTTGATACATGGATCGTACTCCATTTAAACTATTTTGTTTTGAAAATAAGAGATAACTGGCTCTGATACCAATTGTAGAAAACATAAAGGGGGTGAATACGTTTCCGTTTTAAAACTTAAAATTCTTGTATCAAATTACCGATCAAGTGTGATGCAATATGATAATTAACAATAATAATTCTACAACAACAAAGATAATAGAAAGTATAAAGACATATCACTATAACACAAACACAATATAAAGTAAAAACCACAACACAAACATAAACATGATGCAAATATAAACATAAAGCGATAAGTAAAAGAAAGCGCAAACTGGATACGATGATTTATAGTGGTTCGATTATGAAGCTCCTTTTCGCCTTATTCCACTTCCCGAGTACCCAACTCAAGAGTTACTTCACTAAGTCAATAAGCTCCCTTCTCGGCAAAGAAAATCTCAAAACGTCGTTTACAATGTTTGTGGAAAACTAGAAGGGGGGTTGAATAGTTTACCATTTAAAATCTTTTTAACTTGTTTAGTTAGCTTTGAAACTTTCCGTTTGATCAAAGATATATACACAAACACAATATATAACATGCAAGTAAATGAAAGAAACGATCAAACCACAACACGAGTATTTATCGTGGTTCAGTTACAAGGACTATTTTTCCTTACCCTACGTCCACGCCCCGAGTATCCAACTCGAGAGTTTCTTTCACTAGTCAACAAGCTCCTTTCACCGGCGGAGAAAACCTTACACGTCGCTTATACTTTTACCGACACTAAGCTAGATGTCGAGTTCTTTACCAAGGGTACAACCCCGTTAGTTCTTTTACAAGGGTACAACTACTCCCGATACACTTTGTATTTTGAGGACTAAAATACTAACCGATCACTACTGAAAATACACAATCAAATGAAGTGTAAACTACACAAGTCTACACAATGCTAAGCTAACAAGTCTTGCAACGTTGTGTTGAATACTTGTTACTTTTTATGAACTTGTGAATCTCTTTGCTACAAAAAGAAACTTCACATATGAAATGTTAAAGGGTTAGATGAAAGAATGAATGAATGTGTGTAAATATGATGTAGAGTGATAAGCCAAAAATCAACTTGTGGCTTAGTATTTATAGCAAAGCCTTCTGCAGGCCTGGCGGATACGGCGGAACCCTCAGATGGGTTCCGCCCGTGTACCCCCAGGGTTCCGCCGGGCTTGCAGTTGGTTTTGCAATAAATCTTGCAAACCAAACAATGTCACATCTAATTACACCTTGCAAACCAAACAATGTCACATCTCATTACGCCTAGTCAAACACAAAACTTGCAAGCAAACACATAGTTAGTCAAACACATTTTCTTTCCATAAATGTATATTGAAAAAACTTGCCATAAATGTGATGTGACATTTCTATTTTAAGAAATAAAAAGTGTTGTGTTTTATGAAATGTAAAATGTAGCAAAAGTCTAGTTTATGCAAGTCTTTAAAACTAAGATTATGTTTTACTTAGAAACTAAAGTTTACATTTTGTCGTTAACAAAACTTAGCGAAGATCGTAAAATATAAATAACGTTTTTAGGCGATATTTGTATTAACAATGTTTACTGATACTAAGCTAGATATCGAGTTATTTTTTGGGTACAACCAAACCCGTTATCTCTTATAGCCCAAACATAACAAACCTAATACCCTTGTGTTTTAAGGCCTAACACATAAACCAACTAATCTCTAGCCATTTTCAAGGAGATCGTAGTCTCCTCAGCTACCGTTCGAGCCATTTTCAAGGACCACCCGGGTTTAATCAACCTAATCAAGTGAATCAGAATAACAATGTGCAAAACCGTAATCATCAATTCAATAACAATCAAAATCACAACCGCGGAAATAATGGTTTTCAAGGGAAAAATCAGAATTTTCAAAATCAAAACCGGGGAAATTTCCACCAAGGCCCGCCTCAAGGGAACAATTTTCAAAACAATGGAAATTTTCAGAATAATAATCATGGAAATCAAAACAATGGCAATTTTCAAAACCGTGGGCAAAATTTCAATAATCAAAATCAAGCTGTTATTCCAAATCCGACGCCCACGGAAGAGTTGATTAAACAATTGATTCAGAGTCAACAAGCTTTAATTGCTAAACAAGTTGAAACAACGAGATTGTTTGCGACTCAAATCAACGATATTAACAAGCGTTTAAATGATCGACCCTCGGGCTCTGGAACGTTGCCAAGCAACACGATCGCTAACCCGAGGGGCGATGCAAAAGCGATCATAACAAGGAGTGGTGTTACTTATGATGGACCGACGGCTCCGACTACCTCTTCTTCTCTACCTCCCAAGGTAGTCGCCCGTGAACCCGAGGTGACAATGGATACGGAAATTCCTATTAATAATGGAAGGACCGAAGACATCCAACCTCCGGTAGTCCCAACGTCTACAGGAAAGGAAAAGGTTGTTAATGATAATGAAAATGAAACACCCGTTAAAACAAAGTTGCCATATCCATCACGCTTAAACGAACAAAAGCACCGTGAGAAAGATAAAAACTAAATGGAGAAATTTTATAAGATTTTTCAAGAGTTACACTTTGATATAAGTCTCGCGGATGCTATACTTTTGATGCCCAAATTTGCTTCGATGCTAAAAGGTCTTTTGAATAATAAAGAAAAGCTTTTTGAAATGTCAAGGACTCAAATGAACGAGAATTTCTCAGCGGTTCTTCTTAAAAAGCTACCCGAAAAGCTTGAAGACCCTGGCAAGTTTCTTATACCGTGCAATTTTCCGGGTATGGTTCAATGCTTCGCCTTGGCCGATCTTGGTGCTAGCATTAACCTTATGCCAATGTCGATATGGAAAAAGTTGTCTCTTCCTAACTTGACACCGACGCTTATGACCCTCGAGCTTGCCGACCGATCTACGTCTCGTCCAATTGGCATAGCTGAGGATATTTTTGTCAATGTTGGGAAATTCCATTTCCCTGCGGATTTTGTGGTTGTTGATTTTGATGCCGATCCACGGGTTCCTATCATTCTCGGGAGAGGTTTCCTTAGGACCGGTCGTGCCTTAATTGATGTTTACGACGAGGAGATTACTTTACGTGTTGGAAATGAAGCCGTCACTTTTAACCTTGATCAAACCGCGAGATACTCCTCCGATTATGATGTTTCTTCCGTCAACCGTATTGATGTTATTGATGAACTTACGGAGGAGTATGCTCAAGAATTTCTTGGTTTTACCGATAATGCTTCGAGTGGCAATCCCACTCTTTCTTTTGAACCGATCGTCTCCGATTCTTCCCCTTCCCTCACTCCGTTTGAGGGAAGTGATCTCGCTTGGGAAGAAATCAATGCTTGTCTTTCAAATGAATCATTTTCACCGGAAATTGATAATAACAACTTTGATCCGGAGGGGGATATTTTATTAATTGAAAAATTATTCAACGAAAAACCGATTGTTTCTTCCCCTCCGGTAGACTTAAAAATGGCAGACGTAAAAGAAGTTAAGCCGTCTATTGAGAATCCTCCGGAGCTTGAGCTCAAGGATTTTCCTCCTCATCTCGAATACGTATACTTGGAAAACAATGATAAATTACCGGTTATAATATCAAAAGGCCTTAAAGATGAGGAGAAGACACGACTCTTAGATGTGCTTCGGAAGCATAAAAGTGCGATTGCTTGGCAAATATCCGACATTAAGGGAATCGACCCTCGATTTTGTACTCATAAGATTCTTCTTGAAGAAAATCACAAAGCTTCCGTCCAACAACAACGACGGGTTAATCCACAAATCCATGAAGTGATCAAAAAGGAAGTTATTAAACTTCTTGACGCTGGAATGATTTATCCGATCTCGGATAGTTCATGGGTTAGCCCGGTTCATTGTGTGCCAAAGAAGTGCGGAATCACTGTTGTGAAGAATGACGATAATGAGCTTATACCGACTCGACTTGTGACTGGATGGAGAGTTTGTATCGATTACCGCAAGTTGAATGATGCGACACATAAAGACCATTCCCGCTCCCTTTTATGGACCAAATGCTTGAACGTTTAGCGGGAAATGAGTTCTATTGTTTTCTGGATGGCTTTTCTGGGTACTTTCAAATTCCCATTGATCCCCAGGATCAAGAAAAGACCACTTTTACTTGCCCGTATGGAACGTTTGCCTATCGTAGAATGCCCTTTGGTTTATGTAACGCTCCAGACACGTTTCAACGGTGTATGATGGCCATTTTCTCCGATATGATTGAAAAAACCGTGGAAGTGTTCATGGACGATTTCTCCGTCTATGGAAATTCTTTCGACTCTTGCCTCTCCCATTTGGAAAGAATGCTAATTCGGTGTGAAAACACTAATTTAGTTCTAAATTGGGAGAAGTGCCACTTCATGGTTAAAGAGGGAATAGTCCTCGGCCATAAAATATCCAAATCTGGGATTGAGGTGGATCAGGCAAAAGTCGATGTTATTGCTAAATTACCACATCCGACTACCGTCAAAGGAATTCGAAGTTTCCTTGGTCATGCTGGCTTTTACCGACATTTTATTCAAGACTTCTCCAAAATAGCTCGGCCTCTGACCCACCTTTTAGAGAAAGATGCTCCGTTTAACTTCACGAATGAATGCATCGATGCATTTAATATTTTGAAGAAGAAGTTAACGGAGGCACCAATCTTAGTTGCCCCGATTGGAACTTACCATTTGAGCTAATGTGTGATGCAAGTGATTATGCCATTAGTGCAGTTCTGGGGCAACGTAAGAACAAGTATTTTCAGCCTATACACTATGCAAGCAAGACCATGAATGACGCCCAACATCACTACACAACTACCGAAAAGGAAATGTTAGCGGTTGTCTACGCTTTTGAGAAATTAAGGTCTTATTTGCTTCTTAAAAAATGCATAGTGTATACGGACCACTCAGCCCTAAAGTACTTAATGGCGAAGCAAGACGCTAAGCCACGTTTAATGCGGTGGGTTCTTTTGCTCCAAGAATTTAATGTCGAAATACGAGACAAGAAAGGAGCTTAGAATCTTGTTGCTGATCACCTTTCACGACTTGAGAACCCCCATCAAAGTGTTCTCGAGAAAAAGGAAATTAATGATGCTTTTCCTATCGAGACACTTGGGAGTGTGGCCAAAACTGACCAAAGTACCCCATGGTTCGCCGATTTTGCGAATTACCATGCGGGGAAATTCATTAGGAAAGGGTTGTCGTCCCAGCAAAAGAAGAAATTCTTTAAAGATGTCTAACATTATTTTTGGAACGACCCCTATTTGTTCAAAGTCTGTGCGGATCAAGTGATCCGGCGGTGTGTTCACGGTACGGAAGCCGTTGAAATTCTTATGGCATGCCATAGTGGACCCACGGGGGGACATCATGGTGCCAATTTCACCGCTAAGAAGGTTTTCGATTCCGGCTTTTATTGGCCGACGATATATCGGGATGCCCATGAATTGGTGAAAACATGTGATTCTTGCCAACGTCAAGGGAAAATTTCTCAAAAAGATGAAATGCCGCAAAATGTGATTCAAGTTTGTGAGATTTTTGACGTTTGGGGCATCGATTTCATAGGGCCATTCCCGTCATCTAGGGGGAACAAATACATTCTCGTGGCCGTCGATTACTTATCAAAATGGGTTGAAGCAAAGGCGCTCCCCACTAATGACGCCCGAGTTGTTGTTAAGTTTTTGAAAAGTCTCTTTGCCCAATTTGGTGCACCTCGAGCTATCATAAGCGATCGTGGGACCCATTTTTGTAATGATCAGTTTTCAAAAGTTATGCTTAAATATGGTGTCACACATCGTCTTTCCACGGCTTATCATCCACAAACGAGTGGTCAAGTTGAGGTCTCCAATCGTGGTTTAAAACGTATATTGGAAAGGACAGTAGGAGAGCACCGTGCCTCTTGGGCCGACAAATTAGAAGATGCACTTTGGGCTTTCCGGACCGCTTACAAAACTCCCATTGGGTGTACACCATATAAGCTGGTTTACGGGAAAGCTTGTCATTTGCCCATCGAACTAGCGCACAAGGCCTACTGGGCCTTAAAACATCCCAATTTTGACTTGAAAACCGCGGGTGATCACCGAAAAGTTCAATTGAATGAGTTAGTCGAACTCCGTGATCAAGCTTACGAGAATTCTTTGATATATAAAGAGAAAACAAAAAGAATCCATGATGCCAAGATCAAATACCGCGTTTTTAACGTTGGTGATCAAGTGCTACTTTTTAACTCTCGTTTAAAGATATTCTCGGGTAAGCTTAAAACCCGTTGGTCTGGACCATTCACAATAACCCAAGTTTTCCCTTACGGTACCATTGAGTTAGCTCAACAAGATGGTCCCAATTTTAAGGTGAATGGTCACCGTTTGAAACACTATTTTGGAGGGGATGTACCGACCATGGTAGTCCCGGATATCCAAACTTTCCCCAAGGACAATTGAATTCGGGGATCGAGTCAAGCTACGTGACTCGGAAATAAAAAACAAAGCACTTCGTGGGTGGCAACCCATGCTTATCCAATTTCATCTTCTTATTTTCTATTTTCTAGCAAATAACGTGAGGAGGGGGTGCCTCTTCTACTCTTGTGTTCCGTGGTTGTTTGTGATGTTTATTAGGATTGTCCGCGATTCATGATGACTCTCGTGCTCGTTATCTTATCTCCGCTCGAGTTTCATTCATCGATGCTACTTGGAAATCCTATATCCGTAAATCTTATCGACTAACGTTTTCTTTGGCATAATTAATAAACGGCCTAGAATTTTGTTAGGATTACCTTAACCCGTAAAACATTAAGGACAATGTTTCATTCTAGTCTGGGGGAGGGTGAATCTTCGATTCGATTTTGACCTTGCATTTTCACAATGTCGTGCACTCTTGCAACTCCGTTTTTCCACAAAAAATATAAAAATTGAAAATTTCAAAAATTTTAATGAAAAAGTCATGAAAAAGCACAAAAAGATGTGAAAAAGTTGAAAAAGTTGTGCAAAAATATAATAAAGTTTGAATAAGTGTTTTGACTCGTTGACTTTCTTGCTGGCGAGAGTAGGAATAAATATTTTGACTTGATGGGGCGTGTTGAGCCCTAGCTTGTTCTCTTAACCAATGATAATCACATAAGCTTGTGCTAGTTTTGTACACCAGGAGCTATAAAATGCGAATTCTTTCTTAAGAATCTGCAAGTTCCCGTACTTGACTTTATACATGCGCAGCTTAAAAGCTTTCGCTAGTCTTTTACATCAGGAGCTAGAAAACGCGAATTCTTCTTCTAGAATTTGCAAGTTTCCGTAACTGACTTTATATATGTGTTGCTGATTATCGGCTAAGTATTCACGGGTTTCATTACTTGGAATCTTAAATTGCGAAGAGCGAGAAATGATAGAATTTATTTAGAAGTTAGATGCTAAACGTGGAGTAGTGGTTCTCTTTAGAGCTCATGAGAGGTACTTGTGGCTTTTTACTCCCATCAGAAACGTCACCAATATATAATATATGTTCTAGGTTAATTAGTGGTATTAAGGTTTGAATAATATTTAGTTCTTTGTTTTCTTAAGAGAATTTTTGCTTTAGAAGTTGGGTACATATCAAGGAACATAAAAAATAAGAGCAAAAAAGTGAAAAATCAAAAATCAAAAGTTGATTATCTATGTGGTTTTGGAGCTACCAGATAAGCTTCCATTGATGTTATAAGAAGAAAAAAAAGAAAGAAAAAAGTGAAAAGTATGAAAAATATGAGAAAAGTGAAAAAAGTGAAAAATGAAAAAAGTGAAAGTTGAAAGTATGATGAATAAGAGCTTATGTATAAATAAGTTGTTGGCGCGTGAGGTGCATGTTTTTTATTAGTAATCAATCACATGAGGTGCACGTGTAGTACTCCGCAACTTATATTTCTGATATTGTATGTACCAAAATTCCTTGATGTGGATCGAATTTCTATTGCAGTAGTTCTTAAGAGAAAATGAATAACTACTTATCGTTTTAACTTAGGTATCACTGTCGGACTAAAAATTATTGAAACGAGAAAACATGAAGCAATTCATTTCTCAACAAAATAAAATATTGAGATACAAAACCTAGGAATGGGAGTAAGGAGTTTCCACAAGTAACTGTTATGAGTAGTGTTATCATCTAACTTGTAGTTAAGCTGTGATCTCGTTTGTACGCTTAGTTTGGGGACTTGTGAAAAATCAAGGATGACGATTTTTATCCGTACGGTCACTTCTTAAATAGAAGTGTTTCTACTCGTTGACCCTAATAATTATTGCAAGATAATGAAAGTTCAACAAACCGTCACATGTATAAAGTGAGAAAAGTACAAAAAAAAAAAAAAAAAAAAAAAAAAAAAAAAAAAAAAAAAAAAAAAAAGTATAAGTATAAGTGGAATAAAGGAATAAAAGGAAAATTTTGGAAAACGGAGCGTTTTCGGGAATAAATGATTTTATTACTTTTTTCGAACCTCATTGCTACTTTACAAAGTTAGTAGGAAGAGTTTTGAAATTATTTTTCCTAAAAGCGTGAATTGATCACATTGCGTGAGGACACAACAATATCTTAGTCTGTGGGATTTTGGTGAGTGCTTATTCACTCACCATTTTATGGCCAAATACCGACCCAAAATGACTATATGAGCTAACAAATACCAAGAAAACACGTGTTTTTATGTTGTGAATATGCAGGTACGGATTAATCACAAAAAGACGAAAAATCACACGAATTCTGGAAAAACGGGCACGAGAGTGGAAGATGGTCAAAAAGTCAAAGCCGGGATCTACAAGTCAACTTAAGTCCTTCATCTATTCAAATTTGGCAAGAATAGTCCTTGGATTACACTTTTGAAGAAAGTCAAATTCAGCCCTTGAAGTTTCAGAATTTTACACATTGGGTCCTTAAAGTTTCATCAAATACAAAATGGGTCCTTATTATTTCAATTCTGAAAACCAAAGTTTTGGCCTGGTCCAAATTAAATCCACAAATCAAATCCAAATTCACAAGCCCAATCCCACCAAAACAATACCCAAGCCCAATATCATTAAAAACCGACCCAAGTCCACCCTCGGTCAAAAAGTTATTATAACTAGTCAATGGTCAAAAAGGCTTGGTCAAAGTTTTAATACCAAACGCACAATTTTTCCCCAATTCTTATTAAACCCAGAACCTCTTTTCATATCATGAACCCTAGTTCATCACAGGTTCAATTGGTTCAAATCACACTTCAATCAACCATGATTAACTAATCATTGGTTATCCTAGATGATACCTCACGTGTCAGGCATGTGTCAGAGAGAGTTTGATAGATGCTGCGTGGACACATGGCTTAGTTTCATTGGACATACCACATCATTCCCTTACATTGGATACTTATTCTAGAAGGTGTCAGCACATGGCAGAAGTATGCATACGGATTGCCAACATGGCAATGTGTGATTGGCTCTCACACGTCACAAATTCTGATCAAAGGGTTATTATTGATATGAAGAAGCACAAATCTATCCAAGGGCTAAGATGAGAAGAAAAGAAGCACAAAGAGTTGTGGATTGCCAGCGTGGATTCTCACCCCAACCCTTCACTCTTCAACTATAAATAGAGGTTCATTTTAGCTCTTTAGGTGTGTAATTTTTATTGTAGTGTTATGCTGTCCATTTTATTTTAGATTGTATTTAGTTTAGCAATTGTAATTTTCATAAAAGTTCTAATAAAATTTCTAGTTTTCTTAAATAAATCTCAGCTTATTTTGTTCTTATCTCAGCTTATTTTCTGCTTATATCAGCTTATTTTCTGTTTCATTTAGTTAAGACTTATCTCAATCTATTACTCTTTTACAGTTTTTATATTCATTTACATAAAATAAAATAAAAAATAATAAAATCAGAAAATCAGAAGAAAAAAAAATATATCATAAATACTAGTACAGCTTATCATAGAGCTTATTTTTCAGTTTTTATACATTTCACTTTAGCTTGTTAGCTATTAGTGAAGTGAATTGAGTCTGTATAAGTCAAGGACAAAAGATCAGATAAGTGGTTGCTGAGGTATATGGTGGATAAGCAGTGTCAATAAGGGAAGGACCTGCCTATCTTTAAAGATAGGCAAGCATAGTGAATCCTCCTCAATTTGTGCTGAGGAGGAATGAATTTGTAAGTTTTGTTCAAGTTAAATTTCCTCTCAAAGTTTCTAGATCAGATCTGTTATAATTAGTAGTTGTATTGTTTGATTGGAATTTGATATTAATATAGTTGTTTCTGTTGTTGATTATAGAGTTTGTTTGAATATTAGATCATTATTGATTGTTTAGATTTATGTTTTAGTGTAGGACCGAAAAGTAATGATTTTTATGTGATTCGGGAGGTCGAGGTTGATGATTATAGATGAACTCCATGTTTAGTTTTAGAGAGAAAGTAGAGAGAGGGTGAAGAAAAAGGAATATATTAATAATGAAAGAACAATTACACAATTTCTCACACCCCTCATGGAGAGTCATGAGGGGTATTTACAGGCTCATTACAACATTACTTTACCTAGTGTACAATAATAGTCCCTAAAGGCACTACTTGTTACTAATCTAGTCCAATTCACGTATGTGACGTTATCTTTATAAAAGAGCGAGGCTAACAATCTCCCTCCAAGATATCGTCACACGTGAATGGTTACAATGAGACCTATAAATACATAAATAATGTAAATTACAACAATAGTAAACTATGTTGACGTTGTTGAAGCGCAGAGTCTCTGTAGTCTAGATACTGAGGCAGACTTGAAGTTCTCTCTTCCGACGATCTCGGCGTTTGATCTTTGACACTGACTGCAAAGGTCTTTGTAGCTCTGAACTTCAACTGTAATGGTCTAGTTAGGTTATTACTCCCTCCTAACTAGTGAGCCTTTATTCTTTTTCCTGCTCCCTCCTGAACCGACAACTCTCTTTTCATCACGCAGCGGATAAAGTAGATTCAAAAGTGTAGGCATATGGTTGTCGTTCAGGGAGCATCCTGACAATATAACTCACATAACATTGCATCCAAGTTGGTAATAAGCCCTGATATACACACACTACTTCTCCATTCACAATGTTAAGCACAATTCTCTCAGTCAATCCAATCAGTGAATACGAAACACTACTTCTTTTGGCATGTTCTTCTCCCTCCTGATAGTTGCGAGGTATCGGAATCATCATAGTGTAGTGTACATGCCGTATAATCACCTTGTACTTGATGCAATTTAGAAGCCATAATAGCTCGTTGAAGCATATTTTGTGAGTATATGTCGCGAAAATATACTCTCAATACTTTTCTCTCAAATCAACCTGTAATCAAACCTCCTTTGAATTCATCGGCTAATAGTAATGACCACATATGGAGACAACCCGATATGACCAGCTTGAAAAAGAAGTAATCATCCCATCTTGTGACTTAATGCTTGTACGATAGATGTGACTTAATACCTATACTGAGCACTACAATGTAACTCCTTTAAGTATGAGGTTGCACGAAATATTCGCCACTTGAACAATCCACTACTTCGTGTGACACTGAGTACTACAACGTAACTCCTTTTAGTGATAGCTATACTGTGAGCACTAAAACGTAACTCCTTACATCAGTAATAACTAGATTGTCAAGACTGGATTTTTTAATTTGCGCAGACAAGTTATCTTCAAAAGTCGTGCATCCAACCACCCCTAGACTTTGAGATAAATAAGTACACTTTTTGAAATGCCACTTCAAAATCAAATCAATAATATCGTACACAGAACCCCGTAGTCATTTTTGTTGAACATAGCAATTCTAGCCGTGAATAATGTATCCCCGTGAAAATTGATATACCAAAATACCACTCATTTATCAAATATTATCATAAAGTTCTATAAAAAATGAAATTTTGGAATATTACTTTTGATAGTCCATGTTATTAGTTCCAACGTATATCCCACCCAGTCTGAATATAAGCTCCATCAGCCCATTATATAAGCCTGAAACCAATACAATCCTTTGAGAACCGGCCCATACAAATGAATTACACAGTCCATAGGGCCATATAACCCAATCCAGTGACATCGGAATTATATTTTTATAACTTATAACACTTAACACACGCTCCAATATCACTCAACCTAAAACACATAACACTTCAAACTATCCGCCCCCATCAGTTATTCTCTCCCAATCTCATCTTATACGCTCCCTTTCACCATCTCTTTATCACTATCTTTATCAATCGGATAAAATCACAAAAACAAAAAAAACTATCTCCCAGCCTCATCAACATACGAACAAAAATTGATCTCATCTCGAATCACATTTTCATCACAAACCACAAATTAATCCGTGTAGATTGTGAACCCTACGCCAGACGACTAGGCTACCCTTTTTATTTGCATATCAAGAGCATCTTCAAGGTCTCTAATAGAGGTCTCTGGTAGGTTACCTCTTGTTATTGTTTTGGTTTGCTTTTAAACGAATGGAAGAAAGAATGAAATACATAATGTTTTTGTTCTTTCTCAATTGTACGGATAATGAAAACAGGAAGTGAAGCATCTTTATAGATCACTGATGTGTTTTGTTCAAACAAAAAAAAAATCTTTGAAAGATTAAAAAAGTTGAACAAACTGAGATCTATTAGAGTTTTTTTTTTTTTTTGTTATTTAATTCGAGTTATAGTAGGTGAAATGGAGATGGGATTAGAATAGTTATGGATGTTGGTTGATTTTTGGGTGTCGGTTGATACAGCTTCTCGTATAATACTTTCTTTATGCTTTCTGTTTAAGGACCGATGATGTTATAAACTGAGGTCGAGAATGAGTCTTGGTATTTGGTATGTGGTCATGGTCTATTCTTCTGCTTCATCTCTTCTTCTTTTTTTCGATTTGGACACTTTAAGCTTAACCTTTTGCGTAACCAGATCTTACGCGTAAACATGATGTTGACTTTTGCGTAATGAACCTTTTGCGTAAGTCTTTTGCGTAAGCTAGGTCTTTTGCGTAAGTATTACGCGTAAGATGAGGGTTTTTCGCCTAAGATGAACCTTACGCATAACTTGTCCAAGTTATGCGTAGAAAAACTGAAGTTTCGCGTAAAGAAAGGGTTTTCTGCATAAACTTGAGAGCGTAACATGAGTATTTGACCATTTGACCAATATCCGGCGTACTTTTTCCGACCAGATTCCGGCCAAATATTCCAAGCAGTGTTCAGAACATATTACAGACCCATTTTTTGAGACCAGACCATTTATTTGACTATTATTGACCACTGTTGGACCATTTATTTCACGGTAAGGTGATAAAAAGTCATAAGAATGAGATGTAAAACAGTTTGTACGCAACCAGAAATAAAAGCATATGACTTTTTGTATTTGACCACCTTTTGGATACATCAAAACATGTAAAAAACTGTTTATCTTTAAAGTAGGAAAAAAAATTTCCAACTACACAAAATGGTATACAAAACAGCTAAAAAACATGATTCGAACCACAAAAAATCATCAAAACAACAAACCATAGCTCTGATGCCAATTGTAGGACCGAAAAGTAATGATTTTTATGTGATTCGGGAGGTCGAGGTTGATGATTATAGATGAACTCCATGTTTAGTTTTAGAGAGAAAATAGAGAGAGGGTGAAGAAAAATAAATATATTAATAATGAAAAAACAATTACACAATTTCTCACACCCCTCATGGAGAGTCATGAGGGGTATTTATAGACTCATTACAACATTACTTTGCCTAGTGTACAATAATAGTCCCTAAAGGCACTACTTGTTACTAATCTAGTCCAATTCACGTATGTGACGTTATCTTTATAAAAGAACGAGGCTACCATTTAGTTGTTTTACTGTTCCATTCATTTTATCTGTCAACATAAGTGGATCTGTTTTTCTGAGTATAATTGCATTTAAGTTCTGTTTTCTGAGTTTAATTGGTGTTAATGGATCATATTAAGGACTAAGGTGGAGTTTGGATTTTATTGTGTGAGATCTGTGGTGTTAAATTGCTTAGTTGAATCTGGTTTGCTTGTGGTTTTACAAATCTGATATATTGAGATCTGTGAGGTAATAAAATTTGTTTGAACTAGTAACTTGTGGTCAGCTGAGGGTGTTAACTGTTAGTAACTTGTGAATGATTTGAATTGAGTAGTAAGAGATTTGTTGATTGAGTTGGATTGACACTGAGTTGAGTAGGAGTGTTTGGATCTTTCTATTATTGAGATTTATGGTTAAAGGTTTGCTGATATTGGAATATATACTAGTCATTTTAGAGTAGGGATAGTAATTTGAGTAATAAAATCTGCTATTCTCTCATCTTATAGTCATACAGTAGAAGTAATCTAAAAACAGTTAGAAT
Source organism: Artemisia argyi (assembly GCA_030686995.1). Classification (NCBI taxonomy): domain Eukaryota; kingdom Viridiplantae; phylum Streptophyta; class Magnoliopsida; order Asterales; family Asteraceae; genus Artemisia; species Artemisia argyi. The sequence goes on along the minus strand of CM060677.1, from coordinate 81,896,746 downwards.
TTGTAGTAAAATTGTTAGTATAGTTGAGTTTAAAAGGTGCAATTTAAATTGAGCTAGTTTACAGTAGAGTAAAACTAGCTTAACATAGTTAATTAGAAGTTAAGTTGAGCTGTTAGAGTTGGATTTAGTCAAGCTTTTAATAAAACTGTAATAAACTGTTACATTGAGTTTTGGTTGTAGCTATTGCTGAACTTGATTGATTTTGAGATAATTGAGGATTAGTTGAGATTTGAATTCTGATTGATTTAGTAACTCAGTATTGCAGTTGATTTATTGTTCCTCTTGTCTTTGAAATTTGAGCTTAAATATATAGCTTATTGAGCTTGTGTAGAGACTGTGAGAGACAGTTGACTGTTTGAGAAGTCAGGCTTGTATTTCTGTTTCTGTTGTTTGAATTGCATATTGATTTATGTTCTGAGTTGTTTTAGTGTATTGTCTGTATTTTTGCATCATCATTGAATTTCTGTTTCTGCTTATACATGTTCTGTTCATGATTGTGAGCTTATTTTGAGCTTATCGACTCATAAGTGTTGCAGTTGTTGATTTCTGTGTTTGCATTTGTACATTCCTTGCATTATTGAGCTCAATGCATCATTTTTAGTTTGTGTTTCAAGTTTCATCAGGTTTTGCTTACAAGTGCTTATTATTAAGCACTTGTAATAAGCTGTTACTTCTAAATAAGCACTTCCACTTTTCATTTTTACTTAAAAATTTTATTCTAAGTTCTTTTTAATATTTTTGAATTTCTGGAATTTTTCCAGATTTTTCTAAGCCTTTTTACTATTTTTCTTATTTTCTTTAATTTTAGTCAATTTTTAAATCATTTTTAAATACCAAAAATCAATAAAAAAAAATCAGAAAAAGCTGTGAAAAATATAAAAATATTTTTAGAAATTCTTTTATAATATCTTAGAATTTTCATAATTAAATTTTCATTTTTTCACTTGAATTTTCTATTTTTCTTTATTTTTAATTCATTTTTAATTCCAAAAATAGAAAATAAATTCTAGAAAATAAATAAAAACTCAAAAAAATATTTTTCTTTTTCTTAAAATTCTTTTTAATAGTTTAAGATTTTTAGAAAATATTTTCAAGTTCGTAGGATCATTTTTCAATAAACGTTACGTTTTAACTTTCGCGGTTGAAATTCCGTTTTTACGTTTTTCACTTTGGTGCATAATTAGCTTGTACTCTTTGCATATTTCATAGTTGTTTGTGATTACTTGAATATTTGATTGCTATTCACATTTTCTCACTTTTCAATTCACGATTTCACGAATCGATATTCTCGATTCCATTCGCCTTCGTTGGGAAACGACTCGGGTGATACGTATTTTACGCGGATCACTTCGATACTATACTATATTATATACAATTGGTTTTCACACGAATCAATTTTTGGCGCCGCTGCCGGGGAAAGCCGAAGTGAATTTTTGAATATCGTTTTGAAAAATCGTGTTTTGTTAAGTCTTCCTCTACTTTGTATATATATCTCTATAAAAATTGAAAAATTCAAAACACTTTTCCTAAAGTGTTTACAAAATACCAAAAAAATAATAAAAGTTACAGCCTCGACTCGACCGAAAGGAAGGGCGTTGTAAACCAAAAAAGTCTCACAATATAACGAAAACGTAATTTAGTTGTTTATCGGATTATTTCAATTACTACAACCGAATAAGCGGGAAATACGGATAGCTAAGACATTAAATTGCTAGCTGAAGAGAGATCCATTCTAGTCTCCCGTCCCGTCGCGCGTAGTTTTGAAAGAAACAGTTTTTGATTAACGTTACGTTTTAAGAAAAGAAAAACAAAAGAAATAAAAAGTTTTTGTGATAAAAATATAAAAACAAAAAGATTTTCTTTTCTCTTTTCCTTTTCATTTTCTTTTTGAATTTACTCGTGGTGTATGCATACTCGTTCTTCTTTTGAGAGTCTTACGTCTCTGTTCTCTAACCCCGAGCGGGTTTTACGACATACGAGTCGGGTTCATTTCCTTGACGACGAGGAGATGAACCAAAACGAACACAACGGACCCCCGCCGATGGGTGGTCCGCAGCACAATGTTATCCCGCCGCTGGGACAACAACCGGCATTTGATCCACTTCTGATGGAAGAACAACTCCAATCACCATTCAATGGTGTAAGGAGAGCTATTGTGATTCCGGACATCAATGCCAACTTTGAGATCAATCACGGATTACTCAATTTGATCACGGGTATATCCTTTCACGGGTTCGATCACGAAGACCCTTATGCTCACATCAGAAATTTCACCGACATCGCTGAGACTATTAGAATGAACCAAGTTCCTCACGATGTGGTGAAATTGAAGTTATTTCCTTTCTCCTTAAAAGGAGCAGCCCGGACTTGGCTGGAAAAGGAACCACCTAACTCGATTCACACTTGGAATGATCTCGCTTCCAAGTTTGTGAATTACTTCTATCCTCCCTCTAAAACTTCTAACCTACGTTCTCAAATCTTTCGGTTCCAACAAGCTTTTGATGAAACGTTTAGTGAAGCTTGGGACCGATTCAAAGATTTGAATGAGAAATGTCCAAACCACGGGTTTACTGACCTTCAGCAGATTGATACGTTTTATAATGGGTTATGTCATGCTGACCAAGATTCGCTTAACTCTGCTGCGGGTGGTAACTTGTTGGCTAGGAACACGAATTATGCCTTCACGATAATCGAAAATAAGGCTCGTGTTAGAATGTCAAGAAGTAAACCACAAGTGTCTAACAATGGTAAAAATAATAATGAATTGGTAAATATGATTGTGGCTTTAACAAAGAAAGTTGATGCAATGTCTATGGAAAAATCAAGTCAACAAGTCAATGTCGTTAATCAAGGTTGCATTACTTATGGTGGTCCACACCCGTATTATGAATGTCCGACGACCGGCTCTTTTGCTCAAGAGAACGTGTATGCTGCGAACATGGGTGGCAACGGTTACCCACCTCTTCAAGGAGATCGTAGTCTCCTCAGCTACCATTCGAGCCATTTTCAAGGACCACCCGGGTTTAATCAACCTAATCAAGTGAATCAGAATAACAATGTGCAAAACCGTAATCATCAATTCAATAACAATCAAAATCACAACCGCGGAAATAATGGTTTTCAAGGGAAAAATCAGAATTTTCAAAATCAAAACCGGGGAAATTTCCACCAAGGCCCGCCTCAAGGGAACAATTTTCAAAACAATGGGAATTTTCAGAATAATAATCATGGAAATCAAAACAATGGCAATTTTCAAAACCGTGGGCAAAATTTCAATAATCAAAATCAAGCTGTTATTCCAAATCCGACGCCCACGGAAGAGTTGATTAAACAATTGATTCAGAGTCAACAAGCTTTAATTGCTAAACAAGATGAAACAACGAGATTGTTTGCGACTCAAATCAACGATATTAACAAGCGTTTAAATGATCGACCCTCGGGCTCTGGAACGTTGCCAAGCAACACGATCGCTAACCCGAGGGGCGATGCAAAAGCGATCATAACAAGGAGTGGTGTTACTTATGATGGACCGACGGCTCCGACTACCTCTTCTTCTCTACCTCCCAAGGTAGTCGCCCGTGAACCCGAGGTGACAATGGATATGGAAATTCCTATTAATAATGGAAGGACCGAAGACATCCAACCTCCGGTAGTCCCAACGTCTACAGGAAAGGAAAAGGTTGTTAATGATAATGAAAATGAAACACCCGTTAAAACAAAGTTGCCATATCCGTCACGCTTAAACGAACAAAAGCACCGTGAGAAAGATAAAAACTAAATGGAGAAATTTTATAAGATTTTTCAAGAGTTACACATTGATATAAGTCTCGCGGATGCTATACTTTTGATGCCCAAATTTGCTTCGATGCTAAAAGGTCTTTTGAATAATAAAGAAAAGCTTTTTGAAATGTCAAGGACTCAAATGAACGAGAATTTCTCAGCGGTTCTTCTTAAAAAGCTACCCGAAAAGCTTGAAGACCCTGGCAAGTTTCTTATACCGTGCAATTTTCCGGGTATGGTTCAATGCTTCACCTTGGCCGATCTTGGTGCTAGCATTAACCTTATGCCAATGTCGATATGGAAAAAGTTGTCTCTTCCTAACTTGACACCGACGCTTATGACCCTCGAGCTTGCCGACCGATCTACGTCTCGTCCAATTGGCATAGCTGAGGATATTTTTGTCAATGTTGGGAAATTCCATTTCCCTGCGGATTTTGTGGTTGTTGATTTCGATGCCGATCCACGGGTTCCTCTCATTCTCGGGAGAGGTTTCCTAAGGACCGGTCGTGCCTTAATTGATGTTTACGACGAGGAGATTACTTTACGTGTTGGAAATGAAGCCGTCACTTTTAACCTTGATCAAACCGCGAGATACTCCTCCGATTATGATGTTTCTTCCGTCAACCGTATTGATGCTATTGATGAACTTACGGAGGAGTATGCTCAAGAATTTCTTGGTTTTACCGATAATGCTTCGAGTGGCAATCCCACTCTTTCTTTTGAACCGATCGTCTCCGATTCTTCCCCTTCCCTCACTCCGTTTGAGGGAAGTGATCTCGCTTGGGAAGAAATCAATGCCTGTCTTTCAAATGAATCATTTTCACCGGAAATTGATAATAACAACTTTGATCCGGAGGGGGATATTTTATTAATTGAAAAATTATTCAACGAAAAACCGATTGTTTCTTCCCCTCCGGTAGACTTAAAAATGGCAGACGTAAAAGAAGTTAAGCCGTCTATTGAGAATCCTCCGGAGCTTGAGCTCAAGGATTTTCCTCCTCATCTCGAATACGTATACTTGGAAAAAAATGATAAATTTCCGGTTATAATATCAAAAGGCCTTAAAGATGAGGAGAAGACACGACTCTTAGATGTGCTTCGGAAGCATAAAAGTGCGATTGCTTGGCAAATATCCGACATTAAGGGAATCGACCCTCGATTTTGTACTCATAAGATTCTTCTTGAAGAAAATCACAAAGCTTCCGTCCAACAACAACGACGGGTTAATCCACAAATCCATGAAGTGATCAAAAAGGAAGTTATTAAACTTCTTGACGCTGGAATGATTTATCCGATCTCGGATAGTTCATGGGTTAGCCCGGTTCATTGTGTGCCAAAGAAGGGCAGAATCACTGTTGTGAAGAATGACGATAATGAGCTTATACCGACTCGACTTGTGACTGGATGGAGAGTTTGTATCGATTACCGCAAGTTGAATGATGCGACACGTAAAGACCATTTCCCGCTCCCTTTTATGGACCAAATGCTTGAACGTTTAGCGGGAAATCAGGGAGATTGTTGAATATTTGACTCAAATGTTCCTCACAAGTATTTGAACATAAAATAGCCAGAGTCACTCACTGAAAATATCAGTGAGCATTTCACTCTCTGATTCATCAGAGAGTATGTCACTCACTGATATAGGGAGAAACTCAAATAACATGCTTCATGAAACGTCAAAGACCTACTAAAGATGCACTTTACCTCACTAATGCAGAATCAGTAAGGAAAGTATGTAGCAGCATCAGGGATACTGAGATCTGAAAAATGTCTCTTTATCCCTGACCACCTTTCTCATGAGAAAATGAACGTCTCACCTAATTATAGAAGAAACTAACTGGTCAAGAAGTTTCGCTGCTGGTAGAATCAGCGAGCAACTTCTTCAGAGTTCAAAACATAGAGACATTGTCACTGAATCTAACATTACTTAAAGATCAGTTCAAGAAGATAAAGTCAGCAAGCAGCTCCAGCAGATGTTCAAGTCTTAGATATCATCAAAGTTTACTTGTGAACTTACTAATGCATGTCAGCCAGTATGTACAAGGAACTTTAGCTCAAGTATAAGGGATCATCAAGGGTAGCAATACCTTAACGATCTCTTAGCTCTCTGAATAGTCCAACAGAGCACAACTCTTGTGCTCTGATAGTTAGGTAGGATTTTACAAACACGCTTAAGCGGGAAAACCCTTTAGAAGATAACGATTGCTCCTTCCCAAGACACTAAAGTAGCTCACGGGTACGCGTTACTGCCAACTTCGGTAAACCAAAAGGATACTTAAGCTAGAAGACTAGGCATGTGCCTATCTACGACAAGTTGGCAATGTCACTATTCCCACATTTTGATCAATTAACTAACAAAACATTATAGTAAACTAAACTATATTATACTAAAGTTGTGATAAAAAGAGAATGTAGTTCTAGCCATATTAATCCTACTCCATTCTAGTCATTCGTTTATTAGTGCAATGATCTATCATCAGGATATGTGGGGAATATCTCCATTGTCCAGACAACATCCGCACACTCCTATCTAACCTAAACTAGTCCACTTGGTCCGTGAATCTAGTCACTAAACACGTAATCTCTTAGGGCATTTGGTCAATGTACCTATTTTACTACAAGCATGCATTAGGTCGTGTCAACTAATCTATGTGATTTATCAGTGATATCCATTTGTCCATGCGATACCTTACCTATTTCCACACTTGGTCTATGCAAGAAAAGTAAGCACCAACTTAAATGTTCTCATAATATACATCCAATACCCATATGGTACATGTGATACTAGACTTAAACTATAATAACAAAGTCCTGCGAGTGCATTCATTCAATAGGAAAACTCTTGTAATCATTATACTCCGGTATAATCGTTCGGTTAGCATATTGTTTTCATTATTAATTCTACTTTTTTTTTGGGTAAAAGGGTTTCATACCCCGGTAAATATATTACTCAAAAAGCTTATAAGTACATGAATACGGCAGAGTACCGCATTAATTTACAAGGACAACACAATCATATGCGGAGACACTACATGTATAGACATGCCGACTACATGAGACTAAAAAACAAAGGAGAAGACTAATAAGAAGAAATCTTCACAGCCACGATCTACGCCTACTAGCACACTACATTGGGATATTAGGATCTTCGATAAAAACTCCACTCACATTCCATGCATCCAAGAGCTGAATCACTTTCGTCGTCTTCTTAAATCGAAAAGTTAACAATTTCAGCCTTACATTGTACATAATGATGTCACGCACTTGAGCCACGATGCGACTCTGATTCTTAAATAACCAAAGATTTCGTTCCTGCCAAACAAAGTAGGCCGTTGCTACAATGACCAAACGAGCAACAATACTAATAATGGATCTTTTAGACGACAAAGGCTTAATCCAATCAACAGTATCTTCCCAAATCGGACCTATGCCATCCATACCCGCTCTAGCACGAACCAAACACCAGACTTGTGAAGGGAAAAACACTGGAAGAATAAATGAGCATGCGAGTCTGGAACCTGCTTGCAAAACGGAAACAGAAACTCGTTTGAGTTGGTTGAGGCCCCAATGTCCCATTGACTCAATTTGTCTTGAGTCTTTAGTCTCTTCCTCATAATAAGCCACATTAGAAAAGCATACCGATGAATGAAATTAGGAAACCAAACGATATCAGCTCAATCAACCTCGTTTCCTCTAGGACGAATAACATCCCAAACTCCATGGAAAGAAAACGACTTCATATTTCCATGCAAATCTTTCCAAACTACACGGTCTTCGCGATCTTGAGTAAGGTTTGGAACCAGACAGTTAGACAAAACAGGAGCCCTCATATACCAAGAAATAGGCCACGTCCAACTACCATCATCAACTATATCATAAACCATGTTAGACAACAGGAAACCATCGTTTGCAATTAGACGGGGAGTAATATGCGAGTACAATGGACAAACGTCGGACCAAATATCAAACCAAGCTGACGTTTTCCTACCATTACCCATGACAGACCAAATGAAAGGCCTTACTAAATCACGTAATTGAAGAATTTTCCTCTAACCCCAGGCCATACCCGAACGAGGAGGCACATTCCAAAAGTTCCAATCTTGCAATTTGTATGAGTAAACCCAAAGAACCCAGAGAGAGTCTTTACGCGTAATAATATTCCATAAATTTTTTGATATTGTGTTTTTTACTGAGATTATAGACTAATACCTATACGTATTAACCAAGTTTATGATAATATAATGTTTTGATTTGTTTATATCGATTGTTTACTCTTTCGTTGCATGTTGATTATGTTTATCACTTTATACACGTTTATGTGCTTGATTATGTTTTCATCTGTCATTCAACTGAATCTATGTTTATTGATCAAGTCATGTTTCATAGTTATCTGTAATCTCGTTAAGTAGATGATGAACTAGAGTTCAGTATATATATTACATATTGCGTATATTTATAACTAGATCACTAGTACTATAAGTAATGTCTTGTTTGTGCTTTTGGTTAAGTGAATAGTAGTTCTTGAACTATAGATAAAGTTATGTTTCCTTTAGTGGTAAGTGGATAACAGGCTACTAGTATAAAGATGACTATTAGGCCATAAGTTTGTAAAGCCTCGATGAGCTAGGTTGCAAAATAAAATAACCTAGATAAACTATAATCAACGGTGAGACTTTATGTAGGTTTGGTTTATTGTGACATGATTAACCGATATATAAACCTCGAGTTTAGGGAGAAGAACCACCTAGCTTTCATTAGAAAACCACCAACGAAGGTAGTACAATCATTGCAAAAGTAAACAAATCTAGTATTTATTTAGTAACTTGGTTAATACATTTTCATTGCAGTTGAGGTTGAGGTTGACCACTTCTTTGTCATTTGGTTATCTGCTTGTGTGTGTTATCTATTTTATTTATCGCTTTAGTAGTTTAGATTAAACCAAAACTCGTGCCAGTCTCTTACGTTGAAAACCCCCTTTGTGTTAGTTTTAGGTTTAATTAGGTTAATTTAGATAATTAGAATACCCATAGATTATGTGTTAACGCTCACTCTTAGTGATCGACGCCCTGAAACAGACTGCCCTGAATTATACGTTTCGCTTTTAAGAAAAAAAATGATTTTTCGAGCCCGGACATTTTAATTTGATACATGGATCGTACTCCATTTAAACTATTTTGTTTTGAAAATAAGAGATAACTGGCTCTGATACCAATTGTAGAAAACATAAAGGGGGTGAATACGTTTCCGTTTTAAAACTTAAAATTCTTGTATCAAATTACCGATCAAGTGTGATGCAATATGATAACTAACAATAATAATTCTACAACAACAAAGATAATAGAAAGTATAAAGACATATCACTATAACACAAACACAATATAAAGTAAAAACCACAACACAAACATAAACATGATGCAAATATAAACATAAAGCGATAAGTAAAAGAAAGCGCAAACTGGATACGATGATTTATAGTGGTTCGATTATGAAGCTCCTTTTCGCCTTATTCCACTTCCCGAGTACCCAACTCAAGAGTTACTTCACTAAGTCAATAAGCTCCCTTCTCGGCAAAGAAAATCTCAAAACGTCGTTTACAATGTTTGTGGAAAACTAGAAGGGGGGTTGAATAGTTTACCATTTAAAATCTTTTTAACTTGTTTAGTTAGCTTTGAAACTTTCCGTTTGATCAAAGATATATACACAAACACAATATATAACATGCAAGTAAATGAAAGAAACGATCAAACCACAACACGAGTATTTATCGTGGTTCGGCTACAAGGACTATTTTTCCTTGCCCTACGTCCACACCCCGAGTATCCAACTCGAGAGTTTCTTTCACTAGTCAACAAGCTCCTTTCACCGGCGGAGAAAACCTTACACGTCGCTTATACTTTTACCGACACTAAGCTAGATGTCGAGTTCTTTACCAAGGGTACAACCCCGTTAGTTCTTTTACAAGGGTACAACTACTCCCGATACACTTTGTATTTTGAGGACTAAAATACTAACCGATCACTACTGAAAATACACAATCAAATGAAGTGTAAACTACACAAGTCTACACAATGCTAAGCTAACAAGTCTTGCAACGTTGTGTTGAATACTTGTTACTTTTTATGAACTTGTGAATCTCTTTGCTACAAAAAGAAACTTCACATATGAAATGTTAAAGGGTTAGATGAAAGAATGAATGAATGTGTGTAAATATGATGTAGAGTGATAAGCCAAAAATCAACTTGTGGCTTAGTATTTATAGCAAAGCCTTCTGCAGGCCTGGCGGATACGGCGGAACCCTCAGATGGGTTCCGCCCGTGTACCCCCAGGGTTCCGCCGGGCTTGCAGTTGGTTTTGCAATAAATCTTGCAAACCAAACAATGTCACATCTAATTACACCTTGCAAACCAAACAATGTCACATCTCATTACGCCTAGTCAAACACAAAACTTGCAAGCAAACACATAGTTAGTCAAACACATTTTCTTTCCATAAATGTATATTGAAAAAACTTGCCATAAATGTGATGTGACATTTCTATTTTAAGAAATAAAAAGTGTTGTGTTTTATGAAATGTAAAATGTAGCAAAAGTCTAGTTTATGCAAGTCTTTAAAACTAAGATTATGTTTTACTTAGAAACTAAAGTTTACATTTTGTCATTAACAAAACTTAGCGAAGATCGTAAAATATAAATAACGTTTTTAGGCGATATTTGTATTAACAATGTTTACTGATACTAAGCTAGATATCGAGTTCTTTTTTGGGTACAACCAAACCCGTTATCTCTTATAGCCCAAACATAACAAACCTAATACCCTTGTGTTTTAAGGCCTAACACATAAACCAACTAATCTCTAGTATGAAATATAGTGGGTGATACAAGTGTTGTATGATAGTGATACATGGTGTTGTATAATAATGATCCAAGATAAGGTTGTGTATTGGATATGACTGTCTAATCTAAACATCAAGAACTCTGAGCTTGAAATAGTTTAGCTTCTCTTAATAGGAAGCCTTCAATGTATGAAGATGACAAGTGCTTCAAGCTTGTTGTGGTGGATCTTCATATATAAGTTTGCTTATGGTGGATGTGGATGTGGATGATGAGAGCTTTAGGCTTGTTCTTGGTGGATCATGACACGATAATTTGCTTTCAACAAATGAGAGTTATAAGCATTATAATCATGGGTTAGAAGGTATTTTATATACTAGAATTAGTTAGGTTACATTTTAAAATATTGGAAAAATGTTTTCAAGAGGTAATTCAAATGGTGTGCAAAAACCTTGTTAAATAGGTAAGAAAAGTGTACCAGCTATGGACGAATCCACAGACCCCATAGAGTAGGGAGCCGTGGCTCTCTACAGCTAAAAAAAACATAAAAACAACTTTGATTTATTATCAAAAATGGTAAGATCTTATATTCAATACAAGATATCATGTGATACTTTCGCAAAGGGTAAAGATACTTGTCTAGTGCAAGCATTTGGTTTATTATCAACAATGGTAAGATCTTATATTCCTTACAAGATATCACGTGATAATTTCCCAAAGCGGAAAGATACTTGCAAGCATTTGGTTTATTATCAAAAATGGTAAGATCTTATATTCTTTAGAAAATATCATGTGGTATTTTTTTCAAAAAGGAAGGATACTTGCAAGCATTTGATTTATTATCAAAAATGTTAAAATCTTATATACATGAAATGATCTGGTAAGATAATTTCTCAATGGAGAAGATCTCATGCAAGTTGATCAAGTAATGTAGTTTAGTTTATTATTAAAAATGGTTAATTTTCTTTCTAAAGTGCAGGATCTCATTTGATACTTTTCCAAATATAATCATTTAGAAGGTTATTTTTACATAAAACAATTTACTTACATTAAAATCATTTGTTTAAATAAAGTGTAAGTAAACTTATACGAATGTTTACAAAAATGTCATGCAATGATTTATGTAGTGATGCAAATGTTTAAAGTAATATGCATGATCTTTGATCAAGTTTGTAAAATCATGTTCATACCTTGTACGAAATGTAAAAACGAGGTTCAGAAAATAATGATTGAGATTGTAAATACTTAATAACTCCGAAGTATAATATAGACATTCTCAATGGTTTGTTAAATGATATGATCATAACGCAACATAACAAACATATTTGAGCCTGTGTTGAAGCATGAGAAGACTCGAGACATCGAGAGGTGTTGAGAAATATGTTTTGAGACGATATATGGTTATGAGTAACTTGCACATTCTACATTATATATTACAAGTCGCATGTTTGTCATTATTAAAATATAAGAGACCGTTTAGTTTAAATATCTTCATATTTGCACTAACAGAAGGAAACGAAAAGCACGTAATACCCAAACGATTTCTTCCTATTTGACATAAACTAGCTAATCAGCTAAACAAAGGAGAACGAAACTGACCTAAACTTGACATAAACTGACGCCAAGACGTTATATTCGGTTGTGAGTTGGCCATGCAACATGCAACCGACATTTCTTCCTATTTGACTAAAGATACACGCTAAACTAACACATAATACCATATACTTTGAGCTAATATCAAGACTAATATATAACAATACTATCTGCTTGTTGGTGATTTTAGTGTCTATCACTTATATTTTATGTAATTGTGATTTACTTGAGATCAAGGGGTTAATCAAGTTTAGCTTACAGTCAAGTTAGGAGATGCGAAGTGCACACTCGTTCTAACTAGCTTGGTGCCGCCACAAACAAAGAGCGGGAGTCAAAGGGGTCGCGCCCCCTTGCGGGGTCAAAGGGCAGCGCCCCAAAACCTAAACGGATTTTAGGATTCATGTATTACCCGTTTTTCTTTCCAAACAGTTTTTCCCACCAAAAGACACCCCTTTTCCCCAATAGTCGTGACCCTTCCCGCCAACCATTTTAACTGATCTTAACTACCTTCGGTTATGTTCTTACATTAAATATTGATCTCTTCTATAACAGAACATATATAACAACTTTATGTGTATTGCTTGATTTCTCGTGCCTTAAAAACAAAGTGTAATTCTCTGAATTATCCAGTTGAGAATTTTGTGATACCCAAGGCATACAGGGTCGAAATACTTCAATTTGAAAGTGATCTTAACACGATTTAGAAAATATATAATGATTATACCACTCACACACCCAAATTTGTAACAATGCTTAGGTTCAAAATATACAAATATGCAGGGTAGTTGCTTGCATGGAAAACATAACATTTGAAAATAATGTTACTTGTATATGGTCGTACCTAACACACTTTATTGGCGTAGAGAAGGCTGAATTTTGATCACCATCCATCCTTCAATGATCTATGATAACCTCAAAATCCGAGGCATGATTTTCACTCTTTAGAAACAAGTTCAATCCTCCTCTTTCACTATGAGATGGAATGATGGATGTGAGGATAATCCGTAGTGTGATATTTTGGTGCACATAAGTTTTGTGACTTTTTCCCTCAGCTGCTACATTCAGGAAACTCTATAAACAAGTCTAGTGAATAAAATTTGAGTTCTTAGCTTAATTTAGCTCACTTTTTGACAATTTAAAGCAATTTAATTTGTTTGAATTCACATATATGCCAAAGCTTTTTGGTAGGAACTGCATATATAGATATATAAGTACCAATTGCTTATGAATTTTGTAGGAACCTGTAATATTTCTTGGGAAATAGACGAGTCGAGAAGTCAGTACATATGGCTCATATTTGTACATATTTTTTTTGGACGACAATTATGGCTACATGGCCCCTAGCCTAGAAGGTGTAGCGAGCCCACACAACAAGGTTGGGTCCAGCCCAGAAGGCAATGACACCCTTCCCTTTACGCACGCAGGAGGAAACCCCTATCGCCTTAGACAAGACTCGAACTTGAGACCTTGCCTAGGAGGGTAAAACCTCCATACCGCTAGACCAGAGGCCCGTTGTTTCATATTTGTATATATTGAGGAAGTAGTGCTACACGATGGCTCAATTATCCAGAAACAAGTACTCCATGATGATCATGCGGGTGTAGTTCATTTGACTATAAAAACTATGTGGTGTACAAGTACTCATCAGCTTGATACGACCACTAGAACGGTAGTAGTTGGCACTAGGGTTGTGTGTATATATTGTTACGAATATTAGTAATTTGCCTATTTTGTATGCTGGAAGTAAAGAAAACGCTGTTTTTGTTTAATTGTGTGAGCTTATTGCAAGTGTTTCTTTTTAATCTACCGACGTTGATTTCTAGCTTTCTTTGCACCTACCACGAGTCGTTTCCGTTTGTTTTTTTAATTCATCTTGTGCTCTAAACATGTGTACAACTACATGTTCAAGTACTTCGCGAGTTCGCGTGACTCGCATGTGCTTGCATAGAGATGAGTTCAATATAGATTACATAGTATCAAAAAAGATTTAATGCACGAATCTTGACCATTTTTTTTTCATTAGAATTAAAAATAATAATTTTCATTTTATTAAAATAAAATATCTTGCAAACGGTAAATCGTTAAGCGACAAAAAATACATCAGTACGACGAAAATTTTTCATCTTTCAGTAAACGGGCACTTCAATATACTTTATACTAACTTTTTTTTGAAAATTTTAGAAATCACGTGCAATTTCGCAAATCACATATGATTTCACATGTAATATTAAAATAACAAATTACATATGATTTTTCCAGGTGTAAGTTTCAACTCAAAAAAAAAAAAAAAAAAAAAAAAAAAAAAAAAAAAACGTATAATAAAAGTTCTTCGAAAGTATATATAAGTGCCTTTCTATAAAAAGATAAATAATTTGTTATCATATGATTTTTTTCGTGTAACGATTAACAGTTTGAAAAAAAAAAAAGTGGAGGTATTTTATCTTAATAAGTGGCAAGTATATTCACTTGATCTTTAATAAATTTGAGATTACTTGCATAGGTATATTTTAGTCTCTCATATACTTTTATAAGGTATATTCAAAATAATGCACGTTAGGATGTTAGGTTCACATATATACTTTGCTTAATGCCTTAATCCATCTTGCATCTTGTGTAGGGGTGTTCATGGATCGGGTAATATCCACGATAACCGAAAACCGAAACCGAATCGAACCGAATTTGTAACCAAACCGATTGGTCAAAACCGAACCGAACCAAACTAAATATTCGGTTATCGGTTCGGATATAGGTTTGGCAATGAAAACCGAAAACCGAAAATATATATATATATATATATATATATATATATATATATATATATATATATATATATATATATATTATGTATTTAACTATTTATATATAAAAATAATCAATAAAAGTCTTTTTAAGTATAAATATAATATTATTTAAGCTTGAAAAAAAAATTGTTCTAAAAATATATATAATTAAATGAAAAAATTATTAAAATTACGTAATTCGGGTTATTCGGTTCGGTTTTCGGTTATAGGGGTTCGGTTTTCGGTTTTCGGTTATTCGGTTCGGTTTTCGGTTCAGTTGAATCAAATTTGAATTCGGTTCGGTTCGGTTTTCGGTTTGACCCAGAAAAAAAATTAACCGAACAAATCGAACCGAATAAACCAAATAACCCGATAACCGAACCGATGAACACCCCTAATCTTGTGTTCTAATTTCTAAACATAGTGGATATGTAAGAGTTTTGTGATATAGCCCAATTATGTTGGTAGCTTAGCCCATTAGCTTTCTATTTTGGTTATCAAAGTATGCATTTGCTTTACAGGGTTAGGATTGTCTGATATTATACAAACTTTAAAATCATGAAGAATCATTGAACAAAAAACTAATTTTTTTTTTCCTGAGATGATGAAAATGTGTGTCAACATTTTGTTTATAACGAGGTAAGCTTGTGCCCACTTCGCTGGGCATGTATTTGATTAACCGCGCATTGCTATTGCCTTTTAGATTTGGTGTAGTTACTGGGTAAAAGTTTATCTCCATATACAAAAGACTAGAACGGTATCCGCGCAATGCGCGGCAGATACATGTGACTATATTTTGTGTTATTCGGTTACATGTTTAGTTGTTTTTATGCTTTATAAATAGAGATATAGAGATAGTTAAACCAAATAATTTTAATTTGAACAATCAACTTCATTCCTAACAAATTTCCTAACCAACTTCCTTTTTAACCAATTCATTTTAAAATCCTTCCATAATAAGCAAGTAAAAATCTGAATTTTAAGCCTTTCTAATTATAGAATAGTCCCAAATACATTATATAGTAGTATAGATTATACATGTTGTGGCAACGATTTACGTTTTTGTAATGAAAAATAAGTATAAAAAAGCGACGCATTCAATTGACAGTCATTTTCAAAATAGTAGCATATTAAGTATGAGTTAAATCCCGAATTAAATCTGGATGGGATTGTCTCAAGTTGAAAAACCAACTTAACTCAAGCTGAGGAAGTGTGAGTCATTAGATTTGATCAAATGGCTCAAATCAAAATAAGTCATTTTGATTTGAGCCACTGGATCAAATCTAATGGCTCACAAATGCCTAATTTAAGTCAAGTAATGGAAGAGGATACTCGCCCGTTAAATCTAGATAACATTTGAAAATATTTTTTCTATCTACAAATAGTTAAAGTACAGAACTGGAACTTTTAAAAAGCTTACAAAACCAACATACAAAAAACAAACCATATATAGCTTTTCAATATTTTTATTTGAATTATTAAGTTATATTTCTATCAGTAATATTGGTCTTATTTTGATCATATTTAAAATCTTTTCAACGGTAAACTTTGAAAATATTAAATATTCATTTTGTTTATGTAAGCGCAAAATTAAAATAAGGGTTTTAATGCTTCTAATTTCTTTGTAATTATTCAAAAGTTATATGGTGAAAATAAAAAAATATACAGTCATTTATTAACTCACCCCTTATTTAGAGGTTTACATATATGAAAAATTGTTTCCATAATTATTTTCAAAATTATTGTATTTATTTTTATTTTTAGGATATCATTGTTTATTTTTAACTAGTCTATTAACTCGTGAAATTCATGGGATTAAATGAAAAATCATGAAATAATAGTTTTGAATTTGTTATGAAAAGAAATATGTTTATAGAAGAGAATGCTTTTTGATGTTATGTGAATAAATGAGAAAAAATTACACGGATGCTCCTTGTGGTTTACACAGATTTCATGTTTAGTCTCTATTTCATTTTAATTACACCAGAGATACCTATTTTTTAAACTTGCTACACATTTAGTCCCTAATTTGGAAGGGCCGTTAGTTTATCCATTAAGTTAGTTGCACCGTTAGTCCTCTATTAATATTTTTTTGCACCGTTAGTCCTCATTTTCTAAAAAAGTCATTATTTTTTGCATCGTTAGTCCCTCCGTTATATTTTGCACCATTGTCAATCTTTTTACGTTTTCGTCCATTTTTTAATGTTCTCGTCCGTTTTTTAATGTTTTCGTCCATTTTTTTACGTTTTTGTCCATCTTTTTACGTTTTCGTTCATTTTTTTACGTTCTCGTCCGTTTTTAACGTTTTTGTCTATTACTTTTACGTTTTTGTCTATCTTTTTACTTTTCGTTCATTTTTTTTACGTTCTCGTCCGTTTTTTTAAGATTGACAAAAATGGACAAAAACATAAAAAAGCGGCAAAACGGATAAAAACATAAGAAAACAGACAAAAACGTAAAAAAGCGGATGAAAACGTAAAAAATGGACCAACACGTAAAAAGATTGACAAAAACATAAAAAAATGAACGAAAACGTAAAAAGATTGACTAAAACGTAAAAAAATTAACGAAAACGTTAAAAAAAATGGACGAGAACGTAAAAAAATTGACAAAAACTTAAAAAACGTGCCAAAAACGTTAAAAAAATGGGCGAAAACATTAAAAATACGGACGAGAATGTAAAAAAATGGACGAAAACGTAAAAGATGGACAAAAACGTAAAAAAATGGACGAAAACGTTAAAAAACGGACGAGAACGTTAAAATATGGACAAAAACGTAAAAAGATTGACAACGGTAAATATTAACGGAGGGACTAACGGTGCAAAAAATGAGGACTTTTTTAGAAAATGAGGACTAACAATGCAAAAAATATTAATGGGGGACTAACGGTTCAAATAACTTAACGGATAAACTAACGGCCATCCAAATTAGGGACTAAATGTGTGACAAATTTCAAAAATATGTATTTCTAGTGTAATTAAAATGAAATGGAGACTAAACATGAAATCTGTGTAAACCACAAGGAACATCCGTGTAATTTTTTCTAAATGATATGTTAGTTAGACTTATATGCTACATAAAAATAAAATAAATTCTATAAACGATATAAAAGGCATATAATGTTTTTTGCTAAGTTTAAGAACATTTCTCGTAAAAAAAGAGTAAAATAATGTAACAACAAATAAATAAAATTTATAATAATAAACACAAATAACATTTTATGGCATTTTATAAAAACTTGATAAAAAATTTAACTTTTTAAATTAACACTTATAAAATATGAAAAGTATGTTGCGAAAAATATGAATAAAAAATATATGAAATAAGTTGAGTCTTATTTTTATACGTTAAAAAGATAAATGGTCGATTGTTAAGAATATTTGAGTAAATAATATGTTAGATCAGAGTGGTCGATGCATCTCGGATTTGCGGTTATACTTAAAATAAGAAGGAATAAGAAGAAGTATAACCGCAAATCCGAGATGCATCGACCTAAATTAGATGCATCCATATAATCTTAGATGCATTATAACGCACCATAGTGTGTTTTATAGATTTTAATCAGATGCATATACGTATATTAGATGCATTTCATGATTTCTTTTATTTTTTGTTCCTCTACACGTGCCGAAATCATGAAAATCAATTTGCACCATCTATACATCAAATTAACTTTCGAAACATAATATAATGCATCTATATGAATAATGCATATAATGCAAGTCGTTGCATCTCAAATGCGTGATTTTTGTCACTTATTATCACTTCTTATTTCACTCTCTCTCACACACACACACACACACACACACACACACACACACACACACACACATATATATATATATATATATATATATATATATATATATATATATATATATATATATATATATATATATATATAGTACACTTTCAATATAACATTATATGATTTACCAATAACCCATATCAATAAACTAATGGTTCATATACCTCACGTATCCTAAAAAAACAACACATTAAACCAACAATTTTCTTTCTTTTTATGGTTAAAAATAGCACAATCCTTTCAAAGGCTAAGAATTTTCATCGAGTGCGGTAGCTTGAATTCATTAGCATATGATTCTTCATGAAGTATTTTTTTATCTTGATACGACCTTCGAATGATTAAGCTATATCAAAATCCCTAAAACCTAATTCTTTATTAATAAGCCCATAATCACTCCATCAATATCCTTTTTGACCTTATTGTGTTGAGAAAATATATCAATCTCCATGACAACTCAAGTAAATACAATTTCTATTTACTCATAAACATAAACCACTTAAATTGTAACATACTCCTGACATGTTTACTACATAGTTGAACATTATGCATTTTATAAGTACTCACAATTAAACGATGTAAGAATGTATCATATATTCTCGGAGTATCAAAAAAAAAATTTATCCATCACAACCTTCAAACATATAGTAGTCTCTTATACGTTAGCAAGTGACTAAAATCATTCCATTTTAGCAATCTTACATTAAAATCACGGTAAGTCACTTATAGCAACAACTTAATTGAAATTCATCAGGTCTCGATTACAGTACCAAAATCGCTACTATCATTTGTTTTAATTGATACAATTGAAAAATCAAGTAGGTTTTCAAGTTTCTTTCTCAAAATGTTGAATTTATTCAAGACTCCATCCTTGTTTTCTAAATATAATAACCAAGTGTAATTTGAATAATCATCTATGATCATTAAAGTGTAGAAGTTTCCTCCATAACTTTGGATCGGAGATGGACCATACAAATCCAAATGAATCAACTCTAAAACCTTACTAGTTGTCACTTCTTTTTTATTCCTATTATTGGTTTGTCCTTGACTCCCTAGACATGTGTCACAATAATGCCTATCAAAGCTCAACTTTGGTAAATTCCGTACTAGCTCGTTAGAAGCTAGGTTTTGGACTAACCTCATATTGGTGTGACCTAACCTCCTATGCCAAAACGTTGAGTTGTCCATCATGGACGTAAGACATATGCGTTGCTTAGAGTTATCACCCAACTTGCATGTATATAAGTTATTTCTCCTATGACCTTTTGCTAACACAACACCATTTTTACTAATAGTGCAATCTACCTTAGTAAATTTGACCTCACAATCATCATCACATAATTGACTCACACTAATCAAATTGAAACTTAGACCCCTAACATGCTCAACATTGGAGATTTCTATGGAGTCATGAAGGACATTACCTTTGCCGACAATTTTGCCGTTGAGTTTGATTCCAAAAATGACTTTATTGCCATTATACGTCGTGTATGATGTGAACAATCTTCTATTCCCGGTCATGTGTTTAGTGCAACCACTATCCACTACCCACTCATCCGGTTGTAGATCACTTTTGAGGCAAACCTTCAACAAAAGTACAACTCATGCCTTTGGTACCCATTGTTTATTAGGTCCATTTTGGTTAGCATTTAAAGTGCCCAAGTTAAACATTCTTGGGTCTTGAAGTAAGACACATAATTTCTCAATACCATATTTAGAAAAAGCGGACCAAGGATTGTTTTGATAGTCATTTTGAGTTTGATAACTTGGTCTATAGTTATGATATGCTTGAGGTCTAAAGAAGTTTTGGTTTGAATAGGAGTTGTCTCTCCTTTGGTAATTGTTGTATTCGTATTGAGAGGACTTTTGACCATAGTTAGAAAAATTTCTTATTTGGTTGTTGTGAAATGATGGTCTTTGGTTGTATGAGGTAGAGGATCTCATATTAGGTCTAGGCAAAAATGGTCTATGATTTACTCGAGGTTGTGAGTATCCAAGTCCATTGCGAGAGCTTGAGTTAGAAAATTGTTTTGGATTTGCAATTGGAGCTTGGTTACCTCGAGTACTTACACGAGGAGCTTGAGGAGTAATTGGTTTAATGTCATTATTTAATGAAGATTCAATTTTCCTCAGAGGCCTGGCGCGCTGATGGCGCGTTGACGTGTCAGCTAGCGCGTCAGCCTCGGGGATTGTTGGGGCCTCGTTTTCTTTAGCCTTTACAAATTTTATTAGTTTTGTTAGGCTTATAGGAGTGGTTGTTCCTTGTTTAAAAAATCCAAGACCTCCCTTATCTTGAGACACCTTTTACCGACTTATTAATTCTTCTAAATCATTTGTGCTCTTTTTATATTTTGAAAAGCTTAATGATTCCTTTTGAAGTTCCAACACTTTTTCATTCAAAGAGTTAACCTCAAGTTTGAGTACTTCACAACTTTTACAAGGTTCAATCATCCCTTTGCAATGTTCTAGTGTTTTTACTTTACTTTCAATTTCACAAACCCTTTATTTAGATTTAACATTTTCTAATTCAAGAATACGTTTTTCTTTGAGAGCTCTATCAAGGGTTTTTCTAAAATCATCATTAAACTTAACTAGTTCCTCATTCTCCTTTTGTAAATTGATAATATCTAAGTTATTAGAAGAAGAAGGGTTTAGAGATACCTCAAATTTTTCTTGGGCCATAAGACACGTAGCGTCATTTGTTGGTTGGTCTTCATCTTCACTATCACTCCACGCTCCTCTAACGAATGCCTTGTTCACTCTCGGCTTAGGATATTCATTGATGAAGTGACCTTTTTCTCTGCAATTGTAACAACCTTGTGTGCGTCTTGAGCTTTCACCGACCTTGTTGTCACCACTTCGGTTTCCCCCAAAGTTCTTCCTTCCACCATTATCTCGGTTTCCAAACCGATTTCTCCTACAAAAGTTACCACCTTTCCTAAAGAACCTCCGAAAGTTTTTAGCCATGAGATTATATTCTTCGTCATCCATATCATCATCTTCATTGCTATCCTCTTGACCATCACTATCATCACTAGCTTGAGTACTAGTGACTTTAGCTTTAAGAGCCAAAGACTTAACCTTCTCTTTCTTGTCTTTGGTACTTGCCTTGTCGTTCTCAAGAATCATCTCATAGACTTTGAGATTTCCAATGAGTTCGTCAAGAGGTAGTTCCGCCAAATTTTTGGCTTCTTCAATGGCCGTCACATTTGGCCTCCACTTCACTCGAAGTGCTCGAAGAAACTTTCTCACATGGTTCTTGTTATAGAAGCTAGGATCAAGAGCAGTGAGACTAGTGATAATAGCATTGAACCTTGTGTACCCATTATCAATGGTTTCTTCATCCGAGATCGAGAACTTCTCATATTGTTGTATGAGTAGATCGATCTTGCAATCCTTTACTTGAGAGTTGCCTTGATGAGTGATGATAAGGGAGTGTCAAATTTCCTTGGCGGTCTTGCAAACATGAACCCTCTCGAACTCCCTTCGAGGTAGTGCATTATAGATCAACATCTTGGCTTCATCGTTCTTACCAAGCTTTCTTCTTTCATCATCATTGAGATCTAAATGTGGCTTTTTCACTAACAACTTTGTTTCCAAGTCTTCCACCAAGAACTCAAAGTTTCCATTTTGAATTATTTCCCACAAATCAAGATCTTTGGACCTAACATAGGTCTCAAATCGGGTTTTCTAAAAACAAAACCCATCGGTTTCTAGTAAAGGTGGTCTTTGCATAGAACACCCCTCAACATAGTTCTCTTGAGCCATGGATCTATACTCTACTTTACCAAAAATCTTAGTTAGGATTTTAGATTTTTGGGAAAGAAGTTTTTGACTTAAAACGGCTTCTCGGGAAGGCTTTAACGCTCAAAAACTTGAGTATACTGCTCTGATACCAATTGTAGAACCGTAGAGGGGGGGGGGGGTGAATACGGTTTCTTAGGCTTTTAAGACGTTTAAAAACTTTAAGCCTCAAAGAAAACCAAGTGGTTGTATAATCAATCCAAACAACCACAAACACAATCAAAGTATATAAAGCGAATAAAGAAAGACACCACGATATATACTGGTTCGGGATGGGGGGTTTATACCATCCGTACGTCCAGTTGCGAATCCGCGACTCCGATACTATTCACTAGTATAATCCTTTCGGTGGACTACAAACCGTTACAATTCACTCCACCGATATTCACCAATATCGATGCACACAAAGAATGAGTTACTCCCTAACGGTATTCCGCCCTCGGAAACCACCCAAAAGAATCTCACGACTCGACTTTACCTAAGGGTCACCAAGACCACTACCAAGACTTCCCACCGGAAGTATCAAACCCCAAGTAGATCCCCAATGATCTAGGCTTGGTCACTAAGACACAAGACTTCCCTTACAAACAATTGAGTGAATAAAAGTTTGTTTTATCAACCAAGCCCTAACCTAATCTAGAGACTCGATTGTAATAGAAAGGGTATAAGAAAGAAGACCCTCGACACAATCACAAGAGTGGATTAGGTTCTTGTGATTCTTCCCTTACAAATAGATGTGTTCTTCCAAAGATGTTAATGTGAAAATCAAGAACACAAGATTAGAGATTGAGATAGAGATAGAGATTTGAGAGTGTTTAGAGAGAAAGAATCTATAGAGAAATAATAATGGCAAGGGATGAGGAATATAAGAGGCAATGGTGGTATTTATAGGCCAAGAACCCAAACTTGGGAAAATTTACCGAGGCCGGCGCGTCACCCGAGCGTCAACGCGCGGGCAGAGCGCCAGGAGTCTGTAAATGTTTCCCAAGTGTTGGGTGTTTGGATCTTATAAATACCTATCCTTGCTAAACCTCCAATTTTACTTCACACTAAACCTTAACATTAATCAATCTAAGGTTTACCAACTCACATAGCCAATTTGGAAAATGTTTTGTGAAGTGTTTAAAGAGAAACCAAATTACCAAGGGTATA